>OY288249.1:66340165-67590165 GCA_958450325.1 Agrostemma githago | reverse complement strand
GCATGTTACATCACTAGAAAAAAGAGCTTAAAATAAAATAAAATAAACAAAAACAAGAACTCGAGCCATAAAATATAAAGAGATAGAAGTGGGAATTGGAATAGAGTCATGTTACATTACACAAACTCCGGCATTTCTAAGATTCTCCATCTTCGCTAAAAAAATGAGAACTCTAGCTTTAAAATACAAAGGGATAGGTGATAAGAATCTTGAAATCAATCTCGAAGTTCTTAATAAAAGTTCTTGAAAAACTAGAACCAAATCTTAATGAAGTCAATATTGAAACCGAAGACATGGGTGGCGGCATAAGGGAGCAAGGTGGCGTGGAAGTCGATCTTGGATGGCGTGGTGAACAATAATTAGGCGCCTAAGGCAAGAGACGGAATCATTGTCCCAAACATATTAAGAGAAGGAAACGTTGTTTAACGAACAGAGAATAAAGATTACTTGTGGAACAAGGCAGCATTCAAGCTAAGCAAAACATATGGACTAAGAAATAAAGTTGAGTGTGAACTCGAAAGTGGGTGTGGATGTTCCTAAGTCGGTTAAGGAGTACTTTGAATCTTCCGATTTTGACTAGTCAAATAGGTCTTTGACTCAATTCACCGTCTCAGTTAAATAGGTCTTCAACTTAGACAACCAATCATTGTTCCAGAAATAGGTCTATTTCCAGGAAATATCCATTGATTCAGTTTCTAGGCAGATTTCGAAGCAAATACACCTTGTTTTGTGAGTGTTCCTTTGGTACGTTTACAAAAATACACAAAACCATCTCTGTCATCAAACCATCTCCGCAAAATTCGTATTAATAGGGGTGGGTATCGGAATAAACTCATGCTACATTACAAGAACTTCATCTTTTTTAAGCCTCTCCATTTTTGTTTTATGCTGATTTTTTCTCCATAAAGAAGCAAGTATGGTATAAGGGGTACTTGTCATCAAAGGCTAGGAACAATTTGATTACTAAATTTAGAAGGATCGCATTAGAAAGCTATGATATAAGGTGCATGCAAAAGATTACTGGAGCTAATGAGCCACTAAAAAAATGCGAGAGCTGTGGTTTGCCCACTATACAAAATGTGGCTTGTAAAGCATTTGATATGCAGTAAAGGCCAATTTGTATCAAAACAAATTAAATCTTTATTTTGCAGTAAAGGCCAATTTGTACAAAATTTCATATTTTTATGACATCTATTAATCTGCTCTGCAAGTTAATCAGTCTGTAAAGAACATCATTATCATGTACAAACCTTTTCTATAAGATCAAGAACATCCTGATTATCCACAAACTCTATGTAGCTCCAGTCAATTTTTTCTTTAGTGTATTCTTCTTGCTCCATTTTGAAAACATGCTGTTAAATCATGTTTTGCAAAAATCAGAAGTGGTTTCCTCATCTATTGGGATTTTATAAGCTACAGTCAATACAGAAACCTGATTAAAATGCTGCTGCAGCTTCTCATTCGTTAAATTAATACAGAACTGCTCAAAGCTGCAAAACAGTAAAGTTGATTGTATCCATCAAAGCAACAGTTTCAAACGGAAATAATGTACATTTATTTTATGGGCAGTACAAAATTCAAATCAATAATACTATTGACCATGCCTACAAATGACATGTGCAGGCGCCTGTTTGTTTGCAAGAGCCAATGATGACCCCCTCATATTGGAGTTTTCTAATATTGACAAACAATATTACCCAAGCGCCTCAAAGACTGTCGCTTATGGCAGATTAACGGTGCTTGATGCACAGGACCTTGCCCTGTGTCAAAAAGACAAGAGGACTTCGATTTGCCTCTGGAAGACCTATATGATTAAATCTATCATATTTTTTCGTCATTGGTCATCATGAAAATATATAAAGCTCATGACACCCAAAATTACAAAGGCTTCCTACATCTATCAAAGAGATAAACACAAAGGGTGATGAACTACTTAATTTTCTTTTTAGAAATGTATACATGGAAAGGAAATAAGGTACCAAATGTCCCAAGATAGTGTCCCCCATGCCACCCACCCATTTACGGTAAAGCATAAATATCTTTTTCCTCTTGTCTTCGGAAAAAAACATTTCTGCACAAAACAAAACCAAAAGCGTACCAGTTAAGCACCTGTTTATCTTGAATGTCTCGAAACCATATATATCAAGAACCCCAATCAGAGATTTTGCATCAGGATCCTGGCCAATAGACCTATTTATCTTATTCACAAGCCTAAAAAACAAAACAAAAGAAAAAACAAAATTATCAGCAGCCATTTCACCAAAAATTTAGCCTAAGTAGTAGTTAAATAGAGAATTAAGGAGAAGAGACACATACCAATCAAATAACCTTGAGTACACAATTTTGGCCAAGGCATCTCTGTTAAGAGAAGCAGCATTCGGATCCATATTCTTTGTAATCGACTCACCACGAGTCACAATTACTCGTTTACAAAATGAATCTTCAAGTGCTTTTTCATCACACCTAAACACGCACACTTAATAATGTACTTGAGCTATACCATAGATAACTAAATTTTATGTAATCGAGAAGGCAAAGTTGCTCACATAAATAGCTCAGAAGCTGTTTTTAGATGAAACCTAGATTTTTCATCTTTCGGTTCAGAAGAATCGGATTCGCTCCCTTTTGTAAATTCAATATTGCCTAGATGAAGAATTGCAGCCACAACTCTAAAAATACCATCCTAGAGAGAAGAACATAGTGTAATAACTATCTGGAGTAAGAAGAAGAAGAAGAAGAAGAAGAAGAAGAAGAAGAAGAAGAACTTGCAAACAAATTTAGGGTTGTAAATATAGCTCGGACAATGAGGACTCAAAGTCGCTGCTACCTGCTCACGAGAAGAAATACCAACAACGTCCATGGCTCTTCTAGTCGCCGCATACTCTTTGGCATCGTCAATAGCATCAACTTTGTAGCAGTTTGTTTGATTAAGATAATGGAAATTTCTTGGGTCGTCCAACTTAAACCTCTCAATATCCTTACAAAGAGTCACATGGGAAGAATTAGACAAATAGTTGAAAGAGCTGGAATAAATATTGTCAACAAAAAATTAACACATACGTAAATTCCATACTGATAATTCCTCTGAGAGTTATAATCAATAACATCTCATACCATTGCCTCTGTCAACGTTTGAAAAGGAATGCAATATGGAAATAAACTTATTCATTATGCTTGGGATTTTGGGAGCCAAATCAGATTGATTGTTTATCGTTCAAGGCTCATCTAGTGCTTGTCAAAGACGAGCTATCAAATACCATTTCGGTTGAGGATTTGAGATTTTGTAGGTCAATGTGTACATTCACGAAGATGAAGTTGTGTAAGCATTAAAAAGAGGTATTTCAAGTATTACGAAGATAAGTACAGCAAACAAACAGAAATCAAAACCTGCTGAGGCATTAAGCTATTTTTTTTTTGGCAAACAAGTGTTCAGTTTGAGGATGCCGGGTCAGCACCATTGCCTCCATAGCTCCCATCAAAGCCGATGAAAGCGGTGAGGCTAGAGCAGGCAAACAGTGGCCTTTAAAGATAATACCACACCCGACACAAACTTAGCGAGTTTGATTGAGACCATGGCCCATACAAGTGACCTGGTCAAAACACACTATATTTTTTTGGGATAGTTTAGATGCCTTGACACGAACCTGTCCATATAACCTATTTAATTAGGTTGTATTCAGGGAAAGGAGGGAAGAGGAAGGGAGAGGGAAAGAGGGGAGGAGAGGTTTCCCTCCAACTCTCTCCTTTGTTGAAGAGATTTTATTTTGCCTCAGAAGAGGGAAATGGAGGATCCAATTTCCCTCCCCTCCAAATCTCTCCCTCTGCATTTTGCTAAACAAACAAAGGAAATCACACCTCCCTTCCCGTTCTCTCCAGATCCACGTATCCAAACACATTACTTCCAGAATTCCAATAGAGTAATAAACTCAGTAACTTATACGTATCATTCATCCAATAATTTGAATATTTCATGTCTAATCAAACTACCTCTTTTGGTGCAGCACACAGCATGTAGAAGCAGTGATAGTTTCTTTCAGGATCAGACACTTGGCAAACACGAGATCTTTCCAGTAAATAAGTTCTAATGGCAGCTCCAGATATCCTTCCCCTTTGATCAAACTGTAATTCCACGAACTTGCCAAAACGACTGCCAATGTTTAGAGTATAACTCATTTTTCATAAAATAATTCGAGATGCATCATACAAAACAATTAGCAATGAACATCCCTGTGAGAAAAATGTTCTCACCTCGAGTTATTGTTTCTCACCGTCTTCGCATTGCCAAATGCTTCCAGAACTGGGTTTGACTGCAAGTTGAGATAAAGGCTATCTCTCAGCACACTGAATATAATGCTATTAAGAGAAAATATTATATCAGGTCTATCATAGAATAAGTACAATATTTTATGATAGACCGATGTAATAATTTTATTAGAATAAGTAAGAAACATTTGATTACAAGAAACTTCTACAAAAGACTTAATGTTATGACAATTGGTTTAATGAAAATTACATTTACTATACATATTTAGACAAAATTCTAATTAGAACGAAAATAACTAATTCAATTTTTTGTAGAAATGTTGGACTATTGACATGAAGCGATAGGATTCAGTTAGGAGAATATAATATATACTGGTTCATAATATGGTAGATGATATTGCGATAAATCGTGTGGAAATTAATGTTTTCCGCTTAATATTATACTAGGTATGTGGTCTGGTAATAGATAAATATTTTATGTTGATACAAAATAAATTTATAAAACATCGAATTATCATAAAAATTACATTTATTGTAGTTTAAATTGTAACATTAATCAATGTTATACATAAATAAAATTATTAAAAACAATAACTAGAAAATACTCCGTAGTACATAAAAGGCCAAAACATAAAAATTGCTACACCTATATAATATCGAATTAGTTGTTGTATTGAATTAGTTGTTGTATTGGGGAATTCCTTTTTGGAGGGAAAGTTGAAAATACTCAATTGCCCCTTGGTTTTTGTTTCAGTACTTGGGGGATTATATATTAACTTATGGGTTTTTCCTTATGGGTGTTTGGTAATAGACTGGAGTAATAGATAACCTAGCCCATTCGGTATCTACAAATATGGTACCTTTCTTTTGAACAAAAAAAAAAAACTCCAACCAACTATAACTCATGGTCAGAAGTTCCGAAAGCAGCAAAGTTTTTCAAATTGATCATTTTCACGAGATCTTCGCTTTGAGAAAAAATATGCTTCTTCCAGTCATACTTTTTGAACCAAGTAACTTTGACTAACAGTATCTCTTGACTGCGAATTAAGAAAATGACGTTTTTTTTAAACATTGCTTTCGGAACTCATGGCCAAGAGTTATGTCAAGACGATTTTTTTTGTTCAAAGAAAGTGTACACCTTAGAAAACAAAAAAAAAACAAAGGGGTGTCATGTAGAATATTTAATTTCCGGACCTATTCAGAGAGCAAAATATAGCATAATTTCTCACATAACTAATTCCGTACAACCTAAAAATAAAACAATTCAAAACAAAGACCGGAAAAGCTGAGGGTTTTAATTCTAAGACAGGCTTACAGCCAATCAAACTAATGCCCTATCAATAAACAAGAGAACTTCACAGATTACTTCAGCTGACGATCCATCACTCATCACAGTGTTTACGACAAATAAGAAACTGCATGATCATGACTTCAGTACGCTGATTCCACTGGAAGAAAAAATTGTTTAGATTCAAAGTAAGTCCTCTAAACTACAATAGGATCATAGACAGTAACCTTTGAAAAGGATAGGTAAAAGTCCTTCTAATACATGACACTTATGTTACTATAACCACGAGGTCAGTGCAGGACCAGGGTACGAGTCGATTGTCAGGCATTGCTATTTTGGAAAAAAATAAAATTTAATGTTTAACTAGCCATGTGCTTTCCGGCTGACATGGGTTTTAACTAAAATAAACTGAAATGGGCTTAGCTGAAGTAAACTAAATGGGCTTAACTTAACTTAATTGAAGTGAATAGACTGAATTGATTAAGAGAAGTTGCACTTATTGAACTGAATTGAATTGAGTTGAACTTAACTCAACTGAAGTGCGCTAAACTTAAAGTGAACTTAATAAGTTGGAAAGAACAAGGCCTTACGAGGCCAACAAATGCCCTCTAACTGTCATAACTCTTTGATCACATGTAGAACTTTGTCTCTTCTTACTACTGAGGTGGCAAAAATCATAATTTTACTTTGGCCACCAGGAGATGACAACCAAGGGATAGCAACCATCAGAACATAAAACTAAAGAGTTGATTGTGCAATCGGATTATCATGGCTATATATCCCTGTAGATTTTGAATAGCTAAGTCCTAAGTCCTAACTATACAGCATGCTCTAATACAAAAGGGAAATTCAATTATTTTCATAAGGCCATTTTCACTTAGGACTGCAGTTGGTTTACTATTTTTTAAACAAGGCTAACACTTAAGTTATGTGGTATTTGTAATATTTTTCAGGAAAATAGGAAAATAGCTATGGCAGACTTTCATGATTCATATGCCTCTCTTCTCCACCCATTCACAATTATTGACTCAAAGGGTTGAATCCACACTCTTCTACACAACACGACGACGACCAACAACAACAGCAGCAGCAGCAGCAGAAGGACAAAACTTATCATATTAATACACACCTCCAGAACTTTTTGCTCCACTGAACGCCCCGTAGATTTTGCTCTTCCACCCATATATGCAAGATATTGCATAAGACACTTGGTGCTTTCTGTTTTACCAGCTCCACTTTCCCCACTTACCAAGATTGACTGACTTATTCCCTCGTGTAACATCAATCTACAATCCAAATCAAAATCAATAGAATGACTTATGAATTACACAGAACCATGAGAGCCAAGCACTAGTCATACAGAAAATATCACCTGTATGCAGCATCAGCGATTGCAAAGGGGTGTGGACTTAAATCACCAAGAGCAGCCCCTTTGTACTGCCCCATCATATGACTATCATATAAATGAGGTAGCCTCCGAAAAGGGTTCACAGCAATCAATATGTTTCCTGTGTAAGTCTACAAAGAAGCTTGAAAGCATGAATTTTTTTGAAAAGATGATATAATAACAGTTCATACCAGCTCCACAAGCACGGATATTATTTTTATAACGGGTGGAATTGAAAATGTGATCTTTCCAGAAGTGCATCACATATTAAAAAGAGGGGGGGGAGTACACCAAGACAATTAGGCATTCAGATCATATTCTTACCATCTCTGATAGTTTATAGAAAAATGTGTAACACAATCTCTAAACAGTCACCACAGTTAAGGAATTGATGACCCAAAATTGGAGTAATCAACTAGGGAAATCATCAAATAATGAACTACTCTTATGTGCATAGTTTTTGCGTGCATATCTGCGACGCGCACACATGTGCACACAAAAAGATAGGAAGGAAAGAGTTGTTCATGATTCTCACATAAATTTCATTGATATCATAGCGACGTTTCAGGTTATCCAAAACCCCCGGCTCATGTAAATAGGCTAGCCTTGTCATATCATCCACTCCAGAAGGCGGGGCTTCAGGATCCTTTGGATAGATATTGGAGGTATTAGCAACCACCTGTACATGAAACAAATAAAAGTATCAGGCAGTTTAAAAACAAAAAAATATATATATAATCCACAGAAATAATATAATTTCATTGATACAAGTAAATCTGCCTCAGTGTAAGTATAGGATGTGATAAGATATAAAGGCGCGGCATGCTGTCTTACAACAGCAAGATAATATAATCGACAGAAGATATCAAGACTTGAGACACTTCTCTGAAGGGCATTATGATGATCCCTTACAGTACACTGGGTGATCCTTAATTCCATATCAGCCACATAATCTTCGAGACAGCCATTGTAAGAGATCACCATTAATATGGACGCAGCGTCTTTGAAGGGGGTGAGGTTGGTCATGGAATGGGGGGCAGTGATAATGAAGGCCTGATCCTGTGTGTTTTGTCAGTATGAATGAATTACGGGTGGTTTCCATCAGTAGCCGAAGCTATGGCGGCATGGTATGGCTTGGAGGTGGCTAGTAGGTTGTAATACTCATGTGCGGTGATGGAGTGTGACGCAAAAGGTAGATCTGAGGAAAAAAAACCAACTGCACTTATTGTTAAAGATGTTTCACTTTTGCTTTGTAGTTGGGTCCAACTTGTGTTCATGTCAAGAGAGGGGATAATTGTGTTCATGTCACTTTTGGTTTATAGTTTGGTCCAACCTTGATAATTGGGTTGTGGAATGGTGATGCGGTGAAAATGGAAACTCGGTCATGACAAACCAAGGGGAACGACAGTATAAGGTCTCAGCCTTTACCCTTGTTTTGTATCAAGTCTGCAGAACTGCGTGTCAATAAAAGAATGCAATTGCTCATTTCATAAATCAGATTCAACACTGGATGGGTCTCTACTCTCTACACAGAAGCGCGGGACAAGTTCTCGACAAAGTGACTAAAACTTCCTACTTGAACTAAAGCTACCCCTAAACTCAGGCCCTTGACTTCATACAAGCTGCCTTATAATTAAGTCTCCAAGAAAGACGTATAACTTCATCCCAATTTCTAAAGTTAACCATAGTAATTGTATCTTTCTAGGAACAATACCACTGAAATACTAAATTACAAATGACATCGCACGATAATCTTAATAAAGGCATCACATCTCAAAGAGAATGATCAAAAGGAACTTACTGTCTTTCCATTTGTACACTTCACAGTGAGATCATCTCCATTAATTTTTGCGACATGGCCATCTAACCAAGCTTCTTCAGGATCTGCAACCCAAACAAGCGTTCCCACCGCATAATTTACGGGTGCAGCCTGTACATGACATCACAACAACTAATATCAAACACACAACAAAGACATAGCACAACTTTTTTGGGTGTAAACCATCCGGAGATTTAATTCGGATTCCAGCCGGTAGGACCACAGTGATGCTCTACACTGTTGCGTTCAAACCAACACAAGTCCACTTATACGCATCACCTTTCCAGAGGTCACCCATCTAAGACTACCCTGGGCTTAACCGCACATCGATCTTTGTTGATACAAGTAATACGGAGTACTTTGTTACTAGTGGTATCATTAGCAATCCTCCGCCCGTGCCCGTGCCCGTGTGGTTGGCACCTGGAGGGGGCGGATTCCAGGTTAGCGACAACGGGGACGTTGCCCATGGTAGCATAACCAAGATTTGTAAGGGAGTAAACGACTTCTAATCAAGTAAGGTAAACTAAACGAATAATCGTAGAGAAAATTAAAAGGGTAATTGCTGGTTGCCAAGGATATTTTAAGACACCGTGATCACTCAGCAGTCAGCAATGTGAAGTAACAAATTATCAAAAACACATCAATGTGGAGACGAAATTTACAAACAGCTCAAGATAGTAATCGATTAAGATCACGTATGTAATTACTTGCATTGATTGAATGGAATCAACAAAGATGAAATGAAAAAGAGGAATTGAATACCATATTTCGAAAATGCAGAGTGTAAGAAAGATGATATTGTCAAAATCCGGAAGTGAGAGGAGAAATGAAATGAAGATGTGAGATTTGGGATGGAGAAAACATGAAATATTGACTTTTGTATCGGTATGGATGAACCCTAGATGGATCAATCAATCAATCAATAAAATGGGGGATGAGTGATTGGGATTGAAAGCATTGTCGCCGGTCGCCGGTCGCCGGAGAGAGAAATGGAGGGAAATACTCTCCTAGTAAGAGTAACGAAGGAAGCAATGGGACATTGCAGGTAACGCGTAGTTCGTACAAGTACAAGCTTATGGAGTTATGCTGTGGTGCTTCGTCCAAACTTTTGACTTTTTCTCATCGTCATCTTTGTCCTGGTCATTGCTGATTACTACCAACTACAAGTACCTCGTCCCTACTGGAAAAACAAACGGATTGGGTTCTTTTTGGACCTTGTCATATAGAGTTGTTATCCCCACCCCTCATCTTTGCATATTCCTCACAGCCATATTCCGTACAATATTATTTTCGTCTCACAAATAATATAAAAAAGACAAAAAAAAATGATCAAGACGGAGTGATTAGTAGGTAGTAGATCAAAAACATATGATATGGATTACATTTTACACTTTCAATCATACGAATTGTCGGATATCTGACGTGAATAACCGGATATTTGTGATAAGAAAATTTATGTTGCTTGAAAATCAATTAAGTGGTACTCGTCAAAAAAATCTGCTTCTTTACATCTTAAAAAAGGAACTCACCCAAAAAATACCTCTTATGAACCGTCCCTTCCTTACAATTCTTATGAACAGTGTCGCTTTCCTCTTCCTTTCTTCACGCTATCCGTTCCTCTGCCTTTCATTTCCTCTCTTCCGTTCCGCCTTTCTCTTTCCTCATATTCTCATATCTCCAGCAATCCTCCATCTCCAGATCTCAGGTATCAATCTCACTCTCTAAACACCTCAATTAATTGCTAATAATCTATGATTCTATACCTAATTCTGTGATTTGTAACTTACGTTCTTAGTTTTGAATCGATTTGATTGATTTTTTGTAGCAAATTGATTTAGGTAAAAAAGACGAGTAATAATGTTGGCAAAATTCGAGACGAAGAGTAATAGAGTGAAAGGATTAAGTTTTCATCCGAAGCGGCCATGGATTTTGGCGAGTTTACACAACGGAGTTATTCAATTATGGGATTATCGTATGGGAACACTTTTTGATCGATTTGATGAGCATGACGGTCCAGTTCGCGCTGTTCATTTTCATCATTCTCAGCCTCTTTTCGTCACTGGAGGTTGTTTGTCGTCGATTTTGGCTTTTGTGTTTTGATCTGCATTGTTTTGGTGTAATTGATAGTTGTATAGTTGTTGTTTGATTTCTTTATTTTTTGGTTTCGTCATGATGCTTAAGCGTTTATGCGTAGTTGTTGTCTTTGGCACCTGCTTTGGTTTTCTGCCCCTCCTTTTATTCGTCTCTCCTTTTCTCTTTCTTTTCTGTCAGGTGCAGTCATTGCGAGTCTTTGGCACCCATAAGTTTAGCTGGTTTATGTATTCCGGTACTTAACTCTCTTTACAAACTTTGATTAACTACTAAAGTCACACCGTTTTCCCTGGCTTGTAGGTTTATGAAAAGGTCGCAACTACTTTCAAGTTGGAGGGGATGTCGTGATTGCCAACCTTGATACTAACAAATACAAAGACCTAGCGGAGAAGTCAGTCAACTTATGGATCTTGCAAACATCAAGTACTCCTTATATGTTATCTTTCATGAATGTTCCCAGTAACCAGTGTGTTGTTTATTGTCACACAGATATGGCATAAGCGGGTTCCCAACATCGAAATTTTTCCCCAAGGACAACAAGGAAAGTGAAGACTATGACGGTGGCCGTGACTTGGATGACTTTGTTTGCTTCATCAATGAGAAGTCTGGCACCAGCCGTAATTCTAAGAGCCACCTCACTTCAAAGGTTAGTACCTGTTTTTTTCTTCATCAAACAATTATCAGTTCAAATTTCCTTAAACGTGTTGTTGGTACCTGTTTTTTTAGGCCGGTATCATTGAATCCTTGGGAAATACAGTGAAAGAGTTCGTAAGTGCAACTAACAAAGAGAAGAAGGCCATCTTCACCCGTTTGGAGGAAGAAGTTGCAAAGCTTGAAGGTTCCGCTGCCAGGTGTGTTGACCTTCATTTTCTTTTATATTCATTTCTATTTTGGGGCAAGGGGTTCTATAAAAGATTATAAAGTACGCATATTTGCACGGTAAGGACAAATGTATTATATTCTTCTTTTAGGTGAAAAGAAAAACAAAACAGAAAGGGAGGTATTGGTTGCTGTTCTGGTCATTTGATTGTGGAACTTTTTAAAATGTGGGTTTTTGTTCATGCCGTTATGTGTGAAATGAGCCTCATGTAGTACTTACGGTAGGAGGAACGTAGATGATGTGTTCTAGAAATCCAACCTGAAAAATAATTCAGCTTTTTTAGGCAATCGCCTTATTCTGACTTGATTTCGGAGGATGCAATGACCTTTGTTTAGTTCTCTAGGAGGAACTTTTATGATGTGTTGAAATTCAATCAAATATGAAAATTAATTCTGTTGTAAGGACAATTGCTGCGTTTTGACATGATTTTGTTTCATTTGAGCTTCATTTAGTACTCTAGAAGAAACTTTGTATGATGCATTGTTGTCTTGTAGATATTAAATTAGAAAAGGAATTTTAAGACTAATCTACCCCAAATCGTTTAACACTTAATTAAACAGAATTGTAGGGTTTAAGGTTTAGTCATTTATAGTTCCCCACTTCATTTTCATTTTGTTAGGGTTGATCGTTTTTCTGGAAAATCCTTAATCAACCCGATTTCTTCATCCAATTTCCGGTCCCTAAAATGTGGGCTCTTCGTCGAGCTTCTGTCTATTCTCTCAAGTACGTATTGCCTCCATTTCTTGTTCTTGTTCTTTTGATTTCTTGACAAATTTAGTTTCTGCAGTATTTTGTTTCGTTGAATCGGGAAATTGCGTAAATACTACTCTGTTTTTGGCCGACTGTTTGAAATCTTCAATTATTGTATCTCATTCAGTGATAATTGATGTTGCGGTGATGATATTTTGATTATAACTTTCTCCGTTCCATTTGATTGTATACATTTTTTAGGAGATTTTTCCACAGGAAGTATGAATATGTCTCGTAGTTGAATACGTCAAGGATAATGATTCATGTCAATCGATCCCAAGTCATTATGGAGAATATTGAAGATTCTCTTTGCTCTAAATAGTGGTGAAAGTAGAGAGGGGGTGCTTGGATGTGTATGGAGTGAGTTTATGATATGGAATTACGCTGATGCATTTATTAGTTGAGCGCCAGTCTGCAATGATTTGTTGAATTTTACCTCTTGTGACAAGATGATGTTTTGCCTTGTTTTAACTTCTCATAGATCTTTTATCTATTGTATTTGAATATTTGATTGTTTTTTCCCTGGTTTTTGTAAATGCATTATATCGTTATTGACCAGAATCTTATGTTTCCCAGCTGTCGGAGTAGCTTGAGAACGAAGAGGATATTGATTTTTCGGAGCAAGACTATGCATCTAGGGTTAACCTGATTGCAAAGGTGCGTGGGTTGGAGAAAGCAGATAGCTATGTCGACAATATTCCTGATTCCTTCAGAGAGGAGGCAGTCTACAGAACCTTGCTAACAAACATTGCGTCGGCAAGACTTACAAATAAAGCGAAACAACTGTTCAATAAAATAAAGGATCTAGGCTTCCTGATCTCAGTTTTCACTTGCAACCAAATGTTGCTTCTCTACAAGAGAAGCGATGGGAGAAAAATCGCTGATGTGGAGAAAGAGTGCCAAGCCTTCTATTTTTACTTACCAAGTGTTGATTGATTCAAAAGGCCAATCGAATCAGGATGCGTTGGAAAGCTAAACTCGAGATCTAGAAGTTTATAGACAAGGTACAAATAATTTTAAGGAAGTGGCATTGCATCTTCATTAGCTTATTATGACTGTGTAAATGATGACTGTGTAAATAATGACTGTCATTGCATCTTTATTAGTTTATAGACAGGTAAGGGAATAACTGTGTAATTTGGCCAAAAAAATAGGATAATCGCCATTCGTCAATCTAGCATGGAACCATGGTGATTTAAAGACTGCAAGTTATGCCTGATTGGCTTAATCGCCAATCTGTCGTGGAACCGCTTTGTTCAACATGCTTTATTCAGTTTTGGCGGTTATTATTGGAAACTGTTATCGCAAATCCATCATTTTTGGACCTTAGCTGTGTTGTTGCTGTTATTGTTAAATCTCAACATTCTTTTTCATGTGTGTGACTATATGCCAATCTTGATATTATTTTCAGGAGGCACTTTGTGGAGATTTTGCGACCCATTTTTTCAGTCATCAGTGTGCCGTATGCCAAGAATATTGAGAAATACATGAGAGGTCTGAGGATCCTAAGTACGCTGATCTTAAACTACTGGAAGTCACGCCTCCAGCTGTTCAAAAAATGAATCAGGGTGTAGAAGAATGAACGATGCCCACGACATTTCACGATTGTAAATATGTCTCTTGAACGTTGGTCCTGTTTGGCAGCCATCAACTGATTTGGTAGAAGGTACTCTCAAGAGCTTGGTACAATCTAAATGCTCTGACTAACTCTTTTAAATTGGAGATGTATCGAGGCATGTGAGAAGCGTGTTGCGGATAAGTGTGAATCCGAATATACTTAGGATTTAGCACTAACTTGTAAAATACTAATAGATTTGACAGTTTTGAGTTGTGACGAGGTTATAGAGCAACATGCTGATTACAAACTTCATGAATAGTAGTGAGATGCAGGAATTGTAGGGTTTTAATCCTTTTCTCTTACCTTCAACCCTTCCCCAGGCTTGCATCCCAGCTGCTGCTGAAGTTTATGCCGAGGTCCTCTTCCACGTTTGTTCATGGACTAGAGAATGAGTCGATAAGATTGGAGGTAAGAGAACAGAATTTGTTATTGTTTTTGTGTGTATTGGATTAATAAGTTTGTATTTTTAGCTTTGTTATGTAATTTTTTTTTACAATTGGGGAAAGATTGAATTTTTAGCTGAATTAGGTTTTTGGAAAAGTGATTAATAGTTGTTTGTTTGATTTGTGAAATCGGGTGCTAATTGAATTGATCATGCTATATGCTGAGCTATTATACTGAAAGATTATGTTAAGCAGATTGTATGGTTGTTATAATATTGATTCTTCGAAAATTTGGGGAAACATTGAAGCTTTGGATGAATTTAAAAGGTTTCATATACTACATAGCTTAATCATAAAGGATTTTGAAGGTTTGATAATATACCGTTTATCTTTCGTCTTTGAATTGAAATTAGTCGTGTATATTGATGCTCGATTTTCATTGTTTCTCGAATATTCTCCTTTGCTTTAGTTAAAAATATGGAATTGGAGATAGTGATATGTTAATTTGGAGTGTGGTGGATTTGTTGTTATGAACCGTGTAATTTTCGTGTGTTGATTTGTGTATTGATGAGGAATTCACTTTGTCAGGGGATTCGTCTCGTCTTCTTACTGCAAGTGCCAATCATACAGCAGTGAAGTTGTGGAGTGTCCAAAAAGGAAACCAATTGTATACTTTTAATTTCAATGCTCCAGCTAGGTCTGTGGATTTCTCGGTTGGTGATACACGAGCTGTTATTACCACTGATCCTTTTATGGCCAAGATTTCTGCAATTCACGTGAAAGCAATTGCAGAAGATGTTGCAGACCGTAAGTCTTAACTTAATCAACTTGCTATCGACATTTAGATGGTGATGACTGATGAAAAATTATCGTTTTGTTTAGTGTTTTAAATATATAACCCCGCTTGTCATTTTTTGAAAATCCTTCATGCTTATTAGTGATGTTGTATCTTACGGAGTACTACTTCTCATCCAAACCAATGCTAACATTTGCTATTTGAAGTCAAATTTCTAAAATTTTGACATCGATTATAATTAACCAAATTGATAAAGATTAAATATAACTTTAACATATTTAGATTTATCATGAAAAAGATGTTTCACAAAATAATGATTTCAACACAAAAAGATAATATGACATGTGAATAAAAACAACGTCAAGGTAGTGTCTTGGAGACCGTGAAATGTAAAACGTCACCATTTGTTTGGATGCGAGGTAGTATTAATTACGTTATGGCATTTTGATTGGTCACTAATGTTTTGAAACCGTGAATCGGTGAATGACACATGTTTTGTCCATATGTTTGTTTCTTAGCGCTTCTTTTCATCTATCTATCTATCTATCAAATTCCCCTTTAAACATAGATTCGACAATTTGATGTGTTATCTAATTTGCAGAGACGGATGAATCTCTTCTTGTCATAAGGGGTCCAACCGGAAGAATTAATAGAGTTGTTGGGTACCCCGTCCCCAAACAAGTTCATTATCAGCGGTGGTGAAGATGCTATCATTCACATGTGGTATCCTGTGGTAAGTAACTAAGTACAGTTTAAGTTTAGTGAATAGGTTATATAGATGGGTGTCCGGTTGCTTGCCCAAAGTTTTAATGGTTCTGCTAGAAGGGCAAGGAAGAAGCCGAACATTCCCAAAGTTTTCATGGTTCTGCTAGATGGTGCATTGGTATTTTCTTCTTCTCTTTACTACACCAAGTTCAACAATCAAAATTTACAGTGAATTTTGTTTGGCTTTTGAGGATCAACTCAAAAATGTTGGATGTAATCTTTTGGGATCGTTTTTGATTTGTTTGATTGGTTTCTCAAGTATGCATATAAGGCTGAATTTCCTTACGGGTTAACTTGGTGTAGTAAAGAGCTACGAAGTAGAATTATTTTCAAGTTGTGCGTGAGTATCATCTTGTGATCATGACTGTGAACATCACCATCTTCAAACCTTGCTCAACTGCAACCTGTTAGTTCTATTTTCTAGAAGGGATCGGTTTTGGTAGGTGTGGACATGACATAGGTCCACCCCGACGCGGCCACGCGCGGGTTTGGGCAGGCGAATGAATCTCATGTGAGATGGATCTCGAGTTGAAATTTAAATCGAAGTAGGAGTCGCCACCGAACTTTGTGGGAGTTCGGGCCCGTTCGAACCCACTCTATGTCGTAGTGGGCAATGTACAAAATATGGCCCATTTCCGATGTCAGAGTTTATTGGGTTCGTCTCTTAGCATTTGATATTGATACCGACATTATCGGTAATCGAATATTGAATGACTCTCGTTGCCAATGGATTCAGACATCCGGAAACCATGGTTCTGAGTAAGGGGTGAGGGTACGTGTTGGGAAGTCACTGAGAACACCCAACCCCGCCCGCACTTAGCGGCCTTTGCTAAGATATCGTTCGATTTTTATGTACGCGTGTTAGTTCGACGATTGAATGATATGCAAAGATTATTTTCCCTAAGCATGTGAGAAAAATTAAATGGGTTGCTAAGTCATTTAATGCATCTTAAACTAATAACGTCAAAGTTATTTTTAGCATGTGAGATTTGTTTAAGTCTAATAAAACAAAAGATGATAAATAAATCGCTACAAACACGAGAAAACAAGTTAGTAACGATTGCATAAGTTGAATAAAGATGTAAATACGATAATATGCATGATTTTGAAAAGGTTTATGACACGTGATGGATTAACACGTGTTGACCGGTGTCAAAAAAAGTATCTATCGAAATCTGAAAGTATGTCGCGAAAGTCGTTGTTTAGTCTAAAAACGATGCCCGAAAAGGAATAAAAAGGAACAAAATTGTGTCGCTCCTCCCGAGGATTGTGTGAAGCGACGGGCTATGGCCAGTTTTGGTCGATTTTTTGTCGAGTTGGACAGCTCGGTGTAGGTGTGTGTGTATGTCGGGAATCGTGGAGAATAATTGGTGTTAATTCATGTATGATGGTTGATGAATTGTTGTTTTATTGTGTGTGGGAAGGGTCCTATTTATAGGATGAAATACCGATTTATGATAAGAGACTCCTAGTGTTTGGATAGGAGAAATGGTTTCTTGCCAAGGAAGAAAACAATAGTTGAGGGGAAGTATGATTCCGTTGCTTGGTGGGGAAGGTGATGTATCCGGCTGGTATGTGAGGAATACTCGGCCGAGTATGCCTCTCGTGCTCGATCGAGTATTCGGGTTTGCGTAGGAATCCTCCTGGGAGCCGAATTCCACCCTTTTAATGGATTTGTTTAATATTTTAAGGCTGATTTTTGTAGCGTTTGAGCTCAAACCGGACTCTTGGAGGTGTCACGGCTGATTTGAGTGTCTCGAGAATATCTTTGACCGGATTTTGACTCGGTCGCTAAAAGACGGTTTTGCCCCTGGTGTCGGATTTGACCCAAATTAGTCTCATTTGACTCGAAACGACCCACTGGGCCTGGTTTTGAGGTTGTTTTTGTGAAATTTATACTCCGTAGTAAGCCCAAGCCAAATTCCACTGATTTCGAGCCCATTTTCGAGTACGTTAAAGCACGTTTGCGTCCGATCATCATCGAGTGTTTTTCGGAAACTGCTATAGACACCTGGCAGTGAAAATGTGGGTGTCTACAGTAGGAAAAAAAATGCGGGATTATGTAGACAAAGAGTCATGGTTTTCGCTCACATTTAGAATTCAGATGCACTATGTAAACCTAATCCGATGACTTGTTCTTTGAAGATGAACTTGAGGTGACCGTGTTGTCAAGATTATTGCAAGCTTTCTAATCTCTAATGGATGTGATACAAACTATACTTTGACAGGTATGATTACTTGGAATATGGGCGGTCAACTGGGAAGGTAAGGCGGCACAAATTTCTTATTTTGTTCTTCAGTTCCTTCGTGTTTTAAGAAGATGCTATGTAAATAAGCCGCCACTCCGTTGACGTGAATCATTGTTTTCAGGCCTCTGAAAATGACACGTATGCGGATATTGAAGCTGCCTGCAAGTGTTTATGAAAGTTACGGTGCAAAGCAGGGAGACATAAATTTTTATGGTTAATCTGTCGATAGTGGCCACTTTGGACCTGACTTCTTGCTTGCCTAACTTAAAGGCTGTTATATTGCATAGTCCGATATTGTCAAGTTTACGAGTGATGTATCCTGTTAAACGCACATACTGGTTTGATATCTACAGTGCAAATGCTCGATTTGTGTGTTTAGACCTGCTTTGGTAACCAAAATATTGAGTTCACGCTGCATATGTTTTACCTTAAATCGCAGATTGACGAACACTCTACTAATTCTTTTATAATATGTTTTTATGAATTTGTATAACACACTTGATTTCGTGGCTTTGTTTAGTGTACCTTCAATTATGGTACTTTTTCATATCTTGCTTTGAATGGCGGAAAAAAAAATCAAGATTAACATTTTTTTGTATTAAATCAGCCTGTTTTGCGCAATATGATATTACAACCCGTACTTCCTAGATTAGTGGATAGTTTTATCTTAGAACTATAAACGTATGACTAAAAGAAAAAAAAAACACAAACAATAGTTTGAGTTATGCCAACAATTCAACAATCAATGACAGCAATATGCGCCATCAAAATACATACACGAATCGTACCTAACCATACGTGCGCGTAGCGCGCGGCAAAGAAACTAGTCTAAGAAAAAATAGAAGAAAATATAAATCTGGATACCGGATATCTGGGGGAAAACAGATATCCGATTATTGAATATAAGAATAAAAAAATGGATCGATGCGGATCGGTAAAAAGATACTCCCTCCGAGTTCCCATCATTGACCCATATTCTTTTTTGGGTTGAGTTTGATCTTTTACCCACTTTTCATTTTATGCCATAGATGTGTGATTTTCTTCTACTGTTCTACTTACTTATTTCTCTCTCTTTCTCTTTCTTTTTCGAACTACTCATTTCCCCTTTCTTATTTTTCACCAAAAAAACATATGAGTCAACCATAGTAACTTAAAGGGAGTAGATTTTTAAAACCGGATATCCGTTACGGTTTATAAAATCAGATCAAATGTCCGATTTTGCTCACCCCTCAGAGCTTAAACTAAATGTGTAGTGATAGTTGAAGTATGACCCACACGTTTAAATAAGACAAAATCATACCAACTCGAAAATAACAAATGTTTTATTTTCATTAGTAATATACTGTACTTGATACTCCGTATGTCATAACTCACAAGTCCGTGACATACTGACTTGTATCTCATATGATATGACCCTTTCTTCCTCTAATGGAAATTTCCATCACATGTATATAACGAGTCAAATATGTTATTTCCTTTATGGAGAA
Source organism: Agrostemma githago (assembly GCA_958450325.1). Lineage (NCBI taxonomy): Eukaryota > Viridiplantae > Streptophyta > Magnoliopsida > Caryophyllales > Caryophyllaceae > Agrostemma > Agrostemma githago. Next base: position 67,570,389 of record OY288249.1, on the reverse strand, counting down.
ACCACATACAAAACAAGGGACATCCAACATATTCTCTTAAAAAGTTTATCCGCCTATTGACTCGTGATGCATGACTGTTGGTTAATGACCAATGTCAATCAGACATGTGGACATGACATAGGTCCACCCCGACGCGGCCACGCGCGGGTTTGGGTAGGCGAATGAATCTCCATATGAAACGGATCGAATTGAAATTTAGGTCTATGTGGAGTCGCCACCGAATTTTGTGGTTATTCGGAACCATTCGAGCCCACTCTATGTCGTAGTGGTCCGTATACAAAATACGGCCCATTTCCGATGTCAGAGTTTATTGGGCTCGTCCCTTTGCATTTGATACCAATACCGACATTATCGGATATTGTGTATTGAAAGACTCTCGTGCGCCAACGGTTTCGGGCATCCGGAAACCGAGGTTCTGAGTAAGGGGTGAGGGTACGTGTTGGGAAGCCCACAAAGGACACCCAACCCCGCCCGCACATTAGCGGCCTCTACTAAGAATTCGAATGACTTTCCAATACGCGCGTTAATTGAACGGGAAAAAGATATGCAAAGGTTATTTTCCCTAAACATGTGAATGGAATTGAAAAGGGTTTCTATGTCGATTTAATGCAATTAATTCTACGTCAAAGTGGAATTTTAGCATGTGGGTTCATTTTAATAAAATAAAATAAACGACAAAAATCGACAAAAGAAACAATCAAACCGTTAGTAACGATGTAACGAGTAATAAATTGAATAAAGATATAGATGTGATGAATGCATGATTTTGGAAAGAATAGTAGGTCACGTGATGGATAACACGTGTTGACCGAGGTCAAGGAAAAATATATCGAGATCTAAAAAAAATGTTTTGTCTAAAAAAAAATGATGTTCGAAGAATAATAATAAAAAAAGAGCGAAATTGTTTTCTTCGGAAAATTGATGATTTTATTAAATCGCGTACAAATATTGCGTAATTTGCACTCGACTTAATATTTTCGATATTCGTCGTATTCAATATTCGATTATGAAATCGATATTAAATACTTGGAATAATTTATACTCGATTTTGATTTTGATGCTCGTTATATCCCATATCCGATTATGGAATCGATATGGAATACTAGAGTGAAAAGATAAAGAAAATAATGTAAGTCGTTTTAAATTAACTAGCACGATATAAATTTTCTCCGCGTTTATTAATGTCGTAATTAATCCAATTGAATTAGAGGACATCTATATTAGCATCAACGAAAATCATGTTAATTAATTTATTTGACTAAATCATTAGATTCGACATCCAATTATGGAATTGGTATCGAATCTAATAGATCGATACTTTAATTAAAAAAACTCGACTTGATTCCCTCCGCATCCCGACATCATAATTAATTCTTGCGAATTGTTTGATGTCGGATCCGCATCAACGGGTTTCGACCCTTATTAAATATAATGCTTGTTTTTGAAAAATAATGTAAATATACGACTAATGATAATGATGCAAACGAAATAAAAAAAATATTGTTTAAGTTAACTTATCTCAATAATCAAATAATCGGGGTATTGGAACAAGCGACCGTCAACGCTGTGTGCAGTACACTTGTATATTCGTGTTTCCTTATTCTGATACCCCTCTTATTCGACACAAATCGATAAGTATTTTAATGTTTTGTATTAGTATTATCGATATTATGATGCAATAAAGGAAAAAAAAATAAAAAAAATAAAAAGTAAGAAAAAGCGAAGAAGATGACGAGAGGAAGAGAAGAAGGAGAGAACGGGGTTTTGACACCCTCAACCTACATGTTCTTGTCTCGGATCGAACTCGTAACCGTGGCTTTAACACAAGAGTCTTCGAGGTTTTATGGAGGTTAAGTTATGGTGGCTCGGGATTGATTCCTAAAACTAGGTTTAGGGTTTTTCTGCTAGTGTAGAATTGCTAGGTTTTGATTAGGGTTTGTAATAGATGTTGTATGTGTGTGTAGGGTTGCTCTAGGATTTTTTTCAAATGTCAAAGTGTGTTGCATGGGGGTGTTTATATAGGCATGGTCATGCACTTTGGTGTCTAGGGTTTTGCCTTGACGGACTTGACCTGATGGCCCGTCTGAAGATGGACTGTTGGTTTTGCTTCTTGAGTTGGACTTTTGATGTTGTGAATGGTTGTTTTGTATGTCTCGGAAACGACCTTGACCAGGGTTGACCCAATCGCAAAAAAGTCGGTTTTAATTCCGGTGTCGGTTTTGGCCCAAATTAGTCTTGTTTGGCTCGGAACGGTCCGCTGGGCCTGGATTCGAGGTTGATTTTGTGAGATTTGTACTCTGTAAGTGTGTTAGCCTGCGATTAATGGATTTGAGCCCGTATCCGAGCGCATAGAAGCACGTTAGCGTCCGATCATCATCGGGTGTTTTTTGGAAACTGCCATAGACACCTGGCAGTCAAAATGCAGGTGTCTACAAGACACAAACGAAAAGTTCCACTCGACGAAGTGGGTTCAGATACTCCTTGGGCTCGTGATGTATGATGGCTTTGTAAGTCTCTCATAACGGACCATGATTGGACCATCGAGATCCAACATGTTTATCGGAAGGGTAGTGGATGCGCGAATTAGTTTTCCAAGGGGGAACCCCCTTTGTCCCACCTGTTGGCTGCTGCAGATAAGGGTGTTCAAAAAGTGACCCGGTCCGGCTAATCGGACCGACCCGAACTGTCCGGTCCGGTCCACACTTAAAAAAAAAAATCAAATTTAGTGTATTTTGTCGGTCCGGTCCGGATTTTTTTGTTAACCGGTCCGAGTTTGAACCAATGAACACCCCTAGTTGCAGACAGACATTGGAGGTGTCTCGTGGCCTCATGTTCTCCCTTTTCGTGCTTTTTAGTTGATACTTTGATTTTTATTTGTAGTTCAGACTAAACTAGCCTTCCTCGTAGCACAAAGAAAAGAATTTTCATTTTTATATACGGGTTACTCCATTATTTTATAATTCGTATTTTATGGTATATTTTTTTGTTCAACGAAACGCGCACTTAGTCCCATTGCAATATAGGGGAGGGAGATTCGAACTTGTGACCTATGACCACGATACCTAGTCTTATATTTTAGAGCAAATTAGAAATTACTCCCTTCAAAGTTGTCTTTATTAAAATTTACTCCCTTTTAAAATATTTTTATTATTTAACAGCCAAAAACTTGCAAAAGTTCAAAATTTGCTTGCATTGGTAAAATCCGGCCAATTCATTAATAACTTGACCGATTTGCCCCTCAACTTACCACCACCTCACTGAACCTGTTTTCCCTCTTCACTCTCTTCATTCCAATTTCCAAACCCAAAAAAACCCAAATATACAAAGAAATGTGAACCCTAGAATCATTCATCAATTAGGTGAGTAAGTTTGTGTCATTATTCTACCATCATCTATTTTTTTATATTTTGAAATTCAAATTTAGGGCTTTTCATCATATACGATTTTTTGATTATATGTCCACTTTGAATGCTGATTCGTCATTTTTTATGGTTTTTGTTGCAAGTTTTGATTGCAGAAATGGCAACCACATCAAAAAAGACATTTACGGTATTAAAAGGATAAAAAAGAATAAAAAAAGGGGGAGGGGTAGTTTGGGTATTAAAAGGATAAAAAAGGGTACAAAATTCAATTTCGCCGGAATGTCATGCCGGAGTTTACAATTGCAAGCAAATTTTGAACTTTTGCAAGTTTTTGGCTGTTAAATAATAAAAATATTTTAAAAGGGAGTAAATTTTAATAAAGACAACTTTGAAGGGAGTAATTTCTAATTTGCTCTATATTTTACGGTATATTGAGATAGATGTGAGTATTTCAAAATACGAGAGAGCATATACAAACTGATATATAGACAATTTTTGCATTAAAATTTACTCGCATCTCTAGTGATATTTTAAAAATATTTTTCTTATATCTAAAATACAATAAAATACAAGTGAATTTCACCCCATAAAATATACGGTATAATCCATCATAAATACGGTATATAATCCACGAATGTAGGTTGTGAAAGTGTGAAACATTGGCGGTGGTGAGTCGAAAACACCACCTTTGTTTTGGCGCAAAAAAACGTGCACCATTTCTTTTAATTTCACCCACGCACTAGTCACCACCCCACTTCACTCATCTCTCTCCTCGCCATGGTCGCTTCACTAACCCTCCGCCTTCACCACCACCCTTTTTCTCCCTCTTCCCCTCACCACCGCCGCCGCCGCTGCTTCCCTTCCCCCCAATTTCGCCTCCCTTTCCGCTTCCACTTCTCGGGCCGACCCGAATCCTGTCGCTGTTGCTCCGCTCTCCGATGCTTAGCTAGGTCCAACTCAGAGCTCGATAACGATGGCGTTTCGGATCAGATTCATCGCCCGCCTTTCGATATCAACCTTGCTGTTATTCTTGCTGGTTTTGCTTTCGAAGCTTACACCACTCCTCCTGTACCGTAACCTATCTTCTCCTTCCTCAATTTTCACGCTCAATCGCATCGAAACGTCATAATTGTTTTTTCGAGTAATCATGAAATGGTATTAGTCCGTTAATCTGCTACTTCTGATATGATGGCTGATCCAATAAACGCTGCAATTTTGCTGAAATGATCATAGATGATGTTGGTTTAGTTGGATGACCTGAGATAATGGTGATGTTTATATTGTGCAGGATAATTCGGAGAGGCAGGAAGTGGATACAGTTGGTTGTAAGACGGTCTATCTTTCCGAGTATGTGATCATTTGCTGAACTTAGTCTACTTCTGAATTAGACTGAGTGATTGTATTTGTCTGCATTGTCCAGTGGCTAGTAGAAATAGGATGTTAACGAGTCACTTCTGTTTCACTAATTAATAACCCTCGTTAGATAGAAAATATAAAAGAAATGTTTATGGAATACTTGTATTATTATTGATGAAAGAGTGTCTCCTATATACTCCGTGTATATATATATATATATAGGAGTACATGAGATTAGTATAGTACGGAGTAGTAGAACACAATAACCAGAGAATAAAAGTTAATCCAATCTAATAGATAATATATCTCGCTCTTTAATAATCCAACCTAATGCATATTTGCCTTAGTGTTCTGACTAGTGTTTTAGTCCAATGTGTAAATATACTTCCCTATAGAACATGATTTTAGTGCATATTTATTTATGTTTATATTTGACCTTGATCCTTGACAGTGTACATAGACTAGCTATCTCGGAGAGTCAGAGATTTGTTACTTTGTCTTCTATCCAATAAATGAAAATTATTTGCAAACTTGCAGAAACAGTAAAGGACTTGTGCCCTAGGTTAATTTCTTAAACCTACCATGGAATCATCGTGTTTCTTGTTTCTAGGAAACTTTTTTTGAGGACTGGGCGTTCCAAGGTAGCAGTTTGGCTATTTGTCTGTTTACGGCAGGATTCCTTGGTGTGAAGTCTGGATTCTATTAGTTTCTATACATGCATAACGGTCTAATTGTTTCAGAAGATTACATAATTTACATCACAGACCAACAGATTATATCGTTGATTAGCCTGTCCCTTTACTGTATATCTACTGGTGGTATTGATTGATATCTGATTACCCTTTGTCATTAATGAGTCTTCACAGAATCACAGTATAGGAAATAGCGACTATTCAACTTGACTTGTCCTTAGATATATGTGAACTTTGCAGGTCATTTGTTCGTGAGATATATGATGGCCAATTGTTCATAAAGCTGAAAAAGGGCTTTAATTTCCCTGCCATGGATCCTTGGGTTTGTAAGCTTTGCTTGTATCTTTTAATTTGAAATTACCTTATCTATGGCTTGTCTACTTGTATGTTTCAATGTATTGTGGGTTCTTCTTCGTCTCATTTAAGGTAAAAGGAAGGCAAATCGACTTTATGCTTTTACTACTTTGAATTTTGGGAATATTCAATGTATTCTTCATTACCGTGTTTCCCTAACCACTGTTTCATTTCAGGGAACAAGTGATCCATACATTGTGATGGAGTTTGATGGTCAAGCAGCTAAAAGTAAAACTAAATGGGGGTTGGTGGTTTTTGTTGATACTCTGTATAATTCTTAAAGGCAACTATTGCCTCATCATTCTTTGATATATGGCAGCTGTATTATTCCTTGATATAAGTGTCGTATGTGTTTACTGACTTACATTAACGTATGTATATGTTATGACGACATTTTCTAATAGACATAATTTTAGGTCAAGCGTGAGTTCCTGAGCTTCAGTAGGCACTTTGCAATGCAACTTCATCAGTCCTTTTTTTAAGTAGGCTTCATTGGATTTCAGGACAACAGAGCCAACATGGGACGAAGTATTTAATATAAACATAAAGCTTCCGCCTAGCATACTTCTTCAGGTAAGCTGTCACAAGATTTCCTTTGCGCATTTGAGTATTATGCTTTCCGTTTACAAACTTAAATGCGTGCCTTTGGGATCCTTGCTAGATGCTTATTAGTTGCTCCACATAATAACGCGAGCCATTAATTCCTATAAGTATCGGACTGCTCCATAGTGAATGCCAACATTTTGATGAAGTGCTCCCTCCCATTCAACCAGATGTTTACGTTTGGTTTTAGATAATTTTTTATGCAGATGATATGTTGTAATTGAATTCCTTATTTGCCTTGTTCTCACCACTACACTATACCCTTACATAACACACTTTTACGCGAACTAATACGTCCATTTCTACGTCATCACCAAACCAACACCCACCTTGTCTTCACCCCCACTCAAACTCCCTGCCCTCTCCTAGCTGGAATCAACCAGTGCCACCTTGCACTCACATGCCTGAAATACATCCAGAAAACAGCCAGAAAGCAATCATCAAATATAAGTAAAATGTAATAACATGCGTGTGCTATGATTAAACTCCTTTCAAGCGTCAGGATTGGCTTATGATTCAAATCTATATCAATGAAGCCATGCATCTTTGTAGGCCTACACGGGTAACAAAATTTGCTTAACCTCAGCAAAGGTCCCGTGTTGGTAGTATGTATCTGTTGCATGGCGCTTGAGTAAAATATTTGCATTAAATATTTTGTCGGTGTTTATTATGTGTTAGTATGACGGATTTGTATGGGGAATACTATGAATTAGGTGACCCTGGGCTACATGGAACCTGGACTTTGAAATTACATGCTACAAGCTTTTAACTTGTTTAGATGATGATTGTCATACTGTATGTGTTAACATCAGTTTGGATGTCCAGTGAAGTCCAGTCTTTCTACTGAAAGTTGCATGTACATGATCTCATTATGTTTTAATCCTGGCAAGTAACAAGTGTCGTGGATGGCAGGTCGCAGCTTGGGATGCAAATCTTGTCACTCCGCATAAACGCATGGGAAATGCAGGTCTTAATCTTGAAAAGCTATGTGATGGTGAGGATGTAACTCTTATCTTTATACTTCTACGTATAAAATGGTTACACTCATATTTATGTATAAATTCTGTGGCCCACGATAAATTTTTGTCAAAATGTTTTTCTTGTTACAACATCATCAAAGCCTTAGTCCCAAATAGGGATTTGGGGGCGGCCAACGTGAATCATTATCCGAAATTGTGAAGTTGTCTCCAAAAAAATAATCATATAAAAAGGCATAATAATAGTAGTAATAGTAAGGAGAATACTAAAAAAAGGGTAATGTTGAATACAACCCTAAGGGTTGTATTTAAACATTAAAAATCTTCCAAATTTAGTATATACATATGGATTTGAGCACAAATTACACATACACCAAGACAATTAATACATGTATTAAAAGATTATTTCCTTATTTGGTCACTTAAATACAACCCTAAGGGTTGTATATATCATTTCCCTAAAAATAATAATAAAAATACATAGTTTCAAAACTATCCAACCCAATCCCCATTCCTTGGGTCATTTGGTAGTGAAGGGGATGACGTTGGAAAAAGAAAGATTAATACAGTGTTAGAGCAAAATATTAATCACCAAGTATAATGTTGTTTGAGACCTTTTGCCATTTAAAATAATTTTCTGAATCTTGTCCCCAGCCCCGTGTGTAAAACTGATTGGATTGGAGTTCGAAAGTACTCATTCGATGCAATTCTTCACACAAATTTTATTTTGGGTCCTCAGGATATATGTTCTTCGTAATGCGGACACTTAGTTAAGGTTGCACACATCGAACTCTCCTTGTTTGTAATTTGTAGTAGCTCTTGAGGAATTAGGTAAGGTTATTGTTTTTATCAAGTGAAATTGATTTGCGTCCATGTTATGTTTCAAGGGTTTTCTTGGGATCAACTTGTTTGATTGTTACGTAGGACTCGTAGGTTATTCTAACTAAGAGCTCTATAGGCTATAGCTCCATTAACATCTAAGATGTCTATTGCAATAATCTTACGAGAGTATTAGAAATTGAAATCTCGCTGCCTGATTAAATTTATCAGGAACAGCTATGTTTACTGTTAAACTAGTTCATATTTGCACTATGTATTAGGTATTTTGGGTGCTGTTGATTAACAATCTTAATATGAGCTAAGACTGGAGGATAGGACATTCTTTATATATATATATATATGTAGTCAGTCAAAAATGAAAACATGTATTTTTATAGGTGATTTGCATGAGTTGCTGGTTGAATTGGAAGGCATGGGAGGTGGAGGAAAGGTGCAGCTGGAGGTAAGTTTTCAGTTTAGGAACTAACAAATGAGTGGTGTGTTATTACTGTTATATCAAGTTTATAGGTTTGATCTTATTGTACCATGCTAGGTAATTCAAACAGGCCTCTTTCTATTTCAAGGATTATATTTTCAACTATTTTGTCATTTAAATGAATTCATCACCCAGGATGAAAAGAAAGCTTTGAGTTTAGTCTCAAATCGTATGGAGGAATCTATCTATTGACTTAGCCTATTTAAGTTGTTGACACAATGGTATTGGGTAAGGCTGTGCAAATTTGGCCACCCCCTACCCTGCTTTTTGCAAGAGCCTTGAGTCATTGTGGTTATGTGAATTTGGAATTTGAGGTTTGAGTGTTTGACTGACTACTTTAGAAATCATGTTTGCTCGCTGAGTATCGTTTGGTTCTCATATTGCTAACTCTGTCTAAAATTTCATTGGCTGCCATTGGTAATACAACTCATAGAGTTGGCACATTGTGCTTTTGGTATTTTAAATATGCATTATTCTTGATGAGTGTGACTTTTCTTTTGCATACTTTCTATATACTAGCATTTCTCGGTCTGAATAGGGGCCAAAGAATAATTATCAACTTATTACAGCACGAGGGGGGATACTCATGATCGAGATTCGATATGTAGCATCATATTTGCCCTTGTGGCTCTTTTTAAATCAAAAAAGAAAACAAGTTGAAACATTTTAGACCTCATTTTTTTCCTTTCTCCAATATACACATCAGACGACCACACCAGATAGAAAAGCTGGACAGCTCTCCTGATAAATTGACCCAGTGCATAGCAGGGTAAGAGGTCCTCCGAATGCAATAAAATTATTACCAGTCCCTCAAAAGCCCCCCATGGCCTCATCTATGGAGGGCAGGGCACTTGTGTGTATGTAACAGCACTCCTATATTAAACAGGAGGATGGTTCTGTATGGTCATAATGAAATTCGCCCTTGATAATTCATGACAGCGTTTTAAAGTATAAACTTTTCAGTTAGGCCAAAATCCGCGCTCCAGGTAAACTGCTACAGCACAGTTTATTTAAGTCGCTATTCATAAAGACAGTTTTCTGCCAGGAAAAAAAATCACGAATGAACCATTTATTACGCTTTATATTGTCAATTTCCAAAATCAGAAAATAGTTAGTCTGACTCCATTTGAAATGGCAAAAATGGGTCTTCCAGATACTAATGAAAGCCTTTACAGCTAAGCAAACATGGTAGTTGGCACCCATCATTCTAGGATGCATCTTAAAAGTTAGTCAACTTCCTTTTACTATACTCTGAACATCTTTCTATCATCATGACAGTAAGGAATGTTCATGGGTAAACAAGAAACTCCTTGATGTATAGTTATTCCCTTAACTCAAGAGAAGAGTCGATATTCTAAATTTCTAATGGATAAGCGCTGAGCTTCGTTTATGGGAATAGTAGTTTTTGTGAGAGCATGTGCTACTGATTTTCTGATTGTTAGCTTATTTGTCATATGTGATATGTAATCATATACTTAGGTTTTATTCTAATGCATTCAGGTCCAATATAAAAGTTTTAATGAAATTGATGAAGATAAAAAGTGGTGGCGGATTCCCTTTGTTTCTGAATTTCTAAGGAAAAACAATCTTGATTCTGCTGTAAAGTTGCTTACTGGTTCTGAAAGTGTTCCTGCACGCCAATTTGTGCAATATGCATTTGGGCAGTTAAAATCATTGAATGAGACATACTTTCAAAGCAATCCGTTACCAGATATTGTTGATAAAGATTCCAATAAACTTGTGAATTCAGATGAGCCTTCTTCTGAGTTAAAAAAACCATTGTCGTCGAACTATCTATCTGAAGCTGCCTCAGATGATTTGAGATCTGATATTGGCAGCAATGACCTTAGAAGTTCACCAGGAAATTCTGATTACACAACACAGTCCACCAACAATTTCTGGAAAAACTTTGCAGATACTATTAATCAAAATGTTGTTCAGAAACTAGGCATCTCTAATCCTGATAATATGAAGTGGGATGGGTTTGATATAATTAAGAAGATTGCCTCTCAGTCAAGGGAAGTGGCCGAAGCTAGCTATATTGAGTCAGGGCTTGCCTCACCGGAGATCCAGGGTTCTAGCACTAGCAGTGATAATAAAACTACAGAATCCAGCCCTCTGTATATTGGGAAGATTCAGACTTCACTTCCTGATCTTAAGAAGGCAACTGAAGACATACTGAGACAGACGGACTCAATTTTCAGTGCTCTAATGGTTTTGTCAGCAGTGGCTCCTGAATTAAATCTGGAATCAAAGAATGGAGATCTCACTGAGACTGAAAAGTACACTTCAATAAAAGATGGCAATGAAGATTTCAATTATTTTCAGAGTGATGGACTTGAGGGTTTGGATGAGACGAGAGCCGAAGAAATGAGGGCCCTGTTCTCAACCGCAGAGAGTGCCATGGAAGCTTGGGCATTGCTTGCTACATCTTTAGGACACCCAAGTTTGATTAAGTCAGAGTTTGAGAAAATTTGTTTTCTGGATAATTCCTCTACAGATACACAGGTAACATTTTGTTTCTGCTTTGCGTTGAAGATTCCGAAGAAAATTGTTTATTGAAGCTTATAAATACATGTGCCTAATTTTTTCAATGAACTTAAACCATGTTGTGTACTATGACAATGATATCTGGAGGGTTAACCTATTAACCTATAAGAGACGCAGGTTGCGATTTGGCGAGATTCCGTGAGGAAAAGATTAGTTGTTGCATTTAGAGGAACTGAACAAGTAAGTCTTAGAGCAGTTCACGATTACGTACATTTGTAGCCTTTGTTGGTATTCAGAGCAGTTCATGATTAAGAACATTTGTAGCCATTGTTAGTATTCTGAACATTTGGTCTTTTCAGGCGAGATGGAAGGACCTGATGACTGATCTAATGGTAGTTCCTACGGGGTAATTTTTTACACAATCAACATTTTTTTAAGAGTAGCGTTTTTTATTTGCTTTTTTGGGTTGTTTTGGTTTGAGAAGGGTTTATGTGATTGCTTACTTCGGCCTTGTTCTTTTATGCATATTTTCAGCTCGCCAATAATATTAATCCTTATTCAATATAGTTGAGTTAAGTCTAGCTTCATTAATTTTAGTTTTTCTTAGTCAATTCAACTCACTTAGTTCATTTCAATTTAACTAAATCACATTAAATTAAGTTAAGTTACTTTAAGTCCGTTTCATTTAAATTCAGCTCAACCCGTTTCAGCTAGAAAGAACAAGGCCTTCTTCTACTTCGGTCATCCCAATTTTAAGGATTGGTTCTTGTAGTGTATATATGGAGGTTCAATTTACTCTGATGAACACACTTGTTGGTTCGTTCTTTTAACGTAAGTTTTTGTAGAGGTGGTTTCGCTAAGATATTGTGAGACCTTTCATTTATGATTATTGATATTTTTGTTTAACACATAAAATTCCATATTTGTTTAATATGCCACCCACTCTTTAAATGGTATGCCTCACACTTTTTAAGTATAAGACCATCATAATAGCTTTAAAATAATACTCTCTCCCCTTCTATGATGTTCCACATTTCCATCATGGGACATCCACTAAGATGTTCCACTTTTCTTTCTGGTATACCGTGTGGCTCTCATTTTTTTGTGCCCCCACATGTTTTCTCTACTTTCATTTTTCTACGCGTATTTCCATTCTTTTTTATTCTTCTACATTTTATTGTTCCTCCTCCCTTCTTTTTGGCACAGTTCTTAAGAAAAATAATTAAAATAATGTTGTTTGGGATCAAACAATCACGTGAGTCGGCTCGACTAGCCGACGGGTCTGTCACCTTCTTAACTGGTCGACGTCGACTTCTACACAAGGAGCAAACAAGGGGCTCAATGGGTGTCCGAGGTTGCCTCTTTGATGCTTAAGTCAGTGTGTGTATGAGAGTGGTAAGGGTCTTAGAGGTAAGACTTTTACCTTGTTTTTAGTGAATAATGATGTGTTAATTGTTTAATGGGTGAATATTAGGCAAATACTGCCCTATATGTAGAGAGAACCAATAGGGAGGTTTCTTCTATGAATAGGACTTTACGGGCCTCTTTGTGCTGTCCCAAGGATCTGTCATGCGGATGTGGGTACGAGTAGCCGGGTCGCGGCTGAGCCGATCGGCTGCTCCCATCAAAAGTAAAGTCGAGTCAAGTGAGGTGGTTTTCTTTGTAAATTGATGACAAGTGAGGTAGTTACAATTAAAATAGTATTCCCTCCGGATATTATTTTTTGCCCCATTTCATTAAAATACCCCTCATAAATATTGAGGTAATGGGCCAAAAAATAGTGTCCGGAGGGAGTATAAAATAATGACAAGTGGGGTAATTGTTATAGAAAAGTAGTGAGAACCAGAGTAGTTATCAAATAAAATAATAATCCCTCTGATTTTGAATGATCTTCCCTATTTCCTAAATGGGCTTAAACACCTCTTCTTCCATATTTCCATTTATGGAAACACTTTTTCCACCCAACTTTACCATCTTACCCCTCATTAATTAATATAATATTCCTCTCTCATACTTTTCCACACCACTTTTTCTCATTTAATTAATACAATATTTTTCTCTCCTATTTTTTTCAATCCACCGTAACACTTTAATAGTATAATACTCCCTCCTTATTTTCTTCCCAAAAGCAAAGGAGAAGAACATTCGAAATCGGAGGGAGTATAAACTATCGCCAAAGAAGGAAATTTAGAAATGAGAGGAACACAAAAATGTGGCCTAAAAAGGTAAATGAGAAGAACATTTGTGATGTGGGAGGAGTAATTATGAATGACGTTGAAGAAAATGAGTTAGAAAAAAGTAGAAGAGCCAGATGGTATGCCTATTGAAAGATGAATGTGTTTGGGAGGGGGGATTGAATGGTTAAGTTTTTTTGAAAACACAACAAGATGGCAATGACATGGAGGAAAAGTACTTTAGTCCCTTTATATAAGAAATAAAGGCGATGTCCAAGAGTGCTCTAATTATCGAGGATTAAGTTGATGAGTCGTACCATGAAATTATGGAAATGAGTGATCGAGTAACGTCTTAGAAAGTGTGGAGATATCGGAAAATCAATTTTGATTTATGTATGGGAAATCGACTATGTAAGTAATATTTCTCTAATGAGACCGATGGTGGAACACTATTGTGATCAGAAGAAAGACTTGCATATAGTTTTTATTGGTGATTTTGAGAAGACTTATGATAAGATAACAAGGGAGGTATTGTGGTGGGCATTATCGCAAAAAAGGCGTGCCAAAGAATTATATTGACATCATTCAAGACATGTACGAAGAACGTAATATCAGTATTTGTACAATTGTGGTAAGGGCCGACGAATTTCCCATTACGATTGAGATACATCAAGGCTCAGCTCTTAGTACTTTCGTTTTTGACAGTCATAGACGAATTGACAAGGTTAAATCAAGATGACATTCCTTGGTGCATGATGTTTGCTGATGATATAGTATTAATTGATGAAAAGGACAATTAAAAGGAAGTTGGAATTCTGGAGGCATATGGCAGAAACTCGTGATTTTAGGCTGACAGATGTAAGACTGAATACATGGGGTACAAATTTAGCGGAAATGGTGGTAGAGAGGCGGTGCAATCGCTTTTGATGAGAATGTTATATGAAGATCAAAGTTTTTTCGTTTTTTTTTGGTGTAATGTGAATCTTGTATTAATATCTACGAGACATTTAACACCATACAATCTATTTGGTAGATCTAGCACAGACCACCCCTAAACCGAGTTACACAGAGTTTGTATCCAAGACTGACTCCGACTAGCTAAGGTACTGAATACTGATACTGGGTTGCATCCTGTACTTGAAATTCCCCTGCACACGCTTCAGCAGTGCTTCAGGCCTGTAGACATATCCTTCTACTCTACACGTGTTTCTGCACATCCAAAGATGGTAAACAACAGCTGCCATAACAGCCTGCACGACCTTGCATTGCAGCAGAGAAGTGCATCTCCATTTGATTGCTGCTTCTAATTCTGTCTTTAGAGGTATTAACAGCCACTGCTGCACACAAGCCATTGCCTTCTGAGAGTATATACATTCAAAAAACAGATGCGCCTTGGTTTCCAACCCAGCATTACACAGTAGACAAGTATCAGCAGCTAAAACACCAAAACTAAGGAGTCAATCTCTGGTTAGCAGCCTGTTTTGCACCGCTAACCAGTTGATGAACCTATGCTTAGGAATAGAATGCCTATTCCAAACATAATTCGCCCACTCAACCTTCATCCCAGGTTCTTGTAACCACTCATAACCTTTCCTTACTGTATACTCACCACCTCTCCGTTCATTGCCATGGAAACCTCCTCTTAAAGTATCTCGAGTTTTGCAGATTTGTCTCTGCGCCCAGCTAGAGTTAGGAGACGGAATATATTCAAAAGAATGGAGAATCAGACGACGATGTGACCCATATGATTAAAGCGGGATGTTTAAAATGTAAGAGTGCAACGAGATTACTATGTGATCTAGGCTTACCTCACATATTAAAGAGCAAATTTTATCGGACAACAACTAAGCCTGCACTTTTATATGGCACAAAATGTTGAGCGGTAAATAATATGTGCAAAAGTTGAATGTGACAGAAATGTGGATGCTAAGCTGGATGTGTGACCATACAAAAAAGATTGACATAGAAATGAGGTGATTAAGGAAAAAGTACCCACCGGGTTACACCCGACGCCGACCTCGACCCCCAACTACCCACCATCGTCTAGGATATAGAATGTATATGTTTGAGTTATCATGTTAATATTCCTCTTGTACACTTATAAATATTGATCATTGTTAATATTCTTCTTGTACACTTATAAATATTGATCATGTTGCAATCACTCTTACATCATTCAAGGAGGTTGTAGTTTAATATGTTCTTTTCATCTTATTGGGATTTCCAGTCACTCTGGAATATTTGAACGCACATCTGCTATTGATGGAGAAGTAACAGAGAAACGAGTTTTACTTTCATCAGTTGCTAATAGGAAACATTTCATTTCCAATGGAGCCATTGGTATTCACTATTCTTTGGCTCTATAACCTGATGAAATGAAAGCAAAATCATACAGTGATCTGTCTGTGCTTGTATTGTGAAGCAGTAGCCGGACACCAAAATTCCTGATGCACTTCTATTATTTGTCATCCTGAAATTGCCTTTGTGTGTTTGAATGCTAAAAGTCGTAGTCATGTTCCTAGCTCACTTTAGACTCGAGCGTTTTGTGGCAATTGTGGTAATGTTATTGTAGTGATTATAAGGAAGCTGCAAGAGACCGCACAGAAATTGACTGTCCTGTAAATGTAGCTTACTATTATCACCCACAATCAGTCCCCTGCTTGTCTTCTTATGTTTTCAAAATTTTACTGAATCATGTCTAATTGTCGCTTTTCTAGGTTAAATCCTGAGAGGATTGGTGGCGATTTCAAGCAAGAAGTTCAAGTATAACTCTCTTCTGGAATTTTATTACATGAGGTTTAGCTGGTTACCAAGCTTTTGAATAATTTACTGCAATAATTAGTTATTGAACCATTGTCTCAGGTCCATAGTGGTTTTTTGAGTGCATATGATTCCGTGAGGACACGAATCATAGCCCTTCTCAAGAAAGCTATTGGTTTTGTGTAAGTTCATCCTCCAATTCAAATGAGCTACAAATCATTAAAGTTGGGGATAGAAGCTATTCATCCATCTAGTTCTTTTGCCAGCTAAAATGGATTAGAATTCTGACAGCTCATTCCTACTGCCTTGAAGCTAGAATTGATGTGTTGGCAATGCTCGTTCTTATTTTCTGATGTGAGAATGTGTGATTACTCAATTGTTTGACTGGTCTATTTTAAAATGTGCTACAGAGATGATGGTGATGCTGGACCACAGTGTACATGGCATGTTTATTGCACTGGTCATAGTCTTGGTGGTGCATTAGCAACTTTACTTGCTCTGGAGCTTTCTTCAACAAAATTAGCAAAGTGAGTTATTCGTTCTCGTACTGAGTCTTGCATATTGAAACAGCCAAGGGATGGTTGTGTAGATAACATGCATGAGCTTAAGTACTAGTGAATCATAACTAGTTGGAATGATAAGGGATTTCTCAAGTGAAAACAAGTTTTCTTTTGTTATATATGCTTTGATCTCCAATCATTAGAATGTTAATGAATTGCTAGTGTCTGTTAGTGGTTTACTTAGATCACATTGGGGAGCAGTAGTTGCAATATATTCCATAAGAGGGTAATACTTGCCAAATTGAGGAGCATTTGAGAATGTTTGGGTGCTCTCTACATGTCCGGACCCAATAGGCCACTAGTGAACTCATAGTAGGCTATAAAATTAGTGTTGGTCTATAGATAGACATTATGGATAGATGTTTTGTTGCTATGACTCGTTTAAAATTATGAAAGTTTTGTCATAAGCTTTTATTCAACAACATTCTTTTACTGTAGGAATGGGATTATATCAGTTACCATGTATAATTTTGGATCTCCCAGAGTAGGAAACAAGAGATTCGCCGAAATTTACAATCAGGTAGTCCTCTTTTTCCTGCACATAGGTAGTGAGTCTGGTATGTTTAATTCTTTTTATATCTCAATTTATTTACAGTTAGTTACATTGTGAGGAACCCACCTGTCGTAAAACGGCTACGTTGACCTACAATTTGTTGGCATATAGTGGGTAGGGGGTTCAGGAATGTGGGAATATGTGACGAGGCCTAGTTTGAATCACTTGTTTGCTACAATGGTGTGAACACCCTGCTGATGTTCCATTGTTCTCTCCCTCCCCCTCTCATCTTTTGCTCTTCAATAGATTGATTTTCATTATCGTTAATGGCGGATCTCGGATTCAAGATTGGGAATCTTGAATTGGGGTGACGGTTCTTGAATTGGCATGAGAATGGCGGCTGGAAGTGATGGCGTGAGATAGAGTATCCTCTCGGAAGACGACGGTTTTGCAATTGTTTAACCTCGCAAGGAGAAGCACTTTATAATCTTGCAAGAAAGGAAATAACAACTTAAAACTCGCAAGTTATTAAGTGGACAGGCATTAAATACTTAGGGGCCGTTTGGTTTGAGGTGTTCAACAAAGGGTAAGGGAATCAAACAATTCCCTTTGTTTGTGTTTGTTTACTCATTTCAATCATTCCCTTTCCCCTTCCCTTACCCTCAAATTCCTCCTAACTCCTTACCCCTCACCCCTTAGTTAATGAATTTTTTTTCCCCACTGCACCTCACCCCTCAGTTAATGAATTTTCTTTCCCCACTAACTCACACAGTCATCACCATGCACATTGCTGGATTCATAGCTCACCATCAACCACCAGCACCACCGTGACCATCACCATACTGTCGAGTCAGGTCAAATACTTGTCAGATTTAAGTCAAAATACGGGTTAAAAATAATTTTTTAATATTAATCATATTGAATATTAGTATAATTACTATATTTACAATCAAACAAATGTAAAATTATATTATTTTATAAATATTTTACTATTAAAAGATACATAGTACTTGTATATTACACAAAATTTATTTTATATTATTGTAAATTTTTCTTTGAAGCCCTATATCCAATAACCAAGCTGTAAAGGAAATGAGGGTATGTTGAAGCTCATATTACTTTCGCATCCACATCGACGGCGTACCTGTGACTCTGACATTTCACATGATGGGACACTTCATTTTTGACCGAAAACACTGAATAGTCGTGTCCAACCCTCCAACATGTATTTCTTCGAACAGTTCCACACTTCCACCCAAGTATATTAACATAAGTTGATGCTATTGAAAGTATGCTGCTCTTGAGTCTTTTGTTTTATAAGGTGTACCTATGGATATGCAAAAGTCGATATTTAATTTGTGAAGGCTTAATTGCTTTTGTTCATTATTTAGAAAAAAACACTCCTCTTTTCCCTCCTCAATTATGAAGTTATACTAGTGTTTTTGTGAAATTGCACTCTGGTTCTTATTGTTTTATACTGTATATATTTATTTTCATTCTTAGGTGACATTATATGTGTATTCTCGCGAAGGACATATATGTATGAATTTTCAAAAAGTTGATCTACTGGCTAATTTATTTTACAATGTTGCTTACATTATCATACTAGAAAGTGAAAGATAGCTGGAGGGTTGTCAACCACCGAGACATCATACCAACAGTTCCTCGTTTAATGGGTTATTCCCATGTAGCTCAACCTATTTTTCTCACAGCTGGTGGCTGGAAGAATACCCTAGTAAGTTCTTTTACTAATAATGTTTTGATTGACCTATATTTGGTAGTTGAAGCAGAAGAAAAGATCCTTTTAAGAATCTTCTTTTGAATGCCATTAACTGTAACATCCATGAGGCCATGACTGAGAGGTCTTCGTATCTAAGCATCATCTTTTGACTGGGTTTCCTCATGAATAAGAAGTGATCTTTGGAATGTATCGAGCTCCCTACTTCTTGACATGTTAAACTTTTTGTTCATGAGGATGACATCAGTACTTCTGGCATTTATAGGTCACTTTCATTAGCTATGTTTCTTCTTTTATGCTATGATTGGTCATGAATGTAATGTAACATTTCAGGACAGTGTGAATCTCTCTGAAGATGGTTATCAAGGCGATCTGATTGGAGAAGCAACACCTGATGTTTTACTCAGTGAATTTGTATGTAGCTATTCTCATGACAATTCAGCAGTTATTGATCTTTTCCCTTTTGTTTTATGCGTTTTTCGCATTACTTATTGAACATGTAAGCTTTTTTAATTATTATGCTGTCTTTTCTAAAGGTTAATAAATAGGTACAGCTTTGACCACTTGCATATTTTTTCCTTCTAGGAGACATGTGAGTGATAATTGGTTCTATGAAATCACAAAAGGTTATATGAGACTGTCTTACACATGAGGCCAACGCATTAGCCTTATATTTAAATGAGGAATATACGAGTAATTTGGTCGGTGTCACATATGAGGTTGTCAGTTGCCAAATACTAGGGTCGCTGCTATGAAGTGGGCCTACTCAACAGTTATAGTCTTATAGATGATACTCTGTATTCTGTATTGCCACATCTATGTACACCTTTAGCAGTAAGACTATCCTTCAAACTTGATAATTCCTTGCTGTTTAAATAGAGTTGACCTCCCTTGTTTGCATGTCTGTGGCGTGACTGCGTGAGACTGGACGCTTGCTCAGACCTCCATTACTAACCTTCATATTCAGTGACTTGGCTTAGTGACATAGCTTAAGGGAAATGTTACATTGGATGATGTATACAGTTTCTTCAACTATGAAAACTGTCGTCCAATATGTTGCATATGATTGTGGTAGTATCTTACGGTATCAAGTGAACATAATTTGGGACTCAAGACTTGTTAAATTCCTGGTCATGAAAAGTTTGTGTAATTTCTTTCTGTTTGTCTAAATTTTAAACAACTCGTAATTATTTAAGAACCTTAAGATCTTTCAGCTGTATTGCACTTTAAAGTTTGTCTGTCTGCTAGCTGTAACTTGTACTGCAGCATTTCTTGACCTTAAACCATTAAAGAAGTTCATGTTGCGACTCTTGTCATGGACTGTTTGGTTTACATGAGTACCTGCAACCTGCCTATGTAAAGGAATTGCTATAGTATTTTCTCATTAAGGTTTGTTTTATGCTAAATTTATGAAGATGAAAGGTGAAAAGGAGCTTGTAGACAGAATACTGCAGACAGAGATAAATATTTTTCTCTCTATTAGAGACGGGAGTGCACTGATGCAGCACATGGAAGATTTCTACTACATTGCACTTTTAGAGGTATTTTCTTCTTTCCCCTCAATTCTTTATGGTTGTGATAAGATTAATTTTCAATATATAGAGTTTAAATAGTTCAACTAACCACAAATATGAGTACTAACATGAATCAATATATATATATAAAGGAGGAAGTTTTCGAGCGATATGATTGGTCCGTTGCATCTAAACTTAATTTTGGAAAGTATCTTCAATAATAAAAAAATCAAGTAGTGAATCTTTTAATTATTATAATAATATATTTAATCTATCATATTAATGTGAAGTTTTGTAATTTTCATCTTAAAACCTTTAAATTTTGTTTAACAAAAAATTATCGTAATTTTTTTTATAAAAATGATATAATTGGAATCTAGGTAGAAAATGCTTTCATCTGAGTATAAATTTCATATAATTTGTTTCATATTATTTGCTCAAAAAATTGATGAATCTATTACATATAAAAATAATAAGGTTATTCCACATCGACAAATTATAATAGGTTGATGAAATTTCATATTATATATAAGAGTAATCATTTGTGCTTAGATATCCACCAAAAATCTTTCGAGTCTTGAAGAACTCTTAAGATTAAGATTATAAACTTTAACCAATTATCTTACATCGAAAAATTATGATGAGGTTATGAAGTTTTATACTATAAACAATAGTAATCATTATTTTTAAATATCGACAATTTTTTTTTTGAGTTTTAAAAAAACTATTAATAAGACTACAAACTTAAAATTATTCCACATCGAAAAAATTAAAATAAGACGATGATTCTATATAATAAATCATAGTAATCATGTTTTCTTTATTATAAATATCAATAAATAAGACGATGAAATTATATTATACAAATAAAAGTAATCATTCATCTGAATTCTTTATTATAAATAAGAGTAATCATTCGTCCTTAAATATCAATAAAAAACTTTTTAATCTTAAAAAAAGTTCTTAGTAAGATGGTACCCCCAATTTTTTTTGGATATGCTATAAAAAATCTATATATAATAAGATGTCACTAAAAAAATTCAAAGGACTAAAAATTTATGTAAAATTTATCCCAAATTGAAAAATTATATTAAGGGATTTTATACATGAAATCCTCATGTTTTTAGTTTTTCTATATGATACCTCTCCACTTTTATAATCACACGTGGTCCCCCCTCACTTTTAGTGTATTATGTCTCTATACCCTTAAACGTCCCTAAAAGTGAGGGGTACAATGTCTGATTATAAAAGTGCAAAGATATCATAAAAAAAAAACTAAAAACATAGAAACACCATGTAGAAAATCCCTTATAATAAAGTGGTGAAATTAAACCTAGGTATATTATCCCACATCAAAAATTTCTATTATAAATAAGAGTAGTCATTCGTCAAATTATGATATGATGAAATTCTATATTATAAACAAGATTTCATATTATTTTCTCGAAAAAAAAGTGATGAATCTATTACGCACTCCATAAAAGTAAGTAAAATTATCTCACATCGAACAATTATAATAAGGTGATATATACAATATATATTTAATATAAAAGAGACTTTTTTCAAAGAATTTTTAAGATTATAATGTTGAGGTGATGAAATTCTATATCACAAATAAAAGACATCTTTCATTTTTAGATATCAACCAAAAAAAAATTTAGTCTTATAAGCTCATATATATAGTTATAAATTTAAATAAAATTATCCCACATGAGAAATTATAATAAGGTGATGACATTCTACTATATAATTAAAAGTAATCGTTCATTTATAGATATCAACGAGAAATCTTTTGAATCCTAAAAAACACTCTTAAGACTAATTAAATTCAAGTAAAATTATCTCACATCGGAAAATTATAAGTTGATTGAATCAATATATGTATATATAAAGGAGGAAATTTTCGAGCGATATGATTGGTCCGTTATATCAAAACTCAATTTAGGAAAATATCATTAATAATAAAAAAATTCAAATAGAGAATCTTTTAATTATTAAAATTAATATATTTTATCTATTATATTAATGTGATGTATATAAATTTTCATCTACAAATCTTTAAATTTCATTTAACAAAATGTTAACGTAAATAAAATTACAAAAATGAATTAATTAGATTCATGGTAAAAAATGCTTTCATTAGAGTATAAATTTCATATTATATGTTTCATATTATTTGCTCAAAAAAGTGATGAATTTATTACATATAAAGATATTAAAGTTATTCCACACCGACAAATTATAATAAGGTGATTAAGTTCTATATTATAAATAATAGTAATCACACATCGACGAATTATAATAAGGTGATGAAATTATATATTATAAATAATACTCCAGTAATCATCCGTCCTTGGATGTCCACCATAATTATCTCACATCGAAAAATAATTATGTGATTAAGTTCTATATTATAAATAATAGTAATCACACATCGACAAATTATAATAAGGTGATGAAATTATAAATTATAAATTATAAATAATACTCCAGTAATCATCCGTCCTTGGATGTCCACCATAATTATCTCACATCGAAAAATAATTATGGGATTATAAAAACTTTTGAGTCTTAAAAAACTCTTTTATTATTATAATTATCCTAACGTTGTCTCACATCAAAAAATTACGATGAGCGGATGAAATTCTATATATTATAAATAATAATAATTATTATCATTTGTCCTTGGATATCAACTAAAAAAATTGAGTCTTAAAAATTGAGTCCGTAAGCTGATAGAAAAGAGCGCAATCATTTGTGTTTAGATATTAACCAAACATCTGAGTTATTCTAATTTTTTTTTTAAGAATATAAACCTAAGTAGAATTATCACATATCGAAAAATTATGAAAAGGTGATGAAATTCTATATCACAAATAATGAGAGACATCATTTGT
Organism: Agrostemma githago; assembly: GCA_958450325.1. Classification (NCBI taxonomy): domain Eukaryota; kingdom Viridiplantae; phylum Streptophyta; class Magnoliopsida; order Caryophyllales; family Caryophyllaceae; genus Agrostemma; species Agrostemma githago. Next base: position 67,547,104 of record OY288249.1, on the reverse strand, counting down.
TTTTAGATATTAACAAAAAAATTGTCTTATAAAAGCAACTATAAATTTAAGTAAAATTACCCCACATCGAGAAATTATAATAAAGTGATAGAATTCTACTATATAAATATGGAGTAAAAGCAATCATTATCTTTAGATATCAATGAGAAATACTTTGAATCCTAAAAGAACTTTTTAAGACTATAAACTTAAATAAAATTACCGCACATCGAAAAATTATGATAAAGTGATGACATTCTACATCATCAATATTATATTCCTGTAAGGGTATAAACTGAAGTAAAAATTATCCCAGGCTTCGATATTACAAAAAAGTGATGAAATTTTATTATGTAATAAAAGTAATCATCGTCTTTAGATATCAAACAGAAATCTCTTGAGTTCTAAAAGAGTTCTTAAAACTATAAATTTAAGTGAAATTATCACACACCGTAAAATTATGATGAGATATCATAAATAAGAGAAATAATTTGTTTTAGATAATCATTTGTCCTAAAGTAAAATTTCTAACATCGATTTTTTTTTACAAAGTCATGAATTTCATAGATATAAATCAAACATCTTTTGAATTTTAGAAAAGTTCTTAAAACTATAAACATGTGTGAAATTCTACATCATCAGTAAGAGAAATTATTCGTTTTTAGATATTAATAAAAAAAAAATCTCTTGAGTCTTATAATAGCTCTTAAGGCTATAGATTGAATTAAAATTATCCCACATCGAAAAATAATTGTATTAAGGTGATGAAATTCTATTATATAAATAAAAGTAATCATCGTCTTTAGGTATCAATCAAAAATCTTTTGAGTTCTAAAAAGAGTTCTTAAAATCATAAATTTAAGTTGAATTATCCCACATCGAAAAATTATGATGAGTTGACTTAGAAAAATCTTTTGAGTCTTTTAACAACTTTTAAAACTATAAATTGAAGTAAAATTATACCACATATATAAATTATAATAAGACGATGTAATTCTATTATATAAATAAAAGTCTGTCAACCAATAGTTCCACAAATTTATGCAATCGTCTAACTTGGTGTCATCACCATTTACACTAAATATAGGCCCGTGCATCGCACGGGCTTTCCAACTAGTACATTATATATTTAACTATGAAAACAAATAACTCACATTATTTACAATGTGTTTGGTTGGAGCTTTTGGAGTGGATTGTAATAGATAATATAATATTAGGCTGATAATATTTGATTATATCCCGATTGTATTACGTTCATATTACGATCATGTTTCCTGATTTGTAGATATTGTAAATCAGGAAACATGATCATAACACAATTGGATATAATCAAATATTATCAACCTAATATTCTATTATCTTTTAGATTGAATCCATTCAAATGTTTTGTTGAAACATTTTGGGATGTGGATTCTAACTCCATTCCAACCCCTTGGAATCCCATCACTATGACCCAATCTACAACGAACAACCTCGAGTTTCCAACTTCATTCCACCAAATTACTACACATTACAATCCATTCTAGCCTTGAAACCAAATAACCGTAAACAAGTATGGGGTTCTAACTCCATACGTTCATGGAATCGCACTCCATTCCAATCCATTCCAATGCTTCCACCAAACGTCAACGTCTATTACACGTCGAAAAAGGAAGAGGTTGAACGCAATCGAAACTTGGTAAAAAGTGTTCCGGTAAACCTTTAGTATATACTTTGCAAAATGCGAAAGTGGTAATTAACCCCCTTAACTTTAGCCAATTGTGAGATTAAACCCCGTAAGTTACAAATGTAGTAATTAGGCCCCATAACTTTAACAAAAGGTGAAATTCAATTCAATTTCTATTTTAAACATAAATTATTATCATTAATTCATTTTATATATAAACTAATTGTACACTAAATAATTATTAATAATTTAAAAGCAATTAAATAGTTTATTAACATAATTTTTAGTATTTTTGAAATAATTTTAATATAATTCATGATATACATATGAGATTACTTTTACAAGTTTTCAATTTTATGTAATTCATTCAAGTATTATTTTTCTCCATAATGGGTACAAATTGCATACATTTTATAAATATATAGTAATTTATCATATGGTAGAAAATTTTTATAAATAAATGGAATTGCTGTTTTAAAGTTGCAATTTTAATTGGAAAAATAAAAAACTGGGATTAAATTTTACTTCTACTCAAAGTTATGGGGCTTCATTACTACAATTGAAACTTAAGGAGTTTAATCTCACAATTGACTAATTTAAAGGAGGTTAATCGCCACTTTCGCACAAAACCCAAAGCATTGAATAGCTTAAACTAGTCTCCGTAACTAGCATCATCCTCATTTTGATGTAATTTTATTTTTTTCACACTTGAGAGTGTTAATTTTATTAAATCATGGATAATAATAAGTTGAATTTTGTTTCTTTCGAATTTGTTTTCTGTGTATATTTCTCCTATTAAGGATGTGTGTGTGTTTTGGTGTGGCTGGACTGAATTAAATATTTAATTCAGCCTACGTACCCACAAAGTACGAATAAGTCGACTTTACGAGATCAAGACAACGTAGTTTGGTAGACAAGGTGGTTGGTTTGTTTGGGGGTTTGGCCACACCTAAGCAAAAGTATTTTACTTAAGTTGCCTACATATCCGCAAAGTATCAAGTACTCCGTAATACTTTACATGATCAAACTAACCTAGTTCATAAAGGAGTTTTTGTGGAATATTTTTGGTGGATTTTTGTTGGTTTACAGTTTAGTCTCGTGCCAAGGAGCATATTGAGGACTTGTCTTTCTCACGCATAGTAATGCTTTAAGAATTTTCCGTTGATTGGACCGACTCTCAATCCTTCGTTGTCAACTACTCCCTCCGATTCTTTTGTTTTTTTTACGTTTGCTTTTTGGCACTATTCATTAGTGGGTAGAATATTTAATATAATTTCCAATCTATAATGTAAAACATAGTCATGTGGGATCTTTTTAAAATTATCTTAATGAATACATTAAGAATATCAAATTTTTACGATTTTTAATAATGTGTAAATAAAGATAAAAACGAAACAAAACGTGCATTGACAAGTGTGATAAAGCAAGCGTAAAGAATCAAATGAATTGGAGGGAGTATCTTGTAGGCATCATTAGTGTATACTTTTTGCACAACGTAAGGTTCATCCCATTTGGAAGTGAACTTGTTTCCCGTCTTGTGAGATGTGATGATGACTCTTCGCACGGTCAAGACCATGTCTCCAGCTTGGAAAAATCGCGGACGAACCTTCTTGTTTAATGCTTTCGATAGGCGCTTCGGATAACATTCCAACTTTTGTTGCGCGTCTAACATTTTTTCATCTATAGCTTTGCTGGACGAAGCTTTTCGTTCTCGCCTTGTGCTACACCCATTTGAATGGTCATGCGAAGAGAAGGTATCTCTAATTCGAGAGGAAGAACAACCTCGACTCTATAAACTAACGCATAAGGTGTCGCCTAAGTAGGAATATGATATGTGGTCTGATATGCCCAGAGTGCTTCTCCCAATCTATCGTGCCAATCACGCTTGTGTTTTGCCACCATCTTTTTCAACAAAATGATGAGCGTCATGTTAAAAGTTTCGGCAAGACCATTAGCTTGCATATTTTACATTAAAGATTTGTTTTGGGCAAACTTGAATTTTATCTCGTAAAGCGGACTTATTCGTACTTTGTGGGTACGTAGGCAGCTGAATTAAATACTTATTTCAGTCCAGCCACACCAAAAAAACACAAACACATCCTTAATAAGAGAAATATATGCTGAAACAAAATTCAGCTTATTATTATTTATCCATGATTTAAATAAAATTATAAAATTAATACTCTCAAGTGTGAAAAAAAGGGCTACATCAAAATGAGGACGATGCTAGTTACAAGTTTAAGCTATTCAATATTTTCTGTATCGTATATACTATTTTTTTTGGACCGAAGAAACCTTTTCGTTAGTAATGAGCTCTTCTTTTGCATTTGACGGATTCACAGCTTTAACGGCATCAAAGATCTTATCAAGCATTACTCGCTCCATCAGATCCTCTTCGTTCAAATCAATGTGAATGGTTGACAAGTCCACCCCAGGCATCGAACCCTGAAAAAAAAGGGACAATGCTAAAAAAAGGGAATATAATAAAATTTTAAACTTACCTCTTCAAGAAAATCATCAGCCTCAGCAGAGCCATCGATGTGCAAGGTATTAGGTCCTTTAGATTTGTCTTCAAGTGGAAGAACGTTCAAAGTAACATTTTTCGCTGGAGATGCTTCTTTCTCTATAGAAGGAAGAGACGAAGTTTGTTGCATCTTATTAGAACGTTTTGAAGCATTACTTCCGTCATTCGTAACTCTAGAGGGCGGATGCACCTTCTAGTGATAATTGTTTATCCGAGGGAGCTCGGAAGTTCGGCGTGACCTTCGATGTCTCTTTTGGCGATGGTGAAACCTTATCTGCAGGCTCTGGAACTGAGCGTTGAGGGAGCTTTAGTTTCAGAGAACGTTTTTGCGGATTATCTTAACTCTCTGAAGAATTTCCAGGCATATATGGATTCACCAAGCCTTAATACATGGTGGTAATATGTAAAATACGGGTTATACATGGTGGTATTTTGTAATTTAGCCTACAAAATATCATAAATGACAAATGTATGAAATAGGCAAGTACAATGCAATTATACTTCAGCAACATAAAATTTAAAAGGTGAATATAAGTAGCCTAGATGGGAGTATGGGACTAGCTAGTAGAATGAATGAACGACAATGCAATAGAGTGGTGGTGTTATTTATTTATTTATTCGTTTCTAATCATTTTCATTGGCATCTATTGCTATCCTATCTAATTTTTTTTATCCTTCAATTTTGACAGAATGTGAGGTCGAAGTACCAAACTGGTACAAAACCGATTAGCAGGAAATGAGACGGTAATCTACTAATCCATGTAACTGTTGCATATGATGTTGCATGCATTTATGGTTGTTTCTCGAGTCGTGATTGTTATTTATTAGATTTGCTAATATCATGAACCATTATGAAAAGCTGTAATTGTTGGACCACATGCATATCCCTTTACTCTGTTGATTCATCTTACAATCATACATCGTCAAAATAACGGAACACGTGTAGACAGTGGCAGATGTTGGAGCAAAAGAGTGTGGAGGCGGAAGTGGGAGCCCTGATCTTGTGTTTGGAGCATCAAATAGTACGTAACCATCAAGCCAACAGGCAAAATATGATTTTTATACTAAGATCTTTGAACTATGGTGTGTATATAGTTCAAGAAGGAGCTAGGGCGAGGCCTTTTCCCAGACCCTGTAACAGATATATCTCCTATTACTGGGATATTGTGAAGTGGCTAATGTCATTGGTTGATAAGAGAGTGGAAGACAGTGTTGAATACTGTAAGTTGTAGCTGATGTACTCAATCTGTTCTTGTACTGTACATGTTTATATGACGGATGTATTTGTGATGGCGCATGAATGATCTTGGTTACTATCAATTCGTTCTTGTACATGTGTTTATAGGTCAGATGTATTTGTAATGGCGCACGAATGATCTTGGTAACTATCAATTCTCGATGATGCCATTTCTGTATGTAATTTTTAGGCACTTCCAAGTCCTTACTACCGTTGGTGTAATTCCGAAGCAGAATATATGATCAACGTTCCATTCGGACGAGCCAAACTGGCTGGTTATACTTCCAGACGCATAATTTGCCTAATTGTATAAAGGTAGCATTACTTTTTGAGATTTTAAGTTGGGAATCTATTTTGGTGGTGTTTTTTCTTTACATTGCTCAACTTTTTAATTTTGATTTACTTTAAAATTGTAAAAGTAATCATGATAATCGAGGAATACCTTGACAATTGACATGTTGTGAAATACTCCATACTACTATGTAGTTCATCTCAAAAAAAAATGTTAGTTACTACCTCCGTATCTATATGTTCGTCCACTTTTAATATAATACTCCACCCATATATTAAATAAAGTGGACGAACATATAGATACGGAGGGAGTACAATATTACGTATGTATTTGGTGTGTCATTTCGGTGTGGTCAATTTTCTCAATATTTCTTAAAATATGCGAGTACCTTCATTAAGGTATGAATATTTATTAAGAAAAGTATAGTACTCGCATTTTACGGTTTTTGTAGTTTTTTTACGGTTTTTGAGACACGTGTCTCAATGTAACTCGGGAATCTTTTTAGGAAATTTCTAACATTTTGTTAACATTTTCGTATCATAATAATTCCAAACATTCAAAATAACAACACCCGAGTCACGATATAAACATTTATCGAAGAACGAAAACAAATTAAACGGATATCGTAACGTATAACGTCATACAAAAAAAAAAAAAAAAAAAAAATTGGGCTGGGCGCCAGTTTTTGAAGTCCAGGGGACCCCCTGGGCGCCAGTTTTTGAAGTCCAGAGGGTCCCCTGGGTGCCAGTTTTTGAAGTCCAGAGGGTCCCCTGGGTGCCAGTTTTTGGCGCCCAGGGGACCCCTTGGACTTCAAAAACTGGCGCCCAGGGGGTGCCCTGGACTTTAAAAACTGGCGCTCAGAGGGTCCCCTGGACTTCAAAAACTGGCGCCCAGGGGGTCCTCTGGACTTCCAAAATTGGTGCCCAGGGGACCCCCGGACTTCAAAAACCGGCACCTAGCCCAGTTTTTCCTTTTTTTTTTAATTTTTTTTTTCGTACGACGTTATACGTTACGATATGCGTTTAATTTGTTTTCGTTATTCGATAAATGTTTATATCGTGACTCGGGTGTTGTTATTTTGAATGTTTTGAATTATTATGATACGAAAAATGTTAACAAAATGTTAGAAATTTCCTAAAAAGATTCCCGTGTTACATTGAGACATGTGTCTCAAAAACCGTAAAAACTACGAAAATCGTAATCTTAAAAAATTGGCATCCAGGGACCCCCCAGGCACCAGAAACCGACGCCCGACTTCTTCTTCGCGTCCCCTCTTTATTTTTATATAGCACGAAAATCGAGCACAACATCGAATATGACAAACCGTAGACATAAACGACAAATTAAATAAGAAAAAGCGATTTTGTATGCTAAACTAATACTCCCTCCGAGTTCCTATTATTGTCTCACTTTCCTTTTTGGGCTGAGTTTGATTTTTGTCTCACTTTCCTTTTTAGCCCATCAATGTGTGGTCCACAATTTTTCTCTCATTTCTCTCTCTTTCTCCTTCTTTTTTCAACCACTCATTTGCCTTTCCTTATTTTTCACCCAAAACTCTTTTGGGACAATAATAGGAACTCGGAGGGAGTACACATTAACATAAAGGAGAAAATATAATCAAAAGGGAGAAAAATAAAATTAAAAGTGCACTAACCGCTTGTTGATCCATTTTGGGCAAAGTCGGTTTTCAAAGAAAAGTCGGGTTTTTAGGAAAGTCGGGTTTCATCAACGAGTTTCATTAACATAATTTCATTTCTAAAATTATATCAACTTAGTTAACTAATGTAATCAGAGAAGGGCATGATTGTCTTTTACGTTAAAAAGCGCCGACGACGTGGCTGAAATGCCGACGATGAAAAACAACACTCCTCCTATTAAATGTATTCTTCCCTCTTTTCTTAATTTGCTTTTCTTCCGTTTCTTTTTTGTTTGTCCTTTTAATCAATTCTTTATTCTTTTCTTTGCGTTCAAAGTCATCGTTTTTTCACTTTATATTTCACATTTTCTTATCTTTAATTAATTTTTTATTCTTTTCTTAATTTCTGATCTCAAAAAAAAGGGGAAGAAAACCTTTGTTAAGATGGAGTAATTTTTAAAATACCTTTGATAGAGAATATAATGGTATAGTATTATGATCCAGTAAAAACTAGAATTAGAACTCTGGAATTTGGACCCCACACCAACTCCCTCACCCTCTTTTAAGTCTTAACCACACTCTCTTTTGTCCACGGCTTGCCTTGGAATACTATCTAGTAGCTAGCTTATTCCACCCCGGCCCCTCCCACACCGCCCAAGCCCAACAGCTCAGCTCGTAAACAAGACTACACTCTCCCTCACCCAGCTTTCCACCAACTCCCACTCCCACACCGTAGTAACTCCTCACGCACCTCAATCATTGCTCCCTCGACCCACCCACTTGGTACTGTTTACTTACAATACCTAGTACAAGGTCTCCCTCCCATCCAATCAAAGGTTTACATTGAATATTTGACCGCTTTTAAGGTTGGTAAAATACAGGAGTATTATTGATAAATTAAACGATTTTATGATCCACTTAAATTAAAGTGGGTAAAAAGTAGTGACATTTATGTATATATAGAATCGTTTGTCACAAAAAGAATGTAAAATTTTAATTAGATGATCCTTTATTGTAGATGTAAAACTTTATTTGGATGACTAGACTAGTGTGCAACATATACGGATATACCTACCACTATAGTAAGAGCAAGACTTAAGGCAAAAACAATGGACTTAAATAAGAAATTGTATATCGGAGTTCCACATAGTAAGGAGTTGTTAATATGAATTTGATTTTTTAAAGTAAAAAATTGATTTCACGCCGGACAGAGAAAGAGAGAACTACTCTGTATATGACAGTCAGTCACTACTCACTAAGAAGTGGCCTATAGGAATAGATGTACTCATGTACCACTACATATCCGATATCCCCCCTGGCCCCATCATATATTCCATATGGTACTGAGTATAAGTTACTACATGCTCCAATTCCTACCACTAGCACGACCTTCACTCCTATTCACACAAATGCCCCTCCACCACCACCTCAACGCCACCGCCCACAGGCCTAGGCTACGCGGCGTCGTATTCGACATGGACGGCACTCTCACTGTCCCGGTCATCGATTTTCCGGCAATGTACAAGGCGGTCCTCGGCGAACAACAGTACTTGTCCCTCAAAGCCCTCAATCCTTCCGGCATCGACATTTTGCATCTTGTTGAATCTTGGGCTCCTCCTCTTCAGCAACGGGCTTATGAAATCATCGCCGACTTCGAACGCCAAGCCAATGATCGCCTTCAAATTATGCCTGGTTCCCTCTTTTCTTTTCTCTTCTATATATTCCCTTACTTTCTTCTCCGTATCAACAATCTTATTATTCCAGGGATAGTGTATGGTTTCTGTTTTTTATTGGATTGATTTGTGTTTTTGGTCACGGCTGCCATTGCAATGCCCACGTGTACCAACTCCCATGAGATGACCACCTTGACAAATTAGCTACTTGGCATCTGCATATTGATTTGTGATGTAAATGTATATGCTCTTTGCTCAATCCTACACACTATTCTTTGTAAAGATACGTCTAACGAAATTTTGGGATCAATGGAAAAGAAATAACAAGGCACTATGAGAGTGATACATTACAAGTGGTGAAGGATAGGCTAGTTTGCTCCTACTATGGGAAATATGCAACAAGGTGCAATTTCATGGAGAAAAGATGACGGATACAACTATTGTAGAAAAGAATCTTGTTGTGTGTTCTATTGAAGAATCGAAGGACATTGATACACTCTCAATCGATAAATAGATATTCCCCAAAAGAAGATCATGTGTGAAAGGCTTCTAACAATACCCAATTCAACAACTTTAGGGGAAGTAGAGGAGTTCGTGGATACAAAGAGTTTTAAAACAAATTGAAAGCATTCATTCTTCCTTGTTGGCAAAATTGAAAGATCTAACTTGGATATCACATTTTAGTTTTGGTGGATTGAAAACACTTCAAACAAAAGAGATGGTAATGGGACTATCCCATATCATGCCTCCTTCTTTGTGAAGAATGTATGGTACGAAAACATCACCGTACTAATTCCAAAAGATAAAACTTAGAATTAGTACACTCGGATATTTGCGTAAATATAAGTCCATCTTCAAGTGAAGGTAAAAGATATGTGATTACCTTCACCGATGATTATTCAAGAAAAACATGAGTTTATTTTCTACAAGAAAAATAAAAAACTTTCTCTATGCTTAGAGTTTTCAAAACTCTTGTTGTAAATGAATTTGGAAGGGCGATTAAGACCCTTTGAACCCATCGTGGAAGTGAGTATTGCTTTAATGAGTTTGATTTTTTTTTTGCAAAGAGCATGGCATTTGAAGAGAGCTTACAACAACATATATACCACAAGAAAAGAGTATCAGAGAGGAAAAATAGAACTGTTTTTAATATGGTGAGTAGCTATTGGCAAATGGGTGATTGCCAAAGACATTTTGGCCATAAGCAGTAAATTGGAGTGTTCATATATTGAATAGATCCCGACATTTGATGTTCAAAATATGACTCCAGAGAAGAATTGGAGTGAAAGAAAACAAAGTATTGAACATTTCCAGGTATTTTGGTGCATTGCTTAAGCACATGTTTCACATGTGCAAAGAAAGAAACTTGATGACAATGGTGAAAAATGAGTTGGGAATCAGTGAAACTTGCAAAGCATATAAGTTATATAATCCAGACACACAAAAGATAAAAGTTAGTCGTGATGTTATATTTGATGAGGAAAGTACATGGAGTTGCCGAGCTGGAATTACAAGCCATCTATTCCATTAACATTAAATGATGAGGAACATGAGCATATTCGAATAATAGCTCATGTTAACATTCCGAGTTGGAATGCCTTTAATTAATTTTGTATGAATTTGTACCAAATTTTGAATACTCATATGGTAATTTTTTCTTAAGAAGTTTAACCTTAAATTTTTTGAAAAAGAAAATTAAACTGATTCTATGTTTTTGTAAAATTAAAGTTAGTCTTCACCTTGAAAAATAAAAACATTTTTTTAAAAAAGAAGCGGGCATATGTGAAGCTAATGTTTGTCATATTAATAAATGTCTGAAACTGTTTTGCTAAAAAAAAATTGTTTATTATGAAATCAGTTGTTAATTTATTATAAAGTTGTTTATTTCTATATTTAGACGTGCATTTTAGAGGGAAAATTTTGGAAAGTTCTTATTCTCTCTTACATAGGAGGATTTGTAAGAACTAATAACATTTACAATTTAATGGTTTGCATTTAATATGTAAGAATTAATAATTGAATAAAATAGATCCATAATTAGATTTGAGCATTTTGGAGGATTTTTTTTTTTTCAAGATGAGTTATTCTCTTAGTGCATAGAGGAAGAGCGAAGTATCTTCTGAAAATTTCAGGATGCATTTTGATTGTGTACTCTAGCAAAATTTCGGCAGATGTTCTTTAACAATGCAAGTCATGGTAACTCAGTGCTTGCAATCTTGTGCTTGCAATCTTGCATAAGTGTGTGCTTCAATTTTTCTCAATAATTTTCAGCTCGGGATGATTATGTGTTACTCCGTATTTAATTATTGATAAACACTCAGTCTGGATGCAGGTGCAGCAGAGTTGTGTGGTTTTATTGACTCCAAGAAAATAAGGTGTGAAGCTTTTTTTAGCTTGTGAAAATGTGTACATAGGTAATTTTCAGTTATATGTTTAGACATGCAAATGTTCGTGTTACTAACCCCTTTATTTATTTTGTTTTAACAAACCTCCCTCTCCCAAAGTAAAATTTGACTTTTTAAGTGTAAATTTTTAGATTATGCGACTGTTTTTAAGAAGGATGGTAGGAACATGTTTAGCATGTCTGATTAGGAGAACAGTTCTAATCAATACAAATGTGGCCTAATTAATTCTCCTGCTTTACTCAAAACCTTTGACGTACCAGTTGGGTCATATTGTCGACCCTTCTTTGATTCCCTGTGTATACTGAGGAGGTAAGACGCATTCCCCCATACCCACATACAACATTTTTAAGCACGCACTCTTAAGTTTCGAGTCAAAGCTAGGTTAACTAATGTCGTGGGAGATCCGAAGCTTAACTATCATTTTGGATTTTGGGATTGCAGAGAAATTCCCATAACTGTCAGGAATGAAACCAATAGCCACCTATGCATGAGCTTGATAGGCCACATTGCTCTAACCTGTGTTTTTTCGCTACTTGATGAGGCACAGGGTTTCTTTTTTTATTAGACTTCACGAGTTTTCACAGGTTAATTATCACGATATTATGTTTGGCTACGGCATTCCTTGCCATTTATTCTACTTGCCCATGGTTTTCTGAAACGTGAGAGAAAATGTATGTACATAACAAGATTTATTGAAGATATGGTAGAAAACTATTGTATATTATAAGCCAAAGCTAAATTTGGTTGTCTACAACAGATACTGCAAGGTGACAATGCAAGGATTTTGCATCACTAGTTACTAGGAGTCTAGGACCATCAAATTATTCATAAATTAAATTTTGTTCTCATCTAGATTGTTAATCAGGTGGCTCACGCATAATCTTTTCAACTGTTTTTATATGCAAACCTACGATATGACTTCTTTCATTTCATTTCCAATGAAGCCAAAGACTCGTTATTGTTTGGTTTTGGATTATATTGGGATAAAGCAAAGTGACTCACTAAATTGGTTGCGCTTCCTCCTCCTCCTCCTCCTCCTCCTCCTCCTCTTCGTCTTTGTCGGTTTGTGTGAATGATACCTGATTCATCACAAAGGGAGGCTCTATGCCAGATCTTTCTCTTGTAATCCTCATATAGATGTTTTGGACACTTCATTGCCGTTTAGAAAGAGTTAAATACTCTTTGGATGGTTCTCCCATCAATTCACAAAATACCTTCGACTTCCATATGTATACACGAAAGTAGGGATTGAAATAACCTATGTTTTGTACTTATTTTTTGTACTTCAGGGATGGATATATTAATATCAATCTTTGAGGTGCAAAAAAGAAAAGAACCAAAACGCAAGTATTTGTGTTTCAATACTTAACTTTTTTATTCTTGTACAGTTGTACATGTACATATAAAAACAGAGAGTATATGTGAATTAGAGGAAGTATTAAATTTGTTGTCGCAACTACTTTGCACAGATTTGAAGATTGTCGTGATGTACGCATTCAGATCATTATGCTGCTGGTTTTAATTCCTGACCTATTTACTTTCTTAGGAGAGGATTGATTACTCGGAATGTCAAGGATTCAGTGGACATATTTCATAGAAAGTTTGAGGTAAGCACCTTTAAGTTGTCAAACATTAGGTATGTGCATGTGAACTAGAAAATTAAGGCCTTACTTCTTTCTTGGTAGCCTAGTGTCTGAGATGTCAGAACATCGGCTTTTCGCTTATCAGCTGGATCAAGATATTTGCAAGGTGTAAATTGAAATGCTATCTACTTTCTAGCTGTCTGATAAAGTGGAGGCACTTGTAATCGTATTTTCTTTATGTATTGAAGAGATGGTCTTAGTATTCAACATAATTGGTATATATTCGTTGACACCGATTTACTGGTATAACACCAAGACCAAACTACCACTAGTGGAATACCTGTTCTTTTGAGGATCTTCTTTCATATTCATATTTATTCTGTTAGATTGAGACACTCGAGTATGTTTCTGTCGTGTTTAAAAGTTAAAGATGCATCTTCTATGGTTGATCGCCATATTGCGCTTAGCTTTCATCTAAATTTTTTTAAGAGGGTTATTTGTTGTTTTGTAAATATTTGCCTACATATCCCAAGGATTCCCCTTTTTTCGTTCTTTTTCCCCTGAATATAAATATCTTAAGCTTTAATGGAATAATGTTTTTGAACTTTTCTTGAAAACAATGCTGAAAAAAAAAACGCAAATTGGTTTAGAAATAAAAATCATTTTGGGGGTACACGCAGGATCATGATTTTACAAGGGTAAGTGGTTAAAGTCGCCATTTCGTATGGCAACTATGGATACTCGCCACTTCCAATGGCGACTTTTCCATGAAAAGTAAAAGATATATTTGTATTTAAGTTCTTGTAGAGCATGACAATAGGTTTGGTCTAGTAGTGACGAGTGCTACTCCACAGCTTGGCACTAAATGTAAATGAAGTTTAACAAAAGCAGATGCAACAAACTGGACCTACGCCACAATATTTTGTAACCTAAACCAAGTGAGACAACACATCTTATAATTAGTTGAAGGCAAAGAAGCTGCATATACTGATGTTAATTTTATGTCATTTTTAAGAAAGGCACCATTGTCAATCGTCATGCGACTTGATGACTCTTTTGCGAACTCATCTATGATCCACGTGAACCCTATTCTTTCAGAGCTGACCCAATTGATTATTTATTTATTTATTTATTTTGTTAGCATAATTTTTGTAAAACATTGTTCTTCTTCTGCTGCAGATGACTTTCTCACCAGCACTAAGCAGGGAATTTCTCCCTTGCAAACCAGATCCGGCTCCTCTGTTGCATATATGCTCAGTTTGGGAAGTTCAACCAGATGAAGTGATTATGGTTGGTGATAGCCTCAAAGATGACGTGAGTGATTTTCCCCCTTGCGTTATTCTCCGACACCGTGATTCTTCCTTTATAGTGAGTCCTTAAAATGCATAAGTAGTGTTTCAAACGTACAGCTGAATTGTCCCAACCCTCTAGGTGGTAAGGATAGAAAGTGCATGTCTATGACATGTTCACCTTTACAAATCAGAGATGATCAAATGTGGATTTGTGTTGCTAATGGTCTAGGCCTAATGTGGATTTTATTCCCCACGAAAAGAAGTCTAGACTCTAGAGTGTCTGAAACAGGTTAGCGGACCCAACAACAATATCACCCTAGTGCTTCAAGGGTACCCACAGATGCGGATGGGGAGGACAGATCACAGATGTACATAGCTTCACCTGTGGATCAATATAGAAAGGTTGTTTCCCAATGAACCAAAATGAAAATTGTGTTGGGAATTACAGTACTGATTATTACTTCACCAATAAAAAGAAGCACAATCAGTTTGGAAAGTCATTTTCCTTTATTTCATCAATTTTTGAAAACACAATGCCCATACCCGTTTATTGAGCGATACAAATGGTCTGAGTCCATTGGATCATCCCGCCCATAAGGCCATGAATAGCTACCGGAGATGAGATCATAATTCATAACTAATTCCTTGTAAATTTTGGATGTGGATCAAAACTTAAATATAAACCTGCAGAACTGATGTGATGATACTAATACGGATACAGGTAGCTTGTGGGAAAAGAGCAGGTGCATATACATGCTTGCTTGATGAAACTGGGAGGTATGACTCTAGTGATTATGACTCTGTTGAACACAAACCGGATTTCAAGGTCTCTTCATTAAACGAAGTTCAGTCCTTGCTTGAAGCACATTTTGACTTGAGTCCGTGATGGCCATAAGCCTGCTAATGTCACGACTAGCTACCTACTTGAGCTTTAGGTTCCCCATTATAATCGTCGTTTTTTGGGGTCTTAATTCAAGGAAATAAAGAGACATCGAATGAGATTCAAGTGAATTCAGGCACAATGATGTAAAGGAAACTTTATATTGGTCCGTTCATGTGAACGCAGTAGCTATACTGGAACTCGCATGGACGTTGGCAACCCATTTATATGAACGACTATTGTATTAGACGGTTTCAATTGTGATACCAACCCAAATATTCATGTTCCGTATAAGTATTTGTAATTGTATGTATACTTGTTTCGCTTTCCATTTGGAATTCAGCTTTATTCCGGTGGAAGAATAATGTGCTATTGGAAGGAATTGGCGAACACTCACAGTTATGTTCTATGGAATAACTCTCTTATAAACCGTTCAACAGACATACCCACAAGAATAAAACTAAGGGGTGGTTAACTATTTAATCATGGTTTTTTTACTATTATTGATATGGTCGGTCCCGTAAGATATTACACAAATTCCCTTTCCTAATCTGAGTGGTTAATTGACATGAGAAAAGTAATTTGTTGAGACTCTATAATAATGATACTATTTGACATAAGAATAACAGCCCGTCTAGCTCAGTTGGTAGAGCGCAAGGCTCTTAACCTTGTGGTCGTGGGTTCGAGCCCCACGGTGGGCGTTAAGATGTTTTTTGCTAATAAGATTAAGATTATTGTTTTCATTAATTAGTTTTTCTTAATGAAATAACAAGTTAGGTAATTTAGTAAAGGGTGAATTATTCCTGATTTGGTTGGGCTTACTCATGGTCTATGTAAGTATAAATCAAGAGCTCTTATATGTCATTAATTTTAAGGTTGCAGTCGAGTCATTTGAATTTGAGTTTGGGTGGGTTTGGCTTGGAATCATCTCGGAATTTTGAGGTTGAGCTCATAATCGACTTAAACTCTCTAAAATTAAAAACACCTATGGATTGTACTTGAGCTTAATAATAGTCTATAAGGAAGTGTATGTATCCTAAGAGTCATTTGTAATACTCCGTAATTGATTTAGTGAGCTTACCTTTAAACAAATACTCCATAAAAAATATATAATATACCTGTCTAAAATTTATTTTAATATTCTATCTCATTTAACGATAAAAATTTACAATCAGTATATTATATTAAGATTTATTTACATTGATATGGAGTACTCCCTCCGTTTGAATCCAGATGGTATGTTTGTTTTTTCACACTTGCCGAGACACGTTTTGCACCGTCAATATATTTCATTTTATATTAACAAAGATTATGAAAATTTGATATTCTTAATCTACCCATAAAGGCGAATCAAACAGATCCTGTATTTTCTCTTATAGATTGTCGGGAATATTAACAATTCTCTTAAGTTGTGAATAGTGTCCAGAGAAACGTACCCTTCGAATTTGAACGAAGAGAATAATATTTAACCATCTATATAAGTCATGCATTTATAGGAGAACTAAACTAGTTTGAAATTAAAATGACTTTGCATTAAGGTGGAGACTTGTCTCCACCTCGTAAAGGGGTGTGGGTGAGGTTTTGGGCTGTGGGATGGGTAGGGGGTGGATGTCAAGAAGGTAAATGGGCATGAGCGAGCGAGGGAGTGGGTGGAGGATGTGTGGAGGGAGATGAAGGATGAGGAGCGAGGGAAGGTTATGGTGGGTCGTTGGGCAATGTGGGAGGCTCGCAATAAATGGGTGTTTGAAGGGAAGAGGGTGTGCATGGAGGATGTGTTGACTCGGACTCTTGACATCATGGCGGAGTGTGAGGTAGTGGAGGAGGGGATGAGAGGGCGGGGGCACCAGAGAGGGCCGAGAGGTGGAAGGAGTGCGCAGAAGTGGCAGGCACCACCTTTTGGGTCAATTAAGATCAATTGTGATGCAGGATTACGGGGTGGAGGGATTAGCATGGGTATTGTGGGCCATGGGGATGACGACCGGATGGTGTGGGGAGTGAGTGCCAAGAGGCCCAGAATGATAGATGTGGATGCAGCAGAGGCGGAGGCGATTCTCGAAGGCATCAAGGAAGCTTGGAGACGAGGGTACCGGAAAATCATTGTTGAAAGCGATTGCAAGACGGTCATTGATTATTTGCGGTTTGCGCGGAAGGGACGTAGCGACCTGTTCCTCATTTTAGATGATATTCTTGTTTTTGCTTGTAACTTTGATTGTATTAACTGGTCTTTTGTACCACGTATTTGTAATCGTGCCTCCCATGAGTCCACACGTGTTATGTCATTTTCTGTAGGCCGACGAGTTTGGGAGCATTCTGGTCCGACGAACGTGGAAGTTGTTATTTCTGCTGATTTTAATGCTATTATCTAAGCCCATTTGTTGAGTTTTTTCCAAAAAAAAAAAAAAAAAAAACTTTCCATTAGAGTGGGTAGCTATTAGCCAATGACATGGTGCAGCCTGCAGGAAGATTAAGCCCTGGTTGGTAGCCGCCAGCAGCCACCCCACCTTGTCCACTGCTTCCTTCTATTCTTATGATTTGCAAAATATTTCATACTCCGTATTTGATGAATTTATTAGGTTTGCTATATTTTTATATGGTAGATTTTTGTTTGTATTAGTAGTTTTTTATTTTGTTGGTGACACCCATCATCCTCGTTCATAACATTACTCCCTCCCATTCTTTGGAAACCTACCATAAGTTGAATATATGTGAGGTATATTTTAATCATATGGTAGGTTTCCAAAGAATGGGAGGAAGTATTATTTATGTAAATAGTAAATGTTGCTAATTGGAAGAATCGGAAATAAGTACTGTACTGTACTCAGTCTACTCGGGAGCAGGAGACAGGAGTGTAGGAGTGTAGGAGTAGGAGTTTTCCATGACTTTTGAAACCTTCATCAAACATCAAACAAAAACAATTAAACCAAAACCCCTTTTTCCTTCTCTTCTGTATCTCACCATTTTCAAGCTTTCCATTTCCCACGACTACAAGCTAATAGCTATGCCCATGGCCACGTCCTCTGCTATTATTAACTTATCATCATCCTTCCTTCTTCCTAAGGTAACTTCTTCTCCATTTTTACTTTGTTTATTACGACTACATTTTCTCCAGACACTCACTCACTCACTCACTATCTTTGATGTGTATATGTTGTATTCCCTTTCATCATCATCATCATCATCATCAGCAGCAGCAGCAGAAGGAGGACGTAGTGGGTATCTCTGCATTTTCATCCAACAAACCTAAAACCATTTCTACAAGGATTGTTTCCGTGATGGCGCCCCAACAATCTGAGCGCAAACCTTTTGCACCTCCACCGGTTGCTTTCTCTATTCTCTCTTCTTCTTTTTCCGCACTTTTATACTCCTTATTTGGGATTTCAATTCTTACTCAATTTGGAATTTAGGGTTTGGTGGATGAAACCCCTTTCTATTCTCAAGCCACTATGAGCTAGTACGGAGTATTACATTACAATCCCATTTAACCAAACCAAAATAGAGACGAATTACAAACAAGTATAGCCTGGAAACCAAATGAGGAGGGAGTGGGATTTGGTGGGAGGGATACTTTTTCCCCGAGGAAAGATTTCCAGAAAAATTAGTATATCCAAACCCTTCCAGCCCATCCCATTTTAGTATCCAAACAAAGCCATAATGTTCGAAATTAAGGTATTATTAGTGTATAAAGTAGTACTAGGTTGTAGGCAAGTTAACTGGACCAGAAGTAGTTGCAAGCAATCCATTTTGATGTCCAGTTGATGAAAATTATTGTTTAGAACCCCATTTGAGTGCCACGCTAAGGACAACAATTCCTTGTCGCTTACAACAACCGTGTTCTTTAAACTCCTGCACCTGCTTTTATATCACTCGTGCCTGCAAATTTTTATCATTTCTTCTTTGTGCTCGGAAATTTTATTTGATTCGTCACTCTTTATTTTCTTCTTTACAACAAAAACTCAAATGATGTACTAGATCCTTTTTTCACTTATGTGTTTTTTGCTGTTTGAATGATGAATTTGATGTTTTTAGGTATGCCACTTGGTAACTAGGAGCAGGTTTAGTATTAATATCCTCAATTTTTTTTGACAAACTTGTAGACGTTATTTCATCATCCTGCAGTCATCGATAATCTCGATGGCATGGTTTGATTGAGTCTTATGAGTTGAGACACCTTGAGTCTTTTAACTGACAAATTTTGTATTTTGTTAATGGGCTTTCAAGATATGTAATTACCAATTGATTAGTTTTGTGACGTGGGTTCGGGCACACATATGTAACAGGTGAAAAATGCAATGACAATGACAGAGAAGATATTGGCCCGGGCATCTGAGAAATCACAGTTAAATCCAGGCGATAATGTATGGGTAAATGTTGATGTCTTGATGACGCATGATGTTTGTGGACCTGGTGCTTTCGGCATCTTCAAAAAGGAATTTGGGCAGAATGCTAAGGTATTTCTTTCTATGTTTGGTGCAAGTGATGTTTGGTTGATTACCTACTATATTGGACGCGACTTTTCTTGCATATGGGAATGCCCTTTATAAAGTCCAGTAATTTCTATTTCGTGTTGAATATGGAAGTGTCATTGTATCTTTCTTACATCCACTTAATTTGATTTAAAAAAAAAAAAATCTTAGATCACAAGGACACAGAGGTTCACCCTGTAGAACATATCGTGTCCGAATAAGGTTGTGAACTTGTGATGGTAAAGAATGTAATGCTAAAAGATACGCTGAAAAAAAGCACAGCTCTTTGTCTGACTGAAGCTTTGCAGCGTCTTGAGTCTTGACATTCAATCTTTAATTGATTTTTACATGTACTAGATCCTGTTCCACTTCCCGTTTCACATGTCTGAAAACACACTTGCTTCCTTATTTATCAATTGTAGGTGTGGGACCGTGAAAAGATTGTCATTATACCTGATCACTACATTTTTACAAGCAATGAACGTGCAAATCGAAATGTTGATATTTTGAGAGATTATGCAAAGGAGCAGGATATAAAATATTTCTATGATATAACAGATCTGTCGGATTTCAAGGTTAATCCTGACTACAAGGGAGTTTGCCATGTTGCTCTTGCTCAAGAGGGTCATTGTAGACCTGGAGAGGTGCTTGGTCTTTGTAACAATGTATGCTATTAGGTATATAGGAGTTGTGTTGATGTGATTTTCATGGAGGTGCTTGTCCTAGGTCTTGCTGGGAACTGATTCTCACACATGTAATGCCGGAGCGTTTGGACAATTTTCCACCGGAATAGGGAATACAGATGCTGGTTTTGTGTTGGGCACTGGAAAAATATTGTTGAAGGTTTGGCTTTGTAAAAAACTTATTCTATTTTATTGTTATTATGAAAAGCAGGCAAGATATATAATCCCCTGTTTCATTTTGTTGGCACCATTCCCTTAATAGTTACTACGTACCATGTTACTCCAGACTAAACATGGAGCCTTTTTTCTTTTTTCCTCCCCCCCTCTCCCGCGCCTGAAGTAAACTGAACTGAAATGGACTTAACTAGAACCAAAGTGAAATGAACTGAATTGGGCTGATTTGATGGAGACAAATTGAACTTAGGCCCTGTTCTTTTCGGCTGAAGTGAGCTATTGAGATAGTGTCATGCTATTACTTTCACGAAAGAAACACAAAACTGAAGTTATCATATCTGCTAACGCTTTGTTTTGAACTTTTGATGTGGCAGGTTCCACCAACTTTAAGATTTGTAATGGACGGTGATATGCCTGACTATTTGCTTGCTAAGGATTTGATTCTGCAAGTAAGTTTACTTTGTTGTACATGCATGATGATGCAACCTTATACGAGTCGTTATTTTCCTACTCAACGTAAATTGCTTGCAGATTATTGGTGAAATAACAGTAGCTGGAGCAACCTACAAGTCAATGGAATTTGTTGGATCCACTGTTGAAAGTTTGACAGTACGCTTACTATTTCCATGGCCTAGTTACTAACAAGTTTACTTTTTTGATAGGCTTGTTAGTCATTTACTCATTTGCTTACAGGATTTTTATACATGTATTTCTAGATGGAAGAAAGAATGACACTCTGCAATATGGTTGTTGAAGCTGGTGGGAAGAATGGCGTCGTCCCTGCCGATGCTACTACATTCAAATACCTCGAGGTTTTTATGAAATGTGCTCATACTCATCTTAAGTCTTCAGTCACCAGTATTTGTTATGTTACAAGTATTTGTGTATTCTTTTGTTTCCTTTTTAGTAAAATCTTTTTGTGACAAATCTCAGTAATCCGTTTATCCCTTGTTTACTTGTTAGTCGTGCATAGATTTGGGTATGCTATGGTGAAGGCTATAATTTATTCGGATCACGGTGTTTGAGCCTTATCTTCTCACCACATTTTCCCCTGTTTATTGTTGGCTGATTTACAATATTTGTAGAGTATAAATACGTAGATAATGAATAAGGAACGAAGAAAGGTCTTTCCTGATTAGCTTCATATATTCACTTGCTTAATGCAAGCATCTTCAGCAATAGTTCACTGATTATTTGGTCTAATCAGTGACTCCAAATTTGTTTTTTGGTTTATACTATGATCAATATATTAGATACAGCTGGTTGATAGTCTTCTTGATGATGATGCTCACAACTAGGGACCTTGATGCTTTGTGCAGGGTAAGACAACTGTTCCATATGAGCCTGTTTACAGTGATGGAAACGCTAGGTATTTATTTGAAAATTGCATCCTTGGATTCTGGCACTTTTTGACCATTGAACCTATTAAGCATTGTGGTTGGATTCTTATTTTAATACGTATTTTGTACGAAAGCTTGGCAAAATAAACAAAATTTTATCAGTGCTTCACAGAGTTTTATTTCGTCCGTTCCGTTCAGAATATCATTTTTTCTAATTTCAACTGTTCTTATATTTTGATATCAGATTTCTCTCCGAGTATCGGTTTGATGTCTCCAAGCTAGAACCTTTAGTGGCAAAGGTAATTTAATTAACATCTGAAGCTGAACTTTTAATTTTGGCTCATCCGGAAACAACTCCTTGTGCTACTAACACAAAGGGTAAGACTCCATACACGCAGCCCTCCCTTACTTTGTAACTTGTGGGAGCCCTTGAGTGCTGTTGTATATGAAGCTGAAATTGAAACATTGGCCAGTTGTGCTGCAATTTTATATCTGTTTATATAATATTGACAGCTTGTCTCTTGAACTTTTTTGCAGCCACACTCCCCGGACAATCGTGCTTTAGCAAGAGAATGCAAAGATGTCAAAATTGATAGAGTATATATTGGATCTTGTACTGGAGGGAAAACTGAAGATTTCCTGGCTGTAGCCAAAGTCTTTTTAGCTTCTGTAAGAAAAGTTGCTTTTATTGCTTAATATTTCTGTAGTTATTCCAGGGTTTTACAGTAATGCTGCATTCCCATTTACCCGAGACTGTTTTATGTGAGTATGAGCTGTTCCTATGAAAGATACATTAGTCAAACGTCTGGTATTTCCACATTTGGTTTGAAACCTGTCTCCTGAGTTTACTGTTGCAGCGTTTTTAATTGTTGTTTTTGCAATTACATGTCATTTTTTGTATGGCTTAATCTTCCACTGTAAATTCCATTCTTGTTTTAAGGTATTCTCTAGTTGTCATATAAAGGTATTCTCTAGCTGTCTTCTACTTATTTGTCCTCTTCATGAGATGCCTAGGTTCTGAATTCTGACATACCACTAGGCGATAGTACAAGCAGACTCCCCCTTTTCCTACTTTGCTTATGAACAAACCTCTGTCCTTTTTCGACGGAATTCGTTACATTGTGTGGTACTCCATATTATGTTGGGAATTCATTTAGGTAACATTTATCATCAGAACTGTGAGAGTTACTTAAATGATTTGGCAGAGTCGCCGTGCCTACCGGTATATGATGAAGTGCTCCAAACTTCCTAACTTTTGTTAATGCTTCATTAGTTTCTGAATTTGTTGTATTACTAATATTCTAAGTAATTCGTCTGTTATGTAGGGAAAAAAGGTCAAAGTCCCCACATTCCTTGTTCCAGCTACCCAAAAGGTTCGTAATATTTCTTAGCAGTTTGAAACGAAACCCGAATAGAGTAACAAATTTCATTGGCAAACTCATTAGGTCTGGGTGGACTTATACACCCTTCCGGTGCCAGGATCTGGTGGGAAGACCTGTGCTCAGATATTTGAAGATGCTGGTTGTGACACACCTGGCAGTCCAGGTTGTGGAGCTTGCCTTGGTGGCCCTAGAGATACCTATGCACGAATGAATGAGCCACTGGTAAGTATTGTCCAGCCGTTGATATTTGTATTGTTGGATTTGAGTTGATTGCTATGCATTCTGTATCATAACGTGTTCCCATCAATAGCATTACTATGATAACTCAAGCGCTCCCACGAATGGAGGCTGGGTTTGGGGGTTACCCATAATGCATTTCGAGAATTGATCAGTTTACTGGTATCATTGCTGTAAAAGGAAGCGTTGTCACCTAAAACTAGTCACAGTAACCTTGGAAACTTTGTTAAAGAAGTCCAGATGTTTTCTGTCACCGAGAATTAGTTTACTGGTCCCCAAATCTCTCATAGGTATTCGACACACCCCATTAACTTGGGAGATCAACATGAAGTTGATTAAATACCCCCCTTGATTCTACTTATCCTTCAAAACTTGATTTTTGCAATGTTTATTTGGAGTACCTTTTTACTAGATGAATATTACCACCTTACACATTCACTCCACTTTCAAATAGAATTAGAAGGGGAGAAAGGAAACATGTTATTGTACCCAAGATTTGTTTATGGATATTCTTAAACTTTAGATACAGATGCTTCAATTTATTGGAGTAATTAGCTAGTTACACTTTTTCATCCAGGCTTCCTGCTGTCACTTAACTGTGCGGGGATCCTTGTTATAGTATTATGTAGTTGGTTGCTGCTGGCCAATGAATACATATTATGCTGTATATGATTGTTTGGAATTGGTTGCTCGGTGAAATCGTCATGTAGGTGTGTGTGTCAACCACGAATAGGAACTTCCCTGGGAGGATGGGACACAAAGAAGGGCAGATATATCTAGCTTCTCCATACACAGCAGCTGCTTCAGCATTGACGGGTTTTGTTACCGATCCAAGAGAGTTCTTGCAGTAAGGTAGCATTCATTGGGCGGTGTGCACGTATATCAGGCTTTCTCTGCCTTTGTTGTTGCGGAACAACGGCTTCTTGTCCTTTGTCTGAGGATCAGTTGTATGGCTTCTTATACTGTTTACTACTCCGTATTAAATAAAATCGACTAGTTGTGAAACTTAAGGTTGTAAAATGAATTAAATTGGGCATATCCTAAATTTAAAATTTGATAATAAAGTACTCCCATCTTTGTGTCATTCTGATTCTTTTGATTGTCAAACGTCTGCCATCTTTCATTTGCCCTCTCCCTTGGTCCCTCGAGAATTATATATTTTGCTCATTTGGTCAACCGGTGGAAAAGTAACATGAATGTTTTATAACCCGAAAAAAAAGTCTTGAATACAATTCGTGGTTGCAAATTCTCAAAGTATTTGGAATAACTATCCACCTATTGTAGATAAACCGTTTAAATACAATCCATCAACATATTACAGGGAATTTTTTAAATAAAAAAAAAGAAATACAAAACGTTATCGTCTCTGGTAAAATGCGGAAAAAAGAGACAGTAGGTGAAGGAGAGAAACACGAGCTTGCATGTAGCACCTATCACCGTAAAATAATTATGCAATCTAATCTTGGTTTGGTTTGGTTTGTGTTAAGAAAATAGTTTATTCAAAATTTACAACAAATAATACTCTCGTATATTGGTAACAAACCCCCAGCAAATATAATTATAAACTGTTTGCATCATCGTGAGACGTGAGAATGCAGTGGCTCTACATTGTTGTGGGTTCAGCTCGTTTCAATGTTCCATGGCAGAGTGGACTCCGTGGGAAGGCTTTAAAAGTAGGTTGAAACCGAATCCAATGAGGGTGCTCGAGCAACATATTTACTGCCGTTATTGCCCTTCTTGGTCTTACTGCTGTTACTAGGGTCCCCTTTACCACATACTATTGTGCATTCCAACCCGCATATATTGCTAAAACATGAGAACTTACCTCCGCCATCAGTATGCCTGCGACTGTGTTTTCTTGCAGGAAATATGGTACTACTACTATCTGTTGTATACCCATAATCGTACAATGGGGGCATCTCCGTTCTCCATCTCTCCAGCTTCGTTTGCACTCCTTCACTTTCATTATTACTTCGCTTTTCATCCAGCATTATCGAGCTTCCTCCCTCATCCATGTGTCTGTACTTGTTGTCCTCAGCAATGGCCGCTGCCACCTCGGATGGGGAGGGCCCCACTTCTGATTCCGACCACACTGACCCTGCTGCAAAGTCCTTGGTTATAGGGTACCCTCTGTAATTCCCCTGTTTCTTCATGTTATTATTATTAGTAGTATTTTTATTATTATTGTTATTCTTGTCTATTGGTGGCAACCAATTATGCTTTGGCTTGGTAACGGTTTTGTCATTTGCCCTTGAGGAGGAGTTGTAATCTTTCCTCAACAACGGTGGAACGCCTATGTCGGAGCGAGTATTGATCGCCTTTCTGCCTCCGCCACGTTTTGTTGAAGATGAATAACTAAGCATCGACACGGCTTTTCCTTCTTGTGCCTTCAACTTCACGGCTAGGCTCAGATTAGATGCTACATCTGCACCATCTACTATGGACAACGGTTTGTCATAGTAAATGACTTTGTTACCCTTTTTGCCGATAATGGAGCCCATATCGGCACCATTGATGATTGAGTTACTCGGCCTTGGAAGGTTAAAGTCATCACTGGTTTCACCGAGGTCCAGAACCGTGCTTTTCTCACTCCTTGTACGGCGCAGTTGAATCATGGTAGAATCTTTAATGGTGCTAGTTCCACCCGGCTTGGCGCTATGCAAATCATGTTGACCCATCAACTGTTGATACCCAACAGCCGATGCGCTAAGCTGGGTGTACAATGGCATGCTACGCATGGTGCTATCAAGGACCGTCACACCAACATTGAGAATTCCTTGGGGCCGGCCAGATGGACGCCGTACTTGAAGTGCAACAAATCGCATACCGATGTGGTTCTGATTGTGCGACCGTGTTTGTGGGGGAATCAGATTACCTACGAGAACACGTACCGTGCCCACGTGCACATCTTTAAACCAATGAAGGGCGTATATTTCAATCATTATGGCTGACGTATCCGATTTAAGAAACTGACTGTCGACACGAAAAACAAACTTATCGTTCCATGTGGGGTTGGTCCCACCGTTGGTGTCAACCCGAGTCGTGAGCTTACGATCGGGGTGCACCCATGCAATGGCATACGTGCGCATGTTTCTTGACACCTTTGCCAGATCTTGCGCCGATATCAGATTTATTTCCAGGAGTTGAAAAGGTAACAAACCAGACATCTTGACGTTTGTATTCTCCCTTTCTCAAATTCAAATTTGCAGCTTACGAAGAAAGATGAAGGCAATATCAACGGTATTTTCTTATTCCTTTCTTTTGTTTTTGTTTTTGTTTTTGTTTTGGCTATTGAATTAACCCGCTCTTCGTCGTCCTGTCCAAGAACGACGAGCGAGGGGTGACATAGAGAAACAAATGAAAGCTGAGAAGAATGAAACACAAGAATGCAAATAGAAGGAGAGGAGAGAAAATGATGGGAGAAGAGTAGTACAAGAAAATCAATTGTGTGATGGCCAATGCATTGGGAAAATGCTAATTAATGTTATTTGCTCTTTTCATTGACCATGGAGTTTTTCTTTAACAGCTAAACGTGTTTTCTTTCCATTCATTTTTGTTTGTGTTGTCTAAATTTAGGTATTTGCAGAGGAACACTATATATTTTTGGATAACAAACTATTGATGTACAAATAGGAAACAAAATGAGATGGGCAAACATAGTCACTATTTTGAACCTCCCATAATTGGTACTGGTATTCAAGTATCTATGGGGAAGTTGGAAAAAAATGGGGCGACTCAACGATCCATTTTTTTTTGTAAGTCTTGCGAGGATCCGTCACAAATCGATGACTTGAGAATTTTCTTTATCTAGTGTTGGACATATCATATGGGAGTAGGAAATTGTTTATCTTTATCTACCGTCCCAAGTTTACGACGGATATACTCCTCACAAAAAAGAAATTATATTTTTATAATTCACTAGAATTTTCTCTCCCAACGTTTCCTAGTGACAAACAAACAACCTCTTAATTCTTAAACTATCGACAAGAGAATCAAACCCTAGTCTAATGTGGTACGGAGTAATTTTTATTAATAACACACTTAGAAAATCAATTTATTTTTTTCCCCATTTTTATCAGGACCTATGTTTCGCCTAATTGTCTCTTATTTGACGGTTGGCGGTTGCCCCACCCAAATTTAAATATTAATTTAATTGTGTAAGAGGATGGAGAGTTGTAAAGAGGGTACCTGTTCGTGTAATAGTTAGATTAAACTCGGAAAGATAGAAACTCACGTCGGTTAAGAGTCAAAAACTCGTGTAAATGAACATTTACATGTTTGAGGCTGAAATAGAATTGAAGTTATCCTAACGTGTCTATAGAGATGTGGTAAAAAACAATAAAAAAAGAGACATTGTCCGGTATGTCCTCTGGACCGGTCAAATCATAGCGTATATATACATACACAGTTTTCGAAGAACTGGGATCTTGAAATAAAACTTGTAGAAAGTTGTCTGGTCTATTCCTTAGGTCAGATAACGTGTCATCCCAGATTTATAGGAGCTATGAAAGAGAAATAATGCTATCGGAAAGCTAGAAATTTGTGTCGATTAAGAGTTGAAAAGTCGTTCAAAGTGAACATTTACTTGTTATTTGAGACTGAAATAGAACTGACAATATCTTAAAGTCTTTGCAGACACGTGGTATTAAAACCGGAATAAAACAAGACGTTGCCCAGTACGACTTTCCGACTGGTCAAATCGTAATGTAACACACGGTTTTTTGAGATCGGCGGCCCGAAACGAAACTTGCCAAGACTGATGTCTTTCTTAGGTCAAAAACGTGTCCTCCCGAATTGATCTGACCAACGGAGGAGAAATTAGAGTATTGGAAAACTATAAACTCGCGTCAATTGCGAGTCGAAAACTCGTGCAAAATGAACATTTGCTTTTTATTCGAGGCTGAAATAGAATTGGAACTATCTTGAGTGTTCGTAGAGATGTGACACGAAAACTGACGGAAAATAAGACGTTGCCCAGTACGGCCTCCTGGACGACTCAAATTGTAGTGTATAATACACGATTTTGGAGATCCGAGGCCAACAACAAGACTTGCCAAAAGCGACTGATCTATCCTTAGGTAAGATAACAAATCTTCCAAAATTTATAAGACTAACGAAGAAGATATAAGAGTATAACTAAGACGTGCAAAATGAACGTTTGCTTGTTATTTAAGGTTGAAACTAGTTTTGTTGCCCGTGAAAATCACGGGTACGTTTTAGGTAAATTGGATAAACTCAACCTTAAATTAAATCTCAATATGTTTTTACATATATTGACGATACTGTTGTCGGCTTGTATGCACTCGCATGCAAAAACTTATGTGCATTAATTGTAATTCGTGTGTTTTGATGTAAATAAACAAATAACATTATTTATGTAGGTAATAATCCTAATACGTCCACATACATATAGTAATATAATGTCAACGTATACTATTATAAACGTTTAAAATCGAATGGAAGCTAGAGAGTGTTGAAAGCATTTAGTCGTGATGTCATGTTATCTACATTGACATGCAACAATATAATGATGTAATTAATTGTGATTCATCTGTATTTGTGAGAACAATCGAGCAACATTTTGTTCTTTCGGACAAAAGTTAAGATGGAAAAATAGATATACATCATATAGTAACATATCATGTCTGCAAAATGAAATTAAAAAAAACAATACCAACAAAATACTAATGAAATTAAATAAAAATTTAATTAAAAATTGATCAATAATTAAAATCGTATGGGATTAAAGTTGTATAATCAAAATTATTAGAACAACTTATATAAAAAAAATCTTTGAAAAAAAATGTAGAAAATGATATGTAATTACTTTGTACAAAGTATTAATTAATTACTAATAATAAAAGTACATAAACTTGATATTGAGTTAGGAACTTTGGTAGGGATGTGTAGTGCCACTTGTCAAGCATTTGTAAAGAATAACGTAACATATCATGACAACTTACGCCACCCAAATCTATATGAAAGTTGTGTATTTATAATTCTAACATCATAACCTAATACTACGTTACCTTTATAAATTTGTCAATATTAGATGAATATTCGCGTTGATTAACATAATGTTTTACTGTACTCATCTAGAGTACTTTTAATTTGCAAAACCTATGTTTTTATAGGAAAAATATTAATATTAATTATGCAAATCTTAGTATAAGAACTCTAAATCTAACTGTAAAAATAATATCCAAAATTTACTCTGTAACTCTTGTAGGAAGTTTATGACTTCACTCATATTTTTTTTCTCATCTATAAAATGATAAATAATAAAACATACCG
The DNA here is from genome assembly GCA_958450325.1 of Agrostemma githago. Lineage (NCBI taxonomy): Eukaryota > Viridiplantae > Streptophyta > Magnoliopsida > Caryophyllales > Caryophyllaceae > Agrostemma > Agrostemma githago. Next base: position 67,517,364 of record OY288249.1, on the reverse strand, counting down.
CCCCAAAAAATATCAATGAAACGAAACAAAAACATAAACAAAAAATTGATGAATAATTTTGTAATAACCAATTAACCTGTAAGGATTTTATTAATAAGATATCTCAATTGTTAAAATAATATGATCTTAAAGTTTTGTAATCAAAATTATTAGCACAACTTATATAAAAAAATTCTTTGGAAAAATGTAAAAAAAGCTTGTAATATATAATTACTTTGTATTAATTACTAATTTACTACTAATAAAAACACACAAGCTACACATTAACTTAACAATCTACGGAGTAGCATATAAGCTACATAATAAAAGCACATACGATACATATAGTGCCACTTGTCAATAGATTGTAAAGAGTAATATTTTGGAATGACTTTTTATGTTTTTATATAGATAGAATTGCAGCTATCTTGAAGTGTCCGCAGAGACGTGGTAAGAAATCGATAAAAAATGAGACGTTGCTCGGTACGACATCCTGGACGATTGTTGGAAATAAAGGGCCCAATTAACGACAAAAATATCTAAAATTCCTTTTATTTTTGCAAAATAAAACCAACACATTTGAATTTACTTCACAAAGATTAGATTTTTATACTTGTCAAATTGACTTAGGTTAAATAAAAAACGACTTATACTTGTCATTTTACTGTGAAATTGGTCGGGTAGGGTATATTCTGAAAACAACCTAGTCACGTGGTATGAAAATCAGGTTGATCTGAAATGTGACCCGATATGACCTCAAAAGAAGCTCGATTTGTAGTGTAAATATACATTTTTCAGAGATTCTGGGTCCGGAATAAAAATGGTTGGAAATTGTACGGAGTTTTCATAGAGTCGTTAGGAACGTCCACACAAAACATGAGAAGCAACGGAGTACGTTTGAGGGTTCCGGTATATGTTAAATCACCCTTATGGCCTTACCTTCAAATCGGTTTATCGTGTAAAAACGATTTATACTTGCTGTTATGCGGGGTACATCCTGAAGACGGCCTAGTCACGTGGTACGAAAATCAGGTTGATCTGAAACATGATCTGATATGACCTCCAAAAGCAGCTCAATTTATAGTGTATAATACACGTTTTTCAGATATTCGGGATACAAAATAAAAATGGTTGAAAATTGTACAGAGTTTTATCGGGCCGGTAAGAACATCCACACAAAATATGGAAAGCAACAAAGAACGTTTGGGAGTTCTGGTATGTATTAAACCACCCTACATACCTTCAAATTGATTTATCGTGTAAAAGTGACTTATACTTGTCGTTTCGGTGTGAAATTGGGCAGGGTACATCCTGAAAACAACCTAGTCACGTGGTATGAAAATCAGGTTGATCTAAAACGTGACCCAATATGACCTCCAATTCATCTCGATATGTAGTGTATATATAATACACGTATTTTTAAAGATTTGGAATCCAGAATTAAAATGGTTTAAAATCGTACGGAACTTTCATCGGGCTGATAGAAACATTATCTACACAAAATACGAGGAGCAACGGAGAACATTTGGGTCTTCCGGTACGTGTTACACCACTCCCTACTCGACAATCAGTTGATCGTGTAAAAATGACATATACTTGTCGTTTGGGCGTAAAATTGGGCATGATATATCCTGAATACACCCTAATCACGTGGTATGAAAATCAGGTTGATTTTAACTGTGACCCGATATGAGCATTCGAGAAACTGGATTTGTGGTGTATAATACACGTTTGTCAGAGGTTCGGGGCTTGGAATAAAAATGGTTGAAAATTGAAAAAAAAATCATCGGGTTGGTAGGAACGTCCGCACAAATTAAGAGGAACAACGAAAAACGTTTGGTGGCTCCGGTACGCGTTAAACCACCCATACCCAATATTCGGTTTATCGTGTAAAAGCGATTTATACATGCCTTTTGGGCGTGAAGTCGGACAAGGTATATATATCCCGAAGACATGCTAGTCACGTGGTATTAAAATCAGGTTGATTTGAAATGTGACTCGATATGAGCTCTCAAGTAGCTCGATTTGCAGAGTATAATACACGTTGTTATGAGTATTAGGGCTAAAAAATACAGACTAGAAATTGTACGGAGTTTTCACTAGGCCGGTAGAAACGTCCACACAAAATATGAGAAACAACGAAGAATGTTTGGGGTTTCTGGTATGTGTGAAACCACCCTTACCAGACAATCAATTTCTCGTGTAAAAGCGATTTATACTTTTATGTTTGGGGTACATCTTGAATACACCCTAGTCACGTGGTATGAAAATCAGGTTCATTTAAAACGTGACCCAATATGAGCTCTTGAGCAACTTGATTTGTAGTGTATAATACACGTTTTGCAAAGCTTCATAGTGTGGAATAAAAATTGTTGAAAATTTAATGAAGTTTTCATCGGGAAGAGGTAGGAACGTCCGCATAAATAAGAGGAACAATGAAGAACGTTTGAAGGTTCTGGTATGTGTTAAACCACCCCTACCCGAAAATCGATTTATCGTGTAAAAGCGAGTTATACTTGTCTTTTGGTCGTGAAATTGAGTAGCGTACATCCTAAAGTAAGCCTTTTCACGTGGTATGAAAACCTGTTATATGAACTTCCGAGTAGCTCAATTTGTAATGTATAATATACTCCTCCTAGTTTGAGTATTCCTCCCCAATTTTTTTGGGGGGAAACCAAGGAAAGTGTAAAAAGTGGAGTGTGAATTAGGCGGGGGTACATTCTGAATACACCATAGTCACGTGGTATGAAAATCATGTTGATTTGAAATGTGACTCGATAAGAGCTCCCAAGCAGCTCGATTTATAGTATATATTACTCTCTCCGTTTTTTATGTTTCTTCTCGTATTCCTTTTAGGGCCGTTTTTTTTTTGTTTTCTCACTTCCACTCTTTCCTTTTTTGTTCATCTTATTTTACCTTTTTGTTCTCATTGGATCATCTTATTGGATACAAGTCTATTCATAAGGCACACCATTCATTACTTTACAATATTTTAACAACATTTTTATTCCATGTGCAAATGTGAATGAGAAAAAACATAAAAAATGGAGAGAGTACACGCTTTTCAGAGCTTCGAAGTCAAGAATAAAAATGGCTGAATATTATATCGAATTTTCATCGGGTCGGTAGGAGCGTCTACACAAAATTAGAGAAGTATTGTAGAACGTTTGGGGGTTCTTGTATGTGTTAAAACACCCCCACCAAGAAAATCGGTTTATCGTGTAAAAGCGACTTACACTTACATCTTGAAGACACCCTAGTCATTTGGTATAAAAATTAGGTTGATTTGAAACGTGACTCAATATGAGCTCCCGAGTAGCTCAATTTGTAGTGTATTATAATACACGTTTTTCATAGTTTTGGGTCCAAAAATAAATATGGCTGAAAATTGTATGAAGTTGTCATTGGGTTGGTAGGAACGTTTACACAAAATACGAGGAGCAACGAAGAACGTTTGGGGGTTCTAGTATGTGTTAAACCACCTCTACCTGACAATCGGTTTATCGTGTAAAAATGACATATACTTTGGGCGTAAAATCGGGCAGGGTATATTCTGAAGACATCCTAGTCACGTGGTATGAAAATCAGATTGATTTGAAATGTGACCCGATATGAGTATTTGAGCAACTCGATTTGTAGTGTATAATACGGAGTATATATTTTTCAGAGGTTCGGGATCTGGAATAAAAATTGTTGAAAATTGAACAAAATTTTCATCGGATTGGTAGGAGCGTCCACACAAAATAAGAGGAACAACGAAAAATGGCTCCAGTATGTGTTAAACCACCCATACCCAATATTCGATTTATCATGTAAAAGTGACCTGTACATGTCTTTTGGGCGTGAAATTGGGCAGGCTATATCCTGGAGACACGCTAGTCATGTGGTATTAAAATCAGATTGATTTAAAACGCGAATCGATATGAGCTCCCGAGTAGTTTGATTTGTAGAGTATAATACTCTCTCTGTCCCAGTCATTTTGTTGTCCTATTTCATTTTGAGGTGTCTCGGTCTATTGTTATCCTTTCCATGTATGGAATAAGATTGATGAGCAATTTGATTTTTTTCACACCCAATTTGAGACATTTGTCATTCTTTACTTGGTCCATTCCAGTTTTCTTGGTTTTTGTCCCAAAATCAAAGGAGAACAATTGACCGAGGCGGAGGAGTACACGTTTTTCAGAATTTCGGGGTCCAGAATGAAATTGGCTGGAAATGGTACGAAGTTATCATTGGGTTGACAGGAACGTCACAAAATATGAGAAGTCACGGAGAACGTTTAGGGGTTCTGATAAGTTTTGAGCCACCCCTACCTAAAAATTAGTTTATCGTGTGTAAAAACGACATATACTTGTTGTTTGAGCGTAAAATTGGGCATGATATATATCCTGAAGACACGCTAGTCATGTGGTATTAAAATTAGGTTGATTTGAAACGTGACTTGATATGAGCTTCCGAGTAGTTCGATTTGTAGAGTATAATACTCTCTCTGTCCCGATCATTTTGTTGTCTTATTTCATTTTGAGGTGTCTCGGTCTATTGTTGTTCTTTCCATGTAAGGAATGAGATTGATGAGCAATTGATTTTTTTCACACCCAATTTGGTACATTTGTCATTCACTAATTGGTTCATGCAAATTTTCTTGGTATTTGTGCCAAAATTAAAGGACAACAATTGATCGGGACGGAAGGAGTACACGTTTTTCAGAGCTTCGGGGTCCTAAATAAAAATGGCTGAAAATTTTACGAAACTTTCATTGGGTTGACAAGAATGTCCACACAAAATATGAGAAGTAACAGAGAACGTTTGGGGGTTTTGGTATTCTGTTAAACCATTCTCTGCTAGAAAATATGTTTATCGTGTAAAACTGACATGTACTTGTCGTTTGGGTGTGAAATCGGGTAGGGTATATATCCTGAAGACACTCTAGTCACGTGGTATGCAAATCAGGTTGAATGGTTGATTTGAAATGTGACTCGATATGAGATCCTGAGCAAATCGATTTGTAGTGTGTAGTACACGTTTTTCAGAGCTTCGATGTCCGGAATAAAAATGACTGAAAATTTTACGAAGTTTTCATTGGGTTGACAGGAGAAGCAACGGAGAACGTCTGAGGGTTCCGACAAGTGTTAAACCATCATCTACTAGAAAATTTGTTTATCGTGCATGCAAGACCGACCTATACTTGTCGTTTGGACGTGAATTCGGGCAAGGTACGTATATCCTGAACACACCCTTGTCATGTGGTACGAAATTGATTTGAAACGTGACTCGATATGAGTTCCCGAGCAGCTCGATTTGTAGTGTATAAGACACGTTTTTCAAAGTTTTTCGACGTCCGGCCGGAATGAAAACGGTTGAAAATAATACGAAATTTTCATCGGGTTGGTAGGAACTTACATACAAAATATGAGGAGCAACATTGAACGTTTGAGGGGTTTGGATACGTGTTAAACCACCTCTACTTGACGATCGGTTTTAGTGTGAAAGCGACTTATTATTATCGTTTCCGCGTGAAATCGAGCATGGTATATCCTGAAGTCACCATAGTCACATGGTATGAAAATCAGGTTGATTTGAAACGTGACTCAATATGAGCTCATGAGCAGCTCATTTTGTTATATTATGTGTGTAACTTTGTTTGGATCGAATGGAGGACGAGTAAGGACATTGAAAAGAAAGTGTAAACAAAAATGTAGTGCATGTTTGAACTAGGTTGCACGGACACGCCTGATTGTGGCGTACCCGTGTCGAACACCGACACGTCTAGGACACGCATGGATACGTGTCGGACAAATTAAAAACCGTGTCTGGTTTTTTTTTTTTTTAAAATGGACACGTATTGGACACGGACCGACACATTTAGGACATGGTTCAGGACAAAAAAAACAACTCTCCTTTTTCCAAACGCACCAGCCACCAACCATCCCCTTATTACACCCTTTTAAGTTTCAACAACCCTTCTCACCTGACCCCGACGCCGACCCCAACTCGATGCCGACGCCGACCTTGACTGGTTCTCCTCTGCGACAATCTACAGCGATGAATTGAGGGTTATTAGATTAAATTATAGGGTTTGTTTTGGGTTCAATTAGATATTATATTGTTTTTGCTCCTTGTATGATTTGATTTGAGTTTTATTTTTATGCTTTGCGATCAGTTTCCTTCTTGATTTCTAGGATTTATTACTCCTTTCTCAATCATTAGTTCATTACTTCTTTCTTGATTTGTTACCCCTTTCTTTCCTTGCATAATTGCTTATATCATTTGAACTCTACTTGTTTTTTCGTTGAACGGTGGTGTTTGGCCATGCTTATGTTCAATAGTTTCTCCTTTTCAAAAGGAGCTTATTGATAAGCTATTTCTCAGAAAAACTGCATCCATTTGATTATTGTTTTACAAAATAACTTTTCTAAAAGAGCTTTTTTACCAAACAAAATGAAAAATTATGTTTTAAAAGTATATCAAGATGGATCTATATTTGTAGAGAATGCAAAAATGTGAATAAATTACTATTTATATTTTTTTTATTAAAATCTTTGCAACATACAAATTAATTATTTATGCATTAAAGTGTCTTTGAAGTAGAGTAGGAGTAGAAGCATCAATTTGATGCTTCTAATTTTGAGGGCAAAAAACTGATTTTGGGCTTTTGAAAAGTAGTTTTCAGGATGCAAAAGATGTGTGTTTGGCCAAGAAGAAGCTTTTTAGAAGTAGAAGTCGATAAAAAAAACTACGCCAAACACCAACGAAATTAAACTGTTTCTTAATCTGGGTATGTGTATTGTTTTTTTTACAATTACCTTAGTCATAATTTTGTGATTCGATCCATTTTTCAGTATAATTACTCATTTAATTCTGTTTGTGTATGTGTTTATGAGGCTAAATATGGACTTTATATTGCAATTAGATGAATTTCTTCGTTTCTGTTTGTGAGCTTTGGGTATTATTATGTTTATTCTATAATTTCATTGTTTTGGCAAAATATGAGTTGATGACATGGATTTATCAAATAATTGAGACGAACTAATATATGATGAACAATTATGTTTATTGGTTAATTTGTAAGATTTTTAATTATTTGGATCTTTGTTTGTAAGTCGAATGTTTGAACTTGTGATTACGAGACCTATTTTGTTACTCCCTCCGTCCCAATAAACTCTTTGCTTATTCCATACCGGAGCGTCTGTCATTTGGCCCTCCTCGTAAGTTTGGCTCCACATGTCATCTCATCATTGTATCTCTTTTCCTTTGTGCCAAATGCAAAGACAAACAATTCATCGGAACGGATAGAGTATTTTATGGTTTTGTGGCCTTATAAGTGACCAAAATTTGAATGTAAGTTATAAAAAGTTTAAAATTCTCTTTATGTCGATATATACATATTGTCTTTTTTTGCCGTGTCCCCGTGTCTTGAAAAAATCTGAACACCGTGTCCCGTGTCCGATACGTGTATGTGTTCATATCGGTGCAACCTTGTGTTTGAATAGTGAAGCAGTATTCCTAAGAAATGTATTTAGAATTTCATCCTTTTTAATACGTACTCCGTATATAGATTTGAGGCTAAAATAGATCTTGAGCTATCTTAATGACTCCAGAGACGTGGTAAAAAATCGAAAAAATGAAACGTTGTCTGATACGATCTCCTGGACAACTCATGTCGTTGTGTATAATACACAGTTTTTGGGGATCCAGAGCCTCGGAACAAAACTTACAGAAAATCGACTAATATATTCTCTAGGTCTGATAACAAACTAAAACCGATGAAATGGACCCTATTTGTGTAAATATTTCAATTGAACCTTATTTTTTTTAACAAGTTAAAAATTTCGTTAATTAATAAGAGAGTAAAAATGTGTATTCCTTTAATATATTCCATATTTTCACATAACACGTCCCATTAATTACATACATAAGATAGATGTTTCAAAATAACATTTGAGCTAATCGTTCTAATTAATTACATTCTTCCACATGTTTTGATGCCACCAAGTCAATTAAAGGCCTAATTTTAAGATTTTGCAACCTCTTATTTGAATCCACCCCTAAAAATAGGTTATTATGGAAAATCTCCTCCAAATTTAGTCATAAACATAGCGATGGATAAGGGCACACCACAAACTATTCTTGCCTTCCTATTTCCCTATGTCATATAAATACACTTCTCCTCCCATGCATTTCCATCAAGCAGTAGAGCCTTGTGGGGGCAATCATTCCATAACACATTTTTTGCCCTAACAGCTCTACTACTAATAATAATAAAGCCCAACCATAACCAAAAAATAAAAAAATAAAAACTATTATTTATTCATAGTCTCATACCCTTGAAAAATCATATAAGAAAGGATGGGGAAGAATGTTATAGTTGTAGGTGTGTCACTAATATGCGTGGTGGCTTGCGTGGTTGCGGTGACTGTCGGAGTCAACAAGTTTGGTGGCAGCAGTGAGGAGTCCAAGGCCCACGGTGGATCGTCGTCCGGTGGCATTGCCTCCTCCACCAAGGCCGTCCAGAGCATCTGCCAACCCACTCTCTACCGTGAGGCCTGCGAGAGCTCCCTCACCTCTGCCTCCGGCAACAGCTCCGATCCCAAGGACCTCGTCAAGGCCGCTTTCACTGTCGCCAAGGAAGAAATCACCAAAGCCTTGGAGAAATCAGGTACATACTGACACTGCGTGCCTTTTACTACTTTCCATGCATAATGAATAATGATATACATACGAGTGAGTGAGTGAGTGAGTACGTACTTTAATTAATTTATTATCAGGTACGATCAAGGCGGCGAAAGAGGACCCTCGAGCTGCGGAAGGTCTAGAGATATGCAAGGAAGTGATCGAGTACGCTGTGAATGACCTGGAGAAAACGGTCAACTCAGTTGGCTCCTTCTCCATGGACAACATCGACGACTTCCTGGAAGATCTCAAGATCTGGACGGGTGGAGCCGTGACTTACCAAGAGGTTTGCTTTGACGCCTTCGAGAACTCCACCACCGATGCAGGCCAGAAGATGCGCCAACTCTTTAACGTCTCCACGCAACTCACCAGCAATGCCCTCACCATTATAACCGAGGTTAAGTCCATTTTGACATACCTCAACATTCCAGGGCTTGACATGGGCGCTGCTGCTGCTGCCACTTCTAGTCCTCATCGTCGTCTCCTGACCAAGCCCGGTAAGGGGATATGGATTGCCGGTGAGATCCCAGCTTGGGTTAATGACCCCAGGCGTCGGATCATTGACGTGCCACTCTCCCAGCTCAGGCCCAATGCAGTTGTCGCCCAGGATGGTTCAGGACAGTACAAGACCATTGGTGATGCTTTGAAGGCCGTTCCACCCAAGAACATTGACCCCTTCATCATCCACATCAAGGCCGGCATTTACAACGAGCATGTTACCGTTGATAAGAAGATGATGAATGTCATCTTCGTTGGTGACGGTCCTACCAAGACAGTCATCACTGGTAACAAGAACTTCGCCGCTGGTGTCCAGACCTTCAAGACCGCCACCGTTGGTATGTATCTTCTTAACTCTTTTCTCACCTTCAATACCTTTTACAACATTTATTTATTTCTTTTGTATATAAATGTTGTTGGATTGTGCAGCTGCGATTGGAGACGGATTCATGGCGAGGGACATTGGGTTCGAGAACACAGCAGGAGCAGCAGGACACCAGGCGGTGGCACTGCGCGTTGTGAGCGACTTTGCAATCCTATACAACTGCAGATTCGACGGGTACCAAGACACGCTGTACGCTGTCAGGGGACGCCAATTCTACAGGGACTGCACCGTCACAGGAACAATCGATTTCATCTTTGGTGACGCACAGGCAGTGTTCCAAAACTGCAAGATGCTAGTCAGAAAGCCCCTGGAAAACCAGAGGAACATGGTGACAGCACAAGGTAGGACACAGCCCAACGGACCCGGTGTGTTTGTCCTCCAAGGTTGCACTATCTCGGGCACACCTGACTACATGCCCGTTAAAGCCACGAACCCATCCTACTTGGGCCGACCATGGAAGGAGTACTCAAGGACTATCGTCATGAATTCCATGATCGAGGACGTGATTGCACCCGAAGGGTGGACTCCATGGCTAGGAACCTTTGCACTCGATACATTGTTCTATGCCGAGTACCAAAACAAAGGTCCGGGTGCCAACCTACCACAGAGGGTTAAGTGGGCCGGTATCAAAACATTGAGCGGAGCACAAGCTGATAGTTTCACCCCTGCCAAGTTGTTTAGCAATGGTGATAAGTGGATCCCGCAGTCTGGTGTGCCTTACAATGGTGGTGCATTTTCTGCTTAGACAACCACAATACTTGTATGCCTACATTTTTAGACTGCTGGTTTTTGCTTTCTCATTATATAATCCAGTTGGTTGGATTATTTTTCTTAAATGATTTTCCGGGATGAGGGGTGTAATTTTTATTTGTATTTTTTGTACTATAATCAAAACATACTTTGTTGTTGGGCAATTATTTTGTGCATGGTTAATTGTTTTTTTTTTCTTTTCAAACGAACCTAAGAGGTTGCAGGTAAGTATCGAACCTCCAACCTTCACACCAACAAGCGACAACAATTAGAGCAATAACGGTTAGAGCAGGCATTTCGGGCCGGGCCGCCGCCGCCGGGCCGAACCGGCACGAGATTTGGCACGACCGGCCCGGCACGAGGGCAAATCCGGGCCTGGCACGGGCACGGCCCGTCGGGCCTCGGGTCGGGCCTCGGCGAGGAAAAGGCTGAAAAGCCCGTGCCAGGCACGGGCACGACGGGCCCGATCCGGCACGGCCCGCTGACAGGCACGCGGGCTGGCCCGACCAGGCACGACCGACCCGGGCACGGCGGGCCCGAGGCACGGCACGGCCCGGCCCGGCACGGGCTCAACGGCTCTCTGCTGCGCATGCTTCTGCCTTCTGTTGCTCCCTCTGCTGCTCTTCTGCTGCTCTTCTGCTGCCCTACTCCCTAGCCTCCCCTTTTTACCTTCCCAATTTGTCCAATTCTCCAATTCTCCAAGAACTCCAAGCTCCAACGGCTCTCTACTTCTCTAGTTCTAGTCTCTCCCATTCCTTACTTCCTCTATATTTTTTTTCATTTCTTTTCCTATAAATTACCCACTTTCATCCATCTTCATTTCACAAATCATTCTATTCTTCTTCTAATCTTATAATCATTCTTATTAATTTTTTGAAAATTTCAATACTCTATAAATCTACATTTCTAAATTCTAATCGTCTAATCTTATAAAATTATTACTAATATATATAAAAATTATTAATTATAAAAATTATTACTAATCTTATAAATAATATATAAATAATATTATTATCTTAATATAACAAGTATTATATATTAATCTTGAAATTTGAAGAATTGAAGGTTTTGGTTGCGTTTTTTGGTGCTAATCTACTATATTGAAGAATTGATCGTATCGGGTTTACGGGTTTTTTTATTATAGTCTGTCGATTCTCGATATTCGACCGCATCTCCGGATCTCTACAAGCTTTGTTTGCATTTTCTTACTTAATCTCTTTTACTTTAATTTTGTTAATTATTTTTGTTTATTACTTAATTAGTTAATTATAATCTTCACTTATTATTTTTTTATAATTAAGTCACCATTAAATAATTTTTTACATATTAACTTGTCAATTGAACTAAAATACTAAATTGGTAATTGTTATTAAATTTGTTAGTTAAATTGTTAATTAATTTGGTAATTAATTTGATAATTTAATTGTTAATCCGTTAAAATATTTAAATCATGTCTGAATCACACAACACCGAGTCAGGGTCAAAAAGGAGTCGATCACAACAACGTCAAGGTAGCGTCGAACGACCCTCCGGTTCACAAACACCACAATCGGAGGCACATGGTCAATTTACGACCCCACAATTTAATCAATGGTCCGGTGTCACGCCTTCGTTCATGAACATTGGCAATCCGAGCGGGTCGACCCCTTACGGTTACGATTTAACCGGGGCACAAACGGGACAAGGGTCCCAACAACCTTTTCCCATGACACCCAACTTATTTAATTTTGATATGTCGACATATCAGGCAATGTCGGGGAGACCACCTTTACCACCGTATTCATTTACACAAACGGGTCAACAATTTACACAACGAGGTCCAGAAGGACCACAATCGTTTACAGAGTCTGCACAACACGACACATCGGCACAAACCGTGTCACAATTCACAAATGTAAATGTACAAACAAGAACGAGCGAATCGTCCGATGACGGTGTAGTTTGGGAGACTAAAGAAGAAATGGCTAAATTGTGTGCGATTGGTAGAACAAGTAGAGTATGGCTATCTTTCACTAAGAGTGTAGATAAAAAATATGCTAAGTGTAATAATTGTGGAACTAAATTTAGTGGTAAAAGTGCAAATGGTACCGGTCACCTATCACGACATGCTAAAAAATGTGTTCCCAAAGAGGTCGGTCAAACATCCCTTGACCAATTTGTGACCCGACCCGAATCAGAAGAAGAGTATAAGTACGATTATAACACATGCACTGAGGAATTATCTAGAATGATAATTCAAACGGAAAAACCTTTCGCTTTATCTGAACACCCAGCGTTTAACAGATACGTAAAAGCAAACCAACCGGCTCATCTACAAACGAGCCGTAAAACTGTAAAAAGTAAAGCAATGAAACAATATATGGAGGCTAAAATGGAGCTTATAGAATGCTTCAAAAATATGAGGTCTAAAATATCGTTAACATCCGATGGCTGGGACTCTCGCATCGATTACTCTTACCTATGTTTAACAGCTCACTGGATAGATGAGAATTGGGTTTTACAAAAAAGAATAATTGAATTTGCAAGATTAGAAAGTCCGCATACCGCTGCTAATATCCACGACGTTATTGTGAGAGCGATATGCGAGTATGAAATTAGAGATAAAATTTTGACAGTTACTTTTGATAATGCAACGTCTATGACTTCTTGTGCTAACATGTTGAAGACCAGTTTACAAAATATTTTTTTAGATGGTGAATTGTTACATGTTCGATGTGGTTGTCACATTTTAAACCTGTGTGTTAAGGACGGTTTAGTGGGTCTACGACACTATCACACCAAGTTTAAAAAAATAGTTATGCACTTGAACACGTGTCAAATGAGGCGCCAAGATTGGCGTCACTTTTGTAAATTAAATAAAATACAATACAGAAAATTTCCCGCAGAAAACAACACGAGGTGGAATTCAATGTACACAATGTTGCAGTCATGTTTAGAATACAAGGATCCGCTAACTACTTTTTGGAACACTCGTTTTCCCAATGAACAATTACTTGAAGATGATTGGGAGAAAATAGAAATGTATATCGACTTGTTGTCAGCCTTTGAGGAGGCGACCACTGCATTTTCTCATGCATATAAGCCCACGGTCCCTTTCTTCATTGCTCACATTGACAATATTGCCACTATTTTCGAAAAATATCGAGGCCTACCTGATTACTCTACGTTTCTACCCGACATGGAGGCAAAATGGTTAAAATATTGGGACGATATTCCTCTTGTCTATGTATTTGCAGTGATTTTAGACCCTAGGTGGAAATTTGAGGGTGCCATGAACGTTGTTGAAAGTTATAAAAAAGCAATGAACCTAGAATTCGACAGGGAGGCCTATGCGGCCTCGGTTAGACACGACTTTGGTGTAGTATTTGGTGAATACGAGCGGATTTATGGTCAAACTAACCCCACCACTACTTCTCGATCAGGTGCAGGTGCTAGCAGTAGCCGATCGACGATCACTGCAGGATTGGGCAAGGCCATGTCACGAATGTCTCGACTGATGCCATCTCCTCAACAAACACGGGCGTCCGATCTTGCTGAATTTCATATGTACCTGCGATATGATTATTTCAACAATATTTCCGAATTCGATACACTAACCACTGATCTTCTAGCATGGTGGCGAGAACATGAAAAAGGTCTTCCGGTGATGTCAGCAATGGCACGAGACTTCTACGCCGTTCAAGTTTCATCTGTAGCGTCCGAACGTTGCTTCAGTGCCTCTAAAAGGGTGTTGGACGACAAACGTACGTCTTTGTCTTGCGACACCCTCCGCATGTGTGTCTGCTACAAAGATTGGATGGATGCAAGAGACCGAAAACAAGGTCAGGAACCAAGAGATAGTGATGTCGACACCGACGATACCCCTTCGAGTGGCAGTGTCGAATCGTAGAGTAATAGACATAATTATTTTTTCAATTACAATTTCACAAGTCGACTTTAATTATTTTTTAGTTTCTTTTACATCCTACGAAGATTTAATTTATAATTTTTAGTTTGTATAATTACTATTATTTTTAGTAATTGTTTTAGTAATTGTAATTTTTAGTAATTGTGTTTTTTTACAATTTCAATTTTTTTTAATAAAGAGTATTAACTATTTGTCTATTTCCAAAGTGGGACTTGTGGAGTGATAGCTACAAGGCTACAAATATTATAATATATAATTACCTACAAGGCTACAAATATTCGGGTCGCATACAAACGCGTCTTGTTTTTGCTGGAAAAAATATGAAATAGATTGAGGCACGACCCGAAACCCGAAAACCGGCACGAAAACCGAAACACGGGCACGAGCACGAAACTAGCACGACGGGCCGGGCACGACCGGGCACGAGACCCGGCCCGAGCACGGCACGACCGGGCCCGGGCCTCGGGCCGTGCCTCGGCGGCATGGTCGGCTAGAGCTCCGTGCCGGGCACGGCACGAGCCCGGGTCTAGGCACGACCGGGCCGGCCCACCCAGGCACGAAGCCCGCCGGGCACGGCACGAAGCCCGGCCCGGCCCGCCGAAATGCCTGCTCTAATAACGGTAGAATAAACCCCATTTTCGGGTCAGGGTTCTAAATTATGGGCATACACTAGTAGAAAAAAGTTCATGGATTTGCGGCTCCCCTCCCCCACTTTGCGACATCCCTTGTCTACACTCATATATAGGTATATATATAGAAGGGTCGCACATAGAAAATACGGTGTGTCATTACAAAAAGGCCGCAAATAGGGCATCACTTACGGCCTTTTTTGTAATAAATTAACGCCTCAAATAAGAACAATATTTGTTCTGCTTTTTTCACTGAAAAACGCCGTAAATGAGATTATACTAGCTACATGGTACGGTATTTCAAACAAACGTAGTAGAGATAACTTAATTAAATAAAAAAAAGACTAATATAGCATAGGGATAATGGAGAAAAAGAGAAATACTCCCTCCGTTCCAATGAATTGTTTGTCTTTCCTTTTGGTACTAAGGTTAAGGGAACCAATGAAGAAGTGACACGTAGAGCAAAACTCATGAGAATGATCAAATTGCATATAAAAAACATTCCTAAATTAGAAAGACAGACAATCCATTGAGACGCCTCAATATGGAATAGACAAACAATTCATTGGGACGGAGGGAGTAGTAGATTAGTAGTTAAGCCTAAGAGCGAGCTTGGAATGGAGGTAACGCAAAGGTAACGAAGCTAAATTGAACTATAAAATGGAGTAGTGATAGTGCTAAGCGTAAACGGGGAAGAAGAGAATAATACTCCGTATAATCTCTTTTAGGAAAATAAAAAATACTCCATACAAGTATACAACACTAACCATCAATTTCCTCCAATTCCTTCTCATTTTGAGCTCCATTAGTAATTTACTTTCATAGTTTCATCCCAAGGGATAATGTATAGAGTCTAGTTGAGTTTGAGGAATAAAAAGAATAAAAGTTAGTGTAAAGTTGACATGGACTCTTAAGAGTCAATTTGAATCATCTCCATTACTTAACAACGGTTTAAATATTCCTCCCCCCGTTCCAATGAATTGTTTGTCTATTTCATATTGGGGCGTCTCAATGAATTGTTTGTCTTTCTATTTTAGGAATGCTTTTTATATGTAACTTGACCCTTGACTCCACGTGTCACTTTCCCATTGGTTCTCTTTCCCTTGGTGACAAAAGCAAAGACGTATCTCAAAACGATTTAACGATCCTAGCATTAAGTAATGAATGGTGATGAGTGAGAGAAATATTATATTAAAATGGATGTATTAGAGATAATGGACCATCCATTACTTTTGAGGAAACGGAGAGGAACCTTACTTCTCATCAGAGTTTTTCCAATAATCTTTACCTTAGGAGGCAGATGATGGCTGAATTACAATGGAGTATCGACATACAGGAAACGCATAGTGCCATCAAATTTATATCAATGCGAATTTGATTAAGCATTAATTAGCAGTTTGTTCGTGAGTAAGGATGACGGTCTCACCCTTATCTTATACTCCCTCCGTCCCTAAAAGATTGTCTCATTTCTCTATTATATGTGAGGAGTATTTTAATGAAATGTGACAATCTTAGTGGGACGGAGGTAGTACTCTGTACATACTAATCCATGTTAAATCAAATACAAATAAATTAACAATTTACGGTAAAAACTGACCATTATACAATGCACTCTTTTATTAACAAGTTGTATACACGGATATGATGTGCCAAGTGTTTGACACAGTTCGAGCTTTCGAAAGCATTTATTTCCATTTGACATAATAAGAGAACTGATCGGATCATGTAAAGTTAAAGTGGTTCATAAATAACGAACACACATTTATCAGAAATTGAATGATTCTCAGAGCCTGGATTTTCGGAGTTCCAGTTTGGCAATAGTGCCTAAGTGAACTTCATCAGGACCGTCAGCAATCCTTAACGTCCTGGACGTTGCCCACAGGTGAGAAAGAACAGTGTCAGAAGATACACCCAGGGCACCGTGGACTTGGATGGCCCTGTCCAGAACATGTAGAGCCATGGTAGGAGCAGCCACCTACATTGAGCCCAGAAAACACAATTTCAAACACAAGGGTGGAACGGGAATTAGATGCCGCAGCCGCATGTTCATCCACTCTCCTGGAATTCACTACATTTATTTGTGTTTTTAAACGAGAGATTTAGGTGGTGAAAGTACATGAGAGAAAAGCGGGGTCCCCCTGTGCAGTTTTCTTGTCGGATAATTCTTTCCCAAAATGAAAACGCATTAAATTGATTTGAATGTAGCAGCAACATAAACGGGGTGAATTCAAACGAGTATAGGCAGGCATAAACTGTGTTACAAGGAGTAACTAGCTAGCAGCTACTAGAGAGAAATACCTTTGCCATAGCTATAGTCCCACGGGCCTTTTTGTTTCCGAGCCGATCAAGTTGGTCAGCAGCTTCCAGAACCAAAAGTCTGGTTTTCTCTATCTCTATGCGACACTGCAAAACAGTGACTCAAACTACTATAACAATGGGAATTGAAGAAAGACACATCAAATGTGTAAGGCATATGCGATAACACAACAAAGAAATTATGGAAAAGCAGGGATGATTACCTTGGCAATATCTGAAAGGAATGAGCCTTGTTCAGCAATAAGTTTACCAAATACCCGTCTTTGGGCTGCTCTTTCGGCCATCATTTGCATTCCACGCTCTGCTGCACCTACTAGTCTCATACAATGATGCAATCTTCCTGGTCCTAACCTTCCCTGCAAGGGTAGGTGTCATGGGTTCATGGTATTGCAGATAACTACTCTGTACTATTTAAGACTTTCTTGTGTCATATTCACAAAAGATTACTAGGGGATTTCATCATCATCATCAAGTAGCATAAGAGTCTGTCTTTATTGAAAATGAACAGCTGCAACTGTGACTCTCAAGAAAGGAGCTTGAAAACCGGGTGCTTGTACGTACACCAAAGGTGACCATTGGGCAGGCCGGCACATCAAATCAGACTTAGCATTAAGGCCAGGCTGGATGGCGCCAAATACATGGGACTGGTTTGCTCAAGGCCAATATACACAAGCTTAAATGATGTAGATGTTCATAATGGGACAACCAGATAGCATTCCTTGGCAGGAGTAAAAGTGTGAGACGCTTGATAATTGATATATGTAAGATTTGAAAATGAGATACAAAACCTACGAAATTCAGGCGAGACCCTCAAATATATAAGGGGAAATTAGGAAGATTAAAGTTTGATATCATTACAGAAGTCAAAATTTAGACAAGATGCCATGAATAGGTGGTGATCATTTCCCTGCCATGATGTTGCATGCTAGCAAGTCAGGAAAAGAACGAGATTGAAATAATGTTTTTGTGAGCGACCATACCTGAGCAATTTCGAACCCGCGCCCTTCTCCAAGCAAAATGTTACTGGCTGGCACACGTACATTTTGAAAGGACACTTCCGCATGACCATGAGGTGCATCATCAAAACCAAACACCATAAGTGGTCTTTTTATATCAATTCCAGGAGTTTTGATGTCAACAAGGATCATTGACTGCTGCTTGTGCTCTGGACCACTGAACTTCGTTTTACCCTACATGTAGTCCCATGAACTGTTCAAATTTTGCACATGGCTACCTGGGGTTAGTAACACTATAGAACCTTGGAAGTGGCACTAACCATAACTATGAGAAGTTTACACCTCGGATCCATAGCGCCACTTGTCCACCACTTCCTTCCATTGATGATATAATAATCACCATCCCTACACAAACTCAAACACGTGAGGAATACAAGGAGCAAATGTTGAACAAAAGAATTGTTGTGTAATGCTACACAATAACTGAAAAACACACAATTGATATAATTAGTTTAAGCCGTGCAATATACTTAACACGTTAACTTATCCATTCAACTAGTTGATTTGGCACATATGAAACTCCATTGAAGGCATTAAAGCAGTGAAAATGTGTCTCATAAACTCGTTATAAAAAGGAACTGCAACACAAACAAAAATCCTTAAAGCTGCCATGAATTGTATCTCATAAACTTCTTATAAAGAGAAACTACGACACATAAACTCAATATAAGTGAAACATGGAACTTTTCATCCCAGCATTCATTTGTAATCTGGAAGACACAGGAACGCTCGTCAATCACATATTTATAGGTGATTCTCTCTCCATCCACTCGAATCCCTTTGTGACACTAAGGCTCCTTCAAAATTGATAAGAGAACATCACCTCGGTCAGAACCTTGACAACTCCATTTAAATATATTCAAAATTGATAAGAGAACATCACCTCGGTCAGAACCTTGACAACTCCATTTAAATATATTTTTTCCAAAACTTAATGACATATTTGGTTTCATCGTATAACTTAATGGTTGGCTAACATATTTATTGGTCACAACTTTCTCAGCTAGTGAAGGAAACGGAAGCGTATGATTTTCGTGTATAGTACACGGTACTCGTTTTAGTGAATCTAACTCCTCTTCTAGCATACTTAAAGTGCATTTTAGTGTACCTTTTAACTTTTTGTACCTTGAATAAGAATTTTCTTACTATAATCATTAAACTATGGTTAGTTATATTCAATAAAATGTTTGAATGAACTTGACCAAGGGTAAATGACTCATCTAAACTTTCGAAATAAATTTTAGCCTAGATTTGGTGTAGGTTCCCATGGTTCTCAAACGAGTTGGTGGTTCTCACCGGATCTACATGCGCGCGCGCGCGCGCGCGCACACACAC
This sequence comes from Agrostemma githago, assembly GCA_958450325.1. Classification (NCBI taxonomy): domain Eukaryota; kingdom Viridiplantae; phylum Streptophyta; class Magnoliopsida; order Caryophyllales; family Caryophyllaceae; genus Agrostemma; species Agrostemma githago. The sequence goes on along the minus strand of OY288249.1, from coordinate 67,497,879 downwards.
ACACTGAGTATTTGTTAAGCCTACAATTTTCCCCAAAGAAAATCTGTAGGTAATCAAGTTCTGATCCCAAAAACCCAACTTCAGACATCTTTTTTCCTAACCGTTTGACTTTGGGCGGATGTGAAGTAGAGTGGAAAATGTCCAGCGCCTAACATGATAGACAAGAAAAATTGCACACCACAGAAAGCAACTGCAATTAGTTTTCCAACATCCAAGTACTATTATTACTGCAAGTTAATCATTAGACTCTTGTAGAATTGAGAACCTAAGAACCGGGAAAAGAGAGCTAGAACACACCGCTTTATGGAACATTCAATATTGGTGGCATCAGATGATGCTACCTGAGGTTCTGTCATTGCAAATCCGGAACGTATTCGCCCTTCAAGCAAGGGTATGAGCCATTCCTGAAGCTGATCTTTATTACCATAGCGTAGTAGCACCTGAGATGACAAAAGTGACTAGGAATTGGCATCAACAAAAGAAAATAATAAAAAAACGACCACGCTAACTTTGAAAAATAAAACACCACTTCAGAGGATAAATTAGTTGTTTGAAGCCTAATCATTCACCTGCTTCCTGCAAATTCACATTGTTATGTGACAACACTGCCTAATTTATACTCCCTCCGTACCCTAAAGATTGCCCCGTTTCATTAAAATACTTCTCACATATAATGAAGAAATGGGGCAATCTTTAAGGGACGGAGGTAGTACGTCATAACCTACACCATCATCACTTTGATCCTAACATAAGAGAAAATGCACTGAACAAAAAAAAAACACAATTGGAATCAATGAATTTATTGACAATATGCACAATAGAAACATAATAAGCAGAGCTTTTCGCCCAAGTAATAATGTCAAGAATTTGCTGTTTCTTTTCTTTCTCATCTTTTTGGCTCTATTTTCATGTTTTTGAAAAATAGATGAGTGGATGACAAGCTCTTCACAAGAAAGAGGTCTAGCAACCAGTTATTCTCGTGCTTACAGTTTACTTCCCAAGGTAATCATATGGTTTCCTCATGCGTAAGTGGCCATGAAAGTAAATTTTTTTTTACAAAAAAATTGACTGCATTTTATTTAGCCTTACCTCCATATTGCCAGTATCAGGAGCCCCACAATTGAAAATCTGTGGAGCCCAAACACTACGGCCCATAATCTCACAAAGGTGTCCATATTCAAGATTAGATAACCCGGCACCAAGTAGTTGACCATGTCTATTCCCAAGAATATCTTGACTATTTCCATTGTAAAGAAGCTTTTCAGCACGCTTGGCACTGTCTAACTGTGAAATAACATTTTGTTAGCATATATATGCATACACAGCTCCTTTCTTTTTTCATACAGATAGAAACCCTTGCAGCACTAATTAAAGATGCATATCTGTAATGCCAAGATTAACCCAAAATAATATGTGCGTATGAAACAAATGCACATACTGGTATCCATAAGTTCCATAAACCTTCGCTCTTTGCTCGCTCCTTCAATTTCTCTTCCACAGGGTGAACAGTCCAACGAATTGTTGACGTGGCACGGTTATATAACTCAGTTTCCACAGGGTATATGTGATCATCCATAAATTTGATCAATTTGTTTCTAAGTTCCATAACCTTACCACCAGAAATAAATTTTCCGCTTTCCTTCACAAAATCCCCATCGTTATGTTGATCTCCAAATTCATGAATATGATCTTGCAAACTTGGGCCTAAACATTCAAGGAAAATGTAAGCTAAAGTGTCGAATTCAGTAAACACGGCCTTCAAATGAAATGTAATTAAATTATTTTTTGAATTTAAATCAATTCTGTAAAGAACAATTATTTCTCCGTGGCTTCTCCATAACAACTTACACTAAAGGCTTTCTCATAATTATTACTTTGAGATTGTGATTCACCTATTGTTACTTCCCACTTTCCTTTGAGATTTGAGATTTACTTTGTGGGAAAAAAACAAGATAGGGTAAATTATCCAAGTCCAAACCTATTTGGACAAATCTTGGACCGGTTAGCAAAATTCACCTATTGTTACTTCCCACTTTCCTGAAACCCAAATTTTCAAAGACACATTTTGGAGAAAATTAGGTAGTTTGAGGGGAAAAAACAAAAGTTCGGGTAGTTTTTAGCAAACCGGACCTTTATGTAGAATTAAACACATTCAACACGCTTTGAAGATTTTATAGAGAAATACAAAAAAAAAGGTCCTATTCATGGGAAATGGTTTACTTCGTCATATTTGGGGACAAAAGGGGTAAATGGACAATTATACCCGTACTACTACTAGTACCTACCAACCATCACAATCTCTTCCTCAGCTATCCACCACAACCACCTAACGACCACCTAAAAACACGACCTCACCTCAGCCCTCAATCCCCACCAAGTCCGCCACCCACATCCACCACCATGTCCACACACACAAGACTACACAACTCCAACCATGTGCCACATGCACAAAACCTAGCCCTCGCAGAAATATATGATACGCTTTTATTATAAGTGATACGATACGGTATACAATTTCAATTATCCGAATTCCCGGGTACACAAAACAGTTTTGACCGTATAAGGTCCGGGTCGGTAAAAAACAAAACCGGTTATACGATTTTTTACCCAGTTTTAAATTAATGAATTAAAAGAAAGCAATTATCTTCAACCGCTCAACCCGACTCTTTAACCCAAAATTCAAAACACAAATAGAACATCTACTCAACTCTCGAGCCAAAACAAAAACACAATAGCTAGCACTAAAATCACTAAAGTATTGTCCCACTTGCTTCCTAGCATTTCTTATGTTGTTACTTTTCAGGGTTCCTACGTTATGGATTGAATATACAAGTGCTTGCTTAAGAAATGTCCAGCATGTGTGCTCGCTTAGCTTATTGCGTTGATGTTATGTCCAATTGTCCAGGTTGTGTACTTGCTTCTTTTAAGACGGTGTACTTGCTTTAAAAGCTTTTTTTCAAAACCAGTTCCAGATACTCGGATTCCGTATCTAAGGTTAAACTGGGTACCCGGGTAAACCGGGTCGGAACTAGGTATTGACATTTAGTGTTTTACCAACCACATACCCAATATGATATTTTAAAACCGTATCCGCTATCCGTTTTTGCTCACCCCTACTTAGCACCACGGCTCCACTCCATGTCAACCTCGCATCACCACTCTCACAGCAATCCCTCTACCCACGCATAAGCATGTAGCACCACAGGCCCCACTCACTCCCGATCACTTTTACACCACTACCATCGCACCACGACTCCAACTCTCTCATGAGCTACCACTTTTTACTTCGCAAGAGCTGTCACCACCTCTGTCAAGCAACCCTGATATCATACATCAACTTAAGTTATAACAATGGTAGGTGGATGCAGATCTACGGCTATCCACTATGGTGGCTTTGGTTGGGATGGATGGCATTTAGTGGTCATTGCTTGGGTGGTTGTGGCTGCATCATTGGCGGCTACTGGTGGCGGCATGGTGTCTTCTCTAGTTGGAGTTTGTAGGTAGGTTTAGTTAAGGGGTTACAGTATGGAAATGTAAGGCTTAATTAAGTGGGGGAGAAAACACCATTGGTAAGGGACTAAGGGTGTGTTAGTGAGGGTCTTTATGTCATTTTCACAAATGTTTTCGGATCATAAAAGGAAATCCGGCAATGGCCCATGAATAAGAGAGAAATCTATTAAGTTTTTTTACACTTAAGAAGCAACACAAGAACAAAATAACTCAAGGACATACCACTAGGAAATCGCTCTGGAAGCACTGATGTCTTAGCAATATACATCCATGCATAATCTACAAGAACATCGCCTTTTTTCCCAGCATGCATGGCACGCTCTCTCCCTGAAGCATTGCCCTACACTTCCAAACACGGCAAGTAAACATTGCATGTACAGAAGTAGAGATTATTAATCCTTATCTTTGAGGTATGGGTAAGACCATCTCGAGCATCCCAAATAAGGCATATGGTGGTTTGAGGAATATTTTAACTTGAAACTGTATACTTTCACCCAAACCATTAGTGCCTTAACTTGTTAGTGTTATTTATGCAGGATAGCCTAAGTCTCATCTTTCGCATAATTGGGATTTTGATCATAAGAAATCGAGAGAAAAAATTCTTCTTAGTGTTACTTATGTAGGAGGGTCTAAGTCTCATCTTTCGCATCATTGGGATTTTGATCACAAGAAATCGAGAGAAAAGTTTCTAGTTTGTACCATTGTCCACCTGTTATAAACCCCAGCATAGATTGCTGCACCACGAAACAGCGAGAAAGCGATGTAGAACTTCCAATGATCAACAGGCCAAGGTTTACCCTAAAGTTTAAACACAACAGCAATTAAAGGTCAGCGAAAAACGGTATACACATTATCTTCTTAGGTGCAAATTTAGGGAAGATATACAACTTCAGTGCAAATTTAGGGAAGGGATATGTAACACATTATCTTCTTAGGCTAAATCTCCAGCTCCCTACAATAATATTTGTAGTAACTATCTCCAAAAGCAATTATTCCACCCTTCATTGAATCATTGTCCATAAGTTAAGCTTGTTTTCTTTTTGGTAATACAAGTTCAATACTTCATGATGAAAAAATTCATGAATATCCTTTTATTTTCTTGATTATGAGGCCGATTTCATCTTCTACTCCGTATTACTCCCTCCCATTCTATGGGAACCTACCGTTTACAAATGGGCTCATTATTAAGAATAGTGGTGCAAAAGTAGACGTTTACCAAAATACCCTCTCTTCTCACCCATGTGTTGGTACTTGGTAATATAATGAGGGTAAAAAATACCTTTTTTGGGTTTATTTTTGCCACTTTTAGAAATGGTGGGAATTGAATGAATGGGCCGAAAAGGAAAATGGTAGGTTTCCAAAGAATGGGAGGGAGTACATATTATACAATGACACTTTTACTTGTGGGCTTCTCTCTGGAAATGCACTGTTGTGCATCATCAATCCAAAGTAATGCCATGATTTTGGAGCAGGATACCAGTTTGAATGACCCGTATACTTTTGGAAGTGTAAAGACAATACAGACAGAGGGTGTACGTTTTTCACAATTTATTTGATGATAAAAGGTGAGAATCATATAGATACATAAATTCATAATCTTACAGCTGTGGTGCAGTATTCGGCTATATACTCGGCCATTGATGGGATTCCATCCGGTATACCAACTTCTTCTAACCCTTTGTCCTGACCTAACTTATCAAGTGCAGCATCCACCACATAAGGCTGCACAGAAATACAGAGAACATCACTTGCTCAATTTCTACAAAAATCTAAATCAGTAATAGAATGGGTATGAAAGCAGCAAGAAAATCGCACACTGCAAGCTCTAGTTCTGCATGATAGGTTATATAGATTCTTTATGATCATCATCTTCTCACAGAAATAAACAATCAAATAAATAAACAAGTAGTCAGACGATATTTAATACCAAGCAGCTGTAAGCAGTATCACACATTTGGTTTCCCAGAGTAGACAGCTCCCAATCAAGAATCCCAATCAATCGATCCTGCAGAACATAAAAATATAAAAAATATAAGCTACAGGACTTAATTTTACAATTTTTTAATTAAAGTAGACAACTAGCCACGTCAGTGAAGCTGGAATTACAATCCAACAGCAATAATAGACTATGCATTGATATTTAAAATACTATACCTCGGTAGGGTGAAATACAAGATTGTCAATGCGAAAATCACCATGCACAACGCCAGAAACAGATCCAGATAAATCTTCAGAAGGTATATTCTGCTGCAACCAACTAATTAACTCAAGCATCCTCGGATTTCGTTGTGGCTTTCCTCCCACAGTAGATGACATATATTGCTTTCCCCACCTATCTACCTGGTTAATAATATTTTGAAAGAAAAAAGTTATACTTCCAAGAATAAATTCTAAAGAAAGCAGAAAAAGACCAGATCACCAGAAACTACATCAACCTAACGAACCTGTCTTTTGCAATAGTTGTCACGGCGCCCAAAACTTCCCAAACCAATAGCATCAGCATCCGTTTGATGCAACAAAGCCAATGCTCGAGCAGACTCTTTATATATTATGTTTTTTCTATGAGGCTCCAAACCCTACAAAACACAAGTACCAAAAGCATGGCCGACCGACTTTATAAGAACCAAATGTACTTGAACCAGAACATCAGTATACAGTGTAGACCAACATAACATACGTCTATTGTACAACTATGAACAAACAGCACATACCGGCAGGGTGGGATCCAAAAAGATGCGACCATCCAGAAACTCCATTACATAAAATGGGGTTCCAATCACATTTGTATCAGTGCACAAACAAAAGACCTTAGGAACAGCTACCTTTGTATGAGTTCCCAGAGCATGTAGAACCTGTGATGTGTGAATGAATATTTAGAGATTCAAGATTCAAAGCTTCTATAATATCTCAACACAAGGCAAATAAATAACCTGATATTCTCTCTCAACAGCATGAGCTGAAGGAAGCAGTTTCCCAGGAGGCTTTTTCCTCAAAACATATCGCTTCAAGTAACTATCGTCATTAACCTCCAATAAAAATGTCGGGTTCGATTGACCGTGCCCAAACTACCAAAAAAAATTTATATAGATGGTGTTAAGTAAATGATGAACATACAGAAATCTACATGTTGTATCTTAAGAGCCCAAACCTAAACATTGTATGAGGTTCTATCATCTTCTACACTTACGAGTTTGGAAATCTGTTTCATTAGAGTCGAATGCAGTCTTCTATGGAAATATGTATCATTGAAGTTCAGAGAAACTTAAGAGAAAGAACGGGTCCAAACCAGGGGCGGACCTAGGGGGGCCGTAGTTTTGAACCATTTGAAGTATCAGTTTGTTGGTGTTGGTGTAGTGGTTAAGTCATTAATGTGTAAATAAGGGGATTCGAACCCGAGACACTTGTAGGGAATATTATCATTGTAACCAATTTCACCACCTTATATTTGATGTTTCATATTAATGGGAGATTTATATTATATTTATGGTCCGTTTGGGAACCCTCATTTCATTTAGAAATCTGGATTTCACTCAAATTCAATGTTCGGCAAATCAAAATATTTGGATTTCAAAATTCCGTGAATTTCACCCAAATTCCATCCTCATATATTTCAACCCTTTTGAAATACTCACCTCTACCCCTTTCATTTCCAAATTCCATATGTTACTATTTTACCCAAACAATCTCAATTGAATTTGAATTTCATATTTGAAAATACGGATTTAGAATCTAGCATTTCAAATAAAATGAAGCTTCCCAAACACTACCTAAAATTATTTTTCAAAACTTTCAAGCATTATTGAGAAAATAATAGCGTAAAATATGGAGTAATTTATAGAGAAAATAATAGCGTAAAATGTGGAGTAACTTATAAATTTAAAAATGTCGGAATTTTTTTTGTGCCCCCTAGGTGAAAAATCCTAGGTCCACCACTGGTCCAAACCAAAATCGTACTAGAATGGCCATCCGGCTCATCCTTAAGAACCAAAAGAAAATATACAAATGGTTGCAAAGTCCTGTAGTAGGAGTGAAACTCCATAGTTATGTATTCCTCTTTATTCTAACTATAAATCTACAATGCAAGAGATTTTATTACAAAGCTAACCATACAGGCTATAGCTACTACGAGTATTTTTTTCATGGCATTAAGGAATTGCAGTTAGCTTTGTTCATCTCTTACTTCTAGCAAAAGAAAAACATCTGAATAGGAATCTTTTCAACCCAGATAACCATCGAGTTCGGCTCCAATAACCAATCACACACTAATGTTTATATCCATTCTAATTTTTCAGCAATCATCTAATCTAATCTCAGCAATGTTGTAAGCCTCTAAGTAGAGGTGAGCTGAAATATACGATACGGTCTTATTAAATGTATACGCTACTGTATACAGTTTCAATTATACGAATTTTCGGGTATATGATTCTTTTTTTATTTTTTTGATAAAAGTGTATCCTTTCCTTCTCCATTTCCAACTACCCTCATTTGCTTACAAAACAAGGAATTCTAAATCCCTTCCCCTTCCTATCCCTCAACATCCCTGGATACAAAGTCCAAACAAACCCTTAGCTGCTGGGTCCCGAAATAAGATTCACACCCTCAAGGGACAAAGGTTAGAAAGGAAAAGAATGTACTCTGTATGAAGGAAGTCGGAAAACATGAAAGGCTGGAAATCAGATTAACCACAAATAAAGTGGATTAAATACTCCTCACATGTATGTATGTATGTATGTATGTATATACTCGAGTGACATCCAACCATAAAAAGCAGTCACTCCTCTCATTCAGTGAATTAAAACACTCCTGGGTACTCGCATATAGTATTCCAACTTATGTAAGTTTCCTGAGAGGGAGCAGCATCTAACAGAGTGATACATGTGCAACCGCAACCAACAAAACGATACAGCATCAACTAAAGCGAGCAAAGTAGACATGATTTCATCTGGTAACTATCGAACAATTCAAACCAAGTAGATAGCATATTACTAATAAGATCGGAGTAAAAAGATAACATAGATTGATAGTGATAGATACATAGATACCTGAAGGACGGAGAAATGAGGGAGGGTAGCAGAGGAAGGGAAGCCATGGACGTGAGAACGACAGTAATTAAGGAGCGGAAGGACATCGAATTGGGGATCGGAACACTTGGATTTGTCTATCAGTTCTGACGTCAGCTTCGCCATTTTTCAGACTTCTCCTCTACAAGTGCTTTCCGACTACTTATCACTAATAAGACTCCTCAATCAACAGACAACAGTCAAGTTAGGTGAGTCAGTGCCCAATTTTACTTTGACTTTTCATCTCAACCCATTTATACCAGTGCTCATTAAACGATCCAAGTCCGATCCGGTCCGATCCGATCTGATCCACTTTTTTTTTTTTTGAAAGGCTTGGACATTATTTTATGGCCCAAAATACCCTTTGGACTGACTCTAAAAGGCCTAAAAAAATTGAGTCCAAGAATTTGCCCTTAATTTTGGACTGGCTTGGCCCGTACTTTATAAAAAATAGATAACTTTTATCGTATTACCAATTTCTAAACTTGGTGGTAAGATTATAACTTAACTAGTGTATTGGCCCGTGAAAGTTCACGGGTTGTTACGTTTTTTTTGTATTTGTGTAATTCTCTCTACGGTATTTGAAAATTTTATTTCACTTTTATTCCGTGCTGTTGTTTTCATTTTCACGATGAGTACAAAGTTACTATCGTCCTAATTCATTGATCGGCTATATGTGATATCAATCAATTTTTAAATATTATTACCCGACTATTAACTTAAAAAAGCTTACCGAATGTGATGTTGCGCTTTTTTTGTTTAGTGGACGACATTTTAACGGATGTTGATGTGAGATTGTATTAGTTTAAACTTTTAGAGATAACTTTATATTAGAGTTGGTATAATAAAAACATTCTTGCATCGTAAATCTAACACATTACGTGAGATATATTGAATATATTAGTGAGACACTACATATTTATATTAAGACTAACAATTACTAATTTCTTTCAATAAACCCAAAATTAGTACTCATATATATATTGATATTCAATCTTTTATAACATAATCGAGTTTATATTGTTAAATAATAACCCATAACAACAACAAATGTTTAAATCGAGTTTATATCGTTAAATAAACCGTAACAACCAAAATTTATAAAGATAATAACTTGAATGGTTGTATGACATAATGACACAGGACAAACATCTTTTTAGACTACACGGCAGTGGATTTCATTTGAAGTATAAAGGTCATATTAAATTGACAGGTATTCTCATGAATTCTAATTTTCTGTGCAGATAGTTATTCAATTTTGTTAAAAGCATTCATTATCTTGATTAATTTGATTATAAGTTGACAGTCTCAGTCTTATATATTAACTGGAATATCAATACACAGATGAGTGATTACTGTGATTTTGAGTATAGATCAATGATTAATTTGATTATAAGTTGACTGTGATTTTGATTACAGTTCTCAGCCTTTAATATTGAGTATAGACCAGTGATATTTTTAATTAACAATAAGAATTTAATACTATGAATGATGATTTTTTTTATTAATTCTCCCCTACATAATTTTTCATAAATTTTATTAATCACAAACAATCACAATATTACTACTTTTTTATACTATTTTTTGGATATAAATAATATACTAATAATATAAACTTGCTTTGATATTGTATTACGGTTTTTTTAATAGTTTAGGTTATTGTATTAGATTGGGATTATAAGATTGTATTAGGTTTTTAGGTGATTGATTTGGTGATATGTGTATTAGGGTAAAATATATTGTTGCCAAAATTAATTGATTCGTTATTTGCTAATTATGTGCAGGATTGTGCGTAGATTGATTGAGACCCGTATTTGTAAAGGCCCGTTTTTTTATTCAAATGAATGAGCTGCCAAAATAAGCCTAAACTCACCACATGTGAGTATTTCAAAATGGTGAATTCTTAGCTGTGTCACGTCATTGGCAGCGGTGTCTGTTTTAATATATAAAGGATAGTAATCGTATTTGCTACCTAGTTTATAGTATATCGTAAATATTATAGTTATATTGTCACCCTGTTATTAGGATATTCTCTCAATATGTTGTATCTGTATTATACTCGTAATCTCTATAAACACTATGTATTGAATGCAATACAAATCACCCTATTCAGGGGATTACAATAATTTTGATGGTATCAGACCAAATAACTCCGTGGAGCGCGCCACCCAGCCAGCAGACCATAACCCCATCCCGTCATCAGCAACCTCGGTTTGTGGGTTAGGCGAATTTAGCAACTAACTCGGATCTGGAATTTACTCAAGCTGGGTCTGCCTTTCATGCTTTGTTTCTGCCGAATCCGGAGGACAATTATTGGTATATGGATGCGGGAGCCACTTCTCATTCCACAACCGACCCAGTTATGTTAACTCCATCGTTTAATTTAAGTTCGGTTCGCTCAATCCACGTAGGTAATGGTAATTCAATTCCGATTCACTGTTCTGGCATGACCCAAATAAACTTCCCTAACCGAAACCTACACCTCCGTAATGTATTATATACCCCTAAAATAATTAAAAACCTTATATCCGTTTGTTAATTCACTAAAGATAGGAATGTCCTTGTTGAATTTGACCCCGATGGTTTTTTTGTGAATGACCTCAAGACTGAAAATATGATTATGAGGAGCAGTAGTCGGGGAGATCTCTATTTCGTGTCCACGTCTCCGTCTGCTTCCGCGTCTTGTCCTTTTGCTTTTGTGTCCGTGTCTGCGTCCTTCCCATGGCGTGATCATCGTCTTGGCCATCCGGGTACGAACATTTTGTCTTTACTTCATAGTCAGAGTCGTATTTCTTGTAATAATAAAACCTCGTATCATTTATGTTCGTCGTGTCAATTAAGCAAACACGAACGCTTACCTTTTTATGCTTCTACTTCCGAGACCATTGCTCCATTTGATATAATTCATGCCGACCTTTGGGCATCACCCAAAAGTGGCTACAAATATTATCTCGTACTTGTTGATGACTTCTCGAATTTTGTGTGGGTCTTCTCACTTAAATTTAAATCCGTTACTCACCAAAAATTCTTGCAATTCACGAGATTTATTAAAATTTAATTCAGTCGAGATATAAAAAGTTTTCAGTGTGATATGCATGGGTCGTGAGCTCGATAATACTCTCTTTCACAACTTTGCCACACAAAATGGCCTTGTGTTTCGCTTTCTTGTCCCCAAAACATCCCAACAAAACGGTAAAGCCGAAAGGATGCTACGACAACTAAATGAAATTGTCTTAGTCCTCACGTGTCACTGATAGTCAGATTTGTCGTCAATCTTACCATCAAACAAACCAACCAACCTAAACTAAAATAGCAAGGGCAAGTCGGGTCGAATCCTCAAAGAGATCGGGATCGAGTACTAGTTCGGTCTCGGATTAAGAATTAGCTACGCGAATCAATAAATGAGTGTGATATTAAACTAATAAATCTAACTACGAAATGCAAAAGTAAACTAATTATCAAGCAAGCGAGTAATAAGAATGGTGATCTAATAATAAAGAAAGGCCTAGGGTCTGACTTAACCACCGACATCCCCTTTTCACTAACCAAATAACAATTCTCCAAAATTTTCCCGCCTACTACTTTATGTGCCCACTTTTGGGTTATTTAATAAAAAATTGGTTGGGCTTATATCTAAATTACCCGTGCATATTAATTGTAATCATATGCTATGATATTGTTGGGCTTATTATAATTATTTCTATATATTGCTATGATGTGTCATGCTATTATGATATGCACAATCTTATCTCATATATCATATACAATCTTATTCTATATATCATACTAATTAATTGATTGATTAGATTATTTATAGTATATTTGATTGATTAGATTATTTACAGTATATTTGATTAGTATAATTAGTATATATTGTTAATTGATTGATTAACAGTATATTTGATTAATATAATTAACAGGGAAGAGGTGATCATTTTCAAATAAATATAATATCATATATTTAACGGTATACATAAGGCTAAATATATGCTACATATATGCTAAAATATATTTTATTCTATATATCATACTAATTAATTGATTGATTAATTGTACAATTAATTGATTGATTAGATTATTCACAGTATATTTGATTAATATAATTAGTATATATTGTTAATTGATTGATTAACAGTATATTTGATTAGTATAATTAATCGAGAAAAGCTGATCATTTTCAAATAAATCCCCTATATACTAAAAGGATAGGAGGAGCTAGGAGTATGATGACGTGTCATAACCTCCTTCATCCGTTTTCCTGCCTAATGTTACTTCTACTTCATAATGGGCTACCTAAACAATGAATGCATGAAACTGTAAATCTCATAAATCTCATATAGGGCCAAAAAATACGTAAATTAAATTAATCATTTTAACTTGAGTTATGGAAAAAATACGTAAATTAAATTAAAAACATATACTCACTCAGTGTACAAATTGTATAATAATTTTACTTTTAAGAATTAAAAACGACGTGACTAAATTAAATTATATTGAGATGTAATAAAAAATATTCATCATCATCCGGAGAGTGTTAATTGAAAATTTATTTCAAAATGACATTATTATATGATAACTATAAAAAAAATTTAACATAAATTGACATGTCAATTTAAATAAAATTTATTATTAATTTATTTAATAAATTTATTTCTAATGTAAGCCGTGCATTTTGCACGGGGCCTGAACTAGTATCATAATCATGCGTAAGAAATACCAACAATGAGTTATTAGGGATATTAAGACGAGTGGAACGCCTCTAAGGGCCGACTACCTCCCTCCCGGGTTCGTAGTCCAACAACGTAAAACTCGATCACCTCCCTCCTGAGCTCGTGAGTCGAGTTCCTAGGTCAATCGAGTGGACCCACTCCCATGGTACCCAATCCAAGATCCAAGGTCACTAAGTGCGTGTCTTAATCCCGTTCTTTTCTTTCCCTTCTCCCAAGGTGAAGAGTTTAGACCGACAGTTAGAGTACCCTACCTAATTCTCACTCCCGTGTTCAACTAGGCGGGGTAAGACAAGTCAAGGAGCGAGTTTTACTACCTAGACCTAACCGACTCCCGTCGGGGGACAAGGGTCAAAGGTTCAAACACAATCCAATGGTAAGTCGATTTCCAAATCCCAAACTATCATCCTCTGTATATCCCAAACAAACCAAATACGGGACTCAAACACACAATATATACATGTCGGGGTCAAATCGGCACCTAGAAAGGACACTACTCACTAATTATAACTAGTGTATACCCCGTGCATGTATGCACGGTATTTATAGAATTTTAATATTTTAAGTTAATTATTTATACAAAGTAGATTTTAATTTAGCAACCTGATAATTTTTCGCGATTCTATCATTGTATTTGGATAATAATAAAATAACTTGAAATTGCAACCTCGACTAATATCATGAAATATGTAGTACAAAAAAATTATTATCTTAATTGTTGTTAGAAATTTAAGCGACTATATTTCTACAATTTATTTGTATCGATACACCCGTTGTTAGTTTTTAAATATTTAACCCGTAAGAATTTTTATATGATAATTGAGTGTGATTCTTCCTCATTTGTTCTATTGATTTTGTCCAAATTGAGAGTTTAAAATTTAGGCGAGAAAAGTTTTGAGATTTTTTTTCTCTTAGTTAGTAGAGATTGATAGCTTAAAATTTTGGTGCGAAAAGTTTTGAGAATTTTTATTTTCTTACTTAATAGACGATTACAATATTTAATTACAATCAAATATCAGTCAGGATTATTATAAAAATAAAACGTATTTTCGTTGGTATATATACAGTTTGTATTTAGTATACACGGGTGCAAATAACAGAGATTGTAAAATATACTGTTAACAAAATTTCAGTATTACATGACCAAAGCAGTTAAGGCCCAAATATGAATCCAATATGAATAGACGGAAAAATTATAGGGGTGGTTAATCTCTTAGTAGCAAGGGGATTTTATGGTATATAAAATATAAAATTAGATGGTACTGTCAATTAATCAATCAATTAATTAGTATGATGATATATAGAAAAAAAATTATACTATTTTATGGTATAACAAAAATGGTAGCATCTACTCAATTAATTATATTATTATACTATTTTATGGTATATAAAATATAAAATTAGACGGTACTGTCAATTAATCAATCAATTAATTAGTATGATATATAGAAAAAGATTTATACTATTTTATGGTATAACAAAAATGATAACATCTACTCTATTAATTATATTATTATACTATTTTATGATAGTATCTTTTAAACATATAGCTATTGATCGCAGTTAACATGCATGAGTAATTTAGATATAAGCTCAACCAATATATATTAAATAATTCAAAAGTAAGCTCATATGGTAGGCCCGTATGTGATTAGGCGGGAAAAGTAATTTAGCGACTGATTTCAGTCGCGCGGTTTTTTAGCGACTGAAATCAGTCGCTAGATGCGACTAACTGTAGCCACTGTCGCTTAGCGACTGTTAACAGTCGCGCGTCTCTTTTTAGCGACAGATGACAGTAGCTAAGCTCAGTCGCCACTAACTTTACCTCTTGTAGTGCACTTAGACAAGTTCAAGGTCAAATCACGGGAGGTGGACGGTAGAATTGAATGAAGTACACACCCTCGAGCGACTTACAGTAGGAGATCAATTGATGCATAACATTCATATGCAACGATCTAATGTCTAAATTTCATTATTTCCACAAAAGTTAGAAACTAGAATAACAACTAAACCAAAGAAGACAAGTGGAAGCAAAAACCTTAGACGTGTTAATACGCTATAGTCATGATGATCATAATTATAGCGTATTAACACATCTATAGCGCTACCTCGTTAAAAACCTTGCTAGGAAAAACTCATTGGGACAAAAACCTAGTCAAAGGGAAAAAGAGTGTAACTAACATTATTTCTCAACTGATTATCGATATTCAGGATGATCAATCAATCTGATTATATCTTAAATAATAATCGATCTTTTTTGTCGTTGTATGGATTAACATACTCACTGTAGAATTTTATTACATTATTTCCAACTGTTATGGTGCTTCTGGACCATAAAGTATTTTAACAGGACAAAAAATTTATGCATGTATTATTTCTCATACGCTCAAACTTTAAGTTGAGATAATCGAACCGTGCATTCACATCAAATCACATGCATGTTGAATGCTTTCATAAATACACTTATTGTGTAGAGGTTCTACTTAATCACGAGTCATTCAGGAACTCATTCGATCAACCACCGTCATTTGCTGATCATTTATAATATAAGCTCCTTCCCGGAGTACTTATTAATCTAGGAGTATTATCTCTTTTTAAACATATATCCTGCAATATAACAATAATATTCTCGTGCATGCATGTAATAATATGAACAATTGTTGATAGTGTATATTCTAAATTGATGCAACGATGCAATCTTAAACTAATAAGTAATGATATATAAAATAACTACTACGTATATTACATATTTACATGCACAAAAGACTCAAATGCAAACTGTACAGTATATCTACCAATATTCATAATTGGATTGACTTCAGGTCAATATGTGGACTTCAAGTCCATGAGCTCATTCTTAACCATAGATTGTACGTAAACAATCAAAATGGACTTTTATATAAGATCCCTATTAAAGGGCCCATAGAATCTCGCACGTAAATTTTATTCGGTTCAACGAACGAATTAATATATCGATATAATTTCTTATCATCAGTACTCATTAATGATATCTGAACCTGAATATGTTTGGTATCAATCTCTTCATATAGGCCATCTATTATCATCAGATATCTATGTCACTTCGGGACATTCAATTTCATTACTCTTTACGAGTACCAACTGCACATGCTTGTCATTTTCTTATAACAAATGAACCGAATATGACCCTCACACTATATCATGTGTGATTATTGGAAATTTGACAAGAATCTCAATGTTCATTACATCTATTATTCATGACTGCTCGCTACACCACAAGGAGGGTGAATCTGTCTATAGTCAAATCATAAATTCCAATGTATAACATATCTTGATAAGATAAAGTAATCAAGCTGATATATCATTATACATTATCATAACCAGATGATAATCATCATTCATATTTCATGTGTTGTAACGGAGGCGTCCCGTTACCTACGTTTTGTTGATTACGCGAGAAGAACAAAACAAATAGCAAACAATAGTAAAACTGACACACAGATTTACGTGGTTCACCAGCAAAATCACTGGCTACGTCCACACCGACAAGGAGACCAAATTCACTATTATGGAGATAATAGTACAGCAGTAGACTGTAATACACGCGTTTAATAGCTCACAGCTAAAGCCAAAAGTACTACCAATTCTACCAACCAGATAGTAATCTCAAACTGGAAAGAGACTACCCAGACTGAGTTCGACCTGCCACGAACTCACCGACGAGACGAAGGACAAACGATCTTGCGGCCAACCAAGATCCGGACAAACTCCAACGGTCTCCAACGAAGACGAGATCAATAGAACCACCAAATAATAGAGACACGGAACAAACTGAGTTTTCCCTCCAGAAAACCTCTCAAATTTGTCCTCTATATTGTGCTCTCAAATCATCTCTCTGTAATTAACCTAGAAACTAGTCAGATCTTTATATAGTATTATTCCACATAAACTAGTTACCTAAACTAATTAGGAAACCAAGGCTAATCTTTCTTAAAACCAAACAATCTTATGTTACCAAAATAAGAAGATCAACTTTAGGAAAGATATCATGAACAAATCAATTCTAGGTCCAAAAAAACAATTGCTAGGCACTTATTTCCTAACAGTATACCTGAGTTTAATTTTGCAGATAGCTCGTATAGCCTCGCTCAATTGGTGGAAGCAGCCACATAATAATAATAATAATAATAATAATAATAATAATAATGCGGATAAACTTGAGTGAATAATCAACCTTGCTGGCTTGTTACCTTCATTTTATGACACCATTTATTTGGAAACAGGGTAAGTGACAAATAAATAGGCATGCATGATCGATCATATCATGGAGTAATGTCCCTAGCTCCAAATTACTTCTGTAATTAACACGTGATATAAAAATACTAATAATATTTCTTTTAATAGCAGTAAATTTCATTTGTATTATGCATCATAAACTTGTAAAACGTTAAATATCATCCGCATGCATGAGTAAATAAGACAAATCAAATAATCTATCTTAGGAAGTAACAAATGAATTTGTAACAAATACTACCTCTGTCCCATTAAAATTGTCACATTTCAATAAAATACTCCTCAAATATATTATTCGTTATATATACAATAATTTAATTTGTGTATTTTTAATGTAGGACTTGTAGAAGGACTGACTTATTCTGGATTCAAATGAGTGACGCATCAAGTTGATAAGGACGCTGGTCTAATTTATAAGTGTTAATGGCTTAGATATAGTTATAGACAGCTGTGATATAATCATCGTTAAAAGCGGAGGTTAGCATATACGGAGTAAGAAATTATTGTTGACTTCTACCTTCGTTCTACCTAATAACCTAATTGATATTGATGACACTCTATAATCAACAACCAAAATTTTAATTATTTAAATATCGATAGGTACGGAACGTACATGTTGCTTTCACACTATAAGACAAAACAACTTATTTTAAACCTTGTTTCTAAAATCAAAATATTTTAGTTAGTAAGACGGTTAAGATGATAGTATTATTGACTACCAATTTGCAAATGAGACAATCTTAATTACGTTAACTTTATTATGAGATCTCTCACATAATGATGATTATCATTTTAAATTTTAATTAATTATAATAAAGTGTGTCATCTCACACTAAGAATATGTAAGATGGTCTCACAATACATACATTTACTCTTGTTTTATATATACTCCAAATAGTCTCATCTTTACCATTCAAAAGGATACAACCTAACCACTTTCATTTTTTAAGTTGGCCATTTTCCTTAGCTTCCAAGTTAAAAGCACGATTCAAAGTTATAGTCATTATTAGGGTGCAATCTGGTCAGTAAGCCTGGTTTAGCTAGGTCAGACCTAGTTGGTTGATCGACTCATATCGGGGTCGCATTACATCAATTCATGACTACATTCGAGTCCATTTTGGGTCGCATATGGATCAAGTTGCTCGGGTTAATTC
This sequence comes from Agrostemma githago, assembly GCA_958450325.1. Classification (NCBI taxonomy): domain Eukaryota; kingdom Viridiplantae; phylum Streptophyta; class Magnoliopsida; order Caryophyllales; family Caryophyllaceae; genus Agrostemma; species Agrostemma githago. The sequence goes on along the minus strand of OY288249.1, from coordinate 67,479,156 downwards.
ATAATCCGAGTTTGGGTCAGATAATATAGGGCCGGGTTTGAATCTTGTCGAGCTCGGTTATTCAAACACATTTAAAAGGCACACAAAAAGACTTTAGGTTGGGTTTTGATCGGTCGATTCATTATTTAGTCGGGTAGAATTATGTATATATGTATATCAATTTAACTCTTCAATTTTTTGAATATTTCTTTTAAGATAATAAGATATCCTCTCCAACTAAATTAGTGGGAGGAAAATTAAATAACTATCTTCTTGTACATGTCATGTGAGATTTTTCTGAATAATGCTAGTGAGATGTGATTTTCAAATTATACAAAGTAGTCTTTTTTTTAAAAAAAAACACATGTACTGTAATAGTGTAATCATTGCATCTACTTTCTTAGTACTCCATCCGTCTCGATCATTTATTGTTCTTTGTACATTATTTGTGACGAGTATTTTAATTAAATGACGAGGGTGGAAAGATTACAACGTACCCTTAATTGCAATTCCCTCAATTTATAATTTGATTCCTGAGTGATGTGAATGAGTGTTAATTGAGCATGATGAGGCCTTGACTAGACTCAATGCATGTATTATGGATATTTCTAGTACGTTAAAAAATGAATACCTACTTAAAACTTACTCTTTCTAGTTAACCATTATGCTCACATGCATTTTCATTTAGTTAGACTTAAAGCATGGTAAGTAGTCCATAATAGTTAGTCTCAAGATTTGGATTATGGATTTCACATTTTCACCCAATGTAATAAACTAATACTCACTCCAATTTTATTTATTGCCTCATTTCATTGAAATATCTCTCACATATATTCATTCAATTGGACGACAAATATATATACACAGAAGAATGAATTAAAAGATAACTTAGTTAAAATTTACGAGTATTCCGTATCTTGTTAGAAGTGAACTTTGAATATAAAAAATAGTTTTTTTTTTTTAATTACAGTTTTTCTAACGTGTCTTCGTTGGATACACGTTAATATATATGTTCATTAAGGAATCAATTGTAATGATGTTCTCTAGGCATGTACAGTAAAATTTACATACTAGTAAACACATGTTAGAAAAAATCGTAAATGGTTAGGATTGAGATAAACAATGGTGCGAAAGAGTAGAAGCAAGATGGCGGAAAGAGGGAAAAGAAAAGAAAGATGGGGCGGAGGAAGGGGGAAGGGGAAGGGGAATTAATTGGAGTGTAGTGAGAAGTACGGTTGGAGGCGTAACGTAAGGCGTTGACAAATTCCAAGTATTCAAGTGTACGTGATGAGAGGACAAGATGGCTATCTAGCATCGCCTACGAAACAGCATCCTTTTATCATAAGTACGGTATATTCATTCTTTATCCCCACTTACCGCCTCTCTTCTCTGACTTTTCATAATTATTACACGTGAATTTCCCACTTCAAATAACTTAATAAGGGTACTTAATTTCGGTACGTCCAATCTCTACACCTCCATTCCATCAAAATTCCACAAATTATTCCGTCTTTCTTCAAAGTATATCAACTTATGTTGTTATTCATTTTCGCAAATTAGACTTATTAGAAATGCCAATTTCTAATAATCAATTATTTTTAATTATCGATTCCTATTGCTTTACAAAACCAATTATTTTTTAAATTTGATTTGGTTAGTCAATTTTCTCAATCATGTTCTCAATAATGAAATCGAACCTCATTAATTGGTTTGCTAACAAATTTTAAATCGGATCTAGGAATCAGTTAACCATAATTGTATTTTTTAACTTAGTTTTAGTTTTAGTTTTTCCTACTTGCCCTTTAAAGTTCACTCTTCTACTAAACTTAGAAGTAAAAGCAAAAATCAAGGGTGAGTTTAGTAACACATAATAATCCCACTTCCTATTCGTGCAGTGCTTGCATAGTCAGTGTGCACACATGTTCGGGATAGAGAAATATATTAAAATGAAATACAAGGTACGAACGAACATTATTCTAATAATATTTTCATGATAACAACATCAACTGAGTGATAGATGTCTTCACCCTTTAATTTGCAATCTGCCAAACCAAGTGTATGCAGTCTGACTTAATTTGTGTGTATATATATATATACTCCCTCCGTTCCAATGAATTGAAGGTGACATGTGGAGCCAAGAGTCAAATTACACATAAAAAAACATTCTTAAAATAGAAAGGCAAACAATTCATTGAGACGCCCCAATATGGAATAGGCAAACAATTCATTGGAACGGAGGGAGTATATATATATATATATTAGAGCAATTCTATCGAGACATGTCAAACGGGTCGGACAAGTCGGGTTGTGTACAGGTCTGGGGTCAGGTTAGGGTCAGAATACGGGTCAAAATAATTTTGAACGCCTTCTTTTTTATCGTCTTTTAAATAAAAAATTATTTTTAATATTAATTTTTTATTTATTTTAAAAGTGTGATCATTGTACTCTTTAATTATACTCCCTCCATTTTTTAAGTTTCTTCTCATGTTCTTTTTGCACTTTGATTAAGAAAGTTGTTAAAATATTATAAAGTAATGAATGTGGGCCATATGAAATGACTTGTATCCAATGAGATGAATTCAATGAGAAAAAAAAGCTAAAATAAGATGAACAAAAAAGGAAAGATTAGAAATGAGAAGAAACAAAAAAAACGGCCCAAAAAGAAATACGGGAAGAAACATAAAAAACGGAGGAGTAATATTTATGGAGTATATTTTAAAAAAACATAAAAATCAATTTTTAAAATTATTTTATTATTAAATGATAAAAAAAGTTGTACGGAGTATTAAATTGACTATTTGTTTATATTTGTAATTTAAATATTAATTTTTTAATTATATATCCAAATATAATATATAAAAAATAATATTTTATTAATTTTAATAAATTATGGTTGATCCAGCGGGTCGAAACAGGCAGGTCGGATTTTGACTGCAAATTAATAGTCATTTCAAATTCGGATCAAATGAATCACGGGTCGAAAAAGGGATTTATAATCCTAAAAAACGGATCGAATGGATCAGGTCAATTTTTGACATTTCTAATTCCATCCTGCAACGAAACCATCAGTATGCCAACTTGAATCCACGTAAATTTTGGAAGATTAAATTTTTTTTGGACTAATAAGCAATTAAGCAGAGTTCATGATGATGACTACATTTCTTCCGATTCTTTTATACGGCGCGCTTCTTTTTAACTCATTTCACCTCCAAAGTTATTTCCAGCTTTTGATAAAATAGTACAGTATATTGGCTGAAATTATTAAGGATAGTGATAGGGTGCCACCCGGTGGCGCCAAATCTCGGCGCCACCGGAATAAAATAATGAAAAAAATAAGATCTTGAGAATCTTTATTTTGATTTTGGGTAAAATTCAAAAAGGGCGTAGATGTAATTTTACCATTTATTATATTATAAATTATTTAATTAAGAATAATTTAAATAAAATAATGTTTACTGTATCTTTTAATTGATTCTTTTATCATTACTTTACGTATTACTGATTCATCATTATTTTTCAGGCGCGGATGCAGGATTTCGATGTAGGGAGGACACAAATTTTTTCGCCTCGATTATTTAAAATTTGACCTATTTTTTCTTAATATTAGTGTAACCTTTAATTTATACGATGTTATAGATTGAAAAAAATTAACTTAGTTTTGAATTTTCGTTCCATAAATTTCATCTCATAAATACTTTACTAACATACGTTGTAATCATTAAGTGACAGTGGTGTGATGGTGGATTAATCCTATTTATTTGCAAACTAGGTTATCATTGTGGCTATATTCATGCATTTACATAACAACTTACAGGATCAAGATCTTATCTCTTTTTTTTGGCGACAAAATGAAAGTAACTTGGCGCCATAATCATCCGAAATATTCCGGCAAATATTACGAGTATATGTGTTAAAACTGTCAAATTTCTACCCGACTTGTAAATCCGACCAGGTTATTTTAGGACACGAATATTTTAGCACGTACTCTTACCAAGCTAGAATGAACATTTTGGTATGTACGCCCCCGTACTAAAACTCATGATATATACCAGACGCCTTTATTAAACGCGCTATCAGGCGGTTGTCCCCCGCCCCTTTCGTTTTATGATGATGATCAAGACATATATAAATAGTTGATATTATGAAGGATAGATTTTTGTAATAAAATTTAATATGAATAAATAAAAGAATTAACATTCACGATTAAAATTAGTCATCAGATCAGATTTATTTGCTATTGCGTACACCACCCGAGAGTGCACCAAAGGTAGCGACAATAAGTAACGTGTCATCTAAAAAATAGTCAGAGTTAGCAATAACAATAAAACAAGATAAAAATGTTGGTTTAGACCATTAAAATGGACAATGTTTAATTGTTTGGGTAAACAATTTCTATATTGTCTACAAATTTTTTTTTAGGAAAAAAACCGAGAGATATTGAAACGTTAAAATAAAATTGAATATGAAAAAAAAAAAGTTTTTTAGGAAAAGAAAGTGAGAAATATTGAAACGTTAAAATAAAATTGAAAATGAAAAAATGGTTTAAGCGTGACTCGAACCCAAGCACAATTAAAACACATACTAATTATTCACCTCATAAATACCACTTAACAAAGTGCACTTCTTTGCTTATAAATGTGATAAAATTATACATATAATACAAATAGATTTAATTTTTGGTTTTCAATATATACTTAACCTAACTAATCCTACAATTAATATACAATTTTTTTTTAATAAAATCCATTAGCAACTAACTAACATATCTTTTTGATTTTTTCTTTTATTGAATTATATAATTATTATATATATAATTTAACTTATTTTGTGAAATACCAATTTTACCCTTGCTAACTAACTACTTTTTAAATAATATTTTAAAGAAAAATAATAATATAATCCTAGTAAATTACTAAAATACCCTCGGTGGCGCACAAATTCGGCGCCACCGGGTGGCGCCATCTCATTATTCAATTATTAATAGATTTCAGATAAAAATTAGATTGACCAATTAACCTACTAATGTAATGTGTGTGGAGAAATGACACATCCCGCTAGCATATTTTTTTTAGCGAGATAAATAATTCATTGATAGAACGTGAAACGGCACTCATAACGAATACCTATAATCGTAATCAAATTTAATAAAAATCAAAGAAAACAATTTCTCTTATAAACTAAGGATCTCAAGATATGATCTGACAATTCGGCATGACATCTTATTGCTATCTTCTTTCAGCTTTTGTTGGGGAGATCCTTCGTTTGATTCAGAATAACTAGAGAAAACTTACCTTCTATTGGTCTCACATATCGTTGACAAATTATTTGTAGACATTGAATAGACGTGCGACGAACTATCAACAAACTACCCTTGATAATAAGAATAAAACTAAGCCCTATAACAATGTAAGGGACCGAAACCTAGAATAAAAGGACGAAAACCTTGAAATAAAGGATTAAAATCCCATAAAATGAGAGACTTCTATTGAATAAGATAGTGAAAATCATACTAAAAAGTGAAAATTAACCAATTTTGGGGGCTTACCATCGATTAATTATCGATGGAAGCCCCGGATTAATTATCCCGCTAGCATATTGGTTAAGACTTAAGGGGTCGTTTGGTTACTCATCCAATTACCGGGAAGTGCAAGTTCCCAGGAAGTGCATTTTCAGGAAGTTGTTTGGTTGTCCATTCTCCGGGAATTGCCACTACTTCCTCCACAATGGGGAAGTTACTCACCAAGTCCCCTTGGTGTGTATAACTTCCCGCATGAAGTCATTTCCCACATGGCAACCAAACAATATTTTTAAATTTCCATGAAATACAAATTCACATGAATTTAAAGCTCCCGGTATCTTCATCTTCCCATGGTGAACCAAACGAGCCCTAAGAATATAATGGTAATGCACATGAAAATAATATAACCATCATATAATCGGCTTCTTACCAAACACATCTTCTTAAATCTAATCCAAATAGTCTGTTTGGGAACAAGGATTTCATTTTAAAATTTGGATTTGACCTAAATACCTTGCTTGGGAGATGAGGTGAATTTGGATTTTGGAATTTTGTCAAATCTCGATCATTACAACACCGTACCTTATTTTCAAATGACACCCTAACCTATGTCATTGTAAAATCCATAACTTTACTTTTCTAATTTGACAATGATGATTTAAAATGAAATATGAGTTCTCAAACGTTACCTAATTTAATTCGATAAACTTACTACGGAGTACTAAAATCTAAGGTACTAACCAGGGTACACTTGCATGCATTACAGTATATTATTGCATGAGATGAACAAGTGAACAACAATAGCTGCTTAATTCATTCCACTTGAATGTGTTTTAAAGATGGGGTAGAAATCAATATCCTTTTCCGTCTTGGTCATTCGTTATTCTTTTATTAAAATATTTCTCACAAATAATAGAAAATGATGGACGACAAATAACCAAGACGAAGGGAGCTACTATTATGCAGTGACCTTTGTTTGATTAAGTGGTATACATACATAGAATAAATATTACTCAGTAGTATTTTTTTTTAAGACAGTGTATGTAAATATTAGTACGATTTTTTTAGCATGTACTCAGTGGACACATGTTAATAAGTTATTTACGGCAAGAATCACAATGATAATATCATGAAAATTTGATATATTAACTCATAACTACCATAGTTAAGATAACATCAATGTGATTCTTACCGTAAATAGTTTATTAAAAACTGATATTAGTATTACCTTGCAGTAAACAGTGTTTTAAAATTTTGACAAGATTAAATGCAAGTGGTATATATAAAATGCTCTCAATAAATAAATAATCTTAATAATACTCAGATAGGTAGTTTGAAGATGCATGAATTGCGCACATCACGCACGCATATGCATGCTATTCAATTCGCGTATTCTTTCTGTTGACTGCACATTAATAATCTCCCAAAATATGCATAGCAGACTGTAAACTGTATTAATCCGTACGGAGTATTATTATATTTAATTTAATTTCATATGTCGACAACTTTATCTCTTACGGACGGACTACGTACTCGTACAAGTTATTGGATTATTATCTTTGTTTCGGTGCTTTAAGATTTGGACGAAATTCCTTTCATTGCACTTAGATTTCGGTAATCTACAACTGAAAACTGAAAACTGAAAACTGAAAACTGATGACTGATGATGCGATGCCTACCAGGTGAAACTCAAATCACTTTGATATCCACCAAATTCATAAATTGGTAAAAAAGAGACAATGATCTATAGACACACTAGATTGGTTAAAAAAATTGCACTTGAGACAAGCAATTGGATAAAAAACATAAAGAGAAGACAAATCAACCAAAAATACCTTCTTAGCAATATCATGTTATAGACTTATAATGTGTGAGTTGTTGTGAGATCGTTGAATATAATATTGAATTTTAGAGTTGTTAAATTATCGTTGTTCGTAAATTCGTATTTAAATTTTCAAGTTTTTCACCATTATAAATACTATGTTAGTTAGTCTCCTGTGAGACGGTCTCACAATACGATTATTGTGAGACCTCTCACATAGAAGTATTTTATTATTTTAATAACTTCCTCCCATGTGAGAAGTCTCACAATAATCGTATCGTGAGACCGTCTCATATGAGAATTTGTGATACTATGTAGAGGCAGTCACTCGTTCGTTGTCTTTGAATCGTAACACAATAACCCAAAACCAAAAATCGTAACAGAGTAAGAAACCAAACCCAAACCTAAAACTGTAATTACACAAACAATGTTAGGATTTATGATTCCAACTACTCCCTCCCACAAATCCACAATGATCTTCCCACTTTAATATGGCACATGAATTAAAAAATGGATAATGGAAGGTGGTAAATAGTTTGGTGGGGTTCAAGATGTCAAATAACAAAAAGTAACCAATAAGAAAAGAGTACAATTGATGAATAAGGAAAGTTTTAAGTGAGAAAGACTTAGTGGAGATTTCTTTTAAGAAAAGTGAAAAGATCTTAGTGGAAAGGAGCAGTAATTTTTTTTGGTAAATATAGCTGCAACGAATTATCGATGATAACACCAACTGAATCAGGTAGATAGTTGTACAGTTGTACTAATCAAGTAGTGTTTAGCGAGATAAGTTCACCTCCCTATGATAAGCACTAACAAACATTATGTCAACCACCCTCATGCATCCTTATTATTTAAAACCAACTTGCAGTATATATTATGGGAGATAATTAAGTCCAGCCACCTTCTAATTTCCCGTATGTACTTAATACCTAACAAAGTACTTCTATTTAATTAATTGCCAAAATCAAATTAAAAATTACTCTAATCCGTACCATACAACGTCAACAATAACATGCACTTGTGCCCTTGCTTCTTCCAATCTTCCCTATAAATTGACGCTATTCCTCTACATATATTTCTACACTTCCCATCACTCTTTAAGTCTTTAACCTAATCAAATCATTCATTTCATTTGCTCCCAAAACATCACTCCGATCCCTTCCATTATCGTTTAATCACCAACATACCTAGCCTCACATTTCCAAATTAAGCCAATATATATGACGATAATGGCTCAAGAATTAAGCAACTCAATAGATCACGAGTCCACCTCCGGGAGGAACCAAATGTCGTTGTCTCTATCGGTGGAAACTCCCACCGAAACATTACCAGAGCCAACAAAGTTTGCCCTCCCGGTGGACTCAGAACACAAGGCCAAAACCTTCAAAATATTCTCCTTAGCCAACCCACACATGAGATCATTCCACTTGGCATGGTTCTCATTTTTCACATGTGTGGTGTCCACATTCGCGGCGGCACCACTACTCCCTATAATCAGGGACAACCTGAACCTGACCCAACTCGACATAGGCAATGCCGGTGTGGCGTCCGTGTCGGGGAGCATTTTCTCGAGGCTGGCCATGGGTGTCGTGTGCGACCTCGTGGGGCCCCGTTATGGGTCGGCATTCGTGCTCATGTTGACGGCCCCACCCGTGTTTTTCATGTCCGCGGTGTCCTCGGCCACAGGGTACGTGGCGGTTAGATTCATGATAGGTTTCTCCCTAGCCACTTTCGTGTCGTGTCAGTATTGGGTCAGCACTATGTTTAACAGTTCGATCATTGGGTCGGTGAGTGGGATTTCGGCCGGGTGGGGTGACATGGGTGGTGGGGCCACACAGCTGCTCATGCCAGTCTTGTATGAGCTCATCTCTCGGGTGGCCGGGGCGACCCCGTTTATGGCGTGGAGGATTGCGTTTTTCGTTCCGGGAGGGTTACAGCTTATAATGGGTATACTCATCCTTATTTTTGGCCAGGATTTGCCTGATGGTAATCTCAGTGCCTTACAAAAGAAGGGCGATATGACCAAAGACAAATTTTCCAAGGTATGTAACGTACTATTCTTACTCAACCTTCCAATTACTTCTGATTCAAGTTAAGCGGCCGTTAAGGGCTCAAATTTCTTAAGAATAACAAATACTCCGTACTATCTTTATAATGAGGACTCTTGTAATGCAATGCAAATGCATTCCACGGACATCGACTCTATGTTTTGACAAATTATAGCCTCAGAGGTTTCACATCTGACTAGTCACTTCTGTGAAAAAACAACTTTATTTATTATTGATGAATGAGTGATTTATCTGCACAAATGATCTGTTTTATGATATTAGACTGTCTTAAATAATACACTTATGACGTATCATTTGATCTAAGAGACTTATATAAATAAAAAAACACTCTATTACGGAGTACTCTACCCGAAAAAAAACCAGATATTACGCGTTTGCCTTCTATATTGTGACTGCTGGAACTAATACTACTCCATGTTTACGGTGTCGACCATACATGCCTGTGCGCTGTCCATTGGCTATATTAGTATGTATGAAGGAATATGCTAATTGACAACATTAATCAACAGATGGGTCTTGGTTTAATATAATTAAATAAAATTATAGCAGGCCTGGCCTATTATGTGAATAATTACTAGCATCTTCAAATTAAATTGTTTAATAGTTACAATATTATAAGTGACAATACTCCCGCTCTGTCGATCGTCATCTACGTATGTACGAGTCCTTAATTATCAATACGAAGTAGAAAATTGTTTAGTTTATTTGAGTCAAAACCTCACCAATTTGGCGTAGAATGAAGGCTAATGGGGTAGTCGTATTATGGTGCGCAGGTTATATGGTATTCAATCAACAACTACAGGACATGGGTGTTTGTCCTTTTGTACGGTTACTCTATGGGAGTCCAACTCACCACCAACAATATCATCTCACAATACTTCTTTGACAGGTAAAACTCCATCCTAAATTTATTATCTCCGTCTTAACCATTAGACGACTAAGATAATAATGAGATATACGTACGTACGTATGTACAGGTTCCATCTAAAACTGCACACGGCGGGTATAATAGCAACGAGCTTTGGCATGGCAAACATAGTGTCCCGGCCGTTTGGGGGATACGTGTCGGACAGAAGCGCCCGTCTGTTCGGAATGAGAGGGAGGCTCTGGATTCTATGGCTGTTCCAAACACTGGGAGGCATCTTCTGCATATGGCTAGGGTTTGCAAAGACCCTCCCCACGGCGGTGGTAGCCATGGTGCTCTTCTCCTTGGGCGCCCAGGCCGCTTGTGGGGCCACCTACGGGATCGTCCCCTTCATCTCTCGACGCTCCCTTGGCCTCATCTCCGGACTCACCGGCTCAGGAGGGAACGTCGGCTCCATGATCACCCAACTCTTGTTCTTCTCCAGCGCACGCTACACGACTGAGCAAGGGTTGGCGTCCATGGGGATGATGACCGTGGCCTGTACTTTGCCCGTGGCGTTGGTGCACTTTCCGCAGTGGGGGAGCATGTTCCTGGCGGCCTCCAAACACGAGAAGAGGGGGAGCGAGGAATATTACTATGCCTCTGAGTGGGACCAGGCCGAGCAGGAGAAAGGTATGCACCTTGGGAGTCTCAAGTTTGCTGAAAATAGCAGGATGGAGCGAGGGAAGAGGAATGAGATTGTTCAGTCTTCATCAATAACCCCTCCATTCGCTACACCCGATCATGTCTAGTAATCAACGACTAATAATCTGTTCCAAACAACCCATCTATCAAAATTAAATTAAAATGACGGTATAATAATATATATAATTATATTGTGTGAAACATTAAGCTTAGATTAATTGCAGGGATTAGTATAAATACAATTTTCTTGTACGTACCTATCTACGGCCAAATGAGGATATAAACTTAAGAGATGCACATGCTGTACGTGTTGCGTGTTGGCATCTACGAGTATGTAGCTATCTAGCAAGTTGCATCTGATGGTCCTTTGTATTTTCTTCCAGGAAAGTAGCTTCATGTATGCAAGGAAGCAATTTTTACTCACGGAAATTCTCTTCGTATTTGCCGAAAAATATAAAATAAATGGTGTTATGTAAACTCGGCAAAATTCTTGCATCGTTCCATTTATTTGTACTAGCTACTTCTAAATTCTAAATTGCTTGGCAAATGATCATTTCATATCCCTCATTGGTGGCTCTCGCAAACCTCAAAAGTTTGGTCACTCCTTCAGGAGAAACCCACGGGAGAAGATTAATTGGGGGCGACTGCAACAAATTGACATTTTAGCTCCTATCGATTCTCAGTCGTCATTTAATTAGCACCTTGTGAATATGATTCAAATAGTTCGGGCACAGATTTACAACCACTAAAGAAACAAATTGCTCGTATTTTAGTAAAGAATAAAAATGTGTTACTCCTTGAATATTATGGGAATATGGAGTGTAAATTAAAGAGATACAGAGGGAGAAAATTTTAAGATATAACCAAAACACCTGCTCGGATCAAGACCTCAACTCTTTAAAGCTAAGCAATTTAGAGCCTAATGCGCAATGAAAGCTACATTTGCAACGCGATACCTAATGTTTATGTGTATGCTAAGATAAAGACCGAACACTATGGTTATCGAAACAAATTCGAAGTGGGTTAAAGTGGTCGATTCTATAGCCAATCAATCAATCGTCAGTTCAATAATCAATCATCTGTCACTATGTTAACCAATTGTTGCAATGAAAATATCTGAATCTGGGTGTTACACAATGGTCGTTATGAAATGAAATTATACGAGTGCATCAGTAAGTAACCACTGATCAAAATTCATCCTCAGCGCATCAGTAACCACGGATCAAAATTCATCCCCAGCGCAGCAGTAACCACGAGGCAGAATTCCCCTGGCACCGGGACGTCCTCCCCCAGCCACTACTAGAGCGACCATCAGTCAGTCCCTCAGCCGCTAGCATTCAAGGTGGTACAGGAATGACCAAGTTCAACAGAAAAATCCCTCGGCCGACCAATGCAGTTCAACACCTACACCTAGTGCTCTCCTGAATCACAGTCGCCTGTTTCTCCACATTATTATTATTATTATTATTATTATTATTATTATAATAAGCATCAAGCTTAATCAAAATCAGTTGACAATCAAACAGCATCGCTTGAATCAATATCCATAAATATCATCATTATTTTATATACAGCCAAATAAAACTAAAAATATCTACCATATATACAACCTTGAACCGTTAAATTAATTAGTAGCAGTATTATTATTTAATTGCAGAATACCGATTCGGATATCAGCAAACGGAGACCATCCTGATCGCCACTTTCTCCTTCTCCTCCGACACCATCCTCAGGACCTTTGTAAACGCGAAATGCACGCAATTGGAGAACACAATCCAACAAACCACCTCGAACACGAAATCAAACGCCGGATCCTCCGGACTGTTATCGAAAGATGAGAACCAATCGTCGCCGCTCCAATTACCGCCGCCGCCGCCACCAAAGTTCCAGCTTCCACCGCCGTCATCGGGGCCGCCGAATAAGGGGCCGCCGTCGTCTGGAGGGGAACGTCGGCGAGTGCGGCGGCGTCGCTTGAGGAGGGAGCGGCGGGCGGTAGCGGGGCGGGATCTGACTGGAGGAGAGGCGACGGCGTTGATAGGGGCGATGAGGGAGGAGATCTGGAGAGTGTCGGTGAGGGAGAGGTGGTGGTGGGAGAGTAGAGATGAAGCTGCGACCTCCATGATGATATCGGGGGAGTTTCTAGGGTTTGGATGGCTGTAGAAATTGAGAAATTGAATTGGTTCGAGGGGGGAGGGGGAGGGTACTATAGACTATAGAGAGGGAGGACATATAATTGGGGGAGGTGTAGGATTTGGAGTAAAGTTTGACACGTCAACGTGAGGAGGAGGAAACGTGGGAGAAAAAACTGTAGGGGGCTTGGGCCTAGGGACGGCTCCACGCCTCCCTTCTGGTTACAGCAATCACAATGAAGATTTTTGGCATCAGATTGTTAACAACAAACTTATGATCACAAGTTTTTTCATCAGAATTATAGTGGGGTTATTAATACTACGTATTTAATAGGGTTATTTAATATGAATAATACCAACTTATCTGCTACCGCCTACACCTGTTTATACTATGAAATTGATTTTTCTTTCTCAAATTTTTGTCAAACTTGGTCAAAGGTAATTGTCATTAATTTTGTCGAAAATCAATTTTCAGGGGTATAGTCAAGTTCATTCATCAATCTCGTGGTTCAGCTATGTCAACGGTTAGTGTTTTTTCATTTCCCCTAAATCGATTTTTCTGGGTTGAAATTAGGATTTTTGATTTTTTTCAATTTTCCTGGGTTTAACTTTAGGTTTTCGATTTTTCTGGGTTTAATTTGGGATTTCCGGATGAGTTGTTTAATTTCTGGGTTTAATCACTACCCGTAACTTGTGGTTGCAGAAAACATCTTTCGAGCTCAATCCCAATGAATTCGAAGAACATGAAATTGATGAGTTATCCATGGATTTGGAGAAAGGATGGTTTAGGAGCGAGAATTTGATTGAGGACAATGAAGAAGATTAATAGCATGAAGATGGGTGTTAATTAATAGCATGGAACCCACAACACCGACTTTATCCGGTCATTTAAGAGTCAATTTCATTCTCGTGTAATATGACTCATACTTGGTTTTATTCCCGTATTAATTGAGGTTGGTTTTATTGATGGAATACCACCCAAAGTTGGTATTATTCCTGTTAAATAACCATATTTAATACATTTTATCTACTCAATTCTTTATCTAGTATAAATGGACAATCCAATCAATTTTTTTCCATTGTGAGGAAAAATTCTTATACTCAAAACAGACTAAAAAATAGGAAAATTGCTCTTAGAGCATCACCTACTCCGTGATTAAGAATGGTGACGAGTCGATGACTTAATTGTACTTAACGTAATTTTTTTTGTAAATTAAACATAGAAAACTTCTATTTTAAAAGGAACAAAGAATTAAATTAGTTTTATTTAGCTCCATGGAGTCGGCTTGCTTTGTTGTAGTGGGCGGGTTCTAACACGATAAGTGGCTCGTTGTAGCGGATATGGAGTACAAAATATGTCATGTTGGACACATTTGTCATGGTTAGGCCCAAACTATAGTCCGGCCCAATTGAGAGATTAATTTTTTATACTCGTTGACGTTAAAGTACGGAGTAACATTAATTTTGCGACCCAAACATTAATTTTTTCCTCAACATATTTTATTTTTATTTAATACGGTAAATAAACTAATAGGCGTTGACGTTTTCCTAGAATTTTGCGTAGACCTCTATAAGATGGATAATATTTTTTATGTAATTCCAAATGTAAAGTAAGGGCTCGTTTGGTTCACCATGGGAAGATGAAATTACCGAGAACTTTAAATTTACGTAAATTTGTATTTTATGGGAATTACAAAAATATTGGGCTCATTAGGTTCACCATGGGAAGATGGAGTTACCGAGAACATAATTCACGTGAATTTGTATTTCACGGGAATTACAAAAATATTGTTTGGTTGCCATGTGGGAAATGATTTCATGCGGGAAAATCTACACACCAAGGGGGCTTGGTGAGTAATTTCCCCCATTATGGAGGAAGTGACAATTCTTGGGAAGTGGTCATTCCCGGGAAGTGGGCAACCAAATAGCATCACAATTTATCAATTCATGTGAAGTTCTACTTTCCATGATCTAAGAGGGCAACTAAACGACCACATTGTTTGGTTGCCACGTGAGAAATGACTTCATGCGGGAACTCTACACACCAAAGGGGCTTGGTGAGTAACTTCTCCATTATAGAGGAGGTGACAATGAAGTGGCAATTCCCATGAGGTGGGCAACCAAACAACACCCTAAAATGCACTTCCCGATAATTAGATGGGTAACCAAACGAATCCTAAGTATGCCTATCTTAGTGGTAAAACAAAAAAAAATTGAAATTTAACGGATCCCCTGTTTTCCTCTTTTCTCATGTGAAATCGAGGATATAAATGTATTTTTGTTCATAAATTCTTAATCTTCCTTAAAACCTCTAAAATGGTTAAAACTCGAGTTAAAGTGTATATGAGGTGGGAAATGAGTTGACCTTTTTATTACTATATTTTGTGGTTCTTATTGTTTGTGACCCCACTCTCTTTTTTTCCCATTCATTTTCCTCCACATATTCCCTCCTTCTTAAGAACTTCCCAAAATCCAATATGGAAGATCATAGAGAAGGGGAGGGAGTATATTACAACAGCTTTTGTGATTTTGAGTATTATCACAAAGTTTTCGAGCTTTGTTGTAAAGTTTCTGACTTTTAATGTAAAATTTTTGAACTAAATCACATAAATGTTTAGCTCAAGAACTTGCAACTCAGCTCAACTCAAAATTTTGTATAAGCTCAGAAAACATACATACAAGCTCAATTACTTTGAGACAATTGTACATAAACTGGTGATATATTACCATTTTCCCAATAAATGAGGGCTTAAAAAGACATTATTATATTGAAACAATTTTTCTAACAAGTGCCCATAATAGACACTCGTTAGAAAAACAAAAACCACAAACAAGTCGATATTACTTATGGTATTACAACAAAAACTCAAAAACTTTGTGATAACCCTCAAAACCATAAAACCAATTGTATATAAGCTATGTACAGCTAGTTGTATAAACTCATTGAAGAGAGAGCTTGATTTATTTTTAACTATCGTTGGATATTCTATACGATAGATACCTTCCGTCTCTTATATTCTACCTCACACCCACTAACTTAACTTTGTTGAAAGCGGCAATTCAAATTTCAAACGAAAGATCCCTTACAAATAATCAGTTTAGAAAAAAAAATCACTTTCAAAACTCAGGAGATCAAATTTATTGTATTACAAACATTTAAGAGAGCATAGCTGTTATCACCAGTTTCGCAAGTGAAAAAATTCAAACCGAAAATCTCTTCAACCAACGATTTTTTTTTGGGAGGGGGGATCCAATGGACTGTTGTCTTCGGAATTCGTGAGAATGAATTGTCACTAACCAAAAGGTAGGAGTGTAGGACTCACCATAGAAAATGAAACAACAGAGGACCATGTAGAATATCCCTAGCCAACAAGTAACAATGAAAAACTGAATCCGACAAAAATGTGGTACAGAAATAACATCCCCTTACACAGACAGAGCTCAAGGTTCACAGTGATCTTGAATTCCAACAATTTTGCTATGTAATGGCATGCCATGGAAAGAATTACTCCGTACTAGAGTGGCATCCATAACCCTGCCTACACACCCACCCACATACACTACTAGTCCACTACACCAGCAGCAATGCAGCATTAAGGCATATTCACTCACAATAGGAGCTCCTTAGTATTCCATGCTGGAGTATTATTGACCCACCACTAGACCTCATCAACAAAATATCAATCATCCTTAGATTCTTACGGTCGTTTGGTTGCAAGTAGGAAATGCACTTCCATAGTGATTTTCCGATTGACATGAGTTAGTACAAATCCCTAATAATTTAGGGGAGGACAATCAAACAAGTAAAAATAAAAACCCCGCCAACAATTTGAAATAAACCCCGCCTCTCGCCAATCCCCCAAAACAAATCGACTGGCTATTTTAAAAGCTATTGTTGTGAATAATCAATCATCCTCCATATTTTTCATTGAATATCTTCCTGAAGACCAACTACTCCAATCTTAGGTTCTTACCTCTCTCACGAGTTTCTATTGGGAAAGGGTAAGAAACCAAGCAGGACTTTAAAGGATCAAAGCACACAATTCTATTCTATCATCCCCACCAATTCAACATCAATTATTACTCCGTATGTTGGTCGGATTCTTAAGAATACATGTGTACCCGTATCTAACACTATAATCATCAACTATGAACTACGAATCACAATTTTGAATTCATAGTCATACATATGAGCTGGTTCACTCGCAAAACAAAACATAAGTTCCCACATATTGGAAGCATAAAGCAAAGTCATGGGCGCTGCAGTCTTAGCTAGAAGACCCACATAACTAAGTTAAAACCCTCGTGATCGGATACCAAACATCATTGATGTGGAAGCTGAGCTCTCACGTAGGAGTAGTATAGGAGTAAGTAAGAGACACAATCTGACACCATCATAACATCATGATAACGAGCAAAATCCGTAAAACAAAAGCAGCAAGTAGAGTAAAATTAGGCATAGGTATCCTCCAATTATTTGATCTAACAAGAGCTCCTGCGAAATAATCTCAAAACTTTACAGGTCCAAGATTCCAGGATCTCATAATACGAATTGAACAATGAAGAAACAAAACCCTAAAACAAACATAAAAGCGAGAAAATCACCAGGAGGGAATCAGTAGGGTTTGGCGGCAACGGCGGGGGGAGCGGGGGAACCGAGGAGAGAAGCTTGGAGCTCAAGCTGATCAAGCTGGCTATCGCGCTCGAACTCGATGATGAGGGGAAGGAAGAGGACGATGGCGGTGGTGGCGGCGATCCACGCGGCTTTACCGGTGCTTTTCGACAGTTTCTTGCCCACGAAAAAAGCGTCGGAAGCCTTGTCCATTCCCTTTTGGACGATTGAGGATTCGGAGACGGCGGAAGTGACTCTGCTCAGGATCGAGTCGCTGGAGGCCGTGGATTTGATGCTACGTCGTCCGCTGCTTGACGCCATTGCTTTGCTCGCTGAAAGAGGGAGGAGGGGTTTTGGGGGAGGACAACCCTAGATATTTAGATGAGTTTTGGACTTTTGGTCAAGCGCCGGGGCCGAGGTTTATCAATAAATACTCGTTAAGACTAGTTGCCTTAAAATAGTATATCTCAGGTTCGAATCCTCCTCCCCTATATTGTAATGCGATTAAGTACGTTTTTTTGTTGAACAAAAAAAAAACTCGTAATACTTTAATCGTAAACCCGGTCCAAACTTAGGTTTGGAAATGTTTGTCGCGGTAGTTTGTTAGGTTGTGCACCGGTAAGTGGTAACATAGATCAACCGTCAAGTCATTCCAATCCCTTTAAACACTCATTTAAGTTATACCCTACGAGTAATAAATGAGTAGTTAATATCAATGCTACTTTCAGAAGTTGGTTACCTTTGTACTCCGTAATTATACTCGGAATACTAATTCCTAGCCTCGTGCAAAATTGTACGGGGTAGATGAAATTATGTCCCTCACTTCAATATTTTGCAATGTCAATTCACACGGACCTGGGAAATTTATTTCTACATCCATGATCCAAGGGAATAAAAGTTTTTTTGTCTTTTTCTGTAACATATGACGAATTGACGATATCTCCGTCACAAGATTGACAAACAAGAATTTGGATATATTTTTAGCTTTGTTAGCTTTGGTTCTCATGAAAAGTTAATTTGACAAATTGGCAAATGTCAATAACCTAACTGACTAGGTACTTTGGACACCAAAAAAACAAATAAGAGTAACAAGTTGGGTTACATAACAACCTACTCTATTGTAATGGAGGTGAAGGGCTGGAAAATTTCCGTCTCCTGTAGGCTGGTAGTAACTCAAAATCCATGAAGGCAACCTTCTCAAATCTGTAGCATGCTCTGCGATCGGGCCTAAAGACCTTGGCAAAGACTAATCAAGAAGTACAAAACCTCTCTTTAGATACTCTGTGCATGAAAACGGCAAGTCCATTTCCCTCTCCACCTCTATCGAGTTGAAGAAGAGGGAACTCAAGACTGAATCTCGGTTTAACGCTCCAGAAGCCTCGCCAAAACCTCTACAAACAACGAGGGTCGTATTACACACCCAAGGCACAGAAACCGTGAACCCCAATCCGGGGAGTTGCTCTTCACTTTTTCCGGAATCCCTCTTTCCCACTAGTGTATCCTTATAGGCATGGGAAACTTGGGCTACGTACTTCCCCATTGGAAGAATTGGTTTGAGATCCGGGTTGGTCGACGCATCAGGACTTACTATATCAGCATCAGAATGAAGATTTACTACAACAGTGCCATGCGAGGGGTGGAGTCATTTGCCTAGGGTTTCGAGGAATGCAGAATCTGGATCCCATAGCTTGCGAGGGAAGATATCGTCTCCATCATAAGCATCAACGAAGATAATGTCGTATAGATAGTTGGAGTCAAGTACAAATTTTTCAGCATCTGATTCATAGAGGAAGAGTCTCTCGTGGATCCCTCTCCATAGAACTTCATCCACTGTAGTGGGTCGTGAGAGAGCATGCTGCTCAGGATGAGCAGAAAATGCAAATGACGGGAAACCCATTGCATTGATGGAAGCTGAAATGACGAGAGGATCTATTTCGACAATGTCGATAACAGCACCTAGAGAGTCAAGATAAAGTAAAGTCAACAGCTACCCTTCAGAAGGTAGTATCAATGAGAACTACTCCGTATTATCAAGAGTTCCTTGAGGCATCAAGATTCACAACGCAATAAGATTTAGACTTATATAATCATTAGAGGGTTTTGCTCAAAATTGGCCATACCCACTAGCATAAATTCGGCACATACTAACACAAAACACCTTTCTTTTATGTATGTTTCAGTAAATAAAAAATATTTCTGCACATACCCACTAGTATTTATATTAACCAAAAGTAATGCTCAGTAAATAAAAAAAAATGTTCAAATATTCATAGAAAACAACCCCTAGCAATACCTTAAGCCACTCAGCCATCCCTCTAAGCTGTTGATCCGAGCCATCATAGTAACTTTAAACTAATGCAACCACACATTTAGCCCTTTGTGTACAACATGAGTGACATGGATGGTATATGTACATATTAGTATGGATGAAAGAGTGGATATCTTGAAAGAGTATGAAGTGTTACAAGCTACATACTACAATAAGGAAAAAAAATCATCAACAGTCATCTGACAAGCTTAAAGACAATATGACACCTAAACTAAAACAAAAATATACGCATATGCATAAGGAAACAGGACTGCAAGTTGCAGGTGTGAGAACTCGTGCGCATGTATAAGTGGTCACTGACTCACTATTAATTCACTGGGATCTAAGTCCTAGTTAAACAACCACTAGAACATCAATATGACTATTGGGATGTACAGCAAGTAACACAACCCTCGCCCATGTATTAATCACAGAGGAAGGCTATTTCCATGCAGTTGAAACAAGATAAGAAAAACTGTTTCCAGATAACTACAGCCTGGAGTAGGGAAGAAAGACCCACACCTTGAATTTTAGAAGCTAGAAATAGCGGTAGACTTCCTCCGCCATGACCTACACATAAAACACGCAATTTCCTGTTTCCATTCACAGCGTTTGGCAGATCATAGTTACAAGTTGATAGAGCAGTCAACCCCACAGCAACCATACTCTTCACATCTGCGATGATGTCCGCAAGAGTAATAGAAGGTCAATCACAAGAAGCCCCAATGATTTCATCAACACGAAATCTAAACAGCAAACAAACCTCTTACAATATTTTTATTTTATTTTGTGGTGAGAATGTGAGTTATATATAAAAGCTCTAACCAAACATACAAATTTGGCTTCTAGGCCATACATCAGAGCATCAGACATTCAGAATATTGCCAAACAACATCTCGCTTAGAATATCATCAGTACTAGATTGAATGCTAGACGGAAAAAGTTGTCTAATTCTCAATTTAATCTACCTCTTCAACTGCAGCAGCAAAACTTCAGGTCTTAGCAGAATTTGATCATGCAAGCAAGCATTTCTGGCATTCCAAATATGGTGAACTAGTGCATTCAGAATGCCAGCAAGTACCACTTTTCTGATCAATACAAACCACTTAAAATAGCAGCTAGAAAACTTAATCACCAACGCCATCAGCAATAGATACATATAATAACCAGCCAAGGAAGAACACACAACAGAAAAATGATGGATGTACAATTATGCAATACTTCTACTTAGGTAAATCCAATCTTCCTGACTCTCTTAGACTCTTAGTCTCTCGTAAACAAAGGTACACAACAGCAATAAACACGTCATTGCGGGCCTCAAAGTTCTTGCTTATTGTTTGTCCTTGATACAAGGGACATGCTTGTATATCATTCAACTCATATATGTTTGTGGCACATAATTATAGAACAACTGTATGAAGACTATGACCAACCAAAACAAGAACACAAAAATGTGTTGGTTTACATGATAGTTGAGCCAAATACAGCCGTAAGCACATAAAAATAGCACTCTTGTCAGGAATGCTTCATGTTTTGCAACCAATTCTCTCTTGCCAGGCCAGATCTGCAAGATTTGCAAATGACACAAGCATTCAAGAGCTCAAGAAGGCAATTGTGGTTAAGTCAATATTTAAGGGTATAATTGTACATCCACCCACCACCACATTGGCCCTACAGACCCACGCCCACCGACATCCACCCCACCCATACTCCAAACCTTGTCGAAAACCACCGCCGTATGTCCCACACTCCCACCTACTATAAACCACATGAAGATCCACCCTTGCCGGCATTGGCCTCACATCCGAGCCATCCTTGTCGTTTCCAACCTATGCGGCCACCCTTCCCACCCCCAAACCTTATATTCATAAAATAATAAACACATGTGATTATTGCTAAATCGAACAACTGACTTCATCGTTAAGGGAATTAAGATCCACATGAAGAGAATAAAATTTAATGGTTGAGGTGAAGGGTATATTTTGGAAATTCTACGGGAAAAAATATATGAAAGAGTCAAACGAATAGTTGAAAAGCAATTACGTACCAAAAAAGGAAATTATTGCAAACACAAAGAAATTATTACAAACAAGTTGAAAAGGAAATTATTGCAAACATAAATAACAAATACGAACGAAGAGTAGACAGGGAAACAAATAAGATACACACCAATGAGTTTAAATCAAATAGAACAATCAGATTTCCTTCAAAAAAAGAATTGCTCAAGGTCAATAGAATAGACGACCCTAAATCTCAATTGCTAAAGAAAAACCCTAACCAGAATGTCTTGAAGCATATTAACAAATGAACAAGCATATGATTAGGTTAACATGGCAAGAAAATAAAGAATAAAGTGATCGGTCAATCTCAACCTCAGGTGGACTTTCAAAGTATGCTGAGAACCAGTCAGCTCCCAAACTATTTCTCCACACACCAGAGCCTATTCTGTTCATTTCAATTGAGAAAGCAAATGAGAGAAGGTTTTAACAGATTTGAAACCAGCATTTGTTATTATTAACAGTTTCAGGTGGCTATATCATACAAATTCAATGGTTCAAACCCCATATTCTCCCAACCGAAATTACTAGTTGGACAACAAAAAAGCTAGCGTATAAAATTGGCGAGAAAGATAGAAAACGGATTTGGCTTGTAGGGAATTAAACATGAATCTAATTTTCAGTGATATATTACTATAAGCTGCACAGGATTACAAGACACAGTCATATGACCGACAAAAACATGAGCAGAAAAATAGGGGTTGATATATAAGACACTGAGCCACATATAGCCGTAAGAATTCTAAAATAACAATCCCCTCGAGAGAACTTCAATCAATCCCCTGTCGACAAGAAAACAAATAGACTGAAACAGTATGATCTGATACATCAAAGTTCTCAGAAAAAGATGCTTACAGGGAATAGCCAAACAATGTGGTTGTTGCATGTAATACACGGTGCCAGGATCAGACAGTTTAACAGTTGCCATTACTTTGACTGTACTCTGGCGTGTATCATCATTAAAGCGGAGGACACGCCACTGATAACCAAGTACTTTAAGGTCTCGATCATGTTGACTCACTGAACACACTTCTGTGTATCTTTGTTTCAGCCAGTCTTCTGTTTTCGGCCAATGGATTGAACTCTGTTCCAAACTGGATGTAACCAAACTATTTCCAAGGAAAGATAAAACAACATTGAAATTCATTTCAAAGTGCCCTTCCCATTTTAAACACAAAGAATTGAGGGAATACTTGATATACAAATACACAATGGACTCTTAAGGCGATGGTTCTTTTATATTCTATTACGCCCCTCACTCGAATGCCCTTTGGGCTTGAAGAGTGGTTAGTGCGCACCGGCTCCCACGTACCGAGAGTTCGAGATATTGGGGCTGTCAGGGTTCGAACTCGTGACCTCTGGCTCTGATACCATGTTAACGAACCATCTCAACCAAAACCTTAAGGCGATGGTTGAGGCCCGTTTATATTCTATTACGGACACTGGTGTGATTCATGGCAGCTGCACAATTCACCATGGCAGAATGCAGTCTTACAATATGACACCAAATGTACTTATTGGCTAAAGACAAATTCACATATGAGAGGGTTTTATTGTTAGAAGGAGGAAACCAAACTGTCGATCGAAAAACACTTATGAATTGAATCTGAATCAAAGAAAAGGTAAACAAATGACCGGGGACAGAGGGAGTATTCAATCAAAACCAAAATTATACCCTTTGTGTTTAATTAGCAGTTAGCACATGAAACTTGACAGATCAACCAAAAGAATACTGTAGTAAAGAGCATTGAGGAGAAAAATGAAGAGATAGGAAGACTGACGGGGTCAGAAGAAGGGTAAGAGAGGACGGAGACGAGACCGTTTCCATGGGAAGAGGAAGCTCGGAAGACGGAATGAGTACGGTGATCAGCATCGGAACCCCACCATTCAGGAGAGTATGCCCATGAACCTTCATCTCTTACCGGAGAAGGAGGAATATGTTGTTTCCGCATTGTTGATAAACTTCGACATCCTGTTAATCGGTTCAACCGCCAGGCCTTCATCATCAGGTTTGGTTTGAAGCTTCGCAAAAATGGCTTCCCTCCTCTTTCTTAAACCCTCGTTAAACCTACTATACTGCTATACACCAACACCACTGAGAGGGAGAGAGTCTGAGTCTCTAAGACCGTCTTTTGTCTAAAGAAATGGATTTTTAGTTTTTTTACATTACTTAACCTCGCAGGGTTAGCACCTAGCCGGGCGCTCTGGGTTTGGAACTTGATTCGTTTACTTGATTTTCTAGATCACAAAATACTATTGAACAATCAGACCGTTTGGACAAAATTGAACAGCCCAAGTCAGTTTTATAGCAATAATATGACTATCCGAAAATGGGTGTTAAGTAATCTCGGCGATAAGGACACGTCGGGGTTGGAAAAATGGCAGACTATTTTTGCAATGACAATTTGGTGGGTTTGGAAGTGGAGGAACTACCGCTTTTTTTGTCGGGTTGAGGAAATACCAGGTAACATATTAGCTTTCCTCCAGGACCAGATTAATGAAGTAATAAAAGCGAGAGAGACGGGGGAGATTTTAGACCCGTCTACAATGACACGCTCAATTGAAATTCAGGTACGTTGGCTAGCACCCCCTATGGATTACATTGCTCTCAATATTGATGGCGCCTCCAAAGGCAACCCGGGCGTTGGGGGGTGGGAAGTATTTTCCGGGACTCATCTAGACAGTTCCCCAACGCCTTCAAGGAACATTTGGGCATAGCCATTGTAACTAAAGTTGAACTTATGGCGTTCAAGCGCGGTCTCATCATTGCTAGAGAACAAAATAACAGGAAGCTTATTAGCCACACAGACTCTGTGGTTATTGTGACTCGTCAAGAAGGAAACATTGTTCCCATCGGCCCACTCACACATGATCTAACTATGTCCATCACTCATGTGATCATGTCTGATCATGACTGAACTATAAAGGTGCACCACATCTATCGAGAGGCTAACGCTTGCGCGGACTGGCTTTCTAATCAAGGTGCCCAGCAGCTAAGAACGTCTGATTCTACTTGAGTTATGGACATTTTGACATCACTGTTCAATCTGGTACAAGCGGACTTGCGAGGAGCGACTTGGCCACGCATAGTTCCTATTCGTGCCTTTTAGTTTCTCAATAATTTATCTTAATTACATTTTTTTTTCGTAACGAAGCTTTATTCAATTTTAACGAATTTACCATCACCATAATTCACTGTTTTAACCTACCTTTTTGCCTATTTCATCCCTTAAAAAAAATCTCCGATCAGTCAACTTCAATCATGTGTTAAAATTCAATTATGTATTCAAATTCGATTATTAATATACTTTTAATTATTTACTTTTTTTTTCCAATGATTCTATTTATTTACTTAATTATTACGGAGTATGTAGTTTAGGGTTTAATTAAGTTTTTAAATTAGGATTTTAGATGCTTAAGTTGGTGGTCGATGGTGGTGGGTGGTGAGTTGGGGTGTTCAAAAAGTGATCCGGACCCGCAAATCGAACCGACCAAGACCGTACGGTCCGGTCCGGACCGGAGCACATACTTGTAAACCCTGACCCAATCTCAGCACCATAAATGTTAATCGTGGTAGCCCGCCAAGCTTTGTACTGGGTCCACAGACCAACACGTGTCCTTTCGTTTGTTGATATAAGTAGTCTTCAAATCCCTTTAAGGGAAGCTCATAAATAAGATCTGATGGGGGTCAGCACCACTGGCTCGGTCGGTAGCCGGCGTCATTACGACTGATCGCTGCTCCACAAATCGGAGCCTACCGGCCCCCTCCAGCCGGAGAGATGTCTTCGGTCGGGCTTGGTGTCCGGCGGTCATTTCCCTGCCTCGAGTCCTATAAATACACGAAAGACATCCACCTTGAAAAGGGGGAGAAAGACAAACACATGATATCTCTAAAAAGCTAAGTAATATCCTCCCGAAAACTAACCTACGCACCCTAATCCACACTACTGACTTGAGCGTCGGAGAGGCAACCTCGGAACCCCTCCGAGGCCCTTGTTTGTTCCCCGTGCAGGTCAGGTCACGTAAGGAGAGGAGCGGAAGGTTGTCGGTCATATCCGGCGGGAGGCCTTCGATTGTTTGATACCCAAACAATTTGGCGCCGTCTGTGGGGAATCTTTTGAACAAAAAAGCTCCCTGCTCTAAGAAAGAAAAAATCGTCAAAACATCATAATGGCAGCTCGCGACACCGGGAACACCCCTATTGAGACGGAAGCCGAGCTCGAAATCTTGAGAACCTCACCACCGGAGAGCCAAGCCCGAGATAGGGACAGGGGCAAAGGCCACCTGGCCTCAACGTCCACGCCAGCAACGGTGCCCCCGGCAACCGTTCCCCAAAGCACCTTCACCCCCGAGCAGCTGTCCGCTGCTCAACTTCTCCTCGCGGCCCTCTTGGGGGCGGCGACCCCGAAGGCCCCAAACGCACGACGGGCAAAAGAAACCCCCAGGCCTAGTGCCGGGATCTTCCAAAGAACCGACGTTTCCCCAAGAGAACTCTTCCCCGAACCGCCGGAGAAGATGACGCTGGAGGAAAAGAGACAGCGATACCTGGAGAAGAGTAGGCGCCTGGATGATGAACATATCAGGCTACGCCGTCGCCGACGATCCATGGAACCCTCATCGTCCCACCAAAGGACGGACTCGGGCACGCCCGCACTAAGCGGCACCGGAAGAATGGACAGCGAGTCTTCCACAGGCAACCGACATCGCGAAAGAAGCCGAAGTCATACCCCAACCATACATAATCGGCTGGGTCCCGGCACCCGAAAGACCAGGAAAAGTCACAGCCCCCAAAGGACGGTTCATCACCGCCTGGGCCAGAGAGAAAGGGATGGAAGGCCCGCGAGAACCGTCCAAGACCGGTTGGGTCCCAGAGAACGCGGAAGAAAGTACGCCAGCCCCGAGAAACGAGGCTCGGTATTCACCCGACTGACGAGCAACGTCGCCCGGGAAAATTCCCCCGGACGAGAAACGTTCGTAACATGCCAAACCGGCAGAGACACACCTACCTCCCAAAGGGAAGAAGAGGGCGAATCTAAACTAGCCGCGCCAGGCACTAAAGCACCGAAGAAAGGACGGCCGACAGTGTCGCCATTTCACCCGGAGATTACGGAACACTCCATGCCCAGAGTAAAGGTGCCCAACATCCAGTTCGACGGAACCACCGACCCGGAGGACCACTTGGCGACATACGAGAGCTACATGGCCATGTACGAACTCGACGACGCGGTGTGGTGCCGGGTTTTCCCCACCACGCTCACCGGCTACGCCCAATCGTGGTTCCGGGGGTTGCCCCGAGAATCCATTCGGAGCTTCAGAGACCTTAGCACGGCCTTCATAGACCAGTACGCCGGAAGTCGGCGCAGGCAGATCGTAACGGTAGATCTGATGACCATGAGACAAGGGCCAAAGGAGACCATCAGAGAGTATGTTAGAAGATTCGACTTGGAGTGTCAACAAATACGAACAATCGATGCGTCGACGGCCGCCTGCGCCTTGACCCATACGATGACAGAAGGACCCCTCAAGAGTCACCTACTCAGAGAAAGACCTACCTCGTTGGTCGAAGCCCGGCGAATCGCGGAAGGATACATGAACGAAGAAGACTACAAAGCGCGGCGTGAAGACCCCTCCCCACCAAGGGTCTGACGTCCACCCTTAGAAAGAACTCGGAGCCCGACGGGTCAAAAGGAGCCCCAAAGAATACCGAGCAGGAGCCGCGGAGAAAAGAGGTCGGAGGGAGGTCGCAGAGAAAGATTCGACCGTTACACCGCGCTGACCCGACCCCGGGCAGAAATCTACGAGATAGAGAAGGACAACAAAAAGTGGGGGGTCCCACGACCCATCAAACCCGGACCGCACGCAGATCCAAAGAAATACTGCGCTTTTCACAACCAGACAGGACACACTACAGAAGAGTGTCGGAATCTGAAAGATGAAATTGAAGACCTCATACGTCGCGGCTCGTTGGCAGCATACGAAGCCAGGGGCCGCCGCGTCGCCGTCAACAACAACGCCGGCAATACTTACGGCAGAGGTACGGTTGACGGCAATCCCAGGGAAAGAGCCGATAAGGGAAAAGAACACAACGTCATAAATACAGTGGGAGAAAGGGGGCAGGAGGCGGGAGCCAGCAGGAGGCAGGTCAAAAGCCACTTAAGGGAGCTAACCCGTCATATACACTACACCAACGAATCTAGGGAAAAGGCCGTCCCGACTCTCAGCGTCACGGCAGAAGACTACGAGCGAGTAACTTACCCCCATAGCGACCCCCTGGTGTTGGCCATCAAGATAGGCGACCACATGGTCAAAAGGTGCATGATAGACACGGGCGCCTACACTAACCTGCTGTACAAAGAAGCGTTCGAACAGATGGGTTACGACAGACGACACCTTAACCCAACGGCCGGCGCCCTGTACGGATTTTCTGGGACCGGAGTCGTTCCCATGGGAACTATCGACTTACCGGTCACCTTCGGGGAAGGAGACAAAGCAAAGACAACCACGGCCCAATTCGTAGTGGTAAACGCCAGGTCCGCCTACAATGCGTTAATAGGCCGGATAACCCTGGACGGAATACACGCCTTGGTGTCCATACGCGCCCTGACGCTGGCATACGTCACCGACAGAAACACGGAGGGAAAGCTGCACGGAGACCAGAGCTCTGCCAAAAGTTGTAACTCGGTAGCCCTCAAACGATCCCAAGAAGAAATGAAGGGAAAGACAAAAACGGCCCCCGACACCGAGCAAGGACAACCGGCCCCCAAAACCCTCAAGATAAAAGGGACGAACGATCCCGACTCCGAGCGCATAGAGCCAGGCGGGGAGAGCATGACGATAGACCTAGAGCCGGGCCGGTCCGTCCTCATAGGAACCGGCCTAGATCCAAGCTACCAAGAACGCCTCGTCAGCCTCCTGAAAGCTAACACCAACGTGTTCGCATACTCAGCCGATGAAATGACGGGGGTAGACCCGGAGGTGACGGTACATAGGCTAAACGTCGACCCTACCTTCTGACCGGTGAAGCAGAAGAAGAGAAGCATGTCGGCAGAAAAGGACGACGCCATCCGATGTGAGGTCGACAAATTGATAAAAGCCGGCTTTATAGAGACATGCAACTACCCCGAGTGGCTGGCAAACGTGGTAATGGTGAAGAAGTCATCGGGCGCCTGGCGAATGCGTGTCGACTTCACTAACCTGAACAAAGCATGCCCAAAAGACTGCTACCCCCTTCCAAGGATCGACCAGCTAGTAGACGCCACCAGCGGACATACTATGCTAAGTTTTCTGGATGCCTTCTCCGGATATCATCAAGTCTTTCTGTGGGAACCAAACCGGGTCAAATGCGCATTCATTACCAGCGCCGGGACGTTCATGTATAAAATGATGCCCTTCAGACTAAAAAACGCGGGGGCCACCTACCAAAGATTGGTAGACAAAATCTTCAAAGGTCAGAGAGGCAGAAACATGGAGATATACGTGGACGACGCGATCGTAAAGAGCAAAACAGACGGCGAGCATCTGGGCGACCTGAGAGAAACGTTCCAATCACTAAGGAAGTACAAGATGAAGCTGAACCCCCAGAAGTGTACGTTCGGGGTAAGATCCGGAAAGTTCTTAGGCTTCTTAGTAAGCGCCAGAGGAATAGACGCCAACCCGGAAAAAATTCAGGCCATCCAAAACCTACCGGAACCAAGAACTATCAAAGATATACAGAGGCTCACGGGAAGAATGGCCGCCCTCGCCCGTTTTATCTCAAGGGCAGCAGATAAATCCACCCCTTTCTTCGGAGTCCTCAAAGGTAACAAGCACTTCCAATGGGGAGAGGAGCAGAAGACGGCGTTCGCTAACTTAAAGGAACACTTAAAAATCCTACCGACGCTGGCACGACCAGTCGAGGGCGAGAAGCTGTACGTCTACATAGCTGTCACCAATGTCACAGTCAGCGCCGTCATTCTCAGAGAAGAAGAGAAGACCCAGCAGCTGGTGTATTTCATCAGTCATGCGCTTGGCCCTGCGGAGAAAAATTATCCCATGGTGGAGAAGGCGGCATTCGCCATAGTCGTGGCCGCCCGAAAGCTACGCCCTTACTTCGACGCACACCCGGTGACCGTCCTTACGAACATGCCTCTCGAAAAGGCGCTAGAAAAATTCGAAAAGTCGGGAAGAATGCTAAAGTGGGCCGTGGAACTAAGCGGCCTAGGGATCACCTATCAGTCGAGGACGGCGATAAAAGCCCAAGCACTGGCGGACTTCATAGCCGAATGTTCCCACTCGGAAGATGACGACCCACCATCAGAGACTTGGGAGGCCTTCATTGATGGATCGTCCACCAGCAACGGCTCCGGAGCCGGTGTCGTCTTAACAAGCCCCGACGGCGAGGAATTCGAGCACGCACTAAGGTTCGCTTTTCAGGCATCGAACAATGAAGCCGAATATGAGGCTGTCTTAGCCGGCATCCACTTGGCCCGAACAGCCGGAGCCCAACGAATCATACTATCGACTGACTCACAACTGGTAGTGAACCAGATCAACGGAGAGTACGAAGCCAGAGAGCCCTCGATGGCACTCTACTTAAAGAAAGTGAAAGAAGAGCTGTCCCAACTACAATCATACGAGGTCAAGCAAGTGCCCAGGTCACAAAATAACCGGGCAGACGCATTATCAAAGCTCGCGAGCTCGAGCTTACAGGATATTAGGCGCTCGGTCTGGGTAGACGTCCGACAGAAAAAAAGCATCGCAGCGACCAAGGACGGCCAAGACAACATCCTCAACACGGAACGCGAAGGCGTCGACGATTGGCGGACACCCATCATCGAGTATATCCTAAACAAACAACTGCCGAGAAACCCCGCAGCAGCTAAACAAATGCCCACAACAGCCTCAAGATACATGATATTGGACGGACAACTCTACAAAAGAGGAACCACTGCTCCAATACTAAGATGCCTCAAACCGGTAGAGGCAGCAGAAGTACTGGACGACATCCACTCGGGGATGTGCGGGCACCATATAGGGGGCAGGAACTTGGCACACAAAGCAGTCAGAGCGGGCTACTACTGGCCAACCGCCATACATGACGCCCGAGAGCTGACTAAGAAATGTAGAAATTGCCAAATCCACTCACCGGTGATCCACGCGCCGGCCAGGGAGCTACAGCCCATCCTGAGCCCTATCCCCTTCGCTCAATGGGGGATGGATATACTAGGACCCTTCCCTGCAGCAACCGGGAACCGGAAATTCGTAATAGTGGCAGTGGATTACTTCTCAAAGTGGATAGAAGCAGAAGCCGTCCCTAATATCACAGAACCGGCCGTGCGCAAAATGATATGGCGGAACGTTATAACCCGATTCGGCGTACCCAAGGTACTGGTTTTCGACCATGGCCGGCAATTCGATAACCCCCTACTGAGAGAGTGGCTAGGGGGATTTGGGACTTCAGTGGCATACTCGGCCGTCTGCCACCCGCAAACCAACGGCCAAGCCGAGGCGGCCAACAAGCAAATCCTCAACGGTCTGAGAAAGATGCTGGAAGATCTCAAAGGGAGATGGGCCGATGAGTTACCAAGTGTCCTTTGGTCCCTAAGAACGACGCAGAAAGCGGCAACGGGGCACTCGCCGTTCGGCCTAGTATATGGGGCAGAAGCCCTCCTCCCCATAGAGGCACGCATTCCCTCCGCCCGTAGCAAATATTACAAGGGAGACAGGAATGAGGCGGCCATGGAGGAAGCCCTAGACCTGGTAGAGGAGACCAGGGAGGAGGCACGCGTAAACTTGGTGACATATCAACAGCGCATGAGAAAGGCCTATAACCAGAGGGTAAACCACCGAATGTTCCAGGTGGGTGACCTAGTCCTGAGGAAGTCCGCGGCAGTCGGCAAGGCAAACGAACACGGAAAACTTAGCGCCAACTGGGAAGGGTCATATGAGGTCACCAAGGTCCTAGGGCCAAGTACATACAAGCTGAAAGACAGAGAAGGACGGGACTTACCGTCACACTGGAACGCCGACACCATCAGGAAGTACTACGTCTGAACTAGCAGGCGGAACATTGTACTGAACATCGGCAGGGTACCATCGGACCTGTCGACGACCCTGCCACCAGAAACTTGTAAAAATCTTTAATAAGGAAGGCTCTGTTTGTTAAATCTACTTGCTCCCCGTTCACTACGTTCTCGACCAGCAAGCAGGGGGCAATAAGGGGGGGAGCCCCTATTCGCCCATCATCAAGAATGGACCCCCCACCAAAAGTTGGGAACCGACTGTGGCCTGACCACAGCCGGCCTACCGACCACATAAGTTGGGAACCGACCGTGGCCTGACCACAGCCGGCCTACCGACCACATAAGTTGGGAACCGACCGTGGCCTGACCACAGCCGGCCTACCGACCACATAAGTTGGGAACCGACTGTGGCCTGACCACAGCCGGCCTACCGACCAAATAAGTTGGGAACCGACTGTGGCCTGACCACAGCCGGCCTACCGACCAAATAAGTTGGGAACCGACTGTGGCCTGACCACAGCCGGCCTACCGACCAAATAAGTTGGGAACCGACTGTGGCCTGACCACAGCCGGCCTACCGACCAAATAAGTTGGGAACCGACTGTGGCCTGACCACAGCCGGCCTACCGACCACATAAGTTGGGAACCGACTGTGGCCTGACCACAGCCGGCCTACCGACCAAATAAGTTGGGAACCGACTGTGGCCTGACCACAGCCGGCCTACCGACCAAATAAGTTGGGAACCGACTGTGGCCTGACCACAGCCGGCCTACCGACCACATAAGTTGGGAACCGACTGTGGCCTGACCACAGCCGGCCTACCGACCAAATAAGTTGGGAACCGACTGTGGCCTGACCACAGCCGGCCTACCGACCAAATAAGTTGGGAACCGACTGTGGCCTGACCACAGCCGGCCTACCGACCAAATCAGTTGGGAACCGACTGTGGCCTGACCACAGCCGGCCTACCGACCAAATCAGTTGGGAACCGACTGTGGCCTGACCACAGCCGGCCCACCGACCAAACCTCCCCCACCCAAAGTATGGGGGCATAAGTCGGGAACCGACTGTGGCCTGACCACAGCCGGCCTACCGACCAAACCTCCCCCGCCCAAAGTGTGGGGGCATAAGTCGAGAACCGACTGTGGCCTGACCACAGCCGGCCTACCGACCAAACCTCCCCCCACCAAAGAATGGGGGCATAAGTTGGGAACCGACTGCGGCTTGACAACAGCCGGCCTACGGACCAGATTCCCCACACCCAAAGTGTGGGGGCGTAAGTCGGGAACCGACCGGGGCCTGACCACAGCCGGACTAATAACCAAATAAGTCGGCATAAGGGTAAACAGGCAGATTAGCGACCAAAAGACGAAACAGAAAACATAAAATACAAAACACAAATGAGTAATCCGGAAAACAAAGGCGTCAGAAGCGCCAGGCGTTTGTTACAATTAAGGAGTCAAAATAAGGCTACGATTGTGTAAAAATCGGCAGCCGTCCCCAAAGGATCAAGCGCCACCTACAAACGACAAAAAGGAGGAACAAGGAAGCATGGAGGGCAAGCCTATGCCTGAACCTCAAAGGGGTTGGTGCGAGGAGATCCACAAAAAGCCTCAAGAGGGGGCAGAGGAGTTGGCAGTATCTGCCGGCTCATCTGCCGCCCCCTCCTCTCCCTCCCTGAGGGTACATGAGGCACAGGAGGACGACGCCCCGAGTTCCTATTTAGAGGAGGTAGGAGGCTCCGCCGCCGGCTCCCCACCCTCACGTTCTTCCTCCTCCGCTTGAAGACGCTCATATATCGGATTGTACCGATCAAAGTCGAAACCCGGGTCGTACTCAAGAAGGGCCTTGGACGTCAAGTCGACCACGGCCCTCATTCCCTCGACAAAAGCCGCGTCCCCTTCCTTCGCCAAGTTGGCAATCTCCTCAGACTTCTTCTCCAGCTCCTGCTCAGCGGTTGCCAGCTTCGACTCGCAGGAGGAATGAACCCCCCGGAGAGTCTCCAATTCCTCGCGGCCGATCACCTTCTTTTCCTCAGCCTCCAACCTCAGCCGCTTCTCGGACTCCAGCTTCGTCTCAACCGCCGACCTTAGCTGCTTCTCCTACTCCAGCTCCGCCTCGGCCGCCGACCTTAGCTGCCTCTCCGATTCCAGCCTCGACTCGGCCTCCTGCAGACGGGACATCAACTTCGCGCCCTCCTCCGCCGCCTTCTTAATCTTGATGCTGGCCTGAACAACCTTAGATAAATCCTCCCCCAAGCCACGATAAACGGTATCCAACTGGGCGAGGGTCTGAATCCGGTCAACAGGTGAAACGTCCCCCTCCAACATCCTATAGAAGGAAAGATCAGACAAGGAGGGGAGAGGCGCATCCACAACGGCAGCAACGTCGCGCATAGTTTCCCGGTCTTGGGAGGCTTCCAGGCCAACGGCTGCCTCTCTGAATCCGGAGGGTGGTTCAGCAGCCACCCCCTGTTCGGGAAAAGCCGCAATAGTGACTGCCGGCGAACCCGTAGTCCTTGGGGAAGTAACGACCTCGGAATCCCCAACATTAACCCGCACGCCGGCGACACTCATAGCCCCCTCAGGGTCAGCAGAAGAAGGGCCCAAGGCCTGCCTTTTAGGAGGAGGAGCCCCTCCAAACGCCGGCGCCGCTCTCCTTAGTCTGGAAAGCCTAGACTTCTGGTAGGTCATGATGGTTAGCCGGTCCGATGAGGGAGGTGGCGGCGTGGTAACAAGAGGACGGAGGGAAGGATCCAACCCTAGTAAATCGATCTCCTCAGGCGACCAAGTAGCCGCCGACCTGCTATCTACACAATTAGGCAGAAAAATGGGCAAAGGGTTGAGGGCCTGAGGACTATCAAGAAAGGTAGACAAAACAAGTGAATAAGTAGGTCGCCAGATACCTGGACCGGCGACAGGAACGCTCATGCCCACCCGTTCCAGAAAATCATTCCTTGTTATCAGATCATAGTGAGGCAGCCATATTGAAGGAACGACCACCCTCTCCTTGCCAAACCACTTCATAACGGCGGGGAAGGCGCCGACAACAACCCTGTCCGATGATAAGCTAGTCGTATACCTATCAAAGATAACCAACTTAGGTCTAACTAAAAATATAGCTAGGGAAGTCAGGTCGAATCCACAAGGAGACAAATAAATTCTACTTGCAATTGAAGTCTATCTAAGTAACCAAATTGGGGGTTTTGTGTTTTGTTTTTATCTAAACTAAAGTAATGAAAGAAAGAGAATTAAGAGAAAAGAAATAACTAAAATAAAATAAGACGAATGAAGATGAATAAATATATGGAGAGAAAACTAGGATTGTCGGTTCACTACGAATCTCATATGGTCACGGTCTAAGTCACAGGTCTGTCGCAGATATTAGTCTAAGGGGTATTGAAAAGGTCCTTCCGGTCCGCTATTCACCCTAGCATGCGTCTAAAGGCTTCCGATCTTATTAGGGCAAACTAATGTGTTGTAGCAGGTCTAACTTTTACCAGGCTTCCGATCTTAGGTTCAAGTTTACCAGATTCAATTAATCAATCATGCGCATTAACTGACTAATCGCGATTAAATGCTACAAGTGACAACTCAGACACAATATCATTGACAGATCTATAAATTATTTAGCGACCACATTCAATTCGCAGATCCCCTAAATCCTAGCGAGGGAAATTAGCTACTCATAATTAATTCAAGAACAACAAGATTAATAAAAGAATTTACTAGATTAAACATCACGAATAATAATAAATTTACGACAAGTATAAAATAATAATTAAGAATAATTAAATATGAAGAAGGAAACAATGAAGAACAAAGAAGAAGGAAGGAAGATTAATAAAATTACCGAAGGAATGAAGGCGATTCGAATCCAAAAGTTCTTACAATAACCGAGTTTTGAGAAGAAATTAAACTAGAGAAAATAAAAGTAGAGAAGAAGTCTAAAAGAAATCTAAAGAGAATAAGGGAGAAGTTGAGAGATGATAAGAAGTGAGTTCTAATGTGGCTCCCAAAGCCCTATTTATACAAATTGGATGGGTTAAAAACTGTTTAGGAAACTCTTGCGTTTAGGAAATTCCTTGCTGATCACGAAATCTGCCCGCAGTCCAGGAATAGTCGGCCGACTATTGTAATAGTCGGTCGACTAACCATGCATCCACTTGATCTCTGCAGCTCCAGAATAGTCGGCCGACTATTGTAATAGTCGGTCGACTATCGTCATGGTCGGCCGACTATTGTGATAGTCGGTCAACTATCGCCCGTTTCAGCGTACAGCAATTTTCCAGCTTCGATTTGGCACGATTTTGGTTCGTTTTAGCTCCTTTGTCTTCCGTTCCTGCAAAAGGACAATACACACCACAAAGTAGCCAATTCGGGGCAAAATAATAGTTTTCACTATTCAATAAACACGAGAATGCGCGTAATAAGAGCATAAAAAGTGTATATAAAATACGCGCATCAAATCTCCCCAAACCAAACCCTTGCTTGTCCCCAAGCAAGCGCAAAACTTTAACCCAATCCTAATGGAATGTATATAACTCATAGCGGAATATGCTTCAAAGTTACCCAAACCAATGTGACGATTAAAATCAATGTACACAACTACACACAACAAGCTTGACCAATGACAACAATACTGAACCTTCAACCTTGCAAGACTCGTCCATGTCGGACTCTCACGGATCGCTCATCACACAAAAGGGTGATATTGTGAGTTTTTATGTAAAAACGGAAAGACAAAGCACTCACCTAAACTGCGACCTATAAGAACATGCATGCAATCTAACATGAAATCAATCTCTACTAACCGTACATACGCATTCTATCGGGAAAGACACGTGCCAAGGACTTACATATGGTATAAAGTGAGGCTAGTCGGGTAAGAAGGGGCAAAACAATATGGATATGAGGAGGTAAAAGTCAAGCTAGTATTCCTTACACCCATCAATAGTAAACATTCCGTTCTCACCAAACTCCAGTCGAAGAAATTAGGCATAGCAACAAGCGCCTTATCAAAACCGCTTCCCACTATTAACTATGAAATTAGAGAGATCAATTCTTTTCTCATAGCAAAAACACATTCTTCTTCTAGTTTCACTTCATTTTTTTTCTTTTCTTTCTTCTTTCCTTTCTTTTCTTTTTTTCTTCATCAATTCATTTTTTCCAATTCCCCTTTTTTCTTTTCCAATATCATGGTACCAAAGTTAACCCGAAAAAAACAATTCCGTTCAACTAATCTACTAGCTTGACTAGGGTAGGCAAATTATGGCATGTAGTTAATAAACGGGTCAAACAGGTCAATTTGGCTATGTGAGGCTTATGGGAATTAATTAAAAGAAAGGATTTGCCTTTTTCGCACATGTCAAAACCACGAGTCAAAAACGTACAGGTATCAAGAGACGAATGTCATGCTTATGCAATTTGATGTTACATGTCTCATAAGGAGTACTACTCTCAATCCTAAAAGAAACTGATCATGAATGTCATCAGTTTAAGGCTCTAATTCTTTACAAATCTGAGTAGTTTGCCAACAATGAGTCAAGTTTATTCGTTCAGTACCGTTAACCAAAGATGCAAGAATACCGCATGTAATTATATACAAAAATTCTAACGGCACACTAGGATAAGAAACTAAATGAAGACATAAAAGCAATATCATCATCGCTACATAGCATTCCGACTCAACTAAGACTCGACTAAATGCAAAAACATATTTTTGATTTTTTTTGATTTTTTATGCATGCGAAAATGCAAGAAATATGCAAATGGATGAAAACAGACAGAAGCATACCCTCCCCAAACCAAATCACACAATGCCCTCATTGTGTACAGCAAACAATAAGAGGCAACAATAAAAACGGGGAAGGAATGCAAAACGATGGAAGTGCAAAAAGAAAAAGAAGAACTACTTACAAGATGTATATACAAATGGAGACCTCCCCAAACCGCTCTAATCGGAGCTCTCGTCACCACTCTCCTCCTGACTGCCACCATCGTTAGCTCCATTGTCGTCATCTCCCTCCCCGTCATCTCCTTCTCCATCATTTCTCTCCGCATTCCCGGCATTGTTACCATAGCCTCCCTCGGGATAGGTGTAGTAAGTCGGGTGCCAAGCTGTAGGAGAGATTAGGCCGACCTGCACTCCATTGTTGTAACAATGAAAATCGGAAAGCGCCTGATTTAGTTGCACCGTGGCCATCCGGTGGCATAACTCATTAAGCATTCCCGGGACCGCCGCTTGGTCGAGCACCGCCGGTGTAACATATGGTGGAGGAGGCACAAAGTGAGCAGGAAAAGCAGGCACATTAGAATAATCAGTATGTGGAAATGCATAAGGAGGCCGTGGTGGGCCCGAAGGCCCAGCCGCAAAAGATGGTATATGTGAAGCACGGCTGGTCGATCGGCTATCACCTCCTCGAGATTGTTGAGAAGGTCGAGATGGTTCACCCGTCTCGGGTGCGAAGTGTCTGGGGGTCTGAAGATCCCCCCTAAGTGGTAGCAAATAGGAGGGATATGGTGGTGGGTCCCGTTCAGGACCAAAGGGGAGATATGGGAAGGGGGTAAGAGGTGGTAGATTGTAAGGGAGGATAACCGACTCATCCTTTGCTATGCGCCAACGCAAATCGGGACCTAGCCAATGAAGACCCCTAAGGACAGAAAAGTTCAAAAGGCGACTATTGAGTCGCTCGGCAGATGGAAGCTCGTGTCCTATAGGTTCCTCCCCGTACGGGAAGTCCGGAAATAGCCTACGACCGATGTGGGAAACGAGGCCCCCGCAATGAATGACAGAAATAAGCCCATTCCCGATATGTTGGAAATGGTGGGCAACAAGGGCGGCCACATTCATGACATATGGCCGCTCGCTATCGATGTTTAGATAGCCCGCTAGACTCTCTAACTCATCCGCATTAATATTATTCGGCTCAGTGCGTCCATAAATAGTGCACCCTATCAGACGAAGCCAGTATCGGATGGCCGGGTGGTGGACTTCGTTGCCCCGCTTACGACCCGTGTTACGATCAGTAATGCAAGACCAGATTTCATTGGCTAGACGGCGAGGGGGATGAATTGAATCCCCTTCGCTAGTAACACCTAAAAGCTGACCGAACTCGCGAACGGTCCTAGAAAAACTCGTGTTAAAGAGTCTAAAAAAAATGCAAGGTGTGTCCCAGTTCAAGTCACTAAAAAAATTGAAACTACTGAAAAACTCAAGAGTAAGACCCTTATATGTGAATTCTAGCATATAAATTAGTCCACTCATACCGGTACCATTAAGTAAGTCAACAACAGGCTGATAAATGCCTAACCTACCCAAGAGCTCACGGTCTAGAAACCGTGTCGGTGTTACCTTAAGAGCTGCCAACTGGACAAAACGCTCCCTCTGATCAGCTGAGGCAAACTGAACGTTTGGATATTCCGGTATGCTCTCCTCGGGAAAGGGAACGAGGTCTTGACTCGGCATTGACTCCCGGCTAATGTCGACCCGACGTCTTGTGCTTCCCTGGCGTTGTCTTTTTCTTGCATCCATATTGACCTGAAATAGCTAAAATCAGACTTGGTGTACTACTCACACAAAAACCCCAAATCAATTGAAATCAAAACCCTAGTTTCAAAACTGAAATTTGGGTAAAAACATTATTATGTGGATGAAATCAACAAATTTGGGTAAACAATATGAGTAATAACATAAATCCCAGAAAAACCAGCTCGAAATCTGAAATTCAAGCCTGAAAACAGATTCTGAATAGATTCAAAACAATATGTGGATGAACAGTAATCGCGGCAGAAACCCAGTAATCGCGGACAATAATCGCCCGACAGACACGATAGTCGTCCGACTATCGGAATAGTCGTCCGACAATGAGAACAGTCGCCCGACTATTCCGATAGTCAGCGACTCCGGCGAACAGCAGAAAACGCACAGCGCAGCAGTTAGACGGGAAGAAGAAAAAGGAAGAAAATTAACCCAAGAAACTTACTTGAATGGTTGGAAAGTAGTTACAATTTCAATAGAGACAAGAAAATAGCAAGGATGAAGAGATTTAAAGGAGATAGTGATGGGGAGAAGAAGATGGGTAGAGGTTGAAGATGAAGATTTGAAATGAAGAAGATGAAGGTAAGGATGGGGGTAGGTGGGAGGAGTAAGAAAAATAGGGTTTAGGAGTTATAAAAGTAACTGAAGTAAGTAAAGAAAGAAAAACTTATTTGACGAAAATTGTCAGCCAAGGTGCGCGATGTCGGAATTGTCGACCGACTATTGGAATAGTCGACCGACAATAGGAATAGTCGGCCGACTATGAAAATAGTCGGTCGACTATTGTTGACTCATTCCAGTTTTCCGTCAGCAGCCTGTTCTCTGCAAAACTTAATTCAAACCTTTAGACCCTCGTTCTCACCCTCACAAAATCTATAATGCAGAAAATTAAATATGCTCTAACTAACTAAATGCAGGTACAAATGTTTTACAACCCGGGTTGCCTCCCGGTTAGCGCTGGTTTAAGGTCCCGCACGACCGTAGTCACCTTGCTCAGTTAGTGACTGTTTCGAGGTACAAAACCTCGACTTCTCCTCCTATCTCGTCCTTAATATGGTGATGTTGGTCATTCACCTTGAAACGATTCCTTGCAGTGGACTTCTTCTTGTCTACCTTATTACTTATGATGACGGGACAAGACTTAGAATCGTCTCGAAATACATGGTCCGGTATATAGTGTGTAGATCCTAGCATATCCCACACAACATCGTCATTAAGCTCATCGCCTGCACAAGTGTCTAAACACATCAAAGTCTCGAGTGGGTCCCTACTCAGGGAACCCATACAAACATCAAAAACAGCGTCATCAATAATATCGAGAGCATAGCATGTGTCTTCAATCATAGGCTTAGCTAATGTGTTAGCCAAGTTAAAGGTCACTTTATCGTCCCCCACCTCTAGAGTCAAGCGTCCGTGCTTGACATCTATGAGGGCCCCCGCAGTATGTAGAAATGGCCTACCTAAAATTATAGGAATCTGTGCATCCTCAGCCATATCTAAAACAATGAAATCGACAGGTATAAAGAATTTACCTATCCTCACAGGGACATCCTCTAAGACTCCTAGGGGACGTTTAACTGACCTATCAGCCATCTGAAGAGTCACACTCGTGACTTTAAGCTGACCCATATTCAGTTTCTCGCAAACTGAATAGGGCATGACACTGACACTTGCACCCAAATCACATAAAGCTTTATCGATTACATGGGTGCCTATGGTGCATGGTATGGAAAAACTACCCGGGTCTTTCAGTTTGGGTGGAGACTTACTCTGAATTAGAGCACTACACTCAGCAGTAAAAGCAATAGTCTCATGTTCATTAAAGTTCCTCTTACGGGTCAGAATATCTTTCATAAATTTTGCGTAAGAGGGTACCTGGGTAATTAATTCCGTGAAGGGAACGGT
Source organism: Agrostemma githago (assembly GCA_958450325.1). Taxonomy (NCBI): domain Eukaryota; kingdom Viridiplantae; phylum Streptophyta; class Magnoliopsida; order Caryophyllales; family Caryophyllaceae; genus Agrostemma; species Agrostemma githago. The sequence continues at coordinate 67,437,667 of OY288249.1, read as the reverse complement.
TACCTGGAGATTTTTGACGACCTCCATAAACTTACTGAACTGATTCTCGATCTTCTTGTTCTTCAAACGGCTAGGAAAAGGAACTTGAATGTTGATCTGTTCAGTAGCTTTATCTTGTAGAACACCCGTTTCCACTTCAGCATCAGACGGCTTATCAGCAGCGACCGTCTCGGATCTGGATCCTGTCTCTGGAATAGTCGGCCGACTATCAAGGATAGTCGGTCGACTATTATAAATAGTCGGTCGACTATCAGGGATAGTCGGTCGACTATTTTCCTCCTCACCTGCAGTTTCTGTTAATCTGTCAATGATAGTCGGTCGACTATTATTGACCAGTTCGTCATTCACAGCAGTTTCAGCAGTTTTTAACGATACATCATCAACTATTACATCCTCCACATTAACAGAATTATCATAACTAGGCATCTTGGGCTCGTCATAAGTAAGGCCGCTTCGAAGCTGAATCGCGTTGGCCGTATCATGCTGTTTTTCCGGCTGTGACGGTAGTGTGCCTGGTTGCCTAGCAGACTGATTTGTGGCAAGTTGCGCCACCTGTGTCTCCAACATCTTGATCTGTGCATCTTTAGATTGGTCACTTTTCTGCATCTGGATCATGAGAGATTGCATCATACTCTTCAATTCCTGATATTCACTAGGAACTGGAGCCGGAGTCACAGGTGGTGGAGGAAGAATAGCAAGAGGTTGAGTTGGCGGTGGAAGAGCTAGAGGCTTTTGGAAGCCTTGTTGTTGTCCGCGATGAGGCGGAACATAAGCTTGTTGCTTCGGCTGAGGAACTGGGTTCAACACATTCTGACTCGTCCAACTGAAGTTTGGATGCTCCCTAGTCCTCTCATTGTAGTAATTAGAATAGGGATTACCTTGCTTGAAGTGTTGAAAAGCTAGAACTTGTTCCATCCCGGTCATACATTCCCCCGCGCTATGGCCTTCTATACCACATCGCTCACACATTGCCTCCTGTTTGATCATGGCATGGACAGTTTGCTGATTCGATTCGTTTTTATGAGGCGGATTCTGAATTTTGTCGAGACGGGCATGAAGATGATCAAATTGAGCCATAATCTCACTAGTTTCCGCCGCGGCTACCCGAACACTACCCCTCGGATTTCCATATTCGGCTCGATGCGTGGCCATCTCCTCGATCAATTTCCAACCCTTGTCATCATCAACGTTGTTTTGGAAACGTCCGTTAGCTGCACCATCAAGAATAGCACGATTATCATCAAATAATCCGTTATAAAATTGATTACATAAAAACCATGGTTCAAATCCGTGGTGAGGAATAGAGCGGACTAGATCCTTAAATCTAGTCCATGTTTCATGTAGATCTTCCAATGGTCCTTGCTTAAAGCTGGTTATTTGACTCCGTATCTGATTAGTGCGCTGAGGAGGGTAGTAATGCTTATAAAAAGCGAGCGCCAATGAATTCCAGTCATTGATGTTGGCTGCATCTTTGTCCAAATCTCGATACCATCTACGGGCTGGACCTGCAAGAGAAAATGGAAATAAGGCCTCCATTACTTGTTCTTGTGTTACCCCAGGAGCAACTGGAATTGAACAACAATAATCAGTGAATATTTCCATATGTTGTCCGGGGTCTTCGTTTTTATTGCCCGAGAAGGTATTTCGCTCCACTAAATTGATATAAGCGGGACGAATCTCGAAAGAGCCGGTGGTAGGAGTCGGTAGCTTCCATCCTTTTGGGATGTTAGCCTGAGTCGGCTCGGAGTGAGTGGAAAGCTTCGGCGGCATGATTGGAACTGAGATATCTGACTCAGTGTCTGACTTGGTGCTTGAGTTGTCCTCCTCGTGGGACGAATATTCCGCTTCCAGATTAGCGAAAACTGGGTCAAGCGGATTAGATTTTTCCGCTTGACGAATTTCCCTCCAAAAACTCCGTCTAGCTCGTAAAGTCTTCTCAGGTTCGGGATCAAAAGGATGAATCTCGGACCTGTTAGACCTGGGCATACACAGAACTAAGAAGGAAAATATGAGAACCGTCTCAAGGAACGTAAGTTCCCTGAGACAAAAGATAAACTAAAAAGACAAGTAAAATTAACCGTCTCCCCGGCAACGGCGCCAAAATTTGATAAGCTAGTCGTATACCTATCAAAGATAACCAACTTAGGTCTAACTAAAAATATAGCTAGGGAAGTCAGGTCGAATCCACAAGGAGACAAATAAATTCTACTTGCAATTGAAGTCTATCTAAGTAACCAAATTGGGGGTTTTGTGTTTTGTTTTTATCTAAACTAAAGTAATGAAAGAAAGAGAATTAAGAGAAAAGAAATAACTAAAATAAAATAAGACGAATGAAGATGAATAAATATATGGAGAGAAAACTAGGATTGTCGGTTCACTACGAATCTCATATGGTCACGGTCTAAGTCACAGGTCTGTCGCAGATATTAGTCTAAGGGGTATTGAAAAGGTCCTTCCGGTCCGCTATTCACCCTAGCATGCGTCTAAAGGCTTCCGATCTTATTAGGGCAAACTAATGTGTTGTAGCAGGTCTAACTTTTACCAGGCTTCCGATCTTAGGTTCAAGTTTACCAGATTCAATTAATCAATCATGCGCATTAACTGACTAATCGCGATTAAATGCTACAAGTGACAACTCAGACACAATATCATTGACAGATCTATAAATTATTTAGCGACCACATTCAATTCGCAGATCCCCTAAATCCTAGCGAGGGAAATTAGCTACTCATAATTAATTCAAGAACAACAAGATTAATAAAAGAATTTACTAGATTAAACATCACGAATAATAATAAATTTACGACAAGTATAAAATAATAATTAAGAATAATTAAATATGAAGAAGGAAACAATGAAGAACAAAGAAGAAGGAAGGAAGATTAATAAAATTACCGAAGGAATGAAGGCGATTCGAATCCAAAAGTTCTTACAATAACCGAGTTTTGAGAAGAAATTAAACTAGAGAAAATAAAAGTAGAGAAGAAGTCTAAAAGAAATCTAAAGAGAATAAGGGAGAAGTTGAGAGATGATAAGAAGTGAGTTCTAATGTGGCTCCCAAAGCCCTATTTATACAAATTGGATGGGTTAAAAACTGTTTAGGAAACTCTTGCGTTTAGGAAATTCCTTGCTGATCACGAAATCTGCCCGCAGTCCAGGAATAGTCGGCCGACTATTGTAATAGTCGGTCGACTAACCATGCATCAACTTGATCTCTGCAGCTCCAGAATAGTCGGCCGACTATTGTAATAGTCGGTCGACTATCGTCATGGTCGGCCGACTATTGTGATAGTCGGTCGACTATCGCCCGTTTCAGCGTACAGCAATTTTCCAGCTTCGATTTGGCACGATTTTGGTTCGTTTTAGCTCCTTTGTCTTCCGTTCCTGCAAAAGGACAATACACACCACAAAGTAGCCAATTCGGGGCAAAATAATAGTTTTCACTATTCAATAAACACGAGAATGCGCGTAATAAGAGCATAAAAAGTGTATATAAAATACGCGCATCATCCGACTGCCCCAAACCAGACTCCCTCAAATCCAAGCAACCCCCCATCTCCCTATCACTCTCCAGATTGATGCGAACATCCGATTGAAAGAATCGGGGGACGGCCCAGGGTTTATCCGAACGCACATACAAAAAGGCACCTTTCCACTTGTGACAATTCGAAAGGATGGGATAAGAAGTGACATACTTACCTCGCCGGCCAAGAGCCCAATAGGAGGACGACGACGCCTTAAGACGCACCATAAACCTGAACGCCTCCACCGAAGGCCTCCACCTTCTAAACCGGCACACCCAGCAAAATGAAATGATGGCATGGAAGGATTGGGGAGTCAGCTGACCCAACGCCAGCCTCATACGGCAAAACACCGCCTCCACAAAGGGATCAAGGGGAAAACGGAGGCCAAACTTCAAGGATTCCACGGACACCCCCACACATCCCTCGGGAGGAGAGCAAATGGACTGACCCGGGTCCGGTAACAAGTACTCATAACCCTCCCCAAGAGGATAAAGCTCTTTGGCAGCCTCAAGGCCACCAACATCAAGAACCTTTCGCCGCCAACCCTCGTCGATCAAAGTATTGGCATGAAGGAGAGGGCGACGGTCGCCATCAACACCCTCCTTTTCTGGCTCCACTGGCCCAGAGACGGAGGCCGAGCGACGAGGAGAACACACCCCTGCCTCAGAAGACTCCCCCAAACTAGGCCCCCTCTTTCGAAGACGGCGACGCAGGACCATAGAGCTACCAACAACATCCCCCCCAAATCGCCGGACGACGACAAACCTCCGCCACCCCTCGCAAAAGTCAACGTTCCACCGGCAGAAATGCGCAAAGCCCGCAGAGGCTCCGCATAAACAGACCCCACCTCTTCTACAGATTCCCCGGACGAAACATCGCCGACCCCTTCGACAGATCCACTGCGCTGGGCCCCGTCGCGCTCCGACACCCCCTCGTCGTCCTCTACCCCGAAACGAACTTGCCGGGAACGGGTGGACATGACGCGAGAGCAAAGGAATAAAACAAAAGACAAGAGACAGAAGACTAACCTAGAAGGGCCGGCAAAAATAGAGCTCCCACGGCAGGAGACAGCGACTAGGTCAGAAACGATTGAAAAGTGAATAATTGGCTTTGCACTTAGTGAGAGTGAAATTGCAAATGAGGGGCAAATGAGAAGGAGCCCCTATTTATATAAAGGAAGCCTCCTAGGGCCACCCACCAACTGACAGAGACCAAGTGGCATTCAATACAACACGAAAATTGCAGAATACGAAGAGACAAAACAAGGAAAAAAGGGTAGGCAAGTGGGGAAGCGCGACTTGGGGCACAAAACATGAGGATTCATATTCAGCAAACAAAGTCAACATACATCCGGGTAATACAACATTAGAAAAAGGGGGAGCCGGCAAACCCCGAAACTACACAAACCGACCAAAAGAAAAAGACTAACTAAAAACATAACCACACCGCCAAGCGTACCGCCTTTCCATCTACTAACCTCGACCGGCAATATGAGGTACCCTCCAGACCCATACCGCCTGGCAAAACCTCACTCCATATCCTCCCCCTCGGTGTCCTCTTCAGGAAGGGAGGAGGCCGAGGTAGAAGGGGAAGAGGAGGAGGCAGGAGAAGGAGGAGGGGCGCGAACCCCAGGAGGGATGTCGAAACCCTCATCCATCTCGTCCGACGAGTCATTAGGACAAAAAGGGCCGCCCATCCATGACGGCCCAGACGAACGGCTACTCGAAGAAGAGGAACCGGAGGAGTCAGCTGAGGAGGGACAATCCGGATCAACATCCGGCTCAAAGACGCCAAAGTGCACCCTCGCACGCCGGCGACGATGACCACTACCACCGCTGGGAGAGCGCCTGGAGGTCCCTGCAATAGGAGGAGGGGCAGGAGGGGCAGCTTCGATAGGCACCGGCGGGCGGTACGGAGGCCCTCGAGAAATCCAACGACCATACTTGTTGTTCGAAGTCTCGGGAGAGGGGGAGCGTTTCCTGCGCCGGACAGGACTGCTCGGGTGCACCACGGCGGAGGACGGAGAATTGCTGCCAGAAGAGGACGACATGAGTAAGTAGGAATGGATTACTTGAAGAGGGATGAAACAATGATGCCAAAAATGGCAAAAAAGGAAGACCTTATATAGGAGGAACAAAGCCATGCATGCACCATTAAATGCATACAACCACCCAAGCAACCTAGGAAAACCAAAAGCCATCATTACCTCTACACAACCTAGGCTAGTAGGAAGGATGGACGGATTGCACGCAAAACGAGATACACAACCTAGGCTAGTAGGAAGGATGGACGGATTGCACGCAAAACGAGACCGACCCTGCGGCACCTCGCCCAGGGACTATTCACTGAGAAGCGGCCCACGGTGACCCCGGGCAGACATCCAGCGAGGGGCAATTGATGGGGGTCAGCACCACTGGCTCGGTCGGTAGCCGGCGTCATTACGACTGATCGCTGCTCCACAAATCGGAGCCTACCGGCCCCCTCCAGCCGGAGAGATGTCTTCGGTCGGGCTTGGTGTCCGGCGGCCATTTCCCTGCCTCGAGTCCTATAAATACACGAAAGACATCCACCTTGAAAAGGGGGAGAAAGACAGACACATGATCTCTCTAAAAAGCTAAGTAATATCCTCCCGAAAACTAACCTACGCACCCTAATCCACACTACTGACTTGAGCGTCGGAGAGGCAACCTCGGAACCCCTCCGAGGCCCTTGTTTGTTCCCCGTGCAGGTCAGAGTTCAGGTCACGTAAGGAGAGGAGCGGAAGGTTGCCGGTCATATCCGGCGGGAGGCCTTCGATTGTTTGATACCCAAACAAGATCCCTTCAATTAACACGGGGTGTTTCAATCACTCTCACTTGAAGAACGCAACGTTCTCGTTGCGAGCCTGAGAGCATAACCGCTGACCAAGAATTCACCCCCGCTAGGTGCCAAATACACGGGCGCAGGGGTGCTCTGATACCATTTGTAACACCCGGCCCACTCCAAGGACCAAATATGTTAATCGCGGTAGCCCACCAGACTTTGTACTGGACTCACAGACCAACACATGTTCATTCTAGCGTATTTTGTCCTCACTCATGCGAATACTCTCGGCCAAACACGCTTAATTGTGAAGTATTTTTGAAGAACTCGTATCCTCAGTGTCTAAAAAATGAGGCCATATCCGATTTGTTGGGGTAAGATTCGACGGGTCTGGGCAAGGTCTCGAAAGTCGGACCCACTGTCATCCCTATCCGGTACTCCACGGTTCATTTTTTTTTAAAGTAGGCGGGAGAAGAAGGCAGAGAAAATTTCGAACACCAACACCGACACCATTTTCCGTTCTCTCTCTCAACTCTTGTCGCGCTCTCTCTCATTCTCTCTCCTCTTTCCAACGGCTCTAAACACATACACTAAGCATATTTCCCTTCAGTTCTACCACCACCATCCTCCAACTCAAAGAGCAATTATCCTAAAACCCTAAACCCCCAATTCAATTTTAGGGTTCCAAGTAATTCAAAGTCATGGTGGTGTTATGATGGAGGATACGATTGTGTTACCAGAATGGATAACGACACTCAAGAGCAGGCTGCTGGAAGTAGTAAAATTCATAGTGTCCAACCACTTAGAGATCTCGAATCTAACTGGGCTGTCGATCTCTCCCAAAACCTTGAAGATTATCTCTTGAAGATTTGTTCTGGTGAAATTACTGCTGCAGATGAAGACGCCCATTTCTCTGTAAATTTCGCTGAAGGTTTGAGCTTTTTTTAGGTTTTATTATGTTTGGTTGATTTCTCAAATTTTTTTGGCTTTTCTGGTATTGTAATGCGCGAGCTTCTGGGAAATTTGCGGAAGCGATTGAGACACTGGGGTAATGTTGTTATTGGTTTTAAAATTTGCTGAGTTTTGGGAATTTTGTAGCTGCGTTGTTGCTTCAAGGTTCGATTCAAGTGTATAGCAGGAAAGTGGAGTATCTTTACAACCTGGTATTACATACTTTGGAGTTCATTTCTCAAACAAGGTCTGTGTTCGATTATCGATAGCAATAATATCGTCTTTTCTTTCATTATTAACATTTTGATTGAACGTCTTGTATATTCTTGTGCGTTTCGCCTTCATTGCTGGAAAAAAAATTAGAACTTGTTCATCATATTATGATGCAAACGCTAACATTTGCCGTCCGTCTCTTTGAACCCTTTTATTTTCTTCTTGTTGATGTGGGAATATGGATATGCTATCAGTCTAACCTGGCAAGTATATAATGGTACTCGTCATTTCAAGGGTATACAAAATGGAGAAAGCAATTATTTTTTGGGATGGAAGAATACGTAACTGTTGTTGTCACATATTCCGTATATAGAGTCGAGATGCTAAGACACTTGCTGCCTTTATACTGTATTGATTTTGGTTAGGGTATTAGTCTCAACTTCACTACTGATCTCGTAATTTGTCTCGGTAGCCTAATCTTGTGGTGTGCTATATTTAAACCGTTGTCCTCCAAAATCATTTTAAACTCTTGATTTAATACCATGATCGCGGCTATACTGTCAAGTAGGAACATCCGATGAATAGCCAGTTTCCATAAGCCTTCTTATTGTAATTATGGGTGGGTGAGGTTCGATAACTCTTTTATGCTTTTGACACATTGTTGAGTAGTAAATGAGGTGAATGGCGATTCACCATTATTTTTCTTGTAATCAAAGTTATTATCTAATATTCTCTGTGTGGCTTTGTGCTTTATTATTCTGTAGTTACATGATTTGAGTTATCTAATATCTTTAGATATCATTCCATCACCAAAATATAGAATGTGATTCTGTTTTGTTCTTTGGACATCTCCATGCCTTTTATTTCCTATTCTATCTATATCCATAAGGAAATATCACTTTACTTTGTTGATGCAACAAGGTGTTGTTATTTATGTATATACCCAGTAGTGTAGTCTTTCGTGAGAATATCAGATAAATTTATACATGCACTAGTTTGGATGTGGCTTTTCTTTTATTTTCTTTTCTGAATTCACTTATAGCTAGATTGCCCCCTTACATGAATCTTTTGTTGAGGATGAGTCTTAGTCAAACAACCTGGGAAATGAGTCAGTGACTCATTATAAACATGCATACCACCTGGATTCTGCATTTCATTAGTTTATGAGAGCCACCAGTATCTTACTCATTGTACTCATATTAATTAGCTTCTCAAATAGGCTTTAATGTCTACAAGGGTAGGGAAGATGTAGGAGGTATGCAGTCATTAACCCCATGTAACAGATGAGACGGTTACAATTGACCTTAGTTCGGAAGCAGGCATTCTAAAAACAAAGCAGATAACATTTAAGAGCTACTTCGATTTTGGCAATGGCTCCAACAAGTTGTTTTTCATGCATACCACCTGGATTCTGCATTTCATTAGTTTATGAGAGCCACCAGTATCTTACTCATTGTACTCATATTAATTAGCTTCTCAAATAGGCTTTAATGTCTACAAGGGTAGGGAAGATGTAGGAGGTATGCAGTCATTAACCCCATGTAACAGATGAGACGGTTACAATTGACCTTAGTTCGGAAGCAGGCATTCTAAAAACAAAGCAGATAACATTTAAGAGCTACTTCGATTTTGGCAATGGCTCCAACAAGTTGTTTTTCATGCATACCACCTGGATTCTGCATTTCATTAGTTTATGAGAGCCACCAGTATCTTACTCATTGTACTCATATTAATTAGCTTCTCAAATAGGCTTTAATGTCTACAAGGGTAGGGAAGATGTAGGAGGTATGCAGTCATTAACCCCATGTAACAGATGAGACGGTTACAATTGACCTTAGTTCGGAAGCAGGCATTCTAAAAACAAAGCAGATAACATTTAAGAGCTACTTCGATTTTGGCAATGGCTCCAACAAGTTGTTTTGGGCATCGGACCATGTCAGTGTCATCTTGCCCATATCGGACTGAGATTCGTGATTCTCAGCCGTCTCGGACGATTTTGCCCCTTTTAATTATACCCGGCACATATCGCCGTTTCCTGCTCGGTACCCAACGAGACCGAGAAATATCGGCCGAGCCGAGACGAGACGGCCGGGATTTAATACCCTGCGAACAACATCATAGCCATAGTCCCAAAAAGATCTGGAGTCGGTTAACATGAATCAATATATGAGGTCGTCAAGTCGTCATCCATTGGAAATAATTGTGTATTAAATATGTCTTAAATCTAGCCGCCTGTTTTGGTGTTTATGTTCTTAAATTTTTGTGTATACTTTTTTTTTCTCTATACATAAACAGGCATTTCTAGATGCAAAATGTTCTGTTCTGCTACTGGTATTTCTGATGTGAGACATTAGAGTGATACAGCAACAAAAACATTATCCTTGTATGGAGCGAACAATGTCTATGCAATCACATTTCCAAACCACTAATCTGTACACAGCGAACAGTATGATTTCCCATTTACTTTCTTGGGACCTTTATATTTTAAACTAAAGTTGTCGTTGATTGGTAGAAGCTCAACATTTTAGCCAATCATTATTTTAGTCCAAGAATGCCCACATCTGATACCCAAACCTAGCCTGAAACAAAACAAGTAATATTTAGCATTTCCTTGTTCACTATACTATACCACTAAATAAGTTACTAATTGCTCCCTTACGAGAGTATTGCCCTTAAAAAGCTTTTAGCTTCCTTTATTAGATGGCGAGATAGGTGTATCTGGTTCATCAGTTGTGACCCTTGGGTATTGTGTCCATGTCTTGATCTAACCCTTGGAGTCTCTTGTATGGTTGCCCAGTTGCTCACCCATATGTGTTGATGCTGCCAACAAAATTATTGATCAACACCGAAACCATTTTAAAAGCATCTCTAAAGGCCATCTTAATGAACACTAATCTTGAAATGTAGACCCAACTGCTACTTTGGGTCTCTAGCTTTTGGTTGTTATATGGCGCATATCGCATTACATTGCCCGACGGGAAAAAGGGGCTAAAAGAAGCTAAATACTGTCGTATAGTCCATCACTGGACTAGCAATCACTTTCTGTGTAAATGCTTGTTGTTTTTCTATTTAAGTTACCATTCTAGATGATATGCTAGGGCCGTGGAAACCACTTGCTAATCTTCATTTATATTTGCTGTATTTTTTTTATTGAAAATTAGATCACAAGACAGTGTAGATAATACTTCAGACCAGCAAGTACCAAGTTCATCCCATGGAGTTGAAGATGAAGATGATCAGTTTTGGGTCTCAGATGACATTCCAGGTATCTCCTAACTTCAAATTTATAACTTTGTTATTTACTCGGTGGATATATGTTTTTGGTCCTTATTCTTGTCAATTGGCTTTTTGGTAGTGGACGGGAAAAATTGCCTGGACCATGACACTAGCAATGATAATTTTATGGATCATTTTATAAAACCACCTGCCAATCTAGTTGTACTCGAAGGTGATTGTTTAGATTCAACTGGTGATGGCGGAGAACTGGAGTCATATCTGGTACGATGATCACTTACATACTATATGTAACCTGATAGTAAAGCGATGTACCGTTGATGTGATTAGTCTTTTCAATATCTGTATTTTGCAGTTGGCCACCAGCAATCTCTATCGCGATTTCATTCTTCTCGATCCATGTGATGCAACTGCTATAGATGAATTTCTCAAGGATGAGAAGTCTAGTGACGCCCATTGTAATGGCTATCAAGGAAGTTCATTGATCACAAAAGTTCACAAGAGTTTCTTGACTCCTTCCAAACTATCTGGAGGAATCGGCCACATGTCATCTGGCAAGAAACGCCATGATCATTTTAGTCAGGCTTCACCTCTTGGGGCTGTGAAACAAGTCCCAAACAATGATTTTGGGCCTGGTCCTTCTAATTTCACCAGTCCTGATAACGGAAATTATGAATTTGAAACCGATGATTTTCATTCACATCATGAGAATTTTGACGATTCTGGTGGTGGTGAGGATGATGACGACGACGATCCTTGGAAGCCCCTGAATCCTCATGAAGCTGGAAACTTAAAAGTTAAGCCATTCAAAAAAGGTTCGTCAATTAATTGTTTTGTTTCACTGTCTTGAATTTTATCCTGGTTAATCACCTTAGTTTCTCGCCATTTTTTGTTACACAGTTAACGTTCGTAAAAGGACTGATATGGCAAAGCAAGTTACTGTTACTTCTCAATTCCCCTTAGCGAAGTTGAATGGAACAGTTTGTCCAGAGATTGCAGAAGTATGGGAGATGCGTTTCCGTGCTCGTCAGAGACAACAAGAATCTCTACCTCTTTCATTGTACGAAAAGGTCTGGTCTTAGTTTGAAAATTGTGTGCTGAGTTTGCTGCCCAAAATTTTACGCGGAAAATACAAATGTGTTTACAAAACTGTGTGGTTCTTTAGAAGCATGCTGTTCTTGTCCCTGAGTGCCCCTAGTGCCTCCTAATTCTAAAGATTGTTTCATCTTCTAGTATGAGTTTATTATATACCTGCTTGAGCTGGCGCTAAGTTTGAGATTTCATGTGCAGCTGCGTCAAACTCTTGTCGATGAACATGCAAATCATGGTGCCTTTCACCCTCAGGAGAAGGATGATATGGAAAATACATTTGATGAGGAGATCAATGATTTTGACCATGATGATTTTGACATGCCAGATGACACCTTCATGGATGAACAAGTTAACTGTCAGCCAAACATGGTTGGTCAAACTCTTTTGGTGATCTTTTCAAATTTCAAGGGGTTGGGAGAAATATCGAAGATGAAGGCTTACTATGTGTTATGCATATGGTGCTCCACAGTTACTCTGTAAAGCTTACTGGCTTACTCGTCCATGCAGGATGATGATTTCGTTGATCACCATTATATGAAGGATGCTGATACTTCTAAAAAGGATCCCACTTCTGAAGCAAACCTTGAAGATCTCTGTCGTGCTCACTTGGTGAGATTGCTTTACACTTTTATCTATTTGTTTGTGACATCTGTGATTTAATACCATGCACACACTGCTTGTGAGTTAATTCAATGCACACACTTCGGCTAGATTGCTTTTTATTTTTTAGTATCTTTATCTATGGAATGTTTTATGTATGCTGAATTCTGATGTTTTTTCTGGGGGTGGAGTGTTTGGACTTTGGAGCATTGTGAGAAAAATGGCACTGTAAAGGGGTTGCATAAATTTAAGAAACGGTGAAATTTATTTGGAGACATTTGAAGAGGGTTTGTGTATTAGTCACCAGCTATTTTGTTTCCTTTTATGGTGCTTTGTATATCTTAATAAAACACAGTATATAATAAGCGATTGCAGCTTCCTGACACAATTACTCATTGGCGAAGGGAATCTACTAGAAAGACCTGTTTTTGCAGCATAAAATAACTGTACATGCCAAAACTGGGTATCTGATAAAGCTCCATTTTTACAATAAATTGTGAAATGCAATCCCATGCATATCCTCATCAGTCATTTGCTCTTCATTGGTAGAAAAAAATGTTGTCAGTTATTATGTACCAGTACTTGTAGAAAATGCACATAACTTTGTTTGGACTTGTTCGAAGATCAATAACAAGCTATAATAATCTGAACTCCGAGTTATTGGAAATCCAAATTACATTTACAATTTAGGAAAGACGTGTGTGAAGATTATGTTATGGCATCAGTTATCTTTTATATATAGCTTTGTAAGCCCTGTGATCATTTATTTGATTTCTACCTCAAATTATCTGCTTATCCTACTCTTGTTGGCATAAATGCATAAGTTCAATACAATGATCTGAACTGGTGACCTTTTCACACTGACCCTCAATCTCTGTCACTAGGCCAATACACCGTTGGTAGTTGTCTAAGTTTCTAATGAAAATAGAAACACAATGTACCAAGACATGACATGACAGATGAGTCTGATATTGTCCTTTTGTGTCATAATTCAGTGTATTGTTAGATATCATGAAAGTGGTTCATGTTTCCTCTCAGGATACCCTTCTTGCTAGCATATCTCAAAATGAGAAGCAGACTGAACTGGCAGCTCGTGTTTCAACGTGGAAGCAAAGAATTGAACATGATTTGGAAGAGGAGGTATTAGCATTCATTTATACCTGACTTTTAATTTTCAGTTATATTTTACATCCGTGGGATAAAGGCTATTTGACTATTTGTTCATTCTAATGTTTGGATGCATTTCTTTTTCCAGGATTCACGCCCGCCTTTTGACATTCATATATATGGTGAAACAGTCTTGGACAGATTGTCTATGGATGAAGGTATAGCTGATACGTCTTTCACAAATCTTGTGAAGGGACAAGAAAAGCAAGACATTGCTCGCACCTTTTCAGCACTCCTTCAACTGGTAAGATTTAAAGTTTTACTCCGTATTTATAAAAAGAAATGGCTTAAACAAGAATTTTTGGACTGAATATTCTTCCTCCGCCTCAATCCTTTCTTTACTTTTTTATTCTTTGTGAGGGTATTTTAGTCAAAGACAAACAAATAATTGGGACAGAGAGTAATAGAACGTAAGTCAATTAAGTATTTCCAAGCATCTAAAGCACTCTATTTTTTTCTGAAAACAAATAGTGGCATCAGTATGATAGTAGTATTACTGTTATATTTAATTCTAATTTTAACTTGCGCACTTCATTATGCCTCTACTTAAATGTTACTCCCTGTTAGTGAATATAACTCAGGTTATCGAAGTGTTCCGTTTCCCTTGTGTTACTCAGACACCTCATTTGGCTGCCGTATTGCATATTTGTTACGTATCCTGTTCGATAATACATGATACTTCGAACTTTATGTTAGACCAAAATACTCCGTATTGAAATTTCCACACAAAATAGCCATATCTGATGTATTGTGTCGGATATTTGCAAATGAATCAGAGTAACATAGCCGATTTCCCTCTAAACCTTCGGTCTGCTAAATGGAATCAGTAAAATTTTGGGACAGCATAGTGAAAATATTCCTACTTTTGTAAACTTTTTGTAAATTTGTTTAGTTTTTTCTTTAGGCAATGACAATACAACCAGCATACATATCAAATGAGAGACGGCTCTCTTCTTTTGCAGGTGAATGACAGAAAAGTTGACCTTGATCGATGCACTTTAAGTGACGACTCTTTCTGCTATACTGCTGCGAATCCGTTCAAGGTGAGGCTTCTGTGCAACAGTAGAGAGTCAAGGAAAATGCAGTTTCAGTTTTCGAAAAAGAGGCAGAAATCTACCATCAATGGGAAACACCGCAAGAGACGTGAAATGGATCGTTCTAACAGAGAGTCCCCAGATGGCAGGTCAGCCTCACCTGCGGCCAAGTCACCACCTATTTTATCAAAACCAACTTGTCAACTCTCTGTCAAGAAGATGAAATCTAATGGACTCACGACCACTCCTGATGGAAAACGAAGGCGGAAATCAAGATTAGCTGACTAATGATCTGGAATCGGGTAAATGATTCTAAGATAAGATGAAGAATTAGTCTAGTTTTGTTTGTAGTAGCTTAGATTTGCTAATGGTGATTGCTTAAAGTGCTTAGTGTCTTATTAAGCACTATTATGAGTTTGTTTGACCCTTTTTCTTTCTTTGAGTTTTAATTTATTCTTAGTTTTAGTTTGACCTTGTAATAATATTTAGTCTCACTAATTTGTGTCTACGTTCTGTAAGTATATGTATTCTACTTATCTCCATTGTTCTTTATATATACACTAGTATACAACCCGTGATAAATCACGGGGTTGTTAAGACGATTATGTTTTAAAAGTGGGTTCTATTATGAGACGGTGTATTAATATTACTTTAGGATGAACAAGTTAGATACAGATAGGTGGCTAAAGTGAACATAAAATAATAGGTAAAAGTGTTTGGCAATTTCATTAACAACCCGTGACGTATTGTCTGTTTCATTCATCGAGAATGGTCGGCACATTTTGTCGAAGATCATAGCATCGGTACGTTGTTCGTTAAAGCAGATTATTGTGCGAAAAATAGGATAGAGGTAAACATGTTATGTGGCACAACCCCCTTAACTATGAAGTTTACCTCCCAAAAATAAAATTTCCCCAAATAATGCATCTCCTCAGTATCAAATACAGAAAAGCAATCCCCCATTGATTCCCTACGCACAACTGACGACATATTATTCCTCCCCCCTAGAATTGCCCAAAATATTCGACTGCCCGCCTGTGTAGCCTGCTGTCTGCAACAGTGTGGAGAAGAACAGAGTAGCATATGGAACAGATTGCGTCTTCAATAGGTAATTTTCGAAACATCTACTCTCTAATATCACTGTATTGATGTGCTGTCCTGCTTGCATGAGTTATCATATCACCATACTTGCTCATATAGATATGCTTAGATCATGTTGCAGGGAATCTGGTATGTTCAAAGGTGTGATGAATTTGGTACCTTTATACTGTTTATATATGCAGGTATTTATAATTGTCCAAGCAATCACCATTTGTCAATTGCATGAGAAGACTTCACCCTATATAAATAGAGTTATACCTTTGTTTACCACACGCTTGAGTTGTATCCGCTAATGTTTCCGTCACAGCCAGCCCTATTGCACATCCAACGACCTTGCTCATTCTTCGTTGCCTTCGAACGACACTTATTGCAACTATTGTAGTACCAACCACTATTGCACTCTAAGTCGATAATTCGACCGTAAGTGTAAAAGTACCCGGACTACATCCAAGACAGAACATAAGTAAGGGAGGTAAAGAGTTTAACATTCACACAATAGAAAATTTGAAAGATGAAAGATGGTTAGATCACCTTCTCATTCTCCTTAATCTCGGGAATGGTTTTTATATTGTCTAATGTGAGGACATCTATCTCCTCATCCTCGTCAACCTTGTCTATGATCTGAAGAGAGTTGCTTGGTGCGAGTGTCGAGAAACTGCGAAAGTAGTTGTGACGAATGAATTATGTACAGTCTCAGAGGCTATAAAAGTGCGATGGTAGGGACCTATAAATAAAGGGAGATGCAAACCTGTTACAGAAAGCTGCGACCTCGGGAATGTCGAGGCCGAAGTGGATCTTAGTTGCGTTATATGTCGTCTGCAAACGCCAACCATCGAATTTGCGAACTTCAACGCATTGAAGAACAACGACCGGAGATTGTTGTGGGTTCGTTTGTTTCTGTATCAGTTCAGGAAGATCGACGGAATGAGGACTCCATAACGTGCAGGGGATTTGACAGCAGGTGCAGCACACAGAAAGCAGAATTAGGAAAAGTTATTTCGATGAATAATTTGTAAAAAAAAATCTAAAATTGAAACAGTTGTTGAAGGAAGTACGTACTCCACATCCTCAAGCTTAATTGTACGACATTTAAACCCGTTTTTGGTCTCGATCAAGGGACCAACTTCGAACAATTTTCCAACCAAATCTGTATGGTAAAGAACTTGTAAGGAAAATATATATACGAAATCTTTCTTACTTAATTTAATCAGGTATATGCATGCATGTATTCTCGAGTTTAACATCGAATCCAAGTGAATCTCAAGCTTAGTTCAACATAAAGCTCGTGATTGTGATTGTGATTACAAGCTTTTAATTGGGTTTCGATTTCAAATGGTGGATTCATCTCAAACCCTAACTTAAATTAAGTAAAATAATGCGTTCTCTTCCTCATGAGTCATGATCATGATGATTTAAGCCAAACTAACAAATTCGATCGAATAATAGTAAAAGCATTAGTTTGAATCAAGAGCATTGATTATAAAAATACACGACGATCATCTAATTAAAGTTATGGAATCGAAATATGAGAAACCATGCATGCATATACCTGATTAAAGTAATTAAGAAAGGTAAGATCATCTAATTCATCTCCGCAAGTCCTTGTAAGGCAAATGTATTGTCTATAGTAAAGTAGACGAAGATATGAACATACCGATGTAATGAGTTGTTGGAACGCGACCGTTTATGATATCCTCGAAATTTGCGAAACGGAAACCATACTCAGGGATGGAATGTTCTCCGGTAAAAGGAATTACCTTGCTTGAATATTCGAAATAAAGTCGGAAAAGTGCAGGTGTAACCTTCTCGTACCCAACGTTGTTACTGACACTAACATTCTTTATGGTGTACACCACTCCAACTTCGAGGGAACCCGTAAATTTCAACAACACTTGCTTGCGCACAGTACCTTGAATTATTTGGTTCTGCGAAGAAAACAAAGAATTTTAAAATCCGTGAATGGGAGGAAGAAGACATAAGAAGAATATCGTATCATCAATTCCATTTCACGATTTCACGATAACAATAAGAAGACAGAACAATAATAAGAGAAAAAATATAAAATTCAATTTCACGATTTTAAGAAGAGTACCGTATCATCAATCAACAACACCTCGATTGATTCGGTTTTCTTCTTGTCCATGTAAGCGGGACGTGTCCATCGATGTATGACCCTCACCTTCATGTTTTCAATCCTGTCGCCATCTTTCAACTCAGGAATGGTGACAAACTTCTCAGAAGACATGGTAGCGTGGATCTTGATAAAATATTGATGAATGTTACGATTTGCGAAGGTCGGTGAAGATAACCACAACCGAACTCCATTTTATAGGAGTTGGGTGCGGAGATAGGGTGAGCAATTGTTAAGGATTGGTAATTTCGAAATTGAATTGTTGAGAACCGAAGGGTTGATTCGTTGCTCAAGGATTGTTTTGCCGAGGTGGGATGATTCATGGCTTGTATTGCCGAGATGGGGTTGTTCAAGGGTTGATTGAATTGGGGTATTGAATTCCCATTCATGGGGAAGTGGGAATGTTTGGTGGGGATGAGGGAGTAGGTAGCAACGTTCGACAATTTGGGGGAGAATGAAGGGAATTGCTGAGAGGCCATAGATTGTGTGAATTGGGGGTGTTTAGGTTGCCATGTCATCCTAGGTGGTTTCCTCTTTTATTAACCAGAGATTCAAAATTATTGTTGATGTCCGAATGTATTTATATTCCGAGGCTAAGATAGAATGATTTTAAGTTTGATATCTGCTGACAATAACCTAGTCTTTCAGACCTTGATTTTTTTTAAATTTATTTTTTGCCAGTGAAACCTTGTTGATGTCACGGGTGGTTGATTTCAGCTTATGGAAAGTAAGTGAACGAGTACACATCACCACAGTCCACAGAGAGGTTGACTTTATCGAAGATGTCTCAGTTCCAGTAGTTTAAGCCTAAGTACCATGGACAATAGGTTCATTCTCCCTATATTATAATACGACTAAGTAACCACACATACTGACATACACCATTGATTGTAGTTGAGAAATTTCATATCAAACTACAAGTCTTGATGCTGTACTTCCATTGCTGAAACAACACATACATAAAGCAACTGAAGATGTTTTTATTCAATCAAAATAATGACAAATGCAATATAGCTGCTATCCCCAACTTAAACAACAATGATCAAACTCTTGTCTGAAACTGCCGAAAAGAATGGTGATTAGTTGTGCACGGGTACACTTCGTTTAGCAACATCAAAGTTGACGTCAACAAGCCCTGTTATTCCGGCTGTTATTTTTTGACCTGGTTTAACTGGTCCGATACCTTCAGGGGTTCCTGAATCACATAACACAGAAAGATTCATTTCGTCAAGGATACAAGTCCAGATCTACTAACAGCATATATATTGTTTTTGTTTTCTAACACGCACTGTCATAAGTATTACAGATTTGTGCACTGGAAGGAATGGTGTCAGAAATCTGAAGCATGTGATCGATCACTCAATGAGAGAAACAACATAATTAGATGGTACCTGTTAAGATGACATCTCCTTCCATGAGTGTCATGAAAGAACTAATGTGGCTGATCAGAAACGGGATTGCGAAGATCATGTCTTTGGTTGATCCTTTCTGACGTAACACTCCATCAACCTTTATTTTCATTAACAAACCCGTCGAGCTCAGTATTCATCCATTCATTTTTTTCAGGATCCATATTGAGGAATGAGGAATAATAGACATATATGACATACCTCCAACCATAGCTCCAAGTCGTGAGGATCAGGAACTGCAGACTTGGGTACCTGCAGGGGCCGGGGCAGGGACAACGTCAATATGGAAACAATGGGACAGATGAGATGGAGGTTATGAGAATTAAGGTGAAAGAGTGTTACCAATGCACTGATGGGTGCAAATGTATCCCCAGCTTTAGCCCCCATCCATGGAAGCCCCGCAGCCTAGTATGTATCAAAAATAAGGGATAAGTTTAAAAGTTGCGTCTTCAGACTTATTTTTCGGGTTCAGAAGGAAGATCAGAGACAAGTAAGTAACCTTAATAGTTGCTTGGAGTTCCTTTGCAGTCATGTCAAGTCCCAATGCATAGCCTGTGAGCGAGTGGAGGGGAATACAAACAAGCAATCAGAATGAGAATGAGAATGGTATTATTCCTAGCCTATTAGCTCATGAATCATGATATGGTTGGCAACTGTATGTACCAGCGACATAATCCAAGGCAGCAGACTCGGGGACATCGCGAGCTTTCTTGCCAATAACAACAGCAAGCTCGGCCTCGTACCATAGATGCTCCATTGACGCAGGCACCTCAATTGTGCCTCCATTTGCCAAGTATGACGATGTCGGCTTCAAAAACAATACTGGCTCCTGTTGTTTCCACATACGAGTACTCTACTTATTATCATATCATTCCTCTTATTAATTACGATCAACACATTTGCAAACCAAATTGCTTGCTTTTTCTTACGATCAACAGTTGAACGTACTCGTACTACATCGATGTAAGGGTTTAGTTAAAATCATCTACTCGTACTACAACGGAACGCATGATATTTGATAAATGATGTAAATAGATACGGGTGTAATAATTAGAGTAATAAGTTAAAAGGCATGCAAATAGGCAAGCATGTAAGTAAAGAGGAAAGAAAACCTTAGGTAAGGAATCGGGTTGATCTCTGGAAGTGGCATCATGATAATTACGACCGACTCCAACAATCTTAGTCCCAGATGCAATCAACTCATCCATTTTCTTTATTATTTTCAAAATCTCAATTATAGGAACAAAAAGTGATTCTATACTTATACTATGAGGTATATATAATAAGTTGTACAAGTAATGGTGCAAAGAGTCGTACCTTACCTAATGATGGCTGGCTAATACAAACAAAATGAAATGAATATGCCACCTCAGCAAACTTATTAATTATGGACTACTTTGTATCACAAATTCTTAAATTATTCGTCCTAATATTATGGTATGTCAAATAATATTCATTTAGACAAAAAACAAAATCATTTAAGAAATGCCAATATTTTGTGCTTATCTAACTAAATAGTAGTTATTACTTGACCAGTTATAAAAATATAACGGATAATTTTGTTATAAGAAAGACTAACTGATCAATTATTGGGGTGCAGCCAGTGTGTAGGTAAGGATGTGAGGAAATTGCCATGTGATTGGATTTTATTAGATGGGGGAAATTGTATGTGGTTGGAATTTAGTGTCATTTTATATTCAAATCTTTGTGATGTAGATCGGTTTATTTTGAGGAACATGGCTGCTGTCTGTCCGATGTCGATTACCAATATTTTAAGGTTGGAAATTGCCTCAAGGGACCACCACGGGCCCATGGTCATCTCCAAATTCATTTTACAAAAGGTCTAATTCTTTTCACCTTATTTTCACTTTCATTCAATTAAATACAGTATTTATCTTTATTTAATTTAATTAAAATTTAAGTTTATCCTTATTAATTTTATGCTGTCTAAGTCAATCAACTTATTTAGTTCATTTTAAGTTAGTTACTCTAGTTGAATTAATTTCCCTTCATTTAAAATTTCAAATTTGTACTCTTATCTTTAAGTAAAAAATAGGACCTTAATCATAATCCTAGGAAGAGGCCGACCCCCAAGCCCAATCACAAAACTTCTGTTAGATTTGGTCCAAGTAATTTTTTAAAATAAAAATAAGATACTCAAATCTTATACACTTGTTTAGAGTGTCACACTTGATGGGGAGCTCTTGTACTAACCAAATGAGTTCAATTCCTACTATGAGCATTTTTCGTGGCCCATTTGCAATATTTTGATTTGTTTCATCTTTTTTTCTTATAAAATGACAATGTTATCCATTTTTGAGAGTTAAAAAAACAGTGATTTAATACCAAAATTTAGAAATTTAAAAGAGTGATAAAAATTTATGGAGTGATAATTCACAAAAAAATTGTTTGATCCCCCGTAATATTTTTCTCAAGATCAACCACTTATCTTAGTCGGCTTCTGTAACTCTTTTATATCTTCCCACTCTATATTCATTTAGGTGAGAATAGAATAATAAAGTAGCCAAAACAAATACACAGAATTTTGACTTTGTTCATATCCAATATAATGGTCTAACGGGGAGAAATATAAGAGCAATCCAAGAAATTGTAATTGTCAAACCAAAGTGGAGAAGTCATTCTCAAGTTGGCAAGACCATGATTTATAGGATAGGATAGGATAGGTTAAGAACGAGGACGAGATAAATTTCTGTCCATACCATGTACGGAGTAAGATATAGTACTTCTATATGTTTGATGATTGCGTTATGCTCGTATTAAAGACAGAAAGTGTACCTATACAAGATATAAAGAACACAACTATACAAGTTACGGAGTACTCGTAATAGTTATGGTAAACCAGATCTAGTACGACTGTACGAGTACAAATGTGTAGATATGAACCTTGAGGAAATACAAATACTACTACACATTAGGGACCGTATGCACGGAATTTCAACGAGGATATCCATTATGTCTCGATCGATTATCTTTACAAACTCCAACTCGGTACTCCTACCTCTTAAGAGATATCGGGAAAGGCGACCTGAACGTACCAAACAAAATGTTCACCCTTTTGTTTCAACTGGGTGCTCTTTGATTTTAAATTCTATATTTTGAAAAAGAGGGCATCCAGGACGAGGAGTACTTGTTCAATGCAGAGGTTGATTGATTACCTTTGACGAAAACTGAAGGGCTCAACACTTGGCGGCTTTAGAGGACTTGCACAACATCCGGTTTGAGTGCTGGCTTCGCCTCTTCAGACGCTCCTTTACCAGAGATAAAGCACATCTGCACGTGTAAAAGAGCAACATGCCTCCAAGAGATAACACCACAAGGAATTCACATATGATTATGAAACCAAGAGCTGTACTACAATCGACACACGAAAAATTCTGTTAGAAGTCACATAATAACAATACTTGAGAAGCTGCAGTAATAAGGATCATGGATCATGCAGCAACGTCAGAGAGAGTGCTTGACGAAGCATCTTAGTGTGCAGGTAGCCATGTCTCTTTACAGGATAGTCTTCGTTACGAAAAAGAAAAGAAAATGAAGCCGGCTAAGCCCTTGTTGATAAGGGTAAGACAATAATAGTAAGACCAACAACTCGTAGAGGCCGTACCAAAAGTAGTTTTGGAACTCAATGGCTTTCTCTTAAGGAGATTGACATTGGCTTCCGCAAGCAGCGGTTTTGACATATTTTCTCCACAATCAACAAAGCATCCATAGTTTCCCATGTCGTTTAAGGCTATCGTTAGCACTGCTGCGTGCTCCGCAGCCTGCATTTAACAATATCGGTTTAGTTCTATGAGACATATCCAAGTTATGATGTGAACAGGTCTATTCTGTGTCTCATGAGATGGAAGACCTAGTTACGTACATGGTATTTTAATTGTTTGACAATATTGTTGCAGTCATCTATGGATGCATGGAATCTTAAACCCCTCGCCTTGATCACAAAATGTTTCGAAATGGTAACAAAAGTCTGAAGCGGTTGCCATTGATGACTATCTTTTAGCTTAAGCTCTGTGCTATTTATAAGCTCTGCTGGGAGAACAGCTTCTAATGTTCCAGAAGTCACTTCCATAGATAATACAACCAGAAACCGAGACTTGTTCCCTATAAACTTGCAGAAAAGAGCATCGTCAGTTGTGTATGGAAATGCAAATTGGGTAACAATGTAGGATACAAATATAGTGACCGTTCCAGATCAGTTAAGTTTATTAATGAACACCAGGAGAGGGAACCGAGAAATCAGGATTGCAGGAAGTTTATTCATGGTCTGTGGGTCGAAAAACAGATGAGCATACCGGGATAGTAAAGCACATCCGGATCTCCAATTAAAAACTCGAACCTGTTTCTACCCTTCTCATAAATCAGTGATCCATGGCCATCACCACTATTTTCTTCCAAAATGATATACTCGGGGGTGATTACAAATGGAGGGTCGTTGACAGGTTCTACAACAATCGTGACATTCAAGTCAGTGATTCCATTTTTATTCCTAGCGGAGACTTTGATCGTGTCCTCACCATAAAAGTTTTCCTCCCTGATTTACAAACAAAACCAGAAGGATTATGTGCTCTCTGTTTAGCGGAATTCATTCATCACGACAAAAGAGATGCAGACAGTTCAATGATCATTCTGTCTTTCATCATGTTCCAAAGCCAATGAATAATAGAGGTTCGTCTTTAAAAAAAAAGGAAGATAAAAAAAGAATGCATCAAGAGCAGAAAAGAAAAAAAATTACCCAAGATATTGAATTGACTGCAAAACCATGTTGATTACTTCCACATGGCCGGACAAAGTCACAGCTTTTGCTTTAGGATCATCTCTGCTAACTGTAAATTCAGTCCAGATTGGTTGCCAAAATTGCATCAGCATGGGTGAGAGGGTAATAGTTCCATGATTCGCGCTTACAATGACAACAATGTTCTCCATTGTATCAGGATACGTCATCTCAATGCCATAAAATCCTCTGATAACGCAAACAGAAAAATGAGTTTCACAAGCAAAACCAGGGGATATAAGCACACAAACTCTAACTCAGTTTGTCTCGTGAAAGACGGTTCATATCCCTTGGTAATGTACCAATTGGCCACCCAAAAATGACCGTCCACTTCATAAGTCCAAGGAGATTTCAGCTCAAGATCAAGGAACAATAGGTGGAGTAGGTCATTAGTTTATAAAATTGATCACAATCTTCTCTTTCTCCAATCTAGGACTGTTACATGTGAGTATGTGACACATTTTTGGGTTGTAGCTTATTTATTCGCATCCCACGTGTATCATGTCCCCTTCTTTTCGAACTTGTTTAGTCGGATGAGGACGTTGTCGTTTTTTGAACCCGTCAAACAATGTCCTAATTTTGGCTCACAACTCAGGTCACCCATCACCCAACCCAACCCAACCCAACCATTGGCTCTGATAATATATTAAATTCGTACATGGGTCAGGGGACCGTACCCATGAAGGAGGAAAGCATGTCAACTTCATAAGTCCACAAAGGTTTCATCCTGTTGAAATGGTGGCTCACATCTTTCCATTGCCTATTTGCTTGAGCTCACATTACGACTTAGTATACTCTTTTAACCCATTATTTCCTCCTAAAAATCCTAGGGCTACCGTATTTCTTTATTTCCTTTAATCTTTAACTGTTGCTTCTGCGCACTACGTACTCCTACACATCCAAAATCAATTTGTAAAGGGTGGAATAACCCTTTGGTTAAAAAATAAATCACTCTCTTCTCTCTCGCAAATGTGTGGCTCTTACGTAGACACATCTTTGGGTCGAATCTTATTTAGTTTCACACTTTTAATGACGAAAAAACAAACTTACCCAAATTTAGGACTGATGACATCCTCAGTGGCCCTCCAGTTCGTGGGAAAAGAGACAAATTGAGGTGGGATGCTAAGTACATTGATAAGTACAGAAGCAGTAGCATTGTTGCCATTTATGTCACATATTGTGTAAGAGAAAGAATCATTTCCATAATATCCTTTGTAAGGAGTGTATCTAAAAAGAAGCTTATTCTGCAACAATGAACCAAAAAGTGGCTGCAACATAACAAACACGGGAGATGAGAGTACAGTTGAAGTTCTAGCGAAATACTAAAGCATGGAGCAGGAGTAAGAGTAGGAGCGAATCCGAAAGGGGTTACGGTAAATGAACAATAGTGTATCGAAACATACATTTGAAAATTCAATGATGGTAGCATTTTCCTGGGCAAAGTAATCATTTTCAAGAGCATTGAAAGCAACTGATTCATCCTCCCACACTGATATTAAGTCATCGTGAGCTCTAGGAAAATATTCGCCTGCAAAACACAACAAAGAATAAATATTGAGCCTCGAAGGTAGTATTGATGTTTGCGCATTTTGAACCCAGGTCACGAGTACCCTGCAGTAGAGATATACTGAATCCAGCGTAACCATGTTCAATACAAGCCTGGACCGACTGGAAAGTGAAAAAAATGTAATTATGTTCTGAAGTTAGCTGCACTTACTGCTGTATACATGGACCCCGAAGGGACATGGTAAGAAGCGATTTCCGTCAAAAGATGCACAGAGTTCAAAAGTGCCAATATCATTGAGCTGATATTGACCTGTATACAACCCATCATGATTGTCCACAAACATCCAGGTGTTAAACTCAGTGTGATTGATGGAACCAATCTCCAATTTTAGTTTAGATTGTTGTGACAAAACTGGGTTCGAAAATGTATCCATGAGCCGAACAATTACTTCATTCTTTGTTAACTTCTGGCTTTTAGGAGCATATTCTATAACTCCTGATATGGACATGTTCACCTCACCTGTAGCATGGTCCACACACCATAGAATCATGATATAAATCCAGAGTTTTGCTTTCGTAAATAAGTTTCATTCTCTACTTTGAAACGGGTTTTCTTTACTTGCACTCGTTTATAAATATTTCAGGAAACACCGAGTTAAAAAATGATGATTCGTACAGAGTAGCATATAGTACAGAGTTCCAAGTTCTTGCAAAAGCTGCATAGAGATTTTAGCTATATGTTTATAATCAGCTCATTTTTTACATAAAGAGAAAGATCTTGAAATACCTGCTTGAACTTCCTTTTGAAATGAATGACCTCCATTTAGTGGAATATTTCCACACAAAATGCTAATTTCATAAGCTCCACTTCTTTCAGGTGTATATGCTACATCATATGCATGAGAAACAACTTGCTTTATGCCTGCAGACTTGAATTTGTACAAGAATTTTCAATCACTATCAGATACTATTGCATAGGAAATTGTAAAAACATCTACAGTTATTTGGCAGGTATGTTCATATGCTTACACCATTGCTGTTGGCAACCGATGGGATAGGCGCTACTTCAAATTGGCTCATAGCATCATAATTCATGTGCCAAGGCGACCTACTTCCTGTAGAAAATTGTATATGCCTCTTCATCAACTCCCAACAACTACTACAATCATTTTCACAAATACTTCTGTAAAACTGCCTTACATAAGAGCTAACGTAAACTATCCGTTTTAGTCAGCAATGGTAGTTTGTAGTATCTTTTACAGACTCACTGAGTTAGATTAGGATGTACAGGGTGACTGATCATACCGTTGAGTGATTCAAGAGGATAAATTGTTGACAAAACCGATGATGAGTCTACTTTTCTAGTGATTTGCACTTGGAGCATGCTCATCTCAACTGGAGACGGGTATAAATATTTGTCTTTCAAGTAAACTGAAAATTTCGCTTCTTTGCCAGCAATGGAATGGTTCAAACCAGTCCCATTCACAATGCTATTGAGCCCATCACAATAACCTATTCACAGTTTCACAGGATATTAAACACAGTACAGAAGTGGAAGAGAATTAGAAATGAAAGATCAATGGTATAGAAGGTAAAAGGAGTAAACTAGAATACCAACAAAAACAGTAAATTCATATGGCATATTGGAGATCTTAGTGTTATGTTTTGCATTATAGATCATAAGCAGAAAGTTTCCTGGCTCCGACGCAGTGAAGGAAAGCACTTGAATCCCTGGAGAAAATTCTTTGAAAATAAGATCTGCTAAAGGTATGGATAAATTTGTGCCCTTTTCAACTATCTCAGCATCAAACTGAAATTTGCCCGGGACTATATTTCCGAAAAAATCTAGCTGATATATGAAAACCTCCATCTTGGAGAATAGTTGCGATGCGTTTGTTTCATATTTCCACTTTGCAACACATTTGGAGACATCAACTGGCCCTGTTCGTTTTTTACTTCATTAGATCACAGAAAAAAAAAGAATGGAAAACTACATCAAAATACATTTATTACTCTGTTTGTCTATTTTACGCATTCCACAAGTGGTGTCGTACCAAATAGTTCTCATTAGACGTGTTTCATGTGATCAAAAGTTGATGTTGGACTCCTTAGTAGTCCCTATTCTAGCTAGTAGCATGCTTACATACAACATCAATCCAAAAGCAAAAATAATCTATCATATTGGGCAAAGGAAGTAACATGTAGAAGAATCAGTATGGTTGACATAGAAACTCCAATGTAGGACACAAATATAATAGGCTTTTAAGAGCTTGTTCGACAGATTTCGACCCCCAGTTTTCAAGAAGGTAGAATACTGGACACCAGAACAAGAAACAAACAACAGGTCTCTTGAGAAATGGTCTCAATATGTGAAACAACCCATTTTCACAAAAACGACCCCATTATTATATACATAGGTTGGTCTTATGATCATATCATATGAGAATTTGTGATCATAAACAGGACCGTAGAGACGGAAAAGGCAAAAAGAAAAAATTACCTGGGTAAACTTTAAAGGGCAAGGGAGAAGCTCTAAGTGTTTGGTTATGTCTTAGTACAAAGAGCAAGAGGTCTCCAGCAGAGGAAGCAATGAACTCAATCCTTAAGTGGGCATGATTATTCCAACCCAAAAAGGTGACACTCAGAATATTTGCAGCAGAAGTGTTTTTGTAGGAGGCAGTAACATTAAATATAATTGAATTAAGTTCAGCATTTGTAGAAGGAATGTCATTGCCAAACGCATCTTTAGGTTGTACCAGAACCATAGCTCTTGTCCCAGCCGTGAATTCGTTCACATAATCCATCCATGATATAATCGACACTGAAGGATGCATTGGCCCTTCAATATCAATGACGGCGAAAGTTAATATGCACATTGTAACCAGAGTTATGATAATTTTATTGGCCAAGTATATATGAAGTTCAATGTTAATTTCAGCTAATTAAGTGACTCATAATTTGCATTAGACCCATATATAAAACACAAAACCATTCAAAATGATAACATGGAAATTAATTGGTGTAATAACATTGTTTCATAATCTAAACCAAAAGGATTACAGAATTTTACCCTCACTGATGAAGTAAAATGATTCACTGAACATATGCTACTGTCAATATATAATAAAATATTAATCTTTCTAGAATGTAAAGGTGATTATGAGATTCAAAGGATTAATAAAAACATATTAGAGGTCATTTGAAGTTTAAGGAGAGCGTCTCATACAAGAATCAATGCATTCAAAATAACCCTCCGTCAACTCCGCCTGTGAGTATTATTATGATAAGTATTTGGTACCGGTCTCAAGCCCGGACAAAGGAGAAGGGTTGCTGTAGGTAAGTGGCAGCGAGGGTAAAACTCAGTCACATTGGATGAACATGAATCACGATATGCACTGGCGACCAAAAATCCTATACATCAACTAGGGTTCGGAAATGAGGCAGCAGAAATTCTGTAAACTATAAGTGGATTATACCTGGATCAACAAAGAAATGAAGAGATGAATCGAGAATTTTGAAGGGATCATCAGTGATAAGCACATTAAACACCCCGACTATTATAGGAACGAATGAAATAGTCCAAGTGCTAAGATCCCCACCAACATTCAAAGACAACCCAGAAATTAGAGTGCTATTTCCAGGCTTCCCATTTGCAGATACATTAGGGTTAAATGGAATTTTATAGGATTTGGGATCAAAATTCCCCAATATCTTGATTTTTATGGTTGCCGTGTCGCCTGCAGTGTACTTATTGTGGTCGTCCAACCAACTGAACACGAAAGCTGGCTTTTCTTCATCATCTGCAAAAATAAAAACGAAGCAAATTGAGACCAATTAATTGCTTCTAGGATTTGTTGAACAAGTAAAGTACAAGAATATCCGCAATGGGGAAGGTACTTGGTTCAGCGGATGAAGAAATAAAGGAGAAGAAGAAGAAGAAGAAGAAGAAGAGTGCAGTTGCAAAATGGGGAATTGGTTGAGCCGCCATTGTTGCAGTTACTGAGAGCTTTTGGGCGGGAAAATGTAATCAACGCTTTCTGTCGTTATAGTTGTAGTAGAGCTTTCAAAAACGGATCCAACAGAAAATCACCCGAACCCAAAAAAGATCTGATCCGCTAATGATCCCAATATTTTGGGTCACAACCACTCGACCCAAAAATAACTAAATAGAAAATGAGTTTTCTAACGTGTGTTCAATGAATACTCCGTATATGTTAGCAGTATCTAAAGTTATTAGTATAAACAAGTAAAATTTTGAGCAATTTATACATAAGTACCTTCGATAATTATTTTTTTCTCCTCGTTTCATTTATGTTTGGGAGGGTTGAAGAATATTTTAATAAAATAGGACAAAAAAAATTACTGAAGGGAGGAAATATTGTTCAGACAGAAAAAGAAAAAAAAAGGTTATCATGATTTTTGTACTTAATATATACTCCCTCCGGTCACTATTTATTGCCTCATTTCATTATAATATACCTCACATATAATCATGAAATGGGTCAATAATTTATGACCGGAGGGAGTATTACTTTGAATATTCTTTAGTCATTACTTTGTGCATAGTATATTATTTTTAGTCATCTACTTTTTCATTTTTTCACTTTTTTTTTTGCCGGCTGATACAAACATGAGTTAACTTTTTCCCCGTGCGGCCAGAGCTAGCTTGTGCGCGCGAGTATTTAAAGACCTAGGAATGTATTGAACACAAAAGCAATGAAAGAACATCGAGAGGTTAAGAAGGTCTTGAAGAGTCCTGATAACTCGTGATTTTACCTATTTTTGTCCCACATTTTTACTCTTATTTAGTCGGTTTTATAACACGTTTTGTCGTTATTGAGTCGTTTTGCATTTAATTAGCTTATTAGTCGAGTCTTATATGATTAGTGTTAAATCATATTATTTCTCGGGACTTTGGTACTGTGCCTCGATATTTGATTTTGTAGGTACCAACTCGGGAAGAATTGAGACGATCAAAACGGGTCAAACCCGACTTTGACCAAAACAAGTAATCACTCTTGCCATGAACCGGACCCATTCTCCAATCAATCAACTATCAGTGCTTTCTCCACCATCATCATCCTCCATCACTTCATCACCATTACCTCCATTTTCCAATTCAATCTCCCTCCATTATCAATCAATCCATCCCTCACCTTCATAATCCTAATTCAATTTATCCCCAATTCAACAATCCACCATCAACAATTCATAATCACCATTATTACTCCTCTCATCTCCACCGTCGTCAGCCACCGGGACTCCATCGACTCTCCACCGCCGGCATTTCCTCCGACCAGCACCGTCGCCGGAGCACCGGGCTCCACCATCTCCGGCCAGAAGACGCACCACCAACCTCCGTCCCCATCTCCCTTCACTTCTCCGCTCGTCTCCACCGTGAGCAGCCACCGCGCACACCGAGTAGCATCACCATTCTAATTCTCCTCCACCGTGAACCTCCATCAGCCCAGACACCGAACGACAACTGCGCGCCACCCGAGCTCAGCCACCGTGCGTCACGCACGCTGAGCCGTGTGTAACCGAGACAGAGAAGAGGTGGCCGTGCGAAGTCTACCGTGTTCAACAACTGACCGTGCTCTCTCTCCATTAATCTGATGAATTGGTGATTTAATTTGGAATGGAAAAAGACAATTCTGCCCTCCATTATACTCTTTCTCTTTTATTTAAGTTAGGGGCCATTTCGTCTTTCACTTTATGTATTTGGATTTTTAAAGGGATAAACCCTCATTTTGTAACCAGACTGTGAGTTTTAGAATGAAGTAGAGGGTTTAGGAGTAGTGGAGTAGTAAGAAGGACGCAGCAGCAGCCTCTTCTCCTCTCTTTTTTCTTCTTAATTTTCTTTTAATTTTTAATTAGTTTTAATTAGTTTATTCAATACTCTTTTCCGTTCTTCAACTTCCGAGTTCTTTAATTCCACCCTTCTTTTTGGTATAATTCTTATCTCTTCTCCTTTATTATTTTTATTTATGTTTAATCTTATGTTTATGATATATTTAGTTAGTGATTAGTTTAAAGTTATAATCTTTATCGTTAATTGTGTGTTGTAATGTTATTTTATAATTGTCTTGTTTGTTTATATATAATTTATGGTAGGATTAATTAAAGTTTTCTCCTTTTTATTTCTTTATGCTTAGTATTAGGTTTAGAGTGATTAGTATTAGTATTTTCATTAGTATAATTATGTTTAGTGAGTAGTGTCTTTTCTAGGGGCCGATTGAACCCCGGTATGTCTCGATTGTAAGTTTGGAATTCCGTAATTGGATTGTTCGGGATATACGGAGAGGATAGTTTGGGATTCGGGAATCGACTCGTTTTTGGGTTGTGTTTGAACCCTTGACCCTTGTCCACCGACGGGAGTCGGTTAGGTCTAGGTAGTAAAACTCGCCCCTTGACTTGCCTTGCCCCGCCTAGTTGAACACGGGAGTGAGAATTAGGTAGGGTACCCTAACTATCGGTCTAGACTCTTCACCTTGGGAGAGGGGAGAGAAAGGAACGGGATTAGACGCGTACTTAGTGACCTAGGACCTTGGATTGGGTACCACGGGAGTGGACTCACTCGATTGACCTAGGAATCCGACTCACGAGCCCGGGAGGGAAGTGATCGGATTTTACTTAGTTGGACTACGAGCCCGGGAGGGAGGTAGTCGACCCTTAGAGGCGTTCCACTCATCCTAATATCCCTAGCAATTCATTATCGGTATTTTAAACTCATGATTATGATATGTCGGTGGTTAAGTCGGACCCTAGGCCTTTCTTTATTATTAGATCATAATTCTTATTACTTGTTTGATTATTAGTTAGCTTATGCTTTCATTAGTTATCTTAGTTAGTATAATTTCACCCTTGATAATTGATTCGCGTAGCTAATTCATAATCCGAGACCGAACTAGTACTCATTCCCGATCTCTCTGAGGATTCGACCCGACTTACCCTTGCTATTCTAGTTTAGGTTAGTTGGTTTGTTTGATGGTAGGATTGACGACAAATCTCGACTATCAAGTCCCCCGAAGTTCGTTAAGAGGCAGTTTCTCGGCCGAGATAGCTTCAACGTAGCGGAGGCAATCAGTTCGTATAATAACATGAAGAAAATGGCAGTCCAGAGCCCATCGACTCGCTTGGAGAAGTCCATAGGCTTCGGCTAAAAGGGGAGAGTGAGCTGAAAAGGAGTGACTGGAATTGAAAATGATGCTACCATCCTTGTTAGATGCAATCCAGCCACATGATGCAGAGAGATTGGGTTGCCAGGAAGCATCCACTTCAATAAAGATAGTGGGACAGTTTGAAGCAGGAGGACCAGTGAGATTCAAAAGTTCTCCTTTGTAGAAAGGGCTTCTTTGCTGTTCATTATAGTCCATCCTATTGCATTCATGCCTTTTGTAGCCGCTCACTTCAAGACTTTGAAGAAGCTTAAACACGGTCTCCGCTGTCCAGCAAGTACCCTCGAAAATAGACCTGTTTCTAGCAATCCAAATAGTCCAAAGAATTTGCACAAAGGTAGAGGTGAGTTTGTCCTGAGTTTCACCATTTCTATTATTTCCACATTTGCTAAAATACCTAACCCAATTAATAATCCAAGTAGAAAGTGGAACATCGGAGTTAGAATGGCTCCTAATTCCAAGAGTGCTGCCTAGCCAGATTCTCGCAGAAAACGGGCAATCTCTGAAAATGTGGGCAGCAGTCTCGACTTCCTCCACACCCGTATTTCTGCAAAAAATGCAAGTAGGGTCAAAATTAAAATTTCTTTTAATAAAATTTTCCCCAATGGGTAGGCAGTCATGAAGAATTCTCCAAAGGAGGACAAGCCACTTAGCAGGGCATCGTAGTTTCCAAAGTTGTCCTTTGCAAAAGGATATGATAAGGCTATCATTCAGGCTTTTATGTTTCTTCAGTTTGATAAGATCAGATTTGTAGGCATTGAACGCAGCACGATATCCAGTCTTGACAGTGTATTGGCCATTAGACGAGAGAAGCCAATATGGGATATCTTCGTTATCATAAAGCGGAATGTGGAGGGAAGAAATTTCTTTAACCCAATGAGGCGCAAACAGACTTGAGAGTAGCCCAGTATTCCAAGATCCCCCTGGAAGAATAAGGTCTTTGACAGTGGTCGGGATAGGGGCATCGTTTATCGACAAAGAGCCCGTCTTTAGAACAGGAATGGATCCATGGACCCATCGATTATTCCAAATGCGAAGGGACGAGTTTTTTCCCATGCTCCATGCAAGATGTTGATTTATAAGTTTCATTCCCCATAATATTCCCCTTCATCCCCAGGAACAACCACTAAGATTTTTTCCTAAGCAGTCATTAATGTTTCTCAAAGAGCACTTGTATTTCCCTCGAAGAGTTTTACTGAGAAGCGAGTCAGTATCAGTCAGCACTTTCCAGGCCGCCTTAGCAAGTAAAGCTTGATTGAAGCAAGAAATATTTCTAATACCAAGTCCACCCTCATATTTAGGAAGGGAGAGAAAATCAATGCTTCGCCAGTGAATGGTCCTACATCCCTTGAATCCAGCCCACCAAAAATGCGCCAGGAGAGAATTAATTCTTCTGGCAACACTTATCGGAATACGAAAGACCGATAGAAAATAGATAGAAAGTGCGGAGAGGACGGAGGAAATAAGAACCAATCGACCGGCTTGTGAGAGAAGAGAGCTGCTCCAAGAAGAGATCTTGTTCTTAACCCGATTTATGAGATCATTAAAGAAAGCCTTTTTATTTTGTTGCAAGAGAATAGGTATGCCCAGATAATTGTTCATTGGGTTATTGCTTCGAATTTGAAGAACCGAGATGCAATTGGTGACATTAGTCAAGGTCGACGACGAACTGAAGTGAATAGCTGACTTATCAAAGTTGATTCTTTGTCCCGAAGCTTGACAGAAGTCATGAAGAATGTTCTTTAGAGTGGAAATCGTTTGGGAATCGCAATGCGTGAAAAAAATGGCATCGTCAGCGAAGAAGAGGTGATTAATTACAGGGGCAAGGCGGCTGATCTTGATGCCACGGAGAATTCCATTGTTCTGTGCAGCAGTTAAAGAAGCAGATAGGGCCTCCATACATAGAATGAAAAGGTAAGGAGATAAAGGGTCTCCCTGTCTGAGACCTCGAGAGGGTTGGAATCGTTGAAGGGGAGAACCATTGACAAGAACTTCATAGCTAACCGATTGGATGCAGTTCATAATCAAATTAATGATTTTACTTGGGAAGTTCATCGAGGTCAGGACTGCCTGAAGAAAATTCCAATCAATTCTGTCAAAGGCCTTGCTCATATCTATTTTGAAGGCCATCACACCTCCATTTCGATTACTGCGTCTGTTGATGTAATGCATAATCTCATGAGCAAGAAGAATATTATCGCTGCATGATCTTCCCGGAACAAAACCATTTTGGAAGGGGCTAATAAGCTTACTGATAATCTTCTTCAGTCTGTTCGAAATACATTTGGTGATAATTTTCATGATGACATTGCAGAGGCTTATTGGCCTGAAGTTTTCCACACGTTCCGGAGAATGAATCTTTGGGATAAGGGTGATGAAAGTACGGTTGAATTCCTTTAGAATATGTCCAGTGTTGAGGCAGTAACAAACAGCCTGGATTACGTCGTCTTTAATTATATGCCAGGAGCGTTGGAAGAAAATAGCTGAGATACCATCAGGACCCGGAGATTTAAGAGGTCCAAGTTGGAAAACAGCACGGCGGACCTCACGAGGGCAGAAGGGTGCATTCAGCCTATTAAAATCCTCAACACCAATTTTGTTGTGGATGTTTTTAATTAAATTGTCATACGAAGAGTTGCCATACGAGGAATTTGGCGCCTCGGATGGAGTCGAGTCAACAGCATAGAGATTCTTGAAATGTGCCTGAAAAGCTTTGTCAATGTCCGAGGAATCAAAAGTCCAGTAATTATCATTGAGCTTCAGGCCAACAATATAGTTTCTAATGGATCTTCCTTTGACTCTATTGAAGAAGAATTTGGTACAAGAATCACCGTAAGAATCCCAGTTTAGTTTTGCACGCTGCTTCCAATAAAGCGACGTGGCCGTACAGAAATCGAGTAGATCTTGATGATGTGAGTTATAAGTAGCGGAATCTCCATCATTAGCTCCTTTGAAGATATTATTCAGATCCTCATCCAGCAAGTCGTCAAAATCACTCCATTTTCTACCCCATTCCTTATGCTTGTCGAGGGCCCATTTCTTCAAAACAGATTTACTAAGCTCTAGTTTTCTAGCTAACCTGAAAGAAGGAGAGCCTCTTATTGAAATCCAATAAGACTCGTTCATCCACGCCTCCTTAATATTATTATTACAATCAGCGAATTCGAGGGCCCATGCTTCAATCTTGTATGGTCTTTTTTTCTTGTTGTGACAGAGGTTTAGATCGACTTCTATCATGGCATGATCGCTGATTTGAATAGGGTAATGCTTGATAGCCGTGTTAGGAAAATTTGTGAGCCAAGAAGAGGTTGCGAAAGCTTTATCAAGTCTTTCGTAGATGCGGTCAGTTCCTTCTCGGTTGTTGCACCAAGTAAATTTAGGACCCTTGAAAGGAATATCCATAAGATTAAAGTCGATCTTCCATTTAGTAAAATTATCCGCTCCACGAAGAGAAGCATTATTGCAGCCGAGCTTATCATCGACATATTCTACCTGATTGAAGTCTCCAATAAGAAAAATCGGATGAGCAAGAGAAGTGATGTGATGGTGAAGAGAGTCCCAGACTCGTTGCCTATCAGCCAAATAGGGACTGCCATAAACAAAAATCAAATAAAAGAAGGAACTATTTATTAAAACTCTCATGGAGATAAAGTTGACACATTTGAAGATGGCATCCATTGAGAGGTGTCCCTTCCATCCTAACCATAAGCCCCCACAAGATCCAAGGGCATCCATCCCGACACTCTTAAAGAACCCTAAGGATGATCCAATCTTTCTAACGGACTCTACGTTACATTTAGTCTCAGATAGGAAAAGGAAATCATAATACTTATTAGTGACCATCGCTCTTAACTTCGGAATTGCAGGAGAGAGCGGGTCATTAAGGCCCCTGCAATTCCAAGATAGTCCTCTCATGGCTGATTGGGAGGCTGAATCAGGTCAGCCTCCATAACCCAATCAGTAGCAGAAGCAGCAGTCCCTTCAAGATCCAGGTCTTCATCAGTTATTTTCATTGTGAAGCTCGCTTTTGGAGAAGAGATTTCCTTAGAAAATTTGAGTTTTTTCCCCAAAGAGATCAGATATTTCTTAGCTGAATCCTTGCAATTAACAGTGTTGTCAGCAAGAGTCATAAGGTCCGGGTCAGAGCTGGATTTACGCTTGGAGCGTGGTTTCTTAGCAATGCTGAAAAACATAGGTGGAGGAATTATAACTTCCCTAGTTGGCGAAAGGAAGCAGCTCTCCGAAGTTTCAAAAGGTTTCACAGATGAGAGATTTAACAAGTCTGCCTCCAGAGGGCCAAGAAAATCAGTGGAGAAGCCATTAAGCTTGTTATCAACAGTCTGCAACAGAGTCATAGTGGCCGGATTAGTGATGACATTCAGAGAAAAGTCAGTAGGAGGAGGAGGTACCACATCCAATAAGGGAGCATCAGCAGTATCAGCATTCAGGGTCTGAGGAGAAACATTCAGTGCGTCCTCAAACAATGCATCATCAATCCCGCGCTCAGAAGGGGGAGAATCAGTTGAAATCTGTATTGGGGACTGATAATTGTTATGTTCTTTGGAGCTGTAGAGAGAGTTCTCAGTGGACGAGTTGATACTGCTATCCCCATTGATGCTGCTGTCCGAGTCGCTGTCATTGGTGTTGGTGTTGCCAGTGTTGGAGGAGTCCGATAAGTTGAGGTTGAAGTCTTGATTAGCGGCTTGATTTGCTTGTTCAGGATCAGGACCCGCAGATTCAGGTTGACGATTATAATTCTGAGTTGGCAGTGGGGGTTCATGATATGGGAATTCGAAGTCTGGAGGGGGAGAGAAGGTCTGCCCATAACCACGAGCATCATCCGTAGCAAAAGCTACCTTATAATTCTTCTCAAGTCTGTGACTGACAGTATCGAAAAACAAAGCCTTCCTGTCATAAGAGTATCGCCATTCCATATCTCCATTTTTTCACTTGTATCCTCTTTATTTTGTTGAAAAATTTTTGACCGACAATAACTCTCAGCTACGGTTTCAGAAAATGGTAATTTTTTTTTCCATTTGTATGTTTTACGAAATCTTAAGTTTGAATTTTTTTTTTATCGTTTTTCAAAATTTTATCCGGGAGTTCTAGCTGGTCAAAGTTTATTTCGTCAAAACACTTTGACCGATCATAAATCTCGATTACAAATTCAGAAAAGAACGATTTTTTTTCAAACTAAAGATCTCGTAAAGACGTACAATATGGAAGAAAGATTTATTGTTTTACGAAATTGTATCTAAGAGTTATTGTCACCCAAAGTTTTTCTCCAAAAAAGAGGAATACAAGTGAGAAAATAAAAAAGTAGTCGGATATAAGTGAGAATTTCCCAAACAAAAATTCTAATTAAATTACAAAATACTCCGTATGCAGTATAAATGTACGTAATCAATCCAATACATATTTGAAGGTAAATCTTTAGCAATCGTTTTGATATGGGATAATATCGATCATTTCTTTTAATGGAGCACTGACACCTATTACAAAGAATAAATTGAAATGAATAATGTATCACGTTTGATGTATGTTATCCCTCCGTTCGCTATCTTGTGCACAATTTCATTAAAATACTCTAAATTTGACAAAAAGAGATAGACGGAGGGAATAGTAGGTTAGTACGTACTCCGTATGTATAATCAATCACCCAAATTTATACGACAAGTTAATCATCTTACAATTAGCAGCATTTTCCAAAATGGTTTACGATGATGAAATGAATTTAAATCCAAGTTGCAGCATTGATCCTTGCAAATTTCTCAAGATCCAGAAAAACCCTAACAATGGCTTAATCACTCGCTTACAACATGCTCCATCTTCCGACCCTAACAACAACAACAACTCTCCCTTCCAAGTCCTTTCCAAAGACGTTCCTCTCAACCCCATCAACAAAACCTCGTTACGACTTTTCCTTCCTAAAAAACCTCCCTCAAAACTACCCATCATTGTCTATTTCCATGGAGGCGGCTTCATTTTCCACCATGCCAGCTCTACAATGTTCCACAACTTTTGCTCAAAGCTCTCTTCTTTCACCACCTCACTAGTCGTCTCAGTCGACTACCGCCTTGCCCCCGAGCATCGCCTTCCTGCTGCCTATGACGACGGAATGGAAGCCCTCCAATGGATTGGTGCATGCAGTCGTAAAAACCAATGTTGTCACGACGAGGATCGAGAATGGGTGACTAAATATGGGGATTTTTCAAATTGTTTTATAATGGGGTCTAGTGCGGGGGGTACACTAGCGTATAAGGTTGGGACACGTGTCATATCCTCGTCCTTTGATGACGTTATTAGTCCCTTGACAATCAAGGGGTGGATATTACATTACCCGGCCTTTGGCGGGTCAAAGCGTACGAGGTCCGAGGTTAATTTGGTTGATGACCCGTATGTCCCTTTATCCGTTATTGATTTGTTTTCGGAGTGTTGTTTGCCGATCGGGGCAGACCCGGGCCACGATTACCTCAACTTGAAAGCAAGGGCGGATCTCGGTGCGTTGGATCGGGTTGGGGAGCTTGGGTTACGGGTTTTGGTAACGGGCGGAAGTTGCGACCCGTTTGTGGATCGTCAAATAGAATTAGTGAAAATCATGGGGGAGAAAGGTGTAAGGATTAGCAGTCAGTTTATACCAGGGGATTCACATGCTGTGGAGATTTTTAATGCGGTTAAGTGTCATCGTTTTCTCATCCTCCTCAAACATTTCATTTCTTTTCGTGTGTTTTCCTCTGACGGACCTCAAAGTTTCTCCATGTTTAAAGCAAATTTATAAGAATTTGATGTAATGCGATTAAGTTTTTTTTTTTTGTCAACGAGTCATCTCTTTATTACACTCCTAAAGTCCTAAGTGCCATAGATGCTAATCTATGCGTTTTGGAGTTCCTATTCCTAGGAATGAATTAAAAGCACAATAATGAAAATAAGCACATTCAGAGAAGATGTCGTCAATGATTGTTGATAACTCGATCGTTGACTTCATGATTCCGACAATTTGAGAGAGTAGCTGAAGGCAATCAGACATAATGCAAATATGCCTAATATCTCTGCGTTTCATCCATCTTATTGCTTGAAGGATAGCAATTCCTTCAGCCAGAATTGGCGATTCCGCCATGAAGGATTGATTTGCCTCCTCCCAACCGTCACCATCATTGTGATTCCAAGTCCATCCCCCTGAAGCCCTTAAAGTCGGCAACCATCCCACATCAACCTGCATCTTGGTTCTAGAGCAGACTGTTAGTAATAATGATGAATGTCTCATGACATTCCGTCATTAGTATTTAGCTTTATATATCCCCGTCATTAGTATAGCTCTAGATTCGTTGTATCTGGTTATTACCTTCGGTATATATATACCGAGTTAGTTCATTGAAATAATCAACACATTACGTTAACTTACATGGTATCAGCCTAATCGATCTCTAAAAATTCCTTCCGCTTGGTACAACTTCGTGCTTTAATAGCCGGCCGGAGATGGCTATCTTATCTTCCATCTCCGGCGGGTAGTCCAATTTTATGCAATAATATATTATAATTATAATAACTTAGTACGGAGTAATCAAAAAAATGGTGTGCAATGTCCTCCATCTCCTTCCAATTTTTACCTCACCTGCCATATCCATGCATGATCATTTCATGTCCACTCAATTGGGGTCCCTGTCTCCATCTATTTTAGCCTCCTTACCACCGTTATTATATTATTATGAATAATAATATTATTAAAAATAAATAATAATATCCTCCGCACCGATTTTCATATTATATTGTTTTTGCCGTCGTCATGTTCTCCGTTGACTCAATCCTCGTCAATACCGCTCCTACCCTTGTCGTTGTTTCGACACCCGCCGACCGCACTAAACCGCCACCCCGTCCCATCATCGCCTTCTCCGTGTCCGTCTCAGGTTCGCCCCAGCAACCACCCTTGCCCCACGGGCCAGGTGGTCTGACTCCGCCGGCTACGACCCGCATGGCCAACCAGCCGACACTGGATCGAAGAGCCCGGTCGGGTGTTTTATGTTTCGGTTTAGTCATTTTTTTTCCTTTTATTTTATACTGTTGAGCTATGCTCCAGTTTGTGGTGCTTTACGGGTTGTCACGCTCCCGTACACCGTTTTTTTCTTTTCTTTTCTTTTTAATTTATACTGTTGAGCTTTGCTCCAGTTTGTGGTGCTTTACGGGTTGGCCACGCTCCCGTACACTGTTTTTTTTATTTGTGTCACGACTTGCCGTTTCGGCCTCGTGCACCATTAGATTTGTTAGCATTTTTATTTTATTTTCGGCATGCGCGAGGATTCTAGACATACACAAGGGACATAGCTGCGGTTCCGGCATCAAAAAGTCAACTTGGTTCATCTTCAGCGGTATCTACAATTATCTCTTGATCCAGTCAAAGCGTCCGTAAACTACCGTTTTGACTGAGGGGGTGTGTTAGTAATAATGATGAACTAGTATAGACCCCGTGCATTGCACGGTATTTATATTATATTTATCTTATAGAATATTTCATTTAAGATTTAAAATAAAAAAATTATTATTTTATTTGTACTATTTATCGACTGTATAATTTAGAAATAGGAAAATATTTTTTAAATCGCAAAAGTAATCAAAATATTTGAGTAATGTCTTGAAATGCACGGAGTATTAAATAACGTGTAATTAATGAAAATATCGTTTATACTCCCTTCGTTTCATTGAAAGCTTTCACTTTTCCTTTTTCGTAAATTTCTTCACTTTCTTTTTTGGTATAACTCTTCACTCTTACCTAGGTGACCCACCTACTCTACACCCTCTCTACTTTTGAATATTTTATTATTATCCTTAAAAAATGTGTCATTTTTTCACATTTTTTAGGTGGAAACTTTCATTCAAACAGAGAGAGTATTTTTTATATATTCGGTTTATATCATCTCAAATCTCGAAATACCCACTTCTCTCTTTAACATACCATAAAATACATAAATATTTATCAAAAATTGTATAATAATGTAATTTTTTTAATGGTTAGCACACAGTGATACGTTCTCTTTGTGTAAAAAACTATTCTGTTTTTCATCAGAAAATTAAAAAATAAATTAAAAATGGACCGTCTCAGGTGTAAGACTTATATTATGTAATTTGTGAAATTTTTTTATATGGATTTTAATAGTATATTCCGTATTTTGTAGTCTCCCCTACCAAAATAATCATTCTATATGATAATTATAATCCTCACATTTGAATAAGTGAGAAGATCTTAGTGGTATCCTCACATTATATATGATAATTATATATACTCCTTCCGTCCCGATGAATCGTTTGCCTTTGCTTTTGGCACAAAGAGGAAAAGGTCCAATGATGAAGTGACATGTGAAGCCAAATTCATGAGGAGGTCAAAATACACACACACACACACACATATATATATATAGAGATAGGTTCTTATGAGTCCCTCATAAGTATTGAGTCCCTAAGTCCCCATCTCATCCGTTGGATAAGAGATGGATCAAGGGACGAGATAAATCACTATTTTAATAAAAAAAAATAAAAAAAAAAGAAGATACTGCATCCAACAAAATAGGAAGGTGAATATTTCATTAACCTAACATTCTCGTTCATTCAATCATTCATTCTCTCATTCATCAATTCTGTTTCCATCACTTTCTTCTTCATTGTTCTCTCGCTCATTCAATCATTCATTCTTCAAAATCACATTCAGTCAGTCATCGTCTTCATCGCGCCGCTGCCATTTATTTCAAAACCACACAATCAAGAACACATTCAGTCAATAATCGTCTTCATCGTGCTGCTGCATAATACGTTCGATCAATCCGGTTTCTACTTTTCATTCAATGGCTGATATGCAAATCGTGGAAAAAACAAACGGTGAGTATATATATATTGTAGTTTATACTTGAAAGGACATTGAGTCATTAAGATGATACTAAATTATTAGTTTCTACTTTTCTACGTTGAACTGCATATTAAATTATAAAGATATTGGGTTATTTTAGTTCACATACTGTGTTACTTTAGTGTAGAGTGTCTGTTATTTTAATGACAAACTTCTATTACTTTTATGGTCTGTTACTTTAATTCATCGAAGTTGTTACTTTAGTTCTTAACGTCTGTTATTGTAACGCAGTAGTGAGTCATGTGAATATATGAAACCGCCATATTTAAGTAATAATAAAAAAAGATATTGTTTCCTATAATGGTGGGACGTGATTGCCAACAAAATAGGAAACAAATAAAAAGAGTAACTGCCCTAAGATTTGCATTAAAAAAAAGAAAAAAGAAAAAAAGGAGAGATATTGTTTCCTAAAATAACTCTCATAATTTTAGGAGACAGTAAATCACTTTATTCATTCATTCACATTACTACGTTCATCATATGATGGCGGATATGCAAATCGTCGAATACACAAACGGTGAGTATTTGGTTTCTAATTTATACTGAAAACGCGTCATTAGGATGCTCCATATTATTAGATTTTAAAGTTTACAGTATGGAAACTGCATATTATTGAAGGTCTAATCATTATATGAATTTTACGCACGAACAAATATATGGAGTTATTGTAATGCACATACTGTGTTACTTTAATATACACAATCTGTTATTTTAATGGCTAACCCGTGTTATTTTAATGGACATAATGTTAATTGAATCTAATGTTACTTTAACGCACTTCATCTGTTACTTTAGTTCTTTTCATCTGTTACTGTAATGCATTGAAGTGACAAAAAAAATTTAGAATACCGCCATATAAAAAAAATAAAATAAAAAAGAAAGATATTGTTTCCTATAATTATGGGACATGATTGACTTCAAAATAGGAAACAATATCAAAGAGTATCGCTCTCATTCAAAGATAGATACTGCGTACTCTCATTTTTTATCATTATATGAATTTTTTGCACTAACTTGTACCTGGTGTTATTTTAATGAACATTATCTGTTACTTTAATTCACACTATCTGTTACTTTAACGTCTGACCTCTGTTACTTTATACCTGGTGTAGGGATGCGAGTGAGAGTTTCCTCCATACATAGGGCAGATCTTCAAGGACGTTGATGAGTCAGTAAACTTCTATAAAATCTACGCATTGGCTTGTGGATTTGATGTGAGGAGGTCCACAACAAAAAGATGGCGCGGTGGTTAGATTAAATCAAAACTTCTGACGATGATGATAAAGAAGAGGACGAGGAGGATGAAGAAGCAGAATTCTAAGTAGGACAGTATATTGTTAGAGTAACATACATTATTCGTTAGAGTAACATACTTAATG
Source organism: Agrostemma githago (assembly GCA_958450325.1). Classification (NCBI taxonomy): domain Eukaryota; kingdom Viridiplantae; phylum Streptophyta; class Magnoliopsida; order Caryophyllales; family Caryophyllaceae; genus Agrostemma; species Agrostemma githago. The sequence continues at coordinate 67,393,662 of OY288249.1, read as the reverse complement.
CGTTACAATAACACAAATTATGAGTAATAGATGTGAAACATTGGAATTGTAATGAAGTTGATTCAGTTGGAACTTTTGTATCAATTTTCGTTTTGGAATATCCTTAATAAAAACAAACATTATTCTTTTGGTTAATTGGAACGACTCATGTGTATGCAAGAGACTATTATGCAACGAAACAGATTTTACGAGTTAGAGTAACACAGTTCATGAATTACAGTAACACATTGTATGAGTCAAAGTAACACAATCTATAAGTTAAAATAAACAGCGTCAAAACGGAGAGTAAGTTATGCGGGAGGATTTGTGAATTGAAAAAAATTAATTTTGAATAAATGTGTTGGGTGAGAGAAAGAAGATCAGTGAAAAAAAGAATTAATAGGAGAGAAGATTTGAGTATATAATTAGAGAGGAGAGAGAAAAAATGAAATATTTACAAAGATTTTGTTAGTTATTTTCTTAATTGACAAAACGAATCTTGACCATTAATCTGTAATTAAATCAAAGGCTAAGATGAGGACTCACGGACTCAAAATATATAAGTGGACTCACATGATCCCACCTCTATATATATATATATATATATATATATCTATATAGAGTAAGGCTCTTATGAGTCCTTTACTCTAGATGAGTCCCTAAGTCCTCATCATGAGGATGGATGGACAAGATTCATCATAGTATTTGCATTAAAAAAAAAAATTGCGTTCCTAAAATAGCTCCCATGAATTTAGGAAACAATAACTCCCTTAATCACATTCATTCATCATTCACGTTCATTCATCATTCACGTTCATTCAAACCTGAAAAAAAAAACCCTTTCTTCATCACGTTCGTTCATTCATTCAATCAATCAATTCTGTGCTCGAAATCCCGTTACAATGGATTCAATGACCGCGTCATCTTCTTCAACTGTTGATAAGCAATTGATCGAGTATAACAATGGTGAGTTTCAATATTTCTTTCACATTTTGATTCAATTTTTATCCATGGATACATCGTGCGTCAATTTGCGTTCTTTTTTTACGTCAATTTTCATGTTGATATTGCTTTCATTGTCATTTCATTCATCATAGTTTTGTATCAATGGTTAATTGCTTTCTCGATCTTTATAGATTTTAGGGTTTTATGTTTGTTATTTAGATTTTTCATTATATCCACTGATACTATTGTTTTGATTTCTATTAACGCAGAAACGTCGTTGAAATAACATATCTTCTGAGTTAAAGTAACACTTAATTTTAATTACAGTAACACAAATGAACGTTGAGAAAAGGGTTTTGATGATGATGTTAAAGTAACGTATTGTACTCGTTAAAGTAACACAACTTAGGAATTGAAGTAACACATTATTTGCATGGGTGTAACGTTGTTCAATTTTGTGCAGGTGGTATTGGCAAAGATGCGAACGCACGGGACAACACTGGAAAAGGGGGAATTTTATTCATTTGATTAATCATGGATTAATAACAATGGTTCATTGCTCTCGTTTTAGTATAGATTCCAGGTTTAACGTATTCTTCACTGATATTATTGTTTTGTTTTATGTTGAAGCAGATGAGGAAACTGAAGAAGACACTGATTTTATTGTTTTGTTTTATGTTGACGAAGATGAGGAAACTGAAGAAGACACTGAGGAAGATGAGGAGGAGAAACAAGTGTTTTGAGAATAGTTGTGTTTTTGGTCATTCTAAGGATTTTTTTTTGGTTTACAAGAATAACTGATTTTGTACACATTTTTTTTACACATATCGCTGTGCTACGTTGCAATTAACTCTATATTTGATTTAATACATGTGTATTTGGTTAGAGTAACATCTCATATCTATTGGAGTAACACCTTTCTTGAGTTACAGTAACAGACATAATCCATGAAAGTAACATCACATATCTATTGGAGTAACACCTCTCTTGAGTTACAGTAACAGACATAATCCAAAATTAACTCTATTTTATTTAATACATGTGTATTTGGTTAGAGTAACATCTCATATCTATTGGAGTAACACATTTCTTGAGTTACAGTAACAGACATAATCCATGAAAGTAACTGAGCACATCAGCGTTGTTTAAACAAATGATTACCAAAGTAACTGAGGATAACTTGGATTAGAATCATTCAGTAGGAAATTAACAACTTTCGTTCTTTAAAGAACCATATATAATGCGTTATAGTGATTGATGATAATATCAATGAAAGTGATTATGAGACCACACCATTAATACCAATGAAACTTAATCATGAGACGTAGAATAGCATCATTAATCAATTAGAGTAACATCATTTGTTCATTAAAGTAACAGTTACAATGCGTCAGTGTAATACACTGATTATGAGACCACATTTGTATCTTGGGTAAACTCCATTCATTCCCATAGTAACATCAGTCGTTACTTAGAGTAACAGGTACAGTCAATCACTGTAACAGAATGAACAAATTCGTAACCAGAAGAAGAAGGTGGCATAATTCATAATATTTCATAATCAGAAGAAGGTGACATAATTCATTAGACATAATTCATTAGACACATCATTTTTTTCGACCCTTTGTTGGCTTGGTCTTGGGACCGTCGATGATCTGTCTCGCGTCTGGGACCGTCTGTTCTTGTCTGCCAATACGAATATGAAGATTACCTTTGCTTGAGTTGAAGATGAAATTGAAGGGTTTTTGTTAGACGGGTGTGTTTGAATGAAAAAATTGAATGGGATGAAAGAGAACGTTTATTAGTTGGAGGTAATTAAGGGAGGAGAGAAGATTTTATTATATTTTTTCCAAGATATGGTAGTTATTACCTTAATTACAACACTCAATCACCACCATCCATCTCTTTTAGATCAATGGCTCTAAATAGGACTTATGGACTCAAAAAAAAAGGGACTCACTTGATCTTCACTCTATATATATATATATATATATATATATATATATATATATATATATATAAACATTCCTAAAATAGAAAGCCAAAGAATTCATTGAGACACCCCAATATGGAATAGACAAAGAATTCATTAGGACTGGGAGAGTATATCTTTGTAAAAGTTAAAGTAAATACCTCATTTCAAAATTAAATTTATTAGATAACTGATTTTTTTCTCAAGGTTAATGACATTATATCTTAAAATTTATCTAATTATTTTCGTAAAAAGATGTTTATTTTGTCAATTTCTTTAACATTAATGAAAATGAATAGTTTGCGAACTTATTAGTGAAATGTTCTTTTACTTCTCAATTTAAATTAGTGTATTTTTGAGGAAAATGTTAGTAACTGTTATTGTCTTAGAGTAGTATATAGAGAATTTTCGATGAGTTTTTACTATGTATCAGGATTTGTAAGAGCAAACGGAATATATATTTCATTTTTATATAGTTACTAAACTTTATATCGATGTTATGAATATGATTTTCGAATATGATCAGAAAGATATACAATAATATAATCATAACTATTTTATATTCTATGTAAAATATTGTACGGGATAGTGCAATCTCCTATTAACAAAAATAATGCAACTATTTGGTTAAAACGGAATACAATATGTTTATACTTTTTTTTATAAAATTTGATCATACATTCCATATTAAATATTGTATGTGATATCTTCCATTTAAAACATGTGATTTTCGTAATCAATGTAATCAATCAAATTTCCTTAATTACATACTTTCTGTGGTGTATAGTTTTATGTGTGATGTAGTGATATTTAAATAAGTATGATGTTAGAGTTTAGTTGGAGAGGAGAAGGGTGACACACATGATGTTAAGGGTTCGATTCGCACCTAGCTCGTTTGGTCTATCTTTTTTTTGGTTGTGGATAGCTTTAGGCGGGAAAATATATGAGTTGAGTTATTTGGTTAGTGGAAAGGGGATGTCTCATGACATTCCGTCATTAGTATTTAGCTTTATATATTCCCGTCATTAGTATAACTCTAGATTCATTGTATCTGGTTATTACCTTCGGTATATATATACCGAGTTAGTTCATTGAAATAATCAACGCATTACGTTATCTTACACAGACATTAGTTGATCCAGTCTGTTTGATTACCCAAAATTCCTTAGAAGAGCGAAGGCGCCGCAATCGTCCATCCGAAGCCTCTCCATTTTCTGTAGAAGATACCGTTTGGACTCCTTTTTCATTCCCTCCATATTTTTTTTCCTCCTGAGAACTAGCTAGTGTCAGACTCCTGTTCTTTTTCTTCAAGGAAAATTTGCAGCTCCTTACCGGATGCCTCATATCTCTTCCAAAACTCGAATGTAGAATTACTCCATTTGTTAAAGATAACTCCATTCCGGAAAAGCCATATTGAATATAGAATGTTAAGAAAGTGAAGCAGACCTTTATTGGACTTGTCTGACTTGTTCAGATACGTAATCCATCCCATTAACCATTCTTGAAGAGGGATTCCCGAAGTAGCTTCAACTCTAATGCCAATAGAGCTACTTGCCCAGTTTCTTGCTGAAATGGAACAATCTCTTAACAGATGTTCCAAGGATTCTAGACTCTCCTCTGCATAATATTCAGAAGATTGTAATGCGATCAAGTGTACGCTTCGTTGAACAAAAAAAAAAGTGAAAGTTGTAATGGTCATATTATTTAATCATTCAATAGCTTCACTTACGGAGCATTAATATCGCGAGTTATCTGCTACCGGATATATAAAGAGTTCATTACAGAGGGTTCTCAGTTTCTCACCTCCGCCATTTGAATCATTTACACTAAATACTCTCACCAACTATACATAGCTTCGTTAATTCTGCGCAACACTGCTACCATAATTCATCAGCTACAGAAAGCATTCGTCACAAATCTTATCACCCATTTGGGAGGAACAACACGGTTCGACAACTAGTTAAGCATTAAAGTTAGAGAGCATAAAACCGGTCATGCTCTGAGTTTGATAAATCTGAATGATAGAACGAATTAGAACCACTTCTCTTCGCACTCCTATCCCTTTTCCTTGATCGGGATCGCTTGGACTTGACCACATAGTAAGTCATTGTGCCAAGAACTCCAGCCATTATCACACCCCCGATGATTGTAATGAGTGTCGCGGCCCACTCATGTTTCCGACCAACAACAATATAAGATGATGCCATGAACGCAACCGAAGTGCAAACAGAAGCCAACCACATCAGCTTATTGATCACTTCCACAACTCTTCTCTCTGCTTTGGTCTCACCTCGAACGAGAGTGATCTGAACCACCACAACAGCCAAAGATGTAAAAAGAGCAATGGCATTGAAAATAAAGAAAATCTTGAACGAAGCAGTATTGGCAGCAACTGCAACCCCACTGTCATTATCGGTACCCCCAGGAACTGTAAAAATAGCTGCGAAAGCAACTGTGGCAAAAAGTACCGCTACCACAGTTACCGAGTTGGTGGCATTGTTTATCCCTTCTCTGTGAAGCTTCCTGAGCTCTTTGGCAATTCCACTGACATTTTTGTTTGTTCTTCGAGTTTGTTCGAGCTGAAGGTGGACGTCTTTCTTGATCTGGCTGACGGTTTTCCTCAACTCGTCTCTAGGCTGGTTAAGTTCATTTGCCCTCAGGGCATTGTTACGGAGGAGGCAATCTTTAATTTCTGCAGATTCTTCCGAGAGGGAAAGATCTTCAGCAATATCGAGAGGAGTTTTGTGCTGACTATTTAAAGCATTAACATTGATGTCTGGAAGCAGTAATAACTCATTTACAATCTGCAGATTGCACAGCAAATGAAATTTAGGCTCATTTTCTTATTGGTGATTTAAAGACATTATGCATATTGGGTTTTATGAGATTGGGTATAATACAAACGAGATAGTCAAGAGTAAGAAAACTGAAACTTTGTCGATAGTAGGATTAGAGAGTCGAGCTATTAAGCCCGAATACCATAAGCAGATGTGTGAAAGACAATTGTTGCAGAGATAATACCTCAGCCCGTTTCTTCCTGGTAGCCACATGCAAGGCGGTGTTGCCAAACTTATCAGTGCGCATGACAATTGTGGCATCTGCCTCAAGAAGTGCTCTAACAACATCACCGCTTGTTCCTTTGACTGCCATGTGCAATGCAGTCTGACCTTTCTTGTCAGTTTTCCGAGCTAATGTTGGATCCTTCTCCAGCAATGCTCTAACTATTTCCACATGTCCCTGACGAACAGCAAAATGCAGTGCATTTTTCCCGTTGGACTTAAATGAGTCAACTAAACTACCATCCCTTGAAAGAAGTTCTTTAACTATATCTGTGTGTCCCCTTGTAGCTGCGGATATCAAAGTGGTTGCATTGGATGGTCCAGTTGTCTTTATTAGCTCAGGGAAATGGTCTAACAGCATCTTGACAATTTCTGCAATGGAACAGATGTAATAAATCAATTGAGCAAATTAGAACTTTGAATCGAAGATCCTTAAGACACTGCGCAAGAGGAGATCAGCACTCAAATTTCTACTTAGGTATCTACATTCGATATTATTTTACGTAAAAGAGCTAAGGAAAAGAAACACCCTGCTGGAAAAGGCCAACGACTTTGATAACTGAATAACCTAAGATTATCCTATGTATGCAATTATACATGATTAGCCGAGTAGGGCCTTGATGCTGAAACAGGCACTTCCTACTAACTAGAAGGTTTTAGCAAGTTCACCTAGTTCGAAGTACAATATAACACCAATACACCATAAAGGAAACATTCTTTTGTCAAAAACTACCACTTGACATTTTTTTTCCTGCTTTTTACTACCTTAATGTACCAAAATTTTGTCACACAGCCAATTGCTGATTTCCGGCCTACTTGGTCAACATCCCACCGATGACTTGCCAGAATAATTAATTGCAGTTACAGTTTGCCGAACATTGCAAAATCCTATCATCTTTTCAAAATATATTTTTGATTATTCAACTCATTTCCCACCAATTTTTCTTTCTTTCTTTCTTTCTGTTTCTATATTTTGGTTTTGGTCTCCTTTCTTCCATTTATCCTAAATTCATTTTTGTTCTTTTCTAACTAACCTCTATATTATTCTACTGTGAGTAACGTCCCTATTTTTTTTTCTCAATTACATTTTCTCAATTTTTTTCATTCTTACCTCTTCTTATACTAAGTTTCGTATTTACATCTCCGTACCAATACTGGTCACAAAAATTCCACAAACCCCGGGACCGGGCTATGATGGATTTCACACATTTGCATCCATTTGACATTATAGAGAGGCGGTACCATCAAGCTTTCTAGAATGGTTACAATGGAGAAGAAGCTGAAATATAGTAAGGCAGTTAACTCAAGTAGACTAATCTGCATAGATGATTGATTGTGCATTCACGATGGAGCTGACACCAAAAATTGACAATGCCTCTGTGAAAGGAAAAAATTTACTCCCTCCGTTTCATTAGATTCTTTACGTTTGATTAAAATATTCCTCACAAAACAATAAAAGTGTATAGAACCAAATGAAACGGAGGGAGCAACATTTACTGAAGAAGTATGAATTTGAAGAACAGTATTTAACAAATAGATGAACTAGATTAGGTACCAAGGTGTCCTTGGTTGGCAGCAACATGCAAGGGATCAAATCCAGAGCGATTCTTTTGCACAAGCGTATCTTTATTGGCATACTTGAGAAGCTCCTTAACCACATCAAAATGGCCCTTTTCAGCTGCAGTAAAAAGAGCGGTCTCTCCCAATTCATTAACCTCATTCACCACCAAGGCCCTGACCTCAGCTGCCTCGACTTCAAACTCAGCCCCACTAAGGGTGTCCCCGATCTGTGAGTTAATATCCCCACCAAGAATCTGCTTGACGGCTGCCAAATCACCACGTTGGGCAGCTAAATGCAGTTCAGTATCATTGTGACGACCGGTAACCTGCTTCACATACTTCTTCTTTCCTGCTTGATCAATGCGCTTTCCGGAGTTGGAAAGGACCAACGCAGGTGCTGATGTGGCAGTGGGCGATGGAGAAGGGGATGGCTCCGCAGGTGCTTGATTTTTAGGAGCCGAGATAGGAGCCATCTCCAAGTCTTCTTCAACTACTATAAGATTAAACAAATCAGTGTACTACCTTGTAGGGCTTGAGCAACAGACTGCCAAACATCAATAGACCCGCCCAACTGGTTTCCAGACTAAGGTTATATGAGATGTTTCCGTGCGATTCGGATCCGGGGTTGTAGTGTGGGTTGGGGTCAATGTTATGACCAAATTCAATTATTAATCAGACATTTTTGAGGGATAACAGATGGTTTGGGCAATTCTATAGTATATCCAGTAAATGTCAACATCTCTACCTAACCTTGGATCTATTTCAACTCAATTTTTAAGGAAACATAGTAACTCAGAAGTCACAAGTAAGTAAATGCAACCGCTTCGCAGCTGACTGACACCTTCAACTTCAATATACATATACATAGTACAGTACTTAACAATTTGGAAACAACATATTGGTAATCTTAATAAGTCGCAAATTATATACTCATTTCAGTACAGCAATTCCAGAAGATAGATACGGAGTAATATACTCCAATAATTAACAAACAGGGAGTAATCAATTTGAAGTAGAATAATGAGGAACAAGAAGAACAATTTATAGAGGATAACTGGAAGTAGATAGATGAATGGAAGAGAAAAACGAAGTACCTTGCTGAACTAAGGAAGCCATGGATGACGACGGTGATGGGGATGGGGATGGTGAACTGAAGCTGGTGGTAGTGGAAAAAAGAAGAAGTAAAGTTATGGAGAGAGAAGGGAGGGGGGATGATGGAAAAAATGAGGGAGGAGCTAACAGGTAACGACAAAGGAGACGAAGGTGCAGAGAACCTGCCTTACCTTCCTCCCAACCGCCACTCCACTTCCTTCTGCTCTTTCTCTTCTTTTAACTTTCCTCCAAGTTTTCAGACTTCAGATCACTGGACCGGACCCACATTCTGCGCCGGTCCAAAATCCAATCAGCTCAGAATTGGATCGGATTACAAAAATTCCGGATGTCACCTGATCGGATCAATATCCTGAATAATAAATACATAAAATTGTTCGTTTAGTGGAAGTAACCTAACCATATTTCTCTAACGGTCAGAATCATACGATATTGTCATTCTTGGATCTTGAGTTCAAAAATTCTGAATTTTAAAATGTTGAAAAAAGAGGTCATTGTAAATCTCAAAAATGTTATTTTCAATACTTCTATCAAAATTTATAGAATAATTATTCTTTATAATATCTATAACGATTTTTCTAACATGTGTCCACTGGACACACGTTAATAATTATTATCAATGTGATTCTTGCCGTGAATAGTTTATTAACATGTGCCCACTGGACACACGTAAGAAAAACCGATAACTAAAAAGATATCTCCACAATCGAGATTCTGATTGCATATTTATGTTATCTGAGTAAATTACAAATAATATGCATTTCACATTACAGATCAACATGTACATGATACAAGACATGCATAAAGTGATTTCAATTCAACATGCGAGTCATTTTAACATAGGAAATAGGCATGTGAGATAGAATACAATAAGATGTATTCCCTCATTTTCACTATCTTCTTCTTGGTGTTTTTGGACACAATATTTTAGGGAAGCAGAATATGTGGTTGTGGTTGGGTGGAGTAAAGGTTGATTTAATATTAATCATGTATTTTGTATCGAAAAAGAAAGAGGAAGATCTTAAAGAAAATACCAAAAAAGAAAGGGAATAAAATGTTAGTGAAAAGGAGGAAGTACAAATTATAGGGATACATAATACCCAAGGTTCATCACTCACACCAGCATTGTCGCGCAACCTACGCAATGGATAATGCACAAACTGCCCAATCACGCTACATAGGTCGTTATATATCCCATGTCGCTAAACAAACACGCAGAATCTTCTTGGGTGAGGTGTTTATATACGGGGGTGCATCTTGTTAGCTTTTTATTTGGATGTTTGTTAATTTGGGGAAAGGTTGATTAGTGTTTATGTTTTGATTGGAGAGCAAATTAAAACTTTTATTGATGATTTTTGAAGTGTGTACAAAGTTATGCACTTGGGTATTTATAGGCAGTGCACACTACATCATTTACAAGAACCATCTCAGGACTTCTTCTTCTACATTATTCTTTTTCCTTCATCTTCCTATTCTTCTAGGTTGTTCATCCATTCCAATTGCAAAGTCTAGATAATTCTTTGTACAAGGATTTTTAGATTATCTTAACACTCCCCCTAATCTGAAAATCTTGTACTTTGAGTTGTTGTCTAAACTCGATGAATTTCTCTGTTGGAATTACCTTTGTGAATATATCTGCTTGTTGCTCCCCCGTCTTGCAAAAATTTAACTTGATTTCTTGATTTTCCAAAAGCTCTCGGATGAAATGATGTCGTAGCTTGATATGTTTTGACGGCCTGTGGAAATCTTCTGTCAACGGGATGATTCTTCTGGTGACTTCTTGCTGAGTATCTTTCTTTAGTGGCTTGAGTCTTGTTTTGAATTGACTGATTTTTGTTGTAAGGAGTCTTCAACATTTTCTTCAGTCTGGTAGCTTCGTCTTTAAGCTTGTCTCTGTATGTCCTTGTCTCGATCTTCTTTTTCTCTTTTGTTGCTTCTCGATAACCTGATGCTTCTCTTGCTGTGAGTACCATTATTGCTTGGCCACACTTGTATTCTTCTGGTGATGTTTGGTTTGGTTGAGAGGTAGTTATTTGTGATTTTGGCGAGTTTGGAGTATGTGATGTTTTTGTTGTAGGAAGAGGAGTTTGTTTCTGTGTGGTTGATTTTTCTGTGTTTATGGGCATTCTTAGTGGGAAAATTTTGTTCTCGGTCATTTGTACGGAAGCAATTAATTGCCCATTTTTCTTGTCATAGATGAGGCATTTTTTGTTGTCAAATATGATTTTATAACCTTTTTGTAATAGTTGTCCAACACTTAATAAATTTTGTGCTAGGCCGGGGATGTATAAGACATCGTGAATAAATTTAGTGAAGCCGTTTTTTGTTTTAACGGCTACTACCCCTTTACCTGCAACCTCTTGACGTGTTCCATCACCAAGAGTAATTTGAGATCTTATTTCCTCATTCAGGCTCACGAATGAGTCCTTGTTGCCTGTCATATGGTTGGAACAACCGCTATCTATATACCATATTTCTGTGGACTTCTCTTGTGCATTTAAGCAAGAGTAAAATAATTGTCCACTCGAATCTTGTTCTTCTATGAAATTAGCCTCATCTTTATTTCGGAACCGACAATCATTTTCAAAATGGGTGTGTCTTGTACGCCTCTTACATTTAAACCAACAATCATTTGTATTATGACCATTTTTCTTGCATAAATAACAATATGACTCTGTTTGGTTAATTTGTCGGTTTTCTTGATTATATAATCCTCCCCCTCTACCGTGACTTTTGTTTGAAAATTTTAATTCGGCCTTAAAGGCCTGTTCTAATGGCTCGTCATTAAATCTTTTCATTCTTTCTTCATGAGCTTGAAGTGAGCTCATTAATTCGACCATCGTAATTTTCTTTAAATCTTTTGACTCTTCTATTGCGGCCACTATATGTTCAAATTTTCTTGGAAGACTTCGTAATATTTTTGGAATAATTTTTGCATCCTCTATTGTGTCTCCGTAAGAACGAATTTGATTTATTAGGTTGGAGACACGATTAAAGAATGCTTCAATTGACTCGTCTTCCGACATTAATAAATTTTCAAAATCTTTCCATAAAGTTTGGAGTTTAATTGTTATTACCTTGCCGGAACCTTTGTATGTGTTTTCCAAGATCTTCCAAGCCTCCGCGGACGATGTTGCTGATATAACTCGTGAGAGTATTGCCTCGTCGAGTCCTCGGTAGATCAAAGAAAGAGCATAGTGATTTTTTCTTTGATTTTCGATGTATAAGTTTTTCTTTGTAGTGTCCCATGTTGATTGTTCATTGGTATCCTTGGGTTTTTCGTACCCGTTTTGTATCAAATCCCATAATCCTTGGGAAATGAATATAGACTTCATTTGGATACACCAAAGGTCGTATTTTTCGCCTTTGAATGTTGGTACCCAATTGACTTGAATTGGAGTTGACATGGTTTTTTTTTGTTGAAGTGTTGTTTTATTTGGGACTAATTTTTTTTGGATATGTATTTATCGGACGGACTTGGGTTGGCTCTGATACCACTGTTAGCTTTTTATTTGGATGTTTGTTAATTTGGGGCAAGGTTGATTAGTGTTTATGTTTTGATTGGAGAGCAAATTGAAACTTTTATTGATGATTTTTGAAGTGTGTACAAAGTTATGCACTTGGGTATTTATAGGCAGTGCACACTACATCATTTACAAGAACCATCTCAGGACTTCTTCTTTTACATTATTCTTTTTCCTTCATCTTCCTATTCTTCTAGGTTGTTCATCCATTCCAATTGCAAAGTCTAGATAATTCTTTGTACAAGGATTTTTAGATTATCTTAACACATCTACCTTAGGTTTTCGGTAATAACTCTTATCTCACTTTTCATAAGATTAAGAGAGAAGAAGAAAAAAAAAACCAAGCCTTTCGTAGAGTTCGCTCCCGCATTCCAACCGATCCTGAATCTCGTTCTTTTAGGTTATTTTTGGTAAGTCCTTTTGCGCTTGCAATTAGTTTTTAAGCTTTATTAGCCATGTTAGGTCGTCATAAAGATTCCCTCGTCGAGTAGGTGGAACTTTTTGACTAATATGTATACGTTTGAGGAATAGTTATATCCAATTATGATATAACAATACATTGAATATCTGTAGGTACTAGTTTCATTCGTAGACGAATTCTTCTAATTAATTGCTTGTTTCTGGGTTACTTTTGATTCAGGTAAGGATTAGTCCTTAGTAGTGCGGTGAAATATTGGTACTTTTTGTTATGATGATGTTCGTCTTGATGTATGAATTGTGTTGGTGTGGTTTTGATGATTGTCGCTGGTGTTGTGATTATAGCTCATTCCCCTTGAATTCTTAATTAAGGCTCCGACCAGTCTAATCCTGCAGGGTCGTTAGACTATGTTTTGTGACTAGCGTGGCCTAGTCGAGGTCAAGTTGATCATGGACCAACCATCGAGTCTACTCCTCCTACCTGCAATTTAAGGGAATGTGAACATCAGAACGAATAGATTTCGTAAGAGCATTAGCACGGACATGATGGTGTGAATGGTTTATGGTTGGTTGTTGTCGTCGTTATTATGAGTCTAAAGTCTTCGAGTTATTTTTTTGGTTGAGTCTTCTTGTATTTCTAAACTATGCATTATAAGCTGTAACACCTCCATTTACCAAGAAGCCTTATCAAGACATTCCTGAGTAAACAAATGTGTTACCATCTCGGTTTTCCGAGGTAGTAGCTCATTACAATAATTATGAAATGCCAAACCAGTCGCATGATTTAAACATTACAACTCATTAACTATTACTACTCTGGTTATAAAGCGGAAGTTACAGTTTCTATAAAAAAGCGAATGCCTATGCATTCACCCATGCTACGTCTGGACTCATAAATCGCGTTCACCCAGCAAATCCCATACGTGCATCCCGACATCCAAACAGATCACTATTTACATAACCTGCATTATAGACTGCTCCCCAATCAACAGGAAATATCGATTGGACCATCACAGACACATCAAACACACACAACATATTAGTTTACGATAACATTAAATAAGATTAGTACCACCAACATCACAAACATCAACATCATCCTTATCATCACTATCGTGACCGTATGTAGTCACGCCCCGTCAGTCCGAGTGAGCACATCCCCTAGGCTCTCTTAGAAGGAAACATCAGGGAAGGTCCTGAGATCAGCCGGGCCTAGCTAATCCTAGCTAACTTTTCTCGTTAGGCACACAGCCGCAATTTCAATAAGCACACCGCCGCAATCTCAATAGGCACACAGCCGAAATTTCAATAGGCACACAACCGCAATCTCAATGTCACCATTATACCATTACATATCATACAACATGCATACATAACCTTACCTAGTTAGCAGGTCATCACCTCGTCGTTAGTACAATTCATCATGGAGATTCTGCGAAGTTCGATCCTAGTAAAATATTATACTCAAATTAATATGAATCCTAACGTATTAGTTATAAAATAAAACCCTACACTAACTTAATTATAATGTATCGTGTATACAGAATTAAATTATCACCAATGCTAGCTTAACTAGACTTATAACACGAAATTGATACCAACTTAGTCCTAATATATTACTCATTAGATAATCCACACAGCTTAAATAAAACTAGACCTTGCTCTAATTAAATTAGAGTAGAGAAACTCTCATTATTATATTATTATGATTATGATTATAAGTAGAACAAAACAGCTAACTACTACGACATATGGACCCTCGACATTAGCCGTAACAGGATACTAAAACAACACTCAACAGCAATCCCGTCACAACGACAATCAATCAAAACCCAATACCGACAACAGCCGTAATACAACTCCAACCACCTTAATCACGCAACACCAGAAGCAACCTACGAGTCTATCTACGACAATAACAACAACAACGAATCGAAAGTCATCCCGACAACAACGACAATCAACATGAACAGAGCACCATGTATACCTACGCACGGCAAAAGACTAGGGCGACGAACGGCGGCAGCGAGTGCGTGACAACAACGATCGAAGGTTAATAGCGTTAGGTTACACTCTTAATAGGTTATTAGGTTATACGTGAAACCTAAATGGGTCATTTGGGTTAATAGGTTAGTTGGGCCCGGGAACTCGGTTTAACCCAACTAAATACGTCAACTGCCACTCACCAAACTCGTTCCTAAACTTGGTTAGATAACAAAAACGGATATAAGCAATTATGTTCTACGTAACACGTATAAGTATTAGGAATAGGTTAAACGGGATAAGTCGGGACACGAGTTATACATTATACGGGTATTAGAATCGGTCTAATAGCAGAATGGGTTAAGTAGTTGGCTAACTACTTCTATATACTACTACTCGTTAAAGACCAAATTAAATAAAAATACGAGTAATACACGACAGGTATTACATAAGCTAACCCATGGTCTAAAATAAAAATAAAAATAAAAAAGCCCAAGAAAAAGCTCCAAGCCGGTCGGTTCAGGTCTTCTGAGCAGTTCAAGACTGTCCCGACCGGTTCAGGTGTCTTGGCATTGCGCACTAAATTTCAAACGCTTTATTTTTCTTCATTATTTATCGGAATTAGATGTGTGACTTACCGTTGGAAAGATAAGAGAACAAGCTTTCTATTGCAACTTTGATCATCTCAATTCGAGGTCAAAGTTGATCATTGTTTTATCGATCATTCTTTTTCCGCGATTCGCATTTGTTCGAAATTTTCAACTTATTTCTTTGGCATGTATAAAGACCTGACAAATAGATCGGGTCGTGTCGTGTTCGTGTTCGTGTCATTGGTAAACGGGTCACGAACCTCTCAATCCAAACCCGACCCATTTAAGTTTAGTGTCGTGTTCGTGTTAATCCAGTTACATAAATGAGTCATTAAGTCTCAACCCAAACCCATTTATTCCGTGTCGGGTTCGTGTCGTGCTTTCGTGTCATGTCAATATTTGGAAAGTATTAAAATATATTTATGTTAAAAATGATTTAAAATATTTAGACTAATTTAATAAACGGTTATTCGTGTCTGCAGGTTCATGTTTTGGGACCTCAACCCAAACCCGACCCAATTATTAGATATCGTGTCGTGTTCGTGTCGAACCACTTACATAAATGGGTCATCAACCCTCACCCCAAACCTGTTTATTTCGTATCGTGTCCGTTTTTGCCGGCTCTACATGTATATACGTGAGCTTCTAAAATAATCCAATAACAATAATAAGCTAAGGTTTATCATAGCTAATAATAAATACGCGATTAGGTCCCAACTATATATCATCACTCGCTAGCTTATTAGCCTTATATATCTCCTAGCTAGTAAACAAATTTGTCTATGTTATAAACATAATCCGTAACAAGTAACAACCACAATCAGAGGAGAGTAACTCAGACGTTATTCTAGGCATATTACCTGAGTTATATAAATCAATAAACAATACAAATTATACATAGAACATAAACATGGGTTATGTACACATAATCTATTAGTAAGTTTAGGAGCTAACAAGCCGAGCATTTACAACTTTTGAAACTGCATTATTATTTGTTCTTGTTTTAGCTAGTTTCAAGCAAACTAAGTGTGTCGATGAGGGCCTCCTCCTCCCCCCAAAACCCTAAAAAGAAAAAAGAAAAAGAAAAATATTCTTCGTTCGGGGCTGCCATCTACCAATTTCAGTAATGGTAAGCCCCAAATTTTAATCTCTATCACAGTATTGTTAATAATCTTATTTGGTTTATTTATTAGACAATTCTGAATAACTCTTGCCTCCCCTACTGACATTTTGCCCCATCAATTAATGGAGTTTGCTCCTATGTTTTCGGTGGTTTGCTCTCTCTTTGGGAGAGGTCCAAGAACTATGTGCAAGATCAAGAGAGCAATGAAATTTCTACGTAAGGTGATACAACTGGAGTCAGATCTCGGTCTACTATTTGTCGAAATAGAGAAAGTTCATCCTTTTGAAGACTATTTAATCAGATCTATGGATTCCTTCGCGAAAAGCTGTGTCAATAAACAGCGATATATAGAAGACTATGCAGAAGCGCATTATTCTAATAACGATCTTTGTCTCAAAGGTGTTCTTTATTTATTTTTTACAAATCTGTATTCTGTTCAATTTGACATCGTTTGTAGATGTCAGATGACTTATTATTAATGAAATTGATCTTCACTCCAAAAAAACAAGTGTGTCGATGAGCAAGGAGGATTGATATTTTTTTCTTTTTCAAATGTCTTTACTTATTAATGATGATATTTTAGGTTAATTCCTCCTTACCCTTGTGCCTGGTATTTGTTCTTTATAGTTGCATACTCCCTCCTAGTTTTTTTATCTTCCCTCTTTCCTTTTTGGCACTAGTTGAATTATCTTCCCTCTTTCCATTTTTGGGTTGTACTTTTGTGGACATGACATAGGTCCACCCCGACGCAGCCACGCGTGGGTTTGGGGAGGCGAATGAATCTCGTGTGAGATGGGTCGAATTAAAATTTAAATCGAAGTGGAGTCACCACCGAACTTTGTGGGAGTTCGGGCCCATTCGAACTCACTCTATATCTTAGTGGGCCATGCACAAAGTATGGCCCATTCGGATCTCAGAGTTTATTGGGTTCGTCCCTTTGCATTGTGATACCGATACCGACATTATCGGATATCGTGTATTGAATGACTCTCGTGTGCCAATGGGTTCGGATATCCAGAAACCACGATTCTAAGTAAGGGGTGAGGGTACGTGTTGGGAAGTTCACAAAGAACACCCAACTCCGCTCGCACTTAGCGGCCTCTACTAAGATATCGTTTGACTTTTGAATATGCGCGTTAGTAATTCGATTGAATGATATGCAAACAATATTTTGCCTAAACATGCGAAGATTTGAATAAGTTGCTAAGTCGATTTGATGCATATAAATTAACGTCAAAGTTGAATTTAGCATGCGAGGTTCGTTTTAGTACAATAAAACAAATAACGAAAATGAAATGCCAAAATAGAAACAAACGTGTTAGCAATGATAATAACGGTTTGTAAATAATATGGAATGGCATAAACGACATGATGCACGGTTTTGGAAAGTTGTATGGCACGTGATTGACTTGACACGTGTTGACCAAAGTCATAAAAATATTTGATAAAGCTTGACGTAGGTTGAGGGCTCACGTTTTGACGTGATAAAGGGACACTCGATCGAGTCATTGAGGGACTCGACCGAGTGTGCCTCGGAAAAAGCTTCTACGCAATATTTGAGACGCCACTCGATCGAGTCATTGAGGGACTCGACCGAGTGATCCTCAAAAAGACCTTTTGCCTCGGTTTTTAGGGTTCCACTCGATCGAGTGGGCTAGGCACTTGATCGAGTGCCCCTTGTACGAACAAGGGTTCGTTTCGCAATTTGCATGAATTTCGAAATTGCTTTTGATTTCGGAAAATCGATGATTTTATTAAGTCGCGCAAAAATATTATATGATTTATGCTCGACTCGAATTTTTGATACTCGTCGTATCCGATATTTAATTATGGAATCAATATCGAATACTTAGAGTGAAATCTAGAAAAGGTGTTATAAGTCGTTTAAATCTAACTTAAAACGAAATAAATTATCTCCGCATTATAGTGTCGTAATTGGTTCTTTCAAACTATGTGACAACTATTTTAGCATCAACGAATTCGTATTTGTTAAATTTATTGACTAATTCGTTTAGATATGACATCCGACTATAGAATTGGTATCGTATCTAAAGAATGACGCTTTATAATTGTTTGAATTAAAGATTGATTCCCTCCGCATCTCGACATCATCATAAATCCTTACGGATTATGTGATGTCAGATCCGATCAACGGGTTTCGCCCTAACTTAAATAAATATGCTTGATTTGAATAAGTTTTAGAAATCGATGAATATGCGAATAAAACGAGACTAATGACGCAACAAAAAAAAAACGATCTTATTGACGTTGACTCGCTTCAACAATCAAATACTCGGGGTGTCGGGATAAGCGACCAGCCACATCGGGTGCGAGACCCTTGTATTCGGATTTCCTTATCCCGTCATCCTTTGTATTCGACACGAATTAGCGAATATTTTAATGTTTTGAAACTAGTAATATTAACGATATTAGAAAAGAAGAAAAAAAACAAAAAAAACGAGAGAAGACGAGGAAGATGACGCGAGAAGAGAAGAGGAAAAGAAAGAAGAAATCGGGATTTTTGCACCCTCAACCTACATGCTTCGTATTCTCGGTATGGAACTCGTCTAGTTGTGGCTTGGACACGGGAGTATCGAGATTGTAGATGGAGTTATGGTGGTTTTAGGGTTTGTAGGTTTGCTATATGCTAGGGTTGTATGTGTATGTAAGTTGTAGAGATGAGAAAATTAGGGTTGTAAAAGATGTCTCAAGGTGTATGCAAAGAGGTGTATATATAGTAATTCTTCCCCACCATCGTCTAGGGTTACTCGACCGAGTGGCCCAACACAAAGGTGACAGCGGGCCTGCTAGATGCCCACTCGATCGAGTGGGATGACACTCGATCGAGTGGATGAGGCGGACTGGATAATTTTGTAGATTTTGTGTTTGGGTTGGACTCTTGATATTTGCATGACTGTTTTGTGTTCTCGGAAATGGCTTTGACCCGGTTGTTAAAAGTCGGTTTTATTTCCGGTGTCGGTTTTGACCCAAATTAGTCTTATTTGATTGGAAACGACCCGCTGGGCCAGAATTTGAGGTTGGTTTTGTGAGATTTGTACTCCATAAAAAGCCCAAGCCAGAAACTAACGGTTTCGAGTCCATATCCGAGCGCGTAGAAGCACGTTTGCGTCCGATATGATCATTATCGGATGTTTTTTGGGGAACCACTATAGACACCTAGCGGCCAAATGTGGGTGTCTACAGAGCCCCCACTCTGACTGAGGCTTGGACAAGGCGAAAGTTAGAGTAGATACCATGCCAATCGAGTATTAAGACCTGGCAGACTTCCGGTCGGGTTGTTTATAGTCCATTAGACTTGCGTGAAAGTGCCCGCCAGCCATAAGATAGAAATCATACCTGAGTTTTGTTGTCAGGGATAGCTCCGTGGGACTTGTTTTTTTAAGCCCTGGGTGTATCTGTATGCGGATACATCCCATCTTGGAGCTGTGCGGGAGCTTGCCTAAGAAACCCTGGGTGTGTTCGTTTGCAGACACATCCCATCTCAGAACTATGCGGGAGCTTGCCTAAAAAGCCCTGGGTGTGTCCGTTCGCAGCCCATCTCAGAACTATGCGGGAGCTTGCCTAAAAAGCCTTGGGTGTGTCCGTTCGCAGACACATCCCGATCCGAAATTACGCGGGAGCCTGCCTAAGAAGCCCTGGGTGTGTTCGTTCGCAGACACATCCCGATCCGAAATTACGCGGGAGCTTGCCTAAGAAGCCCTGGGTGTGTCCGTTTGCAGACACATCCTAATTCAGAATTACGCGGGAGCTTGCCTAAGAAGCCCTGGGTGTACCTATATGTAGGCATATCCCGTGTTTCTTCAGGAGAAATGCCATCTTGGGCTTTTTGCTGGGGAGTTTAGTGAGTTGCGCAGGGCTGAAATGTTAGATATATAGGCAGAATTAGCAAATATAGCAGATAGGAAATGCAATTAGCATCTATAGACTGACTTGCGCTGGGGAAAATGATTTTTACTTCATTTTGAAATCGAAGTCCTGAAAGCAACTCACGTGCTAGGAGATAGGTTTTCAAAATTGAAAGGGTTAGAAAAGAAATTTGCAGTTTAAATAGACTGGCATTTTGACCTTGTCGAAAAGGATTTTCTCAAGCGGCTAAGTTTTGCAAATTTTAAAGCAAGAATTTGAAAAGAGAGGCCTATCGACAAACTCGACTCTGGACGCGACAAAACGAGTTGACTGACACGAATGGACTCTCGAGGGGTTGGATCGATACTCGGTAGGGGGTGGGCCACCTAAGACGATAAGACTCTTAAGTTGCGTTATTCCGTAGCCTAGGCAAGTGACAACACGGTCGAACATCGAAATGGGATATGTATGTACTCTGTAACGACAAGACTCAGTAGTAGCAATGCTGTAAACTGGTGTTTTTTTTTGGATCTTTTAGTTTTGGGGTATATTTTTGAGGTAGGTGTTGTTTCAAATCCTGACAGATTCTCGTCTTCGACTGAGCCGAGTACCAGGACATACTATAGAAAGGAGGCTAAATTTTGATATTATTTGGATTTTGTGAGTGGATGGAGGTCTTCTGCCTAAGAGAAGCCCCCAGGATGACAAATCTAACTGTTGAGAACATGACAGTGTCGTGACCGGAATGATGATGCTTTTTGAATGTGTGTCAATGTGGGTGGTTGTGCCTCTGTTGAAAGACTGTCTACGTATTCACGTGTACTGAAATCAAACCAAGCCGTAGTTTAGTGATTGAAAGATATATTATGGTGCCTAGTTTAATAGGGCTTTGTGTGTAACTAGCCATATTGACGGTGTTGGCTAGGTGCATTCCCAATGATGTCTTGATCAAAGGGCTAGAATGGTTAGGATGTTGATCCTGTGACTGTGAACGTTCTTCGGGATAGCCTCCAGAGGTGGTGTGATCTATTTGGACATGTTCTATGCCGACTGCAAGTTGAGTTCCCGTGTTTAGGGTTGGTAACTGGTTTGGATGTTTTTGAAAATGTGGTGCTAGGTCGTAAGTGGCTTCGATGATTTGACATCTGGAGCTTAATTTTGTGGAGTTAAGGCTTCGAGGGTAAGGTATTGTAATGTGGTAGGAAAGGGGGAATGAAGTCAAGTGAAAATGACTCGGACTTCGACTGGGCAGGTTTGATAATGCGGGATCTGGTTTCCATGTCTGGCCCTAATGGTTAAGGTGTATCCTATGGAGCTTGAATCCTCAAAATTCCGGGCTGTCTCTTAGCCTAGGTCTCGGGAAGGTCTTGAGGGTTGTAATGTGGGAATGCTAAATGTGGTGTTAGCTGACCAACTTAATTGTTTCTTTCCCCTATTTGATGGTATGGACATCGATAATTTTGGAATTGACCGTACCCCGGTCAAGGGACTTTCACTTGAGTTGACTGTTGACCACGGTCATGGGTATATTTTTGGTTGACTTCTTAGCCCCGGTCATGAGATTCTTCATTTGGATTGACCGCTTAACCTCAGTCATGGGTGCCTCTTTTTTTTTTGATAATGGCCTGTTTTTTTGTTTTGGCCTTTTGCTTTTTCCCTTGGACTTTTGATTTTCTTTTTCTCCAGTATTTTTTTTTCTTTTTTTTCTTGGTCAGACTAACACCTAAGGTAGGGATTGATTGGTCTTTATTGGATTGGTGTTTATTGTGGAAAATGGGCTTGCCTCCCGTCTTGAACCCAAACTAGGAGACTACCTAGGTTTGTCATAAGATTCGATACCGCTCCTGCTAAGGGTAGTTATGTGGCTTTCTATGTCAGACATGGAACTGGTAAAGGAAAACACGGGTCTCGGTTTCCTGCAGTCATTATAGATGTGCCTATAGTCACGTGCATGTGCTCACAGTGTACGATGGTGCTCATCATGTTCTCGGAAACACACAAGGAAAGCATATATGGGAAATAGAAAAGCTGATTTTATTGAATTTTGAAAAGAGGACAGAATAAAATTGACTCTAACTCTGACTTTGAAATTGAAATAAATAGTACATCCTAGACTCAGACTCAGACTCGGACTTAAATCAAATCCGGACTCTTGGATGCATGAGAGGTAGACTGGATGCTTTGGTCATCGGGCCCTGTATAGTCCATAAGGGGCTTCGCAAGTGATAGTGTTTCCATGACGGGTGTCATCCCGGCATCGAGGAAATCTTGGATGAGGTGTTTTAGTTTCCAGCACTGTTCTGTATTGTGCCCTCTTCCCATGTGGAATTGGCAGTAATGTTCGGCGTTCCATGTTTTGGAGCGTTTTCTCAAGGTGTGTCGGCTGTTGGGCCTATAGGTAGTATTAGGCCCTTCGAAACCAACCTTTGGAAAGCGACGGTGTAGGACATATCCAAGTGGGTAAATGTCCTTACTTTTGACTGGTTCTTGATTTTCGGAGAGGTGACTTGAGGGTTACCTCTCTCGGTCTTGCCATCTTGAGGGTATCAGACAGTTTCGTAAGAGTGTTCACCCTTCAAATGGCTCGGTTGGGTGATTGGCTGCCTTACTCGCTCTAGTTGTGTTAGACGGGATCGGGTTCTTACAAAATCCTTTTCGATGATGGTTACCCCGGAACTTAGGTTATCTAGGGCAGTATTGATTTTCGAGAAAATATTGTTAATGGAGCAAGATACCATAAGCATACTCCCCTGGATATCTCCTTTCTCGACGGCGCGAGATTTTTTTTGGTTTGGTAACGCCTCATTCATAAGGTCCCTGATCGGAAGAAACAACAGGTGTTCTAACTCGCCTAAGCTCGGTTTTGCGCAAATGCAAGAGAGAGAGTCAAACTAGACATGGCCCGGGGTGACGGAAATGACTAAGATTCTGGGACCGGGATACCCGAATGTTAGACCTAGACAAAGTAATGACCGCGAATTATACTCGAACTGCAGAAGGGTGAGTCCGAAAATGGGGTGACTGTGTTTGACCGCGTCACGTGCTCGGACCAATTGTGTTGACTTAACCCTAGGTGACTCGAGTGTTCGTAGCATGGGTTCGACTCGAAGAAGGCATCATAAGGACGCCGATGCAGAATGAATGTAGAGTACCCCTGCTCGGGCGGAGGACACCCCCCGAGTGAGACTAAAGACTCTGGGACTCAGATGGTGTGACATCTAAGTGACTCGAAAGTGGGGTACGTGAGACAACACGTGTAAGACATGATCCTTAGAGCAACCGTGGTTGATCGCTCTGCTGAAGGGTATCCCCCGAGTGGGATTGAAGATTTTGTTAAGACTCGAATGTCGGACGAGTGACTCTTAGACGTAAGGATCACGAACCTTTTGTTGTAGGGCTATGCCTTGTAAAAGGTTGACTCGGCCTCGAGGAAAGGCAGACGGGGTAAGGGAAGAAACTTGCGATGTAAGATCGGCAGAGTTTCGACGCTAGAGACCCTCACATGACTTGAATAATTATGACCCTGTGATTAGGGTAAACCCTTAAGTTAAAGGGTTCGCGAATTGGGATGACTCAACTAACGGATCGAAAGGCGGACGAAATTCCCTTAGGAAAGGTCGTGGGGACCGTCTTGCTAGAGGGAAAAGATCGCGTGAGACTTTCTAGTTAGAACTCGAGTGTTTAGATGAACCTTCCATTTACGAGTGTATGACTCGTGTTGGTTAGTTATGCCTTTTGACGAATAAGGCGGACTAGGATGGGGAAGAAACCCGTGATGTAGGATCGAGGGAGTTTCGACGCTAAAGACCTTCGACGACTTATGACAAGACCCGATACTCACTACAAGAAATAATGCATGCAGCTACTAATCACGCGCGACTGATAAATTCAGTCGCTAATTTAGCGACTGAAAGTTCAACGCGCGACCGACATTAGTAGCTGGACGAGGAGACGAAAATTTAAAATATCAATTTTTTTTAGCGACCGAAATCGGTCGCTAAAAAAAAACCGCGCGACCGATTTCAGTCGCTAAAAATAAACCGCGCGACTGATTTAGCGACTGAAATCGGTCGCTAATCCTAATCCGCGCGACCGATTTCAGTCGCTAAAAAAAAACGCGCGACAGAATTAGCGACCGAAATCGGTCGCTAAAGGTCGTAATTTTTTTTAAATTAACGAACACCCCCCCTCCCCCGAGTCATTCTCTCATTTCGCTTTATCTCTCTAAAATCCGCTCCCCCCTCTCTCTAAACTCGTCCCTCCTCCTTTCCTCTTCATTCTTTATTCAATTCTCTCATTTTCCTTAAGGTATGTTTATCTATCTTTATTTAATTTCAATTATTTGTTAATTTCTGTTTTTATCGATTTAAATAAATTAGTTATTGGGTTGGATAGTTTCTTAGTTGTTGGAATATTTAGTGTAGTTAGAATTTTAATCGCCCAATAGGTTCCCCAATTTGAATTAGGTAGATTGTTAGTATAAAATTAGGGTTTGCGGTTAAGTAGTTGATTGAATTGGGTTGTTTTGATGTGTTAGGAATTTGGAATTAAAATACAATTATGCCGTGACAATAATGAGAATATTTTTGCAAATGATGACGATGACAATAATGAGGTGGATGTGGGGGAAGATTTTGAAGACGATGAAGGCAGTGAGGAGGAGGAAGGTGCTTCTAGTGATATGGTCGAGGAGGAGGATGACACCACTGATTTAGAGGTCAATGACGAGGAGGACGAAGATGACGTCGAGGAAGAGGATGTCGTTGGTTCGAGTAGGCAAGTTGAAGATGACAACGACAGTGACGATGATTTTTAGTAGTGTATAGTTTCAGTAAGTTATATTATTTGTACATAGCAATCTGCAAACCTTGATTTTTTTTCGAGTGTATTTCAATATTATGATGTCAGTTCCTAACTTTCAACTATTACATGTCTGCAGATATGACGTTGGGCAGCAGGTTGAGGTTTGGAAGTTCGAGCAGCGGCAGCAGCAGGAGCAGGGACCGGGTGCAGCAGCAAGGCCAAGAAGAAAACAGGCGAGAGGAAGTGGAGGACGAGGAGGAGGTGCATAGCAATGAGGAACAAGAACAACCGCAACCACGCCAGGATGAAGGGCTTCAATACACACACGACGGGCGCCTAATCATTGGCCCCGAGGGCACATGGTGAGACATTGTATTTTTTTTTTTTTTTTGTGAGACATCATCTTATTTCACTCTTTGGTGTATACCTACATGTAGGTTTCGTACTCGTGCGACGGTGACAGGTGTCAAGGACAGTTTCATGGAAGATTTGACTACTTACTGCACGAGCTGGACTAAGTTGCCTCTGTGGCAACGGGAGAAGTGGTTTGCCAACTTCAAGGTACACCAATTTCTGATTTTTATTAATTATCTGCTACTGTTTACAGATTACTAATACAACGACAACAAACTATCTTGCAGTTGAAACACTTCTACAACGATGGTCTCGAGGTGGCTGTTCGAGACAGATACATGGATGTCGCAACTGTAAGATACAAAGACATGATGTATAAGCTGGCAAGCGATGGAAAGTTACAGCAACAACTTAGAGGTTCGATTACTAAATTGGTGTTAGTACCTGAACATAAAGTCGTATATATATTCAAAACATTTATTGATCTCAAAGTGTATAAATTGTAGGTGACGCGATCCAACAGTTCCAAACAGCGCGAGCCGACCCGAAGTTCCTGAAGAGATCCGTCCAGGCTAAGAAGAACAAGAAGCGGGGAGGGGACCCCGAGGCAGAGGCGGAGTGCACCCACTACGGTGGGTCGCAGTCGATGCACCAGCGGGCCATGAACGTTAGTATTTTCGTTCCTTTGATTTTTATATTGGATTCTTATTTAATGTTTTCATTATAAAAATAAATGAATAATCTACATGTACTGTCAACAGGCGAAGAAGAAAACCGGAGAATTCCCTCCTCCTGTGCAGCTATTTCTCGAATCGAAGAGTAAGGGGGACGATGAGACCGGTCGATCATTCGCCACGAAGAAGGATTTGGAGACTTGGGTAAGTTTCAAACACAATACTTCGTTACTTTTTTCCTTCAAACAATCAACCTAATCATGACTTCTATTTCTTTCAGAGATCGTATTTGGCGGCCACTAGAGCGCCCGAAAATGAAGGTGTGGACCCGAGCACAATTTGGTTTAGAGTCGCCGAGGGATACCGCAAGGGAGCGGTGTACGGTACGGGGAACGCTCATTCCCTGTACTGGACACCACCCAATGTTCGGGGGGCCCATTCTACGACGACCGAGTGTGTACCATCCGAGATGGCTGAGATGAGGGCTACAATTCAAGAGGAGAGGGCGCAACGGGCAGCTATGGCCGAGCAGATGAAGGAGCAGAATGAGAGGTTGAAGACGCAGGAATCCATTAACCTGCAAATTCTGGAAGAGATACGACGTCTTAGGAACACGCAGCAATATAACTGCAACTCCGGCCCCACTCCCCGATTCCCGGATCCTAGAGACCCCTTCGGTGGCGGTAATAGTGGTGCGTCCGCCAGTTTTCCTGTTGGCTGAGTTGATTTATTGAAAACAATTTGTAGTGGGAGAAATGCTTGGTGAAAAAACCGTTTGTAACAACACTTTTAATGTAATGTATGTATTCACGACGTTTGCGTATTTGGTTGACAATTTTGGAGTATGAAGCTTGCATAACGTTTGGAATAACGTTTGGAATGATGTTTGGGATGTATTGTGGTTGTTGCTTTGTTTTATTGTGCAGATTTTGGCTAGAAAAATAATAAATTGAACCGGCCTATTTCTGGCACGGTAGCGACTGATATCAGTAGCTACGTTTTATATTTAGCGACTGATATCAGTCGCTAAATGATGCCACGTCACACTATTTAGCGACTGAAATCAGTCGCTAATTGAAGCTTTTAGCGACCGATGTCAGTCGCTAAATCAGTCGCTAATTGAAGCCTTTAGCGACTGATATCAGTCGCTAAAATGAGGCAGTAGCTACTGATTTCAGTCGCTAAATTTAGCGACTGATTTCAGTCGCGCGCTTTTTTAGCGACTGAAATCAGTCGCTAGAAGCGACTAACTGTAGCCACTGTCGCTTAGCGACTGCTGACGGTCGCACGTCTGTTTTTTGCGACAGATGTCAGTAGCTAAGATCAGTCGCCAATGACTTTAACTCTTGTAGTGTACTGCTAAATATGGGAAGTCCTAAGAAGAGGAAAGTTTTGAAAAGGAATTTTTCAGAAAAAATCCGAGAAAACCTGTGGATGGCCCGATTTTTTGAAAATCGGAAAAGTGACATCGGGCCGCGATTTAGAAGGTTTGAAAATATTTTTGAATTTTGAAATGGACAGCATACCGGCTAAAAATAGGCTATTTTGAGTAAAATCATAAGTCCAAAATTCGGTAGCTTTCCGGGTTTTTTGAAAAGTTGAATTTTTGAAATTTTGAATATCGGAAATAAATTTCCAAAAAAATCGAAAACGGGATCCCAAGGATTGGAAAATCGAAAACGGCGTCCCGAAGATTTGAAAATTGATATGGAACCTCGAAGATTTGAAAATTGAAATAGAATTTTGGAAAATTCGAAAAATCGAATAGTGATCAAAAATTTGAAATGGACAGCATGCCGGCTAGAACATAGGCTTGTTTTGAGTCAAATCTTAAGTCTAAATTTCGGCAGCTTTCGGAGTTTTTGAAAATTGAATATTTTTGAAAAAATGCATTTGTTGAAATGAAGTTTTTTTAAAGCGACACGGAAACCAAGTAGCAGGTAGTCACGCAAGCATTATGACGACACCATGTATGCTTTACACTAAATCTCGGTCGTTCTAAATAACGTCTATACCAGTGTACATGGCTCTTTCGAGAATCCGGACGGACTTCCTAAGTTGAGTTGAGCTTAGAACATGTCGCGAAACCCATACAAATTAGCCATGGACACCTTTGACATATCCATATTGGAGTATATCACGGTATAGTGGGACGTCAGTCGCCAGTACCAGCCCGGGAAAAGATAGGGTTATGCATGAACCGTAAAACTAAAACGCGTATTATACTAGTCAAATGATTTCTATTCGAGTCTCACCCTGAGGATGCCGATGGTAAGTCACGCATCAGTTATCCCCAACGGAGTCGCCAAATTGTGGACATGACATAGGTCTACCCCGACGCGGCCACGCGCGGGTTTGTGGAGGCGAATGAATCTCGTGTGAGATGGATCGAATTGAAATTTAAATCGAAGTGGAGTCGCCACCGAACTTTGTGGGAGTTCGGGCCCATTCGAACCCACTCTATATCTTAGTGGGCCATGCACAAAGTATGACCCATTCGGATCTCAGAGTTTATTGGGTTCGTCCCTTTGCATTGTGATACCGATACCGACATTATCGGATATCGTGTATTGAATGACTCTCGTGTGCCAATGGGTTCGGATATCCAGAAACCACGATTCTAAGTAAGGGGTGAGGGTACGTGTTGGGAAGTTCACAAAGAATACCCAACCCCGCCCGCACTTAGCGGCCTCTACTAAGATATCGCTTGACTTTTGAATACGCGCGTTAGTAATTCGATTGAATGATATGCAAACAATATTTTGCCTAAACATGCGAAGATTTGAATAAGTTGCTAAGTCGATTTAATGCATCTAAATTAACGTCAAAGTTGAATTTAGCATGCGAGGTTCGTTTTAGTACAATAAAACAAATAACGAAAATGAAATGCCAAAATAGAAACAAACGTGTTAGCAACGATAATAACGGTTTGTAAATAATATGGAATGGCATAAACGACATTATGCACGGTTTTGGAAAGTTGTATGGCACGTGATTGACTTGACACGTGTTGACCGAAGTCATAAAAATATTTGATAAGGCTTGACGTAGGTTGAGGGCTCACGTTTTGACGTGATAAAGGGACACTCGATCGAGTCATTGAGGGACTCGACCGAGTGTGCCTCGGAAA
The DNA here is from genome assembly GCA_958450325.1 of Agrostemma githago. Classification (NCBI taxonomy): domain Eukaryota; kingdom Viridiplantae; phylum Streptophyta; class Magnoliopsida; order Caryophyllales; family Caryophyllaceae; genus Agrostemma; species Agrostemma githago. Next base: position 67,364,572 of record OY288249.1, on the reverse strand, counting down.
AACTTCTGCGCAATATTTGAGACGCCACTCGATCGAGTCATTGAGGGACTCGACCGAGTGGTCCTCAAAAAGACCTTCTACCTCAGTTTTTGGGGTTCCACTCGATCGAGTGGGCTAGGCACTCGTTCGAGTGCCCCATGTACGAACAAGGGTTCGTTTCGCAATTTGCATGAATTTCGAAATTGCTTTTGATTTTTGAAAATCGATGATTTTATTAAGTCACGCAAAAATATTATATGATTTATGCTCGACTCGAATTTTCGATACTCGTCGTATCCGATATTTGATTATGGAATCAATATCGAATACTTGAATTGAAATCTAGAAAAGGTGTTATAAGTCGTTTAAATCTAACTTAAAACGAAATAAATTATCTCCGCATTATAGTGTCGTAATTGGTTCTCGAACTATGTGACAACTATTTTAGCATCAACGAATTTGTATTAGTTAAATTTATTGACTAATTCGTTTAGATATGACATCCGACTATAGAGTTGGTATCGTATCTAAAGAATGACGCTTTATAATTGTTTGAATTAAAGATTGATTCCCTCTGCATCTCGACATCGTGATAAATCTTTACGGATTATGTGATGCCAGATCCGCATCAACGGGTTTTGCGCTAACTTAAATAAATACGCTTGATTTGAAATAGCTTTAGAAATCGATGAATATGCGAATAAAACGAGACTAATGACGCAAAAAAAAAATGATCTTATTGACGTTGACTCGCTTCAACAATCAAATACTCTGGGTGTTAGGATAAGCGACCGGCCACATCGGGTGCGAGACCCTTGTATTCGGATTTCGTTATCCCGTCATCATTTGTATTCGACACGAATTAGCGAATATTTTATTGTTTTGATACTAGTAATATTAACGATATTAGAAAAGAAAAGAAAAACCAAAAAAACGAGAGAAGACGAGGAAGATGACGCGAGAACAGAAGAAAGAAGAAATCGGGATTTTTGCACCCTCAGCCTACATGCTTCGTATTCTCGGTATGGAACTCGTCTAGTTGTGGCTTGGACACGGGAGTATCGAGATTGTAGATGGAGTTATGGTGGTTTTAGGGTTTGTAGGTTTGCTAGATGTTAGGGTTGTATGTGTATGTAAGTTGTAGAGATGAGAAAATTAGGGTTGTAAAAGATGTCTCAAGGTGTATGCAAAGAGGTGTATATATAGGAATTCTTCTCCACCATCGTCTAGGGTTACTCGATCGAGTGTCCTGCTGACTCAATCGAGTGGCCCAACACAAAGGTGACAGCGGGTCTGCTAGAGGCCCACTTGATCGAGTGGGATGACACTTGATCGAGTGGATGAGGCGGGCTGGATATTTTTGTAGATTTTGTGTTTGGGTTGGACTCTTGATATTTGCATTGCTGTTTTGTGTTCTCGGAAACGACTTTGACCCGGTTGCTAAAAGTCGGTTTTATTTCTGATGTCGGTTTTGACCCAAATTAGTCTTATTTGATTGGAAACGACCCGCTGGGCCTGAATTTGAGGTTGATTTTGTGAGATTTGTACTCGGTGAAAAACTCAAGTCAGAAACTAACGGTTTCGAGCCCATATCCGAGCGCGTAGAAGCACGTTTGCGTCCGATCATTATCTGGTGTTTTTTTTGGGAACCGCTATAGACACCTAGCGGCCAAATGTGGGTGTCTACAACTTTAATAAATTTATTCTTCCTACAATTCTTTATTCTTTCCTTTAGTCACAAACCCCGCCATATTTCTACTTTACATCCCACATTTTCTTACTTTAATCAATTCTTTAATACTTTCTTAATTTTTGTGCCCAAAAAAAGGGAAGAAATAAAAAATTAGGAGGGAGTACTAATTATCATCATTATTATAATGACTCCTTAATTCGTAGGCTAAAACATACTTCATCCGTATAAAAAGATCTTCTTATTTGATTATTATAATCTTCATAAATGAATATAAAAGGGAAGATGATAGTGGTACGAAGGGAGTACTGTATATAATTTTGAGACCTCGTAAACAAACAATAGACAATGATCGAGGTCTGTTCATAACATAGATTGGTTTTCATATTCCTAATTAATCTAACTTGTCTTTCAGGAATGGTCATGGTCAGCTGCCTTGTCAAAGAGTTTATTTATACAATACTCCGTATTAAGTTGAAGCAAGGAGCGCTTTAATTGACCGAAAATTAGGTTATCAGTTGGGAGATTATTATTGCCGTCGAAATTAATTTGATCATCTCACAACATAACATACAGTTAGCGCGCGTGTACTATCTAGTCCTCCATGTTAACACATTCTATTTATTGCCATATTGATTGAAGTAGGTAGCAGCTTCAAAATTCCAACTACGTTTTACTATTGATTACATCTTAATTAGATTCTTAGAACGAAGTTATTTTAGGACTCACGATAATAACCAGCCATTTAGGAAATCTTGTCGCCCCGGTCAAGGTTGATGATCTACTTGAGTTTTGTCACTTAATATACTTATGTTAATTGATTTTGTAGTTTCGGGATCCCTAGAGGTCTGTCTTTTGTTTTGTAATCACATGTTTTACATATATAGTTTGTAAAAAAATAGCATGATAAACCTTGAGAATTTTTACCAAGAAACATAACTTAATCTCACGTCACATATGGCCGAATATGGAATTAGAATTTTTGGGTAACGAATGCATCATATTTGCTCGTCATTATATATGAAAATGTCTTTATCTCTACGTTGTTTGGGTCGGGTAACAAAAGTCAATAATTTTAATCTTTTTTTTTATAAGTTTGGGGTAGCGAGTGTTACCTCTGTTAGTAGCTAGATTTTCCTCCCACATAAGTATATAACACCATGTCACCATAAGTTCCTTTCCCTACAGTGGGGGACTATGAACAGAAAAACAGAGAGAGAAATGAAGATGATTTGTTTGATGAGCTTTCAGATGAGCAGGCGATCGACCTAACAAGAAAACATTAAGAAAGGTGTAAGCTAAGGAAAAGGAAAGTTGTTTAACGTACGTAATAATAGCCGTCACATGCAGGATGCCATAGCTCATTGTCAAAGAGTACAAACACATGCATGCATAACTATAACTCTATAGGCGCAAAGAAGCAAGTGTGTAGATTATAAAAGTAGGAATATTATCATGTCTAAACATTAACCAAAAGATCGACCAATAAATTAGTATAACTCTACTCCGTACTCCGTAGCTCAGCTCCTAAGTAGTAAGTACATACATTAAAATTTGCTTCCGTATCATCTGGTAGCTATAGGTTGTGACTTGTGCGTGCCTTTCTTAATTACAGGACCTTCGTAATGCCTTTTTAGGACACAGTACACAATAAGTAATTCATCGTTACCATACTACTCCCTTCATTCAAATTTACTTGTCTCATTTCATTTTTTGACACTATTCACACTTGAGGGAAATATTCGATATTCTCGACAATCTATAAGTGAGAATATAGTCACGTGGAATTTTGTTTGATTCGTCTTTATGAGCACATTAAGAATATCAAATTTTTATAATTTTTGCTAATGTAAAATGAAAGATATCGATAGTGTAAAACGCGTCTCGGCAAATGTACCAAAAGAAAATGAGACAAGTGGATTTGAATGGAGGGAGTACAAGTTTCATAACCTTCTCATTATCTGCCCCGCGTACGCATTGCGGGAGCAGGTTAATTCACATATGTGTAGGAGAGATGAGAGTATCGAAAATCAATATATTCGCATGACAAAAAGTTGAAAACACGTGTAGTTGTTATTTCAGGCTGAAATTGAAAATACACGGATTTTGGAGACCTGGGAACCCGAAAAAACTTTTTGAAAGTTGATTGGTCTATTCCTTAGGTCACACAACGCGAAAATTGATTGTGTCTGTAGGTACAACTGATTTGATTATTATGAATTAAGTCCCACCATGGAATTTAAAAAATAAAATAAAATAAAATACGAGAACCTGTTGTGGCGGTATGCCGGTATCAACATTGGAAATTAGCTAGGTTTAAGTGACGGAAAATGTTGAGAATTGGCCCCGACACATTGAAAGATGAGAGAAAGATGTTCCACCTTGGGATCCCTCTATTGCCAATTGGATCGAGCTAGTAATACATTGATCTGATCGCAATCAAAACATTGAATAAGTAACATAGACCCAAAACGGTACTTTTTTTTTACAGCAGGAAGGAAGGGACTAAACAGCCTGGAGGATATAGGGCGGGAAGGGGGGTCACTTATGAATTTACAAGGGAGGATTGTTATTAATGTGCACATAATCTGAACGCATCAAAAGCATGGCCATGCGCCATGCCGTGCTTTGAGTGAATGAAAATGAAACAGACAGCCTGAAAGAGAGTTGTTAACATAAATACATAATACAGACTAATACGTTATTTCATCCGAAAGATTACCAAAAACATATACTCCATACTCCGTATAAGATAATTAATAAAGTACGTATTGAGTACGGAGTACATAATAAATACGAGTAGTATCTCACTAAATTAATGAGATTTATTCTTTTTTTTTTTGTTAAATATTACTCCCTCTATCTTCTTCAATAAGTGTCGATGATTTCTCTTTTCTCCTCACAAAAAATGATGAATGAGCTAATTCAAGAAGATGTATGGAGGGATTGACACTGTTGGGGTTTATTTCGCAATATTTTCTACTCCATTTCACTATCATATTTCCATTTAATTTTTGAGTTAAAATTTATGAACATTAATCATTAATTCTTTAAAAATACTCCCTCTGCTTATCTATGATGTTCCACATTTGATTGTGGGAAGAAATTAAGAAAATGGATATATGTAGAGGAAAATGAAGATAGAGAAAAGGAAGTGGGGTCACAAGCAATAAGAACCACAAAATATTTACTAAAAAGGAAATATTCACATAGCTACCTTTTTTTTGAGCGAATAGATCATTTTATTAATAAGAAGTCATACGACATCTACAACTTATATCAAAATTGAACGGATACAATACTATAAAATTTGAGTAAAATAAATTTTCGTTAAAACAAAGATCTCTCACTAAGATTTTGATCTCCGCTTCTGCACATCCTCTTTCAACACATCGCTGTTTAATGATACAGCTTTTCACAAGAGGTTTTGACGAGAATCAATTTCATCTAACCCAATAGATTGTAGCCGCCGGTCTGACATCAATTGAGATACCACGTGATGAACGATTATAGCACTGATGATCTTCCGCGTCCTCTCCACTATAATAGTTTTAACATCTCTCCTCAAAGAGAGAGCGAAACCCATCAATTGATGGGGGCGAAACTCTCCAAAAGGAGAGGACTTATTATTATAACTAAAATATTAATAGTACTAATATTAAAACGATATATTTAATTAAAAATTGGGGGCTTACCACCATTAATGGTGGTAGCCCCAAGGTTTTTTTTTTTGGAGGCTAGGGGTTTTTTGTTGGGAGGAGGGAAAAGGTCTACGAGTTCACATAGCTACCTTTGTTTCTAAAAAAACATCTTTTATAAAATTACAATCTCAACAAAACAAATAATTCTAAGCACAAATTTAATATTTCATCCATTCAAATCCAAAGTATATACGGAGTATTTCTTTTTTGGACACTATGCACAATTGAAGAGAATCTTTAATATTCTCAATGATTTATAACACAAAATATATTCAGGTCGGATTGTGTTTGATTCATCTTTCGGAGTACTTTAAAAAATAACAAAATTTTACGGAGTACTATATACTCCCTCCGTTCCAATGAATTGTTTGTCTTTGCTTTTGGCACCAAGGGAAAGAGAACTAATGGGGAAGTGACATGTGGAGCCAAGTGTCAAATTACATATAAAAAGCTTTCCTAAAATAGAAAGGCAAACAATTCATTGAGACGCCCCAATATGGAATAGGCAAACAATTCATTGGAACGGAGGGAGTAATTTTTTTGTTAATGTAATAAATGTTACTTTGGATTTAAAAAAATACGTATCCGGTTACGCTAGAAAATAATACGGAGTACTCATTTACTATAACTCTTATAAAGAGCCGCATTCTTCCCACACACATAGCATTAGCACTCCCACTTCAAGCAAGCTCCCACAAATTAATCACTTCAAATTCAGACATTCATTCAGTGTCATTATTCCTGTGATGGAGCTTGTCACAGCACTTTACCTCTTTCCTTTCTTATGCATTGCTTTCCTAATCTGTAAGCGTGAACTGAAAAGGCGAGATCAAGGCTGCTACATGCTTCACTACGAGTGTTTCCAGCCAGCTGAAGACAGAAGGCTCAGCACCGAGAAATGCGCCAGCGTGGTTCTCCGCAACAAACGACTTGGCATAGAAGAGTTCCGATACCTGTTGAAAACCATCGTCAGCTCTGGCATTGGAGAGTCCACCTACGGCCCCAAGAGCATCGTCGAAGCCCGAGAAGAGACCTCCACTCTCTCCGATGCCTTGCTTGAGATGGACGAGATCATCTTCGCCACCCTCGACAATCTGTTCCAAAAGTCGGGCTTTGCACCAACGCAGATTGACATCCTCGTCGTTAACGTCTCCCTACTGGCTACCGTCCCATCTCTCACGGCCAGAGTCGTGAACCGGTACAAGATGCGGCCGGATGTCAAGGTGTATAACATCACTGGGATGGGTTGTAGTGCCAGCATCATCGCCATCGACCTTATCCACCATCTCTTCAAAGTACACAACAACATGAATGCTGTCGTGGTTAGCAGTGAGTCCATGGGAACTAATTGGTACACCGGGAAAGACCGCTCCTTCATGCTCTCCAACTGTCTTTTCCGAATAGGAGGCTGCTCAATGCTCTTCACTAACAATCGAAGATTAAAGCATCGGGCTCTAATCAAGCTCAATTGCCTGCTACGAACCCATCTCGGAGCCAATGATGAGGCCTACAAGTGCTGCTATCAGAAGGAAGATGATGACGGGTTTCCCGGGTTTTGTCTCACCAGACACCTCCCAAAGGCAGCCGCTCAGGCTTTTACTGAGAACCTCAAGGTCCTCGTCCCCAGGATCCTGCCTCTAAGGGAGCTTATTCAGTACCTGATAGTGTCGAAAACATGGACCAAGGGTGACCTAGAGAAAGTTGGTACAGGGTTGAACTTTAAGACGGGCATCCAACATTTTTGCATACATCCGGGTGGAAGAGCGGTTATAGACGGGACTGGCAAGGGTCTGCAGCTTGACGACTACGACTTGGAGCCGGCTAGGATGGCCCTTCATAGATGGGGAAACACGTCCGCAGCAGGTTTCTGGTATGTGCTGGGGTATATGGAAGCCAAAAGAAGACTGAAGAAAGGAGATAAGATTCTGATGATCAGTTTCGGAGCAGGATTCAAATGCAACAACTGCCTGTGGGAAGTGATGAGGGATATGAAGGACAGGAATGTGTGGGATGACAGTATAGATAATTACCCCGTCAAGAACATCGTTAATCCTTTCGTAGAACGGTACAGCTGGATCAACGATGAACGACTCAGCTTTATCAAGCTCAACTAGTATCACAACCCTTCAATTCCATCATCTTCTGCATATCTTTGTACCTCACTCTTATTACTCGTATTATTATTATTATTATTCTCTGTTTTTATTATCACTTGGCCATTTAATTCTGGCTGCTATATATAGGACTGTATTACTTTTACAGCAATTTAATTTATATCAAAATTTATAAATAGTCTCGTCTGCTGCTTCGGGTTTATAGGCTTAAAAGGAACTGGTGAAGTTTCCGAAAACTGAGGTACAGGGAGAATTTGCCTTGGTAGGATCAGTCGAATACTCATTACACACTGTAGTATATAACGAAAAGACAGATCAGAAATGAAGGTCTGGCAGAACAGGCAGGGAATTGAAGGGTGTTTGAAGTGAGAAAATGCAGCCCTCCATCTGAAACAGCATAAAGGATTAAAGGCCTATTTGACATTTAAGCAACTTTTGTAGATGTGATATGACAAACATATGATATTGCAGTAAATTATTCAGAGATTCCTTGGACATGATTCATTGTTACCGTATGAAAATAAGAGTAAATGACAGTGTTGAGACAGTACAGCTGACTGACCCTAGCTATTTCTGAAATTGATGGCTGTGACCCAGTACGTACAACTGTGTCTTTCCTTTCATTGAGGAAAGAGGATGCAACTTTTATGAGAGTAATTCAAGAGTGGTAGTTGAGAAGATTCCAGGGAGAAGATAAATCAAAACATTAGGAACACTTGTGAATGATAAATCAAGAGTAGAAGTTACCGTCTTCTTTGAAATTGCAACGTTTAATTAAAATATTTTTTTACAAATTTAATACTGTAAGGTGTTACAATTTCAAACAAGCAGTTATGGACAGTAAAATCATAAAATGGTGTCCCTAACTGCTCAATCTCCTCTCACTGCAGATTTGTACTTTTTCACCTCTTCCACTTTTCAATCTTGTTGAATTCAGTGAAAGCAAAACACAATTCTCTCAAGTCTCAACAACCAAGGCTCCGGCTCATTATTTTTATTTGTAACGAATATATTTGTCAGAGATCAAATAATAATATTCTTCCGACTTTTTAAGATCTTTCAACTTTATATTCATTTTGGTGAAAATAAAATAATGAAATGAGAAAATTTTAGAAAGTTAAAGAAAATACTTACGTTGAGTACCGAACAGATATTTGCAACTCCCTCATCTCTAGACTTGCCTTCTACTCTTATCTAACCACATGATACATTGATACAAGTGTTACTTAACCCGTTATCGTTTGTCATTTATAACGTATATTGACTAAAATACTTCTCACATTAAATATGAAAATTAAATAAATAAATAAAACAGATAATGTATTTATTAAGCGGTGAAAACAAAAACCATTTCCGCAATACAAATTCAAAATGTAGTGTGTGTGACTACTAAATTTAGTCATAAAAAGAGTAGTACTCCACTACTTTAATTTAATACTCGTATGGGCTTACTCATGAGTGATGATGATGTAGTAATAAGAACATATTCCAAGTCAAAAAATAGAAAGAAAATATTGAAGCATACATAGGAAGACGGAAAAGTAGGCATTTTCTCATATGAGAATTTGTATTTTTGTGACTTCCTATTACTTCCTAATGAGAGAGAAAAAGCGGGCATTTAATGCAGAGTGAGGTTGATTATAAAGGCGTAGGTACGTAGGTTCATCATCCATGATCGAGAAATCCACCAATAATACGGAGTATAATAGTGAATTGGTGGATTGGTTGACGAGGGGCCAACAGGCATCAATGTGTGATTATCTACTATATGTCAAAATTAATTACAGATGAGATGGATGGGGCAATTATTGATTAAGGCCCTGATAAGGACATCAGCAGAAGAAAGAAGAAGATGAATGAAGAGGAGTCTCTAAGAAAACATCAGAGAAACTAATCAAAACTCATTCATTCATTCATATGAAACTAACCACTACATACTTGATCATTCTGCACAAGAGTCGAATATGTTAAAACTTAATATGACACGAATCACATAATAGGTTCAAGCTTCCCCGTATTGAATCCTATGTAAAATCGTCGTGTAATAATAACAGTATCAATTCTTCGTGATATATTATGTAAATATTCTGTGTGTCATTGCATCTATGCATTCCCTTATTGTTCGGATTTCGGACTTGTTATAACAATGTTAGGAGTACTATCTTATAGATTACCCAAGTTAATGCTAAGTGCGAATCAGGAAATAATGAAAAACAATACTCAATTCATTTTTCTTTTGGGGAGACGTGGGGTTGTAACCAAATTTTCTACTAATATGACGATGTTCCTTTCAATTTGCACTTAAAACAAAGGTTGTATTTTTGAACTACTTTATACCGAATGAGCTTCTCGTTCCATATTTCCTTCATCGTCCTTACTCCTTATATGTGACTACTTGAGTATATAGAGTTCGAAGAGGCATGGATTCGATTTTCTGAACAAAATTGACTCTTCAAAATGACAGATTTTGGAGCCCAAAATCCCATAATTGTTATAAGGTTCCGTATGAACCCAATACCGTAAATTCTTAAATAATTATATACGAGTATATGCGTACACTTCGTACTTCCCGAACTTACATTATACTATTAATTATATTGAATTTACCCATCTATGATTCCGTGAAACCAAATCCGAGTATGCTAAAATGATCGTAATTATACTTAAATCACCAACAATTAAAATGGGAAAAAAAATAGAAACACGGTTACAGTTTGATTATGGCTATAATAGAAGGTCACGTAATCCTTAAAACATATTGTAGTACTCCGTAGTTGCTTCCAAGCTTTACGGGGGCTGTAAAGTTTAGATTGGATGAAAATTAATTGACTTGGACGTATGAGAATGATACAAGTGAATAAAACATGGTTACTTTAAATAACTCATACGGAGTACCTGTGGAGACGACAAAACCGTGAGTAGTATTAGAATTGTTAGCCCGAAGTATGGGTCAAGACTTGAGACGTTGAGTCATACGGGTCACGGGTAAAAAAAAATTAACAAAAATGGTTAGGTCACGTGGAATCGAAATTTAACGGATCAACGTACAAGGAAAACTAATCTCCGACCCGTATTTGACTCAACCTCTATTCTGACCCGAACCGTGATCCAATTCAAATTCTTGGAAAAAAATAGTGAGGTGACATTATACTTGGACCACTTTGCAAAACGGACTTGATCCAAACCAGAACCTATATCAAAACCAAAAGACTCGAGTTTAATTTGTACAGAGTATTTTAAATTGACTTTCCCATATGAATCGACCCGAATTTTTGTTATAACAAATAAGTCGATATTCCTAAAACAATTAAATAACCCGAACTAGTTATCTAAAATTGGGACAAGAAAATTATTTGGAGAAGAGATGACAAACAGACATTATTGGTGTGAATTTTCGTCAATCTAAGCTCTAAGGTCGACTTGCCCTCAAAAAATCATTCAGTTACTTTACAAACATGAAACACAGATTAAGTCAGCAAAGATAAATAGTAATTCGTATCAGTGTTGTCAGAATTGGGATTCTATTTTGGATCGATAGGGAGGGTAAAATCGAATCGGTAGAATCATAAGATTTTACAAATTCACTAAATATAGTTTTTTTGTTTAGCGAAAACATATGATTGAAGATCAAATTACTTATTTATTTATATCTAATGATTTTAATAATCATAATATGAACTTGTTTCTACGACTTAGAAAAAAATTGAGTTTTACGATGTAATTATATAAAAATATATATTCCGTATTAGTTTTTTACTACGAAGTTGAATCGTAGGATCATATTATGATCCTACCTTTAGAAATTTTCAAATTAATAGGATCGTAAGATTCTACACCATGATAAAATCGTAAGATCCAGGATCGGTCAAACATTTTTAAATTGTACGATCGAATCACGATTCTGACAACAATGTTCCATATCATTCATAGAAAAATGACAAGTATTTTTCAACTTCACTATCTCAGTATTACAGTGGTTCATCAAAATTTGCTTTACGAAAATTGAACTCACAGATTATTTGTATAACTTCACTAGTTCAGATCCTCAGGTATTTCAATGGTTGAAAAGTTTTAATGAAGGAAGGAAGTAGAAGACAGAGAGCAAGATGAGCAGATGAATTTGTTTTTAATGTTATGCATTTTATTAATTGATGGGAGTGAATGGAAAAAGTATTTGTACAAGATGCAGCTACTGCTTGACGTGTTGTTCCTTTTGGTCTGCTAGTTTTTACACAATGGACACACAAAAAATGCGAGACTAATTGACTCTACATTGGACTCTAGTACTCTAGCCAATCTCATCAACCTTGTACTCTTGTACTCTTGATTGTAATGTTTCCTTTTGCTGTTTTTCTTCTTTACACTCCCCCTCAAGATGAGAGTGTAGCTTAGACGTAACTCCCATCTTGGAGAGAAGGTACCAGTGCTGATTTATCGGACATGACTTTGTGAATACGTCGGCCACTTGGTCTTTGGTGTTCACATAGGAAGTAGTGAGTAGGCCTTGTTGTATCTTTTCTCTAATAAAATGACAATCAACTTCAATGTGCTTTGTCCGTTCATGATATACCGGATTGGCTGCTATTGCAAGGGCTGCTTGATTGTCGCATTTAAGATGAGCAGGTCCTAGATGCTTGAGACCTAGGTCTTGAAGCAATTGGAACAGCCAGGTCACTTCACAAGTTGTCATCGCCATAGCGCGATATTCCGCCTCTGCAGACGATCTAGCAACCACAGACTGTTTTTTGGACTTCCATGATATGGGCGAGTCTCCAAGAAGAATACAGTAGCCTGTGGTTGATCTTCGAGTGAAAGGGCAAGAAGCCCAGTCGGAATCACAGTAAGCTGTGAGCTTCGCGGCTGAATGACTAGCAAAAAGTATGCCCTGTCCTGGTGCTGATTTAAGGTACCTGAGAACACGACGAGCGGCTTGCATATGATCTGATGTAGGTGCTTGCAGAAATTGGCTTAGGAGTTGGACTGAGAAGGCAACATCTGGCCTGGAAATTGTGAGGTATATAAGTTTTCCAACCAGTTTCCTGTAAGTGTCAGGATGAGGAAGAGGGGTACCCTTCCCAGGTTCTAGTTTGATAACGGGATTTAGAGGGAGTCGAGTCGTTCTAGTCTTGTCCATTCCAAACGCCTTAAGCAAATCCAAAGTATACTTGTGCTGTGAGATAAATATGCCTGCGCTGCTCCTAGTTACTTCTAGCCCCAGGAAGTACTTCAACTCACCCAAGTCTTTCATATGGAAGGAAGCATTGAGGTGTTCTTTTAGTACTTGTATCTCAAAATCACTGTCTCCAGCAATTAACATATCATCGACATAGATTAATACCACAATAGTACTGCCATTTTTCTGCTTAACGAACAACGAATGGTCAGCATGAGATTGTCTGAACTCGCATTGGAGTAGAACCTGAGATAATTTAGAAAACCATTGCCTAGGAGCTTGCTTGAGGCCATACAACGACTTGATCAATTTACACACTTTTCCATCCAGATTTGTTAGCTCCCCTTGTCTCAAGTTTTGGAGTGTTCCATCACAATAACCTTGAGGAACTTTCATATAAACATCTTCCTCCAAATCTCCATGAAGGAAGGCATTTGAGACATCCATTTGGCATGTGTCCCAATTGTGGATGGAGATTACCGATAACAGTGCTCGTACTGTGGACATTTTGGCAACTGGGGCAAAGGTCTCATCATAATCTATTCCATACATTTGCCTGAATCCTTGTACCACCAATCTCGCTTTGTACCTCTCAACTGATCCATCAGGATTGTATTTTGTCTTGTAGATCCATTTACACCCAATAGCCTTCCTATCCTTAAGCAGATCAGTGAGGACCCAAGTATTGTTCTCATGTAGAGCTTGTATTTCCATATTCATGGCATGAATCCATTTAGGATCCTTGATTGCTTCTTGATAGTTGAGTGGATCAGGATTTTTCTTTTGCAGTCTAATGTGAGCCGCAAATGCTGCGGACGATTGTAGGTGGAGAACAGCAACATTTGCCACGCTAGTTGGAGCCTGTACAGGGTTGTTGACTAGAAAGTCCTTGGTCCACTCAGGAGCTTTTCTATCCCTTCTTGGTCGGCCTTCTATCACTGGGACATCAGGAGTGATGATTTCTACCCCTTGAGGCAGGTTCTGCCCTGATTCAGGAGGTTCATCTTCATCTGAAATGTTAGCCTCAGGTCTTTCCTCTTGTTCTGTTGTATCTAAGAAAAATGGGGGCTGTTGTTCTGAGGACGAAGCATATCGTTCATAGACCCCTGAGTGAAATACTGGTATATGTTGAGAAAAATTCTCGATATGACAAGGAAAGATTCCTTCAAAAAACTTGACATCCCTTGATACAAATACCGTTTTCTTGACTATATCATACACTTTGTATCCCTTTTGTGAGAGAGGATACCCTATGAAGATACATGGAATACCTCTTGGTTGAAACTTGTCTTTATCTCTGCTTGGATTAGAGACCATGGCCAAGCATCCAAACACTCTCATTGCCTCATATTTAGGAGGTCCGCCGAAGAGCATTTCGTAGGGTGTCTTGTTGTTGATGAGAGCAGATGGAAGTCTGTTTATAATATACGCAGCAGTGCAAACGCAATCACCCCAGAATGACAAAGGCAGCCCTGAACTAAACCTTATAGCTCTACTCACTTCAAGTAGATGTCTGTGTTTCCTCTCCACTACTCCATTCTGCTGGGGTCTGTCTACACAGCTGGTTTGATGCCATATCCCTTTGGATTGTAGGAACTTTTTGTTTTCACCCTCGGTTAATTCTAGAGCATTATCAGACCTAAGCACTTTTATGGTGGTGTTGAACTGATTTTTGACAAATTTGTAGAATGTCTCCAACAATTGTGCTGCTTCGGACTTATGACTCATGAGATAAACCCATGTGGCTCTACTGTAATCATCTACCAGTGTGAGGAAGAACCTGTGTTTGTTCCTTGTTTCTTTCCTGTAAGGACCCCAGGTATCGACATGGACAAGTTCAAACAAAGCTTTGGCAGATTCTGCTCTTTTAGGGAAGGGAAGCTTGGTTTGTTTTGCCATGGAACAGGTGATGCATATTGGTTTAGGATTCAATTGTAACTTCTTTGCAATGATGAGGATGTGTTTTAGTTTTCCATCAGAGGCATGTCCAAGTCTTAGATGCCATATATCCAAACCCTTATCATTACTTGCTAATTTTTCATTACACTTTTGATCAGGAGCACGATCAGAATTGAAAATTGTGTCTCCTGATTCTTTCGTTTGATCTGCTAGACTGCTAGATAATACAGTATTACACACATTTGGCTTAACTACAGCTTCAGACACTATTCTTAAATTAGAGTTGGACGGATTTTCACCATTTGATAGGTAGTAAACTCCCTTGCTTTCTCTTCCAATACCCCTAGTAGTCTTGGTGTGAGAGTCCTGTATGACACACTGTGGACATGACGTAGGTCCACCCCGACGCGGCGACGCGCGGGTTTGGGTAGGCGAATGAATCTCGTGGTGAGATTGTTCTCGGGTTCGAAATTTAAGTCAAAATGGAGTCGCCACCGAATTTTGTGGTTATTCGGAACCATACGAGCCCACTCTATGTCGTTATGGGCTATACACAAAGTAAGCCCACTCCGATTTCAGAGTTCATGGGGCTCGTCCCTTTGCATTGCGATACCGATACCATCTGCACCGGTAATCGTGTAAAGAATGACTCTCGTTCGCCAAGGGTTTCGGACATCCGGAAACCAAAGGTTCTGAGTAAGGGGTGAGGGTACGTGTTGGGAAGCCCACGAAGGACACCCAACCCCGCCCGCACATGGCGGCCTCTACTAAGACATCGTTCGTGTTCATGATACGCGCGCTAGTAAAATAATGAAATGATATGCAAACAACGTTTTGTCTAAACATGCGAATTTTGCGTTAACTACGTCATTTAATGCATCTTATTGTTGGTCGAGATGATTTAACATGCGAGGTTCATTTATGAAGCGTAAAAGCAACTAATAAACAAAGCTCGAAAGAAAGAAATGAAAAGCGTACAAGCTACACGGGCGGAAATACAACCCGGATTTCACAACACGACATAAACGTAAAACAAAGACAAAAACGGACCCATATATAAATTAGACCGCGAGATTATGTAGATGGACCACCCCACTTAAATACGTATTGTGTTACGTATTAAGCGAAGGACGGAAATATGAGATTGTGGCGTATTGCTAGCCTAGTCTCACATTCCGTAGTCTTGTCCCGACTTATCACGTAAAAGTGGTCAAAGTCGTTCTACGTGTCGTGACATGTGTAACGTTTTGAAAAATGATGAAGGGTCGGTCAATGGTCTAAAGTCGATAAGGACGGGGCTCGGAATATGTATCCAAGCCTTCGGGTTTCTGAGTTGCCAGACCCACTCGACCGAGTCATTGATTGACTCGACCGAGTGCGCCATTAACGTGGCTACTGCCCATATTTGGGGGGTTACTCGATCGAGTGCCTTATGGCACTCGGTCGAGTGCATCATTAATGGGGCTACTGCCCTGTTTTTGGGGTGCAACTCGATCGAGTGGCCTATGGTACTCGGTCGAGTGCCCCCTGTACGAGTAGTGATTTGCTCGATTTTATGACTTGAAGTCGATAATCGGCCAAGTCAAATACAAATATCGCACGATTTGTATTCGACTCGGCCTCCGGTACTATAATCGTATATGAACGATTATGATACCGTCACCGGGGTTTTTATGAAAACGTTGGTGTTAGACTACGAAACTTTGAATTAGTAACGAGATGCGTCCCTCTACGTCACGACATCGAAACTAATCCTTTCGGATTACGTGATGTCGGTATTCGTGTCAACGGGTCTCGAACCAATTGTGAAAGGGGATTAAATCGTTCAACTATAACGAGTCACGATCGCGTCACGCCCTTGAGTACGTTGGGGTGGGGCTCCTCGAAAGGGCTTCACCTCCGTCGTTGCTCGTAAAGGGATTAGACGGACCAAAAGTGATCCTTGTAGTTCAACGTTTTAAAACCGGTTTTTTGATATTAATGTTATGTATATACGGTATTATTGATAATGTTAGTAATGATGCAAAAATCATGAAAAGTGTTAGTGTAAGAGTTAGTGTTAGTGCACGTGTTACTACGATACAACAATACAAAAATGCGCATAAAAAAACGATATTAAAAAGAGACTAAAAAAAAAGGAGTTTGAAACACCCTCAACGTACATGCTAGTATTGGCCTCGGAAACGGACTCGTGAACAGCGACAAAGCTTGGGAGTATCGAGGACGCACGCGACTTACGGTGTGTATAGATGTGTGTATGTCGGTTTATCGAGTGACTAAAACTCGGTTTTGATGGTGTTTTGGCCTAGGTTTTTCTAGGGTTTGTAATGTATGTGGTGTAGGATGAAAATGGCTGCAAAGTTGATGTAATTGTGCTGGAAAAAGAATTGTAAAAAGTTGTGAAAATGCATGGGGGATGTCGGTATTTATAGGCATTTTGCCACGACCTAGGGGCACTCGATCGAGTGGCCCTAGTGCACTCGATCGAGTGCCTATTTGGGCGGGTCATGATCCAGCGAAAGACGCTCCACTCGACCGAGTGGGCAATCCACTCGATCGAGTGGATCAACGTGGTTGAGATAAATAAGGCAAGAAAATCTTGCTTGTTTTGACTTGATTTTTGAATTCGAATTTGTGCGCTCACTTGAACTCAGCTGGTTTTTGAGACGGTTTTGCCTTTGACCGGGTTTTGACCCGGTCGGGAAAAGACGGGAAATATTTTTGGTGTCGGTTTTGGCCCAAATTAATCTTATTTGACTCGGAACGATCCGCTGGGCCTGGATTTGAGGTCTGTTTTGTGAGATTTTTACTCCGCTAAGAGTCCATGTCGGATATTATGAATTTCGTGTCCGAGTCCGAGTATACTAGTCACGTTGACGTCCAATCATCATCGGGTGTTTTTCGGAGACTACCATAGACACGTGGCAGTCAAAATGCGGGTGTCTACAGAGCCCCCACTCTGACTGAGGCTTGGACAAGGCGAAAGTCAGAGTAGCTACCAAGCCCGTTAAGACCTGGTAGACTTCCGGTCGGGTCGTTTATAGTCCGATAGACTCGCGTGAAGGGCTCGCCAGCCATAAGTAAAGGGTCATACCTGTCCTGATGATGATAGCTGTGCGGGGAGTCGGACTCGTAGCATAAGTCCTGGGCGTGACTGTATGTGGGCTCATCTCATATGATTTCGGAAAAATGCCGCCTCGGGCGTTCCGCTGGGGAAATGTGTGAGCTGTACGAGCTTGCTTTTGAAGCCTTGAGTCGTACTCGGGCTGATGATGATGCTCCGTGGGGAGTAAAGCTTGCCTCTTTTGGGAAGTAGGTGTACCCGTATGCCGACACATCGTACTTCGGATGTAGCACACCGGGGAAAAGCTAACTCCGTTGGGGAAATCAAATAGTTTTGCGGGGACTTGCCTTTTGAAGTCTGGGGTGTACCTGTATGCTGGCACATAACAACTTGCATGTAACATGTAGGTAAAATGTTGACTCTTGCTGGGGAGAAAAAGATTGAAAATTTTGGAAAGACAAAAATTTTGACGCGAAGAAATTTTTAGAAAATATTAGGAAAGCTCGGGACAGCTTGATTCCTATTCTGGGTTCAAGTTTGAAATCAGGCCTGCGCGCGCATGGGGCCCAGCTGGATGAGGAGGCAGTAGCAGTTAGGTTCCTGTTAGGTTTCTCCATTATAAATATAGGAGATTCCTACTTCAGTTTCTGCATCACAACTCGAATTCTCCTTCTCCTTTCTCAAAATCTTGTAGACTTTTAAGAAAGCTAAAAATTCCTATCATGGGCATCGATCACTTGACTGCCATGCTTCTCGCCTGGTCCCAATACTTTCGGGACGAGGAGAAGGTTAGGCTAACTCAAATGGGGATAGTCAAGCTGTTCCCCTTCCAACGTCTAATAGTGGATTCGCACTTTCTGGATGCCTGTCTGTCGTTTTGGGACACCACCCATCACGTGTTTGCATTCCCGAGGGGCGAGATGTGCCCCTTGCCCGAGGAGATTACTGCTATTGGTGGTTGGAGCTTTACTGCCCAGCCAGCTATCCCTCCGTTCTACCCGGATCCAAGGAGGCGGTTGAGGGAATTTTTGGGTCTGTCTCATGCTGAGACAAACCGAATGGTGCAGGGGGATAACGTCTCCCTATTCGACCTAGCCGATAAGTTCATGAACCCTCGAGATGTAAGGGCTACCCCTGCTCATAGGCGTAGGGCATTTGCCTTTTGCATGCTGCATTGTTACGTATTCGAAGGGTTGATGGATCTTGACTCATGCATGGGTCAAATCAGGCTGATCGGAGTGGTTGACCAGATGGAGACTGGTCATAGCCCTGCTTGGCTAGCCACGGGGGAAATCATTATGGGGCTGGATGCTCGACGGCTGACGGGAAGCACCCGTATTCTTCAAGTATGTACCTTGAATTTTTTTTTTTTTTTTTTTAACGTTTCACGCGAATTTTCTGATCTTCGTAAGTCACTCGATCGAGTGGACCTGTCATTCGATCGAGTGACACTTATGTCGTGCTACTGCCTGTTTTTGACAAGCTTACTCGATCGAGTCAGATTTTGTACTCGATCGAGTGGGCTGTAGCGAATTGCTCCGTTGCTTATGAAGTTTGTATATGCCTTTCAGATATGGTTGTCGGAACGACTGTCAATCATAGAGACTCCTCCGAGCATTTCCAGTTATCGGAGTAGTCAGATCAGCTCTAGGAGGCGAAAGATAAGCTCGAGTCACCAGATAAACCGAGCTTACTGGGATGAAGAACTGGCATTTCACGGGGGTCCTTTGATCAGGTGGACCGTTGCTTGGTGGTTTCTTTCGAAGCTAACTGGATTGGCCAAGAGGGACCAAGCCCGATATCTGACGATCTTGTCCCTAGACTGGACGGTTCATATTTACCCGGACCGCCTCCTAAGGCAGTTCGGTTCATCTCAGTGCATCCCTGAGAAGGAAGCCATTATTAGCGTCCCGCTCCAATTGACGGACGCTATGTGCGACACTTGGTTGCAACGATGGTTCACTCGTCCCACATGGACGATACCTAGCCCTTGCCAATCCGCTTGGGTATCACGGGCTTACCAAAAGTGGACTTCTGAAGAGTCCGAGGAGGCTCGCAAGGCCTTAAGGCTTGATGAAGCCATCGAATTGGTGCAGCGCGAGTCGGCGAAGGATAACAGAGAGCTCTTCGCTGGGGAAGACACTCCTGGAGCTAAAGTCCGGGAAGAATCGGGTCATAAGTCACATACTAAGACTCGATCTAAAGAAGTCGGTTCTAGCAGTACTCGGGGGCAGACCGACTTGGAACGACGACTTGGGCCGAGGTTGGCAGTCCGGGACCGACTTGGTCCGCGTGACCGGCTCCCTGAGCCGGTCAGGGCTCGACTTGGGCCCATTGATGTGACAGGGGAGTCGGGCTCAAACACTCGGGCCCGAGCTAGAGAGGTTCCCGTAGTAATTCGGGAACGCTCCCCTCCACGTCGTCGCCAGTGGACGACTAAGGATGCTAAGGACAAGGGGAAGGGCAAGATGCCCTAAATGCCGAGTCCTTAGATTTATTATTATTTAAGTATTATTATTATTTTTATTGTGTGCCCCCCTTTTTTTTGTATTCCTGCACTTTGTAATTTCCGAGTTCATCGGGATATATTTTTTTTGAATTAATAAAAGAAGTTTATTATTAAACCGCTCCTGTCTTTTCTTGATTGCAATGGTTGTACCCTTTTGAGGGGTTGCCTACGTATCCGCGATTAGCAGAATCAAACCAAACGTAGTTCAGGCATAGGAAATTTGCAATCTCAAATTACACCAAGACTATTGGTTCAAGATGTTTATGACAGTAGAATAAGTAATTCTAGCTCATTGACTTGCTTTTGTGAAAAATGATTTTGATAAAATTTGCTAATGACATTGAGAAATGGCTAAGGGTAGTAGCGCTTCAGCTGGTCCAGATTGGTTGGGTTGACAAATTCGTTCCCGTCCAGGTCCGTCAGCATCACTGCTCCCCCCGATAGGATCTTCTTCACCAGATATGGCCCAGCCCAATTGGGTTTGAATTTTCCCCTTGGGTCAACCGGTAGTAGAGCCCGAATAGACTTAAGGACTAGATCGCCCTCCCTGATGTGTCTGGGTCTTACTCTCTTGTTGAAGGCCCGTTGGATCCTCTTCTGATAGATTTGGATATTATTGAGGGCACGAGACCGTCGTTCATCTAGTAGAACCAGTGAGTCATATCGTGCTCGTACCCAGTCAGCTTCGGGTACTTGGCTTTCTAGCATAATTCTGAGGGACGGTACCTCCAACTCGACGGGCTGGACAGCTTTCATCCCATAGGTTAGGTAATATGGCGTTGCCCCGGTTGCGGTGCGAATTGACGTCCGGTACCCCCATAGGGCAAAAGGTATTTTGTCGGGCCAATCCCGGTAATTATCAGCCATCTTTTTGAGTATGGTGACAATTGTTTTATTAGCCGCCTCCACTGCTCCATTCGTTTGGGGACGGTAAGGCGAGGACGTGTGCCTTTGAATTTTATATTTAGTCAGCAAGGCTGCGGTCTCAGCTTGAAAATGAGTCCCGTGATCACTGATAAATTCATGCGGGATTCCATACCGACATATTATCTTGTTTTGGATAAATTTGGCGACATGCTTAGCATTGAGAATGCGATATGACTCAGCTTCGACCCATTTGGTGAAATAGTCGATAGCTACTAAAATAAAGCAGTGCCCTCCAGTACCAGAGGGATTTATTTTCCCGATTATGTCGATACCCCATGTTGAGAACGGCCAGGGCGACGTTATGGTATAGAGCAAAGATGACGGCATATGTTGCACATTGCCGAAGATTTGACAATTATGACAATGTTTGACATATAACTGGCAGTCGGCCTCCATTGTATTCCAATAATAACCGAGCCTCATGATCTTTCGGACCAACATGTGAGCATTCATATGTGGACCGTTTTCACCATCATGTACTTCGGCCATGACCTTCTCAGCCTTATATTTATCAACACAAAGGAGAAGAGCCCCTTGTGCCGTCTTTTTGTACAGTTGTCCGTCGTCAGTATGGATGAACTGGGTGGCTAGCCTTCGTAAGGCCTTCTTGGCTCGACCTTCCGTCCCGGGAGGATACTCTCCATTTGTCAGGTACTTTAACACAGCCTGGTACCATGGTTCGGGATCAGTTATCTCAATGTCTTCGATATCGTGAACATATGCCGGCTCGGACCGTCTTTCGACGCAAATCGGCATACTGGTCACGTGGTCGGGAATATTTAACAGGGATGCCAATTTCGAAAGTGCATCCGCAAACTGATTCTCTTCCCGGGGTAGGTAAATGTACTCTACCTTTTGGAATCGTTTCTCGAGATCCCTTACTCGTGCCTGGTAGGCCACGAGATTAGCATTCCGAGTTTTCCATTTTTGCAGTGCTTGGTTAATGACCAAGGATGAGTCACCATGTACCCGGAGATTTGTGATCCCCAGATTGGCGGCGGCTTGTAGCCCGTAAACGCACGCTTCGTATTCTGCTGCATTATTGGTAACATCGAAGTCCAGTTTGATGGAGACGGGAGTATGCTCCCCTCTCGGTGAGATTAGGAGTATCCCGACTCCAAACCCTCGAAAATTAGATGCTCCATCGAAGTATAAATCCCACGTTTCGGTATCGGTATGGAAAATATCTTCGTCTGGGAAGGACCAGGTGTCGGTGTGTCCTTCTTCGGTTACCGGGCTGTCAGCGAGGAATTCAGCTACCACCCGTCCCTTAATGGCCTTTAATGGCACAAATTTTAGGTCGAACTCTGCCAACATTAAGGTCCATCTAGAAATTCGGCCATTGAGGATTGGTTTTTCGAAGAGGTATTTGATCGGGTCCATCTTGGATAGCACATGGACCTCGTAACTGAGCATATAATGTCGGAGTTTCTTGGTGGCCCAGACTAGAGCCAAACACGTCTTTTCGAGCATGGTATATTTGCACTCATACTCTAAAAACTTTTTGCTGATGTAGTAAATGGCTCTTTCTTCGGAGTCAACTGTCTGAGCCAGCATAGCCCCCATGGCTGTCTCGGTCGTCGTTAGGTATAACGACAGAGGCAAACCGGGTTGAGGTGGCATTAAGACTGGCGGTGCAGACAGAATTTCTTTGATTTTGTCGAAAGCGGTTTGGCACTTGTCATCCCATAGCACCCGTTCTCCTACTTTCAGCTTCTTGAAAATTGGCTCACACACCATGGTTAACTTGGAAATGAACCGACTGATGTACTGGACTTTCCCGAGGAATCCCCTTATTTCTTTTTCAGTTTTAGGAGGTTGCATCTCGGTAATGGCTTTGATTTTAGCTGGGTCGACTTCGATACCTCGTTGGCTAACGATATGACCCAGTAATTTGCCTGATGTTACCCCGAAACTGCACTTTTGAGGGTTTAACCTCATGTTGTATCTGCGCAATCGGGTGAAGAACTTTCTTAGGGCGGTGATGTGACCGTCCCGTTCTTTGGATTTGACGATCATGTCGTCCACATAAACTTCTACCTCTTTATGCATCATGTCGTGTAATAAAGTGGTAGCGGTCCTTTGGTATGTGGCCCCGGCATTAATGAGACCGAATGGCATGACGGTGTAGCAGTAAGTACCCCAAGGTGTGGTGAAGGTGGTCTTACTCATATCTTCTTCCGCCATCTTGATCTGATTATATCCGGCATACCCATCCATGAATGATAGAAGGGCATGATCGGCCGTGTTATCCACCAGTATATCGATGTGTGGTAACGGAAAATCATCTTTCGGGCTCGCCTTGTTAAGATCCCGAAAATCTACACATACCCGCACCTTACCGTCCTTTTTAGGAACCGGCACGATGTTTGCCACCCAGTCCGGATACTCGGACACTTGTATGAAGTCGGCTTTGAATTGTTTGTCGACTTCTTCTTTTACCTTGAGAGACCACTCGGGCCTCATCCGACGGAGCTTTTGTTTGACCGGTTTGCACCCGTCTTTGATTGGTATGTGGTGCTCGGCTATTTCCCGGTCTATCCCCGGCATATCCTTGTAGGACCATGCGAAGACATCTTTGAACTCTTGGAGGAGGCTTATGAATTGTTGTTTCTCCTCGGGATCTAAGGATAACCCTATCTTAAGTATCTGAGGCTCTAAGGTTGTTCCTACGTTTATGGACTCGGTCTCTTCGATTACCGGATTCCGGGATTCCCTTTGCTCTAGTTGCTCGATCAGATGTGGAGGTAAGGGTACCTGTTCGTCGGATTTCTCAATGTCATAGCATAAGGCATTTTTGAAAGCAGAATTTAAAAGAGACAAGTCGTAAGCAGAACGGTTGTTATTATTGATTGAAAATTTGGAAAACAGCTCAAAGAGAGCAGCCATCTGATCATTGGTCAGTGGCGGAATTGGTAAGGCACTCGGGACAGACCCCGAAGTGCCAGCAGCAGGAATAATAGAAGGGAGAGGGGTTACAGGAGTGACTCTAGCACCGACTTCCCTAGACTCGACCTCAGACTCTGACTCAGACTCCGACTCAGACTCGGACTCAGACTCAGGCATGTCTCCCTCTCCGGTGACCAGCTTGTAGATCTTCCCCTGACTGTCAGTCCACTTGACAGTCTTCCTCCAGGCCCTTTTTCCCGTCTCGGAACCAACATCCGAGATCAGCTTGGTCGGGTCAAACCTGTTGCTGCGGAGAATCAGGTTGACCAGGTCTTCTTTTGGGGTCGGGGCTATGGTGTCTTTCCCGAAGAGCAGCCCTAGCGCGGGCTCAGCATCATTGGCTTCATCAGACTGGATGAGGGCGAACACATCATCCGGGATGTAGTTGCAATCCCGGGCCAAGTGGGTCCCGAGGTGCGTAGCATTGGGTTGGTATAGCCCAACCTGGACAGCCCCGAATACGGGTGTGACAAAGTAGTCAGACAATCGTGGGCTGTAAGGGCTCAAGTAGATACCCTTCATGATGTTGCAGGCCTTTTCGATTCCTGCTCGGACAACGTTGTCCAGAGTGATGGCATAGCCAAGGCCGAAGTGAGAGTCTTCGTCCTTGAGAACCTCGATGATCTTCCCAGCTGGAAGGTCGGGTCGAGAGGTAGCCCCCGGAAGGTACCCTAGGTTTTGGAGCATTGTGTCAATGCTTGTGGTGAAGTAAGGCCTAAAGAGGTACTCTTCCTCGATCATCCCCACAAAATCGAACCCCCAGAGGTCCGTGCGGCCCGTGGCGTTACAGCTAGCCACGGTCATTGGGGTCGCCTCCAAAGTGACAACATTGTCGAGTAGAGGCATCTTGATCTTTCGGTGGAGGGTGGAGGACACAGCTTTCACCGCGTGGATCCACGGCCTTCCTAGGAGCAAGTTGAATGATGAGGTGACATCAATCACCTGGAATTCAAGCTCCTTTTCTATCGGGCCCGTTATGATGGTCAATTTTATGGCCCCAGCTACCGACTTTGGGCTTCCATCAAAAGCTTGGATGGTCTGAGCAGTCGGGATATAGTCTGCCTCGGTGATTCCGAGGGCTTTGGCGGTCCTTAAGGGAAGGACGTTCACAGCTGACCCGTCATCGACTAGGGTCATCGGGAGGTATTTTCCTCGGCAAATCACCGTGATGTAGAGGGCCAGGTTGTGGGAGGCCCCGAACGGTGGCAAGTCGGCCTCAGAAAAAGTGATCATTGGGCCTCCTTCTTTGGCCTTACCCTTTAGGTGGGGTAGGACCGTGGCTACCATTTCAGCAGGGGTAGCCAAAGAGTCGATCTTGACTTGATCGAGAGCCTTTGTAAGTGCTTCTTGATGTTCTTGTGAGCTGACTAAGAGTTGCCATATAGTGAGGTCAACTCGGGTTCTCTTCAGTTGCTTCATAATAGCCGTTTCAGCGGTTGGCTCTTCAGGGGCGACTTTCATCCCGAGTGGATCGGTGATGGTTGCCGGGATAGGGGTGTCCCTAGTGCTTGTGGCTAAGTAGGGACGACCAAGGTTGTTGCTGGCTAAGACTCGAGTTTTGGTCTCTCGAATCTGTTCAGGGGTGATGGGAACGGTTTCTCCCTTGGCGAGGTAGACATCATCCTCGTCGTCAAACCAGATCCCGTTCACCTGCGGGACAAATGGGGAGATAAGGTGAGAGCAATCGATCACCTCCCCGGTAAAGATAGCGTGGGAGCTGAAAGGATTCTCCTTGTTACTGGGCTTATCTCCGGGCAGCGGGATTTTACCGCTTTCAATCAGGTCTTGAATCAAGTGCTTCAGCTTCCAGCACTTCTCGGTGTCATGCTCATTGCCTCGGTGGTATTGACAATAGGCTTGAGCATTGTAGTTCTTGGAGCGTCGCTCAACCGGAACTTCGGGAGTTGGGCCTATCGGTTGGATTAGGCCTTTCGAGGACAGCCTTTGTAAGGCATAAGTATAGGTCGTACCTATATTAGTGAAAACCCGAGGTGGGGTGTTTCTCTTGGACGGGGCATCTAATAGATTAACCGCGTCGAAAATGCTGCGGGTTGCAGCTTGAGGCTTGGTTGTGGAGGAAGAAGCCCCTTGGTAACCCTTAGCAGCGGCCTTGGTGAGGCCTTCCAGTCTCAAGTCATCTTCGATCCTCATACCCATTTCAGTGAGGGTGGTGAAGTTGGGTATGACAGCATATCGGAGGTGAACCCGGTAGGATGGGAGGAGGTTCTTAACAAAGGCCTCCACTAAAGTCTTCTCACTGGGCTTGTCGACCAGTTTCACGCTCTCGGCCCTCCAGCGTTGAAGGTATTTAGTAAAACCTTCTTTCGGCTCTTGGGCCATAACCTCCAGAGATCGCATTGTGGTTTGGATCTCGGTGTTGTCAGCATAGTTCCGAGCGAACTCGGTGGCCACATCATCCCAGGTAGGGAACTTCTTCAGGTCTAGCCTGTAGTACCAGGCCCGTGGGTGTTTCTCGAGAGATGCGGCAAAGAGGTTCTTGAACATGGATGAATCCACTCCCTTGATGGCCATGAATTCCTTGAAGGCCCGTACATGTAGTAACGGGTCTTCAGTTCCCTCGAACATGGGCAAGCCTGTAAGGTTCAGGTTTGCGGGTAGTTTGTCACTCACCGTGGAGTACTCTCGGCTATTCTCCCGGTGGATATTGTTACTCCCAGTCAAATGGACTTGTTCTTCTAGTCGGCGCACTGCGCTGACCAGTTCGGCTAGAGGCCCAGTGGTCTCGACATTAGGAGTCCTTTGCTCCACTGTAGCTAGGCGAGCAACGATGGCCACTTGGCCAGCCCTCATTTCAGTCAGTTGGGCTTCGATGTCGGTTTGCTTCGCGACCATGGCGTCCAAGGAGGTTTGCAGACTGTTCAAAGTAGCCATCTTGCGGGCGTGTCTGGTTGCCGGTGGCCTGTCTGTAAGAACACCGTGTAATCAGAAACCGAACCCAGTCTTGGAATCAAAGGAAACAGCACATCCCGAGTGACCCAAAAAGAAAGGACTGAGCGGAAAAGACTCGAGAAAGACATCTAGACGGATGACTCGTGGGTGGTATAACTTCCTTAGGATTTCGGCTTTGTGGGCCTAGTCCCGTTCGAAGGAAGGTCCACGTGAGATTATTCCCCAGACTTTTGACTCGAGTGTATGGACGGACCTTCCTTTGTAGGGGTATGCCCTACGCGGGTTGGTCGTGCCTTGACAGATAAGGCGGACTTGGGAAAAGGGGGGAAACTCGTGATATAAGATCGACGGAGTTTCGACGCTATAAACCCTCTACGTACTATGCAAAGACCCGACACACGGATAGACGGTAGGTCCTATAATAAGGAAGGTTTATTTTAGGAAAGTTGAAAGTTGAAGTTTGAATGCAAAATGAACGAATTTCCGAAAGTTTTGAAAACTGAAAACGGAATTTCGAAAACCGAGATTAGAATTTTGAAAAGGAAAATTCCGAAAATCAAGGTGATGGGGGTGGAAATTCGAGAATTAAAACGGACAGCATGCCGACTACAGAAAAGGATATTTTGAGTCAAATCGTTGATCCTAAATTTCGGCGGCATTCCGAGTTTTGAAAATTGGGTATTTTGAAAAGGTGAGTCCCGAAATGGGCAGCATTTCGGGTTTTTCAAAATTGGGCGTTTTAGAATGACGGGTCCCGAAATGGACAGTATTTCGGGTTTTTCGAAAGGTGGGTATTTTTGGAAAGATGCAAATTTGAAATGACGGTTTTTGAAAAATGACACGGAAACCAAGTAGCACGTAGTCAAACAAGCATTATAACGACGCTTATGTATGCTTTACGCTACGTCTCGGTCGGTCAAAATAGGGTCTATACCAACAACGATGGCTTTCTCATGTGATGGACGGACTCCCTAAGCCGAGTTGGTCTTAGGACATGCCGCAAAACCGAGACGAGTTCCACCATCGATGTCTTTAGCGCACCCATGTAGGAATGCACCGTGGTATAGTGGGACGTCGGTCACAAGTAACCGGCCCGGGCAAAATGGGTTATGCATGAATCATTAGACTAACGCGCGCACACTAATCGACGAACGATTTCTCTTCGAGTCTCACCCTAGGAACCCCGATGACATGTGGTACATCAGGTATCCCCAGCGAAGTCGCCAAATT
Organism: Agrostemma githago; assembly: GCA_958450325.1. NCBI lineage: Eukaryota > Viridiplantae > Streptophyta > Magnoliopsida > Caryophyllales > Caryophyllaceae > Agrostemma > Agrostemma githago. The sequence goes on along the minus strand of OY288249.1, from coordinate 67,336,427 downwards.
GTGGACATGACGTAGGTCCACCCCGACGCGGCGACGCGCGGGTTTGGGTAGGCGAATGAATCTCGTGGTGAGATTGTTCTCGGGTTCGAAATTTAAGTCAAAATGGAGTTGCCACCGAATTTTGTGGTTATTCGGAACCATACGAGCCCACTCTATGTCGTTATGGGCTATACACAAAGTAAGCCCACTCCGATTTCAGAGTTCATGGGGCTCGTCCCTTTGCATTGCGATACCGATACCATCTGCACCGGTAATCGTGTAAAGAATGACTCTCGTTCGCCAAGGGTTTCGGACATCCGGAAACCAAAGGTTCTGAGTAAGGGGTGAGGGTACGTGTTGGGAAGCCCACGAAGGACACCCAACCCCGCCCGCACATGGCGGCCTCTACTAAGACATCGTTCGTGTTCATGATACGCGCGCTAGTAAAATAATGAAATGATATGCAAACAACGTTTTGTCTAAACATGCGAATTTTGCGTTAACTACGTCATTTAATGCATCTTATTGTTGGTCGAGATGATTTAACATGCGAAGTTCATTTATGAAGCGTAAAAGCAACTAATAAACAAAGCTCGAAAGAAAGAAATGAAAAGCATACAAGCTACACGGGCGGAAATACAACCCGGATTTCACAATACGACATAAACGTAAAACAAAGACAAAAACGGACCCATATATAAATTAGACCGCGAGATTATGTAGATGGACCACCCCACTTAAATACGTATTGTGTTACGTATTAAGCGAAGGACGGAAATATGAGATTGTGGCGTATTGCTAGCCTAGTCTCACATTCCGTAGTCTTGTCCCGACTTATCACGTAAAAGTGGTCAAAGTCGTTCTACGTGTCGTGACATGTGTAACGTTTTGAAAAATGATGAAGGGTCGGTCAATGGTCTAAAGTCGATAAGGACGGGGCTCGGAATATGTGTCCAAGCCTTCGGGTTTCTGAGTTGCCAGACCCACTCGACCGAGTCATTGATTGACTCGACCGAGTGCGCCATTAACGTGGCTACTGCTCATATTTGAGGGGTTACTCGATCGAGTGCCTTATGGCACTCGGTCGAGTGCATCATTAATGGGGCTACTGCCCTGTTTTTGGGGTGCAACTCGATCGAGTGGCCTATGGTACTCGGTCGAGTGCCCCCTGTACGAGTAGTGATTTGCTCGATTTTATGACTTGAAGTCGATAATCGGCCAAGTCAAATACAAATATCGCACGATTTGTATTCGACTCGGCCTCCGGTACTATAATCGTATATGAACGATTATGATACCGTCACCGGGGTTTTTATGAAAACGTTGGTGTTAGACTACGAAACTTTGAATTAGTAACGAGATGCGTCCCTCTACGTCACGACATCGAAACTAATCCTTTCGGATTACGTGATGTCGGTATTCGTGTCAACGGGTCTCGAACCAATTGTGAAAGGGGATTAAATCGTTCAACTATAACGAGTCACGATCGCGTCACGCCCTTGAGTACGTTGGGGTGGGGCTCCTCGAAAGGGCTCCACCTCCGTCGTTGCTCGTAAAGGGATTAGACGGACCAAAAGTGATCCTTGTATTTCAACGTTTTAAAACCGGTTTTTTGATATTAATGTTATGTATATACGGTATTATTGATAATGTTAGTAATGATGCAAAAATCATGAAAAGTGTTAGTGTAAGAGTTAGTGTTAGTGCACGTGTTACTACGATACAACAATACAAAAATGCGCATAAAAAAACGATATTAAAAAGAGACTAAAAAAAAGGAGTTTGAAACACCCTCAACAACGTACATGCTAGTATTGGCCTCGGAAACGGACTCGTGAACAGCGACAAAGCTTGGGAGTATCGAGGACGCACGCGAGTTACGGTGTGTATAGATGTGTGTATGTGTGTATGTCGGTTTATCGAGTGACTAAAACTCGGTTTTGATGGTGTTTTGGCCTAGGTTTTTCTAGGGTTTGTAATGTATGTGGTGTAGGATGAAAATGGCTGCAAAGTTGATGTAATTGTGCTGGAAAAAGAATTGTAAAAAGTTGTGAAAATGCATGGGGGATGTCGGTATTTATAGGCATTTTGCCACGACCTAGGGGCACTCGATCGAGTGGCCCTAGTGCACTCGATCGAGTGCCTATTTGGGCGGGTCATGATCCAGCGAAAGACGCTCCACTCGACCGAGTGGGCAATCCACTCGATCGAGTGGATCAACGTGGTTGAGATAAATAAGGCAAGAAAATCTTGCTTGTTTTGACTTGATTTTTGAATTCGAATTTGTGCGCTCACTTGAACTCAGCTGGTTTTTGAGACGGTTTTGCCTTTGACCGGGTTTTGACCCGGTCGGGAAAAGACGGGAAATATTTTTGGTGTCGGTTTTGGCCCAAATTAGTCTTATTTGACTCGGAACGATCCGCTGGGCCTGGATTTGAGGTCTGTTTTGTGAGATTTTTACTCCGCTAAGAGTCCATGTCGGATATTATGAATTTCGTGTCCGAGTCCGAGTATACTAGTCACGTTGACGTCCAATCATCATCGGGTGTTTTTCGGAGACTACCATAGACACGTGGCAGTCAAAATGCGGGTGTCTACACACACATATCAGAATAAAATATCACTTGGCATTGTTCATCTCTGGTCAATTTTTGAACAGACAGTAAATTGTGTCTGAAGGCAGGAACAAACAGAACATTGTTCAATTTCAACCCATTACTGAAGTTATAGGTGCCAACATGAGATACCACTGACATTTCTCCGTTTGGCAGATTTATTTGAGGTTTATTCCTCAGTTCTCTTGTATTTTCCAGAATGGACAGATCATATACCATATGATTTGAAGCTCCTGAGTCAACAATCTACTCCTGTGAAGTGTTAGTGACATAACTACACGTTAAATACGCCATACCTGCAAAGTTGGCTTCCAGATCTTCTTCCACCTCAGAATAGCTCACCCCCTTTCCTTTTTGAATACTCATGAGCTGAGCAAATTGTTGTGCAGTCAGAGTAACAGCTCCTTCAAATTCAGACGGATCTTCTCCTATCATAGCATTTGCAGCCTGTTTTCCTTGCCTATTGAACCCAGTATTTCCTCTACCTCTGCTCATTCCAGATTTGAAGGCCCCCTTGTATCCTGATGTATGACCTCCACTCTTGGCCTTATTCTCCTGAGATTTTTCTGGATATTTCTTGGATACTGGGTGATCTGCAGGGTATCCAATGACTCTCCAACATTTGTCTTTGGTGTGTCCCTTTTTAGTGCACACATGACAAAAAGGAGCTGTGTCACCTTCCTTTTGACTGGCATAGAAAGCAGCATTGTCACTCTCCACCTTGATGTTGCTCTTGTAGTTTTTCCTTTGAGCTTCCTCTTGTTGAAAAAGAGAAGCAGCTTCCTCTACTGATGGCAAGGGGGACATCATCAAGACATGGGTTCTCATGGTGGCATAGGACGAATGAAGTCCATTTAAGAGCTGGAAGAGTTTTCTCTCCTCCTGTTCTTTCTGCCAAGTATTCATCCAAGCTTTGGTTTCAGCAGTGACTTGGGTTATGGGTGGCCAATCTGTCATATTCTCCAGATTTTGCCACAAGGTCATCAGTTCTGTGAAGTATTCACAGATAGTTTTGTCCCCTTGCTCCAGTCCTTCTAGCTCCTTATTCAGCCTGAACTTTCTGGCACCGTTGCTGACAGAGAACTGCTTTTGGAAGTAGTCCCAGATTTCCTTTGCAGTCTTGGTATACAAGACCGACTTCTTAATGGGTTTCTCCACATTGTGAAGAATCCATGATATCAGCAGACTGTTGCAGGTGTCCCACGCATCCTGCTTGAGTGCATCATCAGTAGGCCTTTTTGTGACTCCAGTTAGCATCCCTATCTTCCTCTTTGAACAGATAGCAAGCTCCATCTGGCGTTTCCACTCTAGGTAGTTTTCAATCCCTGATAGTTTAGTATCCACTACCAAGGGATGAGCACTCTCTGCGGGGTGCAGATAGAGTGGATCTGTTGGTTCAAGAAAGGAAGGTGTTGGAGATTTTGCAGGAACAATGGTTTCATTTGGAGTAGCCATTTTGAGTGAAGGAAAGATTGATGATTGTTTGTGAATTCAGCAAGGGTTGGGGTGCTCTTTATAAAGGCACGAAGTTAATGCTGTGTGTGCTTGACAGTTATTAATTTGCTGCTTCAATCTTGAGTAGGTAACTATCTCCTCATTCCTTCAATGCTCTGATACCATGAAAAGTTTTAATGAAGGAAGTAAGTAGAAGACAGAGAGCAAGATGAGCAGATGAATTTGTTTTTAATGTTATGCATTTTATTAATTGATGGGAGTGAATGGAAAAAGTATTTGTACAAGATGCAGCTACTGCTTGACGTGTTGTTCCTTTTGGTCTGCTAGTTTTTACACAATGGACACACAAAAAATGCTAGACTAATTGACTCTACATTGGACTCTAGTACTCTAGCCAATCTCATCAACCTTGTACTCTTGTACTCTTGATTGTGATGTTTCCTTTTGCTGCTTTTCTTCTTTACATCATCAAGTTGCGAAGATGAAAGCTACAGAAGGATCTACAACAGAAGGCATAATCACGACAGCTCTGAAGAATCAAACAAATATATTTGCACTGATTAGCTGTAACTCCATTTTTGAATCAAAACATAGAGAACGTTTCATGTCTGGAAGAGTACAAATTTGCAGCTCAAATAGGCATACAACATCATAGAAATTAAAGCGCCAAAGTTTCCAGCTTCATTACACAGAGATAGACCAAAACATCACTACAAGTCTAGAACGATGGACAGTACTACTGTGTACTAGACCATTACTACTCCGTTTCACTGGATACTAATGGATACCCAAAAACAAGTAGACTACTATGCACAATTTATACAGAACCAACATTCATCCTCATTTTTGAGGCACCAACCAAAAACTTGTCTCTTTCCCCTAGACTATAAACCCACCACAGAAAAGTAGTTAGACAATGGTCATCATTAAAACCCTTCAACCTCTTCATCTTCTTAAGTGCACTTTCTTTGTCGAAGAGTGCCTTCAATGCATACGTAAACCCAACCCATCCATCAGATGCGTCCTTTCTGGCTAAGGCCGGCATCACCCATTCAACAACTTCTCTAGCAAATCCAACTTCATTGTACAACAGTTCAGTAAATGGCAAGAGTGGTACAACATTCATTCCAGCTCTTACCTCCTTGTGATCAGCCCTACCGAAACTTAGCTTATCCTCTCTTTTACTCATCCGAGTGATGCCCACAAACTTGTTGGCATCGCTGAATTTCCGACCATATACTCCACCTTCATTCTTTCACATGGAACCACATCTTTGTTGCCTCAATCTCAAACGAAGCAAGTGTAGATCCAATACCAACCAAATGCTCATCTCCATAGGCCATCCCCATTAGAGATGCCGTGTAATACGTGAAAACATCTTCAGTAGAATGCTGAGAGTGACACTCACCATTTGCAGAACCTCTCCAAGAATGCAGCTTGTAAAAGTCAAAGGCCCTAAATCTTGCATGCTTCGATTTCACAGTGCGACCCGCGGTCATCCATGACCCAACCAATGTATATCCATGACTCCTGAACTTTGTACCCCAATCCGGGTCAAGTTTTGCGAGAACAGCTATCCCATAAACAAAATAGCTCAAAAAAAAGATGTTGATCAAACCATCCAAAGCCATAATCAGCCGCGCCGTCAGTAATACCATTTTTTTGTCAGAATTCCACCCCAATTCATTTCATAAACAAACCCATTTCCCTCAAACTTATTTGTCAGCCAAGGTGTAATTGTATCCCTAAGAAACTTCCGGATAGCAGGAATTACATCATCACAATTTAACTCCTCAGCAATTAAGGCCAATCTTGCTGCCCTAAAAACCTTTTTACTGTAATACAGAAGATGGGTTGTCGATATCGCTGTCGAATCAAGAACCCCAACATCCTTCCAAAGGGATGTAACTAATTCAGGATGGAAACATGTTGGAATTCCTCGAAGAGAATGCCAAGTAATAGGAATTTGTGGAGCTCTCAAGCTCCATGATTTCCCAACTACACCAACCAAGTCACCATCTAATGACTTATACTTAAAATTGTTCAAAACCCTAATTTCAGAATTATAAAGAGACGAAATAAGCTTAAGATGCAGGGGATGTGCAAGCATTAATAACTCGCCCCATCCCTCTGTTTCCCACTTATACTCCAAATTGAAATTGTTTGTAACAACAGCATCCCCATTAATGGGATAGCAAGTGCTGTAAATATCAAGAATCTCCTCAGTTTTGGCACTAATGCTGGGTTGTATCGCAAACCCGAATAATTCCGGAAAATAACCCGGAATTCAACTTCTTGCTGTCGTCCTGTTTTTTCAGGATTAGCTCGGAAGAAGAGTAAACAATCAAAACACTGCTTGTTTTCAAGTTCGATTTTAATTTTACGATTCGACGAAGAAGAGGAAGTAGAATTAATGACAGACTTACAGAGAAAAGAGAGACACAAGGGTTTGGAGACGTGAAGAGTGATGTAAGGAGATCCTCTGGATAAATACAGACGGATACTCGACATTCGCAAGTCTGAAGTAACAGAGAGGTCGCTGAATGAAGAGATTAAGTGCGGAGATGAAGATGAAATGGTTGAAGAAGGAATAATGGTGAAATCATGGGTGAAGTCTTGAGAGATAGTTGATTGGGAAGTGATTACGGATGGGTAACAGAAGGAAAATCCATTGGAGGTGAGTTTGAGGGAGTAGGGATGGAGGAAAATGGGTTGGTCGCCATTCCCAGTGACCAAGTTTTGGAAGAATGAGTGAGTCGGAAATGGGTAGGAGTGGAGGTGTGGAGAATAGAACTTTGACGGGTTTGAGAGGATTTTTGATTCGGAAATTGGGAAACATGATTCGGCCGCCATTGATGATGATGGAGTTTTGAGAAATTTGAAGGGGAAATGATGATTGATGAGGCGAGGATTGGAAGAAGAGAAAAGTGAGAGGGAGAACGAGACTTTGGTTTCTCGGGCAGTTAAATGACTAGTGCAACTTGCTTGTCATTTCAAGTTTAAAGAAAGAGTAGTATGGCGTGTGCAGGGTTGGTTTTCTTTCCTCACGCCATCGCTCTGCATTTCGCGCCCAAATATTACGGACTACACTGCCCACTGGGCTACTACTCTCTAGACATAAATGCACTATATCCTTTTTAAGTTTATACTCCCTCCGTCCCAAAATGTTTGTCTCGTTTACTTTTGCAGAATAACTAAGAAAATGGTGTTATAATTGAGTATGTAGGCAATGATGACTCTCTTTATAGGGTGAGTAATAATGTTGGGTGAGATAGTGTGAGTTAATGGAATGACAAAATGATAAATACTTTAACTTAGTAGGACAAAGTTGTAAAAAAGGATAGACTAAAAAGGAAAGTTGAGAAATGAGACAATCTTTAAGAACCTACCCAAAAAGGAATACAAGACAATCTTAGTGGGACGGAGGGAGTATTAAAATAACACAAATTCATGTCCCTAATTTGTATGTATTTCCTTTTTAGTTGGATATATTTGATTTATTTTAATGTTATTATGGATATGTTAGATATGTGCGTCGCAAGTGAAACCAATTGTTCGGTACTCGGTAGGCTATAGTAGTGATATACCCTTTCCATTTCACCATTTCCTATCAACACACGTCCTTGTTTGTAACTTATGACGACGAGTATATATATCCGTCATAAACTTGTGACGAATATAATCTATAAATATCTTTTATTCACTTCGAATGACAAATAAAATTAATTAAGAAAATTAATTTTTTTTCACAAATCTACCTTACTACTAAAAGACTACTTAAGGTTCGTTTGATTGATGCGGAAAGTGAAAATTCATGGAAAGTTGAAAATCACGGGAAATAAATTTCTTTACCCTAATTCATGGTAAGTTTTAAAAAGTGTTTGGTTACCTATGTGAGAATTCAATTCATGGGAATTGTAATTTACCGTGGGGGGTGTCGGAAGTCAATTCCCCACGAAGTTCCACTTCCCCCATATGTGGGAATTTGAGGCAAACAAACAACTTCATTTTTTGCAATTCATGGAAAGTTCTATTTCCCATGATTTTCCAAGGCAACCAAACAAACCCTTATTGATATGTCAAGATGAAAAATTTCTCTCTAAACTCTTAACTTTTCTATTATGGAAAAAAGAATTGTCAAGAAAACAAAATATTTTCTATGATTAGGTTCGAATTGTTAGAAAACCAACTGGGTTAGAGTACACCTATCAAAAGAGTCGGATGGGTCGGGTCTCGGGTTGTGTAGACATCCGCATTTTGCCTGCTAGTGTCTATATAGCAGTTTTCGACAAAACACCCGATGATGATCGGACGTAAACATGCTTTAATGCACTCGAATATGGACTTGGAGTCAATAGTATCTGACGTAGGCACTTAGCGGAGTACAAATCTCTCAAAACCGACCTCAAATTCAGACTCAGCGGGTCATTCCCAATAAAATAAAGCTATTTTGAGCTAAAAACGTCACCGGAAATAACCAGTCAAAACCCGGTCAAAGTCGAAACCCGAGACAAAACCAGCCTCACGCTATGTCTAAATGCAAAGTCAAAACAACCAAGTCAAAGGTCAAAATCAAATCTTGACATTTCCAAAATTCACCCACCCGCCACTCGATCGAGTAACCCATCAAAAAACGTACATGCACCTTTTTTTGAGCCACTCGATCGAGTGCACTTAGGGCCACTCAATCGAGTGACCCTAGCCGGGAGGTAAATCTATAAATACACCCCCTTGGCTCTTCATTTCACCAATCACTTCACACAACATTTCAACCCTTCTTCAACCTACACTTACATCCTCTCCACCATTTTGAGAGCTTTACACCACCCCGAGATCGAACCTCCCAATAACTGAGAAAATCGTCTCTTCAACCATACACACCCTAACTCACCCTATATTCTCGACCGCTCCCGTGCCTACGCCGCCACTAGACGATCCCGTATTCCGAGATCATAAGCATGTAGGTTGAGGGTGTAAACAAACCCCATTTTCTCTAAACTCTAATCTCTTTTAATTTCGTATACTAAGTACTAACTATTACTAACCTTTATTTTACCGTTATAGTAACATTTACATAATTGCACCGCTAACTTCTACAGTAACATTTTATTTTTCGCTCCTAACTTTTAATTATCGTTCATAACATTACTAATTTCTAACATTTACTGTCATTTTATTTTATTCCGTCATATATAATACCACGTATACTAATTTAACAAAACTATTTTAAATCGATTCGAGCAACATCAAATGACGCTAAATCGATAGTCGTAGGCTTTAAAAACAAAATCACGACATCGAAACGCGGAGGATCTAAGTTTGTGACGACAATCGAATTTTCAAGTCGAATATGTTCGATAACGAGTTTCGTCCAAAGTCCGTAATAATCCTTCGAAAAGTCGTACTGGAGGTGGCGTCCTTCGAGGCGCGTCGCCCTAGACACTTAAAGGTATAATGTTATCGCGGTAATTTGTTATTAAACGTGTCCGACACCATTTTCGAAATGCTCTAAAGGTGTGATGTTGACTCCGTAGTCAAACGTCATGCCTAAAAGAGTTGTCGACAATTGAGCTAGCTAGCACGAAACCCGTTGACGCGGAATCGAACATCACGTGATTCGTAAGGATTAATAACGATGTTGTGACGCGGAGGGAATTGATATTTGTTCTAGTCCGATTAATTCCGATTTCACATATTCCACTCTAAAATGCTTGATATCGCTTCCATAACCGAGCATCGCGCATAACAAGTCATCAGGGATTGAGCGAGTATAAATTATGTAATATTTATGTTTCGCTCGATTACCTCTTTAATTGAATCATCAAACTTCGAAATGACTCTTTTCGAAACGAGCTATCACTCGTTACAGAGGGCACACGATCGAGTGCCTATGGGCCACTCGATCGAGTGACCCCCTCAAAAATGGGCAGGAGGTCTTCACGAAGGGCACTCGAATGAGTCCCCTCAATGACTCGATCGAGTGACCCCTATAGGTCTCCAGCGTGAGCCTAAAAGTGACATAAAGTCCCGTCAATGCATTTTTACGACTTTAAGTCGTCACGTGTTAATTCAATCACGTGTTTCCTTTTTCAAAGCCCATACATTATATCCGTTATTTTCTAGCTACCTTTACGACTCTGAGCAACGTCTCATAAGACTACTCCTATGTTGACGACTCTTTAGTCGTATCCAATATAGGACGCGTCGAGACATTCCCGTTTCGCTATGATAAGTCGGGACAAGACTCCGAGGCCCGGGATCAAGCTAGTACTACGCTTCGTTCCCGTACGCTAAACGCATAGTAAAGTCTCCGTCCTCTGATCAATACACAACACAATGTGTAAGTGATCATAGTTCGTCCATTTAGTCGGCTTACAGTTTCAATTATGTCTTTCTATTTACGGGTCCGTTTATAGATCACCATTACCGACTTACCGTCGCTAACCAATTTATATTATCGCCTCGCACAAGTAATTTGTAATTTCGCCCGTGTAGTTTGTAATTTATTTTTGAGTTTATTTAGTTTCGATGTTTGCCATTACCATTTTCTAAATGAGCATCGCATGCTAAATTCAACTTCGACATAATTTTAGATGCATTAAATGACGTAGCTTAACACGTATTTCACATGCGTAGCTAAAAATGCTGTTTGCATATCATTTAGCCATCTTACTAACACGCGTACACGAAAACCGAACGATATTCTAGTAGAGGCCGCTAAGAGCGGGCGGGGTTAGGTGTCCTTCGTGGGCTTTCCAACACGTACCCTCACCCCTTACTCCGAATAACCTTTGGTTTCCGGATGCCCAACACCGTTCGCGACGAGAGTCATTCGATACATGATACCCGATAACTCGGCATCTATATGGTTATGCAAAGGGACGAACCCTCATTAGCTCTAGTACCTAAGTATAGAGTGAGTTCGAATGGGCCCGAACTCCCACAAAGTTCGGTGGCGACTCCTATTTCGATTTAAATTTTGACCCGAGATCAATCTTACCACGAGATTCATTCGCCTACCCAAACCCGCGCGTGGCCGCGTCGCGATGGACTTATATCATGTCCACAGGTTGGGTCATACGGGTCAAAGTGAATATGAGATAAAAATAGTTTCGAACAATTACTTTTTTATCCCTTTCTAAGTCAAGAAAAATACTCAATATTAACTTTTTATTTATTTAACAGTATTATTACGGAGTATTATTATTAATTTATTATACGCTTTAATTATAATGTTTATATTTAGAAAATATCAAACACAAATTTTAAAATTATTTTATTATTTAATGATAAACTAAGTTGTACTCCGTACTCCGTATTAAATTAAAAATTTGTTTATATTGTAACTTAAAAGATAAAAAAAAAAGTAGTACCAGGTATTAATTTTTTGATTATAACTCCAAATATTATACTTCCTCCAATTTCTAAGGCCTCCCCATTGTATATTCATTTGAAAGATATTAAAATAATCAAACGAGAAGATCTTAGAAAGTTAGAGAAGGAATATATAAATATTAGTGTTTTAATAATTTTATTAAATTTTGGTTGACCCATCAGGTCGAACGGCTTGGTTGGGTTTCAATCCTAAATTAATGGTTATTTCGTGTTCGGGTCAAACGTATCTCAGGTAAGTCGTAAAAACGAGTTCATGACCCTAAAAAAACGAGTTGGACAAGTCGGCTCAAATTTTGACAAGTCTAGGTAAGACTGTGCACTGGTCAAGAATCGAAATTAAAAATCAAAATATTATGATCTAGATCGGACCGAACCGAACCGGTTGGACCGTAGTTTCCAAGTTATGGCAGTCTGGAGGTGTAACCGAAATTATGACAAGTAAAGAGGAAGATAGAGGGATAGGGTAATAATGGAAGGGAAAAAAATTGGTAAACCTTAAGGGTGAGGTAATCAATTTAGATGGATATGACTATTACTATACTAGTGTGCTAACCCGTGAAAATTCACGGGGTTGGACGTTTTCTTTGTCATAAGAACATATAGAAAAAAGTAATAAGCAGTATAACAGAAAGACATTGTTGCATGGTACATTTGTGAAATTATTGAATTTAGAGGAATAATATTTTTACGGTATGGTCAACATCTAAATTTAAGAACTCATGTAGGTCCGTGGACACAAATTTTACTTGAAAATATGAAAAAGTATATGTTACATAGAATCAATAGTTTAGAGGCGGAGTGTTTTATGAAAAGTTTGACCGTGAATTACTTTAAAGTAATTTTAAATACTGAACGACATATTTTCATCAATTAAAATACAAAATCTACTGACGATTTAAGGTCAAAAAAATAATTATCTCATCAAATTTTTATTTATTTAAGAATATAGCATTATTTTTATACTCTTGAACTATAATGTTTATATTTAAAAAAATTAATTCAAAGTTTTAAATTATTTTATTATTAAATGGTCAAAAAACACTCGTATGTATTAAATTGTAATTTGTTTACGGAGTATATTTTAATTTAAAATATTAAATGCTTAATTATAAATCCAAAGATAACTATACTGAAGTATATAAATATAAATATTTTATCAATTTTAATTTTTGTTGACTCAACGGGTCGGGTTGCGACCCTAAATATTATCATTACTCAATTTAGTGTTTTTATTTCTACACCCATTTTTTGTACCCTCTATTAATTTTTTAAAACAGAGTGTAAAAGATAAATATATCCCGTCCCGGTACATATTGTCAGACGATCTCCTATAACGTTTTTTGTTGAGTATTTTATAGGAGTAATATTTAACTATTCATGTACAAAATGAATTCAAAATAGAGTAGTGTAATACCCGTGAATAATCACGGGGTTATATACAACTTTTTGTTGGACGATCATTTAAAACATTTTTTTTTTATTTAGTAACCGTCATAATCAACAATGTCGGCCAAAGATTTACTTGTAATGACACGTAAATGAATGAACGATGTATGACTTATTCTAAAATTAATTTGTGAATTTAGAATTTCAATTATTAAATATAGAGATGCAGTATAGGTCTCAAATGTGAATTATTATAAGGAAACGTGAATTAATATGGTGAAGTGGTTAAGGTGTTCAAATTTGGTTTAATTTGAAGGTTGTGGGTTCAAAACCCATTGATATAATTCTTTGAAGTGAATTTTTAATAGCTTCCCATGAAAGATTTACCATAATAACCTTGGGTTAATGAGAATTGAGTATTCTGAAATGCTCAACAATAAGCAGTGTCACGTCATTGGCAATGGTGCTTACTTTAATATATAAAGGATGTTAGGAAATAGCTGCCTTGCAATTGTCCTTTGGGATCTCGAATTGGTTTCCGACCTGAATCTGTTTAATTAGAAAAGTTTTCTAATTAATATCTGATTGATTAGAGTTTCCTAATCAATATCTGAGTATCTGACCTAGGATTTCCTATTGTATAAGGTTTTCTAATCTGTTTAGGGTTTCTGTTTAGGTTGAGAGTATTATATAAATTCTCATACCCTTGCTCCAAGAATCATGATATCAGTCTAAAATCTGTAACCTCTCCTCAAATTAATAAAACTATCCCCTCTGTCTGCCCGTGGATGTAGTTAACAAGTTGTTAGTGAACCACGTAAATCTGTCTGTCTCTTGATTTTACGTTCTTATTTTGTTTGTCTTTCTCTTCCGTTATAACAAACTGGTACCAGAGCTTTGGGTTTTTTTCTGAACTGTGAGAAAGATGTCTGTGATGAGCTTTAAAATCGAGATATTTAATGGGAGGAATAGCTTTAGCATGTGGCAAATCAAGATGTAGGCGTTTGATATGATTGATTTATATCGTCTTTCCTTCTTGCTTTACTCATTTTTTTCTTGGTTTTATCGCTCTTAGAAGCGATTTTTGAGCTACTAATGTTTTCTCTTGAGTTATCTTGTGTTTCGAGGTTCCTATGGCAAGAACGCGGCTTTTGGAGTCAATTTCTGCGTTGTAAGCGCCTATCCCGAGTCACAAGACATCCTTAGAGTCGAGGAAAAGCAAGAAGGAGTCATCCCGGGAAGCTACATGGCCGTGTAGTAAGCCGTGAAGCAAAGAAGAGAGGAAGGGAGCAACAATAGCCCGACATGGCCGTGACCTTAGCCGCTCATGGCCAAGACGGGGGGCCTCACGACCATGAGCCCCTTAATCATGGCCGTGAGCCCCCTGTCTTATTTGTCCTCATGTTTCGACGCCTCATTCTTTTTTTTGGGGGAAGACTATATATACCCTTCCTCTTGTATTTTGTAGGGGACATAGAAAACCCTAGAGGGAGGCACACTACTTTAGCTTAAACTTACCTTAATTTCTCCTTAATCCTTCTTTAATTTTAGTTTAACTCTAGTCTACTTGTGTAATTTGGCAAACTCTTGGAGAATTCATCACTTTGACACATTGGTGGATGTATCTTGGGTTATCATTTATGCAAGTTTAGATCTTTTCATTCCATACTTGTGTTGGTATAATTTCTTTAATCTCTTCTCTTTTAAATCCTTGTTTTTCATTTAAAGTTTCAATCTTTGTTCTTAGATTATTGTTTTCTCCTTATTAATCTTACATTATGAACATGTTGGTTATTATGTTAGTTTTCTTAGTGAATGTTAGTCTCATCTTAGTCATGTGTGAGTAGACTCATTGTGGGGTTAATAGGGGGATTAAGTGTTGTTTATGGGTAATTAGGGATTGTTTGTGGTAAAGGTTGAATCTTTGTCACTTGTCACATGTTAAGCATGCTTTGTGTTTGTTGAAATGATTGTTCGAATAGTAGTGGCCATGCTATTTCTTGCTAGTTTCTTCTTTCTCATGGTATGCATAATTTGTGGTTGAATTCTCTTGTTTTGGGTAACATCGCACTTGAGTTTTCGGGTTTGTCTTTGACGCGAGAGCGCGGCCTTACCTTAATGACTAGGTGAAACCTTTACCCTCGACTCCCTCTTAGCCTTAAACACCTATAAACCCGACTTAACCCTACTCTTTCTCTTATTGATTTCTCCATTTTCATTATCATAATTTTAGTTATTATCATTGCTTTAGGTTGTTCTTGTTCATTTAGTACTAGCATTAGTATAATCAATCATCATCAATTCTTCTCCTTGTTTCCTTGCGACTTGTCTTGAGTCTAAGTAAGTTTTAGTCTAAACTCGCTATACCGTCACTTGTGGACCGACCCGACTTGCCCGTACTACTTAAGTTTAGGTAGGTTGGTTTATTGGTGTCGGGGTCGACGATAAAGCCCCGCATCAGCGTTGCTAAAACAACAGGGACTGTGGGCGCCACTCGTG
This sequence comes from Agrostemma githago, assembly GCA_958450325.1. Taxonomy (NCBI): domain Eukaryota; kingdom Viridiplantae; phylum Streptophyta; class Magnoliopsida; order Caryophyllales; family Caryophyllaceae; genus Agrostemma; species Agrostemma githago. The sequence continues at coordinate 67,321,098 of OY288249.1, read as the reverse complement.
AAGAAGAAAGACGACACAGTCATCGCTAAGATGACCGTTCTGGAGGAGAAGGCACATTCGACAATATTGTTGTGTCTGTCTGATGATATCATCACTGAAATCGCGGAGGCAGAAACCGGCAGCGAGTCTGTGGAAAAGGCTTGAAAGTCTATACATGACGAAGTCTTTAACCAACAAGTTGCTTTTGAAGCAACGTCTGTTCAGTCTGAGAATGCAGGAAGGTATGCCTCTTCGAGATCATCTCGATCAGTTAAACACAATATTATTAGAACTACGTAATATTGATGTTAAAGTAGAAGACGAGGATGCCGCATTAATTCTATTAGTATCTTTACCGCTGTCATATGTGAATTTTGTACAATCTTTTATTGTTGGTAAAGAAACAATTACTTTAGAGGAGGTCAGGTCGTCCCTCCATTCTAGAGAACTGCGCCATAAGGCGGCTGGTACGATTACATATAATCATGCTGCAGGGTTAGTAGCTAGTGGGGGTCAGGGACAGGGAAAATCGAGCAAGAATAAATCTGGTTCTGGTACTCATGTTTCTAAAGGTCCACAACCCAATGATATCTGTCATTACTGTAAAGAGAAGGGACATTGGAAATTCGATTGTCCCAAAAAAAAGAATGAACAGAACGAATCTTGTACTGCTGGTGTAGCAAATGTAGACTCTGAGGAAGATGATTATGCTCTAGTTGCTGAGAGGGTCACAGATTACACTGATTCGTGGATCCTAGATTCGGGAGCTTCTTATCATATATGTCCGCGCAGGGAGTGGTTTTCAACGTATGAACAGATATACGGGGGCAATATTTCCATGGCCAGTAATGCTGTCTGTAAAGTAGTTGGAATTGGCTCAATCAAGATTAGGACAAATGATGGTAAATTCTGCACGTTGAATGGAGGTAGACATGTTCCGCTGATGACAAAGAATCTGATATCCTTGAGTCGGTTAGACAAGAAAGGTTTTAGCTTTCAAGGTAAAGGTGGAGTTTTGAAAGTTTGCAAGGGTTCAAACGTGATTCTGAAAGGTACCAAGCGCGGTACTTTATATCATCTTCAAGGATCAACACTGTCTGGTTCTGTTGCTGGTGCATCCTCTGATAGTGAAAGAGAGATGCAAACTCTGTCTGATCTGGCTCCGTATAGTAAGTTCCAACACGGTTTGGACTTGCTACAATTTGGAAATATCTGATTGCCCTTTGTTGGGCAATATCTGAAGCAGGAGGGGGAGAGGAGTTTTATTTCAGGTACATCTGGCATTCGTTGGAGTGCATCTGATACATCTGTCTGATTGAGGAGATTTCTGATACATCTGATCTGGCATTCTTTGGAGTGCATATGGTAATCTGATCTAGCATTCGCTGGAGTGCATCTGTCTGATCTGATTGTGAGACAATTCAAGTCAAGGTGGAGATTGTTAGGAAATAAGTGCCTTACAATTGTCCTTTTGGATCTCGAATTGGTTTCCGACCTGAATCTGTTTAATTAGGAAAGTTTTCTAATTAATATTTGATTGATTAGAGTTTCCTAATCAATATCTGAGTATCTGACCTAGGGTTTCCTATTGTATAGAGTTTCCTAATCTGTTTATGGTTTCTGTTTAGGTTGAGAGTATTATATAAACTCTCATACCCTTACCCTAAGAATCGTGATATCAGTCTGAAATTTGTAACCTCTCCTCAAATTAATAAAACTATCCCCTCCTTCTGCTCGTGGATGTAGCTAACAAGTTGTTAGTGAACTACGTAAATCTGTGTGTCTCTCGATTTTACTTTCTTATTTTGTTTGTCTTTCCCTTCCGTTATAACACCATATGTCTACATGAGATTCCGCTAATAGGTTAAATAGGTAATTGTCTCAAACAAACATAAGAAGGGGAACAAGTTAAGTTGTTTTCCTTACTCTTTATTTGTTGTTAAATAGGGGTGTTTGGTTCAACAAAGGAAAACATAGAGAAACAAATGAAATTTACCCTAAATTTAGATTGTTGTTTGGTTTTCCATGAGTGAGGATGTATTTAACCCAACCTTCACCCAAACCTCAACATTAGCGGTGTATCATCGTAATATTTATACATTATATGTGAAATAAAAAATAAAATAAAAAATTATAAAAATAATAAAAATTAAATTTTGTGTAACCTTTATATATTTTAATTTTAATTGTAATTATAATAATTATTAAAATACGATAACAAGAACTTTTTTTTTTCTTTTTAATTGACAAATTAAGACATCAAAAATTATTTTGACCCAACTCTAACCCATACTTGACCTGACTCAAAAATGAGAGTCCACTACCTAGGATGGGGGATAAGAAGAGTTTGGGGGAAAAGTGGGGAAAGAGAGTACATTACCTAGGTGGTGAAGGGTATGGTAAGAGCATCCACATTGTAGAGGATTAACCATACTCTTAGAGCATCCACATTGTAGAGGATTACCCATCCTCTTAACATGCTCTCTCCTATAAGAGGATGTCCTCTACAATGTGGGAACAACATAGATGATCCTCTTATTTAGAGGATGTTGAGTACATCCTCTAATTTAGAGGAATAAGAGTATAGGCCCTTGTGCCCATTACTCAATTCATCCATGCCATGTGTATTTTATATATATATATATATTAAATTTTATTTTATTTTTCTAATTCAAAAATTAATATTCCATATTATATATACCTACAATATGCATGTTATTTTTTCTTCTAAAATTTTGGAAACTATGTGCTACAATTTAAAATACTTGTTAATTTTTTTTCCATTCGATAATTTTTTTTTTCCATTCGATAAATATGCAATATACATTTTAATTTTATAAGTTTCATGTATTTTTTCCTCATGTATCTTGTGTTATTAATTATGAAATTTATATGTTTTTAATTATGAATTTTATTAAGTAGTCTTTTTATGAATTAAATTTATTATTTTGTTAATTATTATAACAATATGTGATTCATAGTATTAAATTATAAATAAAATAAGATGAAGAAGATCCTCTACAATGTGGAGAAAAAATAAAAGAAATGAAGAGGAAGAGGATGGAGATAGTGGAAAATGAGGTGGAAGAAAGAGAGGATGAGGTGTCACAAAAATAGAAGGAGAGAGAAAAAATAAGAGAAGGTGACCCTCCTCTACAATGTACATGCTCTTAACACCCTCTCTCCTATAAGAAGATGTCCTCTACAATGTGGGTACAACATAGAGGATCCTCTTATTTAGAGGATGTTGAGTATTTCCTCTCATTTTAGAGGAATAAGAGTATAGGCCCTTGTGCCCATTACTCAATTATCTATGCCATGTGTATTATATATATTAATTTTTATTTTATTTTTCTAATTCAACTCTAAAAATTGGAGTTTGGGAGAAAGGGGGTAGAGTACCCACAATGTAGAGAATGAACCATCCTCTAAGCATTCTCTCTCTTCTAAGAGGACATCCTCTACATTGTGGGATCAATGAGAAAGATCCTCTTGTTTAGAGGAAGTTGAGGACATCATCTAATTTTAGAGGAATTAGCATGTACAACGGAGAGAATTTGCCCTCCTCTTAGCACTCTATCTCCTCTAAGAGGAGGTACTCTCCATTGTGGGATCAACATGGAAGGTCCTCTTGCTTAGAGAAAGTTGAGTATTTCCTCTAATTTTAGAGGATTTTTTATATTGGCCCTTGTGCATGCTATCAAAGGCTATTGGTCATGTCAAAAATTAAATTAAATAAAAAATAATATTAATCGTTAAATAATAAAAATAAATAATAAGAAAGATAATTAAGAAGATCCTCTCTATTGCGGGGTAAAAATTAGAAAAGGAAAAATGAAGAGGATGAAGATGATGGAAAATGAGGTGGATGAAAGAGAGAATGATGTGTCAAAAATATCGAATGAAATGGAAAAAATAAGAGGAAGAAAACATCTTCTCTAATGTACATGGTCTTAGAGGAAAGCTTGACATAAGCCCTTGTGCATACTTCAAATACTATTATTGGTCATAAGTAATCATGTTAAATAAAAAATAATATTAATCATTCAATAATTAATTAAATAATAAAAAAGGTAATATAAGAGGATACTCTACATTGTGGGGTGAAATTAGAGAAGATAAAATGAAGAGGATGAATATAATGGAAAATGAGGTGAATGAAATAGATGATGATGTGTCAAAAAAATAGAATGAAAGAGAAAAAATAAGAGGAATAAGAGAATGTACAATGGAGATGATTTACCTTCCTCTTAATACTCTCTTTCTTCTAAGAGGAGGTCCTCTCCATTGTGGGATCAAAAGGAAAGGTCCTCTTGTTTAGAAGAAGATGAATATTTCCTCTAATTTTAACATTGACCCTTGTGCATGCTACTCCCTCCGTTCCAATGAATTGTTTGCCTTTGTTTTTGGCACCAAGGGTAAGGCATCCAATGGGAAAGTGACATGTAGAGCAAAACTCATGAGAATGGTAAAATTACATATAAAAAACATTCTTAAAATAGAAAGACAAACAATTTATTGGGACACCCCAATATGGAATAGGCAAACAATTCATTGGGACGGAGGGAGTATTAATCATTAAATAATTAAATAAATAATAAGAAGGGTAATTAACAGTATCCTCTCTATTGTGGAATAGAATTGGAGAAGGGAAAATAAAGAGGATGAAGATAGTGGAAAATGAGGTGGATGAAAGAGGAGATGATGTGTCAAAAATATAGAATGAAAGAGAGAAAATAAGAGGAATAAATTGTCCTCTCTAATGTATATGGTCAAAAGGGAATGAATAAATTACATAAACAAACACAAACAAAGGAATCATTAACTTTTAACTTTGATTCTCTTAACCTTTCTTGAATACCTCAAACCAAACGACTTCTAAGAGCAAGTCCAATGGTAAGTTACAAATGCTTGCAGTTTGTCTTGCCACATCGATTTTTGTAGTAGCTTGCTCGGTCTCACATCAATAATTTCATCCACTGAGAAAATTTTCTTTTATTTTTTAAATGTAAGCTAATGTAGCTCTACCAACCTAAAGCCTAAAATACGGCTTAGAAGCTACAACCAAAAATCTATCTTCAATAGTAAGTTGCATGCTTACTATTTTGCAAATATTGCAAGCACTCTAAAGAGCACTATTAGACTTGCTCTAAGTATTATTATTATCAACTCAAATTTACCCTAAATTTTAAAAGTTAATTAAACCTTTAATTAAGACATGAACCAAAAAATTAAGTACGAATAAATCCCTTACTTCATCGATAATTGATTTTGAATCCATGATTGAATTCGAAACTATTTGAATGATTGAAGGAAAATTACTCCCCTAGTCCTCAATCATCTGGGGTAGTAAAAAAACTTCTCCCAATTGTTGGGTTCTCTAGATTACAAAAATTGGTTTTGGAATTAGGTAAATTCTTGTTTAGACAGATATATCTGTCTTAAGAGTACGATGTATCAAATATTTAGAATACAATCAACCCATGTGCAGAGATTGTATTTCTAGCAAAAGATTCTGATATTTTCCTTAATTGGATATATTTAACCCGTCGTAATATTATGACGGATATCAACTGTTGGACATACGAATTACATTTGTTGTACTTAGTAACTTGTTCTTTTTTCCTGAATCTTTACATATTAAAAAGAAAATTGTTCTAAAAATGTGGCTTAGGAATAGTGATTTCCTTGTGAACAGTTGCATCTCTTATGAACAGTATGCTTCTTAGCAACAGTGCCTCTCCTCCATCTTTACCTTTTCCTTTTGTTTCTTCGCTTCACCTCTTCCGATCTCTTGCACTGCCTTCGATCGCTGCCTTTCTCCTCTTCCCCCTTTCCTCTCATTTCCTCGCTTCATCTCTTCCGATCTCTCGCTCTCCCTCCAGTCGCTGCCTTTCGCTTTCTCGATTAGGGATTCCAGCATTTTAGAGCCAAGATGTGATTCGTGACATTGACATGGCTATGTTTGCTGTTGATCATTATAATCGCACTCAGGTCGTTCTTTTTCCTCACTCCCTTCCTCCTCGCCTATTATACTCGATTAGGGATTCTAACATTAGGGCGGAGATGGGATTCGTGCCATTGACACGGCTATGTTTGACGCTGATCATCATAATCGCACTGAGGTCGGTCTTTTTACTCCCTCCCTTCCTCCTCGCCTATTATATGTGTCGTAGATTATACGGATGACTTTTTAAGGCCAGAATGCAGTGGTTGTATGTTTGGGTTTTAGCTTTATTAGTTGTTGTGATTTAGCTTCTGTTTGGAATTTGGTACATTTCAGTGACTTTTTGGGCGTTTCTTCTTGCATTTTTCTACCTACAAAGTGATTTGGTGGCTCGTGAATCTATGGACTCCATCATCAGCGATCGCCGTGATCATCATCATCTTATCCTGCTATCTGAAATCAGATGCCATGGAATTGCTCCATGCCGTCTAACAAAAATGTAACTTCTGTGCTTGATTACATCCTCAGCCAGAACTAGACTGCAGGTGAACTTGCTATCAATCATGTAAGTCAAGTTCAATCGTAATTCACCATTTTTGGTTGAATTTATGAACTGGGTTGTTGTTTAATTACATTATTATTGATTGGAAAGTTGATTAATTTGATCAATTTTTTTCGATTTGTGTAGATATTTGTGCACCGAAACATACCCAGAAGAGTATAAAAAATTCCTTGATCAATCACATACTATTAGATTGTTACAATTTGGAATTGAGGGCACAAAGGTATAATCTTTATCTAATTTGTTCAATTTATTTTCATTGATTTTCCCTAATTTTGGTTATTTCAGTAAATTTGAATTGAAGTATGATTTGATTTTTTTTTTAACAAAGCGTAAAACCCTAGCTAAATCTAAAAGGGTAGAATCAAAATCAAAAATATATGCATACTGATATTGATATAGATATTGAAACAGAGGCGGCAGAAGCTTGCTTTGACATTCCCATAGCGGATTCTACTGCCACGACTCGAACTAGAGACCTTGATAAGCTTCTCTTACGCCCTGGTCATATTGTCAGTCCCACCTTCGAACCCAGTTTTCAGGTTTCGCTACTCTCCCCTCTATATAACCCTTGATTTTGTTTCTTTTCGTTTTGGCATTTCGTTGAACACGTGGTGTGCATTGTGTTTCGGAGTGGATTTATGCGATCTTTGGTGTTAAATAGGGGATAGTTTCGTTTGGGTATTTTTGCAAACAATTGGTGTGCGTGATGATACTGGTGTTTTGTTAGATGGGGTTGTAAGATTTGGTGGGTTTTTGTTCAAGTTTGCAGTTAAGAGATGATCTTCAAGAATACGCAAGAGTTTGGTGGTTGGAGTTGATGAGTTATAATGTGAATCTCTTAAGGATTTGGCTTTGACGGGGTTTAAGAACTTTGAAGTTATTGATATGGACTGTATCGAAGTTACAAATCTCAGTCGTCAGTTTATCTCCGGTTTGAACTGTCACTCATGGCAATGTAATATATTAATCTGGTTTTGTGATCGTTGTTGTGCACATCATGATGGATTGATGATTATGTGGGGAGCTTGCTCTTGCTTTATGTAGCTGAACTTGCAGAAAACTGCAGTTGACAGATTTGTTTACTCTTATGATTTTGATATGAATGTGTTGTTATATATGCTTGCATTGCATTGCTTTGAAGCTTTATTTGTTGGTAATTCATGTGTTTGTTGCGGTACTTGATTGAATAAGCTCTGTGCTGTGTGGCTTTTACTTTAGAGGCGTGACAATAGATTATGAACTTTTGTAACACATGAAGTCATTGTTACTATTTACGAAAGGATGCAGTCGCGATATTGAAACAAGCTAGATTGTCAAGTACATTCTGAAGCTTCCATTGGTTGAACATCATTTTAGTTGCCGAGGCATTTCAAGATGTTGATGACTAGGTTGGTACTTGGCAGGATACGAATACCCCTGGATTTCAAAATTAGGACTGTAATTTTTTTTTGTATTTGATACTACGAATTTTGATCGCAGTGTGCACCTACTTTATACCGCTTGCCATGTCTTCTGGTTATAGCGTGAACTTCAATTGATCTTTTTGTCCTTGCATTCTATTGGCACATTTTCATCTAATTTTTTCCCAGCTCTATTCTTAAAGAAGAAAATAAATGTCTTTAGTTATGATTCTATTATTATTGAGGATAAATCAAGAATATATAGAAGTAATAATTTGCCAACATTGTCTCTATTGTAGTTTTAGAATCATTTTGTTTCTAAATAAATAATTAGAATATTTGGTTTCATCTAGGTTTGAAGATTTTGGAAAACCAAAATCTGAAGTGGCAACAAAACGTGTCATGCAAAAAAGGGTTAGTTGTGTTAATAATATCTTACCTCATTTTGGCCGAATTGAGGACAAGGATCTTGACTTCTATAGTGATTTTAGTATTATTGCCCTCGGGCTGGATTCCGTTGAAGCGCAAAGCTATATTAATGATTTGGCTTGCAGTTTTCTAAGTATGTTTTCTTTTTGCAGTTATGTTCTTTTATCCACGCAAAAAAATTAATGAGCTACCTTAAGGTTTAAAGGTATCACTAAAAGTCTAAAATGTTCTTTGATTTTTTCTCCTGCCAGCTAAACATAATCAACAAATAGTCAGATACACAAGGACGATTGTCCTTGTAACTCGGGTGGAAAGTTTAAACTACACTATAACTTCATTAATGTTAGTTTTCAAGTCGTAAAGTATGTTTGGACATTGGATGAAGGCTTTATCTGTGCCTTTTGGCAAGTGATGGAACAAGGGGAAGGGTATTTGTGCCAGCACCAGGGTATGATGAGCTCGTGGTGGCTAAAACTGCACACTTTTCCAATTCTTATATCAATATTTAATGATATTTTTTCCGTTGTTTTTAGGGTATTGAAGATCTGTTTGACGTCTTTGAGGAAAACCCTCAAATGATACGTGATCCACCTATTGTTAGAGTCGATCAAATGTTTGAAGACGTGCAATCTAAGCTTCATGGGGCTCCTAAGTTTCTATTATGCGCTTCTCCACTGGGACGTGGAGGAGGTCAAAGTGAAGGAGAAAGAGGAAGAGGATAATTTTTTTTCTTAGTAGACGAGGAGGGATATAAAGAGGAGGATCATTAGATATTCCCCCAATAATCCAATACTAATCTAATCTTATCTCCCTTCAACCCAGATTGAATAAGTAAAAAGAAAAAAGAAAGTGATGATACCTTGGGCACACGCAAAAATCGACGGTTATGAATAGTGTTAGCTCTTATGAACAGTGTTACTCTTGGGAACAGTGTTAGGTAGTGTTCAATATTTGCTGCTTCTCCCTCTTCTCCTGCGTTATTTCTCCATATTTTCTCCTTTTCATCCATGTTTTTCCACCATAATTCCTCTCTCCGATCCCTTCTCCTATCTGCTCTTGATTTCTTGCTACTTCGCCTCTTTTTCGTGGTCAAATTAGGTGAATTCAGTTTTTTTCAGTTTTTTTGTTCAATTTTTATATTTGTGATGATATTTGTCATGGATCTAATGTCTCCCACTTAAACGCCATGGACGCACAGGAACAACCTCCGCCAATGGCGTCGGAAGTCGACACCTTACCCACGAAAACCATCGCTGATCGTTACCTCAAACGCGAGTTTCTCGGTAAAGGTACTTACGGTATCGTCTACAAGGCAATCGACATTTAGATTAATTAATTTCTTTATCGAATTGATTGCGTTAGGGTTTTGCCTCGCCTATAAAATCTCATTTGAGACTATCTTAAACCGTTTATTTCGATGTTTTGTGGTTCTAGCAATTGATTTTGATTGAGTTAGGGTTTTGTTTGATGGCGTGCAGACGAACCAAACGGTGGCGATAAAGAAGATTAGGTTATGGAAACAGAAGGAATTGTTAGCCCTGTCTTGCCTTGTTACCCTGAGTTTGTGATTGTGCCAGAAGTTTCATTAACCATGTAGCTTTCCTATATTGTTAGCCATGCTTCTTCTTTTCTTAAATTTGACATGATCAACTCTAATTTTATTGTAGATCTGCAGACATGGAAATCAGAGTGGTGTCATGCGGCTCATAGTTGGTGGTGGGCGAGCTGTGGAGAGCTCAGAAGAAAAAGGCTATGTTGTCGTTGGAGTCCAAACTCTCAGTGAGGGTGGCCGTGTTGGAAACTTTTCAAGATAGCAGGTAAAGCGCTTCTGTTATTTGTGGTTAAGTTGAATCTTTCTGTGATATTTGTGGTTAAGTTGAATTCTGTATTCTAGGTTTACCTTTTTTGAGCTTGTACTCGTAGTAATTACTTTAACGTTATGCTTCTGGCAGGTTGAGCTTTTCTGTGTGAACCATCTGAAAAATTGCTCTCTGGAATCAACAGAGGAGTTTATCTGTATGGAATTTCGTTTTACATTGAGAGAAAATGGAATGCGCGCTGCATTCCAGTTGTTGCACATGGTTCTTGAGGTACTTACCACAGCTTAAAGTCTTCTTAGCCCTAGATTTATGGAAGATTCTTGTTATTTTCATGATGTTTCTCATTCTAAAATATTTGAAATTTCAGCATAGTGTCTGGTTGGAGGATGCATTTGATAGAGTGAGACAATTGTACCTGTCATACTATTGGTTAATTCCTAAAAGCTTAGAGTGATTTACAGCTCATAAGTTTATGGTTGCTATGTTAAACGGAGATGAGCGGTTTGTCGAGCCCACGCCGAGTCATTACAGAAATTATCATTACAGTCTGTGAAAGAGGCAGTAATGAATCAGTTTGTGGGTGGTAACATGGAGGCACTCTCCTCACAATGCCTTTTCCTCATTTAAATTATACTCGTAGCATCTTTCGTAAGAAAATTGTTGTTTCTCTGAAGTTGTAGAATTTTTTATATATAATTATTGTCTCTGAATTGTCAGGTCAGCATTGTTGGAGACTTCTCAGAGGAGGAGATAGAATCTTGTATTCTTGATTACCTCGGAACAGTTAGCACATCGCGTGATTTTGAGAAGGAACTTATTGTTGACCCAATTATTTTCCGCCCACCATCTGAAATGCAATTTCAGCAGGTAAAATAAAGTCATGCGTGTTGGCGTTGTCATTTTCCGGACTTTTAGGCATAGGTATTGTAAAATAGTTGTCTACAAAAGAATACTGAAGTCATGTGGGTTTTATCAAAATTAACAGGTCTTTCTAAAAGACACGGACGGGGTGGATCTTTTTCAATCAAGTAAGTTCTTGTCGTTTGACCCTGATGATTTTTTTTAAACTTATTTGCAATTATGTCAGTCGGTAACTGTTTGAAGATGTGGTATTTTGGCTGATCATGCCACTAATATTTTAATTGTTTTTTCTACTAGATGAACAAATGAAATCTGAGGTATCATCCCTGGAGAGCTTGCCTCAAAGCAAAATTCTAGGCCATCCTCTCTTTTTTGGCATCACGATGGGGTTATGGGCCGAAGTTATCAATTCAAGGTGACTAAGCTGCTAACGCTCTGTGTGAAAATATACACACGTAGTTTCATTGTTACTTCCTCCTTTCAAGTCATTTATATACGTTTGTTCAAAAACAATGTTGTCTAAGTGCTTGTTTTTCTTTCAGGCTTTTCACTACAGTTAGGGACTCCCTGGGCTTAACATATGACGTGTCTTTTGAGTTAAACTTATTTGATAGGCTAAAATTTGGGTGGTATGTGATCTCAGTGACGTCGACCCCAGGAAAGGTCCGCACTAAGTTCGTCGCTCGCATTCTAAAGTCCAACTTTATTTTGTCACTGTTTTTATTTTTTTGGTCCGCACATCTGATCACCAGTGTGTACAGGTACATAGAGCGGTCGATGTTTGCAAGAATGTTCTCAGAGGCTTGCATAGCAACAAAATTGCTCCACAGGAGCTGGACAGGGTTAATACAATTACAAATATCGGAAAATTTATCAGTTAACAAAGTATAGCACATTAGCACTCATATTTTGATTTTGTGGAGTAAGGAGGAGGGGTTGATGGTGTGTAGATAAAGTCACATTTAGACAAGCAAGATTTAGCAGGATCATCGAACAAAAGTAGGATTATGAGAAAACAACCAGTTTACGTGTTTTAGATATCGAAGAATAATATTTTCGTTTACCTTTCAAGTGATTAATCAAAAACAAAACTCTCATATTCTCATATCTCCATCAATCCTCCATCTCCAGATCTCAAGTATCAATCTCACTCTCTAAACACCTCAATTAATCACTAATAATCTATGATTCTATACCTAATTCTGTGATTTGTAACTTACGTTCTTAGTTTTGAATTGATTTGATTGATTTTTGGTAGCAAATTGATTTAGGTAAAAAAGAGGAGTAATAATGTTGACGAAATTCGAGACGAAGAGTAATGGAGTGAAAGGATTGAGTTTTCATCCGAAGCGGCCATGGATTTTGGCAAGTTTACACAGCAGAGTTATTCAATTATGGGATTATTGCATGGGAACACTTATTGATCGGTTTGATGAGCGTGACGGTCCAGTTCACGCTGTTCATTTTCATCATTCTCAACCTCTTTTCGTCTCTGGAGGTTGTTTTTCGTTGATTTCGGCTTTTGTGTTTTGATCTGCATTGTTTTGGTGTAATTGATAATTGTATAGTTGTTGTTTGATTTCCATTTTTCGGTCTCGTCATGATGATTGAGCATTTATGTGTAGTTGCTGTTGTTGTTTGATTTGTTCATTTTCTGAGATTACAGAAGGTAATGCAGTTGTATTGATGTTTCCACGAGGAAGTCGAAATAAATATCAAGATTACAGAAGCTTGGCTAAACTATTGAAGATGTTTTTATTTTTCTATGTTCAAATTGATTTCTCAACTGTGGTTAAATTATTAACTTTGAATTTACCATGGTTTTCTTGCAGGATATGATGAGCCCTCATCACCTAAGTCTCAGGATGTGACAAGTAGCTGCTTTTCTACTGAAGGTGTTGTTCCAAGAGAAGATGAAGCAACAAATTTTACGGAGGAAACATTCTATTGGAAACTGGAATACGTGAGATACATGCTTCCATTACGCTGGACTAAATCGATCTATTTTGTTTGACTATTACAATATCATTGATCCAAAATTCCAAATCTATTCGGTCTCCGAAATTATTAGCTCTGAGTGCCATAGTCATATTACTTCTCTTGTTGTTCTTCGTACTGATCGGAGATTAAGGTTAGCTACTAAGCTCATGTCGCTGCTCAAGCCGCCATGCATCAGGTTAATTGAAATTGTAATTAGTTTGATTTTATTCTATGTTTTGGGCGAATCGGTGATTCCAATTCAGTAATATTTTCGATTTAATTTCCCTGTTTTATTTGATTTCTATATGGGTTTTTGTTACTAATTTGAGTTCACACGATTTTTGTTTGGTTAAATTAACGTGTTGCATTACTATTATGATGTTCCTGGAATTTTCAATTCACCATCTCTGTCGTATTTGATTGTGTTGCATTGCTAATTCCGAAGCTCCGGGAATTCTCAATTGATTATTTCTTCGTATTAGTTGGATTTTATTCTGTGTTCGGGTGAATTGATGGTTCCAATTCAGTAACATTTTCGATTTAATTTCCCTGCTTTATTTGATTTTGTGGGCTTTAGTTACTAATTTTACGTTACGATCTCTGCTTATTAGAATCTTGGAAATTTAGCATTTGAACTAGCTATAGTAACATTGAGTATTCCCTGATATTCTGAAGTTGATCAAGTCTTTAGATCAATTTTAATGTATGGTGTGATGTTCTGCTTCACGAGAATCTGACTTTAATATCATGTACTTCCTCAGTTTCATTGATTGTATACAAGTTGTAAGTCTTTTATCTTCACTTATCAGATCATCAGAGAAAGGAGAAGCAATAAGCTGCATCTGCACTTGCTGGAGTTCAGCTTTGAGACTGGCCGCTTTCTTACTCATCCCTGAGAAATGCAATCTGTGAAGAGATTTCAGGCTGTGCTTCACCCTCTTAAGCTTCCCCATGATGCAAAACATGAAATTACGTGAAATATTAGTCTTCCAAGCAGCTTCAACTTTGCTCAGGTCATCTAGATGTGTGGTACAGCTGTTCAGAAAATGAAAACGGCGCTTAACTGATTTATCCTCCAAGAAGCTGACCCGAAGAGGAGGGTGTTATAGTCAGTGAACAGAAATCGGAGATTGATTCAGTAAAACAAGAGGTAGAGAATGTGAAGGCATCTGAACTAGATATGGTCGAGAGAGAAAAGTCTCATGACATTATCATCATTGAGTTGAAGTCGGACATCTATTCTTTAACACAAGAGCTTGAGAAAGCTAAGGTTTGCAAACTAGAGATGACTGAGAGAGAGAAAGAGAGGTCTCAGGAGTTTATTGTCACTGAACAAAAGGCGGAAATTGATTCTTTGAAACAAGATATCGACAAGGCAAATGCATTAGAAGAAGAGACCATTGGGAGGGAGAAATCCAAGGACGTTATTTTTTCTGAACTGACGTCGGAGATTGATTCGTTAAAGCAAGATCTTGAGAAGGCGAAGGTCTCTAAAGATGACTTGGTTGAGCGAAAGAAGTCTCTCAACATCATCAACACTCAACTGAAACGGAGATTGATTCTTGAATGCTAGAGCTTGAGAAAGCAAAAACATCTTAAAATGATATGGTTGAGAGGGAAAGGTGTCAGGACATTGTCATCGTTGAATTGAAGTCGGAGATTGAGTCTTTGAACCGAGAGCTTGAGAAGGCGAAGGCGTCTGAGCAAGCCATGGTCGAGAGTGAGAAGTCTCGTGATGATACTCTCAGTGAACAAAAAACAGAGATTGAGTTGTTGAAGTACGAGCTTGAAATAGCGAAAAAGTTTCAGGAAAAAGTGACGAGGCTTGATGTGGAAATTGATGCACTAAGCCAAGAACTTGTGAAGGCTAAGAATACGGAGGAGGGCATGATTGAAAAGAAGAATTCAATGATGAAATCGAGAGAAATTTGTAGTCGGAGGCGCATTCTCTAATGGGAGAGCTACGAGTGGCCAACGGGTTCAAGGAGACGCTGTCTAAGAAAGAGGAGTCGTATGAACAACCGAGTGTCGAGTTGGAGGCAGCGAGATTGGCTTAATCTTACGCTCTGAATTCATTGGATGAGTGGAAGAGGAAGGTCGAGGAGCTGAACTTCAAGGTGGAACAAACAACCACAGTGGAGAGATCGACGTCAGAATCATTGGCTTGCATCATGAAGCAATTAGAGGGAAACAATGACTTGCTTCACGAGGCTGAATGTTAAGTCATTACTCTCAAAGAAAAGGTGGCGTTGTTAGAAATCTCACTTGGGAGATGAGAAGACGACATAGAGGCATTAGAATCTCGTCTCACTGAAGAGGGTGCAATAAAGAGTTTGATCAAAAGAAGACGGTGGTAACACTTCCTGAGCGCGATCAGGTAATTTGTGTTAGCAGTCTTTCCTCTTTCGGGATCCTCAATGTATTTCTATCCCTCGCTCGCCACTTTATATTCAGGTTTTGTTTGATGCAGGTTTACCAACCTTCTGAAGAGGAGCTTCGGGTTTTTTTAAATCCGTACAAAAATAGAGGGAGAGATAGAGGGAGATAAGGGGAGAGGGGAGAGGGGGAGGGAGAGAAGGAGAGGGGGAGGAGGGGGAGATAGAGGGAGATAAGGGGAGAGGGGAGAGGGGAGAGAGAGGAGGAAGAGATAGGGGGAGGGGGAAAGGAAGGGAGAGAGAGAGAGAAGGAGTGAGAGAGGGAGAGAAGGGGTAGGGGAGAGAGGGGGAGGGAGAGGGGGGGGAAGGAGAGAGGGGGGAAGGAGAGGGGGAGGGAGAGTTTCAATAGGTGCAAGTGCGAAACTGTGAAAACATTGTTGGTTCAATTATTCTTTTGAGAGATGGTACGCTAATTTGTTGTGATACCAACCCATTTTATCAAAATCCTACCAATGTGCGGAGTACTGTTTTTCTACAAGTGACTTTAGTAATGAAGTTTGTCGTAGACGTGGATTTGTTTAATTATCATGCTCGAATCGTCAATCTTGCAGGCAATCAATGTTTCAGGGATTATAACAGTATTTTGTTATTTCTACAAATTGGTTTCTGGAGCTAATTTGAAGAGTCGAAGTAACATAGGGGGAGAGGGAGAGGGGGGTAGAGAGAGAGACGGAGAGGGAGAGAGAGGGAGAGATAGAGGGAAAGAGAGGGAGGGAGGGATAGGGGGATGGGGAGGGAGAGGGGGGAGGGGGAGGAGAGGAGGAGGGGGGGGGAGAAAAGGGGAAATAGGGAGAGAGAGGGAGAGCTTTCTGTTGTTTTCTGACTTTGCAAGATTTGATCTTTTTTAATCTTTTGGGAGAGAGGGGGAGGGAGAGAGGGGAAGAGAGAGAGCTTTGGGAGAGAGGGGGAGGGAGAGAGCTTTGGGAGAGAGGGGAAATGAGGGAGAGAGGGGAAATGAGGGAGAGAAGGGGAGAGAGAGAGAGGAAAAGAGAGAGGGAGAGAAGGGGAGAGAGAGAGGGAGAGAAGGGGAGAGAGAGAAGGAGGGGAGAGAGGGAGAGAGGGAGGGGAAAGAGGGGGAGAGAGAGGGAGAGGGGGAAGGGAGGGGGAGGGGGAGGGAAAGAGGGGGGAGAGGGAGAGGGAGAGGGAGAGGGAGAGGGAGAGATGGGAAGAGAGAGAGAGAGAGACGGAGAGGGATAGGGGGAGGGAGAGAGAGAGAGAGAAAGGGGGGGAGGATTACTTGGAATATGGGCGGTCAACTGGGAAGGTAAGGCGGCATAAATTTTTTATTTTGTTCTTCAGTTTCTTCGTGTTTTAAGAAGACGCTATGTAAATATGCCGCCACTCCGTTGACGTGAATCATTGTTTTCAGGCCTCTAAAAATGACACGTACGCGGATATTGAAGCTGCCTGCAAGTGTTTATGAAAGTTGCGGTGCAAAGCAGGAAGAGGAGGGAGAGGGGAAGATGGGGAGGGAGAGAGGGAAAGGGGGAGGGAGAGAAGGAGAGGGGGAGGAGGGGGAGATAGAGGGAGATAAGGGGAGAGGGGAGAGAGAGTAGGAAGAGATAGGGGAGGGGGAAAGGAAGGGGGAGAGAGAAGGAGTGAGAGAGGGAGAGAAGGGGTAGGGGAGAGAGGGGGAGGGAGATGGGGGGGAAGGAGAGGGGGAGGGAGAGAGAGGAGGGGAAAGAGAGAGGGAGGGAGGGAGAGTGGGGGGGAGATCGGGAGAGAGAGAGGGGGAGATCGGGAGAGGGAGAGAGAGAGAGAGAGAGAGAGAGAGAAGGACAGGGAGAGGGAAAGAGGGGGAGAGAAAGAGAGGGAAAGGGAGAAAGTGAGGGAGGGGGAGAGGGGGGAAGAGAGAGAGAGAGAGAGACGGAGAGGGAGAGATAGAGGGAAAGAGAGGGATAAGGGGATGGGGAGAAAGAGGGGGGAGGGGGAGGAGAGGGAGAGGGGGAGAGAAAAGGGGAGATAGGGAGAGAGAGGGAGAGCTTTTTGCTATTTTCTGACTTTGCAAGATTTGATCTTTTTTTACCTTTTGGGAAAGAGGGGGCGGGAGAGAGGGGAAGAGAGAGAGCTTTGAGAGAGAGGGGAAGAGAGGGAGAGAAGGGGAGAGAGAGAGGAAAAGAGAGAGGGAGATAAGGGGAGAGAATGGGAGAGGGAGAGGGAGGGGAAAAAGGGAGAGAGGGATCGAGAGGGAAGGGAAAGAGGGGGAGGGGGAAGGGAGGGGAAAGAGGGGGAGAGAAAGAGGGAGAGGGGGAAGGGAGGGGGAGAGAGAGAGGGAGAGGGAGAGAGGGGAAGAGAGACAGAGAGACGGAGAGGGATAGGGGGAGGGAGAGAGGGAGAGGAGGAGAGAAATGGGGAGATAGGGAGAGAGGGAGAGCTTTCTGTTGTTTTCTGACTTTGCAAGATTTGATCTTTTGTTGACCTTTTGGGAGAGAGGGGGAGGGAGAGAGGGGAAGAGAGAGAGAGAGAGAGGGGAGAGGAGGGGAGAGGGGGGGGGGGAGTGAGGGAGAGAAGGGGAGAAATGGGGAGAGAGGGGGAGAGGGAGAGTTTTCTGCTGTTTTCTGACTTCGCAAGATTTGATCTTTTGTTGACCTTTTAGGAGAGAAGAGGAGGGAGAGAAGGGAAGAGAGAGAGAGGAGAGAGAGAAAGGGAAAGAGGGAGAGACGGGGGGAGGGAGAGAGATAGACGGAGGGGGAGAGAAAGAGGGGGGAGGGAGACAGAGAAGAAGAGGGAGAGAGGGAGAGAGGGGAAGGGGGAGATAAAAAGAGAGAGAGAGAGAGGAAGAGAGAGGGAGAGGGAGAGAAAGGGAGAGGAGAGAGAGAAGGAGAGGTAGAGGGCGAGAGGGGGAGAGGGCGAGAGGGAGAGAGGGAGATAAAGGGAGAGGAGAGAGAGAAGGAGAGGGAGAGGGCGAGAGGGAGAGAGGGGGGGAGAGAGGAAGGGGGAGGGGAAGGGAGAGGGAGAGAGGGGGAGGGAGAGAGAGAGAAAAGGGGAAGGAGAGAGGGAGGAAGAGGGGGAGATAGAGGGAAAAAGAGGGGGAGGGAGAGGGAGAGAGGGGGAGAGAAAGAGAGAGGGATAGAGAGGGGGAGATAGAGGGAAAGAGAGAGGGAGGGAGAGGGAAAGAAAGAAAAAAGGATAGAGAGGGAGAGGGAGAAAAGGGGAAGGAGAGAGGGAGGGAGAGGGAGGGATAGAGGGAAAGAGAAGGGGAGAGAGAGAAAGGAAAAGAGATGGAGAGAGAGAGGGGGGGGAGAAAGAGAGGGGGGGAGGGGGAGATAGGGAAGGAGAGGGGGAGGGAGATGGGAAAGAGAGGGGGAGAGAGGAAAAAGAGAGGGCAAGAGAAAGGGAGAGAGGGGAGAGAGAGGGGGGGGAGAAAGTATAATTGAAGGAGGCCCTACTTTATAAGTATAAAGTAATAGTAGCGGGGTTTCCCTGATGATTAGCGCAAGCAGGTTTACCTGGCCTAGAAATGAGACTACCGTTCTGCTAATGTGTAAAGCTACATTTCTTGTTAGGCTTATGTACGTTTCCTCTGGTCGTTGACGACTCTTTTATCAAGTAGCGTAGCATGGTTAGATACATCTGCAGTGGTTGGTTGTTCAACAATGAAGCGGCCGACAGACAGGCAGCTAAATCAGAGTCAGTAAGACAGAAGAAACAACGGTTAGCTTTTATCTACAATCACTTCCACAAAGTAAAGACATCCGCTACACAAATGGCAGCCACCAAAGAAGTACTGTGCAGTGCAGACTTTATGGAGCAGATCTTCACAAATCTGATAACTCACACCGACAAGGCTAATGTTGCCGTTGTTTGCAAAAGGTGGGCGCAGCTGTTTCTGATTCGGCCAAATGCGCAAAGACTAGATGTAGACTACAATAGAAGCTTGTGGACGGAGAATTGTAATGGTGTGGCAACACTTTACAGAGGTAGCATACCAATTTCAAAGCGGTGTCGATGCTGTGAGACAGCCAACGTCTATGCTAGGACAGTACTCCATGGTTTACAATCAGCATCACTGCACTGGCCACACCTGCAGGTTATTCAAACTAATCCCAGAATTGATAGATGATACTCCCTCCGTACTTTTTTTCCCGCCCCATTGCATTATTATTTGTGAGAGTATTTTAATGGAATAGGGCCACAAATAATGTCCGCAGGGAGTACTTTATATTACCCTACTATGTTACTCTAATACGTTGGTCAACATACGTCTTAACTTCTAGGTTGAAGTTATCGCACAATAAAACGGCGCTCCCCATAAAAGGAGAAACTCAAGACGTACAGATTGCTCAATATTAATGAAATAGACCACTTACACATGAGTCTACAGCTTACTGTGCCACGATCACGTTATGGCTCCTTGGAATCCATGGTGATTATTAGCAGTCATTTTCGAGATCAAACCTTCACCCTCATGGAAGGTTTGCATGCTTAGTCCGGTTAGTGCCATGCAAACGTACAATTCATTGACTAATAACAAGTTAGTTAGAGCCTCCGAAATAACAAAAATATAAAACACAAGCTAGGTTCTTGTACACATGTCAAAGGCAAATGATTGGATGTAATTAACTCATGTAGATTAGCATATGAACACAAAC
Source organism: Agrostemma githago (assembly GCA_958450325.1). Classification (NCBI taxonomy): domain Eukaryota; kingdom Viridiplantae; phylum Streptophyta; class Magnoliopsida; order Caryophyllales; family Caryophyllaceae; genus Agrostemma; species Agrostemma githago. The sequence continues at coordinate 67,301,090 of OY288249.1, read as the reverse complement.
ATATGGAGACCAACGCGTTACGGACAATTACAGAAACCTAATTGAACACCTACGTTGGCACATGCGAAACAACTCCTGGCCTAATGCTCCCGTTAGAGCAAATGGACAGCATGCCTGACTGTAGCACCATTACAGTTTGCTAATCTCGGACGCTTTAGCTACACTTCCGACTGACAACGGTAGTTAGCGGAGCAATCATACAGCGATATTATAATCCTTAATCCAAATCTAAATTACAAGATATATTGACAACCATAAACCAACAAAGCTGTAAACTTGTGCAGTCGACTACTCAAACACAAATTTAAGCAACGACCACGCTGAAGTTCTGAAAAAAGGCAAAACAAAAAAAACAAAAAAAAGGACCAGCACATCGCCTTTACGGTCTGTGACTAACCAAACGCGCGCATCGCGCGCGATCTTCAGCTATATTGTCAACTATAACACTACCGTAGTTTGCTAATTACGGTCACTTCTCCACACCTTGCGACTGAAGACGGCCTTTCACAGAGCGCTCATACAACGGTTTTAAAATCCGTGAACCATATCTAACTTCCAAGATGTATTGCTAATTACAAGCAATACATATATAAAATTGTGCATCTGACTGCTCCCACAAAATCTCAGGCACCGACCACAAATTAGCCAAACAATTCTGCATACCCAAAACAAACAACAACCACCGTGAAATCGCATAAACAGATCGTACCTAACCATACGCGCGCATCGCGCGCGGTCTTCAACTAGTATAAATATAAACACATGCTTATATTTATAATATCATAAAGATATCGTATCTAACTCAAACTATGACTCATATTTATAATACACCTTTACTTCTCTTAAAGATATCGTAGTTAAGTCAAACTTACCGAATCTAACCCAAACTAAAATAGTAAATCATACCTTAAAGATATTATTCCTAATTTTACATTAGATATTATCTATAAATATTTACACAATATTATACCACTGTGTTTCCTAAACCGGCCTATTCGGATACCGGAGTACAATAAACACGAAAAGGCTACACTTACACGTGGTGTATGAAAATTTCATACACAGCGAATTATATCGTGCCACGTGTCAACTTTTTGTTAATCCAGAGTGATTAGTTGAGGGTTAGATTGGTAATTTTACACTTTTAGTTAATTTAGTTAAGTCAACTTTAGAAACTTTGGCAATTTGTTTTTGTATTTTCGTTTTCTTGAAATAATTATCTAATATTGTTAATATACTAGATTAAAGCCCGTGCGTTGCACGGGTTAATGAGCTTAATTACATTGATGAGGGATATTCGTTAAATAAGAAACGTAATCAATCTATATCATTATAATAAATAAGATGATCACGTGATATTAGTAATTAAACTTAATTTCAGCTAAGTTTATAATCTTAATAACTTATTTTAAAACTTAAAATAATACATGACAACTCTTATTTATAATATAAAATTTCATCAACTTATTATAATTTTTCGATGTGAAAATAATTTTACGTTCGTTGTCTTATTAAGATATTTTTTAAGACTCAAAAGTTTTTTGATATCTAAGAACGAATGAATTTTTTGATTGATATCTAAAAACGAAAGATTAATCTTATTTATAATATAAGATTCTATCGCCCCATCATAATTTTTCGATATAGGATAATTACTCAAAGTTTATAGTTTTAAGATCCGCTTTTAAGACCCAGAAAAATGCACGATTACTCTTATTTATAATATAAAATCATCACCTTATTTTATATAATTGAGTTTACAGTTTTAAAAGTTATTTTTAAGACTTAAAAGAGTTTGTTTTTATATCTAAGTTAAAGGATAGACGATTAGTTTTTATTTATATAATCGAATTTGATGATCATCCCCCTTTCCACTAACCAAATAACAATCCTCCAAAAAAAGGAAAAGAATTAGAACAAGTGAAATGAGTTATATGCGAATCGAGCCCTTGACCTTAGATATGTAGTACTTATTATCTACCACTACACCACAATATCTCATTGTTTCAATTATCACTAAATTAATCCTAAAGTTATAGACTCCAATAATTTAATTAAGGAAAATCCCCTTTTTTTTTCCACTAACCAAATAACAAATCTCCAAATTTTTCCGCCTAATCACATACGGGCCTACAATATGGGCTTACTTTTGGATTATTTAATATATATTGGTTGGGTTTATATCTAAATTACCCATGCATGTTAACTGCGATCAATAGCTATATGTTTAAAAGATACTATCATAAAATAGTATAATAATATAATTAATAGAGTAGATGCTATCATTTTTGTTATACCATAAAATAGTATAAATCTTTTTCTATATATCATACTAATTAATTGATTGATTAATTGACAGTAGCATCTAATTTTATATTTTATATACCATAAAATAGTATAATAATATAATTAATTGAGTAGATGCTACCATTTTTGTTATACTATAAAATAGTATAATTTTTTTTATATATCATCATACTAATTAATTGATTGATTAATTGACAGTACCATCTAATTTTATATTTTATATACCATAAAATCCCCTTGCTACTAAGAGATTAACCACCCCTATAATTTTTCCGCCTATTCATATTGGACTCATATTTGGGCCTTAACTGCTTTGGTCATGTAATACTGAAATTTTGTTAACAGTATATTTTACAATCTCTGTTATTTGCACCTGTGTATACTATAGAAACTGTATATATACCAACGAAAATACGTTTTATTTTTGTAATAATCATGACTAATATTTGATTGCAATTAAATTTTGTAATCGTCTATTAAGTAAGAAAATAAAAATTCTCAAAACTTTTCGCACCAAAATTTTAAGCTATCAATCTCTACTAATTAAGAGAAAAAAAATTTCAAAACTTTTCTCGCCTAAATTTTAAACTCTCAATTTGGACAAAATCAATAGAACAAATGAGGAAGATTCACACTCAATTATCATATAAAAATTCTTACGGGTTAAATATTTAAAAACTAACAACGGGTGTATCGATACAAATAAATTGTAGGAATATAGTCGCTTAAATTTCTAGCAACAATTAAGATAATAATTTTTTTGTACTACATATTTCATGATATTAGTCGAGGTTGCAATTTCAAGTTATTTTATTATTATCCAAATACAATGATAGAATCGTGAAAAATTATCAGGTTGCTAAATTAAAATCTACTTTGTATAAATAATTAACTTAAAATATTAAAATTCTATAAATACCGTGCATACATGCACGGGGTATACACTAGTATTGGAGTATATGTTTTTGATGAATGATTAGTCTTATTTATATAATAAAAAAATTCACCTTATTATAATTTTTCGATGTGGGATAATTTTACTTAAGTTTTTTTAAGTTTAGATATAGTCTAATTTAGAACTTTAGAGGAATAATTACTCTTATTTATAATATATAGAAATTCCAACTTTAACTATATAATCTTAGTCTTAGTCTTAGGAATTGTTTTTAAGTCTAAAAGGATTGTTGGTTACGTAGAATTCTATCACCTCATTATAATTTTTCGATATGTGATAATTGTTTATAATATAAAATTTCCTCATCTCATTATAATTTGGAGAAATTGTTACTTTTATTTATAATAGAATTCCATCGTCTTATTATAATCTCAAAAAAAATTTAAAACTCAAAAGAGAGGGAGTATAATTTTTCGATGTGCGATACTTTACTTAAGTATATAGTCTAACAAATAATTAGTCTTATTTATAATGTAAAAATTCATCACCTTATTATAATTCGTCGATGTGAGACAATTTAACTAAAATTTGTAGTCTTATTTATAATATAGAATCATCACCGTGCCTTATTTTACTTGTTTCGATGTCGGATAATTTTAAATTTGTAGTCTTATTAAGACCTTTTTTAAACTCAAAATATTGTCGGTTGGTATTTAAAAACAATAATTATTCTTATTTAGTAGAAATTCATAATACTTAAAGTTGATTTGATGTCTAAGAAAGAATTATTATTAGTCTGATTTACAATATAAAATTTCATCACCTTGTTATCATTTTTTACTTAAGTGTATAGTCTTAAGAAATTTTTTAAAACTCAAAAGATTTTTGTTTGATGAAACTTTATAATTTTTCGAATGTGGAATAATTTTACTTAAGTTTATGGTTTAATATATTTTTAAGACTCATTAGAATTTTGGTTAATATCTAAGAGCACAGAATTATCTTATTTATAATATAAAGTTTCATCACCTTATTATACTTTTTCGATGTGATATTATTTTACTTAAGTTTGCAGTCTTATTAAGAGATTTTTTAAGACGTAAATTTTTTTTTTGATTGATATTTAAGAACACATGATTAGTCATCACCTCGTAATAATTTTTCGATGTGAGATAATTACTCAACCTTATAGTCTTAAGAGCTCTTTTTAAAAAGAAAAAAAATACATTTTTCGATGTGAGATAATTACGTAACCTTATAGTCTTAAGAGCTCTTTTTAAAAAGAAAAAAAATACATGATACTCTGACATTACTCTTGATTATAATATAAAAATTCATCACAACACTATAATTTTTCAATGTGGGATGATTTTAAGTTTGTATTCTTATATATTAAAAGTTTTTTTAATACTCAAAAGTTTTTTTGGCGATATTTAAAACCGAATGATTACTCTTGTTTTTTTGGCGATATTTAAAGTTTCATTCCCTTATTATAATTTTTTGATGTAAGATTATTTTTACTTAGGTTTGTAATCTTATTAATAGACTTTTTAAGACTTAAATGTTTTTTTTATTGATATTTAAGAACGAATTATTAGTCTTATTTATTGAATTCATCTACTTATCATAACTTTTTGATGTGAGATAATTTATTTAAGTTTATAGTGTTAAGAGTTCTTTTTAAAATTTAAAAAAGAAAATACATCATACATTACTCTTGATTATAATACGAAATATTTCATCACCTCACTATAATTTTTCAATGTGGGATGATTTCAAGTTTAGAGTCTTATATATTAAAAGTTGTTTTGTCGATATTTAAAACTGAATGGTTACTATTATTTACTCCCTTCGATTCTTTAGATTCGCAACGTTTACTATTTGCACAAATAATAAGGTTGTGAGTGGAGATGGTGGGTCTCACCAATAAAGTAAAAAATTTACACAAACAAAAACCTACCTATTATAGAAATGTTGCAAACCTAATGAATTTGTCAAATGTGGAATATGTTGCGAATCTAAAGAATCGGAGGGAGTATAATATAAAATTTCATCACCCCATCATAATTTTTCGATCACCGAATGATTACTCTTATTTATAATATAAAATTATAATTTTATTTATAATATAAAATTATAATTTTTCCATGTAGGATAATTACTAAGGTTTATAGTCTAAAAAACTCTTTTTGAGATTTAAAAGACTTTTGGTAGATATCAAAGAACAAATGATCACTCATATTTATAATATAGAATTTCATCATCATATTATAGTTTGTCGATGTGGGATAGTTTTACAACTGTGATATTATATAATAGATTCATCACATAACGTGAAACAAATAATATGAAATTTATACTCTAATGAAAGCATTTTTTACCACGAATCTAAATATTTCATTTTTATAATTTATTTTACGATAATCTTTTTAAAAAATGAACTCTAAAGGTTTTTACCTTAGAATTGTAAAGCATCATATTCATATAATAAATTAAATATATATTATAATAATTAAAAGATTCTCTAATTGATTTTTTATTTACTTATGATACTTTCCTAATTGGAGGTTTGATGGGACGGACCAATGAGATCGCTCGAAAAAAGCCTAAAATATATATATATATATATATATATTGATTTTTGATTCATTTAAAATGTAAAATTAATTAATATGATTACATTTTGTAATTTTTTAAAATCTTAATCTGTTATCCTGTAAATATATAAAGGTAAATATATTAAAATAAATGCTTAATAATTAGAATTTTCGAAAAATAATACTCAATTACAAAGCATATTAAAATTTTCGAAAAGGTAAATATATTAAAATTTTCGAAAAGTTAAATAATATGATTAATAAACATGTTAAACATATGATTACTCTATATAAAAGGTAAATATATAAATTAACAAATCAAAGTAATTACAATATGAACACATATGAAATATTCTTAATTAATATTCCATTCCATACCAATCCGTTATACGGTATATTTCTATACATCTTCTACATATTTCCGTATAATCTTTATTTTTACGGTGTGGACGTATATACATAATAAATATTTTTATATAATATTTTTTTTATAATTATAAAAAGCGTGAATATATTCTGAAAGCTTAATTAAAATTTTCGAAAATTATAAAGTAAATTTTTGGATATACGTTTTTTTATTTTTGACAATTACATTATATATATATATATATGTAGGAAATATTTCAATTATTAATATACTAAAAAAATCGTATTAAAAAATTTAAATAAAATTTCCGAAAATTTTAATTATTAATTAATTATTTTAATATATTTACCTGTTATTCATATATATAATAATAAATTAAGATTTTGAAAAACTACAGAAGGTAATCATATTAATTAATTTTACATTTTAAATGAATCGAAAATATATTAACAATATTATAGGATTATTTCACGAAATCGAAAAAAGTAAAATAAAAACAATATGCAAAAGTTTCTAAAATGAAACTAACTAGGGTTAATAATTAACTAAAAATGTAAAATTAATAACTTAACCCTTGCCTAATTATCTATGTGGCGCGATGTGGTTCGCTATGTATGAAATTCTCATTCAGTGCGTGTGAATGTATCTATCTTCCAAATAAACAATAATATTTTATTGTACTCCTGTTCCGTATTCTGGCTCTTTAACTTCCTGAGTACACTTGCCAAATAAAAGTTGTGACTACAACTGCATAGTTGCATGCGAATTTAGGAGAGATAATTGATCGAGTTGATTAGTGAAGTAAGAATCCATTCGTCCGTTTTCAGTTCCATACATGATACATACATACATACTCGATCTCATGGGAGAAAAGACAGCAGAAGAAAAATGGCCGGCAATAGGAATCGATTTGGGAACCACATACTCATGTGTTGGATTATGGCAAGAACAGCAAAGTCGAGTTGAGATCATCACCAACGATTTAGGAAGTCGTACGACGCCGTCTTGGGTCGCATTCAACCAACACCACCGCCTCATTGGCGACGCCGCCAAAAACCAAGCCGCCATCAATGCCTCCAACACCATCTTTGTCTACTTTTTTCATCTTTTTTTTTTTTTTTTTTTTAGGTTCGTTATAAGTTTGCCCAACTTCTACTTCTTTAATGTGTTTGTTTTAGATGGAGATATTTTTTTTTTTTTTGAAAGAAGATGGAGATACTTGTTACCTTCAAACTGGTCAAATAATTTTTTTTTTGTTAAAGATTTAATATTTTTGTATAGGTTGAACTCGAATTTTAGCCCTAGGGAGGTTGTTTGTGAGCATAAGTTTTTAAAGGTCGGATAAGCTTGAGATCGGTTCAACCCTAGTCGTCTACACTCCCTTCCCTTGACACGGGGATTTCACCGCTTTTTTACTTTTTAGAAAAGTCTTAAAAATTCTCTATTCACTAAAACAAAAACCAAGAGGTAAGAGTAACTTTTCAACTTTTCCGCCAAAACACTTCTCTTAATTATGGAAATTGGACTTCTTAATCAAACAATTCTATTTCAGCATTTAACCCCAATTTAATGTATCACAAGATAGATGTTATACTCATATGTTGTGACATTTTTATTTAAAAAATTTCGCCCAATGATATTTTTTTTATTTTTTTTGTAATTCACATTATTAACATTTTTTAAATAAATTTTTAATGACATGCCATTGAACCCACGGGTCAACCCGGATTTTGATCATAAATTAATGGATCATTTCAGGTTTGAACAAAATGGACGTGAGTCAAAGTTGTGGAGTCTTGACCCTAAAAAAAGAGTCAACTTTACGAGTAAAGTCGAAATTTAATAGAATATTTTCTAAAATAAATTCCTCTATTTAATCATAATCCACTAAAATTTCGAAATAAATGAAATTCCGAAAAATATTCTACTAAACGCCAAATTTAGAAAGTTTCGCGTAATCTTTTCAAATATAGGTACGATAATGATTAAATATGATAAGAATAATAATGCAGAATATGATCTAATTTTTTTTTTAAAAAAATCGACCTAATAAAAATGAGTAAAAAGTAAAACATCTAATACTTAATCTTAGGATTATAATTATCTCATGTCACTAAACTATTTGTATACACAAACATTAATTAAAAAGCGGTTATTTGTAACACAAACATTAATAAAAAAAAACGTGCATAGGCACGGATTTTACACTAGTAAGAGCATTATTGGTAAATCAAATGATTTTCATGAGTTTACCAAACCTGAAGTAAGTCACATACTCCGAGTATATTGTTTACTTTACTTATGTCATATCATACGCAAGTGCCGGAAATTTTGGAGCCAAAGTATGGTAAACTTGTAAGTCACAAACATGGATTTTTGTAAGTAATGTTTATTTTTCACTGTACAATTGGTATACATATATATATGACCTAGCCCTGTACCGGAGTCTAGAGCTTAGGAGTGCACACAGAAATACACAAAAAATTGGACTCTTGAAGCCCGCTGCCATGCTCTCCCGTAACCTCGAGTTTTCTCAACTTGGTCATGTTGAGTTGCTCTTGAGAACGTGTTACATAATTGCACTACTTTTCATTTATATATTGCTATCCCTCGCTTCTGCTTCTCTTTTGCTTCTCTTTTCTATTGTGAGAAGATCTTGTTTGAATTTCTTCATTCTCAAACATGTTGTAGTGTATCTTTATATAAAGTTTCCATCATGATATGATAGTTGCATCATTTTGTTTCGTGTTCCTGAAGTCTTGAACTTGCTGATCAAAGTGGGAATTTTCCGGTCCTAGTATCAATATACTTGAACTTGCTTCAAATGTAACTGTATATATACGGAGTAGTTAAAAGTTGTCCTTCGCAGTGATTTGTATCAAGGATTATCCGACAGATTGCTGCTGTTTTCGTTCCAGCCCATCGACTGAAAGCACCGCATTGAGGACTATGGTTTCTATAATGAACAAGTTGCGATATGGTTTTCACTTGTTATTTTCAATTGTTTTAGCTTGTAAAACTATGCTTTCATTGCATCAGTAATGAGTTAATTGCATTTGGCTTTGAGCCGTCTGCTTCATCATCTTGGTTGCTACTAATGTTCACTACTAAACTATTCACATCACAGATGCAAAGAGGCTTATTGGCAAGAAATTCAGCGACACAAGTGTACAAAATGACATGAAGCTGTGGCCATTTAAAGTGATTGCCACTCCTGATTCTGACTACGGAAAGAAGCCATTGATTGCTGTTACTTCCAAAGGCGAAGAGAAGCACTTCTCCCCTGAAGAAATCTCTTCGATGTTACTTTCCAAGATGAAAGACATGGCCGGCGCCTATCTTGGTTCCGAAGTGAAACATGCAGTTGTCACAGTCCCTGCATACTTCAACAATGCCCAACGTCAAGATACTAAAGATGCTGGCACTATCGCTGGGCTCAATGTCCTGAGGATCATCAATGAGCCCACAGCCGCCGCCATGGCCTATGGTCTCGAGAAGAAGGTTCAGTCAGCAGGTACTGGTGCCACAAAAAATGTGTTGGTTTTCGATCTTGGTGGTGGGACTTTCGATGTTTCTTTGGTAACCATAGGAAAGGACTCTTTTGAAGTGAAAGCTGTGAGCGGAGATGCCCATCTTGGTGGTCGAGATTTCGACAACAGAATGGTGAATCATTTCACTGCAGAATTCCAACGGAAACATAATAAAGACCTGAGTGGGAATCCGAGAGCTGTTAGTAGATTGACAGCTGCTTGTGAGAAGGCTAAGAGACTCCTTTCTTCTACTGTTGAGACAGTTATTGACATTGATTGCCTTTTTGACGGACTTGATTTCTCGTCAACTATAACTCGTGCTCGCTTTGAGAAGATGAACATGGACATGTTTTCAGATTGTATATCCCCTGTCCAGACGTGTTTGAGTGATGCCAAGATGGAGAAGAGCGATGTTCATGATGTGGTTCTTGTGGGTGGGTCAACCCGGATACCTAAGATTCAACAGTAGTTATTACAACAATTTTTCCAAGGAAAGGAACTCTGCAAAAGCATTAACCCTGATGAAGCTGTTGCCTATGGTGCTGCTTTTCACGCGGCTGCACTGGCCGGCATGTGTATTGCTAAGACGTCGGTGGTTGTTGACGTGGCCCCGCTATCTTTCGGGTTTAAAAAATATTCCGGTGTGATGCATGTTATAGTTCCTCGGAACACAGCTTTACCTACAAAGAAGGTGGGACATAACTTTACTACTGTGTTTGACAATCAAACAAGTATGAGTATCGAAGTCTATGAAGGTGAGAAACATTCCTTCGGCTCCTCGTCGAGTCCCTAAGGTCGACATTTGGTTCGATATTGATGGCAATGGCATTCTTACTGTGACGGCTCAGCTTGTTGGGACCGATAACAAGGAGAAAATCAGTATTACAGATCACAGTGGGAGGCTATCAAAGAAAGAGATGGATAAGATGATGAGCGATGGTAGAAAGTACAAAGAGGAAGAGGAGAAGCGTGAGAAGGCGTCCAGGGCTAAAAACAGGCTGGAGAGTTACGTGTTGGAGTGGAAGGGGAGATTGAGAAGGAGCGGGATGAAGATAGGGAGAAAGGATAAGAGGAAGGTTGGGGACGCTATTGAGCAGACGGAGAAATGGCTGGAGTGGAATCGCTTGTTGTTCGAGCCCAGTAGGATTGATGATAAACTGAAGGAGTTTGAGAGCATCTGTGAGCCTATTTTTTGAGAAGATGAATCGACCTGATGCTGTTGACCTTGATGATGATGGTCCCAAAATTGAATTTGTGGAGCTTGATTGAGCCAGCAGCCTTCTACATAAAAATGAAATCAGATCAGTCGGTTTTGTTAAAGACGTTGAAGCCTTCAACGTGTTAGTAAGCTAGCAAGTGATATTTGAGTATATGATTTGTATGCTTTTATTCGCCTTTAGGATTTAGGATTCTTAATTTTGGGTGGGATTGATTCTACTCAAGCATTCAAACACGGAGCATATTACTACGGAGTATTACTCATGGGTAAACTCAAGTGGTGGTAAGAGATACTAGACTCAAGTGGTGGAGTACTATCTTACTCACTCTCCTCCACTAGTATTTTCCCATTTTTCTTAAAAGGAAACTCCATTAAGATTTTTCCACTTCAAAACTTTCTTTATTCATCCATTATACTCTTTTTCTATTGGTTACTTTTTGTGATTTGACATCTTAAACCTCATCCAACAATTTACCACCTTTCATTACCCAAAGTTGGGGGTTGGACTCAATCTAGACTTAAAAAAATTTAGGGTTATTTAATAAGAATAATACCAACTATGCATGTGTTTGGTAAATTAATCAAAACTTTATGTAATCTCATTTTAATACGAACTATGTCTTCATTAATCTCAATTTGCTATGAATATATATATACACACACTAGGATAAATAAACGAGATTCTTCCCCTCTTTCTTATGTCCGTTTACTTTCTCAGTAACTTCTTTCTCCCTTCATTATTTTACTCCGTATGTTTCTTCTCGTATTTCTTTTAGGATCATTTTTTGTTCACATTGGATACATTTAATTGGATACAAGTCATTTTACAAAATCGATCATCTATTCATTACTTTACTTTATAATATTTGAACATCTTTTTTATTCCAAGTTAAAAAAAAGGGAAGAAACTTACAAACGGAGGGAAGTATTAAATCTCTCTCTCTCCTTATTTTACAAGCCATGAAACATAGTGAAAACAACATCTATATTGCCTGGAGTATGGGAAATTTATCTTGTTTGTTTTGAAAACAAGTTTTGAAATTTATTTGTTGGGAGGACTATTTGTGATAAAACTAGTGTTACTTGCCTCTCGAGTCTCGCCAATTTCGCCCTACAACTTGATCAATTTCAATCTTCATTATCAAGTAAGCTCTTCTAATTTTCACATCCTTTGCTTCTTTTTAAGTGCTTGTTTTCTTCATTTCAACTGTAAATTAGGTCCAAGCCGCCATTTTTTGTTTTTGTTTTTTTTCATGTCTATTTTTCGCCTCTATTTCACTGATTTCCATGATTCAACTATAAATTAGGTCAAATTGAGTAAGAAAATCGTCTTTACAGGTTCAATTGAAACTATTTATAGCAAAATGAGTAAAGGTATCTTAGAGTGGGCCTCAATGCCTTGGTCGAATTGGTTCCATAGCAAATACGGAGTAGCATGGTATTAGAGGAGCATGGTATTAGAGCAACGTGACAAAAGGTTGCTGGTTCAAATCTCAGCCACTCCTTTCTAAAGTGGAATGTTTGGTCTTAGGTATCTTCAATCCCGATGGACATTTGTGTGAAGGGGTGTTAGAGTATATAAACATGTCCGGCCTCCAACCATTGTTGTTTTGCTTTGGTTGAATTGTTTCCATAACAAAGGTAGTATTTGATTCAATAATTTGTCGGGTCCCGGAAGCAAAGCTAATAGTAGAAGTAGTGAAGTCGCTGAATTTTCCATGACTAACATTAGTAGTGACGTCGATGCATAATGAGACGATTATTGATAACCGGAGCACTAGCATTCTCTGTCTGATCTGATCGGCCGACAGATTTAATCGTTGAAAAATACGCTATATATGGAGTAGTTTTTACTGTCAGGGAAGATGTCACAAAGCCGCTCCTAAGTTTCCATGGTTGTAGATATAGTACTTCGTCCAACTTTGTATGATCTTCCCACTATATATTCGTTTGAGTGAAGTGAGAAGATCTTAGAAAGTTACAGGAAGTAACATATCTTAGGTCTCATCATTTCAATCTTTCACTTGTAGTCTTGTGCCACCATACATCTCATCTTGAGTCTTAACAGTTAGTTGCTTGCGGCCTTCTCTGATCTGTAGCAAAAATGGGAGAGAATAAGCAGAAAAATGGCCGGCCATAGGAATCGATCTGGGAACCACCTACTCATGCATATGCATATGCGTCGGGGTTTGGCAGCATGATCGTCACCAATGACTTATGAGGCAATCGTACAACTCCGTCTTGCGTGGCTTTCACCCAAACACACCGCTTGAGCTGCTCAGGCTGCCCCATTCCCCCCACCGCTCAGACCAATACCCCTGCTACGGACTAGACCCGTCACCCAACTCTCCACTGCTGCCCAACCTTCACCTCCGACCAACCCACAAACCACCCAAACCAAGACCCACCGCCACTAACCAATTTGAAAAAAACGGCTTGTCCCAATTCTCTAAATTAGAAAATCAGGTCTTGGAAGTATAATACTCCGTAATCTGTATTTGTCTCTTTAACTTCCCTACTACAACTGCATACTTGCATAGTTGCGTGGACATAGTTATTAGGAGAGAATAATTGAGGAGATTACTAACTAACCATCCATTTTCACTTCCACACCCTCTTAATTAGCAAAAATGGAGGGAAAAACAGCAGAAGAAAAATGGCCGGCAATAGGAATCGATTTGGGAACCACATACTCATGTGTTGGAATATGGCAAGAACAGCAAAGTCGAGTTGAGATCATCACCAACGATTTAGGAAGTCGTACGACGCCGTCTTGGGTTGCATTCAATCAACATGAGCGCCTCATTGGCGATGCCGCAAAAAACCAAGCTGCCCTCAATGCCTCCAACACCATCTTTGGTATCTACTTTTCTCCTCTTTTTTAATGTTAGTTCCTTTTAACTTTGTACTCCCTCCCCCACATTGATGTTCCCACTTTGACTTGACATATGGATTAAGAAATGGATAATGAAAGGTGGTAAATTGTTTAGTGGGGTTCAAGATGTCAACTCACAAAAAGTAACCAATAGGAAGAGAGTATGATGGATGAATAAGGAAAGTTTTGAAGTGGGAAAATCTTAGTGGAGTTTCCTTTTAAGGAAAGTAGGAAGATCTTAGTGGGGGGAGGGAGTACAACTTCTACTAGTACTTCTTTTAGTTCTTTGTTTTAGATGGAGATATTTTTTAACTCAAAACGTGCAAATATTTCCGATGATACAAAACCAAATAAAGCTCGCCCCCACTTCTTTTTTTTTGTCAAAGGGACGAGCTATTTTGCGGATAAGAATCGAGCCCAATCTTGAACCGTATTATTCTTAAAATGAATCAATATGCACGGCCAATATCCATCCCGAAAGAGACAAGTTTTAACACTTTAACTAAAGTTACAAACTTAATCTCTCTATAAACAAGTTATTACTGCGATTTTTAACAGTGGAGTAATTTGGTAATGGCTGTTAAAGCAAATTAATGAACCATGGATATAAGACATGACACCCTAACTCGACCTCAGCCCGGTTGGTTCGGCTCGAAAAAATGTGATTAGTTAATATTTTTCGCTCTCATTTTTCAAAATATCAATCATAATTATATACTATACCTTTTTAACCATATGAAATGTTCTACTCCGTAGTTGATTTGGCTAATACTTTTTATATATATTTTCCAAATCCCAAGTTATTAAAGATTTAATATTTTTATATAGATCGAACCTGCATTTTAGCTCGTGAGCTTGTTTGTGAGCATAAGTTTCTTAAGCTCGGATAAGCTTGAGCTCAGCTTGAGCTTAGCTTTTGCTTAACGAGTCCTAGTCTTCTATACAAATATTATTATTGTCTGAGATACTCAAATTGTAAAAATATCAAAACTTGTGAGTATCAACCATAAAACATCCACCCGATACATCACGTACATACACATTCACCCACATATACAGATGAATGTGTATGTACGTGATGTATCGGGTCATGTTTTATGGTTGATAATGAGGTCTTATCTATGATGATTTATCTTTGTTTGACTTAATAGGATGGTTATTAAGTAGCTGAATGATTTTTTTATGGTAATTAAATCGATCATGGAATGGTAGCAAGATAACTATGATAGCCTCCAACACGGGGCATCATGCGCCAACCACTTTAAGAGTTTAAGTGTGTATGCGACCGTAATATGATATAAATTATATTTGTTTGATCTCAACCATTGTTTTGGTTGAGTTGTTTGATCTAACAGGATTGCGTATCTAACCAAAATGCCGTGTTTTTGTTTACCATACAAACCCAAGCTGCCACTCCGAGTATAGTTCCTACGAGTACTTTACTAACAGTAATGACATTTTGGGTAAATAAAAGGAATGATATGATGATTGTATGGTAAGGTCTTTTGTCAGAAAAGGAATGTAAAGCTTGGATTGGATGATCTGTTTATAGTAAGTGTAAAGTTTGGATTAGATGGGAGGGAGTAGTTCAATCTGTCACATCATACGCAAGTTCGGGAAATTTTGGAGTGGAAGTATGGTAAACTCGTAAGTCACAAACATGGATTGTTGTAAGTAATGGTTATTTTTCACTGTATAATTGGCATATGACCTTCTAGCATTGTATCGGAGCTTACGACTGACACACAAATACCAGGGGCGGACCCAGGAATAAAATGTATGTGAAACAGACTCACAAAGTCACAATAATTGCATTGTAAGACCGTCTCACATGAGAATTTTGGTAGACGTAGTAACTTAATTAGAAGTAGTAATTAGTAGTATGCTTTATTTTTTTTTTCATATTAATGACCATTATATCTAGTAACTCAACTAGAATATATTTTTCTTTATCATAGGCTCGAACCTGGGCCCTCCCTAGCAATGGTGAAGCATACAACCAACTCAGCCACAATCTATCTTTATAAAACATTGCACTTCAATTGTATTTGTCATAACTACTCGGGCTATAGCCCAATAAGCCAAGCCTTAGGTCCGCCCCTGACAAATACACAAAAATTTGGTTGTATCACAAACTTGGACTCTTGAAGTCCGCCATGCTCTCCCTTAACCTCAAATTTTCTCAACTTAGGACTCGCTTGGGATGAAGCTATGAGTAGGGAGAAAGAAACTAAAATGAACTAGAAAACGAAGGATAGTACTATAGTAGTGATAATGCTAAGCGAAAATGGAGAAAAATAGGCTAATAATCTAGTATACCTCTTTTGGGGAATAATTATTCTCTTTTTCCCTAAGTAATGTATTACTCCCATATGGGGTAATATATTGTTTCTCCTCCACCCCTTCTTTACACCATAAAATACCACAACTAACCACCCATCTCCTCCATTTTTTTGCTCATTTTGAACTTCATTAAACCCTTAATAATTTACGTCCATCCCAAGCAAGCCCTAATTAGTCATGTTTTCATTGTAGCATGTTGAGTTGCTCTTCAGAACATGTTACATAATTGCCATGCTTTTCTATCATATTGGTTAATTTCCCTCGCCTTTGCTTCTCTTTTCTATTGTGAGATCGATGATCTTGTTTGAACGTCTTCATTTCTCAAACACATTGAAGTGTATCTTTGTATAAAGTTTCCATCATGATTGTCACACCATTTCGTTTCTTGTGTTCTTGATTCTTGATCTTGCTTCAAAATTGCCCGTATTTTTCGGTCCTAGTATCAATTTACTTGAACTTGCTTCAAAACGTAACTGTATATATTCTTCAAAAGTTGTCCTTCGCTGCGATTATCTGACAGATTGGTTCTGTTTTCCAACCAACCCATCAATTGAAAGCACCGCAGTGATGACTATAGTTTCTATAATGAACAGGTTTCAATTGTTTTAGCTTGTAAAACTGAGATTTCCTTGCATCAGTTAATTGCATATGGCTTTTTAGCTGTCTGCTTTGCTATTGATATTCACTAATTAACTATTCACAGATGCAAAGAGACTTATTGGCAAGAAATTCAACGACACAAGTGTACAAAATGACATAAAGCTCTGGCCATTTAAAGTGATTGCCACTCCTGATTCTGAATACGGAAAGAAGCCATTGATTGCCGTTACTTACAAAGACGAAGAGAAGCACTTCTCCCCTGAAGAAGTCTCTTCAATGTTACTTTCCAAGATGAAAGACATGGCCGGCACCTATCTTGGTTCCGAAGTGAAACATGCAGTTGTCACAGTCCCTGCATACTTCAACAATGCCCAACGTCAAGCTACTAAAGATGCTGGCACTATCGCTGGGCTCAATGTTCTGCGGATCATCAATGAGCCCACAGCCGCCGCCATGGCCTATGGTCTCGAGAAGAAGGTTCAGTCAGCAGGTACTGGTGCCACAAAAAATGTGTTGGTTTTCGATCTTGGTGGTGGGACTTTCGATGTTTCTTTGGTAACCATAGGAAAGGACTCTTTTGAAGTGAAAGCTGTGAGCGGAGATGCCCATCTTGGTGGTCGAGATTTCGACAACAGAATGGTGAATCATTTCACTGCAGAATTCCAACGGAAACATAATAAAGACCTGAGTGGGAATCCGAGAGCTGTTAGTAGATTGACAGCTGCTTGTGAGAAGGCTAAGAGACTCCTTTCTTCTACTGTTGAGACAGTTATTGACATTGATTGCCTTTTTGACGGACTTGATTTCTCGTCAACTATAACTCGTGCTCGCTTTGAGAAGATGAACATGGACATGTTTTCAGATTGTATATCCCCTGTCCAGACGTGTTTGAGTGATGCCAAGATGGAGAAGAGCGATGTTCATGATGTGGTTCTTGTGGGTGGGTCAACCCGGATACCTAAGATTCAACAGTTGTTACAACAATTTTTCCAAGGAAAGGAACTCTGCAAAAGCATTAACCCTGATGAAGCTGTTGCCTATGGTGCTGCTTTTCACGCGGCTGCACTGGCCGGTATGTGTATTGCTAAGACTTCGGTGGTTGTTGACGTGGCCTCGCTATCTCTCGGGTTTAAAGTATATTCCAGTGTGATGCATGTTTTAGTTCCTCGGAACACAGCTTTACCTACAAAGAAGGTGGGACATAACTTTACTACCGTGTTTGACAATCAAACAAGTATGAGTATCCAAGTCTATGAAGGTGAGAAACATATAGCTGAAGATAACAACTTCTTGGGTAAATTTTCACTGAAAAACATTCCTCCGGCTCCTCATGGAGTCCCTAAGGTCGACATTTGGTTCGATATTGATGCCAATGGCATTCTTACTGTGACGGCCCAGCTCGTTGGGACCGATAACAAGGAGAAAATCAGTATTACAGATCACAGTGGGAGGTTATCAAAGAAAGAGATGGATAAGATGATGAGCGATGGTAAAAAGTACAAAGAGGAAGAGGAGAAGCGTGAGAAGGCATCCAAGGCCAAAAACAGGCTGGAGAGTTACGTGTTGGAGTGGAAGGGGAGATTGAGAAGGAGCGGGATGAAGATAGGGAGAAAGGATAAGAGGAAGGTTGGGGACGCTATTGAGCAGACGGAGAAATGGCTGGAGTGGAATCGCTTGTTGTTCGAGGCCAGTAGGATTGATGATAAAATGAAGGAGTTTGAGAGCATCTGTGAGCCTATTTTTGAGAAGATGAATCGACCCGGTGCTGTTGACCTTGATGTTGATGGTCCCAAAATTGAAATTGTGGAGCTTGATTGAGCCTTCTACAGACTTAGTACGAGTATTAATCAAGCTATACAAATGAAATCAATAGGTTTTGTAAGGACATTGAAGCCTTCTTTAAGTGTTAAAAGTAACCTAGCAAGTGATCTTTATATGATTTGTATGTTTTTATTTGCCTTTAGAATTCGGCTCGTTTAGTTTATCATGGGAAGATGGAATTATCGAGAACTTAAATTCACGTGAATTTGTATTTCATGGGAATTACAAAAATATTGTTTGGTTGTCACGTGGGAAATAAGAAGTTCTACGCACCACACCAAGGGGGCTTGGTGAGTAACTTCCCCATCAGGGAGGAAGTGACAATTCCTGGGGAGTGGACAATCAAACAGCATCCCAATTAGGGCTGTGAGTGAGCCAAACTATTCGATCCGATTCGTGAAGCTCGGCTCAAAAAAAGCTCGATTCGTATTCGATTCGGGCGATCAAATATAGGGCCAAATCAAGAATAATATTCGGCTCGATTCGTTTCAATCCATTACTTGTTCAATTTTTCCGGTCCTTCTAAATTCATGGTTCATTTAGAAAATTTATTCTAAATTTTTACCTAAAATTGATATTCACGCCTTCACGATCCATTTTATTTAAATTTACGGTCCAATTTTCTTAAACTTACCTAAAAGAAGAACTTGAAACTAGATTTGGTTGGGAAATAAACTTATTATTTTTGGATGAATTTATATTGTACTCCGTAGTAACTAAAGTAGGAACTTTATTGGCGATTAGCTTGCCTGAGGACTGAGGAGTTAGGTAATAACTCTAAACTAAGCTACTGTAATGTCTATAAAGTTTATATGTAGATTTCTTTTGTTTTCCAAAATGTTTTGTATTTTTGAGATTGCTTGTTGAATTAGTTGGTTCTGCCACCCTAGTAAGAATTGTACCTATACTTAGTCGATTCATTTTGTGCTTCTATTTAATTTTTTATTTTGTTGGATCAAATCAAATATTATTCGATTATTCGATTCGAAAAATCAATTACCAAATCAAATAATGATTTTCATTATTCGACGGTATCAAACCAAATCAAACGTCGGCTCGAAATTTTTTCAAATCAAACCAAATAATGACATTATTCGGTATAGTTCGACTCGACCACAGCCCTAATCCCAACTTATCAATTCATGGAAAGTTCTACTTCCCATGATTTAAGTGGGCAACCAAACGACCCCTTAGACAATTTCGGACAAATTTTGGGTGGGATTGTATTTTGTATCCAAATATTTTACTCATTATCTACGTGTAGAACTTCTTTATGGAAGTTCATTATCTACGTGTATCCAAGACAGTATACCTCTCAAACGGGTTGGTCGTACCAAGTCAGAATACATATTAAAATATGGGTAGATCAAATACGAGTCGGGTTATGGTCAGTATACAGATTGATGATACCGTCAGAACTATTACTCCGTAAATTTTAATATTTATACATTATACTCCGTATTTGAAATAGTAATAAAAAATTGTATTTATAAATTATACTTCTTATCGTATTTTTTTTGAGTTGAGTCACCCTTTTTTTAGCCATTTATTACTATGATCTAAATTTACCTCACATTTTGTATATATATATATATATATATATTTTTTTTTTTTTTGAAGTGAAGATCAATTTCATTCATAATAAGCCATCCGGCATCTACAGACGATGTCAAATTGAACTGAATACAAATTTGTAAAAAATAAATAAAGAACACCATTGAGACAAAGATCACTATTAGAATAAAGCGCTTCTGCATAGCCTTCTATATATCGCTGCTTATTGACACAGCCTTTCGCAAAAGAATCTATAGATCTGATGAAATAGTCTCCAAAATGATGAACTTTCTTTATTTTGACAAATAGTAGACCGAGATCTGACCTCAATTGTATCACCGTACGTAGAAATTTCATTGCTCTCATGATCTTGCACATATTTCTTGAAATCTAAGCCCTATACTAATGTAAAGGACTGAAACCTCGAATTAATGGACATAAACCTTAAAATAAAGGACGAAAAAACAAAAAACAACTCTCATAAAAGAGAGACTTTTATTGAATAAGATTTGATTATATAAGATTTGATTATAAGTATTGAGAATTAAACAAATTTTTGGGGCTTACCATCGATTAATTATCGATGAAGGCCCCGAATGAAGGGGAAAGTTAGGTTTTTTTTTTCAGAGGAGAAGGAGGAGGAGCGGATAACTAGTTACCTCACATTTTGTATTTTTTTTAGTCGGACATTATTCCACCTTTTTTAATGCCTACTCCCTCTGTATACTAAGATCTTCCCACTTCAATATTATATCCCTCACAAATGAGTAAAAGTGGGAAGATCTTAGTGGTACGGAGGGGTATATGATAAGGTAACACTACCTGTACGATCACTCGGAGGGAGTACATTATTTTATTATTAAGTGATACTCCTTCCGGATACTATTTTTTACCCATTTAATTAAAAATAATACTCACAAATATTGAGGTAATGAGACAAGAAATAATGTCCGGATGGAGTATGAAACTATAAAAGTAGGTAAATTTCATTTCTTAATAAATTTCAAATTTTAAAATATTAAAATTAATTTTTTTTCATTATTATCTCAAATACAATGTATAAATAAGTACTGAGTAATTTTTTACGTAATAATTTTCAAGAACATGTCATCAACCCAAGGAATTGACTTATTCAGGTTGAATTTGTACCCCAAATTAACGGCTCACTTCGGATTCAGCGTAATCAAACCATGGAATAATTTTTTTGCAACTTGTAGACACCCGCATTTTGACTGCCAGGTGTCTATGGTAGTTTCCCAAAAAACACCCGATGATGATCGGACGCTAACGTGTTTCTACGCGCTCGGATATGGGCTCAAATCCATTAGTTATTGGCTAAAGCACTTATGGAGTACACATCTCACAAAAGAGACCTCAAATTCAGGCCTAGCGGACCGTTCCGAGTCAAACAAGACTAATTTGGGCCAAAACCAACACCGGGAATAAAACCGATTTTTTTACGATTGGGTCAACCCCAGTCAAAGTCGTTCCCGAAGCACATACAAAACAGCCATTCAGGTATCAAATACCAAACCCATTAAAAACCCAAGCCACGGCCCAAAGCAATGGACCCGCGCGACCCAGCTGGGCCACTCGGTCGAGTGCCCCACCCACTCGATCGAGTGGGCCCTTATTCAAGCCCGACGGCTGACGCACTAGGCCACTCGACCGAGTCAGCCACTTACTCGGTCGAGTAACCCTAGCCGGGTGTCTTAGGCTTAGCCTATATAAACACCCTCATGCACAACCTTTCAAACAACTTTTTTCAACCTTTTGCAACCCTAAACTTTACACATCCCGAAACCCTAATCAAAAACCTAAACCTAGCTTTAGGAATTCAACACCCTAACCACCATAACTCACCCTACATACTCAATACTCCCGTGCTAGCCGCAACTACGAGTCCATACCGAGAACAAGAACATGTAGGTTGAGGGTGCAAAACCCTTCTTCTTCCTTTTCTCCTCTCTTTCTCGTTTTTCATCATCATTATCGTTGTCTCATTGTTTACTTTATTCATGTCATAATATCGCCAATACCGTTAGTATTCAGACATTAAAATACTCGTCGATTTGTGTCGAGCGCGAAGGATGTCAGGATAAGGAAACCCGAATATACAAGTGTACTGCACACAGCGTTGCCGGTCGCTTATCCTGACACCCTAGCATTTGATTATTGAAACGGGTCAATTTCAACAATAATTTGTTTATTTTCGTTTGCATCGCATATTGCATCGATTTTCTAAAACCTTCTTCAAAACACATATTTTTAAGGGTCGAAACCCGTTGACGCGGATCCGGCATCACAATCCCTAGAGATTTATTTCGATGTCGGAAAAGCCGAGGGAATCAAGTCTTTCAATTCAAGCGTTGATCTATTAGATTCGGTACCAATTTCGTAATTGGACGTCGAATCTAACGATCTAGTCACACAAATTAGCTAACGCGATTTCTATTGATGCTAAAATAATCGTCAATACAATTCACTAGAATTACGACATTATTAAACGCGGAGGAAATCTACCATGTCGCGGTAGTTAATTTAAGGCGACTTAAATTAATTTTCCATTATTTTCACTCGAGTATTCCATATCGATTCGATAATCGAATATGGGATACGACGAGTATTAAAGTTCAGAATTGAGTATAAATTCCACAATATTTATGCCCAATTCATCAAATCGTCAAAATCAAAAGCAATTTCGAAATCGACAACAAAATTGCAAACGAATCTGGTTCGTACAGGTGCCACTCGACCGAGTGCTTAGGCCACTCAATCGAGTGACATCACAAAAATCGAGCAGAATGCTCTGTCGACCTCCACTCGGTCGAGTCTCACAGTGACTCGATCGAGCGGCAGTGTACTCGACCGAGTTGGTCAATAACTCGGTTGAGTAGGGTCAATAACACGAAACAGAATGTCTCTATGACCTCCACTCGGTCGAGTCTCACAGTGACTCGGTCGAGTGGCGACGTACTCGGTCGAGTTAGTCAATAACTCGGTCGAGTAGGGTCATAAAATCCGGACAGAAACTTTTTCAGAGGCCCAGTCGGTCGAGTCACACAATGACTCGGTCGAGTGGCCCTTTATCACGTTAAACCGTGAGTCCTACAATAGCATTCGAGTCTCGTTAATCGTTTTTCGTGACTTAAGTCAACACGTGCTTAATTAATCATGTGAAACATCTTTTTCAAAATCATGCATTAATTCATTTGCATCATTCAATATTTCGTAAACCGTTATATCGTTACTAACGCGTTTATTGTTTCTTTTGTCAATTATGATTGTTTATTTTATCGTACTAAAATGAACCCACATGCTAAAATTCAACTTTGACGTTAGAATTAATTGCATTAAATTGACGTAGAAACCCTTTTCAATTACATTCACATGCATGCTTAGGGAAAATAATCTTTGCATATCATTTTCCCGTTCAACTAACGCGCGTATTCAAAAGTCATTCGATATCCTAGTAGAGGCCGCTAGTGCGGGCGGGGTTGGGTGTCCTTCGTGGGCTTCGCAACACGTACCCTCACCCCTTACTCAGAACCTCCGTTTCCGGATGCCCGAAACCGTTGGCGCACGAGAGTCATTCAATACACGATATCCGATAATGTCGGTATCGGTATCAAATGCTAAGGGACGAGCCCAATAAACTCTGACATCGGAAATGGGTTGTATTTTGTATACGGCCCACTACGACATAGAGTGGGTTCGAACGGGCCCGAACTCCCACAAAGTTCGGTGGCGACTCCACTTCAATTTAAATTTCCATTCGATCCGTTTTCATATGGAGATTCATTCGCCTACCCAAACCCGCGCGTGGCCGCGTCGGGGTGGACCTATGTCATGTCCACAATTTGGCGACTCCGCTGGGGATTAACTGATGTGTGACTTACCATCGGCATCCTCAGGGTGAGACTCGAATAGAAATTGTTTGACTAGTACAATACGCGTTTTAGTTTTACGGTTCATGCATAACCCATATTTTCCCGGGCCGGTACTGGTGACCGACGTCCCACTATACCATTGATGTATTCCAATATGGATATGTCAAAAGGTGTCCATAGTCGATTCGAGTGGGTTTCGCGGCATGTTCTAAGCTCAATTCGACTTAGAGAGTCCGTCCCGATCAACGTCTAGACTATGTACACTGGTATAGACCCTCTTAGACCGACCGAGACTTAGTGTAGAGCATACATGGCGTCGTTATAATGCTTGTGTGACTACGTGCTATTTGGTTTCCGTGTCGTCTTCAAAAAACCGTCAACTTTTCAAAAATTACATCTTTTTCATGATATTCAATTTTTCAAAACCCGGGTCGCATGCCAAATTTAGGACTTATGATTTTACTCAAAATAGCCTATTTTCTAGACGGTATGCTGCCCAATTCAAAACTCGAAAACGTTTTCGAACTTTCAAAAAAAAAAACGAGGCCCGATACACTTTCCGATTTTTCTCGAAAAATCGGGCCTTTCCCCGAGTTCTCTCGGACTTTCCAAAAACCATCAATTTTCAAAACTTTCCTCTTCTTAGGACTTCCCGTATTTAGCAGTGTCAGGTCATGTCGTAAGTTTTCAAGGTCTTTAGCGTCGAAACTCTGTCGATCTTACATCACGGGTTTCTTCCCTATCCCAGTCCGCCTTATTAGACTAAGGCAAGGCCCACCTACGTAGGACAAACCCTTACAAAGGAGGGCCCATCAACACAATCGAGTCCAAAGTCTGGGGATGTCTCACGTGAACCTTCCTTCAAACAGGACTAGGCCCACTCGCTGAATCCTAAGGAAGGCCCACATTTCACAAGTCACCCGTCTAGGTGTCTTTTCTCAAGTCATTTCCCTCTTAGTCTTGTTCGGGATGTACCTTCTATTCCGGGATTCGTGCTAGTTTCTGATTACGCGGTGTTCTTACAGACAGGCCACCCGAAACCCGACATCAATGCAAAATGGAAGCATTGAAGGAGGCCCTAGAGATGATCGAGACTCAACTGACCTCCATCCAGGCTAGCCAAGCAACGTTAGACACCCGTTTGAGCGCCGTAGAAAGGACGACCCCTGTTGACGGGTCAGGGACCACTAGGCCCATAGCTGAACTTATCAGCGTTGTTCGCAGGCTCGAAGAACAAGTTCACCTATCAACGAGCAACTCGATCCACTCCGAAATTGCTCGTTCCTATTCGCCTTTGAATGACGAGCTACCTGCTAACCTCAACCTTACGGGAATTCCTATGTTTGAGGGTACCAAACACCCGGTCCATCATATCCGGGCTTTCAAAGACTTTATGGCGGTCAAGGGGGTAAAGTCCACCATGTTTACCCACCTATTCCCCTCTTCTCTGGAGAAGCATCCTAAGGCCTGGTATTACAGGCTCGATTCCAAGAAATACAAAACTTGGGACAATGTGGCAACCGAATTCGCTCGGAATTACGCCGACAATACTGAAATCCAGACTACAATGCGTACTCTGGAGGTGATGGCCCAAGAGCCCAAAGAAGGGTTCACTAAATATCTACAAAGATGGCGGGCCGAGAGCGTAAAACTGGTCGACAAGCCCAGTGAGAAGGTCCTAGTAGAAGCTTTTGTCAAGAACCTTCTCCCATCCTACCGGGTCCACCTCCGGTATGCTGTTATTCCTAATTTTGCTACCCTAACTGAAATGGGTACAAGGATCGAGGACGACTTAAGGTTAGAAAGCCTGACTAAGGCCTCTACCAAGGTGTAGACACCCGCATTTTGACTGCCAGGTGTCTATGGTAGTCTCCGACAAACACCCGATGATGATCGGACGCAAACGTGACTTGGTATACTCGGATTTGGGCTCGGAATCAATAATATCCGACATGGACTTTTAGCGGAGTAATAATCTCACAAAACAGACCTCAAATCCAGGCCCAGTGGGTCGTTCCGAGCAAAATAAGACTAATTTGGGCCAAAATCGACACCAAAAATAAATCCCGTCTTTTGGCGACCGGGTCAAAACCCGGTCAAAGACGAAACCGTCTCACAAAATCAGCCAAGTTCATTCTCGAAAACTGGCGCACAAAATCAAAATTCAAAAAGCAACTCAAATCCACAAGAGTCAACTCCTTCCTAAAAAGACTCGATTCACTTGATTCACTTGATCAAGTCTATAAATACACCCCCTAACCCTTTGCATTTTTCAGTTTTGAAGAGCTTGGCAACCCTCATTTACCCTACATTTTCTACCCTAATCTACCTAAACACTCTACACTACAACCCCAAGCAAAACCATACAAAAAAAAAACCGAGCCATTTGCCCTCGAAAAACCGGCGGCATACACACACACACACACCATAACTCGCGTACATCCTCGATACTCCGGCGTTCCGTCGCTATTTACGAGTCTATTTCCGAGGCCTATACTAAGCATGTATGTTGAGGGTGTCCTAAACCCCATTTCGATCCTTACTACTTTGTTTCTATTTACATTTTCGCATTATTTACATTATAACTATACTAGTATCATAACACTAACTTTAACATAACACTAACTTTAACATAACACTAACATTTTTATTTCTCGTATACTAACTTTATCTTTTCGTTACCAACACTATCATACCGTGTATATATATACTAATACTAGAATTCGGTTTCAAATACGTTTGACTATGATGATCGCCTAAAGTCCGTCTAATCCCTTTACGAGCAACGACGGAGGTGGAGCCCTTTCGAGGAGCCCCGCCCCAATGTGCTCAAGGGCGTGACGTGATTGCGATCGGTCATAGTTGAACGCATTTGATCCCATTTCAATTAGTACGAAACCCGTTGACACGAAAACCGACATCACATAATCCGGAAGGATTAGTTTCGATGTCGTGACGTAGAGGGACGCAATTTCGTCACTAATTCAAAATTCCTAATCTAGCGAAAACATAAATCGAGTAAATTAACCCACATCGGCACACGATTATAAAAATGGACGATTTTTCGACAAATAAAAGACACACGGCCAGACCCCCATGCGAGTCGCGCGCCGGTCAGGCGACTCGCGGGGAGGCCTGTTCGGCCGAGTCCTCTTTCTCGTTTTCTCGCCTTTCTATCCTCTTCGATTCTTACATTAATAGGTGACTTTCGCGACATATTTCCATATTTTGAGGCTCGTCTTTTTTTACGACTTTTAGTCAACGCGTGTAAAGACCATCACGTGAACCCATTTTTCTAAAACTCATGCACATCACGACACTTAAAACGACTTTGATCGACGGTCTCGCACTATTAATTTTGTGTCGACGACTCTTTAGTCGTATCCGACACATAATTAATTTAGACTCCATTTCTCGAGGTGATAAGTCGGGACAAGACATCGAGGTTCGACATCGGGTCAGAATCACGCCTAGGTCTCAAACCTCCGTCCTTTGATTAATATGCAATATAATGCGTAATTAATTAAGGTTCGTCCGTCTAACTAATTCACGATCTAGTGTACATTTATTATATACGGGTCTTTGTCGAGTCGTGTATTCTATTTATCGCTCCTCTTATTTTAGTTTGTTATTTCTTTTAATCGTCATAATAATCGTTGTATTGTGAATTCCGGGTTGTATTTCCGCCAGTGTAACTTGTACGTTACTTGCTTTCGAGTTTTGTTTATTTACTTGCTTATCGCTTTATAAATGAACCTCGCATGCTAAATCACTTCGACCATAATTAGATGCATTAAATGACGTAATTCACATATAATTCACATGCTTATCCCGAAAACGCTGTTTGCATATCATTTAATCATTTTGCTAGCGCGCGTACACGAACACGAACGATGTCTTAGTAGAGGCCGCCATGTGCGGGCGGGGTTGGGTGTCCTTAGTGGGCTTCCCAACACGTACCCTCACCCCTTACTCAGAACCTCGGTTTCCGGATGCTCGAAACCGTTGGCGCACGAGAGTCATTTTATATACGAAAGCCGGTGTAAACGGTATCGATATAATAATGCAAAGGGACGAGCCCCATAAACTCTGAAATCGAAGTGGGCCGTACTTTGTGTATAACCCATGACGACATAGAGTGGGCTCGTATGGTTCCGAATAACCACAAAATTCGGTGGCGACTCCATTTTGACTTAAATTTCGAACCCGAGAACAATCATACCACGAGATTCATTCGCCTACCCAAACCCGCGCGTGGCCGCGTCGGGGTGGACCTACGTCATGTCCACAATTTGGCGACTCCGCTGGGGATACTTGATGTACCACATGTCATCGGGGTTCCCAGGGTGAGACTCGAAAAGAAATCGTTCGTATATTAGTGTGCGCACATTAGTTTAATGATTCATGCATAACCCAAATTTTGCCCGGGCCGGTTACTTGTGACCGACGTCCCACTATACCACGATGCATTCCTACATGGGTGCGCTAAAGACTTCGATGGTGGAACTCGTAAGGGTTTTGCGGCATGTCCTAAGACCAACTCGGCTTAGGAAGTCCGTCATGTCTACGAGAATACTATCGTCGTTGGTATAGACCCTATTTTGACCGACCGAGACTTAGCGTAATGCATACATAAGCGTCGTTATAATGCTTGTTTGACTACGTGCTGCTTGGTTTCCGTGTCATTTTTCAAAAACCGACATTTAAAAAAATGCATCTTTCCAAAAATACCAAATTTTGAAAAACCCGAAATACTGTTCGTTTCGGGACCCATCTTTTCAAAATATCCAATTTTCAAAACTCGGAATGCCGCCGAAATTTAGGATCAACGATTTGACTCTAAAATATCTTTTTCTTTAGTCGGCATACCGTCCGTTTTAACTCTCGAATTTCCAAAAACTACCCTGATTTTCTGAATTCTTCAAAATTCTAATCTCGGTTTTCAAAATTCCTTTTTAATCTTCGAACTCTTGGAAATTCACCCATTTTATATTCAAATTTTCAAACCTTCAACTTTCCAAATAAATCTTCCTTATTATAGGACCTACCATCTAACCTTGTGTCGGGTCTTTGCATAGTATGTCAAAGGTTTATAGAGTCGGAACTCCGTCGATCTTACATCACGAGTTTCCCCCCTTTCCCGAGTCCGCCTTATCTGTCAAGGCACGACCAACCCGCGTAGGGCATACCCCTACAAAGGAAAGTCCGTCCATACACTCAAGTCAAAAGTCTGGGGAACAGTCTCACATGGACCTTCCTTCGAACGGGACTAGGCCCGCAAAGCCGAAGTCCTAAGGAAGTCGTTCCACCTACGAGTCATCCGTTTAGGCGTCTTTTTCGAGTCCTTTTCGCTCAGTCCTTTTCTTTTGGGTCGCTCGGGACGTACTTTTTATAATTCCAAGATCTGGGTTCGGTTTCTGATTACACGGTGTTCTTACAGACAGGCCACCGGCAACCAGACACGCCCACAGGATGGCTACTTTGAACAGTCTGCAAACCTCTTTGGACGCCATGATCGAGAAACAAACCGACATCGAAGCCCAACTGACTGAAATGAGGGCTGGCCAAGTGGCCATCGTTGCTCGTCTAGCTACAGTGGAGCAAAGGACTCCAAATGTCGAGCTTACGGGGCCCCTGGCTGAGCTAGTTAGCTCAGTACGCCGACTAGAAGAGCAAGTCCATTTGGCTGGGAGTAACAACATCCATCGGGAGAATAGCCGAGAGTACAACCCGTTGAGCGACAAACTGCCCGCAAACCTGAACCTTACGGGCTTGCCCATGTTTGAGGGAACTGAAGACCCGTTACTACATGTACGGGCCTTCAAGGAATTCATGGCCATCAAGGGAGTGGATTCGTCCATGTTCAAGAACCTCTTTGCTGCATCTCTCGAGAAGCACCCACGGGCCTGGTACTACAGGCTAGACCCGAAAAAATACCCTACATGGGATGATGTGGCCACCGAGTTCGCTCGGAACTATGCTGACAACACCGAGATCCAAACTACGATGCGATCTCTGGAGGTTATGGCCCAAGAGCCGAAGGAAGGTTTTACTAAATACCTTCAACGCTGGAGGGCCGAGAGCGTGAAATTGGTCGATAAACCTAATGAGAAGACTTTGGTGGAGGCTTTTGTCAAGAACCTCCTCCCCTCCCACCGGGTTCACCTCCGGTACGCTGTCATACCCAATTTCACCACCCTTACTGAAATGGGTATGAGGATCGAAGACGATCTGAGACTGGAAGGCCTCACTAAGGCCGCTAGCAAAGGGTACCAAGGGGCTTCTTCCTCCACCACTAAGCCCCAGGCTGCAACTCGCAGCATTTTTGACGCGGTTAATCTACTAGATGCCCCGTCCAAGAAGAGCACCCCACCTCGGGTTTTCACTGATATAGGTACCACCTATACCTATGCCTTACAAAGGTTGTCCTCCAAAGGCCTAATCCAACCGATAGGCCCAACTCCTGAAGTTCCGGTCGAGCGACGCTCCAAGAACTACAATGCTCAGGCCTATTGCCAATACCACCGGGGCAATGGGCATGATACCGAAAAGTGTTGGAAGCTGAAACACTTGATTCAGGACCTGATCGAGAGCGGTAAAATCCCGCTACCCGGAGATAAACCAAACAACAAAGAGAACCCTTTCAGCTCCCATGCCATCTTTGCCGGGGAGGTGATTGATTGCTCTCACCTTATCTCTCCATTTATCCCGCAAGTGAACGGGATCTGGTTTGACGACGAGGATGATGTCTACCTCGCTAAAGGGGAAACTGTTCCCATCACCCCTGAACAGATTCGCGAGGCCAAAACCCGCGTCTTAGCCAGTAACCACCTGGGCCGTCCCTATCAAGCCACTAGCTCTCGGGACATCCCCATCCCGACAACCATCACCGATCCACTCGGGATGGAAGTCG
Source organism: Agrostemma githago (assembly GCA_958450325.1). Lineage (NCBI taxonomy): Eukaryota > Viridiplantae > Streptophyta > Magnoliopsida > Caryophyllales > Caryophyllaceae > Agrostemma > Agrostemma githago. Next base: position 67,270,179 of record OY288249.1, on the reverse strand, counting down.
CCCCTGAGGAGCCTACTGCTGAAACGGCTATTGTGAAGCAACTGAAGAAGACCCGAGTTGACCTCACTATATGGCAACTCTTTGTCAGCTCACAAGAACATCGAGAAGCACTTACAAAGGCTCTCGATCAAGTCAAGATCGACTCTTTGGCTACCCCTGCTAAAATGGTAGCCACAGTCCTACCCCACCTAAAGAGTAAGGCCAAGGAAGGAGGCCCAATGATCACTTTCTCTGAAGCCGACCTGCCGCCATTTGGGGCCTCCCACAATTTGGCCCTTTACATCACGGTGATTTGTCGAGGGAAATACCTCCCTATGACCTTGGTTGATGACGGGTCCATTGTAAATGTCCTTCCTCTGAGGACCGCCAAAGCCCTCGGCATTACCGAGGCTGACTATATCCCGACTGCTCAGACCATCCAAGCTTTTGATGGGAGTCCAAAGTCGGTAGCTGGGGCCATAAAACTGACCATCATAACGGGCCCGATAGAGAAAGAGCTCGAATTTCAGGTGATTGATGTCACCTCATCATTTAACTTGCTCCTAGGAAGGCCGTGGATCCACGCGGTCAAGGCGGTATCCTCCACCCTCCACCGAAAGATCAAGGTGCCTCTGCTCGACAATGTTATTACTTTGGAGGCAACCCCAATGACCGTGGCTAGCTGTAACGCCACGGGCCGCACGGACCTCTGGGGGTTCGACTTTGTGGGGATGATTGAAGAGGAGTACCTTGGTCCTTAAGGACGAAGACTCTCACTTCGGCCTTGGCTATGCCGCCACTCCGGGCAACGTTGTCCGAGCAGGAATCGAAAGAGCCTGCAACATCATGAAGGGTATCCACTTGAGCCCTTACAGCCCACGGTTGGCCGACTACTTTGTCACACCCGTGTTCGGGGCTATCCAGGTTGGTCTGTACCAACCCAATGCTGCGCACCTCGGGACCCAATCGGCCCGGGACTGCAACTACATCCCGGATGATGTGTTCGCCCTCATCCAGTCTGATGATGCTGAACCCGCGCTGGGGCTGCTCTTCGGGGAAGACACCATAGCCCCGACTCCAAAAGAAGACCTGGTCAACCTGATTCTCCGCAGCAATAGGTTTGACCCGACCAAGCTAATCTCGGATGTTGGTTCCAAGACGGGAAACAGGGCCTGGAGGAAGACTGTCAAGTGGACTGACAGTCAAGGAAAGATCTACAAGCTGGTCACCGGAGAGGGAGACATGCCTGAGTCTGAGTCTGAGTCTGAGTCAGAGTCTGAGGTCGAGTCTAGGGAAGTCGGTGCGAGAGTCACTCCTGTAACCCCTCTCCCTTCTATCATTCCTGGTGTTGGCACTTCGGGGGCTGTCCCGAGTGCCTTACCAATTCCGCCACTGACCAATGATCAGATGGCTGCTCTCTTTGAGCTGTTTTCCAAATTTTCAATCAATAATAACAATTGTTCTGCTTGCGACTTGTCTCTTTTAAATTCTGCTTTCAAAAATGTTTTATGCTATGACATTGAGAAATCCGACGAACAGGTACCCTTACCTCCACATCTGATCGAGCAACTAGAGCAAAGGGAATCCCGGAATCCGGTAATCGAAGAAACCGAGTCCATAAACGTGGGAACAACCTTAGAGCCTCAGATACTTAAGATAGGGTTATCCTTAGATCCTGAGGAGAAGCAACAATTCATAAACCTCCTCCAAGAATTCAAGGATGTCTTCGCATGGTCCTACAAGGACATGCAGGGGATAGACCGGGAAATAGCCGAGCACCGCATACCAATCAAGGACGGGTGCAGACCGGTCAAGCAGAAGCTTCGTCGAATGAGGCCCGAGTGGTCTCTCAAGGTAAAAGAAGAAGTCAATAAACAATTCAAAGCCGGCTTCATACAAGTGTCCGAGTACCCGGACTGGGTGGCAAACATCGTGACGGTTCCTAAAAAGGACAGTAAGGTGCGGGTATGCGTAGATTTTCGGGATCTTAACAAGGCAAGCCCAAAAGACGATTTTCCGTTACCACACATCGACATACTGGTGGATAACACGGCTGATCATGCCCTTCTATCATTCATGGATGGGTATGCCGGATATAATCAAATCAAGATGGCGGAAGAAGATATGAGTAAGACTACCTTCACCACACCTTGGGGTACTTACTGCTATACCGTCATGTCATTCGGTCTCATTAATGCCGGGGCCACATACCAAAGAACCGCTACCACTTTATTACACGACATGATGCATAAAGAGGTAGAAGTTTATGTGGACGACATGATCGTCAAATCCAAAGAACGGGACGGTCACATCACCGCCCTAAGAAAATTCTTCACCCGATTGCGCAAATACAACATGAGGCTAAACCCTCAAAAGTGCAGTTTTGGAGTAACATCAGGCAAATTACTGGGTCATATCGTTAGCCAACGAGGTATCGAGGTCGACCCAGCTAAAATCAAAGCCATTACCGAGATGCAAGCTCCTAAAACCGAAAAAGAAATAAGGGGATTCCTCGGGAAAGTCCAGTATATTAGTCGATTCATTTCCAAACTAACCATGGTGTGTGAGCCAATTTTCAAGAAACTGAAAATAGGGGAACGGATACTATGGGACGACAAGTGCCAAGCTGCTTTCGACAAGATCAAGGAAATTTTGTCTGCTCCGCCAGTCTTAATGCCGCCTCAGCCCGGTTTGCCTCTGTCATTATACCTAACAACGATCGAGACAGCCATGGGGGCTATGCTGGCCCAGACGGTTGACTCCGAAGAAAGAGCCATCTATTACATCAGCAAGAAGTTTTTAGAGTATGAGTGCAAATATACCATGCTCGAAAAGACGTGTTTGGCTTTAGTCTGGGCCACCAAGAAGCTCCGGCACTATATGCTCAGTGATAAGTGTAGTTTGTAGTGCCTATTTTGTAGTATTTTGGTCCCATTTCCTTGCGGAATCGCTCCTTAGGAGCGGTTCATGGGCTACTTATGCTTCCTCTAGCTCATTTCAGGTTCCCGAGACCATTCGTGAAGAGTTGGAGTGATTCCGACTCAATACATACACTTTTCGGGGCCAACGAAGCGGAGGAACGATCACTCGATGCCTTGGATTCGACCCCGAGACCTTGGAACCCAATCCCGAGCCTCCGAGACCCGATCCCGAGTCCCGAGAATCGATGAGAAGCTCATGTGAAGCAAGGAGGAACCAAAAGGATCATATTGGAGGCCTACAAGACTCATCCCCGACGGGTATGCACCTCATCCCGTCCGGGATGAAGTGCGCTTTTAGAGGAGTCACTGCCAGGCCGTCCCGGTCGGGACCAACCCGTCCCGGTCGGGATGACAGGACCGTCCCGGTCGGGACCAACCAGCTGTAGCCGCACCTCTTATTTTCCTCCTCCTTCATTCTTGTACCCCTATAAATACTCCCCTCTTGTATTGTTTATGTATCTTACATTACCCTAGACTATCTTAAGCCTCTCTACAAACATTCAAACCCTAGATTAGTGTTCCTCATATTAGTTTTAATCTCTCCTTAATCCTAGTTTAATCTTAGTTAATTAGTCTTGTAATTAAGAAGATTCTTGAAGACTCACCCAAGCTTGACAACCTTGGGGTTTTATTTGGGTTTCTTATTAATTCAAGTTCTCATCTTTTTCATCCAATTGTAGTGGGTATAATTTCTCTTCTCTTAATCTTTGTTTTATTATCAAGTTTTAATCATTGATTATTGTTTATTGTTCTTGATTGTTCACCATGAATGTTTGGATGTTTGTGATGTTGTTTTCTCTTTTCATTGTTGTAGTTAGTTTGAATATGTGTGAGTAGTCTCCTTGTGGGTTAGTAGGGGGATTAAGGGTAGAATATGGGTGATTAGGGTTTGATTAGGGGTAAAGGATGAATCTTTGTTGTTAGTCACATGCTTGGCACACCATGTGTTTGTTGAAATGCTTGTTTGAGTTGTAGTGGCCATGCTTCTCATGCTAGTCTTCCTCTACTCATTGTTTGTCTAGTATGTGGTCATGTTGAGGGTAGTGTTGAGGATAGTCTAAGTTGCGAGAGCCCGGACCCACCTCGACTTTGGTCTAAGTTGCGAGAGCCCGGACCTACCTCGACATCGGTTTAAGTCGCGAGAGCCCGGACCGAATCTAGCAATTAGGAAACACCTACACCCTTGACCACCCAAGTCACCCTACTATTCTTATGAACCCGACCTAACCCACTTCTTTCCATATTTGATTCATCTTTTTAGTTAGTCATCATTTCTTTAGTTCATTGTTTAGTTTGCGTTTAGTTATTTCATTTAGCCTTGTTATAGTCTAGTTCATTGTTAGTCCACTTTCTTCTTCTCCTCTCATTATAATTCACCAATTGGTAGCTCTTTGTGTTTGTTTGGTAGCATAGTCTCGTTCGAGGTCGACTTAGTCTAAACCTTGCGACACCGTCTCCGTGGATTCGACCCGACTTGCCCTAGTTACCCACTAGGATTAGCCGGTTATTTATTTGATCGGTGGGATTCACGACAAATCCCACCATCAATTTGGCGCCGTTGCCGGGGACGGTGCATTGTTTAGACTTTGTTTGCTTATTTCTAGACTTATTTACTCTTCTTTGTGCCCTTCTATCATCTCTTGTGAATATTCTCTAGTTTTTCTTGTTTCCTTAGTTTTATTTCTTCCTTTTCTCTTTGTCTCTCGATTGTGCTTGTTTATTGTCGTTACCTAGTGCCCATAAAGCACTAGGTGTTCTCACGTTTGTTCTAGTGTGTAGTGTATGCCTAGGCGGGGAGGCGAATTCTTTCTCTTTAATCCAGAGCCGGAGAGGCTTTTTCGAGCTTTTCGCCAACGGACGATTAACCGGGTTAGGATCTCTCAACCAAGTGCAAGCAATACTCATCAAGAGCAAGCTCAAGGAAACGATTTTGAGGAAGCATTTCAAGCGACGGCCGAAGGGAATTTCACCAATCCCTTTGGATATTCTAGTCCTAGTTCCCCCTCTACATCTACTTCAACTCCATCTTCACCACCATCTCCCTTACATCCAATAATGCCGAAGTTTTCATCCCACTCTACATTCACGGAAGACGTCTTGCCGAGACCCAATGCTCTACCGGCCGCTTATGCCGGAAATTTTACGGCCAAGACTCACTTCATCCAACTTGTGGAGAGGAACCAATTTAGTGGTTTGCCCACCGAAGACCCGCACCAACACATGGAGACTTTCTCCGATTATTGTGACGCCATTTCTCAACCCGGAGTTACACAAGATCAAATCCGATGGGTTTTATTTCCATTTTCATTAATTGGAAAAGCGAAGCAATGGATTAAGAGTCTCGATAGGGCAACCATGGGCATCGACACTTGGAAGAAGCTTGCATTGGCGTTCTACCAAACTTTCTACCCTCCGGAGAAGACTAATTTGCTTAGGGCCTCCATCACCGGTTTCCAACAAAGGGATGAAGAGAGCCTATATGAAGCTTGGGAGCGGTTTAAGTCTTTGGTTAGGTCGTGCCCTCATCATGGACTCTCACAATGGTTCTTGGTACAACAATTTTGGAACGGTCTTTATGAGGACTCAAGAACTATACTCAACATGGGCTCCAATGGTAGGTTCACCGAGGTCGATGATGACCAAACTTGGGCGAGAATCGAAGAGATGACGGTGCATAATTCGCAATACTCTAGGCCTAGGAAGGCAAATCGAGGAGGTAGGCACAAGGTTGATGCTATTACCCAACTAAGCATTGACCTTGGAGCTCAATTGAAGACACACATGGAGACCATTGACAAGAAGCTCGAAGGCCACCTCACTCAAGTTCAAAGCATTGGTTCCTCCAACCAAGCCTCAATTCATGAAGTGAATGCTTTGGGATTTGCACCTCCTTTGCCTTATTATGGGATGTGTGATACTTGTGGAATCGTTGGTCATGATCCTATGAATTGTAGAGGAAGTATTGAACAAGTGAACGCCTTTCAAGCGTTCAAGCAAGGTGCCTCCTACTCTAATCAATACCAAGCTTCCAATCAAGTCCCTCAACAACAAGCCTTTCAACACCAACAACAACATCGTCCCTATGTTCCACCTCCCTTAAGGGACAACAACCAAGGTTACCAAGGCAACTCAAGGCCTTTCAACAACTTCAAGCAAAGTAACCAAGGTTCGTTCAACAACAATCAAGGGTTCCAACAAGGGAACTTCAACCAAGGCTATCAAAACCACAACCATGGCAACAATCAAGGCCTTAATCAAGGCAATTCTCATGGGTTCCAAGGGAACCGTCAACAACAAGCAACTCAAGCTAACCGGCAAGAAAGCAAGCCTAGGAGTCGATCTCCTATTCATGATTACGGTTCTCCATTAGCCCTCACCAATACTCCGCACAATCCACAATCTCCAACTCATGATTTTGACATTCAAAAATCTATGATGGATATGCAAAAGAGTCAAATGGACATATCAAGAAACCATCAAGAGCTCTTTGCTTATATTCAAGGGGAAAACGCGACAAGAGATGCTCGTATGAAGATGCTTGAAACTCAAGTATCTCAACTTGCTTCGGGGAGCTCCTCAAGACAAAAGGGGTAACTACCTTCTCAAGGTGAAACACCGAAATTTGAGCATGTAAATGCCATCACCACAAGGAGAGGTACATCTTATGACTCCCCTCAATTCCCTAGTGAGCAAGAGCCAATGCAAGAACCGACAAAGAAAATGGCATATCCAATTCAAGAAAGCTCAAGCTTTGATAATCCAATGGAGGAGCAAGTCTTATGGGAGGTTGAGAAACCCCAACAAGACAAGCTTCCCCCACTTTAAGCAAAAGACAAGGGTAAAAGGAAAGTGTCGTTTGAAGAGTCCACCCCTATTGAGCAAAACAAGATCCAAATCAAATTGCCTTTCCCAACAAGGCAAATGAAGACCAAGGTGGATAGCCAATATGACAAGTTCCTCAGTATTGTGAAGAAGTTGGATGTGAGTGTCCCATTTACCGAGCTACTTACCCAAATCCCGGCATATGAAAAATTTATGAAAGAAATATTGGCTAGGAAGAGATCCGTCGACAAGGAAGAGACCATAGCGTTCACAAGGGTGGTGAGCGAGCTCATTCAAGGTTCTACGCTTCCAAAGTTGAAGGATCCGGGTAGATTCTCGATCCCTTGCACCATAGGCCACTACAAGATCGAAAGAGCATTATGTGATTTGGGTGCGAGCGTGAGCATCATTCCTTATTCTATTTGTTGCCGACTTGGGATGAAGGAGCTTAAAAGTACTTCTATCACACTCCAAATGGCCGATAGTTCATTCAACCGACCATTGGGGATGCTAGAGGATGTGCCGGTGAGAATCGATAAGTTCTTCATTCCGGTTGACTTCATCGTGCTCGATATGCGGGAAGATGCAATCACTCCCATTATTCTTGGGCGCCCATTTTTACATACCGCCGGTGCTATGATCGATGTGAAGAATGGTAGGATCACCTTCGAGTTAGGCGAAGAGAAGCTAGTGTTTGACCTCCAAGGTAACACTTCGCCTACTAATGATGAGTCATGCAATATGATCCAAGCCAAGAAAAAACATTGATCTAGGGGTTGAGTCGGGACAAAGCTTGAAAAAGGACTCTTGTGAACTTAAAGATGATGACTCCGAGAGTGGAGAAGATGAGTGCCCATATCATGGGCTTGATGACAAGTTGAAAAGCAAGGAGAAGGATGAGCCTCCCTTGGGGCCACATGAGGACCGGTGGACGTTCGGGTATGTCCCCAAAGACCAAAAGTACAAGTTCAAGTCGTTGAACTTGGAAGATCGGGATGCCCCGGGAACGTCAAGGCAAGGCCATGAAGAGCCTTGGTATGTGGTCGGTTATATCTCGAGCTTGATTGAAGACTTCTCTAGGGCCTTCGACTTGTTTCTTCGTGCCCTTGATGGAGATGGAACTAGTTTTGGTTGTTGAAAAAGAATGAAGAATGCACTACCTTGGTTTGACGGAGTTCCACAAGAACCGTCTCTTTGTATAAATCTCTTTCCCTTGTAGTTTGTTTCGTTTTGTGAATTTCTTGATTACTTGGATTGATTGATGAGCGATGTGAGGGAGGGAATTTGATGTGTTATTTGAGTTTATTGTGATAGGTGTGAAGTGGAAATGATTCCTAGGAAGGAGTGGTCATTGTTGGAGCTTGGATCGTGTGAAGGGAAGTCGGTTTTTGAAGCTTGGAACAAGCTTTTGGGAGATATAGAGGGTTAGGAGACTCTTCCTGGCCTAGAATAGGTTATCCCGTCCGGGATGGAAGGCCCATCCCGACCGGGAAGGATGTCATCCCGTCCGGGATGAGGTGCACAAAAGATGGGTCTACTGACAACTCATCCCGACCGGGACGAGACGGTCATCCCGACCGGGACCACCCATTCCGACCGGGATGAACCCCCTGTCCTCCTTTGGCCTTTTCTTCGTCATTTGAGTCCACCCAACCATTGTATACCCCCTCCCAACCTCCCTACATGTCCTTACCCTCATTATATGACCCCTACACCTCACATACACATTCACCTCGCTTTCTCGTCACTTTAAACCGACTTTCACATCAAAACCCATCCCATTTTACTTTGGTGCCCCAACCATGGAACCGTACCGCGATCGGGAAGGAATAACGACGACGACTTGCTACGTGCCAATATTGATTTATGAGATGATGGAGCGAGTGAGTTGTTAACCGTACGGTACGGCAACTATCCTCTCTTTTCCATTTTTATAGCTTGTCTTCATTTGTTTATTCCCTTTCCTCTATATCATTTGTGTCATGGTGGCCTTCGAGGCCTTAGTATGGTTGCTCCCGACTCTCGATGACGTGACTACATCGGGAGTCATTTCAAAATCCAAATTTTCAAGATTTTCACACTTTTTTGTAGGATTTAGTCGGATTTAGGCGGAATCCGGTCTAGGTGACGTGATTACACCTAGTCCTCCCCTCCCATTTCCTTTTATTTCCTTCCTTTTATTTTCTTCCCCCATCCATATCTTTTTCTCGTCTCGGCCCATGGTGATTTGACTACACCCCGGCCGGACACATTCTACCATTTTCTCCACTTTATTTTTGATTTTTAGCTATATTTTCGTAGTTTCTTTTACTCTCTTTTGTGCTCCCATGCACTACGGTCGAGCATGAGGACATTGCTCGGCTTAAGTGTGGGGGAGCGATATTCTATCGTAGTTAGTTTTATTTTCGTAGTTTTTCGAAAAATCTTTAAAAATCTTAAAAATACCAAAATTTTTCATAAAAATCAAAAAGATTTTCCTCTTGTGTGTTTTCCTTTTATGTCGTTGTACCGTGTATTTGTTGTGTTGTGCGTGTTTTGCCTCCCTTTTTCCTTATAGGTTACTTGAATCACCGATAGCTTTAGAGAGCTTTCAAGACTTCCGGTAACATCTTTATCCCTTTTTCTTCTTTATCTCGTGTGGAGTTTGGAGGAGATTGTGATGTTGTGTGCTCGGGAGGAGCTTTGTAAAGCTTGGTTGATTTGGTGGCTTATTTGGAAGCTTGGGGTGGTGTTTGTGTTGTTTGTTTTGTTTTTTTTTTGTTTTGTGGCCTTTTATCTCTTTTTCTTTCGTTTTCGTCGTGTCTTCGTTTTGTGTTGTGTTAGTGTGTCTTATGTGTAAATACGTTTTCGAAAACCCGGTTTAGAGGCTAGTGTGTGAGTGTTTACTTTCCTTTCTTAGTAGTATAAATCGAGTCTTGGACTTTAGTCTAGTAGAATGACCCTAAATCAATGAATTCGTTGGTCCTTTACCTTGAGTCCACCTAGCTTACTAGGGATTTACTACGGGATTTGCATTTTGACCATTATGACCACCCACGGTGTGAAAAGGCCTTGGTTACCGAGTCTCGTCCCTTAGGTGACCGTGTCTAGAATCGTTTGATTAGTCCAAGTTCTCCACCTTTTTGTGGGTTTGAAGGGGAGGCGCCGTCCCGACTCACCCATTATCCTACCTCCTACACATTTCCACACAGTAATATTTGCAATTTGTTGAAGTCTCTCTTTCTCAAATGCCTATCAATCAAATCTTGCCAAAAAGGGCAAAGAAAAGAAAAAGAAAGAAAATGAAAGAAAGAAAAGAATGAAGAAAAAGAAAAGGCACAAAAAGCCAAAAAGAAAATAGAAAAGAAGAAAAAGAAATGGCATGGCAAAACAAAGCAAAAATGCAAAAGAAGAAGAAAATGCCAAAAGAAAATCGTCTCACAAAAATAGAAACCTCACACCTCACAAAATAAGCCTTTTATCAACTATTACCGTGAAGAGCCTACCAAAGGACCGAGTCCCTAGGAAGGATGATAGCGGTAATGGTCGGTCTTCCCTCATTTTGCATATTTCCACCTTTTTACTTGGACTAGTTAGGCGGTTTCGGACATGGGACGACCCTCTTGGCTCTTTGCTAAAGGGGGCGGGGTCTCACTTACCTACAGTGTCGACTAACACCGTGGTTCATCCTTTTTCCATCCCGCCGATCGTCCCGTGGTACGTTCTTAGAAGGTTAGGAGGAACCGAGGTAAGTTACCAACGTTTTTGTTGCTTTGTCGTCATACTATTAGGGTTTAGTCCATTTTGGTTTGTATTGATAGCTTGGGAACGTTGTCACTTGCCTTGAGTCCTAAACCGGTGCTTCTTTCACCGCTTGTTTGAGGGAAGCGGTATTTGTTTTCTTTTGGGTGCAACCGATTTTTGTTTGTTTGTTTGTGTGTTAGTTGTTTATGTGTTTTGTGTCCGGTTGCATCCACGGTTTTGTCGCAAGACCCCACTTGCCTTGCGGAGAGCACTTATCCTCTAAGTGTTCTCGCGTGAGTTGAAAGGGCGTAGGGTGCGCTAATACCCACTCGGCTAGTTTAGTAGTTAGTATGTGCTTACTCGAGGGCGAGTAAGGGTTAAGTGTGGGGGAGTTGATAAGTGTAGTTTGTAGTGCCTATTTTGTAGTATTTTGGTCCCATTTCCTTGCGGAATCGCTCCTTAGGAGCGGTTCATGGGCTACTTATGCTTCCTCTAGCTCGTTTCAGGTTCCCGAGACCATTCGTGAAGAGTTGGAGTGATTCCGACTCAATACATACACTTTTCGGGGCCAACGAAGCGGAGGAACGATCACTCGATGCCTTGGATTCGACCCCGAGACCTTGGGACCCAATCCCGAGCCTCCGAGACCCGATCCCGAGTCCCGAGAATCGATGAGAAGCTCATGGGAAGCAAGGAGGAACCAAAAGGATCATATTGGAGGCCTACAAGACTCATCCCCGACGGGTATGCACCTCATCCCGTCCGGGATGAAGTGCGCTTTTAGAGGAGTCACTGCCAGGCCGTCCCAGTCGGGACCAACCCGTCCTGGTCGGGACCAACCCGTCCCGGTCGGGATGACAGGACCGTCCTGGTCGGGACCAACCAGCTGTAGCCGCACCTCTTATTTTCCTCCTCCTTCATTCTTGTACCCCTATAAATACTTCCCTCTTGTATTATTTATGTATCTTACATTACCCTAGACTATCTTAAGCCTCTCTACAAACATTCAAACCCTAGATTAGTGTTCCTCATATTAGTTTTAATCTCTCCTTAATCCTAGTTTAGTCTTAGTTAATTAGTCTTGTAATTAAGAAGATTTTTGAAGACTCACCCAAGCTTGACAACCTTGGGGTTTTATTTGGGTTTCTTATTAATTCAACTTCTCATCTTTTTCATCCAATTGTAGTGGGTATAATTTCTCTTCTCTTAATCTTTGTTTTATTATCAAGTTTTAATCATTGATTATTGTTTATTGTTCTTGATTTCACCATGAATGTTTGGATGTTTGTGATGTTGTTTTCTCTTTTCATTGTTGTAGTTAGTTTGAATATGTGTGAGTAGTCTCCTTGTGGGTTAGTAGGGGGATTAAGGGTAGAATATGGGTGATTAGGGTTTGATTAGGGGTAAAGGATGAATCTTTGTTGTTAGTCACATGCTTGGCACACCATGTGTTTGTTGAAATGCTTGTTTGAGTTGTAGTGGTCATGCTTCTCATGCTAGTCTTCCTCTACTCATTGTTTGTCTAGTATGTGGTCATGTTGAGGGTAGTGTTGAGGATAGTCTAAGTTGCGAGAGACCGGACCCACCTCGACTTTGGTCTAAGTTGCGAGAGCCCGGACCTACCTCGACATCGGTTTAAGTCGCGAGAGCCCGGACCGAATCTAGCAATTAGGAAACACCTACACCCTTGACCACCCAAGTCACCCTACTATTCTTATGAACCCGACCTAACCCACTTCTTTCCATATTTGATTCATCTTCTTAGTTAGTCATCATTTCTTTGGTTCATTGTTTAGTTTGCGTTTAGTTATTTCATTTAGCCTTGTTATAGTCTAGTTATTGTTAGTCCACTTTCTTCTTCTCCTCTCATTATAATTCACCAATTGGTAGCTCTTTGTGTTTGTTTGGTAGCATAGTCTCGTTCGAGGTCGACTTAGTCTAAACCTTGCGACACCGTCTCCGTGGATTCGACCCGACTTGCCCTAGCTACCCACTAGGATTAGCCGGTTATTTATTTGATCGGTGGGATTCACGACAAATCCCACCATCACTCAGCTACGAGGTCCATGTGTTATCCAGGATGGACCCCATCAAATACCTCTTCGAAAAACTCATCCTCAATGGCCGAATTTCTAGATGGACTCTAATGTTGGCAGAGTTCGACCTAAAATTTGTGCCATTAAAGGCCATTAAGGGACGGGTTGTAGCTGAATTCCTCGCTGACAGCCCGGTAACCGAAGAAGGACACACCGACACCTGGTCCTTCCCAGACGAAGATATTTTCCATACCGATGCCGAAACGTGGGATTTATACTTCGATGGAGCATCTAATTTTCGAGGGTTCGGAGTCGGGATCCTCTAATCTCACCAAGAGGGGAGCATACTCCCGTCTCCATCAAACTGGACTTCGATGTTACCAATAATGCAGCAGAATACGAAGCATGCATTTACGGGCTACAAGCCGCCGCCAATCTGGGGATCACAAATCTCCGGGTACATGGTGACTCATCCTTGGTCATTAACCAAGCATTGGAAAAATGGAAGACTCGGAATGCTAATCTCGTGGCCTACCAGGCACGAGTGAGGGATCTCGAGAAACAATTCCAGAAGGTAGAATACATATACCTGCCTTGGGAAGAGAATCAATTTGCGGATGCACTTTCAAAATTGGCATCTCTATTAAATATTCCCGACCACGTGACCAGTATGCCAATTTGCGTCGAAAGACGGTCCGAGCCGGCATATGTTCACGATATTGAAGACATTGAAATAACTGATCCCGAACCATGGTACCAGGCTGTGTTGAAGTACCTGGCAAACGGAGAATATCCTCCCGGGACGGAAGGTCGAGCCAAGAAAGCCTTACGAAGGCTAGCCACTCAGTTCATCCGTACCGATGACGGACAACTGTACAAAAAGACGGCACAAGGGGCTCTTCTCCTTTGTATTGACAAGTATAAGGCTGAGAAGGTTATGGCCGAAGTACATGATGGTGAAAACGGCCCACATATGAATGCCCACATGCTGGTCCGAAAAATCATGAGGCTCGGTTATTACTGGAATACTATGGAAGCCGACTGCCAGTCATATGTTAAACATTGTCATAACTGTCAAATCTTCGGCAACGTGCAACATATGCCGTCATCTTTGCTCTATACCATGACGTCACCCTGGCCGTTCTCAACATGGGGTATCGACATAATCGGGAAGATAAATCCCTCTGGTACTGGTGGGCACTGCTTTATTTTAGTAGCTATCGACTATTTCACCAAGTGGGTCGAAGCTGAGTCGTATCGCATTTTCAATGCTAAGCATGTCGCCAAGTTCATTCAAAACAAGATAATATGCCGATATGGGATTCCTTATGAGTTCATCAGTGATCACGGAACTCATTTCCAAGCCGAGACCACAACCCTGCTGACCAAATATAAAATTCAAAGGCACACGTCCTCGTCTTACCGTCCCCAGACAAATGGAGCAGTGGAAGCGGCCAATAAAACGATTGTCACCATACTCGAAAAGATGGCTGATAATTACCAGGATTGGCCCGACAAAATACCTTTCGCCCTATGGGGGTACCGGACGTCAATTCGCACCGCAACCGGGGCAACACCGTATTACCTAACCTATGGGATGGAAGCAGTCCAGCCCGTCGAGTTGGAGGTACCGTCCCTCAGGATTCTGCTAGAAAGCCAAGTACCCGAGGCTGACTGGGTTCGAGCACGGTATGACTCGTTGGTTCTACTAGATGAACGTCGAAATCGTGCCCTCAACAATATCCAAATCTACCAGAAGAGGATCCAAAGGGCCTTCAACAAGAGGGTAAGGCCCAGAAACATTAAAGAAGGGGATCTAGTCCTTAAGTCTATTCGAGCTTTACTACCGGTTGACCCAAGGGGAAAATTCAAACCCAACTGGGCTGGGCCATATCTGGTAAAGAAAATACTATCAGGGGGAGCAGTGATGCTGACGGACCTGGACGGGAATGAGTTCGTCAACCCGACCAACCTGGACCAGCTGAAGCGTTACTACCCTTAGCCATTTCTCAATGTCATTAGCCAAATTTATCAAAATCTTTTTTTACGAAAAGGCAAGTCATGAGCTAGAATTACTTATTCTACTGTCACAAAACATCTTGAACCAATAGTCTTGGTGTAATTCGAGATTGCAAATTTACTAAGCTTGAACTACGTTTGGTTTGATTCCGCTAATTGCGGATACGTAGGCAGCCCCTCAAAAGGGCACAACCAATGCAATCGAGAAAAGACAGGAATAGTTTAATAATAAACTTTTTTTATTCAAAAAAAAAAAACCCCCGATAAACTCGGGAAATTACAAAATGCAGGAATTCAAAAATATATATAAAAAAAGGTCACACGACCAAAAATAGTAATAATACTTAAATAGTAATAAAGCTGAAGGACTCGGAATTCAGGGCATCTTGCCCTTCCCCTTGTCCTTGGCCTCCTTAGCCGTCCACTGGCGACGACGCGGATGAGAGCGTTCCCGAATCACCACAGGAACCTCTCTAGCTCGGGCTCGCTCGTTTGAGCCCGAATCCTCTATCACCTCGATAGGCCCAAGTCGGGCCCTCACGGGCTCAGGAAGCTGGTCACGCGGACCTAGTCGGTCCCGGTCCGCCACTCTGGGCCCGAGGCGTCTCTCCAAATCAGTCTGGGGGCTTGGCCGCCCCCGGGTGCTGCTAGAACCGACCTCCTTAGATCGAGTCTTAGTTTGTGACTTAAGACCCGATTCTTCCCGGGCTGCAGCTTCAGGAATATCTCCCCCAACGAAGAGATCTCTGTTATCTTTTGTCGTCTCGCGGCGAACCAGTTCAAAGGCCTCATCAAGCTTCAAGGCCTTGCGAGCTTCCTCGGACTCCTCGAAAGTCCATTTCTGGTAGGCCCTTGAAACCCAAGCGGATTGGCAAGGGCTGGGTGTAGTCCATGTAGGACGAGTGAACCATCTCTGCAACCAGGTGTCGCACATAGCATCTGTCAGTTGAAGCGAGACGCTGATAATGGCTTCAGTCTCAGGAATGCGCTGAGACGAACCGAACTGCCTCAGGATGCGGTCCGGGTAAATGTGAACTGTCCAGTCAAGGGACAGAATCACCAAATAGCGAGCTTGGTCTCTCTTGGCCAATCCAGTCAACCTCGAAAGAAACCACCAAGCAACGGTCCACCTCATGAAGGGACCCCCGTGGAACACCAGCTCCTCATCCCAGTAAGCTCGGTTTATTTGATGACTCGAGCTTATCCGCCGCCTTCGGGAGCTAATCTGACTGCTCCGATAGTTGGGTATACTTGGAGGGGGCTCTATGATTGATAGCCGCTCCGACAGCCATATCTGAAAAGAGTACAGAAATTTTATAAGCAACGGAAGGGTTCGCCAGAGGCCGCTTGATCAGATGACTTACAAACTTCGGGGATTTCGCGTAAAAAAAAACGCGCGAGATGTATACCTGCAAAATACGGGTACTCCCCGTCAGTTGTCGGGTTGGGTCAAGTCGTCTAGCATCCAGACCCATGATAATCTCCCCAGTGGCTAGCCAAGCAGGGCTATGACCAGTCTCCATCTGATCAACCACTCTAATCAACCTAATTTGACCCCTGCACGAGTCAAGTTTCATCAGCCCTTCAAAGACGTAGCAGTGCAGCATGCAAAAGGCGAACGCCCTACGTCTGTCCGCAGGGGTGGCCCTCACATCCCGGCTATTCATAAACTTGTCGGCCAGGTCGAATAGGGAAACAGTATGTCCCCGCACCATCCGATCTGTCTCGGCATGAGACAGACCCAAGAATTCCCTTAGCCTCCTCCTCGGGTCCGGGTAGAACGAGAGAGTAGCAGGCTGAACAACTGGGCCCCAACCACCTATGGCTGCGATTTCCTCGGGAAGAGGGCATATCTCTCCCCGCAGGAACGCGAAGACATGATGGGTAGTATACCAAAACGACAGACAGGCGTCCAAGAAGTGTGGGTCAATTATCAGTCGTTGGAGGGGAAACAGATTGACAATTCCCATCTGGGTCAGCCGAATCTTCTCCTCGTCCCGGAAGTATTGGGACCAAGCGAGAAGCATGGCGGTCAAGTGATCGATACCCATGGCAGAAGTTTCTAACTTTCTTGAAAGTCTAAAAGATTTTGAGAAGTCTAAAAGAGAATTTGAGTTAGGATGCAAAAAACTGAAGCAGGGAGACCTATATTTATAATAGGAAACCCCACCTGTAACCCTAACTGCCATGCCTCCTCAGCAAACCTGGGCCTTATGCGCGCGCAGGCCTGATTTCAAATAAGAAACCCAGAATAGGAATCAAGTTGTCCCTAGCTTTCCTAAAGATTTCCTAAAATTTTCTTTGACAAAAATTGTGATAACATTCTTTTCAAAAATTGTGGCATTTTCAAAAATTCGGTATCTTTCCTCCTCAGCGCGAGTCAGTGTTTTGCCTATGTGTTACATACAAATTGTTATGTGTCAAGCATACAGGTACACTCCAGACTTCAGAAGCAAGTCTCCGCAGAGCTATTTTATCCCCCCAGCATAAGTCGATGATTCCTCCGAAATGCTACATCCAAGGCAGAATGTGTCGGCATACGGGTACACCTACATCCCCAAAAGCAATTTTGACTCCCCACGGAGCTACCATCATCAGGACAGGTATGATCCTCTGCTTATGGCTGGCGAGCCCTTCACGCAAGTCTACTGGACTATAAACGACCCAACCGGAAAGCTGCCAGGTCGTAATCTGCGATTGGCCTGGTAGCTACTCTGACTTTCGCCTTGTCCAAGCCTCAGTCAGAGTGGGGGCTCTGTAGACACCCGCATTTTGACTGCCAGGTGTCTATGGTAGTCTCCGACAAACACCCGATGATGATCGGACGCAAACGTGACTTGGTATACTCGGATTTGGGCTCGGAATCAATAATATCCGACATGGACTTTTAGCGGAGTAATAATCTCACAAAACAGACCTCAAATCCAGGCCCAGTGGGTCGTTCCGAGCAAAATAAGACTAATTTGGGCCAAAACCGACACCAAAAATAAATCCCGTCTTTTGGCGACCGGGTCAAAACCCGGTCAAAGACGAAACCGTCTCACAAAATCAGCCAAGTTCATTCTCAAAAACTGGCGCACAAAATCAAAATTCAAAAAGCAAATCAAATCCACAAGAGTCAACTCCTTCCTAAAAAGACTCGATTCACTTGATTCACTTGATCAAGTCTATAAATACACCCCTTAACCCTTTGCATTTTTCAGTTTTGAAGAGCTTGGCAACCCTCATTTACCCTATATTTTCTACCCTAATCTACCTAAACACTCTACACTACAACCCCAAGCAAAACCCTCAAAAACCGGCGGCATACACACACACACACCATAACTCGCGTACATCCTCGATACTCCGGCGTTCCGTCGCTATTTACGAGTCTATTTCCGAGGCCTATACTAAGCATGTATGTTGAGGGTGTCCTAAACCCCATTTCGATCCTTACTACTTTGTTTCTATTTACATTTTTGCATTATTTACATTATAACTATACTAGTATCATAACACTAACTTTAACATAACACTAACTTTAACATAACACTAACATTTTTATTTCTCGTATACTAACTTTATCTTTTCTTTACTAACACTATCATACCGTGTATATATATATACTAATACTAAAATTCGGTTTCAAATACGACTATGATGATCGCCTAAAGTCCGTCTAATCCCTTTACGAGCAACGACGGAGGTGGAGCCCTTTCGAGGAGCCCTGCCCCAATGTGCTCAAGGGCGTGACGTGATTGCGATCGGTCATAGTTGAACGCATTTGATCCCATTTCAATTAGTACGAAACTCGTTGACACGAAAACCGACATCACATAATCCGGAAGGATTAGTTTCAATGTCGTGACGTAGAGGGACGCAATTTCGTCACTAATTCAAAATTCCTAGTCTAGCGAAAACATAAATCGAGTAAATTAACCCACATCGGCACGCGATTATAAAAACGGACGATTTTTCGACAAATAAAAGACACACGGCCAGACCCCCATGCGAGTCGCGCGCCGGTCAGGCGACTCGCGGGGAGGCTTGTTCGGCCGAGTCCTCTTTCTAGTTTTCTCGCCTTTCTATCCTCTTCGATTCTTACATTAATAGGCGACTTTCGCGACATATTTCCATATTTTGAGGCTCGTCTTTTTTTACGACTTTTAGTCAACGCGTGTAAAGACCATCACGTGAACCCATTTTTCTAAAACTCATGCACATCACGACACTTAAAACGACTTTGATCGACGGTCTCGCACTATTAATTTTGTGTCGACGACTCTTTAGTCGTATCCGACACATAATTAATTTAGACTCCATTTCTCGAGGTGATAAGTCGGGACAAGACATCGAGGTTCGAGATCGGGTTAGAATCACGCCTAGGTCTCGAACCTCCGTCCTTTGATTAATATGCAATATAATGCGTAATTAATTAAGGTTCGTCCGTCTAACTAATTCACGATCTAGTGTACATTTATTATATACGGGTCTTTGTCGAGTCGTGTATTCTATTTATCGTTCCTCTTATTTTAGTTTGTTATTTCTTTTAATCGTCATAATAATCGTTGTATTGTGAATTCCGGGTTGTATTTCCGCCCGTGTAACTTGTACGTTACTTGCTTTCGAGTTTTGTTTATTTATTTGCTTATCGCTTTATAAATGAACCTCGCATGCTAAATCACTTCGACCATAATTAGATGCATTAAATGACGTAATTCACATATAATTCACATGCTTAGCCCGAAAACGCTGTTTGCATATCATTTAATCATTTTGCTAGCGCGCGTACACGAACACGAACACGAACGATGTCTTAGTAGAGGCCGCCATGTGCGGGCGGGGTTGGGTGTCCTTAGTGGGCTTCCCAACACGTACCCTCACCCCTTACTCAGAACCTCGGTTTCCGGATGCCCGAAACCGTTGGCGCACGAGAGTCATTTTATATACGAAAGCCGATGTAAACGGTATCGATATAACAATGAAAAGGGACGAGCCCCATAAACTCTGAAATCGAAGTGGGCTGTACTTTGTGTATAGCCCATGACGACATAGAGTGGGCTCGTATGGTTCCGAATAACCACAAAATTCGGTGGCGACTCCATTTTGACTTAAATTTCGAACCCGAGAACAATCTTACCACGAGATTCATTCGCCTACCCAAACCCGCGCGCGTGGCCGCGTCGGGGTGGACCTACGTCATGTCCACACAAGGGCTATCAAGGGGCAAGCTCATCCACGAGCAAACCCACACCCGCAGCTGCAACTCACAGCATCTTCGATGAGGTAAACCTGCTTGACACCTCATCCAAGAAGAATACACCAAATCGGGTATTCACAGATATAGGGACTACCTATACTTATGCCTTACAAAGGCTATCTTCAAAAGGTCTGATCCAACCGATAGGCCCGATGCCCGAGCTTCCAGTAGAAAAGAGGCCCAAAAGTTATAACGCCCAGGCCTACTGCCAATATCATCGTGGTAATGGGCATGATACTGAAAAGTGCTGGAAACTGAAGCATCTGATCCAAGATTTGATCGAGAGCGGGAAATTCCATTGCCCGGAGACAAGCCGAGCAACAAAGAAAACCCGTTCAGCGCCTACGCTATATTCACCGGTGAGGTAATTGACTGTTCTCACCTCATCCCCCCCTATATCCCACAAATTAACGGGATATGGTTCGATGACGAGGATGACGTATACTTAGCCAAAGGGGAAGTTGTCCCCATCACCCTTGAAGAGATCCGAAAGGCTAAGTCCAAAGCCTTAGCCACCAACCACCTCGCCACAGCTGGGCGTTCTATTCCTACATCCGTCACTGAACCTGCCAGGACGGAACCTACCCTTGAAGAACCAAGCAACGACACTGCTTTGGTCCAACAAATGAAGAGGGTTCGAGCTGACCTAACCATATGGCAATTACTGGTTAGTTCACAAGCTCATCGGGAAGCACTGACTAAGGCTCTCGATGAAATCAAGGTCGACTCACAGGTTACCCCCACTAAAATGGTAGCCACTATTATGCCTTACCTCAAGGGTAAGTCCAAGGAAGAAGGCCCACTCATCACCTTCTCCGAGTCAGATCTGCCAGCGTTTGGGCCCCATCACAATCTGGCCCTATACATTATGGTCATTTGCCGAGGGAAGTACCTCCCAATGACCCTTATTGATGATGGGTCCGCTGTAAATATCCTACCTCTAAGGACCGCTAAAGCTCTCGGCATCATCGATGCCGACTACCTCCCTACAGCACAGACTATCCAGGCTTTCGACGGAAGCCCAAAACCGGTGGTCGGGGTCGTTAAGTTAACAATAATAACGGGCCCAATCGAGAAAGAGCTGGAGTTCCAGGTGATTGATGTCACCTCGTCCTTTAACCTACTATTAGGAAGGCCTTGGATCCACGCAGTCAAGGCCGTATCCTCCACTCTCCATCGAAAAGTCAAGATGCCACTTCGGGACAGCGTCATCACACTAGAGGCTACTCCTATTACCGTAGCAAGCTGCAACGCTACGGGCCAGGCCGACCCACGAGGATTTGATTTCGTGGGCATGATCGAAGAAGAGTATCTCTTTAGGCCCTACTTCACAACTAGCATCGACACGATGCTACAGAACCTAGGCTATTTACCGGGAATTACCTCAAGGCCGTATCTTCCAGCTGGAAAAATCATCGAGGTCCTAAATGATGGCGAATCACATTTCGGATTGGGGTATGCTATAACCCCGGAAAACGTGGTTCGGGCCGGTATTCACAAGGCCATCGACATTCTCAAGGGTACTTACATAGGCCCTTATACCCGAAGTTAACTGATTACTTCGTCACTCCATTTTTCGGAGCTATTCAAGTGGGCATCTACCAACCCACCATCAGATATCCCGAGGCCAAAATGGCTCGGGAATGCAATTTCATCCCCGATGATATATTTACTCTCGTTCAAACCGAGTCCAAGGAAGGGGAAAACAACGCCGAGCCCGTGCTGGGGCTTCTATTTGGAGAAGACAAGGCTGTCCCCGCTCCAAAAGATGATCTGGTCAATCTGATCCTCCGCAGCAATCGGTTTGACCCAACAAAGCTGATCACCGAAGTTGGTGCAGATACGGGAAAAAGGGTCTGGAAGAAGACCATCAAGTGGACCGACAGCCAAGGACGGACCTACAAGCTGACCACCGGCGAGGGAGACATGCCGGATACCGAGTCTGAGTCAGAGTCTGAGTCCGAGTCTAGAGAGTCTGGTGCTAGAGTCGAGTCTGTAACCCCTCCTCCCTTATCAACTGAGGTCTCGGGGCCTGTCCCAAGACCTCTCTCTATCCCACCACTGACCAACGATCAGATGGCCGCTCTTTTCGAGCTTTTCACAAAATTTACTATTAATAACGAACACCGTTCTGCTTAGGACTTGTCTTATTTCCAAAACTTTCTCAATTTCAAAATTTTTATATGCAATGACATTGAGAAACCCGACGAACAGGTACCTCTACCTCCGCATCTGATCGAGCAGCTCGAACAAAGGGAGTCTCGAGATCCGGTAATCGAAGAAACTGAGTCCATCAACGTGGGAACCACTTTAGAGCCCCAGATGCTTAAGTTGGGCCTATCCTTAGATCCAGAGGAGAGAAGACAATTCACAGACCTCCTCCAAGAATTCAAGGACGTCTTTGCATGGTCCTACAAGGACATGCCGGGTATAGATCGGGAAATAGCCGAACACCGAATACCCATCAAAGATGGGTGTAAACCGGTAAAGCAAAAACTCCGAAGGATGAAGCCCGAATGGTCTCTCAAAGTCAAAGAAGAGGTAGACAAGCAATTCAAAGCAGGCTTTATACAAGTGTCTGAATATCCAGACTGGGTTGCAAACATCGTGTCGGTACCCAAGAAAGACGGCAAGGTGCGGGTATGTGTAGACTTCCGGGACCTTAACAAGGCTAGCCCAAAAGATGATTTTCCGTTACCCCACATCGACATACTAGTGGATAACACGGCCGACCATGCCCTTCTATCATTCATGGACGGGTATGCCGGATACAATCAGATTAAAATGGCAGAGGAGGACATGAGTAAGACTACCTTCATTACACCTTGGGGTACTTACTGTTACACTGTTATGCCATTTGGGCTTATCAATGCCGGGGCCACTTATCAGCGGACCGCCACTACTTTACTACATGACATGATGCATAAAGAAGTGGAGGTCTACGTTGACGACATGATCGTCAAATCTAAAGACCGGAGTGGGCACATTGCGGCCCTAAGAAAATTCTTTACCCGACTGCGCAAATACAACATGAGGCTAAACCCTCAAAAGTGCAGTTTCGGGGTAACATCGGGCAAATTACTGGGCCATATCGTTAGCCAACGCGGCATCGAAGTCGACCCAGCTAAAATCAAAGCCATCACCGAGATGCAGCCACCCAAGACCGAAAAAGAAATACGGGGGTTTCTCGGGAAAGTCCAATACATCAGCCGGTTCATTTCAAAATTAACCATGGTATGCGAGCCCATTTTCAAAAAACTGAAGATAGGGGAACGGGTACTGTAGGACGACAAATGTCAAACGGCTTTTGACAAAATCAAGGAGATACTGTCTGCTCCGCCGGTATTAATGCTACCTCAACCCGGTTTGCCTTTGTCGTTATACCTAACAACGACCGAGACAGCCATGGGGGCTATGCTGGCCCAGACAGTCGATTCAGAAGAACGGGCTATTTACTACATCAGTAAAAAGTTCCTCGAATATGAATGCAAATATACAATGCTCGAAAAGACGTGCCTAGCGTTGGTTTGGGCCACTAAAAAGCTCCGACATTACATGCTGAGTCACGAGGTACGTGTATTATCCAAAATGGACCCTATCAAGTACTTGTTCGAGAAGCCCATCCTCAACGGCAGGATGTCCAGATGGACTTTAATGTTATCTGAGTTTGACCTCAAGTTTGTACCACTAAAAGCCATCAAAGGTCGGGTAGTAGCCGAGTTCCTCGCCGATAGTCCGATATCTGAAGAGGACCACACCGACACCTGGGCCTTTCCTGATGAAGACATATTCCATACCAATACCGAGACATGAGATTTGTATTTTGATGGAGCATCCAACTTTCGAGGATTCGGGGTCGGGATTCTGCTAATCTCACCACAAGGGGAACACACTCCCTTATCCATCAAATTGGACTTTGACGTGACCAATAACGCAGCCGAATACGAAGCATGCATTCACGGGTTGCAAGTCGCCGCTGATTTAGGGGTAACAAACCTCCGGGTCCACGGTGATTCATCATTGATCATCAATCAAGCGCTCCAAAAATGGAAAACTCGGAACGCCAATCTCGTGGCTTACCAAGCATGGGTAAGGGTTCTAGAGAAACAACTCCAAAAGGTAGAATACATTTATCTACCCCGGGAAGAAAATCAATTCGCAGATGCACTTTCCAAATTGGCATCTCTACTAAACATCCCGGATCACCTGACCAGCATGCCGATCTGTGTCGAAAGACGGTCCGAGCCGGCATATGTACACGCCATCCAAGACATCGAGCTAGCCGATCCGGAACCATGGTATCAGTCAGTCCTAATTTACTTGGCAACGGGAGAGTATCCCCCGGGAACTGAAAATCGGGCCAAGAAAGCCCTACGGAGGTTGGCAACCCAATTTGTTCGCACGGACGACGGGCAAATATACAAAAAGACGGCGCAGGGGGCTCTCCTCCTATGCAACGACAAAATACAGGCCGAAAAGGTTATGACCGAAGTACACGACGGTGAAAACGGTCCGCATATGAACGCCCATATGTTAGCCCGAAAAATCATGAGGCTCGGGTATTATTGGAACACCATGGAAACAGACTGTCAGGTGTATGTCAAACACTGCCATAACTGTCAGATCTTTGCCAATGTACAACATATGCCATCTTCCCTCTTATATACCATGACATCACCATGGCCATTTTCGACATGGGGTATAGACATAATTGGAAAGATGTACCCTTCCGGGACGGGAGGTCATTGCTTCATTTTGGTGGCCATCGACTACTTCACCAAATGGGTCGAAGCCGAGTTATACCGTGTCTTGAACGCCAAGCACGTGGCCAAGTTTATCCAGAACAAGATCATATGCCGGTATGGGATCCCTCACGAATTCATCAGTGATCACGGGACCCATTTTCAAGCTGAAACTGCCACATTGCTGGCAAAATATAAAATTCAAAGGCATACATCTTCGCCTTACCGACCTCAAACAAACGGAGCGGTAGAAGCGGCCAATAAAACAGTTGTCACCATACTTAAAAAGATGGCTGAAAATTATCGGGACTGACCCGACAAAATACCCTTCGCCCTATGGGGATATCGAACCTCGATCCGCACCGCGACCGGGGCAACTCCATATTATTTGACATATGGAATGGAAGCGGTCCAGCCGGTCGAGCTAGAAGTACCATCCCTCAGGATTTTACTGGAAAGCCAAGTACCTGAAGCAGATTGGGTCCAATCCCGATACGATTCGCTAGTCCTTCTAGACGAACGATGATCACGGGCCCTCAACAATATCCAAATATATCAAAAGAGGATCCAACGGGCCTTCAACAAAAGGGTTAGGCCCAGAAACATCAAAGAAGGGGATCTGGTCCTAAAATCGGTTTGTGCCTTACTACCGGTTGACCCAAGGGGTAAATTCAAACCCAACTGGACTGGGCCATACTTAGTCAAGAAGGTCCTATCAGAAGGAGCGGTGATGCTGACAGACTTGGACGAGAACGAATTTGTCAACCCAAGCAACTTGGACCAGCTGAAGCGCTACTACCCATAAACCCCATCTCAATGTCATTTGCAAAAATTTATAAAAATTCGTCCTTTTATAAATTTTCAAAAATTATAGACAAGTCAATAAGCTAGAATTAATCATTCTACTGTCGCACATCTCGAATTAATAATCTTGATGTATTTCGAAAATTGCAAAAATCAACCGAATCAATTTTTGAACTACGTTTGGTTTGATTTCGCTAATTGTGGATACGTAGGCAACCCCTCAAAAGGGTACAACCATTGCAATAAACGAAAAGACGGGAACAGTATTCATTAATACGTCTTTAATTAAACCGATAAACCCGGGAATTACTAAAAAAAAAAAAATCACACACAAAAAAAAATCACACGCCAAAAATAATAATAATATCCAAATAATAATAATGGAGACTAATATCCGGGCATTTTGCCCTTCCCCTTGTCCTTCGGGTCACGTGGAGCCTGAGGTCTTGGAGGTAGTGGCGAGCGTTCCCGAATCACAAGCGGAACCTCCTTAGCACGAGCCCGTTTCTTTGACGATGGGTCTTCTACCACAGTCTTCGGTCCAATGCGAGCCCGCACATGCTCGGGTAATCTATCCCGTGGGCCATGTCGGTCCTGCACGGGTAGTTTTGGGCCTAGTCTCCTTTCCAAGTCAGTCTGGAGGCTCACCTTCCCCCAAGCACCTTTAGCACTAGACCCTCCAGCTTGAGTCTTAGTCTTCTTCTTTTGTCCTGACATGAGACGGACTAGGGTAGCAGGAGTGTCTCCTTCGTCAAAAAAGCCCATGTTGTCCTTAGCTTGCTCCCTTCGCAGCAAGTTGAAAGCTTCATCAACCTTCAGAGCAGCTCGGGCTTTAGCATCTCCTGCTTTGGTCTACTTTGTGTAAGAGTCTGAAACCCAGATCGAGTGGCGAGATTTGGTGATGGGCCAGGTGTGCCGGGTGTACCATCTTTGCATCCATGTATCGCACATCACATCAGTCAGTTGGGTAGGGTCACTCACAACTGCTTCGACTTCAGGGATTCGCTGGGTCCATCCGTACTGCCTTAGTATGCGATCCGGGTAAAGATGAACTGTTTGCCTAACGGATAATATCACCTGATAACGGGCTCTATCCCTCGGGTCCAAGCCGGTCCAAAGATAGATGGGCCACCACAGAACTACCCATCGAATTAACGGACCACCATGGAATGACAACGCCTCGTCCCAATATATCTGGGTAATCTGACGAGAAAAGTCAATGGTCCGCCTCCTCGTCATCACCTGGTTATGACGATAGTTACTCGCATCAAGAGGAGGATCTATCACCGATAGCCTCTCATATAGCCAAATCTGCAAAAGGAAGCAAAAACATTTTTACGGCAAAATAGGCGTCCGCCTAAGGCCACTCGGTCGAGTGCCAGGGTGACTCGATCGAGTGGTACCTCTGAGAGCAGATCAGGAGGCTTCTACGAGGGCACTCGGTCGAGTGCCAGGGTGACTCGATCGAGTGCCCACTGCAGCAGCCAATCCGCGAAAAAATCAAAAAATCGAAAAATTGAGAAATTGGGAAAAATAAGATGCAAAGTAACATACTTGCAGCAATCGGGTGCTCCCGGTAAGACGAATTGATGAGTCCCTCTTGCGGTTGTCCAATCCTTGGATAATCTCGCCCGTGATCAGCCAAGCCGGGCTGTGTTCAGTCTCCATCAAGTCCACTACGGTCAAAAGACGAGTGTTTCCCATGCAGGATAGCAAATCCATGTGACCCTCGAAAGCATAAACGTGGAGCATGCAGAAAGAAAAAGCCCTACGTCTGTAAGCCGGTCTGACCCGAACATCAAGAGGATTCATAAATTTCTCAGCCAAGTCGATCAGAGAAATATTATCACCTTCCATCATGCGGGATACCTCGTTGTGAGAAAGCCCTAGAAATTCTCGAAGCTTCCTTCTCGGGTCATAGATCGAATACGGGACAGCGGGACGGAGTATCGGGTTCTAACCTCCTATAGCTGCAATCTCCTCAGGTAAAGGGCAGACTTCGCCCCGAGGAAAGGCAAAGACATGATATATGTCGTCCCAGTAAGCCAAACATGCATCCAAGAAATAACGATTAACCACCATCTGACGGAACGGGTACAGCTGAGTTATACCCGTCTGGTTAAGCGCTACCCTATCTGCGTCCCTGAAGCGTCGGGACCATTCTTGCACCATCACGGTTAATCTATCGATTCCCATGACTAGTTTCTTGAGAAGGACGAAAAGGTTTTCTTTTTAAGAAAGGAGTGAATTGTGATGGATTTGTGAGAAAATCAAGAGCATCAAAGGGGTATTTATAGAATCAACTCTATAGCCCTATTTCCATATCTTTGCATGCACAAGGGTTTCCTAATCCCAATCGGAATCAACCCACAAGCCTAGTCCCGATACTAGCACAAAATATTCATCCCGAACTTTCCTAATTTCTTTAGGAGTCAAAATTTCAAACAAAATTCAAAATTTCAAAATTTTCAAAATTTTCAAAATTTCAAAAATCATTTTCCCCAGCGCGAGTCATTTTACTACCTACGTGTTGCATGCATTTTGATTTCGTGGGCATGATCGAAGAAGAGTATCTCTTTAGGCCCTACTTCACAACTAGCATCGACACGATGCTACAGAACCTAGGCTATTTACCGGGAGTTACCTCAAGGCCGTATCTTCCAGCTGGAAAAATCATCGAGGTCCTAAATGATGGCGAATCACATTTCGGATTGGGGTATGCTATAACCCCGGAAAACGTGGTTCGGGCCGGTATTCAGAAGGCCATTGACATTCTCAAGGGTACTTACATAGGCCCTTATAGCCCGAAGTTAACTGATTACTTCGTCACTCCAGTTTTCGGAGCTATTCAAGAGGGCATCTACCAACCCACCATCACATATCCCGAGGCTAAAACGGTTCGGGAATGCAATTTCATCCCCGATGATATATTTACTCTCGTTCAAACTGAGTCCAAGGATGAAAAGGTTTTCTTTTTAAGAAAGGAGTGAATTGTGATGGATTTGTGAGAAAATCAAGAGCATCAAAGGGGTATTTATAGAATCAATTCTATAGCCCTATTTCCATATCTTTGCATGCACAAGGGTTTCCTAATCCCAATCGGAATCAACCCACAAGCCTAGTCCCGATACTAGCACAAAATATTCATCCCGAACTTTCCTAATTTCTTTAGGAGTCAAAATTTCAAACAAAATTCAAAATTTCAAATTTTTCAAAAATTTCAAAAATCATTTTTCCCAGCGCGAGTCATTTTACTACCTACGTGTTGCATGCATTTTATGTGCCTTATACAGGTACGACTCAAACAGGGACGTGCAACCCACTATATCTCCTCAGCGGAAGCCAACGGCGGCATTTCACGGGATGGGCCTACATACAGGCGCACCCAGGACTTATGCGACAAGTCCAAGTCCCCACGGAGTTATCGTCATCGGCTCAGGTATGACTTCTAGCTTGTGGCTGGCGAGCCCTTCACGCGAGTCTAATGGACTATAAACGACCCGACCGAAAGTCCGCCAGGTTTCAATCCTCGATTGGCCTGATGGCTATTCTGACTTTCGCCTTGTCCAAGCCTCAGTCAGAGTGGGGGCTCTGTAGACACCCGCATTTTGACTGCCAGGTGTCTATGGTAGTTTCCCAAAAAACACCCGATGATGATCGGACGCTAACGTGTTTCTACGCGCTCGGATATGGGCTCAAATCCATTAGTTGTTGGCTAAAGCACTTATGGAGTACACATCTCACAAAAGAGACCTCAAATTCAGGCCCAGCGGACGGTTCCGAGTCAAACAAGACTAATTTTGGCCAAAACCGACACCGGGAATAAAACCGACTTTTTTACGATTGGGTCAACCCCAGTCAAAGTCGTTCCCGAAGCACATACAAAACAGCCATTCAGGTATCAAATACCAAACCCATCAAAAACCCAAGCCACGGCCCAAAGCAATGGACCCGCGCGACCCAGCTGGGCCACTCGGTCGAGTGCCCCACCCACTCGATCGAGTGGGCCCTTATTCAAGCCCGACGGCTGACGCACTAGGCCACTCGACCGAGTCAGCCACTTACTCGGTCGAGTAATCCTAGCCGGGTGTCCTAGGCTTAGCCTATATAAACACCCTCATGCACAACCTTTCAAACAACTTTTTTCAACCTTTTGCAACCCTAAACTTTACACATCCTGAAACCCTAATCAAAACCCTAAACCTAGCTTTAGGAATTCAACACCCTAACTACCACAACTCACCCTACATACTCGATACTTCCGTGCTAGCCGCAACTACGAGTCCATACCGAGAACAAGAACATGTAGGTTGAGGGTGCAAAACTCTTCTTCTTCCTTTTCTCCTCTCTTTCTCGTTTTTCATCATCATTATCGTTGTCTCATTGTTTACTTTATTCATGTCATAATATCGCTAATACCGTTAGTATTAAGACATTAAAATACTCGTTGATTTGTGTCGAGCGCGAAGGATGTCAGGATAAGGAAACCCGAATATACAAGTGTACTGCACACAGCGTTGCCGGTCGCTTAGTTTATTTAAGAGCATTATTTTGAAAAAAAAATCTCATTAAAGAGCTTTTAAGGCTATAAACTTAGTAGAATTATCCACATCGAAAAATTATGATTAGGTGATGAAATTTTATATCATTAATAAGAGAAATTATTCGTTTTTAGATATTAATCAAAAATCTTTTGAGTCTTATAATACGGAGTAGCTCTTAAAACTATAAATTAAGTAAAAGTTATCCCACATCAAAAAATTACAATAAGGTGATCAAATTTTATTATATAAAAAAAATAATCATGATATCAACCATAAATCTTTTGAGCCCTAAAAACGGTTCTTAGAATTATAAATTTAAGTAGAATTATCACACATCGAAAAATAATGATGAGCTGATGAAATTTTATACTTACTACATAAACAAGAGAAATTATTCGTTTTAAATATTAATGAAAAATATTTTGAATCTTATAACAACTCTTAAGGACATAAATTGAAGTAAAATTATCCCAAATCGAGAAATTATAATAAGATGATGAAATTTTATTATATCATATCTTTTGCGTCATAAAAAGAGTTCAAGTAAAAAAGAGTTCCAAGTAATAAAAAATATTTCTAACTATAATGCACGCGGCACGTCTATAATTTAATTTGACGTTTACCGCATATATTACCTCATTAAAAACATATTCACGTATGTGGATAATATTCCTTTATTATTAGACCTACTCTTACCTTCGATTTATTTACTTTCTACTGTTGTGTAGTCTCAGCAATTCAAGCAATTGAAATTACTTTTTCCTAGCGAGCCTTTACTCAATCCTAACAATATTTTATCGCTTCACCCCTCTCATTTCACCACATCAAAAAATCAAGTCTTTGGTTTCTTCTCTAAATAAATCTCAAACACTCATAAACTCACCATGAACCAGAACCACCACAAATATCGAGACCGTCCGGGGTCCGTGGCTGGAGTCGGTGGCTGAGATCGGGTCGCGGGGACGGGTCAGAGCCGGTGGTTGGGTGGTGGGTGGTAGGCGGGTGGGCTGGGTGGTGGCTGGCGGGTGGGGATTAGGTCGGGTGGGTGAGGGTGGTCCGCGGTGGGGGTCGGGTTAGGTGGTGAGGGTGGTCGATGGTAAGGGTCGGGTGAGTGAGGGTGGTCGGCGGTGAGGCATGGTGCGGGGGTCAGGGAGGGAGGACATACATTGTTGTTGGTGGTTTTTTTTGAATTATTATTTTTTATTTAAATTTCTTCTTTTTTGTTTGTTAATTGATGTTTTCCTTTTTCATTTGTTATTTTTTGTTTTTCATTTTTCTTTGTCGTTAGATAAACTTTTTTGTTATATTTTACTCGTTCCGAGTTTCTAACAGTGTCCATTTGTATTTTAGGTGGAAAAGAAAGAAGGGAAAATGAGTTCTTAAAAAAGAAAGGAGAAAGAGAGAGAAATTGGTGGATAAATGTGATCCAAACATCTATGGTCAAAAGTAGAAAATGGGTAAAAGATCAAATTCAACCCAAAAAGAAAAATGGGGCAATGTTAGAAACTCGGAGGGAGTATTATTTTATTTTAGTTGAAATTTTTAAATTCAATTAACCCTAAACAATTAATCAAACAATAATAATACAATCTAAAAAAATTGTAAATAAATGAACGATTTTACATCATCGGTAATTGAATTAGACGTCATAATTGAAATCAGGAGCAATTGATTATCTAAATTGATGAAGCAAAACGATATTTAATTTCAATGTCAAAGTAAAGTTTATATAGGGGTATAATGGGAAAAATTTAGAAATATTCGTTAGGATTGAGTAAAGACTCAAACTTAATTGTTGTCATTATCATTGTCACTAAAAATCGGTCCGTGCATCGCAACTAAATTTACAACTAGTATATTAATAAAACAGAAACTTTTCGAGCGGTATGATTGGTCTAAAACTTTTAATATGTTTTTACTATATTTTTTAAGTTAAATAAATAATATAAAAAATTGTATATGAAAAAAAAAATCCTACTCCACCTCAGACTCGATTTTTTTTAATTTAAAAAACAATCCTACTCCATTTAAGATTCAAAAAATTATCACTATATAAAACGACGATTATAATCTCATAAGCAATAAAAATTTGATAGCGACAACGTGAAACGCTCAGTCAATTATGCTTGATAGTTGTTTTAATATTTATTTATTCACCCTCAAAAAATATATGATTAAAATTAATATATTTTTTAATTTAAATAAAGAATATATTAAAGCATATATTCTTTTCGATTATCATTTTTTTGAGCGATATGATTGGTCCAAGTTTTTTAATATATTTTTTAAGTTAAATAAAGAATATGAAAATTTGTATATATGAAAAAAAAATCTTACTCCATCTAATACTCGATTGTTTTTAATTTAAATAAAGAATATAGAAATTTGTATAGGAAAAAAACAGTCCTACTTCATTTAAGATTCAAAAAATTATCACTATATAAACCGACGATTATCACTTCATAAGGCAACAAAAATTGGACAACGATAGCGTGAAACGCTTCGTCAATTATGTTTGATAATTATTTTAATATTTTTTTATTCACCCTAAAAAAATATTTCCTCCGTTCGTATCCAAATGATATGCTTTCTTTTGCACAAGGACTAAGAAAGTAGTAAAATAATATTAAAAGTATAATAATTAGGGATAAATTAATATTTAATTATTCAAAGTGTACTTTTGTAATGACATATTGTGTAAATATGTTAGTAGAATAAGTGTAATTTGGTTAAAAAATTAGACTAAAAAGAAAAGGGGTCAATTGGATTTGAACGGCCCAAAAGACATACGTACCCTTTGGATACGAACGGAGGAGTATATACTTAAAAATTTTGAGTATTTTAAATAATTATTATAGTTTTAATATGTTTTTTTAATTTAAATAAAGAATTATAGAAATCTGTGTATGGAAAAAATAACCCTACACGGCTACACGAGTATTATGATGACGTGAAATTCTATATAGACAAGAACATAAAAAATATATCCTACATCGAAAAATTATGATGAGTTGATGAAAGTCTATATAAATAAATACAATCATTCATTCTTAGATATCAACCCACAATCTTTTGAGTTTTAAAAAAAACTTAAGAGCAAACATTCGTTCTTAGTTATTAATCAGAAATCTTTTGAGTCTTAAAAGTAGCTCCAAAGATTATAAACTTGAGTAAAAAATCTCACATCGAAAAACTATTATGAACTGATGAAATTTTATATTATAAATAAGAACAATCATTCATTCTTAGATATCGATCAACAATCTTTTGAGTTTTAACAAAGCTTCTAAGATTATAAACTTAAGTAAAAATTATCCGACATAAAAAATTACAATACTTCGTGTGTGTGTGTATATATATATATATTTGATGCTTTTTTCGAGCGATATGATTGGTTTGTGAAATTCTATATCATAAATAAGAAAAAACATTCGTTTTTAGATATTAACCAAAAATATTTTGAATCTTATAACAACTCTTAAGACTATAAATTTAAGTGAAAATATCCCGCATTGAAAAATTATATAATAAGTTGATGGAATTCTATTATATGGAGTAATTAAGAGTAATCATTAGTCTTTGAGTGTTTAAGGCTATAAACTTAAGAGTAAAAATTGAGTTTATAAAACCTCTTAAGGCTATAAATTGAGTTATAATTATCCACATCGAGAAATTATAATAAGGTGATGAAATTCTATTATGTAAATATAAGTAATAATTCGTATAGTATGAACCATAAATCTTTTGAGTATTAAAAGGGGTTCTTAAGACTATAAATTTAAGTAGAAATATCGTAGATCGAAAAATTAATAAGTTGATGGAATTCAATTATATAATTAAGAGTAATCATTCGTCTTTAGATATCATACTGAAGACTATAAACTTAGGTAAAATTATCAAACATCGAAAAATTATGATAACTTGATTGAATTCTATTAACATAATTAAGAGTAATCATTCGTCTTTAGATATCAACCTGAAATCTTTTGAGTCCTAAAAAGAGTTGTTAAGACTATAACTTAAGTAGAATTATGTCAAATCGAAAAAGTATGACGATAAAAAACAAGAGAAATTATAATAAGCTCATAAAAATCGATTATATTAAATAAAAATAATCTAACACTAATCGAATTTAGGAGTGGTAACGAATATAGTATTATACCAATAGTAGTATGTACAACCACCTCAAAGTTGTTGAGTTTTTTGTGTACTTACTGGGCTCATACTCCCTTCATCCATATTTAAACTTCATGGGTGGAGTGAACCAAATATTAAGGAGAAAATGAAATATGTGGTGGAAAATGAAATTTGAGAGAAGATGTTGGGTCATAAATGAAATTGACCACAAAAATCAACCAAAAAGAGAAAAATTGTCGGTAGGAAGTTTAAAAATGGACAACCCATTAAGAAAAGTAGAAAGAATAAAAATGATAGAGGTAGTATAAGTTTCTGAGTCGAGTTTTAAGTTTTTGAGTTTAAACATTTATGTGATTTTGCTCGATAACTTTACATTAAAACTCAGAAAGTTTACAACATAACTACTCGCAAACTTTGTGACAACACTCAAAATCATAAAACCTATTGTACATATGTACAATTAGTTGTATAATCTACTCATTGGAGTGGTAAGTAATCATCTTCTAATAGATCAACTATTTATACATTTATTATATATTCCCTCTGTATCACAATGATCTTCCCATTTCATTGTGGCACGTGGATTAAGAAGGACATGTTAAGCAAATAATAAAATATTAAAAAAATTATTAATGGGTTAAGATGGTAAATTAGTTATGAATTGAGGTATGTTATATGATTAATATTGATTTTAATTTAATGATGTTAATCTTTGTAGTTTAGAATTATTAGTAAAGTAATTGGATTGTTTTAGTTTAAAAATTTGCCGAAAAATAAAAGAAATGAAATGGGAAAAAGTTAGTGGTATTTCCTTATTAGGAAAGTGGGAAAAAGTTAGTGGTATGGAGGGAATAAGAAATAAACACGTCTCTTTATATTATCATGAAATTTGATCACTCATATCGCTATATACACTCTACGTATAATATGTTTTTGAATTATCTATGTCAAATTGGGTCTCTTACTTTGCATAAATACGTAAGTATTATTTGTCATTTTATTTATTAGTTATTACATTTATAACAATATTCCGTAGATAATATTGTTTAATGCAAAACTAATAGAGTAATACTCCCTCCCCTTCTCTATGATCTTCCATATTAGATTTTGGGAAGTTCTTAAGGAGGAGGGAATATGTGGAGGAAAATGAATGGAAATAAAAGAAAGTGGGGTTACAAACAATAAGAACCACATAATATAGTACTTAAAAGGTAAGTGGAACATCTTAGTGAATTTTCCTAATAAGAAAATGTGGAACATCTTAGTGAAGGGGAGGGAGTACTAGCTACTCCTCCGAGTTTCTATCTTTTCCCCTTTTTCTTTTTTTGAGCTGAGTTGGATCTCTTCCCTGTTTTCTTTTTAGGCTATCAATGTATGTATGGTTCACATTTACTCTCGGGTCAATCGGGTCGGGTTCGAGTCGACAAGATTCGGGTAAGGTCACTTCGTATTATGGAAATCGGGTTGACTTTGGTTTTCGTGTTTACTATTTTTAACTTTTTTAGGTATATCAATTTGTTTTCTATAATAATAGTCGGGTCACTTTCAGGTTAGTTTGAGTCAATTCAAGTTACGGGTCAACCTCGGGTCTTCAGTTCGGGTGTCGGGTTCGGGTTGACTTATTCGGGTAGGGTCATTTGGGTTCGATCAGTTTTAATTTGCCAGGTCTACTACAATGTACGTCCATAATTTAACTTGATGTTTAACGCATATATTATCTTCCTAGAAACAGCGTATGTGGATAGTATTCTTTTACTATTAAGCATAATCTTACCTTCGACTTATTTTCTTCTGTTGTGCAGTATCGGTCTGTGTATTTAAATATATTTAGAAGTTATATAACAATTAGCAACTATGAAAGTTAAAAATGATTATAATAAGATTTAAATGATATAACAACTAAGAAATAAGAAACTTGAATAGAAGGAAAGAAATATTATTTTTTCTGAATAATCATTGTCCAAGCTAACCTAGAAGGTGAAGCAAGCTTCAATACTTCATACTTGAATCTAGTTTGTGTATTAGAGCTCAATCGATCTCCACTACTTCAATCTTTGTATCATTTTTAGAATTACTGGCACGCATCTTCTTCAAAATAGGCTCCGAAAATTTCACCAGCCTTTGAATTTTCTGCTCAAACATCCTAGCCTTACCAAACGTGTTGTTCCAGTCGAGCCACTGCTCTGTCTGCTCGATGGCATCCCGCACCTTTCGCTTCTCCCTCAAATCCATGTTCGACTCGTTTACTCTAAACTTATTCTTTACCTCGTGCACATAATTCTCCAACTTGTTCTTTGCCACCATCGCCTCCTTGACAGCCTCGTCGTGAGCATTGTACCTCTTAGCCTCTTTTGCCATCTTATTAATTTCCTTTTTCGACAACCTCGCGCTGTGATTCGTTATGGTGACCTGATTCTTGTTTTTTGTGTCTACATCCTCGGCCGACACGGTCAGAATCCCATCAGAATCTATCTCGAAAACAGTGTCGAACATAGGAACTCCTTTTGGAGCTGGAGGTATGCCCTTTAATATAAAACTTTCAAGCCAATGGTTTTCTGCCGCAAGGCCCGCAATAAGCCTTTCGCCCTCGTAAACCGGAAATGACACGGACCATTGGTTATCAAATGCTGTGGAAATAAAAGATCTCATCTTTGTGGGTATAATTGTGTTCCGAGGAACTACAAATTTCATGTCACCAGAGTGAAGCTGAACACCAAGAGAAAGAGGAGTAACATCGGTAAGGACATGATGATGATGATTTTGTATACCCATTATGCCAGTTAATACGGGCAGCATGAGAGGCAGCACCGTATGCAACCGCCTCATCTGGGTTGATACCTTGGCATAGCTCCTTACCATTGAAAAAGTCTTGCACCAACCGTCGAACTATTGGGGTTCGATCGAGTTGATCCCCCAACAAGGACAATCTCGTGAACCTCGCTCTTCTCCATCTTTGCATCCTTCAAGAACCTTTCAATGGTTTCGAGGCAACTCTGGAACAAATCCATATTCAGCTTCTCAAATTTCGCACGAGTCATGGTTGTCGAGAAGTCAATCCCATCAAAAAGACAGTCAATGTCGATGGATGTCTCAGGGGTCGACGACAGGTTTCTCTTGGCTCTCTCACAAGCAGCTCGCAACCTCCCTATAGCTCTCGGATTGTTACTCATATTATTCTTCCCGTGTTTCCTCTCAAACTCTGATCTGATATTAAATAACCCACCATTCTTTGGTTGAAATTCCCACCACAAAGGTGAGCATCTCTGCTCACGGCCTTCACCTCAAATGCATCTTTGCCGATAGCTACCAAGGAGACGTCAAACGTTCTACCTCCAAGGTCAAAAACCAATATGTTCTTAGCAGTCGGCTCATCATCAGAATCAGCGCTGCTAGTAAGCTTGTTGTCTAGGCCATAGGCAATTGCAGCTGCCGTGGGCTCATTGATGATGCGCAGGACGTTTAACCCAGCAATGGTGGCAGCGTCTTTAGTAGCTTGACGCTGCGCATTGTTGAAGTAAGCGGGGACAGTGACAACCGCATTCTTAACCTCAGTGCCAAGGTAGACCGTCGCAATGTCCTTCATCTTGGAGAGGATCATGGAGGATATCTCTTCAGGGGAGAAATGCTTCTCCTCGTCCTTGTAATTAACCACAATCTTGGGCATTTTGGTGCCGTTTGCATCAGCTTGAGCGATGACTGTGAATGGCCACAGCTTCATATCGTCTTGCAGCACTTGCTCATTAAAATGTCGGCCTATCAGCCTCTTTGCTTCTGTCATTAGCATTGGCAAACTTATATATATATATGACTAATAACATACAGTAATAATCAACCAATGAATAGGTCATACATGATACATACATACAAGGTGGCAAAATATAATCTACATTCTACACTACTCATAAGCTAACAATCGAACCACCTCGTGATAAGATTTATCAATTAAGAAAATCAGTTTTTTTCATCCCGAATTCATTGGTCATTTATACGAACTGGCTGCAGAGTATGGATTACACGTTTACAGCGAGTTATATACATGGAATACATAGAAATTAGGCACCGTAGTTTTTGCTATATACTTTGAAATTAGTTATTGCTCTTATATATATCAGTTAGAAATGTCCGTAACAAACCGCCATATGAGAATTGTGTTTTGTGCATAGTCCTATCTATGAGTATGAGTATGTTTTCGCCTATAATGACTTGTATACTGTTGGAGTTTTAATACCTCGCAAGCGTACGATGTAATCGTAGCACAATAGAGGGTCGATCCCACAAGGAGCAAAGTGATGCCTAGTAGTATTTACCCTAAATGTTTATCTAAGTCGATAGAGATTGGTGATGGAAGACTAAAGCTAGACGAATGAATATTAACTAAGACAATAAACTACTAAAAAGAAGATGAAACTAAATTAAGAAAAGATGATGACTAGAGAAATAACGATTTATCAAGAATAAAAAGGACTAGGGAACGATGTCGCTTCAATCCACCTAAATCACATCAAAGTATATCGTGTATCGAAGAAATCGGGATCAAGGGCGAAGTTGTATGCGTTTAGGTCGGCCACCTCCCTCCCGGGTTCGTGTCCGGCTTAATTTCCCGTTTACCTCCCTCCCGGGTTCGTAAGACGGAATCCCTAAGTCAAATCCGAGGGTCACTCCCGTGATAAACCCCAAACCGACTCAAGTCAAAAAGGTACGTATACTAGTGTGAAGGATACCACGCTAGACACCACTCCCGTGTTCGATCTAGTACGGTAAGGCAAGATAGAGGGGTCAAACCGGTTACCCATCCTAATCGACTCCCATCGATGACCAAGGGATTAGGACCGTCTCAAACCCCTAAACCAAGATAATCCAAAATCCTTAACACCACTTCACCCAATCACCCAATTCAACCAATACAAAACATACAAGGGGCGCAATTTAGGCGAATTTAGGCTTCATCGACCCCTAGTGGGTGACTACTCACTAATCATGGATAAATTAGTAAAATTAAGTGTAAAGGTGGAATCTTTAACTATGAACATACTTAATAATCGAATTTTACTACTAATCATGCGAAAGTGGCTAACTTGGGAAATTCTAATGCTAACATGAAGTTCACAAACATGAACAAAGAGAGAGAAAACTAAATTAATTGGAAACTAAGGTAACAAACAATAACTAAGGTGAATTAACAAAAACTAACAAAAACTAACAAGTAAAAGCTTAGAATTTGAGGAAACACAAAGAAAAACAAAATTAAACTAAAGATTGGAGATTATCAAAGATGGAGAGACAAGAAGGATAGTAATAAAAGAAAATAATATATAAAGCTTGAATCTTGGAAATGGAAGATGAACATCTTCAATAAATTACAATCCTCTCTCTAAAAACCCAAAAGAATTCAAAAATGTGAATACTAGAAATGTAAGCTTGGTGGCACAATTAGAATTTGGCTATTTATATGTCATCATTAGGTTACATAAAATCGGGTCGAGAAACGAGGAAATTGTAAATCTGGAGATGTGCACGGTGTTCTTTTGGGCTTGAACTCGGTCCATGAGTTTCCTTTTGCTCGGGCATGCTCGGGTTTCACCGCTTTCGACACGAAAACGCCTAAAAGCAAAGGGAAAACACAAAAACCCGTGTAACACAAAAGATAGACGAGATGGGCCAAAATGCCTATGAAAGTGCGATAAATCGAGGCTAAATAAACGTCTAAAAGGTGTAAAAATGCGGTCAATAACGGAGTTATCAACCTCCCCACACTAGACATTTACTCGTCCTCGAGTAAGCGCAACAAAGGCAAAGACAAGCACCTAGACTACAAGGGGTGAATGCACAATATAAGCATCCCTCGACCACTAAACTATTACTAACCGCATGAGTATTAGCGCACTCAACGCCCCTTCAACTCACAACGACATACCATGAGGATAGGTATCCCGTTGCAAGGCAAGTTGGGTCTTGCACAAAACTTTTGACACAAACAATCAATTAAGCACACAAATACAAGACATGTTTGCATCACAAAAAGAAAAACACCGTCACCCTCATCAAGACGGCGGGAAAAGCACTAATCATCCACCTATTATGAAAACTAACATTCTCAAACTAGTTAACCTACAAGACATGGACAAAAATCTAATACTATAGCTATAAATTACTATGAATATCGATAATCTAGCGAATTTCCTCCCAACCTTCCAAATAAACTACAAGAGGGCGTAAGATGGCGTGGAAAGGTAGAACCGTGGCGTTATAAAACACTGTAGGTAAGTGTGCCTCGACCTCTTTATAAAATAAAGAGAAGGGTCGTCCCAAAACTCACTATGACCAAATAATCCAAGTAGAAAGGAGATAGAAAAATAATAGTTCCAATGACCGGTTCACCACCGCTATCTTCCTTCCTTAGGAACTCGGTCCCTCGGTAGGCCCTTCACGATGGCTCCCCAAATCAACGGAAAATTTATTTATTTTGATGTGTGGTCACTACTACAATTATAGTCTTAAGGAACGACCCTAATAGAACGCTTGCATGCGAAACCGTTCTCCATAATATCTTGGAAATTGGCACCCTCCATTGTACTTTAAATAGCACGGGTTAGCTAGTGAAGCGTTCTATTATTGTTACTATGAGCACGGTTGGTCAATTAAACCGTTCTCATTGGTGATATAGAACAGTTACACTTCCCAGCCGTTGTATTATTAATTAATTATTAACACAAAAACACAATTACATACCACACCTGGGTCTTCACCTTTATTTTCTCAAACCCTTGTACAATGAACACCCAAGTTCACATAACCTCCATATCTTCCCCATCCCATCAACATACTCATGTTCGCTCCGCTCACAATCCACCGCCGCTAATCACCTCTCCACCTCCGCAAGTTTGTCCTTCGTTGTTTTGTCGCTTCTCCACCCCCCTTCTCTCCGACTGATTCAGGTAACTCAAACTCTTCTTTCAATGGTGGTCTTGAAATTTGTCTACTGTTCACTCTTCTTTCAATGGTAACTGAAACTCTTCTTTCAATGAATAGGAGATGACGGTAATTTTTCACTCTTCAACTTAAAATTTCATGACAATCAGCATGGATTGATTTAATCTAGGACATTCAGCGTGAATTGATTAAATTCTTGACGGTAATTGTTTTGTGATTGTGGGTGGTTGTGTTTAATTAGTAACTTGAGCGTGGATTCATGTGTGTGTGTGAGACAACGAATTCCTCTCTGATTCCCTAGTTTAATACCTGGCTGAAAGAAAAGGTAATTACATCGATTTTTGTTATTGATATTAGTGTCGTTTCTTTTATTGATGGAGATTCAGGTGTTGTGTCGCTTGTACTATTCGCTCTGTGTGTTTCATTATAGCAGTACAGCTCGAATGCATGTCATTGGTTATTTCATAGGCATTTAGTAAGATTCCTACTTCTTTATTTGTCAGTTTTCTGTTGATGATGATTTAGTTTCAGCATTGTAACTTCTAAGATATGAGTAGCTTTTATACAGTGCCACCTTCATCCCTTTGCTACAAGTTTGCATCTGAGATATTCACATTTGTCGTTGATCTAATTTCCCAGTTTATTGTGAAAGGAAAGAAGCAGATGGCTCCTGCTGACCTGCAATAGGTACAGTACCTGAGTCCACTTCTGAGGCTTGGTTGGTCATCTACTTCTGGGGGTGGTTTCATCAAGGCCGGTCTCATCTCATTCTCGTGAGTTTACTATCCATATATACCTTTCTTCCCAACTGTCATACCGATGAACCCGTGACCCGTTGATGTTGAATTAATGGTCTATTATCATAGAAATCTTCGAAGGGGGAAGGGAAATACTCATGATTACAAAATTTCTCTTCAGCCCATTATTTGGCGGAAATGGTAATACAAAATAATTTCTTGTACATTGAGAAAGTTGAATATGTTGGTCCTAATTAACTGGGAAAATGCAGTGTGAATTGTTGGAACAATAGTATATAAGTTGTAGTGAAATTGAGTACAAATAAATTAACGTAAGTAGAACAAGATTATTATATTAAGTTATAAAGACAAAACAAGATGATAAATAAATAAATACAAATAAGTTGATATAAAATACGTAATAATGAGATATATATAGCTTATCTGGATAAAGAATGGTTGTGGCGTGACAAGTCACTGTCCTAAAGTCGAATTTGCCCCGTACTCTACACACGGTTTTCCATGACAATCGACCCCCAGGAGTACACAACCTTTGTAGCTTCGGTGTAGACGAAACTACAAATTGAACCCCGCCAAGAACGTTGCCAAGTAACTCTCGAACGCAATAGAGATATAGAGTGAAAATGTAGATAGAAGAAGATAGAGATGTGGGTTGTTGTGTGTCTTAGAGTTTTGGGGTATTGGTTTATATAGTGGTGAATTAAGCATAGTAAATCACGATTTCAACATAGAAATGATGTATGTGGGAGACTACACAATCAATTACGGGAGACCACATGAGTCAAGAATGAAAAGCGCACAATTAGTTTGGAACTACGTTCCAAGACTAATCCTATTATTTCCTTCTTTTGAAGCATCAAGTCCAACAATCCCCCACATGATTCAAAAGAAGAATTTTGGAAGAGAAGATAGTTGGCAACGGGGGTTTAGCGTTAAGATGTTAATGTCTTTCGGACTTGAATTAACACCTAGTGAATACAATTTCCCTCAAACCGTCATCTTAGGTGGAATCTTTCACCTTGAACCATAGATGAAGTTGGTGAGAGGTCGTTGCTCACTTACTTGACCCCAAATCAAGGCAAGTGTTCGCGACTACGCTCATTTCTCTATGAACGCAAATTGGTCATTATCTTTTACTTGGACTTGTCCAAGTGCCCCCACATTTTCCTGGTACTTCATGAGTGCTCTAGAGGTCCTAAGCCAAAGGCCCCTCATAGGGGGTGGGCAAAGCCCCCCACACCCACATAGGCAAGTTCATCAAGTTTGACTGTCACTCAAACCACCCACGAATGGACTATGAACTTGTTAAGAGCCATAGGCTCAACCTTACCCGTGTGACAGTACACAATCAATCGAATGCTACGACAAACAACATTTTACTAACAGGAATGGTTCGTAGCACTACACTTCGAGATCCATGTGACTTTGTTTGACCGCATTGAACTTAGCGGTACTAAGTTGGGTATCCATCACACTTCACTCTTTAACTGGCTTTTTAAACCCATTCCTGATGCTGTCACCAGCACAACTCAAACAATGGCCACTGACGAGAGGATCTCAATATCCTCTCGATTTAACATATTCTCGAGAAACCAAATACTTTTGTGGTATCACACACATCGATGATCATCATTTCACAATGTCATTCACAATGCCTCAACATTTAGCAATTTGCTACCTCAATGTAGCCTTTGCTAATTATGATGGAGTTTGTATCTCCCCCACAATGAAAAATTTACTGAACGGCATCCTCGCCACTCAGCTCATTCATTCACCTGACAATTTAAGCAATTTCAAGCTTAGAAATCATTATACTTTAATATACAAATATGATGTAGCAATCAATAACAACCCAATCTTGGCACTATATTAATACTACACTTTATATTAACTCAATACCCAATTTCCATGCAAATTTTAAACAAATCATGGAATCTCAATCATAAGAACATAACTACATCTGAATCCATCTCATGATTCAAGATAGTTGCGCACAGGCAAAAGTCGTATTCAATTTACTTAAGCAAGTAAATTGAAGAAACTTCATCCTCCTGATCACATCACGTCTCGTCGTCTCTCAAT
Organism: Agrostemma githago; assembly: GCA_958450325.1. Classification (NCBI taxonomy): domain Eukaryota; kingdom Viridiplantae; phylum Streptophyta; class Magnoliopsida; order Caryophyllales; family Caryophyllaceae; genus Agrostemma; species Agrostemma githago. Next base: position 67,226,380 of record OY288249.1, on the reverse strand, counting down.
TTAATGATAGACATAAATTTATCACAATCAACCTACACTTCTTTACAATTGACCATTATCCATTAACGTTGATAAATAACCAACAAGTATTATCAACATGCATATGATATATTAGCACAATTGTAATTAGTGATTTCATGAGACACTTGTGAAACCCTTTAAAAGCCACATTCATGAATGCCAAAAATCAAGCTTTACCCAATTTTAGTAGTCATACCACTTCTATTTTGAGTAAAAGTCGTATACTAATGTCATACTTTAAATTGCTAATGATAAATATCAATGCAAACTTATTAGACATATATATACCAAATATCACATGATCATGAATACCAAAAACAATGACATAAACTGCGCATGAAACAAGTGCTATCAAATTTTCCTTGCTCAAAACTAACTCATCTGACGAATATCATTCTCATAATTCTTATTAGACTCATGTCCATAAAAGAAAAAATAATCAACGAATAACTCATACACATACTTGACTTTCTCAAATATGAACTCACACAATTAATTGCAAATTGTGTTTTATAAACCATCATATAATTCTTTGGTCAGAAACTTATGTACTCATTCAACGACTTTATCACTTCCCCCACATGTTGGCACGTCATACAAAAGTGACAACATAACAACTAAAAGCATAAATGATAAACTCATCACTTACGTACACACATCTTTATTACAAAAAGAACGTCATATCCAACCCCCCACAACTATTGGTTACTCGTTAACACAAAATTATCATAATCAATCAAGAAAAAATTATAACTCAAAGTTATAAATAATCATAATAGTGCAAAGTACTCCTAACTTCATTGTCATATGATGATGAAATATAGGTAGGAGACTCAAGTCGTGTAAATCAGACAAATATTTCTATCTCAATAGTACTACTCTTTGTCTAATGTGAGAATTTAACGACTGCTAAGTGAACAAAAGCAAGTGATCATTATATAAAGTATAATGGCTTAGTAATAGAACTCAAGCAAATCACTTCTCAAAAAAATATTTGACTTACAGTAATTCATATATACTACCTATATACTACTTCGTATTAATCTCACAAATATACAATGTCATTAATAATAACATACTTCATACATTTTACACCATGTGAAAAATTTTAACATCAACAAAAACTTAAGTAGCGAGAGGATTAAACGTTTGAGACGTACCTTTGAGGAGTTTAAACTCTTTGAGTCTTTGAATTTGTACGTAGGGCTCAAAACATATGGTGGTGCTCAAATCTCAGGTGGGTCTAAACTCTTTGATACGACTCTTAATCACACTATTGTTCAATCATAGCTCCATATAACAAATATTTATAATACAAATTCATTCCACTCTTTCAAAGTTTGAAAACTCTTTCAAACAAATTTTAGACTTATTAGATAGCATATTCATCAAACCCATGCAAGATCTCATCGCATAATAACTTCTAGGATCATGTCTAATATCTAGTACTAGTACTCCATATAAATAGTGGGAATGCAATGAAAGTATAGCGAAAGAGACGTCTAGAAATAAGCAATGAAAAGTTGAAAAATAATTATAGTTTATTTAAACAACTTCTATTTACTCATATTTCTTGGAATTGACTATTATATAAATCATACAATATGGTACGTGTGTAGTGGCTTGCAAGCAAAATATCAACAATCAAGAAACATACTGCTTATAGTCACGTATTAGTATATACAAAATAATACGTAGTGCATGCATGGTAGTTATTGCATAATAATACTAACTACAAAAATAAATAAACAAGACTACTCAACTACTCATCACAAAATGTTCAATATGCACGACAATAAATTAAGAAAGTGGTGTCTTCAAATTGTTCACACACAAAACATTCTTATCAACACTTTATTATCGTCACTTAGATAATTATCACATGATACTATCATCTCTAAAAATCAGCAAATCGCTCAACTTGCAAACTAGACCCATTTGACATCGCATACTGAGTACTTAATAAAGAAACTGAAAGCTTACCAATGAAATAGCAACATTAAAATGTCATACACCTCATCATCACTGAAAACTAATTAACTCACATCAAATCAGAATTACTTGAATAAGAACTCATTACATGACAAATTTTCAGCTCATATTTTGCAAATCTTCGAAAAGAAGACTAAAATACATACCTATCAACCATAGTTCAATACATATTGCGCATTATCTAAACAAAAATCACGACTTGAAATATAGCATAATCATAAAAGTAACGATCAAACCGCGTATAAGTACAATTAGATAACGGAATTATTATGTACTCGCATTTCTATACTTTATTTCTATTCCAACCAAAAAAAAAAAATCGACTTTAGATTGTTGGAACAATAGTATATAAGTTGTAGTGAAATTGAGTACAAATAAATTAACGTAAGTAGAACAAGATTATTATATTAAGTTATAAAGACAAAACAAGATGATAAATAAATAAATACAAATAAGTTGATATAAAATACGTAATAATGAGATATATATAGCTTATCTGGATAAAGAATGGTTGTGGCGTGACAAGTCACTGTCCTAGTCGAATTTGCCCCGTACTCTACACACGGTTTTCCATGACAATCGACCCCCAGGAGTACACAACCTTTGTAGCTTCGGTGTAGACGAAACTACAAATTGAACCCCGCCAAGAACGTTGCCAAGTAACTCTCGAACGCAATAGAGATATAGAGTGAAAATGTAGATAGAAGAAGATAGAGATGTGGGTTGTTGTGTGTCTTAGAGTTTTGGGTATTGGTTTATATAGTGGTGAATTAAGCATAGTAAATCACGATTTCAACATAGAAATGATGTATGTGGGAGACTACACAATCAATTACGGGAGACCACATGAGTCAAGAATGAAAAGCGCACAATTAGTTTGGAACTACGTTCCAAGACTAATCCTATTATTTCCTTCTTTTGAAGCATCAAGTCCAACATGAATAAGTGAATTTCTACTAAAACCCTAGTTTTTGCAGCGCAGTTCTTGGGATCGAAGTCGATATTATGATACAGGTAAACTTATCTAATTTACACTTTATCGAATTCTGAAATATTAGTGTAGAAAAATGTAATCAATTGAATGTTGGTTTTGAATGAGATGGGTTTTTTGGTGGAAGTTTTCAAGGATCGAAGGCCGTTATTCGTCTGAGCTTTTTGGTAAATTTATTTACTACCATGTTTTGATTTCATTTTTGTTTGTTTGAGTAATTACTCGATCGAGAAAGTTGTAAACAATCAAATGTTGATTTGAATGAGATCGGATTTTCTCGCCCTTTTTGTGCTTGTACATGATTGGACATGGTTTTTGTGATGTTTATTTTGAGCTGTAATGAAAAGGTATTGAGACACAGGATGAAAAACAAAAATGAGATAGAGGATTCAAGTGTTTTGAAAGGGAATACTCACGATTAAAAGCTTATGAGCCAGGTTCATGAAATTATCGGATGCATAATTGGCAGATTCAGATTTCTTAGTTATGTCTATCACCTGGTCTGTACTGTTTTTCCATTAAACAGCTCTAAACTTGCGTCTATGCAATCGTTCTTTTCGTGTCTGATTCATTCGCCTTGGTACTTTAGTTTGATTACTTTTTTTTAGCTGATATATGCTAGCTAGCATGTGTTTGCATAAAGTTATCCTCAACTCCTCGTTTGCCTTGTTTCAGAATGAGGGAGTACAAGTTGCAGAACTTTTTGTATTGTGGTTTTGTGCAAGTAGCATGTTGGTTCATTCATGATATATAAAATAATGCATATGTAAAACACCTGTGCACAAGTTTGTTATAGAGTGTCTTTGTAGCTCATAAGATAAGATTGTTTATGTTACTTATTGCATTTCTACTTGCCATTGTAGGTGCGAATTTGAAATGGGAGCGAGTAGGCTTGGAATGACACAACAATGTGATACATGGATTCACAGTGTTTTTGTTCTCTGTATTTAAAATATTATTGTTGGTAGATATGGTTTATGACTTGGTAATACTTGATCATGTTTGTAGTAGTGATGAATAACATGTTTTGACGTTGAATTTGATAAGCATGTTCATGTAATGCACGGATTACTTTTGAACAAATTTTTCCCTTAAGATGTAAGAAAGGTTGAACTTTTGTATAAATGATTATACTTGAAATTTTGTGGTACTAATTAATTAAAAATCATTGTGATATATATTGTAATTGTATTTTTTTTTAAAATCTGACAAACAGAGCCGTTATATAAAACTAGCGTCCTCTTTGAAAGGTGTTAGAAACCGTTCTATTTATTCTAATAGGATGGGTCTGTCATTAAACCGCTCTGTTTGTTGTCCTTATAATAGAACGGTTTGACTTTTTTTAACTGTCTTGTTTAACAAATAGAATGCTGACCTAGAGGATGGTTCTATTGCTTATTTAGATCGGTTAAGAAGCATTCTATTTGCCTATAATTGTAGTAGTGGGTGATCTTTCTTCGATTTTCATAGTTTTTCATTTCTTTCTTTCTCCCCCTTGTTTTCTTTTCAATTTCTTCTTTTTCTTTGTTTCTTTTTCGATTTTTTCTTCTTTTTTTTTCTATTTTTTTTTTCTCCTTTTTTATTTCTTTTTTTTTTTCGAATTGGGGAGAACATTACACATTAGGATCACCAAAAGCAAAAAGCAAAAATTATTGTGGAAAGTATTTGTGATTTTTGATAGATAATCTTGGATTATAAAAACGGTCACAATGAATAATGGTCACCTAGGGACACGAGACACGGTAACCAAGGAGTTTTCACACCACGGGGATCAAAATGGTCAAGTGCAAACCCCCGAGTAATCTATTTGGTAGGAAGGGTGGACCTAAGCTAGAATGTCGATAAACCAAGTATTTTAAAGCTATTCTACTAGATTCGAGTCCTACATCAAGGTAAGTAAAACTAATAAGAGAATGAAGGCTTCCAAAAATAAGCTTCAAGACTAGGTTTTCGAAAATATTTACACTACCCTAAGACACACTAAACTAGACACTAATCACACAAAAATAAAGAAAACAAATAAAACAAAGCACAAAAGAGTCAATTTCCACAAGTGAGCAAACAACCATCAACCCAAATGTTCATCAAGAACCTCCAATACAATCAAATCTCATCCTCCTTCAACAAATGAAAGAAAAGAGAATAAGGTGGAAAGAATATACCGGAGCGGTTTTCATCCATCTACCTCGGATTTTGATTTTTGGCGTCCGACGGGTCATTTACCTACACAAGGGAAAAAGAGGAAACAACACAAAAACAAATATATATACACAAACTAAACTAAAATAAACTAGCTACACTAAAATAAACTATAAACAAAATATTTTTGGATTTTTAAGATTTTTGAAATTTTTATGGTTTTAATTTTTTTTTTGAAAAAAACTAAAATAAGACTCCTCCCCACACTTGAACCTTGCGTTGTCCCCAATGCAAAACTCAAGATGGAAAGTAGTAAGAAAGTAAAAAAAATTAGAACAAGGCTAAGGGAAGTAAATAAGCTAAGAAAATCTAAGATAAAAATGGAAGAAAGTAGAATAAATAAGTTAAAATTTGGATTTTCAAGTGGTGCTTTAGTGTAATCAAGTCACTAAAGCACCGGGAGCAAACATTTTGGATTTTTCAAAGGGGTTTTTGGTGTAATCACGTCACCAAAAATCGGGAGCAATAATTTGGATTTTTCAAATGAATTTCCGGTGTAATCACGTCACCGAAAATCCGGGAGCAATAATCTTACCCTCATCATTCATCACTAGCCAAGTACCAAGTACAAATTCATCAAATTCACCCATCACAAAATTTCACCAAATCATGATTTACCACCAAAAAAAATTTCACCAAATCATGAAGTACCACCAATTCATCCAATTTTTCACCACTAACACCACTAGGTAAAAAAATTCACCAAATCATGAGTATAAACTCACACCCTAACCATCACCACTAACACCCTCCAATTGTCACTACCACAATAACTCGCCAAAATAGCAACAAAGATAGTAATTGACTAATCCGGAAGCAAATGTTTATACTTGTAATGGCTAATTGGTTGATGAGTTAAACTCGGATTAGAGGAGGAAGATGGTTCATTACCTGTCATCCGTGGACGTTTTAGAACCATTGGAGGAGGAAAACAAACCAGATGGAGAAAAAAGAACCCAAAAATATACCCGTCTTCAACCCGAAAATTTTTTCAAGTGCCCGGAATTGACCAAAAATGGTCTCAAAAGATTCCTTGTTGCTCAATGAGTTATCCTGCAGAAGATGAGTCGATTTGGAGTGATAGAAGTGGGTGAAAAACTAGATCTAGGGTAATTTGGTGGGAGTAAAAAGTTGCTAGAAATTGGATTTTGAAAAGAGGAAAATGATGAAGATGAATTATGGAGGAGAATGGTTGAAAATGGAGTGCTTTGGATGAAGTTTAAGGTGTTAAAAATGAGTTTTGGTGAGATGTGTTAATGAAGATATGAAGGTAGTAAGGAAGAAGATGAAGATGGGTTTGAAATTAGTAAATGGGAATTAAGGAGATGGAGGAATAGGAAAAAAATCCCGGTTTAGGAGTGGTCCTTTTTTTTTTTTTTTTTTGGAAAGTTAAGTTAAGCACGGTGAGTTAAGCACGGTGAGTGCTTGCCTGACTGAGTTAAGCACGGTGGACCACGCTTAACTTTTTTTTTCGATTTCTCGTGATTTTTGGCTCCCATATACCCCCATGTCGACTCCAATTCTCCCCAAACTCTCATACCAATTCCAATTAAGAAAAATTTAAGGAAGAAATGCTCACCCTAAAAAAAATCCAAAGTAACAAACAAACACGCAACACATAAAAACGATGAAACTAACAAAAATACAAAAATAAAAGGATATGTACAACGGATGGGCTTGGGGTGCCTCCCAAGAAGCGCGGTTTTTGAGGAGTCCTGCCAAACTCTCAAGAGGAAGATCTTCCAATCAACCGGGATCGTGCACACGACGCGCTTGATGAACAACCACATTTCTAACCTTAGCATTCTCACCAAGTCCACTAAATATTGGAGGGTCATACCCTTGAATGAGTTTAAAAACAAATTGAGTCATGTTTATCATCTCTCGATTCTCTTGATTTTTGATCAATTTCATAGAACTTGAGTTATCACATCCCTCTTTACCAACTAACTCAAGCTCCCTCACAACTTCAATAAAATCATCTTTCAACAAACCATTACACTCTCTTAAGACCCTTGGTCTAACAAACTTATCATCCTCTACCAATAACAACCCAAGATCAACATCAAAGTGCATACTCTCATATTCATATGCTTCTTCGCGATATGTCTCACTCGGACCTAAAAAAGCATAATTAAGAGATAAGGGAAGGGGTTTCAACTCCACTTGAGGAGGCGTAGACCTCTCCTCACACAATCCCTCTTCGGTCAAGCTTTCTAGGGACCTCGTGGTGCATTGCTTCAATATAGAATCCATGGCGAGAGCATACTCCATTGCATCCATTTCCGGATTCAATAATTGAAATGGATTGGTGAAAGTACAAGAATTTGCCTACTCATGCAAAAACACTTCAAACACTAGAGAGAAAGAGTTAGATCACGAGCAGTTGCACAACGGAGTGTGCAAAGTAACCAATGACTTAGTCTAAACGCAAGAATAAAAACTACTAGTACCGCTAACACTCCCCGGCAACGGCGCCAAAAACTTGTTGGAGTTTTAATACCTCGCAAGCGTACGATGTAATCGTAGCACAATAGAGGGTCGATCCCACAAGGAGCAAAGTGATGCCTAGTAGTATTTACCCTAAATGTTTATCTAAGTCGATAGAGATTGGTGATGGAAGACTAAAGCTAGACGAATGAATATTAACTAAGACAATAAACTACTAAAAAGAAGATGAAACTAAATTAAGAAAAGATGATGACTAGAGAAATAACGATTTATCAAGAATAAAAAGGACTAGGGAACGATGTCGCTTCAATCCACCTAAATCACATCAAAGTATATCGTGTATCGAAGAAATCGGGATCAAGGGCGAAGTTGTATGCGTTTAGGTCGGCCACCTCCCTCCCGGGTTCGTGTCCGGCTTAATTTCCCGTTTACCTCCCTCCCGGGTTCGTAAGACGGAATCCCTAAGTCAAATCCGAGGGTCACTCCCGTGATAAACCCCAAACCGACTCAAGTCAAAAAGGTACGTATACTAGTGTGAAGGATACCACGCTAGACACCACTCCCGTGTTCGATCTAGTACGGTAAGGCAAGATAGAGGGGTCAAACCGGTTACCCATCCTAATCGACTCCCATCGATGACCAAGGGATTAGGACCGTCTCAAACCCCTAAACCAAGATAATCCAAAATCCTTAACACCACTTCACCCAATCACCCAATTCAACCAATACAAAACATACAAGGGGCGCAATTTAGGCGAATTTAGGCTTCATCGACCCCTAGTGGGTGACTACTCACTAATCATGGATAAATTAGTAAAATTAAGTGTAAAGGTGGAATCTTTAACTATGAACATACTTAATAATCGAATTTTACTACTAATCATGCGAAAGTGGCTAACTTGGGAAATTCTAATGCTAACATGAAGTTCACAAACATGAACAAAGAGAGAGAAAACTAAATTAATTGGAAACTAAGGTAACAAACAATAACTAAGGTGAATTAACAAAAACTAACAAAAACTAACAAGTAAAAGCTTAGAATTTGAGGAAACACAAAGAAAAACAAAATTAAACTAAAGATTGGAGATTATCAAAGATGGAGAGACAAGAAGGATAGTAATAAAAGAAAATAATATATAAAGCTTGAATCTTGGAAATGGAAGATGAACATCTTCAATAAATTACAATCCTCTCTCTAAAAACCCAAAAGAATTCAAAAATGTGAATACTAGAAATGTAAGCTTGGTGGCACAATTAGAATTTGGCTATTTATATGTCATCATTAGGTTACATAAAATCGGGTCGAGAAACGAGGAAATTGTAAATCTGGAGATGTGCACGGTGTTCTTTTGGGCTTGAACTCGGTCCATGAGTTTCCTTTTGCTCGGGCATGCTCGGGTTTCACCGCTTTCGACACGAAAACGCCTAAAAGCAAAGGGAAAACACAAAAACCCGTGTAACACAAAAGATAGACGAGATGGGCCAAAATGCCTATGAAAGTGCGATAAATCGAGGCTAAATAAACGTCTAAAAGGTGTAAAAATGCGGTCAATAACGGAGTTATCATATACGTATACGTATATGATCCGAGCGAGGGTATACCGCTGTCCTCTACATACATCGTTACGCTGACAAATTCAGAAACAAATAAAGAACGCAGCGTTATGAGGACTAGTACAGTACGCCAAGTAACATTCATTTTGTTAAACCGGTTCAAATATATATATAGCAACATCTCTTCAAATAGGGTGTGGGTGTGGGTGTGGGTGTGGGTGTGATCAATTTCTTCAATTAACCTATCTAACATTTGAAGGAGATGAGTAAATAATAATGCTAGTAATTGGAAAAGAAAGAAAGAAGGCAAAGCAAAGATAGTGTGAGTAGGGTTGATAGAAGCCTGATTGATGGCAGCTTCACCGATGAGGCGTTGGTGTTGGTGTTGGGTGAAAGCCACAGAAGACGGCGTGGTACGGTTGCCTAAGTCGTTGGCGATGATCTCCACACGCCCATGTTGCCAAACCGCTACACATGAGTACGTGGTTCCAAGGTCGATTCCCACCGCAGGCCAATTTTCTACTGCTTTAGCCCTTTTATTATTATCCCCCATCCCGCGCCCAGAGGGAACTCAAAACTCTAAACTCTAAACTGGGGACTTTGGAGTGAATATATATGAGATACAGTATCATACATTATCCTATTTTTATTTTAGTGCGTGCTTGGTACACCTAAACAAATACTCCCAATATTTAGTGAGCTGAGGATGGAAAATATCTCTTTCAAAATCAAGAAAATATTCTACAACCTGGTTTTAAATGGGTAATCTAAGGAATATTCTACAACCTGGTTTCAAATTGGGTTATTGTAAATCATACAGTACAAAATCAATCATGCGCAAGAATATTTATTATTTGAAAGATTGAGATTACGATTTCCATAAATCTGATACCGTGCGAGGAGATGGAGTCCGGTCGTGATTGGTTGCCAGAAATATTCAACCGTACCTCTGCTCGGATCGGCCCAATTAGTCTCTTGTTGTGTTCGTGGTGGCCTGCATAAATGAATCAGTAACCCGGCCTCGACCCAAACTCGCTAAGTTCGTTCGCGTCTGGGTCATATCAGGTTTTAATAGGTTATTCGTGTTGGCCTCAACTCAAACCTGTTGAGCTCGCCTCGCATTTTAGGTCACTATCTTGTTTATGAGTTCAATGTTTTCTAGCTCGAGTTTTGCTAAAGACCCCAAGGCAGTCACGTTATCTCTACTCGTTAGCCTGATTCGGAAATTATATATATAGAATTGAGCTCTACCATATCTTTTAAACTTTTTAAGATTTAGTAAAATGTAGTAAGAGCAAAATCCTACTTACGCTAGCTCTTCATAGTTATGCTATGCTATTATCTTGCAGTCCTGCCTATACTATCCATGGAGAAGATTAGATATGATTTGTATAATAAGTGTCAGTCACAATAGCATAATACTCCGACGGAAGGAGTATATATATGATTGGGTATTCAGCAGGGTGCAGCCTTATTATTGCGATTGGAATTTCAGGCTGTGACTATAACAACATAAACAAGATACCCACTGAATCTCCAAACTGCATGTTAACGTGAATGAAACTAACTAGCGATGATCTGTTCAAGGAATGAGAACGCAAATTGAAAGGTTTAATTTAACTTACACCTACTAAAACTCAAAAGAGTAACCACCATCATGTGAGAGGTGTGAGACCGTCTTTTTTGAGGAAGACATTAATTAACCTGATCATAATCTAATCTCAGTCAACATCGTTTAACTCAGATCCCTTGCCCTTAATGCCTGCTTTCTCATCATCCACACTACTACTGACACTGGCACTGGCAGTAGCAGTAGCATGCATCTTCCTCAGTAACCCACCACACACCTTCTCAAGCTCATCCTTCTTCTGCTCCAACATACACACATCCTCGCAAAGATGATTCCAGTCCAACCATCCCTCAATCCGTTCAACAGCCTCCCTCATTAACCTCTTCTCCTTATCACTAATCGTATCATCACACTGTCTCATCATTGTCGTAACCTCCCCGATATATCGCTCTAAGCTGCTTTTGGCCTTCAGAACCCTTCCATACGCCTCATCATCCGCCTTATACCTCTCACTCTCCTTCACCATCCTCTCCATCACCTCCTTTGTTAGCCTTCCACTGTGTTTCGTAATCCTTATCTGCTTCTTGTTTATTATGCTCCCTACTAGGGTGGCTGACACGGTCAGAATATTATCCATGTCGATCTCAAAGCAGACATCGAACATGCTCCTGCCCTTAGGCCGTGGTGGTATGTCATACAAGCTGAACTTGCCCAACAGGTAGTTGTCCTCCACTTTCAACCCCTCACCCTCAAACACAAGGAATCTTGCCGTCACTTGGTTATCTTCAGAAGTACAGAATTTCATACACACTTTAGTGGGGACGCTTGTATTCCGAGGAATAACAACACTCATGACTTTCCCCGTAGTCTCTACACCAAGTGATAAAGGAGTAACTGTAACAACAAATTTTGTATAACGATATTATAAATATCTGTAATACAAAACCGGAGTCAACAAATTATAATATCAGAAAAGTTCGAGTGTTCGGTTCTCTATTCTTCCTCTGATTCTACTACGTTGCTTTAGGCACACTTCAACGATCTTCGTTCCTCGCTTCACTTTAGCTTCTTAGGAGGGTCGCGATGACTTGAGTCTCCTTTCGATGCTTGATGTTGATTTGACTTCCTTGAGTAGGCGGCACGATCTTGTAGTGCTTGTTGCTACTTGGAAGGAATGATGCTTCGAGAATTTCAGAGCCTTTGTAGTCTTCTTTCTCTTCACCTTTTGTAGCGAGCTTGCGTTGTATATTTCTTGTTGTCGTTGTTGTCGTTGTCCTTGAAAATGGTGAGGAAACTCTCTATTTATAGGATTTCTTCATCCATTCTTGTTGGACTTGGAGTTGGGCTTTTTGAAAGTTTGACTTCTCTTCGGGCCCAATTGACCGTTCCTTGACTTTTAGGTCAAATTTGGCCAATGCTTGACTTTCGGGCCGAGTTTGACATTTCTTGAAATTTGGGCCAGATCGACGAGTGCTTGACTTTTGGGCCATATTGACTATGATCTGACTTTTTGGTCTGCTTGACATTCACTTGACTTTTGGGTCAACTTGGCATTTTTTTGACTTTTGGCCCAATGGTACATTTTCTTGACTTTTGGGCCAGACTTACAACTATTTGACTTTTGGGTCAAATAATCAAGCTCGGGAATGAAACGAGTCGTCTTTAACTTTTACGGGACAAATATAACTAAACTAAGTCAAAATTTGTTGTTGACTCAGAATAATTATTTTCTTGTATTTTCGACACTTAAATAAATTTTCCATGTCTACAAATTGCCCCCTCGGGACCTTGTCGCGTAGACGATTTGACCGTCGGAGGACATGGTCTCGAATTTTTTCTTTTGACTTGGAAGTCCATTGATACTTGTCGCAGGAGAACCATACAAAATTTTTGAGATATCACCCTGTCATTTTGTGACTTGTCGGATAATGATCTTGGTTTTTTCTTTGACTTAGAAGTCGATATATAGGTACTTAACTTGTCGTTAAAGAATACCCACATAAACTTGAGATATCATCTTGTCATTTTGTGACTTGTCGGATGACTGCGCAATCTTTATTTTCTTTGACTTGGAAGTCCATAGGTACTCAACTTATCGTAGGAGTACCGATGTAGAATTTGAGATATCACTCTGTCATTCTTTTTTACTTTGACGGATACCACGAGTACATCGTCTTGATAATTTAATCCTTGTAAGGCGTAACTTGAATTTGGTCCTTATCCGTCAATGGACTTTACCCTTTACATATTATACGTAAGATCATCAATAGCAAACTGTAATCTTGGTTAATCTTGAAATTTAATTGGAATTAACTCCAATGATTCCACTAGTCCACCGCCTAGCCCTTTCTTTTTTCACTTGCAAGCATTAACAAACCGACCATATGCATTTCATCATTGTCATTTTCTTTATCTTCCGTTGTAAACACATACCAACGGCATTATTTGCACTAAATGGCCTTAGTCAACTTCTCCTTTGACCACTTTGAGAGCATTTGATCCAATAACAAGGCTGTGTTCACCACCTTAATTGGCATATTTCTCACCCTCCGTTACGAACATCAATGCAACGGCCATATCTCCATTAAATGCATAGTCTACGCCATTTTTTGAGTGTCTTCCACCCCTATTTATACCTCATATGCTATCATCTTTACGGACTCAAACTCATAAAAAAAAGCACACCATAAGAAGGCACGTCTGAATGCATATCGAATTGTCGTCTTTCCGTCTTCGATAAGGGTAAGCTCCTGAAGGTTTTTTTTTGTTTTTTTTAGCTTTGTGTTCTTTCTGATTAATGCATCGAGCTTCATTTAATTTGTAGCATTTGATTGATTCCTGGAGTAAATAAACTGATTTCTTTATCTTCATTTCCAATACTAAGCAATTTTTGAACTTCGCCTATTTTGATCAGTCGAATTTGAGGACAACTTATTCACACTATACTTCCCTTTACAATACTGTTTCCTCGTTGTTTGTAGGTGTGTCGGAGAATCTCGAAACAGGAAATCCATGACGATGCTCAGAACTTTCAGCAGCAGGTGGTGGAACCGGAAAACTATGTGTGGACGGTGCATATTCCAGCTCAAAAATGATCGACTAACCAGTACCGACACTTAGGACGCGTCTGAAAGGGTTCGTCTCGTGATGCTGCGAGATGGAAGCTAAATTAGCTGCTCAAGTTGCCCGTAGCTTCAGACAAGTGAAAATTGAAGTTATGGTATCATCGATGATATCATCAGCCTCTTTCTCGTGCTTCTGTCTTCTTGCGATTTTTTCATTTGTTTTGAATATGTATTATTTGAGCTCTTGTACGTTCTGACCATTTTTTTTCTTTGACTTTGTTGAATAGCTTGTTCTTATTGACAGAAGTGCATAATTTCCCACTTCGGATAGTATAAAATCTGTATGTATAATTACGCTTTGTCTTTGTATTTTGTACGGCTCATTTGCAGGGGTGTCTTGGAATCTTGAGTAACAAGCATGAATTCGGGCCGTCAACTGGGGTGGATATTCTGAACGAGCTATTTCAATTTCATTTGAGTCGATATCATGCAATGAATCTACCCGTCAAATCATTGGATAGGAATTTCGAACGAGTCATTTCAATTCTTTGTGGAGTTATCATGCTATGAAGTTGTCGGTCGATCGTTGGACTGCTTCAAGCTACTTTAGGTTGGATCATTTCGTCCTACTTGAGTTGTCATGAGGGAAGCCGTTTGGATCATCATGACTTTCTTGTGAGGAACCATGAATTGAATCCATCCGCCGATGGCTCGAGTTTTGGAGCTCCGGGGAGGCCATTTTAGTTATCTTCAAGATACTATGAAATGAAACAATCCGACGACCCTGGGATACAAGTCATTCTGAGTCAAATCGCCATGTTACTCCATAATTCCATCTTGCAAAGCAATTTTGAAGGTTCCTTGTCAAGCTATATGAAGAGGTTCGATACAACTATAAGTGTGCTTAAAGACATGGAGCATAACGAATCTTGCAGATTGTAGATGAGACAAGAAGCCTGAAGATTATATATTGATGGAAGGACAATGACGATCATGGATCACAACCAACTCGAAGAATCTTGGAGATTATTCATTGAAGAAAGGATGACGATGATGAATCACAACCTACTTGCAGAATGGAGCATGATGAATCCCACTTGCAAATCGCGGAGGAAGAAGTCTGGAGCTCATCCGACGATGATCATGGATCACAACCTACCCAAAGCTCATGGCAATTTTCCTCTGAAGTAACCAAGGCATTTGGGGAGCTGGATGATATGAAGACATCAATTATCTTGAAGCAAACATATCGTTAGGCAACATCCTTATGATGTCACGAAGTGCAACCGATTTGAAGTCTGTTTAGCCGTACACAGTTTTAACTCTTGCGGGCCAGGAGTATTTTTTGAAGAATGATGTTGGTGTGGCTGCACTCAAACAAAGTATTTGCTCGAGCTGGCGACGTACTTGTGAAAGCTGACATGGGAGACAACTTACAAGATCAAGCCAACGTGGTTCATGGAAATGATTTTTTTTTATTTGGAGGTGTGGCTGCACTCAGGCTACATATTCACCCGAGTTGCCTACGTACTTGCAAAGTATCGAAATACTCTACAAGATCAAGCCAACGTAGTTCAAGGGAAGAGTTTTTTTATTTGGAGGTGTGGCTGCACTCAAGCTACATATTCACTCGAGCTGCCTACGTACCTGCAAAGTATCGAAATACTCTACAAGATCAAGCCGACGTAGTTCATGAAGGAATTTTTTATTCGGTGGATTGGATTTTTTTTGTTTTTTTTTTTTGTTTTTTTTTTTGTATGCAGTTTGTACTCTTGCTTAGGAGCCTTGTTGCAGTTTATCCTCTTGCTTAGGAGCATGGTTGCAGTTTATCCTCTTGCTTAGGAGCACTGTCGCAAAGAGGTTCAAGAGTAGTAGCGCTTCAGGAACTTTCCATTGATTGGTCCTATGCGCACACCGTCTTCGTCCACAATTTTGTAAGCACCATTGGAGTATACCTCTTGCACGACATAGGGTCCATCCCACTTAGAAGTGAATTTACCTACTGGTTTGTGAGAGGTAATGATTGGCCTTCTTACGGTGAGCACCAAGTCCCCTACTTGAAAAGACCGAGGATTCATCTTTTTATTGAAAGCGCGTGCCATTCTAGCTTGATAACATTGAAGTGTTTGTTGTGCTAACAACCTTCTTTCATCAAGGGCTTCCAATTCTGCTAAGCGCAGCTTATCGTTATCATCACTTGAAAGTTCTTCCTGGATAGCAATACGCAATGATGGAATCTGAACCTCTAGTGGTAGCACAGCCTCAACTCCATATACCAAGGCGTACGGGGTTGATTGGGTGGGTGTCTTGTATGTTGTACGATATGCCCACAACGCTTCACCAATTCTTTCGTGCCAATCACGCTTTGACTTAGCCACCACTTTTCTTAACAAGTTGCAGAGCGTCTTGTTAAAGGCTTCAGCCAAACCATTTGCAGGGGCATTGTACATTGATGACTTGTATTGTTTGAACTTAAACTTTTCAGCTAACCTCGTCATCAGTTTATTGACGAAAGGCGTTCCATTATCAGTTATTATGCGTTGCGGCACACCATACCGATAGATGATTTGGGTACGGATGAAATCAACAACAGTCTCCTTCTTGACTTCACGCACGGAGGCAACTTCTGCCCACTTGGAGAAATAGTCTGTTGCCGCCAGGATGAACGCATGTCCATTGGAGGCTTTTAGAATGATAGGTCCTACCACATCTAATCCCCAAGCTTCGAAGGGCCAGGACGATACAGTGGGATGTAGAGGTTCAGGTGGTTGATGAATGAAGTTTGCGTTGAACTGACAAGCCTCACATTTTTTCGAGAAGTCCATGCAGTCTTGTACCATTGTTGGCCAGTAATATCCCATCCTCTTGACACGATCATGCAATTTAGGCCCAGATTGATGAGCACCGCAAATGCCAGAGTGAGCTTCATACATGGCTTGAGCTGCTTCAGTTTCATCAAGGCACCTTACCCATTGCCCCAGAAAGGAACGTCTGTACAATGTACCTTTGTAGTAGATGAATCGTGGAGCACGTCGACGAATTTCAACTTTATGCCTAGGATCATCGGGTAACTTTTGATGTTCTAAGTAATCGATGATGGGCTGTCGCCAATCCTCCTTGTCAACTTGATAAGCAGAGATCATGTTGGATGTCCCTTTGATTTCTTCTATTTCTAGCAGCGGTATTACCCATCTATTGCAAATTGGAATGGATGTGACTTCATCTGCCCCCAGTGCCAAAGTGGCTGCAAGATTAGCGAGCGCGTCAGCCAACTTGTTGGCACTTCTTGGTACATGACCGATGCGAACACTATCTAACTTATGGAGCAATTGGATTGCATATTGATGATAAGGGACAAGATCATCCTTCTTCACTTCATAATCATCGAGGATTTGATTCACCACCAATTGGGAGTCACCACAAATGTCTATGTCTCTGATCCCTATCTCGATTGCCATTTCAAGTCCTAAGATAAGAGCTTGATATTCGGCCATGTTGTTTGAGCATAGCTGGGTGAGGACGAACGAATAAGGTAATAGATGATTTTCGGGTGACAAGAACACGACACCGGCACCTGCACCATCTCGTCTTGCAGCTCCATCGAAATACATTTGCCATGGGGGAAGCGCATCAACATAGAAGATTTCTTCACCAGGGAGGTCATCTTGTAATTCCCACCCGCCTGGGATTGGATGGTCAGCAAGAAAATCAGCTAAAGCTTGTCCTTTGACTGCCTTTTGAGGCACATGGACCAAGTCATACTGCTTGAGTAACACCGCCCACTTAGCTAAGCGTCCAGACAAGACCGGTCTTGAGAGTATATACTTTATAGGATCATCCTTTGAAACCACATGAACTGTGTGAGCTTGCATATAGTGCCTTAATTTTTGGATTGCAAAGACAAGGGCTAGACATATCTTCTCGATTGGAGAATAGTTCAACTCTGCTCCCACCAAAGTTCGACTCAAGTAGTAGAGCGCCCTTTCTTTACGATCTTCATTTTCCTGAGCACATAATGCCCCCAGAGAACGTTCTTGTGCAGCTATATACAGGATAAGTGGCTTTCCTTGAATTGGTGCCCCCAACACTGGTGTAGAGGACAAGTACTTCTTTATGCTTTCAAAGGCATTGTGACATTTTTCATCCCACTGAAATGCAGTATCCTTCTTCATAAGATGGCTGAACGGTTGACAACGTCCAGCAAGGTTTGAAATGAATCTTCTTATGTAAGCTAAACGTCCTTGCAGTCCGCGTAACTCCTTCAAATTTCTCGGTGCGGGCATTTCTCGGATAGCTTTGATTTTTGACTGATCTATCTCAATTCCCCTATGTCGTACCACAAATCCTAGGAACTTGCCAGAGGAGACACCGAATGCACATTTGAGTGGGTTCATCTTTAACTGGCATTTTCTTAGTCTTTCGAAGACAGTTCGAAGGTCACTAAGATGATCCTCTTTTTTCTTGGTCTTGACCACGACATCATCAACATAACATTCAATTGACTTGTGCAACATGTCATCGAAGATTTTCTGCATCGCTCTTTGATATGTTGCTCCAGCATTCTTCAATCCAAATGGCATAACTTTGTAACAGAATATCCCTTTTGGAGTGCGGAAAGCTGTGGCCTCTTGATCTTCAGGTGCCATCATTATTTGATTGTACCCTGCTGTGCAATCCATGAATGACAGAGCTTCATGCCCGATTGTTGCATCGATCATAAGTTCTGTGACAGGGAGGGGAAAGTCATCTTTCGGACAAGCATTATTCAGATCCCGAAAGTCCACGCATATACGTAGTTGACCATTCTTCTTTCTCACTGGCACAATGTTGGCTATCCATGTGGGGTATTTGACTTCACGAATAAAGTCAGCTTCTATGAGTTTGTTGACCTCATTCTCGATCTCAGGAATAAGTTCTGGCCTGAAACGACGATGAGGTTGCTTCTTGGGGCTTACACCCTTTTTGACTGCTAGTCGGTGCACTGCAACTTTTGGACTCAGCCCTGGCATTTCCTTGTAGCTCCAAGCAAAAACATCTTTGTACTCGCTTAAAAGCTTTTGGTACTCATCCACCTCTTTGTTGGTAAGGAGAGCACTAACATATATAGGACGGGGATCTTCAGGTGTTCCCAAATTAAACTCCTTCAAGTCATCTACTGTTGATTGACCCCCATCTTCTAACAACTCGGGGGCATCATCTGCTTCTACCTCTTCGTTAGGATCAGGGACCTCCTCCACAGTGATATGATATGTTGTCATTATTTCATCATCCAACGCTTTCAAATTTCTTTTAACTCGCGGCTTCAATTTCGTTGGCGAGATTTTAGATTTTTGTTGGTTTGTGAATATGACAACACGTTGCTTGACTCTCAAAGGTTGCTCTTCCACAATGTCAACCTCCTCTATGCGCTTCATGCGAGAAGGGATGATACTTTTGAGATCATCATCGACTTTCACCTTCACTTTTTCTTTGCTCGTAGAAGTGACATGGGATTGTATTTTTCCCTGAACTTGTTTTGAATCACCCAGACGATTGAAGACTGATCCTTTCTTCTTCTTCGAATGTGATGGTGTAGCTACATGACCAACGCGATCGTTAACCTCTTGATTGCCCAACCTTTTGAACACGGAGAAACGATTCCTTAAAGGTATTTTTGGTTCTGAAGGCGATGATCTTCCTAACCGGTGGAACACTGAAGTGTTCTCTCTTGCGGTAGATGGTCGAATTCTATCGAAGACAGAGGGTCCTGTTAAGGCATTATCAGCTTCAACATTTTCTGCGACCGTGATGTATTGAGAAGACGATGTGTCAGCCTTGTGCCTTGCTGAAATCTTGACTGGCATTGGTGTTTCATAGCCTATACCAATCTTGGTTAAACTACGGCTTCGAGCTTCACCATCTGTTTTTACCTGTATATGCTTTCCTAATTGACTAGGATTCTCAAAGTCATATCCAGATTTTTCGAGCAACTTGTATGCATTGGTACTGTATATACCTTCTTCTTTCCCATCATATAGCATGGTAGACGATGAGACAAACCCTTTTAGTGGAGGTTTCACCACTTGCTTTTCATTTGACTGAGCTAGGGGAGTAACAAGCTTCACCATCCATTCTTGCTTAACTGAGGGACTGTGCTTTGCTTTTTCCTTCTGGACTGCCTTGGTATTCTGATACTCTGCAAAAGGGCTTTGTCCTTGCTTGCGCCGTGACCTTGGGATGTATCGGAAGATGGGATGCGAACTCTTTGGCAGTTCTTCTTCCCGAGCCTTGGTTTCTGAATCCTGGGTGGTTTTGTCTTTACCCTTGGATTGATTACCCTTGTCCTCCTTTTCTGTGAGAACATCAGGTTTGTTTGGAGAAACTGCAGCTCCCTTAACTTTGCCCCCTTTTCCAGTGGAAGAAATAGTGGTCGGCATGAACTCACTTGAAGTGGCATTTTCCTCGAAGAATTTTGCATCAGCGAAGAATGAATCTGCCTTAGTGAAGGGTTTAACATCACCATTAATCTTTTGCTCGCCATCACGATAGTACTTCAAACATTGGTGAAGTGTTGAAGCAACTACACCATTTTCGTGCTTCCACGGTCGTCCCAACAAAAGCTTGAACGAGGTCTTTGCATTAATAACATGGAAGAGGGTGTCAGAGGATAAATCTGTCATGCTCAGTTTGACGCGAATGATTCCAATTGCACGCTCACCATTTAGATTGAAGCCATGGATTAGCGTCCGACTACTGGATAATTCATCTACTGTAATGCCTAGCTCCATCATGGTTGCCTTGGGCATGAGATTCACACCGGATCCACCATCGATCAGAATGCGACTTACTTTCTTCCCTCTGATGTACCCTGAGACATACAGTGGCCTATTGTGAAGTTTGGACCCAAGAAGCAGATCCTCATCAGAGAATGTCAAGGCGGTGTTGCAGGATAGACATTTGGTCTCTTGTTCTACAGACTTGCCAACATCTTTTATCTCTTCTTCATACAGCTCAGGGTTTTGAAGCGCTTGGGAAACTTGATGGCGCATCTCCTCTGGTAGATGAAAGATTTGCTTCCACTCCATGCGCGCGGGCAGAGAATCGAGCGTAGCTGACACTTTAGTGTCTCTGGGTAGATTCTCATCCTCTTCAGTGGTTACTTTCGAAGTATCACTTTCTTCTTCATCTTCTACATCCTCCACAATTACCTCAGCCGCTACTGTGTAAACAGTGACTTCGTCGAGATAGCCCTCGGGGAAGAATTCCTTTAGGACAATTGGAGATGGAAGACCTTGCTCTAGCAAATCGACAGGCATGACTTGTGACTTGTTCACTTTCTTTGCTTTCTTCTTATTCTTTGGGCGGCGTGGCCCCTTCTTCTTTGTTTGTTTCCTCTTTCTTTGAACAGGTTGTTGATTTTGAAGTTTCACTGGCTTCCTTGGTTTCTTGCGAGTGACCAATGTCCATCCTTCATCATCATCTTCTTTTGAGCTATCTGTGATTGTCTTTTCATTCCAAGAAGTCGACTTTGATGACATCGACTTTGGGACTTGCAACATCGTAGGCTCAAGACTTCCAAATTGTATCAAGCATACTCCATGCTCTTCACTTGAAACGTCCATGAGTGTGGCATCAAACTCACCAACTATTGCCGTGGTATGATTTGTCGTCACAACATCATCCACGTCCAAGATGATCTTCCCTTCTCTGGATAGTTGCATGATTCTTTCCTTGAGGGTGATGCACTTCTCCAAAGGATGACTCACCAATCTGTGGTAACGACAATAATTTGGATCATTTGTCTTGTTCGCTTGTTCCGGGCGCTTTGACTCAGGTAGTTGGATGATATTCTTCTCAAGTAAATCATCAAGCATGCCTGACAGATCTGAATCAGGGAACGGATACTGTTTGGACTGCAACTCTTTTAGCGTTGGCCTTTCACGCTTGAAGTCACTTGTGTATGTTTCCTTGCCTTTGTTTTGCTTGGGTTTTCCCGAAATTTTGACGGGCTCACTGGTGGTGGTTACATTCACTGTTTCCTTAGAAGAGCTTTTGGAACCCTTGTCATTTTTCTTGAATTCCTTCTTCTCTGATGTTGTATTGGAAGAAGATGATCGAGTCTTTCCACGTGCCTTGATTGTCAGCTCCATATCATGAGCACGAGTCGCCAGCTCTTGAAAGCTTCGAGGTTTGATACCGTTCAAGATGTAGAGCAGGTCCCACTTCATGCCATTGATGCACATTTCAACTGCAGAACCCTCGCTCAGGCGATCCTTGCACTCCAGACTTAGGGCGCGCCATCGGTTGATGTATTCTACAACGGGCTCCTCTTCCCACTGAGTAGTATTTGTCAACTCACTCATGCTCACAATGCGCCGTGTGCTGTAGAACCTATTCATGAACTCGGTCTCCAAGCGATCCCAACTGTCGATGGACTCAGAACCTAAGTCCGTGTACCAATCAAAGGCGATGCCTTTGAGGGAACGGACAAACTGTTTCACCAGTAAGTCACCATCAGTCCCTGCGTTGTTGCAAGTCTTGATAAAGTGTGCAATATGTTGTTTGGGGTTGCCTTTCCCGTCGAACTGCTGGAACTTTGGAGGTTGGTAGCCTGAAGGCATGCGCATCTCATCGATCCTCTTTGTATACGGCCTCACATAGCGCAGTTTGTAGGAAGCTCCTTCATCCAACTGATTCTTGATGGTGTTGTTAATCAAGTCACGCAGTTGTTCTTGGCTGAGAGGTTTTTCACCACCTTTTTCGCCACCATCCTTCTCACCGTCACTCCCAACTTCACTTTCGGTTTCTCCATGGTAACTAGAGCCACCCTTGTTACGAAGATCCTCCATTTCTTTTTGAAGATCTTCAATCCTCTTGTTCTTCTCTTCGTTTTCCTTCATCATTTGTTCAAGGATTCTGTTCATATTTGCCACTTGCTCTTCGAGGGTAGAACCACCAATGGTCATCACTGATGCAATAAGAGGGGCTTCAACTTCCTTTTTCTTTGGGGAAGTTTTCTTCTCCTTGCGAGGGGATGCACTGGAAGACTTCAACTCCTTCTGATTTGTCTTTGAAGGTGAAGCAGCCTTGTGAGGGGATCCACTTTTGGGAGATCCACTTATGGGACTCAACATCTTTTGCTCCTTGCTTGAAGATGAAGAGGCCTTGAGCAAAGCAGTAGCAGCAGCAGCAATGGACTGAATGGAGTATCTACGTGGCCTTCTGGGAACATTAGCAGCGCGTAGGCTAGCAGCAGCAGCATTGACAGCAGCCTTCTTCGCCATTGCTCTAGTGGACACACCAGCAGATTGCATGCCTGATTTGAGAGGCTCCTTGAGGATTGATGCATAGGATTGCTTCGGTGTGTTTGGAGTGTTTTCTGGGAGAGACATCTTCTTGTTGAAGTAGCTTGCTTGTGTAATAGAGATGAGAGGTAGAGGTTTCACGTCGGGTTCACCAAAAATTTGTAACAACAAATTTTGTATAACAATATTATAAATATCTGTAATACAAAACCGGAGTCAACAAATTATAATATCAGAAAAGTTCAAGTGTTCGGTTCTCTATTCTTCCTCTGATTCTACTACGTTGCTTTAGGCACACTTCAACGATCTTCGTTCTTCGCTTCACTTTAGCTTCTTAGGAGGGTCGCGATGACTTGAGTCTCCTTTCGATGCTTGATGTTGATTTGACTTCCTTGAGTAGGCGGCACGATCTTGTAGTGCTTGTTGCTACTTGGAAGGAATGATGCTTCGAGAATTTCAGAGCCTTTGTAGTCTTCTTTCTCTTCACCTTTTGTAGCGAGCTTGTGTTGTATATTTCTTGTTGTCGTTGTTGTCGTTGTCCTTGAAAATGGTGAGGAAACTCTCTATTTATAGGATTTCTTCATCCATTCTTGTTGGACTTGGAGTTGGGCTTTTTGAAAGCTTGACTTCTCTTCGGGCCCAATTGACCGTTCCTTGACTTTTAGGTCAAATTTGGCCAATGCTTGACTTTCGGGCCGAGTTTGACATTTCTTGAAATTTGGGCCAGATCGACGAGTGCTTGACTTTTGGGCCATATTGACTATGATCTGACTTTTTGGTCTGCTTGACATTTACTTGACTTTTGGGTCAACTTGGCATTTTTTTGACTTTTGGCCCAATGGTACATTTTCTTGACTTTTGGGCCAGACTTACAACTATTTGACTTTTGGGTCAAATAATCAAGCTCGGGAATGAAACGAGTCGTCTTTAACTTTTACGGGACAAATATAACTAAACTAAGTCAAAATTTGTTGTTGACTCAGAATAATTATTTTCTTGTATTTTCGACACTTAAATAAATTTTCCATGTCTACAGTAACGTCGGCAAGCACGGTATCCTTAAGATCCCCAACACCGGCTAAGATTGCTGCATGAGAGGCGGCTCCATATGCAACTGCCTCGTCCGCATTGATACCCCTACAAAGCTCCTTCCCATCGAACAACACTTGCAGCATTTGTTGAACCTTTGGGATTCGAGTCGACCCTCTAACAAGCACTATGTCGTCGATATTGTGTTTACCCATTTTCGCGTCTTCTAAACATTTCTTGACTGGCTCTAGACATCTCTCGAACAAATCCAAGTTCAAGTTCTCGAAGCGTGCACGTGTTATGGTCGAACAAAAGTCTATCCCATCGAAGAGACAGTCGATCTCGATGGATGCTTCAGTTGTGGTGGAAAGGCTTCTCTTAGCCCTCTCGCACGCGGCTCTCAACCTCCCAAGAGCCCTCGCATTCTCACCCACCTTCTTCTTCTTATGTTTCCTCTCGAACTCGGCTATAAAATGGCCCACTAGTCTCGAGTCGAAGTCAGCTCCACCAAGGTGAGCGTCGCCGCTCACTGCCTTGACCTCAAACACATCCTTTCGGATGGACACGATGGAGACATCGAAGGTCCCACCACCAAGATCGAACACCAAGATATTCTTCCCCGCCCTCCTGTTCTTGCTATTGTCGCTGGTAAGCTGCTTGTCGAGGCCGTAAGCTATGGCAGCAGCGGTTGGCTCGTTGATGATGCGCAGAACATTGAGGCCAGCAATGACTCCGGCATCTTTAGTCGCCTGGCGCTGCGCATCGTTGAAGTAAGCCGGGACCGTGATGACAGCATCCTTCACTTCGTTTCCTAGATAGGTTTCGGCAGTCTCTTTCATCTTCGATAGAATCATCGACGATATTTCCTCCGCCGAAAATTGCTTCTCTTAGTCTTTGTAGGTGACGACAAACGCAGGCTTGTTGTCGTCGGTATCAATGACTTTAAATGGCCAAAGCTTCATGTCATTCTCCACTGTCGACTCATTGAATTTCCTGCCAATTAGTCTCTTTGCATCTGTCACGATATGATCAGAATCAAAAGTAAATACTACGGAGTACAGTAGTCCCTTTGAAGTAATTATTTGTATAACTTTGATTAAAATAATCCTAACTAATAATATCCTAATATAAAATTAAGTAACAAACTGATGAGACGGGTAAGTAGTAATCAAACGTAAAGACCTACTCCCTCCCCACCACTAAGATTTTCCCACTTTCCTTAAAAGGAAACTCCACTAAGATTTTCCCACTTAAAAACTTTCCTTATTCATAATAAAATGGGAAGATCATTGTGGTGGGGAGGGAGTACAATTTATACTCGTAATTAATGGCATTGCTTCATCACATAATCATGTTTCGAGTAAGATTGTTTATTAAAAATAAAGGTATCATCTTCCTGCATGCTAGTATGCTACAACTAAGGGTTGGCCCTTAAAGAAACTAATCGATTGTGATTTCATCAAATGATGTACTGTATATTAAAGAAGATAAAAGGCAGAGTAGTAAATGATTAAGGATAAGGAAGAGACCAAAAATAGTGTTGGCGGAATTGATGGAGGCCTGGTTCTTGGCAGCGTCACCAATAAGGCGGCGGGATTGAGTGAAGGCGACGCAAGAGGGCGTGGTCCGGTTACCCAAGTCATTGGTGATGATCTCGATATGGCCATGCTGCCAAACTCCGACACATGAGTATGTTGTCCCAAGATCGATTCCAATTCCCGGCTGCTTTTGCGCTCCTCCACGCGTAGTCGTCTTCCTCCACCAGTTCTCTCCTCTCTCTAACAGTTTTTCCAACGATAAGTTCATCTCAGCTCAGCTTCTTCAAGTCAACCCAATATTAATGCAGTTTTTTTTCTAACTTTTAGGGTGCGTGGCCGAATTGCTATTTTACAATAATAGCTAGGGACTAGGGTTTGTAACTTTGTGTATCTTTAATTTTCTGTATATATAAGGTGGTTCATAAAGTTCAGTAATATTTGATTCCACCAAGGATCGGAATCCTATTCACACAAGATTACTGATTTCTTTTGATTGGGTCAATAATAACTCTTTCAGTTGCACCAAGGAATTCCACTCACACAAGATTACTGATATCCAAGTTTTTTTTAAGACACTCTATTGTCAGCTGTCGCACCTCTAAATCTAATCAGTTTTATATATAGCCGATAAATACAATAATGACGTGTTTGAGAACTTGGATTTGAATTTGAATTTCGGATTTGAAATATTTCGAGCGTTTGGAAAACTTTGTATTTAAATTTGAAATTTTGAACAAATTCAAATTTGATTTGGTTTTTCAAATTCCTAGTGTATGGGTAGTCATTTCAATTCCGTCACTCCATTGGTGCGCTCTGGGTAAACCCCGGGTGTACGCAATAACCTGCAAACTGATGGCATAATCTCAAGGCATACAACTCCCACAAAAACGCTCTTACAGGGCTTGAACCTGAGACCCATGGGTTGTAGCCACATGTTTTAACCACTAAGCTCCACCCTTGCGGCGTTTGTTTGATTTTTCGCATAATCTTTAATTGACCTTGATCCGACTTCACCCGTCATTTTTCTTTCTTCTGATTCTGATTCTTATCTCCCGTCTCATAATCTTTTGTAATGCTCGTTAGTAAACTCGATGGACCGACCTTTTGTAGTTGTAGTTCGATCGGATATACTTTGTATTTTTGATCTGTAGAGGTAATTTACTCACAAATATTTTGGACCTTGATTGCAACCAATTGTAAGTACATTACCTGCGGTAGGATGGATTGACTGATTCAGCTAAAATAGTCTTTGGATCGAGTTTTAAACAATCTGAAAATTTCGTGGAGGCTTCACTGCTTTCACCAAACTACTGCTTCTGAATGATTGTTGCATTAAAGTAGCATTACTGCTTCTGAACATTATTTGGCACAATATAATGAACAAAATTTGTTCATCTCATTATGGCAATGCTTTCTGTTTTCTCATTTTTAATCGATAGGTGATCTGATTTTTTTATCAGGGTCGCCCAAAACAAGCCACTAGAGCATTGGGATGATATATGCACCTTCTGTGCCCCAGATCGATATGTGGAAAATATATTGAAGAGTTTATGGATCCTAAGTACCTAAGAGGGGGAGGGGGTGAATTAGGTACCTTTTAAAAATTTCAACTTAATCTTTATTGATTAAAGCAAGTTGAATCAAAGTAGAAGACGAATATGTAAGGAAGTACTAGACTTAACATACAACGGACAGTAGACTGTTACGTTTTGTCTTAGCAAGGAGTACGGCTACAGAACAAAGCCACAGTATGAGCGACTGTTGTCAGACTGTATTCGATTCGCTTAGCAGAAAGAGAAGCTACAGACGAATGTCACAGTATAGGCGACTGTTGAATGAAAAAAGATAGCACAACTAAAACTAAGTTTGAAGCTTGAGCAAATGAAAGAAAAAGCTAAATAACATGTTTTATCAAAGAGATGCAGCGGAAAATAAAGAACGCGATAAAAACACGATATTTTTGAATTGGTTCGGCCAACACTTTAAGGGCCTACGTCCAATGCTTTTCTTATTGCTTTTCTTAGAAATCTACTCCGAATTCAAAAGACCCTTACAATAATAAAGCGACCCATAACCTACTCCGGTTACGACCAACAACCTACTCCGGTTACGATTTTGAGTTTACGAGACTACTCCGTCTCTAACTCACCAATGACCTACTCCGGTCACGACCAATAGCCTACTCCGGCTGCGTGATTCTGTATAACAGTGTGTTCGACTGTGACTTTGAAATTACTGAAGACTTTTCGAAAATACTTTGCAAAATGTTTTATGATTTAAACCTTTTAAAGAACAAAATGCAATATCAGATTTAGTGTTGATGTGTTTGAAAGTCTTGAGAAATGAATGAAGCAAATGAGTTTCTTTTATAGTAGATGTGAAAATTGGATAAAAGAAAGATGCATCATTTCAAATCCAAAGGTTTATAGAGATAATTGTTTTTCCAATGAATAAAAGGAAGAACCATTAGATTGAAGTGCACAACTAGCAAAGTTGCACAAGAAACCAACCCATCTTTTTTTTCAGAAATCAGATTTTTTCAAAGCCAATTTTATTTTTTGTAAAAGATTTTTCTAAGGATTAAACTTTTGAAAATAAAATCTTTTTTATCCTTTTAAGAGTTGTCGAACAATGTAACAGTCAGCCTGACTGTTACTTGCTGCTGTACCGAATATACACACTTTGCCTTTACAAGTGACTTATGAACTTAGACACACTAATGACGATTAAGATTAAACTAAGAGACAAGTTAAATAGGCATTGTCATCGTCAACAAACCATATATCCCTAGGCAATCAAGCGGTGCGGTGGAGATCTAGCAATGGTTAATGGAGCACAAATGCATGATGAGGCTGCTGAAGATATGGATGAAGAACTGCAGAGTGACGGCCGGATGAAGTTCAACAAAGCGGGCAATATCATCTTCAGCGTCTAAGAAACAAAAACGAGACCAATATGTTTACAGACTATGTTCAAAGTAAGACAAAAGCGATTCTGAAACCCGCACCCAAGGAAATTTATGAAGTTGTGAAAAACATCAAAGGTGTTGGCCTGCGTCTGCGAAACATCCTCATCTGAGGGCGACTAAAAGATTTATGGATGGACCCGTTAATTATTTTGAGATGAAAAATTACAGTGTCTTTTACTCTGTCTTTATGATTAGTATTGCTGTTTTGAATGACTCATACTATATAAGCTAGATCAATTAGCTGTTACGGAGTACGAGTACTTCTTATAATATCACATGAGGTACAAGAGAAAATAGACTAGACTAATGTACTCAAAAGTAGTTGATTAGAAACATATTCAACAATCGTTTATCTTAATTTGAGAATTTAGGAGTTCTTTAGCCACTTTCAAACTAAACAATAGAATTAGATGTCCTGAAATCAAATTCATTTACAAGTTCTCAAACACTAGTTTAGTTTAGACGGTGATTATTTCAGTTTAAGGGGCTGGGGTCTTCTTGCTGTGGCTATGGTGTAGGTGTGAGACGAGGCGGGCTTGTGAATGAAAATGGATTCCAGTGTCCGAGAGCAGGCTCAACAGAGCTGTAGTGAACCGGTGTAGCTGCAAAAAATTCAACCCAGTGAGAAGTATAACTTAAATATGCATATACAAATAGAAGAACTAATTAGTACAGTACTACACTTTCAAGATAAATAAGGCTCAACTGTGTATAATTAGCATACATTGATGTGGAGTTCGCCAGGGTGTTTCGCCTCCCATAGAAGGCATTGGTGTTCGAGGATAATGTAACGGTGTCTCGCTTCCTTGCCTGTCTTGTTGCATGTTCCTATATTATATGCATAAATAAATAAATAAAATGAAGTTGAATGTATGAAAATATGAAGATGTGAAGATAAGAACATTTTACTTACAAGTTGGTGTTTGACACAGGCAAGTTATCTGAGATATGGCTCCGGTCAACTGCAAACATGAATCGATTTTAGAGCTAAGGATCAACAACGTCATGTTTATTACAACTCGTTGTTTTCACTCGTTTATCCATCCATGTCCAACACTTAAGACACTTGTAAGCTAAAAGGCATTACTCCTACTATATGTGATGCTGATATTTGATAGAAAACTTGCCTGTAATCACTTTCATTTGAGCTTGTAACTCAACCCTTATATTATGTCCATTGACACCCTTGACACATCCACGATATCCTCTATATGGACCTTGGATAATTTTGACGAGTTTGCCTATCATTGAATCCTGTCTTTTTGCAAATCGCCCTGTTGATCAACAATAAAACATGGTCACTCACAGAAGTTGTCTAATTGGGGGTTTTTTTTGGGAGGGAAACCAAAACGGAAAGGTTAGACGAATGAACTGTACCAGTGGAAAAGGATCGAGGTGCATGAGGCGGCCCGCTTGCAGGTGCAAGATGAGGTATATGTCTTGAGTATGAAGACTTGAGCTACATTCATGCATTTTTACACAAAAAGAGTCAAAAAAATGCGAAACTAATGACAGACAACAATACTACCCTAGGGCCGTTGTGTTATGTACTTACAGATCTCTCAACACCAGCAAAACTACTCTCTGATACTTCTCTAGAACTTACAGCTTGGCTTGAAAGCACGGTAATCTGAAAACAATGTACTCACATCAGTGTTAGAGCTTACACCAGCTAGCTAGATGGCTTTAAACTAGTAGTCTGAGGAGATAGTAAGACTTGCCTGGTCCTTTGATGCATCAGAAAGAATAATAAGCTCCTTTTTGTTCACCCTAATCACCATACCCGTTGTGCCTGCATGAACACCGTTTACTACCTTCACGTGATACCCCGGTTGAAAGTGCTTAACAAGGTCGGTTTTTCGCACTGCAATGGTTTTCTGTCACAAAATGAAGTCATATATATGAGTTGTGATGAATATGATACGGTGGTGCCGAAACTCAGTACCATCCTATAATAACGAAGTAAGTAAAATTCTCACCAAAGGGATGTGCATATTAGGATTAGGTTTGATATGGACCAGATCACCCTCCACATACTCAACTGAACATTTCACATTCTTCAATTCACCTTTCAACATCATAACTGTGTCCCCCCTTTCAAAGCACTCTTGTTGTTTCCCTTTAAACAGAGTTACCAGCTCCTCGTCCGTTTCTCCAATTTCTCGAAAGTTTTCAATCTCTTCAATACTCGGCTGTAAATCACCCGTGCTGACTGAACTCAACGCCACCGTCTTGTAAAAGGTATTTATACCTTCCTGAAAATTGAAAAACACACCCCCACATACTCAAAACATCTTCAAAAACTCGAAGGAATAATGGTTGGAACGACAGTATGTAGGTCGTACCAGCTTATCGTCTAAGGACAGTGAGCTCATCTTAGGAGCAACTTTCACAGTCACTTTGAGGTTTACATGATCAATGTCAACAACCTAGAAACAAGAAAACATGATTAGTAAGAGATCGACTAAGAAGAACCAATAATATTTGTGAAGAAATTAAATTAAGACAGGTTAAAAATCTGCAGACCTTTGCAAGGCTGCCTTTGTAGTTGGATCGCTTCAGTCTAACCCAGTCACCAATCGAAACATTGACAACGCTTTTATTTTCAACTAACAGGACATCCTTCATCTCTTTCAACGGCACCATTATTATATTTTTCGAGAAAATATAACTCATCCCTTTGCAAGCCTAAAACAATTAAAGACATGGATGTTGTTAAGTCAGATGTATATATTTCAACATTTGGCTGATGCAATTTTGATTGAGAAAACGCGTATGTATGTACTCACCTCCTTGACATCGGACTCTTTGTAAGCTTTGACATATATGTAATTCTGCAAATGATCAAGGGCGAAAGCTGAGAGAATACGCGTTTCTGAACCCTTGTCCATTGATTTGTGCATAAGTAAAGCAGCCATTTCCTTCTCGTGACCAGGCACGCATTTAACCATCCATAGCTTAGGATCATATACTGATGGGAAAACGCCAAACTGTTGTTCAACAGCTGCTGCTGTTGCTTCCTCATCAAAATCTTGGTCGTATTCTGCAGCAGCAGCTTTAGAGTATCTTTCATTCACCATTTTTTCTATGGCTTCGACATCATCATAATCATTGTAGACTGTCCTGCGTAGCACAGGTGATCGACCACGACCACCACCAACCTCGCCCTGTTCGTAGTCCTCTGGTATTTCCTCTTCTTCTCCATCGTCTCCCTCTTCAACAAAGAAGCCTGCATTTTTATTCAATCACACAAAAATTAAGACTAGTTAAGGAGGGAGCAGTGTTCAATTCATTACTTCATTAGCCATAATAACTTGATTAGCTCAAATTTGTTTTAACTAATCGAAACTCCAAGGTAATGTTTTAATCTTTAATTTTCCTTCATGAACAGTTTTTGATGGACAAGGTCGATACTCATACACAGTCTCACATGAATCACTTTGGTCACATAGGAGCTCCGATACATTTTAATTAGGAAAATGGGTTTTAACTTTTAACATTCTTAATTGTTCTAAATGCTCACAGGCCACCAATATGAAATACAGTAATGAGAAAACTTTTGCTTTAACAAAAGGCCTTCAACCGATTAATATTGGTTAATGTGAACAATAAGTTCCAAGTTCGAATCACCCTTCCTTATGTCATAATGAGACTGAAAAAAAACTAGAGGTGTTCAGGGCGCGGGCGACCTATCAATCTCGTCCACCCCTCACCAAAAATAATGGGTTTGAACACAACATTTTCAAAATTATACTACAAGCACAATCCACGAAACTTTTTTTATTCAATGAAGAGCACATTTAGTCGCATTACAATATAGGGGAGGGGAATTCGAATCTGAGACTTACTGTCCCAGAGTAGTTAATCTTAACCGCCAACACATCTTCGGTGTCCACGAACCCATGTGAGGCCCACTTACCCGCATGTTTGTGAATTGTGAGACATATTTCACACTTAGGTCGGGTCATATCAGACCCAACCCTGCATATTAATGATCACCTCTAATTATTATTATCATATATAATCAAAATTTAATAGAGTTTTTTGTGAAACACAATATTTAATAAAAATATTTTGCGAACACCGCCTTTAATAAAAAAAGTTTGTAAAACACAACTTTTAATTAAAAAAAATTGCGAAATACTAACTTCAACATTTTTTTTTGTAAAAAAAAACCTTTAAAAAAATTAAAGGTTGTGTTTCGCAATTTTTTTTTATTAAAGGTGGTGTTTCGCAAAACATTTTTATTAAAGGTTGTGTTTCACAAAAAAATCAATATAATAACATCATAAAGTGTATATCGACGCATGAAGTTATACCGATCTCTTCCAATTAAAAACTCACGGTTATTATAAATGGAGCATCGAATTCAAATTTCTTGAAGTTTGTAACCTACAATTCGTATATTTTTTCCTCATTATATACTTTGTCTCAATGAATTCTTTACATTTGTTTTTTCATACTTGTTAATGAACGTTTTGTTTCGCTCATATCTTTATTTGTATTATTAAAAATTCTAAAAGTTTGATAATTTTAATGTACTTATTAAGACAATTAAAAAAGATCTATTGTACTATGTTTTAAGTTATATATTCTCAGCAATATATAAGTGGGAATAGAGTCATGTAAGATGTTGTTTGATTCGTCTTTGTACATTAACAATATTAAGTTTTTATAATTTTTGCTAATGTAAAATGAAAAATATTACTAGTGCAAAACACGTCTTGGCAAATGTACAAAAATGAATAGTTACAAGTGGAATTAAATAGAGAGAATTAAAAATAAAAATTATATTAGAGACTATTTTACTCAGTGTCAAAAAACAAACGTAAAAAATTTATTGGAACGAAGAGAGTAACTCACAATGTCATTATTTTTACATAATTTTTTTTCTACTTTTTAATCACACTTTAATTTGGAATCAATTAAAGTTGATGATTTATCAATAATAATACGAAATTACTTTTTCCTAACGCAACTTTACTCAATCCTAACGTATTTTTCTTAAGATTTCCAAATTTACCCTTCTCATAATTCACAGTTCTCCAACCAAGAACAACTTTTCTCTCATTTGCATACAACTATTCAAACCACAATTACAAATCGATTACTAATACTAATTCAATTAGTGATGAAGTAATCACCGTTTTTTCTAAATTACTTGACTGGTTACGGTAATTACTTTTTCTAATTAATCTTTAATTGAAATTGAAAGATTAAATTAGGGTTTTGTTACTCTTTAATTGAAATTGAAAGATTAAATTGTTTAATTGAAATTGGTGGAGTAAATTAGGGATCGATCATTAACCCTAATTCAATTAATGATAAACTAATTGCAGTTCTCCCTAAATCAATTGTATGGTTACATTAATTATTTTGTCTAATCAAAATTTAATTGAAATTGAATGATTAAATTAGGGTTTAGTTACATTTTTTTTTCTAATTATTGTTTAATTGTAATTGGTGAAGTAAATTAGGGTTTAGGGAACGAATTAGAAGGTGGTGGCGGTGGTGGTGATGGGCGGCGGGTTGGGTGGTCGGATTCGATTAGGTCAAATTTGGGATTTTTTTTAGAGAGAAGATGAACATCCCTTTTGAGAGCGTTGGGAAATGACAGGGGCAATAGTTAAAATGTCGTTAGGATTGAGTAAACGCTCGTTAGGAAAAAGCACGACCCATAATAATATCATTGGTTTTTTTTACTACGACAATGTTTGGTAAACAGTATATTGGGGAATTAGCGGATTCCGGTCTAAATAGTAGATTGACCGTCAAACTACTAAAAATTTCTTATATTTGGTAAATAGCATATTGCGATAGTATATTGGTCAGAATCTACTATTTTTGAATACGCGACTAATAGGATCATATTGATTTATTTATGAAAACAACCTTATTCTCCCATGAACAGCTAATTATCAAACACTTAATTAACCTACCATTTGTCAAACATGGTAGAAGCTACGGAAATGTGAAAAAGTGGGGAAGCTAGGAGGTGAGCAGAACAAGGGATAACCGTTGATTAAATAAATTAAAGGGAAGGGTGGGTATAAACGTGAGTTAAAAATGAAAAGGGTACGGCCGTCAGTTAAAAATGAAAAGGGTATAACCGTCAGTTAAAAAGGAAAAGGGCATAAGCGTGAATTCAAAATGAAAAGGGCATAACAGTCAAAGTAGCACTCAATTAAAACCCCGTAAATCACGGCACTAATGACTTAATTAAAAACTTAAGCCACACAAACACAAACCACCTAAAAAAGGAATAAAATAATAAAAGCGGGACTTTAAATAACAACCCACCCAGCCTCTCCTTCCACAAACATAATAAAACCCTAAATTAGAGAAAGAGAGAGAAGAAGAGCATACCATCTTCGTTCCCATCGCCGCCATCATCGTCCTCCTCATCATCAGAAGCTTCAATCGCATCAATGTCAAGAAACTTGCTCAATCTCCTGTACTTGTCCCCCATCTCCTCCTCCTCCTCTTCATCCTCCTCCCTCCCCCTTTCTCTCCTTCTCTTCTCCCGATTCTTCCTCCCTTCTCCTCCCATCCCATCTTCAATCAATTTCAGAGATTTCTTGAAACTAAATTCTGAATTGTGAATTGTGAATTGTGAATTGTGAGGGAGGAATTTGGGGTATTTATAGATGCTTTGTGGATCATTGAGGCTAGTTTTAGGGATTGAGGCCCTTCGATTTTTCTTCTTGATGGATCTCTGATCGTTGCTTTTCATCGTCTTTTTTCGGGTTGATCCAATTTCTTTCGGGTTTAGGGTTTCCTCCCATTTTCTTGAGATTATCTTCTTCGTCCTTCGTATTTTCCTTGTATTTTTTTTTTAATATTTTAATTGATTTTTCTGAGATATTTTAATCATAAACTTAATTTCGAACCGTTTGATTCTTTTTGGTTGAGATCTGATGGTTAGAATTCCCTGTGTTGGGCCTGTTTGACTTATTTTTTAGGTTTCTTTTTATTGCAGTTTCCTCGGCCCTCTCTTCTTCTTAATTTTCTTAATTTTTTATGGAAATTTTATTTTAATCAATAGAGTTTCCTGTTTTTTTCCTTATTTTAAATGCATTTCCATTCTACAGTGTTGTGACTGATTAAATAAATTTGACAAATAATTTCTGGAGAACAGAGTTCTGGAAATCTTTAAAAACTGGGCTTGATTTCTTAGTTGATTTATATTGAATTTGATTTAAACAAGTATAAAGAACTGGTTGGTTGTGTTGTAATCGATGATTGACTTTACGACGGACTACTACTACCACTCCGTCAATTTTGGTATGATTTTAGCCGTGGAATTTCAAAAGTAGCATGGAGATGAGATGCATTAGTTACTCCGCAGAACAGTCAGACATTAATCATTCTACTGGACGCTGATTAAGACAATTCTAACTGGGTTCAAGAAAAAAATCTAACTGGAAACTCATTGGTGAAACGGATTCGAATGACTGGATATTCATATTATTCTAATAAAAGATGGTGGATCAAATTTTGACCAGTCAGTCGAAACACCAAATTACCAAACTTGGGTATGTTTAAACAATTTTGTGGGACTCAGTCAACAATGGTGGTTTTGTTGTTAGATTGGATTAAATTAAAACGAAAATGGCGGATTAAAGACCTCCCCAAATAACCCAGATGCATGATAGATTTGGATACTTGATTGTTTTAGTGAGTCAGATGATTAGAAAGTCTGAACCCTTGCCAATGGCATGATCAAAACGGATTCCACTGTTGCACAACCAGGTCTACGTCTTCTGATTTAAACCCAAAATCAGGCTACAACCATCCCATTCCTTTGTCAATTTGTTATACACCCTCTCATATTACCAAACTCAAACGCCTCCATCCACTTGTCCTCCCCTTCCCTCGGAACACCAAATCTTGTTTCAATGGAGAAATGATTTGCCTTTCAAGTGTAAAATGGAGTGATTCATTTTTTCCTTACCAAACAAATGAATATTTCCTTCCCTCTCTCCATTTCCGTCCAAACAAACCCTTAATTCTTTTTTAACTGAATTATCCATTCTTCTTCTTTTCTTTTTTGGTCCAGTACATACCTCAACCACAGTTTTGTACTATTTGAGTATTTGTTAATACTCTTGACCTTTATTAATACGGAGTAAGTAACAATCTATTCATTCCTTAATTGTGGTGCAAAAACAGTACAGAAAGAACGTAGCAACCCCAATTGTTACTTACTCCGTATTTGATACTCCACTCAGGGTTACATTAGACATTGGGAGAAATTTAATTATGTTTTCATGGAATAAAAAATAAATGAAAATATTATTTAATGTACCTAGTGACTATTACAGAGAAAAAATTGCGGTATACTTGAATGCTTTGTTAATGTTTACAGAAACTAAACATTGGATGGTGCATGTATGATGTATGTACTCGGCTACCCTCCCCTGTTTCAAATGTAAACAATTTTAATCACACATTTATAAACTTATACTCGTACGTACTACCTAATTTTATCCATGAAGACAATATAAACAAGACAATATAAACAAAATAATAGAAGTGATAGTGAAAGCATTTGGGTGATGACTGATGACACCCTGGGAACAGGGGCGGCTCAGAGGAGGTTCAGGGCGAGCAGGGGAACTGGGCCTCCAATTTTGTTGGGCCTCACAATCTTCTTTCTGAATAATTATTCTATATATAAAATTATGAGATAATATCTATATATATGGCTTGTAGTGTAGTGGTTTGAGTCTACTTTTTCTGCTTGAAAGACGCCCCTGCCTGGGAATAATGTAGGGAATGGAGGGGGGAATGCATTTTGGTGCAAAAGGTGAAACATGTAGGTGTCTTTTCATGTGCACCATCTGTGTGCTATGAGCTGTGGCCCGTGGAAGTGGAAGTAGCCAACCCAGTTTACCTTGTGCCATCACCGACATTATCGTAACAAAATGTACTCCTACTCCCTACTACTACCACCCTCCAAATCCAATATACTACCGCCTACTACTACTACGCATATATACACACTGTTGCACTGTTGACTACTTTTACTTGAGTATGTTCTAAACAACTCTAGCCTATCAAGCGCCAATCCACACTTGTGTTTGGATAGAAAGAAAGAGAGGGGACATGAAGAAGGGTGAGCATTGTTTTTGTTTAGTTAGCAAAATGGGACGGAGGTATTTGGAGGATAAGAAAAATGTTTAACTCCATTTACTTCCTCAATGACAAATTATTTACCCACTAAAATTGGAGAATTTGAAAAACAAACCTCCCACTCCTATCTCTATTTCCTATTGCATTCTCCATTTCCCTCCTCCCCCTCCCTTTTCTTTCCCTCCACATTTTTTTAATTCTTCTTTTATCCAAACACAATGTTAGGTTCGATTTTCTCAAGACTGTAATACATTATTTTACATTGGGTGTTTACATGTTACGAACTACATACTATAATCTATTTCACATATTCTTATCTGTCATGGTTATATACATTTATATTCTTGTTTGTGATTACTATTAAAACTGACAAAACTTACTCAATCCGATCTGAATGACCCAACTCGATTAACCCCGCACAAACTCAACATGACACCTGAGTTTGACTCGTAACCTAAATCTAACTTGACCTAATCTTAGGTATGTATTAATC
Source organism: Agrostemma githago (assembly GCA_958450325.1). Taxonomy (NCBI): domain Eukaryota; kingdom Viridiplantae; phylum Streptophyta; class Magnoliopsida; order Caryophyllales; family Caryophyllaceae; genus Agrostemma; species Agrostemma githago. The sequence goes on along the minus strand of OY288249.1, from coordinate 67,188,090 downwards.
ACACTTGTACCACTTTTTTGAAAAACGCATATGCGCCCTCAAGTTCCTTAATTATATGATAATTGTGACCATAGTGCGGAGAATCGTCAATCATAATGTTATAGTTAATGGGTACAATAAAACTCAAGTTACGAAGATCTTAATTACTGATGATATTAAGAAGATATGTTCACAATGCTATACGAATTACCCACTTAAGTCTAGGGGTCGTTTGATTGCCCTCTTAAATCATGGAAAGTAGAACTTCCAATGAATTGATAAACTGTGAAGCTGTTTGGTTGTCCAATTTCCGGGAATTGCCACTTCCCAGGAATTGTCACCAAGGCCCCCCTGGTGTGTAGAACTTCCCGCATGAAGTTATTTCCCACATGACAACCAAACAATATTTGTGTAATTCCCATAAAATACAAATTCACGTGAATTTAAGTTTCCGATAACTCTATCTTCCCATGGTGAACCAAATGAGCCCTAGGTATATGTTACAGTTTTTTTGTCAAAAGATACCTAACATTTAAGCCCTATGTAGAAAAGACACCTTAAGTTTTTTTCCCCAAAAGTATCTAAAATTCTCAATTTTTTGTTTAAAGGCACCAAATGCCAATTTCCGTCAAAAAAATAGGGATGAACGTTAGACTTGACGGATGTACCTATACTCTTCTATCAACTACAATACCATAATTCAGACCCTCATTCTTTCTGATTTCCCCAAATAAACCCCTTCTTGATCTTTTGTTTCCATCAATGCCTCTATGTCTCTATCATCAATAATTTTTTTCCTACCCACGTAAAGACTGTCCCTTCCTCCTAAACCACTACAAGAATTTAAGTCTGTGGCGACTACTCTTAGTCATCGTCATCTGTCGCTAAAAAGAGACGCGCGACAGTTGACAGTCGCTAAGAAACAGTCGCAACAGATAGTCGCATCTAGCGACTGAAATCGGTCGCTAAATCCTACGCGCGACCGATTTCAGTCGCTAAAGTTAGCGACCGAAATCAGTCGCTATGGCTGCCCTTTAGCGACTGATTTCAGTCGATGAGAGCGTCAGCTTAACGACTGAAATCAGTCGCTAAGGGGTGTGACGTGGCATCTTTGAGCGTCCTACAGCGACTGAAGTCGGTCGCTAAATGACAAAATTAGCGACTGATTTCAGTCGCTGTAGGACCTGAAATAGGCCGGTTTCATTTACTTCGTTTCTAGCCAAAATCTGCACAAAAACACAAACCAACAACCAAAATACGTCCCACACATCACTCCAAACATTCTAAAGGTCGTTCCAAACGTTACGCCAGCTTCACACTTCAGAATTGGCAACCAAGCATGCAAATGTCTTTAATACACTAAATTAAAAGTGTTGTTACAAACTATTTTCAACAAACATTCACAAACTACAAACTGTTTTCAATCTACTCACCTAATAGTGAAACTAGCTGACGCACCACTACCACTGTCACCACCAAAGGGGTCTCTATAATCTCGAGGTCGGGGAGTGGGGCCGGAGTTACAGTTCTGCTGCTGCATGCTTCTAAGGCGCTGTAGCTCTTCCAGAATTTGTAGGTTAACGGACTCCTGCATCTTCAGCCTCTCATCCTGCATCTTCAGCCTCTCATCCTGCTCCTTCATCTTCTCAACCATAGCCGCCCGTAGCGCCCTCTACTCTCGTATTTCCGACCTCATCTCCTGAACGACGGATGGTACACACTACGTCGAGGTCGCATGGCCCCCCCGAGCATTGGGTGGTGTCCAGTACAGGGAATGGGCGTTCCTCGTACCGTACACCGCTCCCTTTCGGTATCCCTCCGCGACTCTGAACCAAATCGCGCTCGGGTCCATACCTTCATTCTCAGGCTCTCTGGTGGCCTCCATATACGACCTCTACAAGAAATTGGAGTCGTGATTAGGTGAGTTGTAAAGAAAAAAAAAGTAAAGAAGCCTTATGTTTGAAACTTACCCAAATGTCGGCGTCCTTCTGCGTAGCGAACGATCGACCGGTGGTGTCGTCCCCCTTGGTCTTCGTGGCAAGAAATAGCTGCGCAAGCGGAGGGAATTCTCCGGTTTGCTTCTTCAACTGTTGACAGTACATGTAGATTTCTCATTTATATTTATAATGAAAACTTTAACTAAGAATCCAAAATAAACATCAAAGGTAAGGAAATACTAACATTCATCGCCCGCTGGTGCATCGACTGCGACCCACCGTAGTGGGTGCGCTCCGCCTCCACCTCGGGGTCCCCTCCCCGCCTCTTGTTCTTCTTCGCCTGGACGGACCTCTTAAGAAACTTCGGGTCGGAGCGGGCTACTTCGAACTGTTTAATGGCGTCACCTACAATTTATACACTTTGAGATCAATAAGCGTTTTGAAGATATATACAACTTTCTATTCAAGTACGAACACTAATTGAGTAATCAAACCTTTAAGGTATTTGTGTGCCTTCCCTCGTTCGCCAACTTCCACATGTTGTCTTTGTATCTTTCCTTTGCGACGTCCATGTATCTGTCGCGCGCAGCAACCTCGAGACCGTCGTTGTGACAGTGATTCATCTGCAAGATCGTTTGTTGTCATTATATTAGTAATCCGTAAACAATAACAGATAATTAATAAAACAAAAAAAATTGGTGCACCTTAAAGTTGGCAAACCACTTCTCGCGCTGCCACTGAGGCACCTTGGTCCAACTAGTGCAGTAAGTAGTCAACTCATTCATGAAACTATCCTTCACACCAGTCACCACCGCACGAGTCCGAAACCTACACCAAAGAGTGAAATAAGATGATGTCTCAAAAAAAAAAGGAAATACAATGTCTCACCATGTGTTCTCGGGGCTAATAATTAGGCGCCCGTCGTTTGTATATTGAAGCCCTTGGTCCTGTTGTGGTTGTTCTGGTTGCTGATCGTTGTTCACCTCCTCCTCATTATCATCTTGTTGCACCTCGTTCTGGTCCTCCAGCCGAGTCTCCTCCTGGTCCTCCTGCTGCTGCCGCCCCCTGCTGCTGCTCCCACTACCGTACCGTAGTCTGCTGCTCAACGTCATATTTGCAGACATAGTAGAAAGTTAGAAATTGACATCATAATATTGAAATAATTTGCCCAAAACATATAATACAGATTATTATATTTAAATAATATAACTTACTAAAACTATACCTTACTAGAAATCATCGTCACTGTCGTTGTCATCTTCCACTTGCTTACTCGAACCAACCACATCCTCTTCCTCGGAGTCATCTTCCTCATCCTCGTAATTGACCTATAAATCATTGGTCTCGTCCTCCTCCTCGACCATATCACTAGAAGCACCTTCCTCCTCACCACCACTTTCATCGTCTTCAAAATCTTCCCCCACATCCACCTTATTATTGTCATCATCATCAATTGCGAAAAGATTCTCATCAACTGGAGACAATGTTGTACCACTAGAAATGACATCCTCTTGGAAGAGGTCAGTGTCATAGTGCCCCCGTGGCTTAGTTTTAAACACCGCTCACCACTAGTTTACAACTCTGTCGTTCTTTGTGGTTGGGTAAGGCGCGTAGTACACTTGGTGTGCTTGATGTGCAAGTATAAACGGATCGTACTTGGAGTATTTTTTGGTATGATTAACTTCAACTAGTTTGTACCTTTCATGTACTCTAGTACCTTGAACTGAGTTGTCCTTCCATTCGCATTTAAATACCATAGCTCTATACCCACGATCATTTCCAACATAGCACAACTAGAAGATGTCCTCCAGTAGACCGTAGTAATCATCACCCTCAAGTGACGACACACTCACACCGAAATTACATCTACTCCTACTGCTACCATGGGCAAATGTATGGAAATTGAAACCATTAACCGAATACCGGTTCCAAGTCCTAACCTTCCACAGAGGACCTAATGCTAGACTCCTAACCAATTCATCCTGAATATTCCCTGAAATTACATGCTGCTTAAGCCAACTGGGAAACTTTTTCTCATGCTTATTCCAAACATCATCAACATTTAAATGTGGATTAGCAGCTACAAATTCAGTTACAAACTACTTCTCGTACGGCTCCAAAACTTCGCAGTTTGATAACAAGTACAGGTGAGCACAATTGTACTCTTTCTCATCTAATGTCCTCCACCCACCAGCTGATGACAATCCCTCACCTACCTTACTTTGAAAAAAGTCTGGTATGCTGGAGTCAATCGTCTCGGGTGTTTCTAGGTTTAGATTTTTGGCTTTGGTGTTCATTTCTTTCTCGAAATACAGAGAACAGAAGTTGGCTATCTCCTCTGTTAGGTAAGCATTACATATAGAGCCCTCGACTCTCGCCTTGTTGCCAATTTTTTTCTTCAAATGGTTGAGAAATCTATGACAATCATCAAGCAATGAAGTTATTAACAAATTATAGTGTCTAACGTTAGTGGGTAAGTAATAGTTGAAAGGTCTCACCTCTCGAACGGGTACATCCATTAAAAATGTACCGGTCCTCCCGCTTTAGCTTCGTAGGGCAAGTGGACCGGTAGATGCTCCATTGAGTTAAAGAAGGACGGTGGGAAGATCATCTCAAGTTTGCGTAGTATCTGAGGAATTTGATCCTCCAAACGAGTCATGTCGTCATTTGTAACTGTCGACGAACACAAATCTCGAAAAAACTGAGATATCTCAGTGTTAGGATTCCAAACACCTTCCGGCAGCAGGTGCTTCAACGCCACAGGTAGTAACCGCTGCATGAACACGTGGCAGTCGTAACTCTTCAACCCTTGGAGCTTCAGGTTCTTAATGTCCAGACACCGACTAAAATCGGATGCATACCCATCAGGGAACTTCAGTTTCCCTACCTACTCTAACATGACCTTTCTCTGAGCCTTATCAAGGCTAAACAAGGCCCTAGGCTTGGACCCATCCCGCTTGATATGCAATTTCGGACGGTCACAAATTTTTTTCAAATCTTTTCGGGATCCTACGGTGTCACATGTCTTACCCTCTACATCCATGACGGTGTGAATCAGTTGCTCAAAGAAATTCTTCTCAATATGCATCACGTTCAGATTATGTCGGAGTAATAAAGTACTCCAATATGGAAGGTCGAAGAAGATGTTTCTTTAAACTAACCATTTTTTAATTTCTTAAGATCTTTGAACTCTTGATCGGTCCCCTCAACAGTAGATGGGAACTCTGAAATCACCTCCCAAATCCCATCTCCTTGGAGACGAATCGGTGCCTCATCTAGCACCACCTCACCCTTCTTGAAAGCTCTCCTAATCTTCCTATACATGTGACCCTCGGGTAGGAACTGTCTATGACAGTCAAACCAACTAATTTTGCTTGAATTTCTTAGGTAAAATGCTTTACTTTCACTCATGCAACAAGGACACGCTTTTTGGCCCGCCGTAGACCAACCACTCAACATACCATACGCAGGAAAATCGTTTATAGTCCACAAAAGCGATGCTCTAAGCTGGAAATTTTGTTTCAACGACACATCATATGTCTCCACCCCTACTTCCCACAAGTGTTTCAATTCCTCTATCACTGGTTGTAAGTAAACATCCAAGTGGTTTTTGAGATTTTTTTGGCCGGGAACAATGAGAGAAAGGAAGATGAACGGTGGTTTCAGACAAAGCCATGAGGGTAAGTTGTACGGTGTGACCATGACATGCCAGCATGAGTATGACTTACCGAACTGACTGAAAGGGGCGAACCTATCGGTACACAACCCAAGTCTCACGTTACGGGGTTCCTCAGCAAATTCAGGGTAAATCCTATCAAAGCGTTTCCACTCCTCCCCGTCACTAGGATGACACATCTTACCCTCTACACGAGTTTCTTCTTTATGCCACCTCATTTGTTCGGCAATGGTTCTGGTTGCATATAATTTTTGAAGTCTAGGGGCGATGGGAAAGTAGGTAAGTCGACTAAGTGGTATAGGTTTTTTATGCCTCGCAACACTCTTTCCCTTCTTACCCCTCAAAACAATATTCTCATCTACAGTTTTGTATCTACCCTTCCCACATATCTTACATTCCTCAAGCACGACATCGTCCTTCCAAAAAAGCATACATCCATCGGGACAAGCATCGATCTTTTGATGCGGAAGTTCAAGACCTTTAACTATTTTTTTGTATTGTAGAATGTTTTGGTCATAATGTTGTCTTTTGGGATGAGTTTCTCAATCAACGCAGCGACACCGTCTACGCACCCAAAAGGTAGGTTATACTCACATTTAAGGGTCACTACCATAGACGCGACTTCTAACAATGTCACATCACACCCTCCATATAATGGCTTCTCCGCAGCCTCTAACATATCAAAAAAAGCTTTCGCTCGTGGGTTTGGCTCTTGTGGGGTTGGTTGGTCATCGTCGTTAGTGTACACGCTCTCATCATTAAACAAATTGCACTCAACCACATAAACAATCATTCCTTTCACCCCGCCCTCATTCTGAGCAACCTCAGATTCCTCCACATCAGACGTCTCACCATGACAAATCCAATAATAGTAATTTGGGCTAAACCCGTTTGAGATAATATGTTCCTTAATCAAAATATTATCCAAGAATTTGATGTTCTTACATTTCACACAAGGACACCTAAATCTACCCTCTGACGCGTATTCGGGATGGGTTTTAGCGAACTCAAGAAAACTATTAACACCCTCTAAAAATTCCTTTGTGGGACGTCGTCTCTTATCGAATCTTTCCCCATACATCCATTTTCGTTCCTGTCTCTTCATTTTTTTATCTAAAAAAATTGAAACAATAACCACATACAAATTATTTCCTCTAAAGTAATTTACTAATAAATATACACTACTCACATATTCTGTAAAATTCTCAATTCACCTAAACATAGTACTATTTCCACCAAATCCGTCCATAATTACATCACTAAATCGGCATAATTGTATTTCACTTCCAATTTCCTAACACATCAAAACAAACCAATTCATTCAACTACTTAACCACAAACCCTAATTTTATACTAACAATCTACCTATTTCAAATTAGGGAACCTACAGGCAATTAACATGCTTACTACACTAAATATTCCGACAACTAAAAAACTATCTAACCCAATAACTAATTTATTTAAATCGATAAAAACAAAAATTAACAAATAATTAAAACTAAATATAGATAGATAAACATACCTTAAGAAAAATGAGAGAATTGAAGAAGGAATGAAGAGGAATGGAGGAAGGGGCGAGTCTTAGAGAGAGAGAGGGGAGGGTTTTTAGAGAGATAGAGTGAAATGAGGATATGGCTCGGGGGAGGGGGGTGTTTGTTTACTTAAAAAAAAATTCAGAAGCCTTAGCGACCAAATCGATCGCGCGTCCTTTTTTTAGCGACTGATTTCAGTCGCTAGGTCACAGATTTATCGACCAAAATCGGTCGCTACGTCACTATTTTAGCGACCGAAATCGGTCGCGCGTACTTTATTTTAGCGACTGATTTCGATCGCTGAGGATAATTAATTTTTTCAAAATCCGTATCCTCGTCCAGCGACTAATATCGGTCGCGCGTTGTACTTTCAGTCGCTAAATAAGCGACTGAATTTCTCAGTCGCGCGTGGATGGTAGTTATATGGAGTATTTCTTGTAGTGACCACACCTCACCGTTCTCATATTTCAAGTCATTCTTTACTATTAGCATCAACTTAGAGTAACAAATCTCATATTCCTCAAATTTCAACATTAAAGCCCTTCTAACATATAATTAGTAATCCATCTATTTGTTTCGAAGTGTCCATCATGATATATCCTCAAATTAATTAGCACTATAAGTACCCATCTTATAAGATACACATAAACAATGAAATAAAAATGGTTACTAAAAACAAAAATGAATTGACAACAAAAATTAACAATTAGGGTATACTAAAAAATTAGGGTATGTTGTTGATACTCGAAAATTAACAATAATTAACCCATACTTACACTCGAAAATTAGGGTAACTAACCTAAAAAATGAAATTGAACACAAATATTAAATTTGCTTTGTTGATGATTTAGGTGATTATTTACTTAAGGATAAAGAATCGTAATAGAGACTTACCGATTGAGCAATTGAGAATTTTTGAAAAGCATGAAAGTGAAGAGGATTGGTTTTTTGTGGGAAATCAGAAAGAATGAGGATATCCTAGTTGATTAGGGGGAGGAGATAGAAGAGTATATGTACATTTGTCAAATCTAACGTCCATTCGTACTTTTTTGATGGAAATTGGCATTTGGTGTCCTTAAACAAAAAATTGAGAATTTTAGGTGCTTTTGGGCAAAAAAAATAATTAAGGTGCCTTTTCTACATAAGGCCTAAATGTTAGGTACCTTTTGACAAAAAAACCCATTAACGCATGATTTTAAGTAGGTAGGCTAGGATGGATAAGAAATTAAGAATGAGTAAGGCAGGTTTTGAAGTTCAGGGTGATCAGCACGATACTCGAGGGTCTTGATGGCGGAATGACATGAATCAAGCTTATCTACTGCCAGTGAGAGGTTGACATACATCACATGACCGTTTCAAGAGCCCCAATGGTCGTATGCATCATGGTCGACTCGAGCATAACAGCATTACCATCCTCTTCTAACTGCCTTGTGATGCTTACAACCTGACTCAATATTATCCTTCGTTGGAATTGCAACTGAAATTCCACGGTTTCGCGAATACTTTCAATCGCAACCAAGTGAGACTGCATAGCCGAAGCAAATGATTCCAAAACCGAGGATTGCGTTGACATAACCTCTTGAACTTGAGCCTTAAAATCAGTAATACCCAACATAAACTCAGGTGGTATCTCGAGAATACGAGAATTGGCCTGGTCATTGCCAGAAGGAGGACCTTCGCCCTTATGTAGGAGTTATGTCCACTGTCCTACGGATTAACCCGCTTAAGTTTATATATCCGATATGTCTTGCTAGAGGTCGATGTCGGGTTGACATGTAAATAGGTTACGCGTCTGATAGTCTTAAGTGGGCCCATTGGGTCACACGTACGGGATATTATTAATATATATCGTTATTAAATATATCGGGTCAGTAGTAATACGAACCCAGTTGCGTTGTTGGGTTATGGTAATTATAGTTATGGTAATAATTTTAATTATGATAATTAGAGTTATGATAATAAACTAATTCTAGCTTTTTATCTCCTACATAAGGAGGTTCATATAATGAACCAACATATGGAATTAAGAGTATTGACTCATAATATATATTCTTCTTATAAAGAGTTATAAGAGAGATATAGAGAAAAGTTGTGAGATGGGCTCACATACTTTTATACTAACATATACGCCGCAGTTCTATACCCACATTGATACCAAAGGAGGCATCACATTTGGGCTGCTTTATTCTGTCCGTGGAAATTATTTATCATGTCCGTGGAGATTATATATATACTTCGGTTTATTATATTTCTTATTAATATGTTGTTCCGCTGCAAATAAGGTATAATTATTATCTCTTTACTTTTGTCTTTTCGGTTAATACTTGTAACATGTCCTTGGGTTTAAGGGATGTAACCCTACAGTGGAATCAGAGCCTATATTACGTTGCCTAAATCAGATCGACGTGTATCTATGTCTCATAATTGGTTATGAGGGATTCCACCCGCGTATTAATAATTTGATTATATGTTCTGTCGAGAATTGTTCTCGTTGTTTCTATATTTTCGCGAGATATTTATATTGATGATTATGCCGTATCTCTTTGCCGCCAACTTATATACGGAGTATCGTTTTACATTGTCATGTGTCATGTTGCATACACACTTTTGGTGTACAATATTGATTAATTATTATATGATAATTCATGTGTATATAATATGTTGGTGGAGTATTTGATACTCCGTTATAATGAACGTACTATGAGTTTGTTTCATATCAGAAGAATAAGTTGAAAACGTTTCATCCTTTTGACGGCTAATCTATCAAATTATCAATAAGTTTAGGGTTTGTGTTATTTTACGAATTTAATTTTGTTAAATTCTAAAATTGATTCTTAAATTAATTTAAGATCTAAAATTGATTTTCTAATTTAATTTAAGTATTGATTATGATTTAATTTAGTTTTGCCCTAAATTGATCCGCTATAATCTCAATTTTCTTTGTTGACGATGAAACTAATTAGATTAGTCAAGATTAGATTGAAATTAGAAACGTAAAATTACTAGAATTTATTGTTGACGATGAGACCTAATAAGATTAGGACAAGACTCGTTTTAATTATGGTGGAGACGAAACGAGGCCAACTCGATTGGTACGAGTGTGACTCAGTCGACACGAGTGTGTCCTATTCGGAACGGGATGATCCGGGCGGTACAGGTTTGACCGAGATGACACAATATTTACTCGGACGACGACGTGGTGTCGGGTCAATTGACGCTTTTAAGAAAAATCATTTTCTCGCGTTTGTGTGTTGATGTAAATGTAATACCCCGTATTTTTCAAATAATGTTCAAATTTTAAACATTTATTTAAACAAGTTTAACACCTGAAAAATTATTTTCCTGGACTAAAATATTTTATTTTAGTCGAGTTACAATTTATTCTATTATAAAAACAAGATTATTTATTTATCAAATTATTAGCATTTCAACTTTTCGTTAAATAGAGTTTAAAACTCGTTGAATAATTTTTATGAATAGTAACCTGTCGTTCTGACAAATTAAAATATTTTCTCGTCTCGTAAAATTTAAAAATGATTTATCGAATTTTTAAAATAATGCTTCAAAACGCGGTTATACAAAGACGTGAACAATGAAGGAGTTATGTTCACTGTCCTATACTGATTAACCCGCTTAAGTCTATGTATCCGATATGCCTTGCTAGAGGTCGATGTCGAGTTGACATGTAAACAGGTTACGTGTCTGGTAGTCTTAATCATGCCCATTGTGTCACACACAATGTGTATGGGATATTATTAATATAACGGTATATTAAATATATTGGGTCAGTAGTAATACAGACTCAGCTACGTTGTTAGATTATGGTAACTAGAGTTGTGATAATAATCTAATTATGGTAATTGGAGTTATGGTAATACCCTAATTCCACCTTCTCATCTTCTATATAAGAAGTCTCATACGATGAACCAGTATATGGAATTAAGAGTATTGACTCATAATATATATTCTTCTTATAAAGAGTTATAAGAGAGAAGTTGTGAGACGGTCTCACAAACCCTTATACTAACATATACGTCGCAGTTCCGTACCCATTTTGATACCAAAGGAGGCATCACATTTGGGGTGCTTTATTCTCCCCATGGGAGTATTTATTCAGTCCGTGTAGATTATATATATAGGAAGGGAGGGAGGGAGGGAGAGAGAGATCAAATAAATCCATCATATGTAATTAAGTTTATATTAAAGTTACAGATGCCATACGATAAAGTTGCATTCACCATATGTAATTAAGTCTATATTAAAGTTACAGATGTCATACGATAAAGTTGCATTTGTTCAAAATAAATATGTAACTATAACATTCAGCACTGTTATCACTTCAAGTGATAAAGTGTAACTTTGTAACTCATCTCGTGTAACTTTAAGCACTTTTTGTGTAACTTTAACACTGGAACTTATGAACTTAAAAAAGTTGTTGACCTTGAATTCATAGTAACGGAATTTCGAGCATAGATTTGATTGAATGAATGAATGAACGTGATGATCGATGTGAGCGTTTTTTTTAAGGTTTTGATGAACCTGTAACGTGAATGAATGAATGAGGAATGAATGTGATTATGGGAGTTATTGTTTCCTAAAATCATGAGAGTTGTTTTAGGATACTAAATCTTCCTTTTTTTTAAATACAAAATATTAAGATGCATCTTGTCCATCCATCTTCATCCCATCCAACGGATGAGATGAGGATTTAGGGACTCAATACTTATAAGGGACTCATTAGAACTCATCTCTCTCTCTCTCTCTCTCTCTCTCTTTATATATATATATATATATATATATATATATATATATATATATATATATATATATATATATGTAATTTTAGTCAAAATTTTAAATTCATTTGATCATATTTTCGTATTACGTACTTTATACACTAATTCAATCATACTATTGACATATTATGTTGAAAGTTTAGTATTATTGTTGTTGTTGTTGTTGTTGTTGTTGTTGTTAGTTGTTGTTATTATTATTATTAATCAATCATATGTCGCCATGATTTATTGAAAAATATGGTCGCGAGTAACAAATTACTACGCAAATTTAATTGAAATTAATACGAGATTCAAATCTAATTACTATTAGTCGCTAATAGTCTGAATGGGGTCTTTCTCCTTCAACAAGTTACGATAAAACGGAGTGGATCGATAGAGACCATCATAAGCAGCTAATCTTTCAGCAATCTGACTTGTATCAGCACCACTTTTACAACAAGGGTGTAGAGGTGGTAATGGACAATCGCTTCGTAGTCGAATCTACAAAATAATAATAAAACATTAGTGTTTAACAATTCCGTTAGAGTGTTACATTTCAAATTAAAAGACAAAGAAAATGGAATCGATCACTTACCCATACAAAATGTTCTATAAACTCGAGAAGAACCATTGACACGATCCTTGTGGGAAATCCTTTTCTTGAATTGATGGTCGTGTTGGTAAATTTATGGAATTTTGCACCAACGATATGCATACAAAAATTGATTCATAACGGTTTGCTGCGATAATACACAACATAGCTTCAAACCATTTATTGCGTGGAGCGACACCATCGTCGAAATGGTTTGTTTGATTTCAAAGGGCATCAAATCATGCAGCCGTGTTCATTTCAATATATAATTCCGAGTTTTCCAGCAACTCGTCCAATAAATCACGTCTAACTTGTCGCCAATTGTTTTCATCACCGTAGATATCGTGCGTAATGCATCGAAACCCGCAATTTCCATCACCTATGACATCCACACATTCAAGTATAGAGGGTACCAAGAAACTATGAATGTGTGTAGGGTACGGGAAAGCTTCATTATATTTTACAGGTGAACCTCCATGTCTCCCTCTTTTACAACTTCGTTTTGGAATCTCATTCGCTTTCGCTTTTGGATTCTTTTTCTGATTGGAGGGAAACTTCTTCGTAGCATGTTCATGTTTACTAGGGTCTCTTTTTGTCGAGTGCTTCGATGGCCGTCCTTTTGTCTTTTTTACTTGTGGGTCGACAATATTAGGTGGATGTAACACATTCTCAATATACTCGGAAATCTTTTGCATCATTTGTACACCACCATTTACCACTTCATCGAAAAGCCTATGTAACCTGTCTGCCTCTTCCGACTCCTTATCCACCACTCCGTCTTCGACCCCAACCCTGATATCAAAAGTCTTCCAAAATGGGTAAATAGAGTCTAGTTCTATGCAACTATCTACACGTTGTAAAACACAACTATAAATATCATGATTACCTAAATATTAAATCAATACAATTGAATAATGTTTCTTTCAAAATACCTGCATTTCAAAATATGTCCAAAATAAAAAAGGATTACTAACAAGGGAGTAATAAACACTCGGCTTGAACTCAAAATCGGGTTTTCAAAAACTTTACCTAGACAAACTATACAAAAGTGAAAAAGAACACAAAAAGAACAAAACACAAGAAAACAAAACAAATACTCCCTCCATCCCAAAGAGATGTTCCCATTTCATATGGGCACATCTCTTAAGGAATATAGTTGTTTATTTCAAGTGGGTCCAAGTGTAAACAAAAGAAATAATTAAAAAATATTGTTAGACCAAATATGATGGCACAATTGTAAATGATGAAAAGGGAAAGGATAATATTGTAAAAGTTGATAGCCAAATAAGGAAATAATCAAAATGGGAACAAGATAGTGGGAAATCCGTTTTAGGAAAGTGGGAACATTATAGTGGGATGGAGGGAGTACACAAGTACAGCCAAGCACTCCAAACTCCATCAAGTCAAGACAATCCACAACCACCAATTCCAAAATGTTCACCAAGTGAACCTTCAAATAGCATTCAAGTCCATACTCTCATACAAATAAGAGAAGGGGATAAGACGAAGGTAGAAGATATTACCAAGCGGTCTTCATTTTTGCTACCTTACATACCCGTGCTAAATGGTCGGTGGTGTACCTACAAGAAGGAGAATGCAAGGCAATACAAGTGACACAGAAACAAAAATAAAAGAAAAGAAAACTAAAATGAAGAAGAAAAGGAAAAAAAATTGGGTTTTTGATTTTTAAAGGAAAAATGAAAAAGAAAAGGATAGTAGATCCCTCCCCCACACTAAACTGTGCATTCTCCTCAATGCACGAATAGGGGAAGAATCGAAAAAAAAAAATTGGAAAATCTTTTTGAATTTTTATGGTTTTTCGATTTTTTTTGTGTTTTTCAAAATTAAGTAAGTTAAAATAAGATAAAGAAAAAAAATAAAGAAAAGAAGGTGGCGGGTCTAGGTGTAATCACGTCACCTAGTCCCGATTCCACGCGAATCGGAAAAATCAAAAGAAAAAGAAAAATTTGGATTTTTCAAATGGTCTTGGTGCGATCAATTCACCTAAGACCGGGAGCAAGAATCAGGTCCTTCTTCTCTAAGGTACCTGCAGTAAAACCTCACGTGTGTAACGGCCCAAGTAGGGTCACGGAGGGGCTGACAACTTTCCAAACCAACAGAAATAATTATCACAAATAACAATTGCCAAAACTGGCGCAGCGGAGACTGATAAAGATTACTGATAACATAAGAAACAACAACCACGACTGACATCCGACGCCCGGCACCTCCCTCACACTAACACTAATGACACTCAACCACTCACATAGGACCTGGGGGACGAGGTGGTGGGTAGTAAGACCCTGGTGGAGGTATACCAAAGAACCAGTCAAAGTAATGTTGTTGTTGTTGCAACATCCTTTGGTTCTCCTCTGTCGCCAACCTCGCTGCTTGGGCATCCCTAGAAGCGTCCCTGGCTACCTCGTAGCCATCTCAAGCCCACTCAAAACTGTCTCTAGAGTAGGTGTAAGAGTCATGCGCAGTATCGCGCGCATCCCGAGCTACGTTATAAGCATTTTGGGCCAAGTTGAGGGAAGTGGTCGAGTTCTCCCAAGTCTGACGTGTACGATCATAGACTTCTCCCCATTGGTTATAAAACTCCTCCGATCCGAAGAACGAAAAGTGTCTCGGAGGACTCATGTTAACGTCCTCCTGGGAACCGGGGGTAGACTGGGTGAAAGTGGAGTGTCGGTGTGGGGTGAAGTCAGAAATATCGGGGGTGAAGAACTGTGAGGTCTGCGGTTCGGTCTGACGGGAGGAAGAGGGTCCATGGGATGAAGATGGTAATGTTCTCTGACCCTCGGCCCGGAAGGTTTCGTCTTCTGGTTCCTCCTCTGACACATCTACTACCTCGACATCATCATCGCCAAAGTCTAGAGGTCCCTCAGGGTAATTAACCTGATAGAACTTACCACGGGCATGATCCCGAATGTACTCTCCAGACCTCTTTGACATGCCGAAGTTCTCCTCAACATCATGTAACACCCCGTTATTTTTCAAGTCAATTATAAAGCTTGACTTTTCTACTTTTATTTAAATCGGGTTCTACGTTGGAAAAATATTTTCAATATCGTTATATAATTTAAAGTTTTTGGGCCCTTTTAGAGTAAAACATTTTTGAACTATTTTAAAAGTGGAGCGTTATTTTATCGACGGTGTTCGTTTTGCGTTAGGCTTGACCCAAACACAAAACAAAAAATCTAAATTCCTATTTAAACCCACAAAACCCCCACTAGCACAAACTCCTCTGTATTGTTGTTCTTCCATCTTCCTGCCGCAATTCTTCCCCTTCTGCTTTCTATTCCACTCAATCCTCCGACGTCACATAATTGGTCCTTGATCCTTGCTCACAGCAACACGTTTTTACATCCGTCTTCATCAATATCGTAAGTACTTTAATAAACTAATCTCTTTATTCCCTAATTATAATTTTTGGGAGAATTCAGGTCTCATATATATTAAGTCTCGCTTCTTACTTTCTAAAAATCGTGGTCACAGTGTTTGTCGGGATGTGGTGTGAGTTCTTATGGGATCAGAATTTTGGGTCAATTGTTAAGAGTATTGCCGCCTTCTTTCTTCGTGTAGGAATTATTTATCAGACGAGTGTCATTGAATGGCTATTGGACGGTGTTATTTTGTCAAGGCCTCACTAAATTTTGAGTTTGGGATGCGCTATTAAACAAGAAACTGGTTCACGAAACTATGTTGCACACTTTATATATAGTGCAATGAAAGTTGATCAGGTTTGGAGTTCTTAATGCAATTGTAATTGGAGGTTGCAGTAGTGGGTTAATGCTTATCTTATAAGCTCACTTTTAATTTGTCGGATACACACTTGGCAACATGTGAATCATCGGAGTAATATTATTTAATAGGCAATTGGGACTGTTCCGTACTTAAAGTTGAAAGATGAGAGTGTCTTCAGGAAACCCTATCATGGTAGAGTGTTACATTGAGTTAATATCGTCTTGATATTAGTTGGAAGGTTATATGATTGAACCATTTATATTATTTGTAGCTTGTGAGTTCGAGGAAAAGGAATTATTGGAATAGTACTAATTGAGCTTTGACCATCTTGAGAGGTAAGGACGTTTCCCTTTTCACATTTAAGTAAAGAGCATGTTCGGTTCAAATTATATTTTTAAAGCGGTTTTATAAATTATTTTGTCAATGGTGAATTTTTATGATACTCGTAATATTTTGAATATTGAACTTGTGACATGAGTCACACATTGATATTGTTTTGGTAAAAATTTTGGAGATTATAACAGACTCTGGGAGCTCTGTTGGTCTAGTTGGTTTAAGGTGCGTTTACGACGTTCCTGGGACTTCGTCCTGAAACTAAACTCTTGGCCCGAGTTATATTTGAGTGGGGTAACCGGCCCCCACTTTGTAGGTAGTTAGACTTTCTCCTTTGGCAGCATCATCCTACTGACTGTCCAAATGCGAGAGGTGCGCACTATATAAGTCGAACTAAGCACAGGTGATACCTCTAGACCGTGCAAGGGTAGGACCTTGGGCACACAGGTGGTGAAAAATATATTTTGGTTGGTTTTGATTTTGACTACGATGTTTTGAAAGTATTGTGGTTTGGTTTCGAGACGGTGGATTTTAACTCTGGTTTCAGTTTACTACAAATTATAATTATTGTGTACGTTTTCATTATATTATACTTTTACTCAGCTTTGCTGACGTCCTTTTGTTTTGGGTCGTTCCCCCGCTGGAACCTGTACCTATTTGTGTTTTGGGTACAGTTGATATGTACAATTAATATGTTGCATGGGTGCATTTGGTTCGGGATGCTGAGCGAGGAAGGATTTTATTATTTAACGTTCACCTCCAAACCATTTATATTTATGTTGAATTTTGGGTTGAAGTTGTTTTAAACCGTTTTAAATTTTGTGGGACTTAAGTCTTCCACTGCAACGTTTTCATTTAATTATTTATCGGATTTACATTTCTTTTTAACTCATATACTATTCCTTTGCCTTGCATTTGGCCTTGTGAGCTAAATGCGGAGTAACGGCTTTAAATTTTCCTATTTTATTCTTCTATTTTGGTCGCAAAAATTTAGGGCTGTTACACATCAAGCCGTACCCAATCGGGGTTAGGCTTTTCAATAGCTCGAAACTCAATAATCTTATACAGAAACAAACTGTTATAATCCCCTTTTTGGGGCCAAACAAGAAAAGAGCAATAGGTTTCATCTAAGTAAATCCCGACTCCGATCACTGGTGCTAAGTCACTAAAGTCCACGTTCAAGGCTCTAACTACCATCGTGACTACGCCACCACAAGAAATGTTCTCGCGGTTGCCCTTTGCAACCTGGGCAAAATGCGTAGCTAGGGCCTCAGACATGTCAATAGAAGGGTCTCTATTCAAAACCGCATACTCTAACAATTGCACAGCAGTGGCACTACAGTTATGATGCGTATCATAGTTCGACAGAAAAGAATTGGCTATGATACGCGCCAAATACTTGAGGATGGGGTTCCAGATGGAGAATGAACGCATCTTACCCTCTTTGAAGGTCCTTTGGCGGGCAATTTTAAACCAAAACCGATCACGGGCAAATTTTTCATACCTAGTTTACCCCACTTGAGGCCCTCCTAAAACTGAAGTGGGTAAACCAAGCAATGCACCAAAATCTCTCAAGGAGAAAACATACTGAATTTCTCGCAACTGAAAAGTGACGGTGGGGTCGTCACCACCACCAAACTCAAAAGTTGCGAAAAATTCACAAGTGAGTTTTTGAAAAGTCTCCTCTTTTGACATATAAAATCTAATCAGTCCGAGATTTTGACACATTACTCGGACCTGCGGTTCAATACCCATTCGCTGAAGAACATCTCTAGCAGCCCAACGAGTTGGCTCAATTCTAAAATTCCAGAATTTCTTAAACTTTTCAAGCTGAGTTTTCTTAGCGAAACTAACATCAGAATCAGAGTGCCGGAAATTACGACGAATAGGAGGGTAACGTACCTCTAGCGCAACAGGTTGTTCGTGCGAGACGGAGTAGCCTTGTGCTTGAACGGGCCTTGGGACAGATTCGTCCCGGACTTCGGTCGGCTCGTCGGAATGAGACACTACAAGAATAGATGCCCCTGGCGTCCATCCAGTGGCTTCCGTCAGTGGACAATGTACGGGTCCGAGCGTCCGCAAACAGACGCCAGAAAGTGGATGCCACGACCATTTGCCTGCTTTTTGTCCGGGCGTCCACTATTGGACGCAAATAAAATTGGCGTCTGACAGCGCACGCCATGGGTGGCGTCTGAGTGTGGACGCCAGTTGTCCCTGGATGGCGTCCACAGTCGGACGCCATATGCTTAACGTTGGCGTCCGACTGTGGACGCCATCCAGGGACAACTGACGTCCACAGTCAGACGCCATGTCCCCTGAATGCTGCCAATTTTGATCGCTTTTAGCTTCCTCCGGCGTCTGGCATGGCGTCCGTTATTGGACGCCATATACGCTGATGCATGGCCGTAAACAAGCGTTCGATGTCTAGCCAAAACCTGCAAAATAAACAACTGTCGACCATCCACAAGACCTCAATCTCATTCACTCTCAATCAACCAAAACACTTCATCTCTCGCCACATTTATGCTCAAAAAACATTCATATAAAAAAGTTTTAACATACGGTTTAAAGGTACATAAATCTAAACTAGGACGAAGATACATAATCCATAAATCCAGTTACAACAACAACAAAAAACAATCAGCTAACTGTGAAGCTAGCTGAAGCAACAGAGTTACCGCCATCCCCGTTAAAGGGGTCTCTGTCGTCTGGAGGGGAAGGGGGACGACCTTGGTTGCATTTGTTGAACATGGCCTGAAACATGGCCATCTGTTCCTGCATCTTCTTTATCTGCTCCGCCTGCTCCTTCAGTTGCTCCTTCATGGCCTCCTTTTCTGGGTCGGGCTCCTGAGATCCGGCTGGCGTATACTCCATCTGTGTGGAGGTGCCGAGACGTGGCAGTCGTGACTCTTTAACCCTTGCAGTTTTAGGTTCTTAAGATCAACATAGCGTTTGAAGTCGGAGGCGTACCCATCAGGAAACTTCAACTTCTCTACCCACTCCAACAACGCCTTTCTCTGAGCCTTGTCAAGTGTGAACAAGGCTCTCGGTTTGGACCCATCCCGTTTTATGTGCAGCTGAGGACGGTCACAAAAAATCCTTACATCTCGCCGGGAGCCGGTAGTGTCACAACTCTTCCCCTCCACATCCATCACAGTGTGAATCAACTGCTCGAAGAAGTTTTTCTCTATGTGCATCACATCTAAATTGTGACGAAGTAACAAAGTCCTCCAATATGGTAGGTCAAAGAATATGCTACGTTTAAACCAACCATTTTTCAACTTTTTGATATCTTTGAACTCCTGCTCGGTTCCGTCAACAGTGGACGGGTAATCGGAAATCAACTCCCATATTTCATCTCCGGGGAGTCGATCAGGTACGTCGTCAAGCACAACCTCACCCTTCTTGAATGACTTCTTATTCTTTCTATACGGGTGACCTTCTGGTAGGAACTGCCTATGACAGTGAAACCAACTTACTTTACTAGAATTTGGAAGATAAAAAGCTTTGCTCTCATCCATACAACACGGACATGCTTTCTGACCCGTAGTAGACCACCCCGAGAGCATACCGTACGCGGGAAAGTCGTTTATAGTCCACAACAGAGCTGCTTTCAACTGAAATTTTTGTCTCAGAGAGACATCATAAGTTTCGACCACATTTGTTTCAATTCCTCAATAACAGGTTGCAAGTAAACATCCAAATGATTTTTTCGGATTTTTGGGACCAGGCACAACAATAAGAGATAGAAAGATGAAAGGCTGCTTCAAACACAACCAAGGAGGTAGGTTATAAGGTGTGATCATCACAGGCCAGCAAGAGTACGACTTACCAAATTGGCCGAAAGGTGCAAACCCATCAGTACACAACCCTAGCCTTACATTTCGTGGTTCTAACGCAAAGTGGGGATGTAGTCTATCGAAACGCTTTCACTCCTCACCGTCACTCGGATGACACATCTTCCCTGGTACCCTAATATCCTCCTTGTGCTACCTCATTTGCTCCGCTATGGTTTTTGTGGCATACAATTTTTGAAGCCTTGGCGCAATAGAGAAGTACGTAAGCTGACTTATTGGGATCGGTTTCTTACCCCTAACACCGCTTTTCCCTTTTCTACCCCTCAAAACAATATCCCCCTCAACCGTCTTATACCTACCCTTACCACATCTCTTACATTCATCTAGCATCGCATCGTCCTTCCAAAATAACATACATCCATCTGGACAAGCATCAATCTTTTGATGCGGGAGTTGAAGGCCCTTCACAACTTTTTTGGTTGTGTAGAAAGTTCGGGTCATGATATTGTCTTTCGGGATTACTTTCTCGAGCAAGGCAGCAATACTATCGACACAGGCAAAGGGTAGGTTGAACTCACATTTAATGCTGACTACCATAGATGCGACTTCTAACAAAGTCACATCGCACCCTCCGTATAACGGTTTCTCCGAAACGTACAACATGTCGAAAAACGCCTTCGCTCGTGGGTTAGGCTCTTGTGGGTTAGGTGAGTCTTGTGGGTTGGGTGAGCCATTCCCATATGTGTTCTCGTTGTTAAACAAGTTGCACTCCACTACGTCAACTATCATATCTCTCAAACCCCCCTCATTTTGACGGTTTTCGGGTTCCTCAGACAGAGGTGGCTCACCATGACTAATCCAATTATAATAATTGGATGAAAAACCATTATAGATGACATGTTCCTTAACTACAAGGACATCAAAAAATTTAATGTTCTTGCATTTAGTGCACGGACACCTAGCCTCCCCCCTCGATGCATAGTCTACTGACTTTTTAGCGACCTCGACAAATGATTCCACACCCCTCAAAAATTCTACGGTGGGACGTCTCTTCTTATCAAGTCTTCCCTTATACATCCATTTCCGTTGAATTCTCTTCATTTTCTATGTTAAAAAAATATATATCAAATTAAAGTTTAATTTCTCTAACTTAATTTAGAACTTACTAAACAAAAATTTAATCACCATTTAACTTAAACTTAATTTCTCTAACTTAACTTCCATAACTGAGTTTCCTCAAGTTAATCACTAATACGTCAAAGTAGACCCGAATGACTTCTTAATTTAAAATTGATCTTACAAAGATTAGTCACCGAATTTAATCACAAATGTAACCACAATTTAATCCCAATTTACGAAAACCCTAGCTAATTTATCAATTAAATCCCAATTTAACCGAACAAAACAGAAAAATTCATGGCTTAGGTCAAACATAAACAGCTTAATCAGGTCAAATAAGGTCAAATTTTCGGATACAGATATGGGAACTCCGAAAGCCCCGCTAACACCTATTTAGAACCCCGATCACGATGGAAGTGGTTTCGAAAAAATCTGGCATTATTACGACACCTTTTGGTCCGTCCTAAGTCACACAAAACCTCAAGGAAGGCCCTAGAGGTCATTCTAGCTCAATTCAACCAAATTCATCAAACCCTAATCAAATTTGGGCTAGCAAACTACTCAATTTTTTAGCCCTAAACAATATTAACTAATCTACCACATCAAATTTGGGCTAAACTAATCAACCTAATCAAAATTTATTAGCCCTAAACAATATTAACTAGCAAACTACCAATAAATAATAATAACAATCAAACACAAGAACTAATTATAATGAATAAGAATTAAGTTAAGTAAGAAAACATACCAAAATATAGAGTAGAGGAATGAAAAATGGAGGAGAGGATTGGAGATGGGGCTCGGCGAGTAAGGGAGGATGAATGTAGAGAGTGTTTTTTTAGAGAGTGAAGGGGGAGAAAGGGGTTGGCGAGTATTTGACGCGGAATTTAGTCTACCGGGCGTCCACTATCGGACGCCACACAGTGGACGCCATTTAGTGTACATGGCGTCCGCTTGTGGACGCCCGTTAGGCTCACTTTCTTCCTTCCCCAGCTCAGTCGGACGCCAAGTTTGGCGTCTGATGGTGGACGCCCGGAAGTATTTTCAGACGCCATTTAGGCGTCCATATACCCAGGACGCCCACCAGGCGGACGCCCGGAGCTGGTTTTCTTGTAGTGAGAAGAGGACGTCGAACCCGAATGGCGATTGAGCATAGCCGATAACCTCTTCCTTGCAGTTTGCTTGATTTTCTTCATAATTGATGATTGAAGTAGGTGATTATGGTGATGGAGGTTAGGGTTTAAGGTTGTCAAAATTGGAACGATTTCTCAAAAACAAATTCCTAAAAGATGATAGGAATTTGATAAGGATGAAGAATATGGGGTTGGATTAATTTTTAGTGAAGAAATTGGGTGATTAGAATGAATTTAGAGGGATAGGATTTGGGATTTTTTTTTTGGGTTTTTGGGGTTTATTTGAGGAGAGAGATAGGGAAAAGGGTGATATGAAGAAGAAGAAGAAGAAGGGTGCTTGGGTATAAGGGTGACGCGGGGTGAAGTTTCACCCGGTGGTCACCATCGGGTGAAATTGCACCCGACGGTCTTCAGACCGTTTCTCGTCAATTCCGCGTAACTCACCGTCGGGCGAAATTTCGCCCGGTGAGATTCCACCGGGTGAAATTTCACCCGATGAAATACCGTCAAATCCAAGTCGCAAATAAATTTACCGTCGGCGAAATTTCGCCCGGTGAAATTTCACCCGACGGATTTTCCGTCAATTCCACTAATTCCAGCAAAATTGCCATCGGGTGAAGTTTCACCCGACGGACCTCGGGTCACAATTCCACCGGGCGGAATTTCACCCGGTGGGATCCTCCACTCGATATTAGACTTTTGCTGCGAAAATTATCTTCAACTTGGTCCAAACCAACCTCAACTCTTCGATAAAACCACTCTTCTCAATCCATGTATTAGATACATGGAGGAAAGCTCTTATAGTCATTGTAGAATAACCCAAAAAACTCCAAAAGAAATCTTCACAATTCCTGCAAATACCATAAGAAACAAGCTCCAAAAGAAAAATCCAAAAGCTATTGTTCGAGGAAAATAAAAGGAGATAAGAATATACAAATATTTTCAAGGTGGTTATTATGGACACCACCAAACCAAATCAAATCGTTTGAGCTTAGTCGGGGTTGCTTAAGAAGCAACCCGAAGTACCATGTTTCTTGTTCTTGAAGATAACACCATCAACCATACGTTCTCTCCTTGGCCTTGGCAAACCCATAAGACAAGCTACCTCCGGTAGCATCCCCCACTCATTAATAACTTCTTCTTCGGGAGCTTGACCAAGTATAAGGAAAACGCCATCGTCATCACTATCATCATAGTAGACATCTTCTATGGATGGTTCCTCGGTACAAAGTCGGTACATAGGAAAACGCCATCGTCACCGGTGACATAGTCAAATGACGATGCAAAGTTTAGTGGATTAGAATTTTGGTAACTATCTTGTGCTAGAAATTCGTCATCGGTTGGTATTTCCACCATATGGTCCCACAATTCCTTACCGAAAGGGATATTTGGCAAGAAGGCGGGCAATACAAATTGAATGGTGCTATTACCAACATTAAAAGATAGTTTTCCCTTTTTCACGTCAATAATTACTCCGCCGGTTGCTAGGAAAGGCCGCCCTAATAAGATAGGATTGCGTTCTTCAACGAGCATATCAAGAACCACGAAATTGGTAGGTATGTATAAAGGACCCACCTTGACCATAAGATTCCGTGCTAACCCGATTGGCACTTTCGAAGTACCGTCGGCCATCTGAACGTTAAGCGGAAAGTGTACCATCCTTGGAATATTAATTGTTTGAGCAATAATCAATGGCATAAGGCTAATGTCTGCCCCTAGATCACATAATGCTCGGTGTATCTCAACATTGTCGATCGAACAAGGTATGGAGAAGCTACCGGGGTCACCAAGTTTAGTAGGAATGGTAATTTTTGGGGTGACCCTAGGTAGTGTTGGAATTTCCTTCTTCATGGTAAAACTCAAGATCATGTCCCTTTTATACTCGGTCGGAGAAGGCATGGAGGGACTAGTTTCTAAATTCTCTATCAAATCGGTGAATGTTATATACTCCATAGCTTGACCATTTGAGGGGTTTTGAGGCTTATCATTCAAGGGTGGTACTTCCATTCTAGAGAGTAGGTTCATGTCTTCTATTGGAATTTGTTCAATGATGTAGGTAAGGTCTCCTACAAAGTATTTGGATGGATCTCTTTTTGGTCTTTCGGTTACACCCTTGACCACATTCTCATCGAATTCATTGATTGAGGAATGAGATGTAAGAGTTTGTGGATAAGAGGGTTTCACCGGTCCCTTGTTGCTCAATACCTTTCACGGATTCTTGATTGGAAGAATTGGTCAGTTCATGAGAAAATCGAGCTTGTGAGGCGGCACGTGCCTCTAAAGCTTCAAGTCTAGCTCGATTTGATGCATTTTCTTCCAATAGATACTTGATCGTTTGTTGAATGTCATAAAAAGGTTGAAAGTTGCCTTGAGAATGCCTTGGATGACCTTTATTATGTGGAGGATAGATTCCAAAAGGAGGACCGTAGCTAGTTCGAGGTGGTCCTTGAGAATAAGAATAACTTTGATTGAATTGATTTACAACCAATATTTCTTCACTGGATGGTTGAGAATGGGACCCAAGTGTAGCCATACTTGAATCCTTGGATGTTGGTTAAACAAAGATGGGGTTTTGAGGAATGCAGAAATTGGTGGAAGATTACAATATCAAGTTGTTGCTTCGGTCCACAATATTTCCAAGCGACTTGTTCTCCGAATGGGGATCAAGCAACCTAAATCAAAAGTATACCTAGCAAAAACTTAACAAACGATGAGCCTCCTAGCACCTAATGGCACTAGGGTAGGAGGAAGGAAAAAAACAATTAACCAAGCACAATCAAAACAGAGACTTAATCAATTAACTAATCGCCGCCTCCCCGGCAACGGCGCCATTTTGATGCGCGCTTTCAATGACACGCATGCAAACAATACTTTTAGTCCTAACTCACTACTGTGTAGTAGCGGCAAGTCGAGGTCGAACCACAGGGAGGCGGTTAAGCGCTATCGGTTAAGTCTAGTGTTAATTGTGATTGGGGTTGAGCAGGGGGGTTTTGAGACGAGAAGAATCGAACTAATGCAAGCGAGTCAAACAGCTAAAGCGAGAAACAATAATGAGAAAGGCGTTAGGGAGAGTCGGGATTTGGAAATTGGGGTCTAAGAATCTCGGAATCGGGTTTTAGTCACAACGTTGATAAAGGGAGAATGTCACCTTTCGGTTTCTTCACCCAACCCACCTAAAAACCCGCTTTCGCGGCGAAAAAGGGTAAGTCTCAAGTCAAGGTAACTCCTACCCCGAGTTTCCCCATATTGATAAGAGTGAGTCAAGGTCGATCTAGCCGCGGTCTAAGTCAACAAATACACAAAAACCTCAAACGTGATAAATCAACAAGCAAGCAACCCACCAACATCCCTCAATTCAAATAATCCAAGTCCTCATCCCTAAACCCCCCAACAAGAAATCTACTCACTACTCATAATAAAACTAACACTAAGGAGACTAGGAGGAAGACTAAACATGCTTGAACAAGAGAAGACTTGTCTCCATCTTACTAAAGGGTGTGGGTGGGTCGGGGGGATTTGGGACGGGTTGGGTTTGGAGACAAAGAAGGAATGGGGTCATGAGAGGGTGAGGGAGTGGGTGGAGGATGTGTGGAGGGAGACGGCGGTAGAGGAGCGAGGGAAGATGATGATGGGTTGTTGGGCTATTTGGGAGGCTCGTAATAGATGGGTGTTTGAGGGACGTCGGGTGAGTGACAAGGTGGTGGTGAAACGAGTGTAGGATTATATTAAGGAGTTGGAGGAGTTGGAGGAGGAAGGGATTAAGAAGAATGTGGGAGGTAAGAAACAGGGGAATAAGGAGGATGGAATAGAAGGGGGGAGGAGGCATCTGGAGAGTGGGTGGGTTAGAGTGAGCTGTGACGCAGGAGCGGGAAGCAGGAAGGGGTCGACGTTCGGGGCAGTGTGTAGAGGGGATCAGGGGGAGGTGTTCTGGGCTGTAGCCAGAATGAAGACTACGGTGATGGCAGCCCACGAGGCGGAAGCAGAGCCGGTACTCGAGGCAGTAAAGGAAGCTAAAAGAAGAGGACATAGAAACGTGGTCTTCGAAAGTGACTGTCAGGATGTTGTGCTGGCTTTGCAGGATGATAAAGGAGGTCGGAGCATGCTGTTTCTAATCTTAGATGAAATACGATCGTTATTGACTTGTTTCGATAACGTCGTTTGGTCTTTTCTTAGCCGTAAGTTTAATAGGGTGGCGCATGAGCTTCCCCATTTTCTGTCTGATCCGGGTCGTATTGTATGGGAGGACATCCTACCTCCGAACATTGCAAGTTTGGGGATTTCAAAAAAAAAGAAAAAAAAAGAGGAGAAATAATTAATCTAAGACAATAAAGGAAACTACACTAACAAACAACAATAAAGAGGAGAATAAATAAACACACAAACTATGGAGAAACAAACAAAGGAGAGAGAAAAACAAACAAACAATGAAAAACAACACTAACATAAAAATGACAAGGCTAACAATGGATTAACAAGAAACTAAAAACAAAACTAATTAATGGGGAGAGGGAGAGGAAAAAAACCACCAACAATGGAGAAAACTAAAGGAGGAAGATGAAGATTAACATAAAGATTGAATCTTGGAAGAGAAAATACAAGAACTTTGTCACCAATTCTTGCAAAAATCTTCAATCTTCAATCTTCAATATAAAATCCAAATCTTCAACAAAGATGGAAGCTTGATTGCAAATTATAGAGTAAATATAATCTAAACTAAGAAAGTTTTCTAAATCTATGGAATTTTTCTATGTAAACTACTACTACTACTACCACTACTACTATGGAGATCTACTAACTACCCTACCCTAAGGAGGCACACTTAAGGCACAAATTGAAAATGAAAGCTAAGGGTTAATATATATATATATATATATATATATATATATATATATATATATATATATATATATATATACACTAACCCTTAATAGGTCACACAATCGTAAAGCCCATAATCCAATCCTTGCCCATTAGTGAGACTTTGTCCTTTGAGTCTTCATAGGGTGAAGTTTTGCCCTGCGGATTCTCTCCAATATGACCGAAATACCACGGGGTGAAATTTCGCCCGGTCATAATCTCACCTGGTCAAAATCTCGTAGGGTGAAATTTTGCCCGGTGAACTTTTTTGTCCGAAATGGCAATCTGGGGAGGAACACCGTCTGGTGCAATTTCGCCCGGTCAAATTCTCGTAGGGTGAAATTTTGCCCGGTAACTTCAGAGGGCCATAACTCTCTCGTTTGAACTCCGATTAGAGCGTGTGATATGTCGTTATAAAGCTAAGAAGATAAGATTTCACCTCCAACTGAAATCGCTTCGATCCAAGGTCTATAACTCTAGATATATTCATTTGAAGTTTGACCTCTCCGGTGAAGATGCCCAATGGACTATAGTTTTTTTCCTTTTTTGCTCAAGGTTTCACCTCTTGGGTTTGAACTTTGGATTTTGAGTTGTGTGATTTTCTTTTCGGATGGTATCTCTCTCTTTCATGCTCGTGGAAGCTCGGACACGTTTTTGGTCGAAAATCCTATCAAAATAGACAGAAAACTACCAAAAACACATAAAATGTAAAAGAGAGACTCTAATGCAAGAATTACTCAAAATACGGCAATAATCGCACTCTATTCTTGCAAAACAAAGGAAAAACGGGCTTAAATGGGAGGAAAAACGGTCCAAATTTGACACACAATAGGATTCTAATCTCGTTAGTGAGAGTCACGGAGCGGGTAGTAGTAACCCATATCGGGAGTTTGTGGAGGATACGTTACGTCCGACCTTTGAGGACATAATGGAGGCGGAGCGTAACCCGGACAACATAAGCGATGAGGAAGTTCAGCATGAACCCAACCCATAAGTTCTATCCTTTTTCGAAATGATGAAAAATGCTGAGTTACCAGTTTGCGACGGATGTGACATGAGTTTGTTGGTAGCCGCTTCAAGGATGTTGACCCTTAAGTGTGAGGGTAACATGTCTTTAAGATCTCTTGATGGTTGGATAGCGTTTATAACTGACCTTCTCCCCAAAAAGAATAATGTCATGTCCCAAAAGTTTTACAAGGTCAAGAAAGTGTTAAAGGGTCTTCAACTTCCTCATAAGAAGATCGATTCCTGCCCCCATGGGTGCATGTTGTTCTGGAAGGCAGATTCCGATCACGAGAAGTGTACAAAGTGTAGCACGGATAGATTTAAGAGTGAGACGAAAAATACGAGAGGAAATAGTGTAGCGAGTAAAGTATTGACTTATTTGCCGCTAGGTCCTAGATTACAACGTCTGTACGCGACAAAGAACATAGCCGAGCAAATGCGTTGGCATCACAAAAACTCACGACTAAGGGTAAATGGTACCATGGTGCATCCTAGTGACGGTGAAGCTTGGAAAACGTTCGACCTTAAACATCCCGAGTTTTCAAAAGAGTCGCGCAATGTTCGCTTAGGTTTATGCACTGATGGATTTTCTCCTTACGGACAATTCGGTAAATCTTACTCGTGATGGCTAGTTATGGTGACACCCTACAACCTCCCTCCTTGGTTGTGTTTGAAGAGACAATTCATGTTCTTGTCTCTCATCGTTCCTGGACCTAAGAACCCAAAGTCAAATATGGACGTGTATCTCCAACCTTTGATTGAGGAATTAAAATGTTTGTGGGAGACAGAGGTTTACACGTACGACGTGTCCACGAAGAAGGGCTTTAATCTGAGGGCCGCAGTAATGTGAACCATCAATGACTTCCCTGCTTACGGGATGCTCTCCGGTTGTAGTACAACGGGTTATCGTGCTTGCCCGTATTGTCAAGGTAAGAATAGAAAATCCTTTTATTTGCCAAGTAGTTGTAAGGTGTGTTGGTTTGACTCCCACAGACAATTTCTACCAGCCGACCATCCATTTAGAAAGAACTGCAAAGGTTTTCTAAAGAAGAGACTCAGTGAAAGTTCAATCGCCTCTAACAGGTTGTCAGGCGATGAAATATGGGAGGAAGTAAAACATTGTCCTACCATTTTTCATGCTTCTTTCGACGAGTTGAAGAAGTTGAAAGATAAAAAAGAAGGATGGTGGAAACAAAGTATATTCTGGGAACTTCCATACTGGAAGACTCTGCTGATTAGGCACAACCTAGATGTCATGCACATTGAAAAGAACTTTTTTGAGCAACTTATGAACACCATTATGGATGTACCTAATAAGACGTCATTCGGACCGAAAGGCGAAGCCGACTTTAAGGAACTGTGTTTCAGTCGACCCAAGTCAATGTCATTTGTATTGGACAGAAGTGAGAAGAAGGCGTTATGTGACTGGGTATCTGGGTTGAAGTTCCCGGACGGTTACGCATCTGACTTGTCTAGGTGTGTAGACCATTTGAAAATGATATTGCATGGCATGAAAAGTCATGACTGCCATGTGTTCATGGAGAGGTTGTTGTCTGTAGCATTGAAGCAGTTAGTCCCTGTAAACACATGGAATGCCATAACTGAGATTAGTCAATTTTTCCGCGATTTGTGTTCATATACCATTTCTGTGGACTCCATTAATCGGTTGGAGAAGAACATAGCCGAGATCATTTGTAAGTTGGAGAAAATATTTCCTCCATCTTTCTTCAACTCGATGGAACATTTACCAGTTCACCTTCCATTTGAAGCAAAAGTGGGGGTCCTGTTCAATACCGCTGGATGTATCCATTTGAAAGGTATGATTGCGTTAACAACTGTGCCCAGCTTGTAGCCTCTAAAATGAAAGTAATTGTACTTTGTATTATTGTTATGCAGGTTCCTCAATCATCTTAAAAAAATTGGAAATAAAGCTCGGGTAGAAGGGTCAATATGTAACGCTTATCTGTTGGAGGAGACGTCAAATTTTTGTTCCTTTTACTTTCAAGAGCATATTGACACGAAAGCGAAGGATATTGATGTTGGTGTCAATGAAAATGACAAATCTGATGACACTGTAGAACCATTTCGAAAGGATGTGGGCAACACTACGGGCAAATGTAAGGAAATATTTCTCACTGAGGTTGAGTACAATCAAGCGCACACTTACGTCATAAGAAACTGTGGTGCAATCATAAGGTCGTACGAGGAGTAAGTGACAGATGTAGTGCAATAGCTCTTTATTGTTTTGATAATATAAAACCCCGTAAAATAATATTTTTTTTTCATATGACTCGAAACAAATTTAGGAAATTTGAGGCGTACATCATGACCAAACATGCAGAGGTTAGATCATGTGACGCAGTTTGGAGCAAATATGAGTCGTTGTTCTCCACTTGGCAACGGGATCAAGTACGTGAAAATGATAGTTGTGACTTTAAGTTACTCGAAATTGTTTACTAAAATAATATATTGACTTATTATATCTTCATGAAAGCCTGAAGTGTTGCTCAACCCCCTCATGAAAACTCTTGCGACTGGCCCTTCTTCACGGGTGAAGACTTGGAAGCGCTATTCAGTAAATGGGTACAAGTTTTGTGCTTTCAAAGAGGGTGTCGACGTCCCAAAATCTGATCTACAATTAGTAACGGTGTCTGTGTGAGTTCCACGGAAGGGTCAGATTATTATGGAACACTAGCAGAGGTGATTGAGCTCCACTATTTTGACAGTGACAGGACCTGTAAACCCGTACTATTCAAATGTGATTGGATTGATAACTCCGCACAAGGAGTTAATGTTCATAAGTTATACAATCTTGTAGATGTGAATCACTCAAGAAAACTGCGAGGGCACAATCCTTTTGTGTTGGCGTACCAAGACAATCAAATTTGCTTTGCCCCTTATCCAAAGGGAAAAAAGGATACACAATGGTCGGCGGTGTTTAAGATCAAGGCGAGATCGCAAATTGACAACCCAATCATCGACGATAACGTATACCAAGAGGATGTCGTTTCTAATGTACAACCACTTTCATCTATTGTAGTTTCAGACACTGATGACACTAATGATGTTGAGGAACAAGTAGGGAATGTCGGTGAAGAGGATGGGGGCGAGGAAGAGGAAGAAGATGAATTTCACAATTGGATCGTGCCTGAGGGTGAGGGTGAGGATTAGGATGAGGATGAGGAACATGTTGTTATTCAAGAAGCAGATGAGGAAGAGGTCGACAGTGAATGGGATGATGATGAGATCGAGGAAGACGGTTTCAATGAAGTGAACACGGATGAGGAGAATGATAGTAGCGACGATGAGTAGTGTCTATTATCATTTTAATACCGTAACTTTAATTTGTTTATTTTCATTGTAACTAATTAAAAACATTCTACGCAAACAGATGTACGTATTATAGATTGGTTAATGTATTACATTTTCTGTGTGTATGTACCTTCAGTACTGTACATTGTTAATGTGTTTTCACATTTTGCTACTATGGTTCTCTTAGCGGAAACGTAATAATGGCAGGTGCTGGGAACAACGACGATATACCGGATGCCGATAAGAAATACCTTTCGCGGAACGATAAGGGCGTTTGGTAAGAATTCCTGTATTGTATTAATGTTTTCCTAACATATGATATTTATTTCATTTACGATGGAATATAACTCGTTAAATTGTCGTTGTAGGTGGGAAGATGACGACATTGTCAACTACCTACGCGAGCCCATCATCGGCACTTACATGAATGCCTCTGGCGTTTATAGGAACTGGACTGAGGCGCCCCAACAGACGAGGGACGCCATGTACTCCCACTTCGCAATGAGTGTTTTTTTTAATTTTGGGCTAATACTTGAACTATTTAAGTAATTTGTTAATTTTCTAATAATTTGTTTGTCTTTTGCAAACAGAAACGAGTGAGGGTCGATCCGGGCTATGAGTTGAGAAACGCGTACGAGGTAAGGATCAAGAAGCGTCTCTCCGACATCTTCCAGAGAGCAATGAAGGCGAAGGATAGGCCTACTTGGATCCCGGAGAACAAGTACCAGGAGCTGCAACGTAGGGCGATGGATCCTAAATTCCTGAAGAAAGTTGAAGTGAACAAAGCGAACGATCGTGGCGGAAACAAAGACGGAGTCGTGAAAGGGACCAACTGCCTAGGGCGTAATAGCGCGACAAAAGCTTTCAATAGCATGGTATGTGTTTTGAAAATAAATTATTAGTTTTTTGTGTTCAATATAACATGGTTTGTATCGTGTTCTGACATTTTATTTCGAAGGGACCGGATGCTACACCGATTCAGCTGTTTCACAAGATAAAGAAGAACAAGAAAGGTCTTTGGGTTGATCCCATTGCAGAGGAGGTGGACGTAAGTTCTCCGACAATAGAATTCAAATCATATTAAATTATCTCAACTTCATCATTTGGTGTGAAGCTACTTATAATTTAACATCTGAATGTCATTTCAGCAAAGATTTGTACGAGCGAGGGAAGAGGCGATGTCCCAAGGAGGGGAGGCGATAGCACGTGTGGACGAGTTTCGCTTATACCATGACGCATCGGGGGGGTTCCACAAGAAGAAACGCGTGTTCGGGGTTGGAAGTGCAGCCAAAGAACTGTTCAAACCGTGCATGAACCATACCAGTAGTGCGGTTGATGACTCGTACGTACCCACCGCCGCCACCCAGCAACGGACCGAGAACATGAGAATGAAAGAGGGCTTGAAGAGAATGGAAGAACGTCAGTTGCAACATGAGCGCGAGATGCAGGAGCAGAGGAGGACGATAGAGATGCTGAAGGAGAGGATGGCTATGTCCGATGAAGGCTGCGGTTCCATGCCACGGGGTCAGAGGCGTGATGACAACGCTGACGATGGACACGCGTTTGGTAGTAACATGAAGGTAGACTCGACCCATTAGGTAGACTCGGTAATATGGATTTTCTAATTACTAGTCCTCGAACTTGTTAACTGAATATATATTAGTTTCTTTCGAATTAAGTAGACTTGTGAACTTGGGAATTAGGTAGACTTGTGAACTTGTGAACTTGGTAACTTAGTAACTTGTGAACTGGGGATTAGGTGGACTCAGTAATATATTAGTTTCTTTTCGACCATTGAGCATGTTCTGCTTTTGCTGCTTCTGCGTGAAAGATTCGATGGGGAATTTGCTCGGGAGGAGCACATTTGGTTGCATGTGATGTGCTTTTATTTTTTTCAGGTCACTTTTCATTTTGGGGACGTTGTATATTTGGTAGCTTTGAGCCCATAAACAGAAACTTGCGTCGGAAATTCCCACGCAAAACTGGTCACACAGACCCATTTTGAGTGGGAAAATCCCACGCAAATCTGGTTGCACAGACACATTCTGCAAGGGAAAATCTCACGCAAAATTGGTTGCACAAACCCATTCTGCAAGGGAAAATCCCACGCAAAATGGTCGCATATACCCATATCTGCGTGGGAAAATCCGCCGCAACCCAATCCATTTCCGACGTTTAAATAGTTGACTACAAGTCCCCTTTGACTTGTCAAGCGTCGCCAATTCCGCCACAAGTCCGACGCATAATATCTTGCGTCGGCCAATCCGATGCACATGCTCCCCTTTGCGTCAAAATTTAATGGCAGCCTTTCGCGTCGCGTAATCCGCCGCAAACTTGATTTTGCGTCGGATTTTTGTGATTCGCGGCGGATTTTTCCGCCGCGACAGACCCTTCATTTTTGTAGTGTATAAATGATTTAGGCCAAAATACACAAAGAAGAACTGTCTGGCATCCTTAGGGAAGGCGAGTGTTATTCCGAAGCATGGTATCATATCATCTATGGCAATGCAAGGCACATTCGTTACAACAGACAATCTGCAAAAGAGGGGACTACTGCACTTAGCGAGTAGATGTGTACTCTGTTATGAGGCGATTGAATCGCATAGACACTTGTTTTTTCAGTGTCGGTATGCACTACAAGAAAACCAGCTCCGGGCGTCCGCCTAGTGGGCGTCCTCGGCATATGGATGCCGAAATGGCGTCTGAAAATACTTCCTGGCGTCCACCATCAGACGCCAAACTTGGTGTCCGATAAAACTTGGGGGGAAGAAAATCAATCTTACGGGCGTCCACAAGTGGACGCGTCCACTGTCGCACGTCATTTTGGCTGGATGTGGCATCCAATAGTGGACGCCCGTAAGGCTGAATGTGGCGTCAAATACTCGCCCACCCCCTCTCCCTCTTCACTCTCTAAAAAAACACTCTCTAAACTTCTCTCCCTTCCTCGCCGAGCACCATCTCCAATCCTCTCCTCCGTTTTTTCATACTTCTTAATTTTTGGTATGTTGTCTTACTTAACTTAATTCTTATTCATTATAATTAGTTCTTGTTTTTTATTGTTATCGTTATTTATTGGTAGTTTGCTAGTTAATATTGTTTAGGGCTAATAAATTTCGATTAGGTTGATTAGTTTAGCCCAAATTCGATTAGGTAGATTAGTTATTATTGTTTAGGGCTAATAAATTGAATTGTTTGCTAGCCCAATTTTGAGTAGGGTTTGATGAATTTGGTTGAATTGAGCTAGAATGACCTCAAGGGCCTTCCGTGAGGTTTTGTGTGACTTAGGACGGACCAAAAGGTGTCATAATAATGCCGGATTTTCTCGAAACCACTTCCATCGTGATCGAGGTTGTAAATAGGTGTTAGCGGTGCTTTCGGAGTTCCCATATCTGTATCCAAAAATTTGACATTATTTGACCTGATTAAGCTGTTTCTGTCTGACCTAAGCCATGAATTTTTTTGACCGAGTTTTGAATTTATAATGTAGACTTTGTAATTATTTCTGTTACTAATTAATAATCCGCCTTTATTGTGTAGTTGAAGTTCGCTTGGAAGCCGGAGTTTGAAGGAAGAGTGTGGGAGCGGTATAACGAGACTTGCACACGTCGTTTCGCTGACGTAATGAACAAACGCCACACCCGGGGGACTGCGCTCAAAGACATGAAAGGTGTAGTTTGTTATATTACTCAATTTTAACGAACAATCTAACTTCAATCTTTTACTGTATTAACTAAAAATATATTAGTGTTGTCATATTTCAGGTGAAGCGTTGGAGAGGTGAATTAAGTACCACGACGACAAGGACTTCAAGGTCAGATCGAAGAGGGCATCCCGAAACAAAATGAAGAACTGCGAGAAGGAAAGGAAGGCCGACCCGACACATCATCGGGGTTCACAGTCTTCGTTTCGTCGTGTCAAGAGGGTATGATTTCTACTAATATCGTACTCTTACTTGAATAATCATAAACTATGTTCACGTAATATACGTTCGCCTAACGTTCGTACTCATTTAATAGCTAGAAGCTGAACTCGGGAGGATGCCAACCGCCCCTGAGATATTCCTGGACATGCACGGGAAGACCGACTTCGAAGGGACCACTTTTATGACGAGGAAAGATCAGGCAATCTGGGTGAGTACTTACTATTTCAAATAAATCAACTGTGTCTATACTTTAGATGGTAGATAAGTATCTTTATTGATTTCATCTAATAATAACTTGAATTGAAATCATTGTTGTGTATGCAGGATGCCTACCAAGAGGAGCTAGCGAACCACGAGACTGCTCCTGATGCTGCCGAAGTAGACCCGAATCAGACTTTTTTCAAGGTCATCTCGGGGTACAAGAAGGGAAGTGTGTATGGTGTTGGGAATGCACACGGTATCTACTTCACACCTCCCCCAGCGCGTCTCGGCACCTCCACACAGATGGAGTATACGCCAGCCGGATCTCAGCAGCCCGACCCGGAAAAGGAGGCCATGAAGGAACAACTGACCCAGCAGCAGCAGCAGCTAAAGGAACAGCAGGAGCACATAAAGAAGATGCAGATCAGATGACCACGTTTCAGGCCATGTTTGAGCGATGCAACCAAGGTCGTCCCCCACCCCCTCCAGACGACAGAGACCCCTTTAACGGGGATGACGGTAACTCTGGTGCTTCAGCTAGCTTCTTAGTTAGCTGATTGTTTTTTGTTGTTGTTGTTGTTGTAACTGGATTTATGGATTATGTATCTTCGAACTAGTTTAGATTTATGTACCTTTAAACCGTATGTTAAAACTTTTTTATATGAATGTTTTTTGAGAATAAATGTGGCGAGAGATGAAGTGTTTTGGTTGATTGAGAGTGAATGAGGTTGAGGTCTTGTGGATGGTTGACAGTTGTGGTTGGATGAGAGTTGTGGATGTGGTTTATTTTGCAGGTTTTGGCTAGACATCGAACGCTTGTTTACGGCCATGCATCAGCATACATGGCGTCCAATAACGGACGCCATGCCAGACGCCGGAGGA
Source organism: Agrostemma githago (assembly GCA_958450325.1). Taxonomy (NCBI): domain Eukaryota; kingdom Viridiplantae; phylum Streptophyta; class Magnoliopsida; order Caryophyllales; family Caryophyllaceae; genus Agrostemma; species Agrostemma githago. The sequence goes on along the minus strand of OY288249.1, from coordinate 67,151,291 downwards.
AGCTAAAACCGATCAAAATTGGCAGCATTCATGAGACATGGCGTCTGACAGTGGACGCCATTTACCCCTTCATGGCGTCCACAGTTGGACGCCAGCATGAAGCACATGGCGTCTGACGCTGGACGCCATCCATGGGTAATTGGCGTCCACAGTCAGACGCCAGTTGTGGCGTCCACTGTCGGACGCCCGTTTCCATGGCGTCCAACAGTGGACGCCTGTTTTAAAAATGGGCGACCGGTCGTGGCTTCCACTTTCTGGCGTCTGTTTGCGGACCCCCGTCCCTATATAGCGTCCACTGACGGAAGCCACTGGATGGACGCCTGGAGCACCTTTTCTTGTAGTGATGCTAGACATATATGGAGGGGTTTGGTGGGTTGGATGGATATTTATGGTAGAGGATTGGAAGCAAGGACGGAGTTGCAATGGGCAGTAGCAAGGAGGAATAGGAAACACTGGAAAAGGGAGTGGTATGTGAGTTGTATAGCAGCAGCAATATATCAGATATGGAAAGAAAGAAACGACAGAATTTTTGATAACAGTTATCGTTCTTATAACAGTATAATTACTCAGATTAAATTTGAGGTGTTCTCAAGGATTAAGAAATACTCCCTCCCATCCATTCAATCCTTGACATGGGGGATTTCACAATTTTTAAGAAAAGTGGTAAAAGTAAAGGTATTATTGGTAAATCAAATGATTTTATGGGTCCATCAAACTTAAAGTAAGGAAAAAGTAGTGGCATTTTTTGTAAATAGAGTAAGGATATAAAGATTATAGGGTAAAGTGTTCTTCCAAAAAGGGAATGTAAAGAATTGATTGGATTGTTCATTTATAGTAAGTGTAAAGAATTGAATGGATGAGAGGGAGTAGAAGTTTAGTGGGATAAGGATTGGATATGTTGTATGGTGGATATATCTTTTGTAAGACAAGTCTCTTTTTATCAATGAGAAGAGTCATAACTTTCTTGCAAACAAAAAAATAAAATAAAATAATAATAATAATAATAATAATAATAATAATAATAATAATAATAATAATAGTTCTTGTAATTTGTTTGGATCTTAATACATGTTCCGTTTTTTTCTAAAAAAATATTATCATCATCATCATTATTATTATTATTACAAAAATATTAAGGTGGTAAAAGATCTCACTTATATATATATATATATATATATATATATAGAAATTGCATCCGGTGAGTTGTTCTTCTTTAAATGAGTCCGTCCCGCAAATCACAGCCACATGATCAAATCACATGAATGGCTGAGATTCAATCTCAGCTTCATCTTCATCGTATATAATTTTACTGTTACAGTAACAGAACACTATTTTTTTTTTATTAAAAAAAAAAACTATTACAGTAACACAAATATCTTACTGTGACACTGTCACAGTAATAAGAAATTACAATAATAATGTCAGAGTAATACTGTTACAGTAACAGAACACTATTACATTAACACACAAATCTTACTGTGACAGTGTCACAGTTATAAGGAATTACAATAATAATGTCACAGTAATAATGTCACTGTAATATGAAATTAAAGAGTTATAATTAAATATCTTACTGTGACACTGTCACAGTAATAAGGAATCACAGTATAATGTCACAGTAATAATAATGTCAAATTCATTTATCAATTGACACTACAAAGTAACATCAACATGAGATTAACAGTAGCACTGTTACAGTAACAGAGCACTGTTACAGTAACACAAATATCTTACTGTGACACTGTCACAGTAATAAGGAATTACAGTAATATTGTCACAGTAATAAGGAATTACAGTAATAATGTCACAGTAATAATATCACAGTAATATGGAATTAAAGAATTATGATGATTGTGTATGCAAAGGCAACCTTATTACTCTTCCTTAATGACGTGGTCCAATCTCAGTCATTCAATCTTGTATGATTGTGTGGTCCAGATTGAAAGGACTGACTCATCTAAAGAGGGAGACTCACCGGATCCTCACTCTATATATATATATATATATATATATATATATATATATATATATAGAGGGGAGTTCTAATAAGGGCTTGGGTAACTTTAAGGGCATAAGTCCAAATCCTTACCATTGGATTAGTTTAGATGGGTGGATGAGATTGTGTTTAGATTAGTGGAGGCAATTAATGTTAGTGACAAAAGCAATCAGTAAAAGTAAAGCTACGTCTTTCACGAGGACATTATTCCTCACTCCACCAATTTTTATTCAATGCTCAACGCAGTGTTCCAATGACGAGGAAGTTGAAGATTTTTTCTTGTGTTCTCCATATGACCTTGCACTTGAAATTATTTATAATTAGTGTTGGGTTCTCGGTTGATGGTTGCTTACTGTTTGTGGACGGTTGTTATCAAGGCGACGTTGCTTGCCGATCGAAGTACTTTTTACGTTGTTCGTTATAACCCAGGTATGCTCCGTAGTCGTTTACAGTTTGAGTTACTTCTTATAGATTAAATTTGTGATTCTTATAGTTTGAGTTACTTCTGGAATTATTTGGTTTTTGTTATATGCAACTTCAGTTCCATTCCAGTAAAACTTCAGTTTATTTCGTTTTTGACTTCAACATATTATATGTGAAACTTCAAAATTCAAAAATCATGGTATCTGTATGGGTAATTTATAAGTCGTAGTAGTCTTTTTTTTATACATCCAACTTTTGTTCCATACATTTGAAACTACAGCGGTATTTCGTACAACTTTAACACTACTAAATTATAATTTCAGGGGAACTGCGCAAATGTTATTGTCGAAGACAATGGCACATGGTTATTTTGATAGACGTACAGCGTTCACCATGTTTGGGAAAAAACTGTTGCTTCGTAGCCCCTTTGTGCGTTTACAAAAGACATTGAAGAAATACAAGTTTGGGGTTAAGTACATAGTAGTGGATGAATGTTTTTCTTGCCGAAAATAGATAGTTAAGTAACCATGTCAGGGTAATTACTTCCTACGACTGGTGTAGACCTTGAGAGCCTTACGTTTCTCCTTCAGAATATTCCAAATGTCTTCTTTGTTCGCATTAACTTGTCGATCTGCCTGCGGATTGTTTTCCGTTCTCTGTTGTAGTTGGAGAGAATCAGTGTGGCATACAGTGAGCTGGACTATGAGCAATCGCCTACAAACCTTACGCTGAAGATCATCGCGGGGTGGCATCTCGTCTTCACCCTCATACAAGAGCATCCTCATACAAGATTTGTTATCACATCCTGTGGAAGAATATATTATACACGTCATTTTATTTGAAATTTCAGAAGGTGGGACTTTCAGATTGAACTAATTGAATTTAACAGGGAAAAAATGGACTCAAGATATAGATGTTGTGGACTGAAGTTGTAAAGAGAACGAATTAAAGTTTCTAAATTATGCTACGCAAATTAATGGGACAGGATACCGAAGTTTCACAGTGTGAGAGTTGAAATTGTAATGTTTTCGACATAAAGTTTCAAGCGTGCCGTAGACAAACCATTTAATGTGTACCAGTTAAGTGTTTTAAAAGGTAATTGCTGTAGTTATATCATAATATTAATTAAAGTTTCAAATACTCTATTATTTCAAAGTGGCAAATATACTGTTCTGAAATTTCACTAAATGAGAGTTGGAGTTGCAAAGAGATTGAATTAAAGTTTCATATGTTATGCCATGTACACTTCGTCTACTGAAGTTGTAAACTTTGTGTGCTGAAGTTGTAAACTTTGTGTGCTGAAGTTGTATTACAGTTAAAGTAAAGCTTCAGACAGTCTATTGCTTAAATACTGAGTTAGGCACTAAAGATGCAGATATATGATTCTGAAGTTTCAGAACTTGGGAGTTGAAGTTTCAAAACTTTTTTGTTAAAGTTTCAGGCGTGTGGTATGATGTTTGTACAGGTAAACAATGACCAACTTTCCAGATAATGCTGATGAAGTTTTAAATGTTGTGCTATGAAGTTGTGAATTGACTTAGATGAAGTTCTGAATAGAATCTGTTGAATATTTTGACTACTGCGAAATATTCAACGTTATGAATAGAAGCTTATTGTATGCGATAGACGAGTTCAAAAGTTGAATAAAAGTTTCAAGCATGTTGAAGTTGAATCCAAAAGTTGAAATAAAGTTTTAAATTGAATAAAAACCCCTAATTTCTTTAATATTAAACGAAATCTGCAACGATAAATATTCAATATGATTTTTTAATATGAAATCTGCAAACGATAAACAAAAACCACAACAATACACACAAATTTTAAACGAACTTCGATTCTATGCCTAAAAACCCCTGATTTTTATGATTGTAAAGGAATTTCGATTCTAAACCTTCAAACCTATAATTTTTTGATTTTAGACGAACTTCAATTGTATTCCTAAAAAACCATAATTTTTTTGATTGTGAACTAATAATCCTAAACCCTAAACCATAATCTCATTAAACACATAACTAATCGTTGAATAAAGAATCGTAAACCCTAAACCCTATGCGAAATTAGGGTTACTCGATAAACAGATTAGGGATTACTGGAACTGAAATGAAGAAGTGTAATGGAGACCAAAAATTAGGGTTACTCGATAAAGAAGTGTAATGAAGAACTGAAATGAAGAAATTAACAATAATATTTACCTGAAATAAAGAAAACAAGTAGAGCTTCGACGGAGATTGAAGAGCGAGCAGTGAACAAGTAGACGGAGATTGAACTGGAGATGGGATGGAGATTGAACTGGAGATGGGACGGAGATTGAAGAGCGGGCAGTGTTAGGTGGAGAAGGGTTGGAGAGAGAATTGGAGATGGGTTTGAGAGATAATAGAATGGAAAACGTAAAGAGAGGTAATCAATTATGGTGAGAAAAAAGAGGTATGCATTGAAAACAGAGGGTAATCAATTGCTTTTATTTTTTTTAAATAATTATATATATCACTCAATCTCAGCCATTCATCTCTATTTAATCTGACGGCTGAGAATGGAACTTATGCCCTTACATATGTAATATGCCCTTATTTGATCTCCCCTCTATATATATATATATATATATATATATATATATGAAACGGTAGCAGCATTAAGATCGAAACAAATTACAATAAGTTGTTGTTGTTTTAAACCCAGAAAATATCCGACATGTATTTTTCACGACCCCGAAACATGAATTTCCAACCCGTTTGACATGTTTACCTACGATTCAATTTTTTATTTTTTTTTACACTATTTTTGATGGAAGAGAATCTCTAATATATATACCATACAATATAGCATATGGTATTATTTGTATTATATTAAGATTTAAGAATATTAAAATTTTGTATATTACGTAAATAAAGATATATACATTAAAAATTGTTCATTGTAAAGTATGAAAAATATAAATGTAAAAAATCAAATGAATTGGAGCAATGCGGATCTCCCGTCCCATTTTGTGTCTCACTCTGTGTGCCACACCATACACTGAATGACACATCAACAAGTGTATGATATTTGTTACTTGTTTTATTTGTTGAGTAGGCGAGATGTCATCCAGTGTATGGTGTGACACACGGAGTGGGACACAAAAATGGGACGAGAGATACGCTCAGAGCCTCAGACTATCAGACTAGCTCAGTTCAGCCCAGCCCTATTTCAGCAGAAAAAAATAGAGTCTTAGGCCCTGTTCTTTTGGATTTATATTCAGTCGGTTTCAGTTCAGTTCAGCTCTAGGAGGCATATTTTGTCTCTATATTTCAATCAGTTTCAGTTAAATTAAGTTCAGTCAATTTCAGTCCAAAAGAACCGAACCTTATTCCTTTAATGGCTCTAAGATGGAGACTCCGTGACAAAGAAGTTTAGACGGAAAAGTTAACAGAGTTAAACATTGAGAAGCGTAGCTGGAAAGTGAAAAACTGAAGGTCCATAAGTGAAAAGAGTATAGAAATAGAAATAAATAAAAATTCAAAAACTGAAAAAAAAGAGGCGGGTAAGTAACTCAAAGACGAATCGCGTGGGTATAAAAAGCAATCAGAAACACCAAGTAGGACCACACTCCCCTCTCCTCCCCCCAACTTTACCCTAATCTCACATCCCATCCCAATAATCAAATAAAAACCCCCCTCCCCTCCCTACCCCCATCAACCCACCTTTTATCTTTCTTTCATTCAATTCAATTCATTCTCTCTCTCTCTCTTTCTTGTTTCCCTTCTCTCCCAGTTCCCCTTCCTTCCCTCCATCCTACATACCTACATACTTGCTCTCAGATTCAACTGAATTCCGTCTCAGATCATGAGTATCATCTCCCCTTCAAAACCGGGTGCCCCGAATGGACAGTTCGGGGATACGACGTACACGAAGGTGTTCGTAGGGGGATTAGCTTGGGAAACCCAAAAGGATACTCTCAGGACCTATTTTCAGCAGTTTGGTGATATTCTTGAAGCTGTTGTTATCACTGACAAGGCTACTGCTAGATCCAAAGGCTACGGTTTTGTACGTACTCTTTTCCTTCAATTTCTCCGCATGTAACTCACTACCAAATAATCACTTTGTCTTTATCTATTCTTGGATTATGGAGTATCAATCAAGAATTTAGGTAATTCGAGTGTTAATTAGGTTTTGGTACATGCTTCGCTGGTGCTAGCGTGAGGCTGAAGTTGAGTATATTATACTTTGGAGTAAATATATATTCAGCTGATTTTTCTATTTTTAGATTATCTCTACTTCCACTACTTCAGTATCTTTTCTTCAACATTCATTCTATAGCAGCCAGTTTGATTCGCTAAATGTCTTGATTGAAAAATAAGGACTCCCTCCGTACTAATTATCTTTCTATTTCATTATTATATCTCTCGTAAAATAGGAAGATCTATCTTAGTGGTGGTACGCAGGGTATAACTCTTAAAACATACAGTGATAGTCCTTGTTGATTGTTTATTTTTGGGTCATGGCCGGAATTGAGGGAGTAGTTTGTGATGATTATCTAGGTGGAAGGTCACGATCTCAAGTTTGGTGGAAAAAACAATTCTTATCCTACTAATCAATACTAAAAGTTGATGTTATGTCACACATTTCTTGATTTCTCTTCATAATTGTATGTATGTATGTATGTTAATGTACGTAAGATCGATATGATAGTAATAATGTAATAGGCTTGGAATAATGATGTTAATAATGGTGTAAAATGAATGTAGGTGACATTTCGAGAGGCAGAAGCAGCAATGAGGGCGTGCCTTGATCCAAGCCCCGTGATTGATGGAAGGAGGGCTAATTGCAACCTTGCTTTCCTTGGTGCTCAAAAATCTAAGCCTTCTACTCCTTCCCATTACTCCCAACATGCTGGTACATCTCTTCTAACATCTACCCACGCACTATATATCTTTCTACATTTGCTCTTTATTTACTGTTACATTTTAACAACTCCTTCTTTTAAGCCATGTATATACATGTTGCCTCTAATATTTACAAACTGTGTAGGATTCCTCATAAATCTTAGAAATTTTGACGTGACTAATATCTTATTCCACTGAAAGAAAGGGAATAATACCTAGTTGTATGAATGTAGTGTCGGTTTATAACATTCATGTTCTAATCCCGCCCGCCCGCCCCCTCTTACTAATTTGCATTTAGCCAATCGAGTTTGCAACTTTTCAATCAATTTAGAGCTGTTTGTATTTGAGAGTTGCTGCCAATACATACTGTAGAGTCTAGTGTTGATGATAACTAGTTGTAATGAATGAAGTTGTATGTGGAGGGAGTACAACATTATGAATTATGATAGACAGACATGTAGTGATGTAGTGATGTCAAAGTATGAGTAGCATCAGAACATGTTTATACAGTTTGAGTTGCGTGGTGAGAGTTGTAACGTAACATTATTGCGGAGAATGGACCACACTTTATGATGATGATGATGGAGTCTCCATACCTTAGCTTGTTTCAAAGATTAACATAAATACATTTGTGTTGTTTAAAAAGTGAAACATTCTTTGGTTATTGTAGAACGTCCTATGATTAATCAGTTGCATTAGGTACCCCCCTCTCCTCCTAACCAACCCCCATTCACAAATCACAAATAAATACTCCTACCAAGCTAATTCCCACTTCCAATTTCTCAACTGAGGAAAACGGGGATTTTCACCGTCTTAAAATAAACACAAGGGAAAATGCCTAGGTATTAATTACTCCATATAAATTGTCAAAATGCTTATCTAACTAATTTTGTCACAAGGGAAACGAACCCCAAAAAGAATTAGAGAAGTATACTCCATAATTTGTAAAATCCGATTTTGATAAATAAGTTTTGAAAAAATAGTTACTCGTACCATTTAACATGTAGTTGATCCAAATAATATTTTTTTTTATTTTTTTGATGTGATTTAGTGTAAATTTATGATGATGGATGGTTTGTACTGGGTATTAATAATGTGAAAATAAAACAGGAATAAACAGGAATGGAAAGGGAATGAACAATAGCGAGAATGGATATGGAGTAACAGCTTTCTTGGGGCCAGCTTCACCAACCAGCTTTCCTCATTATGCCATCCAACAAGGGATACCTTTAACTCATTTCTACGGGTATGTATCTAATCTCTTCATTTTTAATCATTCATTGTCCGGACTCCTATTACCTAATACGAGTACAGCATTCAGTATTCTACGCCTATTATGTGAGATGATATCATCTTTTCAACTCCTACATGTATTGTATGTGGTTCATGCAACTCACAAGATACTCTCTTCATTCAAATCCACTTGTGACTATTCATTTTGGCACATTTGTCGAGACGTGTTTTACACTAGCGATATCTTTCATTTTACATTAGCAAAAATTATAAAAATTTGATATTCTTAATGTGCTCATAAAGACGAATCAAACAAAATCCCACATGACTATATTCTCACTTATAGATTGTCGAGAATATCGAAGATTCCTCTCAAGTGTGAATAGTTTCAAAAAATGAAATGCGACAAGTGGATTTGAATGGAGGGAGTACGTGTTAAAAGCTTACAATTTTACTAATTGCTCAATGTTTTTATTTCTTGAACCTAATCTTAAAGTGTCAAACAACATTTTATATTTCGACTACTTTGTTATTAATAATACTTTACAATAATTCAACAAGAAAGTCTAAACCTACATTTTTTGCATGAACCAACTTCCATTAATTAATTTTCTCTGGGCCGCATACTTTTTTTAAAAAGAAAATTCATTTTTCTGTAATTATCAATTATTAATAATAGAAATATTTTTGTTTTCTAAAATAAGAATGAATACTCTAGAGTCTAGAGTAGGAGTAAATTTCAGAGATGGAGTAAAATAAAGTGTAATAAGTCTTCCTTGTGAGCGGGACACATCAAATATTACCGTCGTAGAAAATAAATGAGTCCGTATTTTTTATCCGATGAGGTATATCCTTGGCGTTCTACTGTACTTTTTATCTTCACTTATTCTCTACTTAATCCAATCGTAAATTTAGGGAGTAGAATAGAAATTAGAGGAGGGAGGGAGGGAGGGAAGTGAGGAAGTAGTACGTAGTCCGTAGTGGGTATTTGGGGATGATCCATGTATCTGACAAATGTATGATGCAGAATTGTACAATAGTACTACTGCTGGTCATCTTGACTGTCTCCTGCTTTTACCTCATCATCCTGCTTTTCTTATCTGTCATCACGTGCTCACTCTGCTGGTTGCCACGTGAGATACAGCTCACGCTAGCCCATGACACCATGTTCATGTTCATGTTGTCCATCCCATTTTACCTCCCCTTCCCCTTCCCCTTCGCGTGCTTACCTCGTCCCCCCAATCCCTTGTGCTACACTACTCACCTCACCTGCCACCTGACTGACACAATGACACGATACAGAATCACAACATGCAAAATTTACGTTCCTACTCATTCGCCTCCCACTTACGACTACATTAATCTCCCCTCCTCACTCAAGCTCTCCTCTCCTCTGTGCAATCACCATTTACTTTATTCATTTTATCTCGCCCTAACTTCAATTTAAAACAGTTCAAATAATTGATAAATAAATGATCCTTTCAGTTAAAGCGAGGCGGTGACAATTAATTTGATTTCAAGAATTGATGTTTCTAATTTGTATTTTTGCATCTAAGTTTATTAGAAAAATTGAATATTTGTTGATTTTAAGCCCTATTGATTTAGACTGGCCTTTTCATTATACTTTTCCCTTTTCGCTCTTTTTTTTTTCTTTTTATTTCATCTTGTTTTAAGGTGTATGATTTCAAAAGATGATCTATATCCATCGTTCTCAAACCATTTAGAAAATAAGGCACGGCTCTAACCTCAATGTCAAATACGGAGTATTATAATTTATAAATGTTAACTACAAACATTTTAAGATTGACATATTTGTACGAGTTTAGGATTTTAGTGAGTAATGTTGAGTATTTGTAGGAAAGGGAAAAGTATTTATTAACGAGGGAGTATTACTTTTTTGGCCATACCATACATCTCGTCCATTCTGGTGACAGATACAGAATATTTTCAGTTATTTGTAGAGCATTCAACTGTCTTTTTGCAATGGAGTAATAAAAAAAGGTGTACTCAACTGTCAAGTGTCAATCACTTTGCTCCACATGCTAATCATTACAACGAATATTCATTTTTAAATGGAAACATAATTATGACCCTCACACATCTTTTCTTTTATAAATTGAAAAATGTACTCTACTGTATTTAGCTACCAGCTACTCAGTATACTTCCTCATAGTTTGAGTATTCCTCTCATTTTCCTCTTTTAACTTAATTTGATTTTCTTTTCACATTTTTTTAATGTACTTTTAATCATTCTTTATTCTTCCTTCAATTCTTTATTCTTTTCCTCCACATCTAAACCCAAACATTTTTTCAATTTATACCCACTTTTTACACTTCATACCCCACTTTTTATCCATTTCTTAATTTCTCTTCAAAAAAATTGGGGAGGAATACTCTAGATAAGAGAGAGTACCATATATTCATATTTATTCATATCATGAAATCAAATAGAAGTACGAGTATTTTTTTGGAGTATTTTATTGTGACTATGATGCCAACTTTCATTATACCCTTACTTTAAAATTTACTGTAGTAAATTTATTAATCAATCTACATCTGAAGGTTCTGTGATCGGATATTCTCGTTGCCTTCCTTTTCTTTTCAACCATCAAATTAATAAAAATTATCATCCAAAAAAATATAATCCAGTCATTCCTCCAACCATCTAAGAATTTCCCATTGTATATATTCATTTAGGTGAGTATAAAATAATTAAATGGAAAGATCTTAGATGACTTGAAATATTCCTGATTACGCTATGTTTTGTTCTTTTAAGGAACGTCCTATAAATTATGGAATAATTTTATTTATTTTTCCTCTAATGGAGTCCTACCATTTTTCAGGATCTTCAATATAAACTTTTAATTTATTTCGTAATTGACAATTTTATTTGATTGATGACTACTGTAAACGTGAAATACAACATCTAAAGGAACTTATTTAGCCAGTTACGAGCTTAACATTTTATACAACAATCATAAAAAGACTTACGACAGAATCATTAACGGGATTCTGAAACCAGGCTAGATTCAAAAAGATTTTTCTTTTTGGTAACGTACAGAAACAACTGATCGTCAAGTATGTGTTGTTTGTAGTAGTATTTTCAGCATGTACTCCTATAGTATAGGCACACCTTGACTGGTGCATTTCTCCAAACTATCTCTCATGTACTTCTGCACAATTTTCAGGTACCCGCCATACTCCTCTGATTATACTTACCCTACGGTGAGTGACGACTACATACTCTCTTCACTTTCTTCTTTCCGCCTTTCAAATTTAACAACAGCATCTGCAATGGTTTCTGAATTCTGAATGATGTAGAGTTTAAACATCCTAAATGGCAGTTGGCTATGTGCTTGAATGTCTATTTTGACGATTGAGGCGTAGCAATAACTATAAGTCTCGCGACTGAAGTAAGAACTAAACTTGGATCCATTAAGAGTATGGTTACGGTCGAGTTTATACTGAGTAATATGCTGGTGTAAAGTACTCAAAATAGCCCAGCTAAACAAACATCTGCGCTAACTTCTCGTATTAAGTATGAAATACAATTTGGTCGATTCAGTTTTAGCTGCAATTCTGGTAATAAGTAATCTATTTTCAAGACTGTAATTTCATACCCCTCTTACGCCATAAGAAAAATGACTGAAACAGCCAGAAATAAATGTATGTAACTGGCAACAGGGATACTACAGCGTTCCTGGAGGGGCAGCTGCCCAATACCAGATGTATGGGTCGAGCGGGGCAGGAGTAGGAGGAGGCATGATGGGCTGCTATTACCCGTACAATGTCCAATTGGGAGATCAGTCCTACACAACCAGTGCCATGCAGCCGTACGGCCTTCAATATCCTCACCATCCATACCAGTTTCCCACTGCTGCCTATCCCCACCACCACTACGCTTCCCCTATGTCTTTCGCTGCTGCCACTAATCCTCTTCAATCAGGTGCATGCCTAAGCAAAGCTGTTGTAATCTGTTAATTCTGTCCTAAATAGAGAGTGTTGCTGACGTTGATATTTTGTTTTGCTCTGTTACAGGTCTGAACATGGCTCTTCAGGCACCAATACCTCATTGTTAAAGGACGACTGTAACACTGACATGTGCTCTAGCCTATGTATGGTCCGACAATGGTTCAAATCTCTTCTTTTTGCATGGAAACATAAGTATTCTGCTCTTGGTGCGCGACTCCTATATATATAGGTGGTTTGCCAGCTCCTAAAACACCATGTTAGTTGGTCCCTTGTCGGGACTACAGAAACTCTGAAACACTTCATTTACATCGAGTTGTCTTCAATTTAGAGTCTAATCATGGGATTAGCCTCCTGAAGAAATTCACCAACTTAGGCTATTTTGGAGAGCCGAGTTGGGAAATGCATATAGATTTGTTCATTTCAGCCAAGAGAAGGCCGAAGAACATACATAAAACCCCACCCATATTTTGATATTGCTTCAAATGTCGCCTTTAGTGCATATGGCGACATGTTGAAGTACATAGTGTTATTTCATTGATGTAGATTAGATAATTTAGTCACTGACTTCACTAACAAGCCTTGAACATTGGAGTTCACATATCAATGCTCCATGTTTATCGGTCGAGTAAGGGCATGGGATGCCCCTACCCTTCCCTTAACATAGCTGCATCATATAGCTATCTCATTCATCATTTTATGCATTAATTAAATTTAATATTTCTTGTAAAAACACTTAGAGAAACCTTGGTGCATAATTCCCATGGTCGGGATGTTATGTACCGTATGTTCATCGTTGGCTCATATGGCTAAATTTTGGAGTTTTAGCCCTGTTTAAATGTACATTCTTAGTGATGGGGAGAACTCGTTAGAAGCTGAGTTTTCTCATTAATCGGCATTCTGCATCGTTAACACTATCATTAAGCTTCCATTAAGGGTATGATGTATGGAGCTTAACACTGCAAGCATGACTCCTGAAGAGATTTGACAATCTCTTCATTCTCTATCTCTTGATCTTACCCCTCACACTATTACTTCTCATCAAAAAGAAATAATAGTTGTATCATTTCCCTACAAATTTATATAATCATAAGAAGATTGAGAAGCCCAAGTTTGTATTCCACTTATTTTTATCCTTTTGTTTTTACCCTGTCCTTAATATGTTCCTCAGGACTGATATTTAGCGATGCTAAGGATAAGACTCATTTATGCATTTTAGTTGCGTTCTACTGAACTTTGTAATTTTTATTCTCTAATATAATGTGTACTGAATGATATATGTATCCTTTTAAATGCAATTACATTACATGAATGTTTAATTGTACTCCGTATTTGTTAATTATCCTTGAATACCTTGTGAATTTCAACGTTGATACTAACTAATCACATACTCCACTTAATAGTGGTGATCGTGTGGTAGACTTGGTTGGATTTGGGCCGGGATAGGATGATAATAGAGGCACAACCGCACAAGTTTCCAGCGCAGGCATGGCTGTGGCTGAATGCGTGTTCATTTTAATGTACTAATCGACCAAGTTTAATGGGGGTTTGGGCGAGAGTACAAGTCTCATACTTGAAGAGTATGAGCCTAAGACAAGGCTAAAGTAATTGATGGCAATAAAATGGTCAAAGTTCTATACTAAACTTTTTTTATTTACACGTCAACCTACATTATTAGTTTAGAAACTAGTTAGGAAATTTCTTCTTAATGGTAAAAGTTTCATATTTTCCATGTGCTCCCCTCTTTTTATGGACAAAGAACTCCTTAAAAGTTATGGAACTTCTTATTATTCCTATTGCCCTCAGTATCAAAAGTCTGAGAGTAACTCTTTAGTCTCGTGAATAATAAAAAGTACTCCCTCTGATTCATTGGATTCGCAACGTATTCCGTTTTTGGCAAATTCATCAGCTTTGCAACATTTCCATTTTGGGTCATATTTTTCTTATGAAATGACTAACCTATCCTTAACTTTTCGTTACTATATTCCAAAATATTCAATCTAATATTATTATATTACTTAATCTTACATGACATCACTATTGTGGTCCACCAATTCACTTTTCTTATTTTTTGTGTGAATAGTAAATGTTGCGATTCCAATGAATCGGAGGGAGTACTATAGTATATTTAACTCTCTCCTTTCCGGTCAATCTCACTGTCCCACTAGAAAATATACGGAGTAAGTAACACTGAAACATATTAACTCCCATGACAACCAAGTAATCGATGTCTTTTCCCTCTTTCTTCTAATTATACCCGAGGGCTTTCGGGAATTAAAAAGATGATGATAATCACATAATTTATTTTTAATACTCCATTAATCACTATACTCAGAAATTTCAAGTCATAGGAATGAAAAAATTTCCTCCAATTGATGTGAGTTTGACCAAAGCGTTTTGATTAGCGAATCGAATTCTATTCTATAAACAATGAAAGTTTTTGGAAATGAAGTTGTAATTCATACTCTCTTCCATCCACATCAAAAGATAACTGAACTCATTTTTTGTAAGGAGAAAAGTGACTTCATGTTACCTTTGGTATAGATGAAAGGAGTATAATTCTACGTTTTCCAATTTATAGAAATTGTCATATTTTTTTGGTTATTTCATGGAACAATCTCAATTATGTGTTTCTTAAAATAATCCAAACTATCTTTAATATCATTTTAATATGAACTACGTCTTCATTAATCTCTTTGCTATAGGTGACCTGGCTACCTGTTGAACCTCTCTTATTCAACTCTTCCTCTTAGTCTTTCTTTTCTTCACATTTCGTCTTCATTTTCGTACATTGATAAATAAAAAAATTAAAGCTTCCAAAAATTTATCTTCCATTTTTTTTCTATAAGTATTATAGAAGCTAAGAAAAAAAAAATTAATTGTTGTTTTGGCTTTCATGACCGCAACGACGGACCCAATGAAACCCTAAAAAGTTACAACAAGTCACTATTACCGGTAATAACAAGTCATAATTTCGTTCATATCAAAACGAGATTAATGAAGACGTAGTTCATATTAGAATGAGATTAAGTATAGTTTGATTTATTTAAAAAACAACGCATAGTTGAGATTATTCCCATAAAATAACCATATTTTTTTTATTTGAATATCAAATTCATGTACTTCATTCATTCTAGCGAAAATTACACATTACAGCCTTATAAAAATCACTTTTTTCAATTACAGACTTGTAAAAAAAATCAACAATTACTACCTAATAAAACAGTTTTCATTTGCGCTTGCTACCTTAAGTGGACTCCGTTGGATTAGTAAGCTAATTTTCGTCCAAAATTAGATTACGCCCAATCTTGTGACCATTTTGCCCTTGAGTCTATATACTCTTTCCCCAACCTTTATCACTCTTATAACTCTTACTGCTCTTCTATTTCTTTACTCTTCAATTCAAAATTTTCACTTTTCAATTTCTTCACTCTCCAATGTTTCTACCTCTTCATTATTTTAGCCACCATCATCAGTGACTACAGTGTATTGAACTCTTGATACAAACATGGTATGTAACCCTAATTAATGTAACATCAACATACATTTGGCTAAAAAAAATCAATAACAAATTGCAGAAACCCTAAAAATTGAAATTATCTAATCGACAATCGCATTTGGCTCTCAACGTGTTAATGCACTGCAATAACACTAAAACTACACTTAATTCATATAAGAAAGACTAAATTTAAATGCAAATTTGGGTGTCGTTTTAAGAATCGATTAAAAACCCTAAATTAACGGAAAAAAAACCCTAAATTAACAAAGGATTTGGGGTTACTTGCATATTTGTCGTTTCCTTCAATTGTGCCAGAATTTGGTATGGATTTTGGATTCATTTGTCGATTTAATTAGGGTTTAGGGGATGGTTGACGAGGAAGGTACGGAGTGAGTAGATGAAGAGAGAAGTAAAATGGGTTAATCAAGGAGTTAATGAAGTAAAAAGAAAATTTTAACATCGAGGGTATTTTCGTCAGTTAACAATTTTGGAAACGGAAATCAGCTTACTAATGAACGTAGTCCACTTAAGGTAGCAAACACAAATGAAAAGTCCTTTAGTAGTAATTGTTGACTTTTGTTTTATAAGTCTGTAATTGAAAAAAAAAAGTGATTTTTATAAGGCTGTAATGTGTAATTTTCGCTTCATTCTATTATAATTTCCCTATCCTCAACAAAGTACCTACCTCATCGTCTCATTTATTTATTTGTCTTTTATATTTATTGTGACGAGTATTTTAATTGAAGACAGACCAATGAATGAGAAGAAGAAAGAAGAAGAATACTTCGTGCTTTTTATATTGTACAATCTCCAAAACATTAATTTGACTCATTACTACTCCGTATGAGTCTATGAAGAAGATTGAAAGAGTCCGCAAGGGTGGAGCCTAGTGGTTAAAACATGTGGCTACAACCCAATGGGTCTCAGGTTTAAACCCCTGCAAGAGCGTTCTTGTGGGAGTTGTATGACTTGAGGCTATGCCATCTAGGCTTCGAGTCTGTCGTCCAAAGGGCGACTTACATGGTGTGCGTGGTTCAAGCCCCCGCAAGAGCGTTCTTGTGGGAGTTGTATGGCTTGAGGCTATGTCATCTAGGCTTCGAGTCTGTCGTCCAAAGGGCGGCTTACATGGTGTGCGTGGTTTGCAGGCTATTGTGTACACCCGGGGTTTACCCAGGGCGCACAAAGGTAGCGGCTGCGGGTTTCCTCGTCACCAAAAAAAAGATTGAAAGAATAAGCTTTTGTACTTTTCGGACACAAGTTTTTTTCTTTTTTCGACAACCGTACACAAGTTTCTTTTGCTAACCCCAACCTAGCTTCACTCACGCCGGTGCCGCTTGCACAGGCTACCCCGCAAGCCCCGCCCCGCACACCCAAGGCACAACGTACCCTGACTGTACACGAATAAATTGGTTTTTTTTGAAAAAAAAAAAAACAAAGAAATATTCACTACAAATTATTGAAATAATTGATACGACAAATTTATTACTTCATTGATAAGCGAATTAAGATTCATGGTTAAAATCTTAAAGAGCAATTAGATTGAGGTTAGTAATTAGAGAAGATGTTGGTAGAGTTGAAAGTATATATAAGATGGAAATTTTATGAAAAATGAGATATACCATTATTAATAGGGGAATTTATTGATGAATCAAAGCCAATTTTACAAGAAATGGATGGACAGCCAAAATATTATTGGGGATACTAATCACCATTTCTCTTCATACATGAATCACATAATTAATCCATTTAACAATTTTACATGATACTCGTAACCCACTTCTGCTTGAACACATAGACCTTTCTATGAATGTGATACAGAGACACACCCTCTTTAGTAGCTCTCCAAATACAATGTCGCCCGCCACAATTGTTATCAACAAAACCCTCTTTATCCTGAAATGCTTCAAATGTTGCACGACCCTGATTCCAATTTAAGTCACAATCGTACTTGGTTGTGTAGTAAATTGCGGTCCAAAACTTACTAGTGAAGTTGGTATTTGGGGCTAAATATTGGGATCCGAGATCGCCATCACCGTGACAATGCACGTCAAGTGCATTGTTACCCGGCAATTGGTTCATCACCACAATGTGGAATATGCATGGTCGATACCCTGGATACGCATCAACGTTAATGTTCCATGATAATATTACCGTAGCAATTGTGGCTATCAAGCTTAACTTCATAAATAGACTCACCAACTTCGTTGTTTATTTATTTTTTATGGATTGTTTTTTGTTGATCGAGGTTGGATTTGGGACACGAAAATGGAACACAAGAATTCTGATCTATTCGGATTTGAGATTGATAAATGTATGATAGTATCATTGAGGGTAGCTATATATATAGTCTCTCCCATCCAATTCAAGGTTTACATTGGGTTTTTGCAACCGTTAAGAAAATAAGTCAAAACAAATACTCCTTCCGAGTTCGTTCTTCCCCTTTTTTTTTGGGTGAAAAATAAGGAGGAAGTATTATATTATTAAAAGAGGAGAAGTGGAATGAAAAAGTAAGAGAGAGAAATATTATATTAATTGAATGAGATACAGTTGATAAGAAAAGTATGAGAAATGAATATTATATTAATTAAAGATGGTAAAGTGTGTGAAATTTTTTTTCCATAAATGAAAATAGGGAAGAAGATCAAACTCAGCCCAATAAGGAAAGAGGGAAGAACACTGAAACTCGGAGGGAGTAAAGATATTATTGCTAAATTAAATGATTTTACGGATTCACCTAAATTAAAGTTAATAAAAGTAATGACATTTTGGGTAAATTGAGAGAGGGTAAGAGGATTTTATGGTAGCATATTGTAATACAGTGTTACCTTACTTGTAGGATATTATTTCGTATTTAGTTTGTATCTTTAAAATTCTTGTAATATTTGTAACCGCTATTTAATTAGGATTGATATTAAGAGATGCTAAGGATAAGACTCACTTATATATTTTCGTTGCGTTCTAATGGACAAGCCCATCCAAGAGCCTGTTGAGTCTGTTCCAAGAACAGGGGCCCAACTTGTTAGAGGGCCTCATCAGGTCAAAACAACATATAGATATATTATAAGTACCAAAAGGTTATTAGAGGTGATAGAGGAGTAGTGGTATTCCGTAGAAACATAAGGTGTCCTTGCTATGATTGGAGAGGTTTGATTCCCCCTTGGCAAGCAAGTTTTTGTGCTCTTGTATTATTTTTGGGGTTGGGTTTGGGTTTGGATTTGGACTTTCTACTTGCCTATTAATTTATTATATGACCCTTAATAATGCACCGTCTATGGATTATAAATAGTAAATCTCAAATACGGAGTGTTGGATAAGTAACTACTATTATAAAATCTTTTATTTATTAAAAGAATAACCATGGTAGTTTAGGTGACATCAGCAATTAGTGAAGAATTGGTATAGATTGATGTCATGATGACATCACCTTGAAAAAACTACTCTTTAATATGTTTATTTATTTATTTTGATGAATAACAATATCATCTTTTATTTTGCTTACACACTCACTTCCACATACTATGAAATGAAAAATTTACAAATAACTTTTAGTCTAAATTAAGTAATTAAGTAATATACCCAATTTATACATTAATAAACTAAATAAATAAGTCCAGAATCAAAAATGTAGCATAATTTCTAATACATTCAAATTTACAAAGGAAAATATAAATATGTCAATACATATTAAAGATAAAATGTACTCCGGACAATGTGATATAAATTAATTCTCTCAGATCTGGAAATAAATAAATCATCACTGAAAATTTTAAAATTATTAAATTATAACTCGACAACAATTACGGCTGCCACGTTTTCGTTTTTATTAGGGTGGCAACATGTAAGCTATCGGACGTTTTAACTTAACAATTTTTTTTCGATTACGAGTTGTCGTCGTTCCAAGTTTATTAGGGTGGCATAAATGTAACTCATCTATTATTTATAGATGATTACACTATATACCGTCAAACCAATAACGTCGGGGTGACAAAATGTAACTACAAAGTAACTTTGGGTCAAACTCTATAAATTGATATTCATCATTGTCAATCCCAATCTACATGACCAAAAACCATATTAACAAAAACTATACTAAAAATAAAAATGATATTAAATGCTAAATAAAGATCAGTAACATAAAAATAACAGATAAATAAGTTAACTTCTGAAGTTAACTACTCATGAGTCACGAGTCACGACCCATTACCCCCATTAATATCATTAACTATATTAACTGCTAAATAAGATCAGTAACATAAAAATAACAGTTAAATAAGTTAACTTATGAAGTTAACTACCCATGACACATGACCCTCACCATGATATCATTAACTTCTGGAAAACTAACATCATTAACTACCCATGACCCCCACCAAAAAAAACCACCTTTCTTAAAACTCATATGAGACCGTCTCACGGTAATTTATCGTGAGACCTTTCACGTAAGAGGTGGTTACTAAATTTGTAACCACTCCCTATGTGAGAGGTTTCACGGTAAGATTACCGTGAGACGGTCTCACAAGAGAGGTACTGAAGGTATAAATACCTCATTTAACAACAGTAATTTTCATTCAAAATACCAAGAAAATTACGAGTAATATCAAAATGTTACCAGAAACAAAAAAAAATACTAATTAGTAAACTAAAAAGATGAGTATTTGCCATTTATTTGAAAGAAAGAATTGTTTGAAAAAGAAAAAAAAAGGAGAACTTAAGCGACAAAGGAGTAAAAGACTATGTATCTTTAAAAATATTAATGGTTGATGTCTTGATGAAGAGGTAATAATTACATGAATTGATAAAAAAAATTGAAGTATTGAATGATGAAGAGGTAATACGAGTATTAGTTGTATGAGAGTGGAGACGGTTGAGTAAGCGTAAACCGTTTGATATATTAATAGTAGATTGTTGATTTGTTGGTCTGAGTTATTACTCCTTCCGTCCCAATGAATTGTTTGTCTATTCCATATTGGGGTGTCTCAATGAATTGTTTGCCTTTCTATTTTAGGAATGTTTTTTATATGCAATTTGACCATTCTCATGAGTTTTGCTCCACATGTCACTTCCTCATTGGATCCCTTGGAGGGATTAATAATCATGTGGCATGAAACTACAACTATGATTTTTTTGTTCAGAAAAGAACGCACTACATCGCGTGTGAGAATCGAACTCTTAAGTTCTCGGTCGGAATAAGAAAATTCTGACCACTTAAGCTGAAATGACATACTCCCTCCGTTCCAATGAATTGTTTGCCTTTGCTTTTGGCCCCAAGGGTAAGAGATCCAATTAGAAGGTGACATGTGGAGTCAAGGGTCAAATTACACATAAAAAGCATTCCTAAAATAGAAAGACAAATAATTCATTGAGACGCCCCAATATAGAATAGGCAAACAATTCATTGGAACGGATGGAGTATGTTTTATTTAGACCTATCAAATGGGTTAGGGCGGTAGAATTTTGGGTTCGGGTAAAATACAGGTCAGGTGTATTTTGGGTTTGGAAAACACGGGTTTCGGGCCGGATTTCGTGTCAATATAGGTTATTAACATATATATATATAAAGTTAATTACTTTTTTTAAACATAAATATAATTTTATTCTTAATTCCATCTAATTTAATAGTATATATGATATTAGTAAGAATAAAAATATTTTATTTAATAATACCCCATATATTTTTTAATATGCATTGATATTACATATCTATACAAAGTGCTAATATATTGTTGCTTTAAAATTGTTACACGTATATAACAAAATTTGACTCGATTTATTGATTTTTTTTCATTATAGTAATATTTTTATAAATATAGAATTTAAAGATGTATATACTCCGTATAAGAATACGATTTCTTAAAAATTTTAAAATATATAAATACTCCGTATTTCTTACTACTATTTTTGAGAAATTTTTCTCTATAATATTAATACGAGTATTTTTTAATTTACCTATTTCGGGTTGGGTTACAGGTCAAGCGGGTTTAGACTAAGAATATTCAGATCATTATTGGGTCAGATCACTTTCGGGTTCGTAATTTACAGGCGGATTTTTTCGGGCAACTTTTTGGGGGAATGGTTTCGGGTCGGATTAGTTTTAATTTTGACAGGTGTGGTTGCATTACATTTTTAACATGAAGTTGTACTCTTTTTGTCAAAATTGTATCGTTCTATATTTTTAGGTAACATTGAGTAAAATGTGACGAATATATTAATAATAATCTATGCAAAATTTGCATGGGTTAACCCTAGTATAAATAGTAGTACTCCGTTAATATTTGTCGTTCATGAGACTCAATTATATCTAATAATTTGAAAGCTAACTTCAATTTATGGGTCTGTTATAATACTACGGAGTAGTATTATTTATCAAAATAACCTAAAACAACTGGATACGGTGATTGAAGGGCCTCCAAAAAAATTTACAACAGGGACACTAAATATTATTTGACGGGCCTGCTAATGGACCTTGTAATTTTTTTCTCTAATATAATGTGTACTGAACGATATATGTATCCTTTTAAATGCAATTACATTAATGAATGTCTACTTGTATTACGTATTTGTTAATTACCGTTGATGAATTGATTTGAAGGAAAATAGGATTATATACACTGTTATTGTAGAACTAAGTTCAAAGTTGTTGAGATTTTGTGTATACTTATTGAGTTTATACAAGTTTCCGAGATAAGTTGGAGTAAGTTTTTGAGCTTAAACATTTGTGTGATTTAACTCGACAACTTTATACTAAAACTCAAAAAAAGTACAACAAAACTCGAAAACTTTGTGATAAAACTCAAAATCGTAAAACTAATTGTACATAGAGCTATGTACAACTGGTTGTATAATCTACTCATTGACATGCCAACGTTAATTACTAACTAATCACATACGGAGTACTTAATAGTTATGATTTCCTGGCCAGGTACTTGGTCAGATTTGGGTTGGGATAGCCCCAATAGGATAATAATAGGAGCACAAGTTTGCATCACAGCCGCGCAGGCATGGCTGGGGCTGAATGCGTGCTCATATTCCCAGATTAATGAGTCAATTTCATTCGTAGTTGATGCGTCTCATACATGAGCTTATTCCCAGATTAATCAAATTTGGTTTTATTTATGAAATATCATCCAAAGTTGAGATTATTCTCGTTAAATAACTCTATTTATTACTCACTTCGGACACTGTTTTTTGCTCCATTTCATTAAAATACTGTAGACACCCACATTTTGACCGTCAGGTGTCTATAGCAGTTTCCGACAAACACCCAATGATGATCGGACGCAAACATGCTTTAACGTACTCGGAAATGGGCTCGAAATCATGAATATTTGGCTTGGACTTTTTACGGAGTACAAATTTCACAAAACCAACCTCAAATTCAGGCCCAGTGGGTCGTTTCGAGTCAAATAAGACTAATTTGGGTCGAATCCGACATCAGGGGTAAAACCGTCTTTTAGCGACCGAGTCAAAACCCGGTCAAAGATATTTCCCGAGACTCGTAGTCAACCGTGACACCTCACACGGTTGGTTCTCGGACTCCAACTCTACAAAAATCAGCTACACAAATATTAAACAATTCCGTTTAAGGTAGAATTCGATCTCAAGTAGGAATTCTATCCGAAAACCAAATCGAGTATTCAACCGAACGTAGGATACTCGGCCGAGTGGCCTGATTTCGGCCGAGCTCCCCTTCCCAAACCGGGATTCCCTTTCTTCTTTGCCAAGTAACGGAATTCTAGTTCCTCACAAATTCTTACATTTCCTATCCCGGTTGGTATTTCTTGTCGTACAAGCAAGATACCTCTCTCAACCTTCTTTTCCTATAAATAGGACCTCTTGCACACACAATAATAATCAATCATACATCACACAATTTTCATACACAATATTGATACACATTCAACACATCAACTTTCTATCAATCAAATATACATAAACTCCTCACAGAACTCACGAAAAATACACTTAGCATCGAGAAACCGATAGTATATCCGAGACCCGACGAAACCGACCATCTCTTACCCTTTACACGTCCAAACCAAAATCCACCATAACTCACCGACATTAACTCGACGCTCCCGTGCCCTAGCCACATTCCGACGAGCCCCGATCCGAGTAAACAAAGCATGTAGGTTGAGGGTTTAAAATCAAACCCGATTTTCTCTTTTCTTTCTTCCTTTCTCTCGTCTTTTCCGCATCTTGTTCTTCTTTCTTTTTTTTTCCTTTTTTCGTCGTCGGTCGATTTTTATTATGGGTCGTTCGTCGCATCTTTTTTATTTTTCTAATATCGATACTACAAAAACTATTTTTTATATATAACGTTCTTAAAATACGATATCGATTCTCTAATCAAATATCGTATCTTACAAGAACAAAATTAATTAATTCTCGTTGATGCTAAATAAATCGTCACATCTTTTTAAACAAAATTCGACGATTTTATACGCGAAGAGAATTAACATCTTTTTCGTTCAAAATTCTTTTTTTTTTTACTTTTCGTTTAAAACAAACTTTTTTTCAAAACCTTTTCTAAATTCATTCCGAATATTCGATATCGATTTCATAATCGAATATCGGATACAACGAATATCGAAAGCATAAATCGAGTATAAATTAATTCGTATTTGTACGCGATTTATCAAATTTTCGAACAACGAGCGAAATCGGGACAGGCCCGCACGCGAGTCTCGCCCCTCACAGGCGACTCGCGTACGAGTCTGAAACCCACGCTCCTTTTTTAGCTTTTTTCGTTCGTTTTTATTATTTATTCTACAAAACGACTTCTAAAATTTCTATCTTTTCTAAAACTATTCCGAGTATTTGATATTGATTTCGTAGTCGACTATCAAATATAACGAATATCAAAAAATATTAGATCGAGTGCAAATTATGCGATATTTGTACACGATTCAATAAAAGTATCGAATTTTCAAAAAAACCGATTTCAAAAAACAGGCCGTCACGCGACCCGCCGGCATCCCGGGCGAACCGCGCGGCCGGCTGTCGCACGATACTTTTTTCTTCTTTTTTATTATTTTTCGAACATCGTTTTTTATACAAAACAGCGTCTTTTAACAAATATTTTTCAGGTTTCGACTAATATTTTCTCGATCTTGCATATTCATCATATTTGCTATATTATTTCTTCACAAATCGATACTAACTCGTTTGTTCATCTTTTGTAGCAAATTCATTCTTTTTTTTATCGTTTATTTTATTATACTAAAACGAACCTCACATGCTAAATTCAACTTCGACGTTAATTTTTCATGCATTAAACCGACTTAGCAACCCGTTCAATTCCTCACATGCTTAGGAAAACAATGTTTGCATATCATTCATCGTATTACTTACGCGCGTATTAAAAAATCATTCGATATCCTAGTAGAGGCCGCTAATGTGCGGGCGGGGTTGGGTGTTCTTAGTGAACTTCCCAACATGTACCCTCACCCGTTATTCAGAACCGTGGTTTCCGGATGTCCGAAACCATTGGCAACGAGAGTCATTCAATATACGATAAACCGCTCAAGTCGACATCGGTATCGAACTGCAAAGGGACGAGCCCAATAAACTCTGACATCGGAAATAGGCCGTACTTTGTATACGACCCACTACGACATAGAGTGGGCTCGAACGGTTCCGAATAACCATAAAATTCGGTGGCGACTCCAACTTCGATTTAAATTTCAATTTGACCATCTCATATGGAGATTCATTCGCCTCCCCAAACCCGCGCGTGGCCGCGTCGGGGTGGACCTATGTCATGTCCACAGTTTGGCGACTCCGCTGGGGATTAACTGATGCGTTACTAACCTTCGGCATCCTCAGGGTGAGACTCGAATAGAAATCGTTTGACTAGTACAATACGCGTTTTAGTTTTACGGTTCATGCATAACCCCATTTTTCCCGGGCCGGTACTGGTGACCGACGTCCCACTATACCATTGATGTAGTCCAAATTGGATATGTCAAAAGGTATGCACAGCAGATTCGTATGGGTTTTACGGCATGTTCTAAGCTCAACTCGACTTAGGAAGTCCGCCCCGATTCTCGAATAGGCTATGTACACTGGTATAGACCCTTATAGACTGACCGAGACTTAGTTTAAGAGCATACATGGCGTCATTATTTCCATGACTACATGCTACTTGATCCACATCTTTTTTTAAAAAACCGTTTTTTTCAAAATTACATCCTTTTCAAAATATCCAATTTCAAAACCTCGGGCATATACCGAATTTAGGACCTACAATTTTACTCAAAATAGCCCTTTTTCTAGCCAGTATTATGCCCAATTCAAAACTCGAAATTATTTTCGAAACTTTTCAAACCATCACCTGACCCACCTTTTCCTTTTTTCTCGAAAAAAGGGCCGGTTCTCCCCGAATTTTTCGGGCTTTTCAAAAAAAAAACATCATATTTCGAAACTTCCTCTTCTTAGACTTCCCGTATTTAGCAGTGTCGGGTCGTGTCATAAGTCGTCGAAGTCTCTAGCGTCGAAACTCTGTCGATCTTACATCACGAGTTTCCCCCCTATCCCAGTCCGCCTTAGTTTACTAAGGCACGGCCCACCTACGTACGACATACTCTTACAAAGGTTGGCCCAATTACACAATCGAGTCTAAAGTCTGGGAATGTCTCACGCGAACCTCCTTTCAAACAGGACCCAGCCCACACAGCTGGATCCTAAGGGAGGTCCACCTTTCACAAGTCACCCGTCTAAGTGTCTTTTCCGTGTCAACCTTTTATAAGGCATAGCCCTACAACAAAAGGTCCGTTACTGTAGACACCCACATTTTGACCGCTAGGTGTCTATAGTAGTTCCCGCCAAACACCCGATGATGATAGGACGTAAACATGCTTTGATAGACTCGGATATGGGCTTGTAATCATGGACATTTGGTTTAGACATTTTAAGGAGTACAAATCTCACAAAACGGACCTCAAATCCAGGCCCAGTGGGTCGTTTCGAGTCAAATAACACTAATTTGGGTCGAAACCGTCACCAGGGGTAAAATCGTCTTTTAGCGACCGAGTCAAACCCGGTCAAAGATATTTTTTCCCGAGTCACACGTGTTGGCCGTGGTACTACACGGTTCATTCGGACTCAAACACCAAAAAATCAGCCTTCACAAATATTAAACAAATCTGTTTAAGGATAGAATTCGAACTCAAGTAGGAATTCTATCCGGAAACCGAATCAGACATCGACCGAGCATCGAAATACTCGGCCGAGATACCCCAGGACAGCCGAAATACCTCCCCCACCAGCTGAGATTTTTGGCTTCTTCCCTAAGAAACGAGAAGTTTATTCCCTTACGAACTCTCGTATTTCCTATCCAAACCGGTGTTTCTTGTCACACAAGCAAGACCACCTCGGTTCCTATAAATAGGACCCTCCCTTCAACATCCAAAACACCAATGAGACACGAAAAATCAGACTGAAAAATACCGAGAAAGTCAGCCAAAAAGCAACATCCAAAATCCCGACGTAATCCCGAAGTAATTCCAAAATTCGACGAAACCGATCCTGTCCGAACCGGCCGAGTCCCCACGTCACTCACACATACAAAATCGACACCTTAACTCACCCACATCATCTCGACGCTCCCGTGCCTAAGCCACTGTCTGACGAGCCTTATACCGAGAACACAAAGCATGTAGGTTGAGGGTGCAAATCAAACCCGTCTCTTCCCTTTTCTCTCTTCTTCGTCTCGTTTTTATGGGTCTTGCGTCGGTCTTTCTTTTATTTTCTAATATCGATATTACTAAAACTATTTTCCTATATCGAATATTCTCAAAATATGATATCGATTCTATATAATCGAATATCATATCAAAAGAATTATATTTTCGACGAAATCGTTACATCTTTTTACAACTTTTTCGTCCAAAATTCCTTTTTCTAATTTTTCGTTCAAAACAAACTTTTTTCAAAAGTTTTTCTAAAGTCATTCCGAATATTCGATATCGATTTTATAATCAAATATCGAATACGACGAATATCGAAAATATAAACCGGGTATAAATTAATCCATATTTGTACGCGATTTATAACGATTTTCGACAAAAAATAAAAAACGGACAGACTCGCGTGCGAGTCGCGCCCGGTCCAGGCGACTCGCGCCCGAGTCTGACCCGATTCTATTTTTTTAAGTTTTCGTTCGTTTATTTTTATTATTTTACGAAACGATTTCTAAATTTACATCTTTTCCAAAACTATTCCAAATATTTGATAATCGACTATCGAATATAACGAATATCGAGAATATTAAGTCGAGTACGAGTTATGCGATATTCGTACGCGATTTTCCGAAAACCGTTGTCGAAATCAGGCCGCCACGCGACCCGCATGAGTCTCGGGCGAGTCGCGCGGCTCTCGGCCCAAACGCGTCTTTTTCGTTCTTTTTTTATTCTTTCTCGAACATCGTTTTTTATACAAAACAACGCTTTAGTAATATTTTTCAGATTTCGATTAATTCTTATTTTCTCGATTTCAATTTCATATATTATTATTTCAATCGTTACTAACTCGTTTTCTCGTGTTTGTAGCAACTTTTCTATCATTTCTTTTTATCGTTTTATTAGACTAAAACGAACTTCACATGCTAAAATAACTTTGACGTTATTAGTTTAACATGCATTAAACGACTTAGCAACCCATTTATTTATTTTTCCTCACATGTCTTAGGAAAATAATCTCTGCATATCATTTCATCGTCGAACTAACGCGTGTACACAAAACCGAACGATATCTTAGTAAAGGCCGCTAAGTGCGGGCGGGGTTGGGTGTTCTCACTGAACTTCCCAACACGTACCCTCACCCCTTACTCAGAACCATGGTTTCCGGATGTCCGAATCCATTGGCAACGAGAGTCATTCAATATACGATTAACCGCCCAGTCGGCATCGGTATCGATATGCTAAGGGACGAACCCAATAAACTCTGACATCGGAAATGGGCCAGGCTTTAAGTATGGCCCACTACGACATAGAGTGGGTTCGAATGGTTCCGAATAACCATAAAATTCGGTGGCGACTCCTACTTCGATTTAAAATTCTATTCGATCCATCTCATATGGAAATTCTATCGCCTCCCCAAAACCCGCGCTTCGCCGCGTCGGGGTGGACCTATGTCATGTCCACAATTTGGCGACTCCGCTGGGGATTAACTGATGTGTCACTTACCATCGGCATCCTCAGGGTGAGACTCGAAAAGAAATCGTTCGATTAGTAATGTACACGTTTTAGTTCAATGGTTCATGCATAACCCCATTCTATCCCGGGCCGGTTACTTGTGACCGACGTCCCACTATACCACGGTGCATTCCCACTTGGGTGCACTAAAGACTTCAATGGCGGAACTCTTTTAGACTTTGTGGCATGTCCTAAGACCAACTCGGCTTAGGGAGTCCGTCCTCAGTACGAGAAAGCCATCGTTGTTGGTATAGACCCTATTAGACTGACCGAGACTTAGACTAAGAGCATACATGGCGTCGTTATACTGATTCTATGACTACATGCTACTTGATCCTTTTTCGATCTTTTCAAAAACCGTCATTTTTTTTTAAAAAAAACTTGCATCTTTTCAAATCCATTCCTTTTTCAAAAAACCCGGAAAGCTGCCGAATTTAGGACTTATGATTTTCACTCAAAATAGCCTATTTTTAGCCGGTATGCTGTCCAAACCTTTTCAAAAAAAAAAGCCCGAAATCTCGGCCCGATAACCCCTTTCTCGGTTTTCAAAAAAAAAATCGGGTCTTCCAATCCGACTTTGCTCGGTTTTCAAATTCAAATTCTCTTTTCAAAATCCTTTTCTTCTTAGGACTTCCCGTATTTAGCAGTGTCGGGTCTTGTCATAAGTTAGAATTCATAGCGTCGAAACTCCGTCGATCTTATATCACGGGTTTCCACCCCATCCCAGTCCGCCTTACTTGTCAAGGCACGGCCCACCTTTGTAGGACTAACTCCTACAAAGGAAAGCCCGTTTACACACTAGAGTCTAAAGTCTGGGGAATTCTCACATAGACCTTCCTTCGAACAGGACTAGGCCCACTATGCCGAATTCTAAGGAAAACCTACCATTCACGCGTCATCAATCTAGAAGTCAGTCTCCGATCTTTTTCTAGTCTAGTCTTTTCCTCACTCGGGGGGCTACCCTTCAGCGGAGCGATCAATCACGGTTGCTCTAAGGGTCTTGTCTTACACGTGTCTCACGTATCCCACTTCCGAGTCACTTAGGTGTCACACCATCTGAGTCCTATCAGATTCTTTAGCCTCACTCGGGGGCTTTCCCCCACCGAGCAGTCAACCACGGTCATTCTAAGGGCACCCCACGTTCATCATACACTGGCGTCCTTATGATGCCTTCTTCGAGTCGTACCTATGCTACAAATACTCGAGTCATCAAGGGTTAGGTCACCACGGTTGGTCCGAGCACGCGACGCGGTCAAACACGGTTGTCTCATTTTCGGACTCGCCCTCATACCCCGTCCGAGTCTCATGGTCGAGTCCAAGCCAGGGTCGTTACCTCGTCTATATCAACGTTCGAGTATCCCGGTCCAAGAGTCTTTGTCGACCCGTCACCCCGGGCCATGTCTAGTTTGACTCCCTCTCTTGCACTTGCGCAAAGCCGAGTTTAGGCGAGTCGTGACACCCGTCGTTCTCTCCAATCAAAGACCTTACCAAAAAAAAAAAAACCAACCGAGCATCCGAGTCTAGATTTGGTTCAAGTCCGAGTCTGAGTCCGAGTCTAGGATGTACTATTTCTTTCAATTTCAAAGTCAAAGTCAAAGTCAGAGTCAGCGGTATTCTGTCCTCTTTTTTTTTTCAAAATTCAATAAAATCAGCTTTTCTATTTCTCATACATACTTTCCTTATGTGTTTCCGAGAACATGATGAACACCATCATACATTGTGAGCACACGCACGTGACTATTATAGGCACATCTATAATGACTGCAGGAAACCGAGCCCGTGTTTTCCTTTTACCTATTCCATGTCTGGTATAGAAAGCCACATAACTACCCGTAGCAGGAGCATATCGAATCCTATGACAAATCTGGGTAGTCTTCTAGTTTGGGTTCAAGACGGGAGGCAAGCCCACTTCCCACAATAAACACCCATCCAATAAGACTAACCAAACCCTACCTTAGGTGTTAGTCTGACCAAAAAAAAAAAAAACTGGACAAAAAAATCAAAAGTCCAAAAGAAAAAAAAAGCAAAAGGCCAAAACAAAAAAGCTGGCCATGATCAAAAAAGAACTATCAACATCTCTCGACCAGACACGGTCAACTCAAATGAAGAATCCCATGACCGGGGCTAAGAGGTCAACCCAAAGAATTCAAAAACCCATGACCGTGAAACGGACAATTCAAAAATTATCAATACCCATGCTATCAAATAGGGGAGAAACAAGCTGGTCAGCTAACACCACATCTAGCCTTCCCACGTTACAACCTTCAAGACCTTCTCGAGACCTAGGCTAGAGACAGCCCAGAATTTTGAGGATTCAAGCTCCATAGGATACAACCTTTAGGGCCAGACATGGAAATCAGATCCCGCATTATCAAACCTGCCCAATCGAAGCTCGAGCCATTCTACTCGACTTCCCCTTTACATAACAGAATTCACAATCACCATATGCAAATCCGAGAGCAAAACTCGTTAAAATCCCCAAGAGCAAAACTCGTTAAAATCCCCGAGAGCAAAACTCGTTAAAATCCCCGAGAGCAAAACTCGTTAAAATCCCCGAGAGCAAAACTCATCAAACCCCTGAGAGCAAAACTCATCAAATCCCCGAGAGCAAAACTCGTTAAAATCCCCGAGAGCAAAACTCGTTAAAATCCCCGAGAGCAAAACTCATCAAACCCCCGAGAGCAAAACTCATCAAATCCCCGAGAGCAAAACTCATCAAATCCCCGAGAGCAAAACTCGTTAAAATCCCCGAGAGCAAAACTCATCAAATCCCCGAGAGCAGAACTCATTAAAATCCCCGAGAGCAGAACTCGTTAAAATCCCATCCCAATTCTTCTCATTCAAACCAGTTACCATCCCCAAACACGGGAACTCGACTTGCAGCCGGCATAGAACATGCCCAAATAGTTCACACCACCTCTGGGGGCTACCCCGGAGAATGCTCACAGCCACAGGATCAACATCCTAACTATTCTAGCCCTTTGATCAAGACATCACTGGGAATGCACCTAGCCTACACCATCGTTGTGGCTAGTTACACACAAAGCCCTAGTAAACTAGGCACCATTATATATCTTTCAATCCACTGAACTACGGCTTGGTTTGATTTCACTACACGTGAATACGTAGGCAGCCTTTCAACAAGGGCACAACCACCCACACTGACACAAATTCAAAAAAGCGCCATCATTCCGGACACTATCATGTTCTTAACAGCTAGCTTTGTCATCCTGGGGACTTCTCCTAGGCAGAAGTTCTCCATCCACTCACAAAATCCAGATAAATTCAAGGAATAAAGATCTAGCCTCCTTTCTATAGTGTGTCCTAGTATTCGGCTTAGTCAAAGACGAGAATCTGTCAGGACTCGGAGCAATACCCACTTTGGAAATGTCCCAAAAATCAAAAATTCAAAAGGAGCACTAGACTACAGCATTGTTACTGCTAAAACAGTCTCATTACAGACTACTGCAATTCCCCTATAGCAGATCGTTCCCATTTCGATGTTCGACTGTGTTGCCACTTGCCTAGGCTACGGAATAGCGCAGCTTAAGAGTCTTGTCATCTTAGGTGGCCTACCCCCTACCGAGTCACGGTCTAACCCTTAGAGAGTCAAAGTCGTGTCTGTCAACTCGTCCTCTCGCGTCCAGAGTCGAGTCTGTTGGTATATCTCTCTCTTCAAATTCTCATTTTTTTTGCAAAACTTAGCCATTTGGGAAAATCCTTTTCCTAGTCACCACGGGAATATGAATTTTTATCACGCTTTATCTAGGCATACAGGCCTAACCAGAGACTTTAGGAGTCCGTGTCAGAATCGGATTAGGAATCAAGTCATTCTAAGCATTCTAATTTAAAAAAAAAATCATTTTCTTTCCAAAAAATCAATCAAAAATAATTTCTTCCCCAGCATGAGTCAGTGTTTCACCTAAATGTTACATACAAATTATGTCAGCATACAGGTACACCCATGACTCCCAGAAATTCTAAGTTCCCCAGTGGAAAAGCTCAAGCAACTTCTTTCAGGATATATCTGCAAACAGATATGCCCATAGCTTCCAAGGCAAGCTCCCGCGCAATTCTAAGACAGGATATATCTGCAAACAGGTATACCCATAGCTTCCTAGGCAAGCTCCCGCGACATTATCAACGTCAACCCAGGTATGATTTCTATTCTATGGCTGGCGAGCCCTTCACGCAGGTCTAATGGACCCTAAACGACCCGATCGGAAGTCTGCCAGGTTTTAATCCTCGATTGACCTGGTAGCTACTCTGACTTTTGCCTTGTCCAAGCCTCAGTCAGAGTGGGGGCTCTGTAGACACCCACATTTTGACCGCTAGGTGTCTATAGTAGTTCCCGCCAAACACCCGATGATGATAGGACGTAAACATGCTTTGATAGACTCGGATATGGGCTTGTAATCATGGACATTTGGTTTAGACATTTTAAGGAGTACAAATCTCACAAAACGGACCTCAAATCCAGGCCCAGTGGGTCGTTTCGAGTCAAATAACACTAATTTGGGTCGAAACCGTCACCAGGGGTAAAATCGTCTTTTAGCGACCGAGTCAAACCCGGTCAAAGATATTTTTTCCCGAGTCACACGTGTTGGCCGTGGCACTACACGGTTCATTCGGACTCAAACACCAAAAAATCAGCCTTCACAAATATTAAACAAATCTGTTTAAGGATAGAATTCGAACTCAAGTAGGAATTCTATCCGGAAACCGAATCAGACATCGACCGAGCATCGAAATACTCGGCCGAGATACCCCAGGACAGTCGAAATACCTCCCCCACCAGCTGAGATTTTTGGCTTCTTCCCTAAGAAACGAGAAGTTTATTCCCTTACGAACTCTCGTATTTCCTATCCAAACCGGTGTTTCTTGTCACACAAGCAAGACCACCTCGGTTCCTATAAATAGAACCCTCCCTTCAACATCCAAAACACCAATGAGACACGAAAAATCAGACTGAAAAATACCGAGAAAGTCAGCCAAAAAGCAACATCCAAAATCCCGACGTAATCCCGAAGTAATTCCAAAATCCGACGAAACCGATCCTGTCCGAACCGGCCGAGTCCCCACGTCACTCACACATACAAAATCGACACCTTAACTCACCCACATCATCTCGACGCTCCCGTGCCTAAGCCACTGTCTGACGAGCCTTATACCGAGAACACAAAGCATGTAGGTTGAGGGTGCAAATCAAACCCGTCTCTTCCCTTTTCTCTCTTCTTCGTCTCGTTTTTATGGGTCTTGCGTCGGTCTTTCTTTTATTTTCTAATATCGATATTACTAAAACTATTTTCCTATATCGAATATTCTCAAAATATGATATCGATTCTATATAATCGAATATCATATCAAAAGAATTATATTTTCGACGAAATCGTTACATCTTTTTACAACTTTTTCGTCCAAAATTCCTTTTTCTAATTTTTCGTTCAAAACAAACTTTTTTCAAAAGTTTTTCTAAAGTCATTCCGAATATTCGATATCGATTTTATAATCAAATATCGAATACGACGAATATCGAAAATATAAACCGGGTATAAATTAATCCATATTTGTACGCGATTTATAACGATTTTCGACAAAAAATAAAAAACGGACAGACTCGCGTGCGAGTCGCGCCCGGTCCAGGCGACTCGCGCCCGAGTCTGACCCGATTCTATTTTTTTAAGTTTTCGTTCGTTTATTTTTATTATTTTACAAAACGATTTCTAAATTTACATCTTTTCCAAAACTATTCCAAATATTTGATAATCGACTATCGAATATAACGAATATTGAGAATATTAAGTCGAGTACGAGTTATGCGATATTCGTACGCGATTTTCCGAAAATCGTTGTCGAAATCAGGCCGCCACGCGACCCGCATGAGTCTCGGGCGAGTCGCGCGGCTCTCGGCCCAAACGCGTCTTTTTCGTTCTTTTTTTATTCTTTCTCGAACATCGTTTTTTATACAAAACAACGCTTTAGTAATATTTTTCAGATTTCGATTAATTCTTATTTTCTCGATTTCAATTTCATATATTATTATTTCAATCGTTACTAACTCGTTTTCTCGTGTTTGTAGCAACTTTTCTATCATTTCTTTTTATCGTTTTATTAGACTAAAACGAACTTCACATGCTAAAATAACTTTGACGTTATTAGTTTAACATGCATTAAACGACTTAGCAACCCATTTATTTATTTTTCCTCACATGTCTTAGGAAAATAATCTCTGCATATCATTTCATCGTCGAACTAACGCGTGTACACAAAACCGAACGATATCTTAGTAAAGGCCGCTAAGTGCGGGCGGGGTTGGGTGTTCTCACTGAACTTCCCAACACGTACCCTCACCCCTTACTCAGAACCATGGTTTCCGGATGTCCGAATCCATTGGCAACGAGAGTCATTCAATATACGATTAACCGCCCAGTCGGCATCGGTATCGATATGCTAAGGGACGAACCCAATAAACTCTGACATCGGAAATGGGCCAGGCTTTAAGTATGGCCCACTACGACATAGAGTGGGTTCGAATGGTTCCGAATAACCATAAAATTCGGTGGCGACTCCTACTTCGATTTAAAATTCTATTCGATCCATCTCATATGGAAATTCTATCGCCTCCCCAAAACCCGCGCTTCGCCGCGTCGGGGTGGACCTATGTCATGTCCACAGTTACCCTTACGTCTAAGGGTCGCTCACTCGAGTCTTAACAAAGTCTTCAGTCCCAGTCGGGGGTTACCCTTCAGCAGAGCGATCAATCACGGTTGCTCTAAGGATCATGTCTTGCACGTGTTGTCTCACATACCCCACTTTCGAGTCACTTAGATGCCACACCATCTGGGTCCTATCAAAGTCCTTAGTCTCACTTGGGGGCTATTCTCCGACGGAGCGATTAATCACAGTCACTCCGAGAATCGTACCCTACACATTTGTCTTAGGAGAGTCTAACCCGAGTCAAACTGGAGTCGTCTCTTCTCTCGCGCTATTTCCTATGCCTTGGTGAAATTGAGTTCCGAAGCAACTTCTCTGATTACGCAGTATTCTTACATACAGGCCACCGGTAACCAGACACCAGAAAATGCAAGAAACTTTGGACCAATTGACAACCTCCCTAGCGGAGCTTGAAGCCCAATTGACGGTTATCAGGGCCGAACAAACGACCATTGCCACCCGTTTCAGTGCCATGGAGCAAAGGACTCTTAAGGTCAGGAATGAAACTACTGGGCCCATAGTTGAACTGGTCAGCGCCGTTCGCAAACTTGAAGAACAGGTCCACTCGACCACCAGAAACACCATCCTCACGGAAAATGCCTGTACCTACTCGCCCTTGACCGATGAACTGCCCGCTAACCTCAACTTAACGGGCTTACCAATGTTTGACGGGACGGAAGACCCGGTAGTCCATATTCGGGCTTTCAAGGACTTTATGGCTGTTAAGGGGGTCAAGTCGACCATGTTCAAGCATCTCTTTGCTTCCTCTCTGGAAAAGCACCCGAAAGCCTGGTACTACAAGCTTGATCCCAAGAAATACAGAACCTGGGACGATGTCGCAACGGAATTCGCGCGAAACTACGCGGATAACACCGAGATCCAGACAACCATGCGTACTCTGGAGGTTATGGCCCAAGAGCCTAAGGAAGGTTTCACCAAATACCTTCAAAGGTGGAGGGCTGAAAGTGTAAAGTTGGTAGACAAGCCCAACGAGAAGACACCAGTGGAGGCGTTCATCAACAACCTCCTCCCTTCCTATCACGTCCATCTTAGGTATGCCGACATTTCAAACTTTGCAGTGCTTACCGAAATGGGCATTAGGATTGAAGATGATCTTCGACAAAATGAAGATCTGGGTGAAGCGTCTATTGGAGGCTATACTGGACATCAACTTGAGTCCTTAGAAGCTGAATTGACAACACCATCCGAGAGTCTAGATTTGGTTTAAGTCCGAGTCTGAGTCCGAGTCTAGGATGTTCTATTTCTTTTAATTTCAAAGTCAGAGTCAGTTGTATTCTGTCCTCTTTTTCAAAATTCAATAAAATCAGCTTTTCAATCTCTCATATATGATTTCCTTATGTGTTTTCGAGAACATGATGAACACCATCATACACTGTGAGCACACGCACGTGACTATTATAGGCACATCTATAATGACTGCAGGAAACCGAGCCCGCGTTTTCCTTTACTTATTCCATGTCTGACATAGGAAGCCACAAAACTACACTTAGCAGGAGCGGTATCGAATCCTAGGACAAATCTGGGTA
Organism: Agrostemma githago; assembly: GCA_958450325.1. NCBI lineage: Eukaryota > Viridiplantae > Streptophyta > Magnoliopsida > Caryophyllales > Caryophyllaceae > Agrostemma > Agrostemma githago. Next base: position 67,113,858 of record OY288249.1, on the reverse strand, counting down.
GTCTCCTAGTTTGGGTTCAAGACGGGAGGCAAGCCCATTTCCCACAATAAACACCCCTCCAATAAGACTGGCCATCCCTACCTTAGTGTTAGTCTGACCAACCGAACAAAAAAAAAACAAAACAAAACAAAAAAACTGGAAAAACAAAAGAAAAAAAAACAAAAGTCCAAGAAAAAAAAGAAAAAAGCAAAAGGCCCAAAACAAAAGAGCTGGCCATGATAAAAAAGAACTCCCAAAAACTCATGACCATGATCAACGGTCAATTCAAGTGGAAGCCCCATGACCAGGGTACGGTCAATTATCAATACTCATACCATCAAATAGGGAAGAAACAATCAAGTTGGTCAGCTAACACCACATTTAGCCTTCCCACATTACAACCCTCAAGACCTTCCCGAGACCCAGGCCAGAGACAGCCCGGAATTTTGAGGATTCAAGCTCCATAGGATACCCCTAATCATTAGGGCCAGACATGAAAATCAGATCTCGCATTATCAAAACTTATCCCGATCAAAGTTCGAGCCATTCTACTCGGCTTCCCCTTTACATAACAAAATTCACAATCACCATACAAAGACCCGAGAGCAAAACTCGTCAAATCCCCCCGAGAGAAAAACTCGTCAAATCCCCCCGAGAGCAAAACTCGTTAAAATCCCCCCGAGAGCAAAACTCGTCAAATCCCTCGAGAGCAAAACTCGTCAAATCCCTCGAGAGCAAAACTCGTCAAATCCCCCGAGAGCAAAATTCGTCAAATCCTCCGAGAGCAAAACTCGTTAAAATCCCCGAGAGCAAAACTCGTTAAAATCTCCGAGAGCAAAACTCATCAAATCCCCGAGAACAGAACTCGTTAAAATCCCCGAGAGCAGAACTCGTTAAAATCCCATCACAATTCTTCTCATTCAAACCAGTTCCCAACCCCAAACACGGGAACTCAACTTGCGGTCGGCATAGAACATGTCCAAATAGTGCACACCACCTCTGGGGGCTATCCCGAAGAACGCTCACAGTCACAGGATCAATATCCTAACCATTCTAGCCCTTTGATCAAGACATCACTGGGAATGCACCTAGCCTACACCATTGCTATGGCTAGTTACACACAAAGCCCTAATAAACTAGGCACCATAATCCACTGAACTACGGCTTGGTTTGACACATGTGAATACGTAGGCAGCCTTTCAACAGAAGCACAACCACCCACATTGACACACATTCAAAAAGTACCATCATTCCGGTCACGACACTGTCATGTTCTCGACAGTTAGCTTTGTCATTCTGGGGGCTTCTCCTAGGCAGAAGTTCTCCATCCACTCACATAATCCAAATACTTTCAAAATCTAGCCTCCTTTCTATAGTGTGTCCTAGTACTCGGCTCAATCGAAGACAAGAATCTGTCAGGACTCGAGGCAATACCCACTTTGGAAATGTACCCTAAAATAAAAAATGATTCAAAAGAGCACTAGTCTACAGCATTCCACTGCTAAGTCCTGCAAAAACAGTCTCATTACAGACTACTGTAATTCCCCTATAACGCATCCTTCTCATTTCGATGTACGACCGTGTTGCTACTCGCCTAGGCTACGAAATAGCGCAATTTAAGAGTCTTGTTAGGTGGCCCACCCCCTACCGAGTCACGGTCCAACCCCTCGAGAGTCCAGTCATGTCTGTCAACTCGTCCGGTCGTGTCCATAGTCGAGTCTGTCAGTAGACCTCTCTTCAAATTCTTACTTTAAAATTTGCAAAAACTTTGCCATTTGAAAAAAAAATCTTTTTGACAAAGTCAAATTTCAGCCTATTTAAACTGCAAATTTCTTTTCCACCTCTTTCAATTTTGGAAACCTATCTCCTAGCACGTGAGTTGCCTTCAGGACTTCGATTTCAAAATGCAGCAAAAATCATTTTTATTCCCCAGCGCGAGTCATATTTGTTTCGCCTACATGTTGCATGCAAAATTTTATGTAACTTATGCAAGTACAAATCACGACAGCGCTATTCACATAAATCCCCAGCGACATTTAACAGGATGAGCCCAAATATAGGCGCACCTAAGTCTTATACGACAAGTCCAATTCCCCACGGAGTTATCATCATCAGTTCAGGTACATTTCTAATCCATGGCCGGCGGGCCCTTTACGCAGGTCTAATGGACTTTAAACGACCCGACCGGAAGTCTGTCAGGTCTTAATCTTTGATTGGCCTGGTAGCTACTCTGACTTTCGCCTTGTCCAAGCCTCAGTCAGAGTGGGGGCTCTGTAGACACCCACATTTTGACCGCCAGGTGTCTATAGCAGTTTCCGACAAACACCCGATGATGATCGGACGCAAACATGCTTTAACGTACTCGGAAATGGGCTCGAAATCATGGATATTTGGCTTGGGCTTTTTACGGAGTACAATTTTCACAAAATCAACCTCAAATTCAGGTCCAGTGGGTCGTTTCGAGTCAAATAAGACTAATTTGGGTCGAATCCGACACCAGGGGTAAAACCGTCTTTTAGCGACCGAGTCAAAACCCGGTCAAAGATATTTCCCGAGACTCGTAGTCAACCATGACACCTCACACGGTTGGTTCTCGGACTCCAACTCTACAAAAATCAGTTACACAAATATTAAACAATTCCGTTTAAGGTAGAATTCGATCTCAAGTAGGAATTCTATCCGAAAACCAAATCGAGTATTCAATCGAACGTAGGATACTCGGCCGAGTGGCCTGATTTCGGCCGAGCTCCCCTTCCCAAACCAGGATTCCCTTTCTTCTTTGCCAAGTAACGGAATTCTAGTTCCTCACAAATTCTTACATTTCCTATCCCGGTTGGTATTTCTTGTCGTACAAGCAAGATACCTCTCTCAACCTTCTTTTCCTATAAATAGGACCCCTTGCACACACAATAATAATCAATCATACATCACACAATTTTCATACACAATATTGATACACATTCAACACATCAACTTTCTATCAATCAAATATACATAAACTCCTCACACAACTCACGAAAAATACACTTAGCATCGAGAAACCGATAGTATATCCGAGACCCGACGAAACCGGCCATCTCTTACCCTTTACACGTCCAAACCAAAAACCACCATAACTCACCGACATTAACTCGACGCTCCCGTGCCCTAGCCACATTCCGACGAGCCCCGATCCGAGTAAACAAAGCATGTAGGTTGAGGGTTTAAAATCAAACCCGATTTTCTCTTTTCTTTCTTCCTTTCTCTCGTCTTTTCCGCATCTTGTTCTTCTCTCCTTTTTTTTCCTTTTTTCGTCGTCGGTCGATTTTTATTATGGGTCGTTCGTCGCATCTTTTTTATTTTTCTAATATCGATACTACAAAAACTATTTTTTATATATAACGTTCTTAAAATACGATATCGATTCTCTAATCAAATATCGTATCTTACAAGAACAAAATTAATTAATTCTCGTTGATGCTAAATAAATCGTCACATCTTTTTAAACAAAATTCGACGATTTTATACGCGAAGAGAATTAACATTTTTTTCGTTCAAAATTCTTTTTTTTTTTACTTTTCGTTTAAAACAAACTTTTTTTCAAAACCTTTTCTAAATTCATTCCGAATATTCGATATCGATTTCATAATCGAATATCGGATACAACGAATATCGAAAGCATAAATCGAGTATAAATTAATTCGTATTTGTACGCGATTTATCAAATTTTCGAACAACGAGCGAAATCGGGACAGGCCCGCACGCGAGTCGCGCCCCTCACAGGCGACTCGCGTACGAGTCCGAAACCCGCGCTCCTTTTTTAGCTTTTTTCGTTCGTTTTTATTATTTATTCTACGAAACGACTTCTAAAATTTCTATTTTTTCTAAAACTATTCCGAGTATTTGATATTGATTTCGTAGTCGACTATCAAATATAACGAATATCAAAAAATATTAGATCGAGTGCAAATTATGCGATATTTGTACACGATTCAATAAAAGTATCGAATTTTCAAAAAAACCGATTTCAAAAAACAGGCCGTCACGCGACCCGCCGGCATCCCGGGCGAACCGCGCGGCCGGCTGTCGCACGATACTTTTTTCTTCTTTTTTATTATTTTTCGAACATCGTTTTTTATACAAAACAGCGTCTTTTAACAAATATTTTTCAGGTTTCGACTAATATTTTCTCGATCTTGCATATTCATCATATTTGCTATATTATTTCTTCACAAATCGATACTAACTCGTTTGTTCATCTTTTGTAGCAAATTCATTCTTTTTTTTATCGTTTGTTTTATTATATTAAAACGAACCTCACATGCTAAATTCAACTTTGACGTTAATTTTTCATGCATTAAACCGACTTAGCAACCCGTTCAATTCCTCACATGCTTAGGAAAACAATGTTTGCATATCATTCATCGTATTACTTACGCGCGTATTAAAAAATCATTCGATATCCTAGTAGAGGCCGCTAATGTGCGGGCGGGGTTGGGTGTTCTTAGTGAACTTCCCAACACGTACCCTCACCCCTTACTCAGAACCGTGGTTTCCGGATGTCCGAAACCATTGGCAACGAGAGTCATTCAATATACGATAAACCGCTCAAGTCGACATCGGTATCGAACTGCAAAGGGACGAGCCCAATAAATTCTGACATCGGAAATGGGCCGTACTTTGTATACGGCCCACTACGACATAGAGTGGGCTCGAACGGTTCCGAATAACCATAAAATTCGGTGGCGACTCCAACTTCGATTTAAATTTCAATTTGACCATCTCATATGGAGATTCATTCGCCTCCCCAAATCCGCGCGTGGCCGCGTCGGGGTGGACCTATGTCATGTCCACAAATACTCCTCACAAATTTTGATGTAATGGGGCAAAAAATTGTATCCGGAGGAGTATTAGATAATTGATCCTACACATAAGAATATTTCATTGAATATATTTGTTTTTTTTTCTTTTATTTTATTGTAAATGAAGTTAAAATTGTTTTTAGATAAACCATTAAATGTGTGGAAATTAACAATGTTGAAACTTGAAATTAATAAAACAAAAGGTGTTTAATAAGTTTTGTATCATAAAAAAATCATTATTTGCTTAAATTTAATGGTTATTTCATGGGAATAATTTTAACTATGCGTGTGCTTCTTAAATTAATCCAAAATATACGTAATCTCATTTTAATAGTATGAATTACGCTTTTATTAACCTCGTTTTGCTATGACTGACTGGCTACCTGTTGAACATCCATTATTCAACTCTTCCTCTAACTCTTCTTCTCTCATTCACATTTTATGTTCATTTTCAGTCATTGATAAAAACAAATTAAATTTTTAAAAAATTCTTCATCCATTTCTTTTTCATTAGTCTTATAGAAGCTATGAAAAAAAATATTTTTATTTTAATTTTGATTTTCACGATGACTGCAACGGACCTAATAAAAACATTGAAAGTTACAACAAGTCACTATGACGGGTAATAGTAAGTCATAATTTCATAAATAGCAAAGCGAGAGTAATGAATGTGTAGTTCATATTAAAATGAGATTACATATAGTTTGGATTATTCTAAGAAACATACGCATAGTTTGAATTATTCTCATGAAATAACCCTAAATTTAAAAAAAAAAAAAGTAGGGTTGAATTTCACATTTCCTTAAAATTATGAACTCGATTGTTACAAATAAAACATAAGGAGTTTAATTTCACTATTGAGCGAAGTTAAGGGACTTAATTACCACCTTTGCGAAGTTGTAATTTATATAATTCTACATTTTCCTATTTATGAAAGTTGCCATATTTTTTTTGGAAAATCCAATTAACGTATTTCATTCATCCCACAATAATTTTTCACATTCTCTCCGTCTTGTTTATTTATTTGTCTTTTATATATTCATTGTGAGAAATATTTTAATCAAAGACAGACAAATTAACGATACGGAAGGAATAAAAAAATGAATATTTGTATTGTATGTGTTAGATTTTTTAAGTTGATTGTTGTTTTGTTGGGTTGATAGAATTAGGCAAGGTTTTGTAAACAACTTGTATTTGCTTGATTTGAAATTTTTCATGCATCCAAAGTACGTACATCTCAGCCTATTTATAGGCAATGGAGGTTAGTATTCTTTTCCTCCAACATTCTAGATGATTCATTCTAGAATTAGGCTAGATTAATCCACTTCTTAATAGGTGGATTTTGCTAGAACTACTCTACATATTTCTACACCTTTGATTTGTTAGTTTAATTCTAGATTTTTCTAGATTATATATTTAACACTCCCCCTTAATCAGAAAAATCTTGAACTCGGAGTTGTCATTTGAACTTGCATTGATGGTTTCTCTCTGTCGGGAGTGATCCTCTGAAAATGTCTTATTGCTGCTCTTCCTTGTCTTACATTGATGCTTTGTCTCTTATGAGCTCTTGGATGAGATAACGTTGTATCTTGATATGTTTTGACGTCCCGTGAAAATCTTCTGTCAACATGATGATTCTTCTGGTGACTTCTTGCTGAGTACCTTTCTTTAGTGTCTTGAGTCTTGTTTTGAATTGACTGATTTTTGTAGTAATGAGTCTTCGATCCCTTCTTCGGGCTGGTAGCTCCGTCTTTAAGCTTGTCACTGTATGTCCTTGTCTTGATCTTCTTTTTCTCTTTTGTTGCTTCTCGATAACTTGGTGCTTGAACTCTTGTTGTTTCAATGGCTGTGAGTACCATGGTTGCTTGACCACACTCATATTCTTCTGATGATGTTTGATTTGGTTGAGAGGTGGTTATTTGTGATTTTGGGGAGTTTGGAGTAGATGATATTTTTGGTGTAGGAAGAGGGGTTTGGTTTTGTGTGGTTGATTTTTTTGTGTTTATGGGCATTCTTAGTGGGAAAATTTTGTTCTCGGTCATTTGTACGGAAGCAATTAATTGCCCATATTTCTTGTCATAGATGAGGCATTTTCTATTGTCAAATATAACCTTATAACCCTTTTGTAATAGTTGTCCAACGCTTAATAAATTTTGTGCTAGGCCGGGAATGTATAAGACATCATGAATAAATTTAGTGAAGCCGTTTTTTGTTTTAACGGCTACTATCCCTTTGCCCGCAACTTCTTGGTTTGTACCATCACCAAGAGTAATTTTTGATTTTATTTCTTCATCGAGACTCACAAATAAATCCTTGTTTCCTGTCATATGGTTGGAACAACCGCTATCTATATACCATATTTCGGTGGACCTTTGTTGTGCATTTAAGCAAGTGTAAAATAATTGTCCACTCGAATCTTGTTCTTCTATGAAATTAGCCTCATCTTTATTTTGAAACCGACAATCCCTTTCAAAATGGGTGTGTCTTGTACACCTCTTACAATTAAACCAACAACCATTTGTATTATGACCGTTTTTCTTACATAAATTACAATAAGACTCTGTTTGTTTAATTTGTCGGTTTCCTTGATTATATAATCCTCCCCCTCTACCATGACTTTTGTTTGAAAAATTTAATTCGGCCTTAAAGGCCTGTTCTAGTGGCTCATCATTAAATCTTTTCATTCTTTCTTCATGAGCTTGAAGTGAGCTCATTAATTCAACCATAGTGATTTGTTTTAAGTCTTTTGACTCTTCTATTGCAGCCACTATATGTTCAAATTTTCGTGGAAGACTTCGTAATATTTTTGGAATTATTTTTGCATCCTCAATTGTGTCTCCGTAAGAACGAATTTGATTTATTGTGTTGGAGGCACGATTAAAGAATGCTTCAATCGACTCGTCTTCCGACATTAATAAATTTTCAAAATCTTTCCATAAAGTTTGGAGTTTAATTGTTATTACCTTGCCGGAACCTTTATATGTGTTTTCCAAGATCTTCCAAGCCTCCGAGGATGATGTTGCTGATATAACTCGTGTGAGTATTGCCTCGTCGAGTCCTCGATAAATCAAAGAAAGAGCGTAGTGATCTTTTCTTTGATTTTCGATGAATAAATTTTTCTTTGTTGTGTCCCATGTCGATTCACTACAAGAAAAACTGTTCCGGGCGTCCACCTGTTTGGCGTCCTTGGCATATGGACGCCGACATGGCGTCGGAAACATCATACGGGCGTCCACAGTCGGACGTTAAAATTGGCGTCCGATTGCACTTTGGGAGGACAAAACTCAGGCCGACGGGCGTCCACAAGCGGACGCCATTTGGGGTAATTGGCATCCACTGGCGGACGCCATTTTGGTTAAAACGGGCGTCCACCAATGGCGTCCGACAGTGGACGCCCGTCGACTTCAGTTGGCGACTTATACTCGCGCACCCCCCTCTCCCCCATCACTCTCTAAAAAAAACACTCTCTACCTCTCTTCCTCTACTCGCCGATCCACTCCTCCATTCCTCTCCTTTAATTTTTTCCTAATTTTTGGTATGTTTCTTACTTAATTAGTTGTTATTCATTATATTTAGTTCTTGTTTTCTATTGTTTCATAGTAAATATTGTTTAGGTCTAAATTTAGATTAGGTTGATTAGTTTAGGCCAAATTCGATTAGGTTGATTAGTTTTGCCCAAATTTGATTAGGTTGATTAGTTTTGCCCATCACAATTTTGATTATGGTTTGATCAATTTGGTTGAAATGAGCTACAATGACCTCTAGGGCATTCCGCGAGTTTTTGTGTCACTTAGGACGGACCAAAAGGTGTCGTAATAATGCCGGAATTTCCCGAAACCAATTCTATCTTGATCGGGGTTGTAATTAGGTGTTAGCGGTGCTTTCGGAGTTTTGATATCTGTATCCGAAAATTTGACCTTATTTGACCTGTTTTAGATGTTTTTGTCTGACTTAAACCATGAATTTTTGTCTTTCGTTTGGTTATTTTGGGATTAAATTGATAAATGAGTTAGAGTTTTCGTAAATTGCGAAGAAATTGTGATTACATTTGTGATTACTATCGGTGACTGATTTTTGTAAGGTCAATTCTAGAGTAATAAGACATTTGGGTTCACTTTGACGTATTAGGGATTAAATTGAGGAAACTTAGTTAGAGAAATTAAGTTTAAGTTAAATGGTGAGTAAATTTTCGTTTAGTAGGTTACAAATGAAGTTAGGAAAATTAAACTTTAATGTGTTATATATATTTTTTGAACATAGAAAATGAAGAGGATTGAACGGAAATGGATGTATGAGGGAAGACTCGATAAGAAGAGATGTCCCACCGTCGAATTTCTGAGGGGTGTTGAATCATTTGTTGAGGTGGCTAAAAAGTCAGTAGATTATGCATCGAGGGGGGAGGTTAGGTGTCCGTGTAATAAATGCAAGAACATAAAATTTCGTGAGATCCTTGTAGTTAAGGAACATGTCATCTATAGTGGTTTTTTACCACAATACTATAATTGGATTTGTCATGGTGAGCCATCTCAGTGTGAGGAACCCGGAAACCATCAAAATGAGGGGGGATTGAGAGGTATGATAGTTGACGTTGTGGAGTGCAATTTATTTAATAACGAGAACACATATGGGAATGACGACTCACCTAACCCACAAGAGCCTAACCCACGAGCAAAGGCGTTTTTTGACATGTTGGATGCTTCTGAGAAACCGTTGTACGGAGGGTGTGATGTGACTTTGTTAGAAGTCGCGTCTATGGTAGTTAGCCTTAAATGTGAGTTCAACCTACCCTTTGCTTGTGTCGATGGTATTGCTGCCTTGCTCGAGAGAGTTATTCCAAAGGACAATATCATGACCCGATCATTCTACACAACCAAAAAGGTTGTGAAGGGACTTCAACTCCCGCATCAAAAGATTGATGCTTGTCCAGATGGATGCATGCTATTTTGGAAGGATGATGCGATGCTTGATGAATGTAGGAGATGTGGTAAGGGTAGGTATAAGATGGTTGAGGGGGATATTGTTTTGAGAGGTAGAAAAGGAAAAAGTGGTGTCAGGGGTAAGAAACCAATCCCAATTAGTCAGCTTACGTACTTCCCTATTGCACCTAGGCTTCAGAAATTGTATGCCACAAAAAACATAGCGGAGCAAATGAGGTGGCACAAGGAGGACATTAGGGTACTAGGGAAGATGTGTCATCCGAGTGATGGTGAGGAGTGGAAGCGTTTCGATAGACTACATCCTCACTTTGCGTTAGAACCACGGAATGTAAGGCTTGGGTTGTGCACTGATGGTTTTGCACCGTTCGGCCAATTTGGTAAATCGTACTCTTGCTGGCCAGTGATGATCACACCTTACAACCTACCTCCTTGGTTGTGTTTGAAGCAGCCTTTCATCTTTCTATCTCTTATTGTGCCCGGACCCAAAAACCCGAAAAATCATTTGGATGTTTACTTGCAACCTGTTATTGAGGAAATGAAACAACTGTGGGAGGTAGGGGTGGAAACTTATGATGTCTCTCTTAGACAAAACTTTCAGTTGAAAGCAGCTTTGTTGTGGACTATAAATGACTTCCCCGCATACGGTATGCTCTCGGGGTGGTCTACTGCGGGTCAGAAAGCATGTCCGTGTTGTATGGATGAGAGCAAAGCTTTTTATCTTCCAAATTCTAGTAAAATAAGTTGGTTTGACTGTCATCGACAGTTTCTACCAGAAGGTCACCCATATAGAAAGAATAAGAAGGCATTCAAGAAGGGTGAGGTTGTGCTTGATGACGCACCTGATCGACTCCCCGGAGATGAAGTTTGGGAGTTGATTTCCGATTACCCGTCCACTATCGACGGAACAGAGCAGGAGTTCAAAGACCTCAAGAAGTTGAAAAATGGTTGGTTTAAACGTAGCATATTTTTTGACCTACCATATTGGAGGACTTTGTTAATTCGTCACAATTTAGATGTGATGCATATAGAGAAAAACTTCTTTGAGCAGTTGATTCACACGGTGATGGATGTGGAGGGGAAGAGTTGTGACACTATAGGCTCCCGGCGAGATGTAAAGAATTTTTGTGACCGTCCTCAACTGCACATCAAACGGGATGGGTCGAAACCGAGAGCCTTGTTCACACTTGACAAGGCTCAGAGAAAGGCGTTGTTGGAGTGGGTAGAGAAGTTGAAGTTCCCTGATGGGTACGCCTCCGACTTCAAACGCTGTATTGATCTTAAGAACCTGAAGCTGCAAGGGTTAAAGAGTCATGACTGTCACGTCTTCATGGAGAGGTTGCTTCCGGTATCACTAAAGAACCTTTTGCCACCGACGGTGTGGAATTGTATAACTGAGATATCTCAGTTCTTCCGAGATTTGTGTTCAGCTACAGTATCAATTGAGGACATGACTCGGCTGGAGGATCAAATTCCACAGATACTTTGCAAACTTGAGATGATCTTCCCACCGTCGTTCTTTAATTCCATGGAGCATCTACCTGTCCACTTGCCCTACGAGGCTAAGGTTGGAGGACCTGTCCAGTATAGATGGATGTACCCATTTGAAAGGTACATAACTTTTTGTAACTTCATTTATACATTTAATTTAAACATAGCTAATTTTTATTAATTGAAATACATAACTTGTTTACTTAGGTTCCTCAATCATTTGAAGAAGAAAATTGGTAACAAGGCTAGGGTAGAGGGATCTATTTGTAATGCATATTTGACAGAAGAGATTGCAAACTTCTGCTCCCTCTACTTCGAGAAAGATGTTCAAACAAAAACAAAGAACTTGAACTTAGAACATTCGGTGTCCATTGATTCTACTATACCCGAGTTTTTTCAAAAGAAGGACGATGAAGGAACTTCATCCGCTGAGGGTTATAGGACACTAGATGAGAAAGAGTATAGCCGAGCGCACCTTTACCTACTCTCTAATTGTGAGATCTTAGAGCCTTATGAGAGGCAATTTGTAACTGAATATGTCGCTGCGAATCCTGACGTGAACCCTGATGACGTTTGGAGTAAGCACGACGAACATTTTCCGAAGTGGCTCAAGGATCACGTAGTTTCCTTAGACATACATGATGACTTGGTTAGAAGTTTGGCATTTGGTCCAGTGCGAGCGGTTAAACCTGGAAACGATACTCGGTGAATGGGTTCAATTTCCACACATTCAACTACGGGAAGAACAAGGCTAGATGCAACTTTGGTGTGAGTGTGTCATCTCTTGATGGTGATGAGTACTATGGTATTTTGGAGGAAATTTTTGAGCTTTGTTATGCCGGCAAAGAACGAGCGTATAGAGCTGTGGTTTTCAAATGTGAGTGGAAAGACAGCTCCGTCAACGGGACCCGAGTGCATGAACGTTACAAGATTGTGGAAGTAAATCACACAAAGAAATTTCCTATGTACGATCCGTTCATACTCGCCCATCAGGCGAAGCAAGTTTATTTTGCTCCTTCTCCTTACACAAAAAATGACAGAAATCAAAGTCAATGGTGGGCAGTCTTTACAACTAAACCACGGGGACAAATGGACAGTTCTCTGTTCCAGGAAGAAGCTGTTTCAACTGGTACACGCTTATCTTCTATTGAAGAGGCCATATTCTCCGAAGAAGAAGATCAGGATGAAGGGGCAGAGGAAGATTTTGAGGACAATGTTGATGATGGACAAGGAGAATACATGGTTATGGATGTACCAGAGATCCTTGAGGAGGATGACGGACACGAAGAAGGCAATTGGGAGGACGATCAACTGGAGGGCGAGGAGACGGAGGAGGATGACCAGACTGAGGAGGATGAGGCTGAAGACAATAACGAGAGTGAAGATGATTAAGCGAGTTGTTGTAGTAAGTTATATTGATGATTACATGACTAGGTCACTGTGCTACTTATTTGGTACATTACTTAAATCAAGTTAGAATGTAGTCGCTAGTTGTATTTAACATTGTTTAATTTGTTGCAAGGTGAAGATAATGGCAGGCAGTAGGGCGACCCGAAAACGTGGTGGGGGTAGTAGGTCTGCTCAGACGTCGACCACACACCAGGAGGAGGAGGAGGAAGTGATTCCCGAAACGATACCGGAGCAGACCGATGAGCTTGAGGAGGAGGAGCAGCAGCAGGGGCAGGTGGAAAAGCTGGATACGGACGATGCCGGTCGGGTGATTCTCAAACCTACAGGCACATGGTAATATAATCTAACTTGTTGATTATTCTTTTATAACATGTTTATTTTTGGACTACATCTTGTATGATTTTATACATATATGTGCTTCTGGACTCGGTGCAGGTTTCTGCATAAAGATGTCGTCAGAGGCTGTACTACCAGCTATATGGTCGACAAAGGACAGGGGTACGCCTGTTGGTCTCAGGTGCCGGAGGAGGTACGGCAGTGGTGGTTCAACCAATTCCGGGTATGTGGATTGTTTTGCTACCGAGTTTTTAATTTATAATGACGACTTTGTAAATAATTTTGCTACTAATTATTAATCCTCCTTGATTGTGTAGATGAAGTTCAGTTGGGCACCCGAGTTAGAGGGAAGGGTCTGGAGCCGGTACAATGAGGCGTGCACACGACGTTTCACTTGTGTGATGAATAAACGACGCACGCGGGGGACTCCGCTAAAGGACCTTACAGGTGTTGTTTTTATTTTGGTAATCAATTTTAACAAACAATCTAACTTCAATATTTCACTGTATTAAATAATATATTGGGTTGTCATATTTTAGGTGAAGCATTGGCGAGATGGGTCGCGTACCACGAGAAGAAGGACTTTAAGGTCAGGTCTGAAAGGGCCCAGAAGAACAAACTTGCCGACTGTGAGCATGAGGGCCACGCAAACCCGACACATCATCGTGGTTCTCAGTCTTCTTTCAGTCGTGCCAAGAGGGTATGATTTCCACTAATTAATACCGTACTCCATACTTGAATAATCGGAAAATATTTTCGCATAATTTATATTCACCTAATAACATTCGTACTCATTTAATAGATGCAAGCTGAGCTCGGGAGGCTGCCAACCGCGCCGGAGATATTCATCGACATGCATGGGCAGACCGACGACAAAGGGACTACCTTTAAGACGAAAAAGGATCAGGCGCTCTGGGTAAGTACTAACTATCTTAAGTTGGTAGATAATAACTATCTTCGATGGTCTCATCTAATAATAACTTCAATTGAAATCGTTCTTCTGTACGACGCAGGACGCCTACCAAGAAGAGCTAGCGAGACTAGAGGCTGATCCTGATGTTGAGGAAGTCGACCCGAATGAGACTTGGTTCAAGGTCGCCAAGGGTTACAAGAAAGGTAGTGTGTACGGTGTAGGAAATGCACACGGTATGTACTTCACACCTCCCACACCGCGTGTCAGCACCTGCACACAAATGGAGTACACGCCGGCTGGATCTCAGCAACCCGACCCGGAGAAGGACGCCATGAAGGAACAGCTGACGGCCCAGCAGCAGCAGCTGAAGGACCAGGCCGAGAACATAAAGAAGATGCAGGAACAGATGGCCATGTTTCAGGCCATGTTCAGAAATTGCAACCAAGGTCGTCCCCCATCCCCTCCAGACGACAGAGACCCATTTGGTGATGGTGGTGGTAACTCTGGTGCTACAGCTAGCTTCACAGTTTGCTGATTGTTTTTTGTTGCTGTTGTTGTAACTTAATTTGCGGATTATGTATCTTCTAACTAGTTTAGATTTGTGTATCTTCAAACCGTATGTTAAATTTTTTTTATATAAGTTTTTTCAGCAGAAATGAGTCGAGAGATGAAGTGTTTTGGTTGACTGAGAGTGAATGAGGTTGAGGTATTGTGGATATTCCACATTTGTGGTTGGTTGAGTGTTGTGGATGTCGTTTATATTGCAGGTTTTGGCTAGACATTGAACGCATGTTTACGGCCATGCAACAGCGTAAATAACGTCCGATAACGAACGCCATAACAGACGCCAGGTGAAGCTCGATTGGCGTCCGACTGTGGTTGCCAGAAGTCCCCAGATGGCGTCCACAGTCGGACGTCAACTTAAGGCCCCTGACGTCCGACTGTGGACGCCATCTGGGGACTTCTGGCAACCACAGTCGGACGCCATCTCCGGCGTGGAATGTCGGTCGCCATTCCTCTTGGCGTCCAATAATGGACGCCCGTTTTTAAAAAAGGCGAGGGGTCGTGGCTTCCGCTTTCTAACGTCTGTTTGCGGACGCCCGTTTGCTTATAACGTCCACTGTCGGTGGCCACTAGGTGGACGCCTGGGGCACCTTTTCTTGTAGTGATTCTTCATTGGTATCTTTGGGTTTTTCGTACCCGTTTTGTATCAAATCCCATAATCCTTGGGAAATGAATATCGACTTCATTTGGATACACCAAAGGTCGTATTTTTCGCCTTTGAATGTTGGTACCCAATTGACTTGAATTGGAGTTGACATGGTTTTTTTTGTTGATGTGTTGTTTTATTTGGGACTAATTTTTTTTGGATATGTATTTATCGGACGGACTTGGGTTGGCTCTGATACCACTGTTAGATTTTTTAAGTTGATTGTTGTTTTGTTGGGTTGATAGAATTAGGCAAGGTTTTGTAAACAACTTGTATTTGCTTGATTTGAAATTTTTCATGCATCCAAAGTACGTACATCTCAGCCTATTTATAGGCAATGGAGGTTAGTATTCTTTTCCTCCAACATTCTAGATGATTCATTCTAGAATTAGGCTAGATTAATCCACTTCTTAATAGGTGGATTTTGCTAGAACTACTCTACATATTTCTACACCTTTGATTTGTTAGTTTAATTCTAGATTTTTCTAGATTATATATTTAACAGTATGTGCAACGTCCAGAACATTACTTTGACTCGATTACTTGATGAAGATTGAAAGAATAGGCTTGTACTCTTTCGTATCCATTTTTTTGGGCAACCGTACACAAAGCTTCTGATCTTGCTAACCCGCAACCTAGCCTCACTCATGCCGGTGCGGCTTGCAGTCTGGCACCATCTCACCCGCCCCGGCTCGCACACCCAAGGCACAACCTACCCTAAATGTACACGAATAAATTGGCTTTAAAAAAACAAATTAATCACTACAAATTATTGAAATAATTGATGCGACAACATTTTATTACTTAATTCGATGATAAACGAATTAAGATTCATGGTTAAAATCTTAAAGAGCAATTAGATTGAAGTTACGAGTAGTAATTAGAGGAGATATTGGTAGAGTTGAAAATAAAGTATAAGAAGATGGAAAATTTATGAAAAATGCGTATTATTATTCGATGTTTTTATTATTCTTATTATTACCATTTCTCTTCATACATGAGTGACATAAGCAATTAAACAATTTTACATGATACTCTTTGTAGTATCCCACTTTTGCTTAAACACATAAACCGCTTTTTGAATGTGATACAAAGACACACCCTCTTTAGTAGCTCTCCAAATACAATGTCTCCCCCCACAATTGTTATCAACAAAACCCTCTTTATCCTGAAACGCTTCAAATGTTGCACGACCCTGACTCCAATTTAAATCACAATTATACTTGGTTGTGTAGTAAATCGCAGTCCAAAACGTACTAGTGAAGTTGGTATTTGCTGCTAAATGTTGGGATCCGAGATCACCATCACCGTGACAATGCACGTCAAGTGCATTGTTATCCAGCAATTGGTTCATCACCACAATGTGGAATTGGCATGGTCTATACCCGGGATATGCATCAACGTTAATGTTCCATGATAATAAAACCGTAGCAATTGTTGCTATTAGGCTTAACGTCATAAATAGACTCACCAACTTCATCGTTTATTTTTTTATGGATTATTTTTTATTGATTGAGGTCGGATTTGAGACACGAAAATGGAACAAAAGAATTCTACTCAGATTTGAGATTGGTAAATGTATGATGGTGTCATTGAGGGTAACTACACATATATATACACACGTACTATAAATCGATCCACATAAGCTAAGCTAGAGTAAGAACGACCACATTAGTTGACTCTTTATCTTAAAACATGGTTTTGATACCCATATTAAAAGAAGTACTGTGGTAAAGAAAACGCTCGAGTTCTAAAAGTGATTGCTTGCTTTCCCAAATTATTACGCACCCAATTAATCTCTTCACACATTATATTACTCAGTGCTAGTATGAAACGGTCTATCACCAACAAAAAAGGGACTACTCTTTACCGTCGATACTTTGCCCTTCATTAAATTTTATTTTTTATTTTTTGTTTCTAATATTTTCGATTCACAAAGTCGGTAATATTTACAATTTCTAATTTTGAAACCGACTCCACCAAATTGACTTTTTTAGAAACCGTGTTTTAATTGACACTTATTACGTCATTTTTTTTCCGCTTCATATTTCAAAAAACCTGTTTAATATTTTATTTTGAAACTCGACTCATATGAAGCATTTTTTTAAAAACCGTTTAAAAACTCGACATAAATCCACACAATCGTCCTCATTAAAAGCCCACAACTTATTATAGAAACTTCAGAATCATTTCATTATTCATTTCCGTTTCATCTTTCTAGAAAATCAAAATTACAAATCGAGTATTACGAAACGGTTTTCTAAAATATCAGGTTTCTTATTTCACAAACCTTGAGGAACGAGTTTTACACAATTGGACGTATTCTTCCATTTTTTTCGCTACTTTTACTTATTTACGCAATTAAATCAATTCATATCGTAGATCGGGATAAATTTATCGGTTTAGGTCGACTTATGAACCTCTGTTTCGTTGTGTATGTCCAGTGGCGGACCTAGGATTTTTCACCTAGGGGCACAAAAAAAATTCGACATTTTTTAAGTTTATAAATTAAACTACATTTTACGTTATTATTTTCTTTATAAATTACTCAATATTTCACGCTATTAATTTCTTTATAAATTACTCCATATTTTACGTTATTATTTACCCTGACCAATTGACTCTAAGACAAATGACTAAACCACTCCACCACATCAATAACCTGATATTTCAAATGGTTCAAAACTACTCATTTTGAAAAGCAAATTAAAAGAGAAAAAAAATTTGGTCGAAGAACTTTTTCGACTGGCCCATCGGTCAGTTGAAAAATCTAGTCGACCGACCGATTTTTTTTTAAAAAAAATTGCATCGATTTGTATAATAAAACTTGAATGTCGACTTGTCGTAGATTAATTAGGATTTAATTTGCGTATTACTCATATTTGTTAATTATGTTTATTAAATTGTATTAAGTCGTTAATTAATCTAATTAACTGATTAAAACCGGAGGCGTAACGATAATCGAAAAAAATGGTTTTATTATCGAGTTCTAATAAACCGATACTCTATAAAATGTAAATGTGATAATATTTCGAGAATTAATTGCAAGGGAGAACTCGTCATTTTACGTAATTCCATATACTAACTATATAACTAGTCGGTTTTAGTTTATTACGATAATCGAAAAAGACGGTTTTATTATCGAGTTTTAATAAACCGATAATCTATCAAATGTAAAAGTAATATTATTTCGAGAATAAATAGCAGTGACAAAGTCGTCATTTTACGTAATTAACGCCGACGGTAAAAAGTAGTTCCGACAAAAACGGTCTCATGTGTGAGACTATCCACTTATTTGAAAAGATAAAATGATTTTTTTTACAAAAAGGGATCATTATACGGCCGTCTGAAACCGTCTTAGCCAATAACTTATTCCCTTTGTTTCATTAATATATTTCCCATTTTCTTTTTCAATCATTTCTTTAATTTTTTTCCATTTTCTTTTTTTTCTACCAAATTTCTCTCTTACCTAGATGACCTACTTATTTTATCTACTCTCTACTTTTACATATTAGGGAATACTCATTAATAATTAAAAGAAATTATAATGCATGGTGGTAAAGCGATAGGAAGTTTAAAACTTTTTTTGACTCTTTAAAATTCTTTCTAGAAACTTTGGGCTCGTTTGGTTCATCCGGGAACTTATTTCCTAGAGAAAGTTGTATTTCTCAGAAAGTTGCTTCCCGGGAATTTGCAATATTTGTTTGGTTAACATCTTGAAGTTCACATTTCCCATGAATTGAACTCCTGCATCTTGTTTGGTTGTCTCGACCTAATTCTCATGATTTTGTTTATAATGACTAATATGCCCTTTATTAATCAAGAGTATAAAAGTTATGAAATAACTTTTCTTTTACAGCAACTTATGAAATAGTTAAAATTGTTTTTCCCGTGATATGCAGTCGTAACCAAATTACATCATCAACTAACATAAAAAAGAACGAACATTATTTAAAAAAAAACTTTCTGAGTTACATTAACATCGTTATTCCAGAAGAATCATTGCTCATGAAAATAAAACGCTTACTAATGAATGTTTGAAACTCTAATAAAACATCCCAAACATTAGTAGTTTGGCTGATTGAGAATTAGTAGACGGAGAGTTAGATGAAAAATTAGGGTTATAAAGTGATAAATATATGAGTATATAGGGTAAAAAATGTCATTTGAAGGAAGTCGGGATGTGAGAAGTGCAACTCACCGAGGGGGTTTGGTGAGCAAGGTCCCACATCATGCAGAATGACAACTCTTTGCAACTCATGGGATAAGTTTGAGTTCTCCATTTTCTCACTTTTAAGATTCATGAAATCTTGCACTTTTCGGGGAGTAGAAGGGTAACCAAACGAGACCTTAGGTGATGAGGGAGTATGATCGTACAGAGTAGTTTTTAAGTATGATTGAGTAAGGTTGAAATATTAAAAAAAACATTACTCCACAATAACCAAAAATAAAGGGGAAGAAATGAAGAGGATGTATTGCCCTTCAAAGTTATGGAGTTTTTTTTTTTTTTTTTTTTTTTTTTTTTTTTGCCAGCGAGTCATCTCCAAATTACAGTACTTTAAGAGCCATAGATGCTAATCTATGAGCCTTATTATTTCTACTTCTAGGGATAAATTTGAATGCGCAACAGTGGAAATCGGCACATTCCTGCAAGATGTCGTCGATGATAGCTGATAGCTCTGTTGTTGGCCTTGTGATTCCTACAATCTGAGAGATGAGACAGAGGCAGTCTGACATTATGCAAATGTGCCTAATATATCTGCGTTTAATCCCTTGAATGGCCAGAAGAATAGCAATTCCTTCCGCCAGAATTGGTGACTCCGCCATAAAGGATTGATATTCTTCCTCCCATTCTTCTTCTTCCTCTTGGGTCCAAGTCCAACCTCCCGAAGCTCTTAAGGTCGGTAGCCATCCTGCATCCACCTGCATCTTAGATAAATAGCAGACATTGGTAGGTCCTGTCTATCTGATAACCCAAAAAGCCTTGGATAGACGAAGATGCTCCAGTCGTCCATCCAAACTAACTCCTTTAGTAAAAGAGGATATTGTTTGGGTTGGATTTTCAGTTTCCCCAGCATTCAGACCCTCGATAGAAGTCCTTGTTGTCTCCTGATCTTTCTCTTTTAGAAAAATCTGTAAAGAGATGTTCCAATGATTCAATAACTTCCTCTTCATGGTCTTCAGAATACTGAGTCAAAGATTCGGTACATAGTACACAATTGAAAGGTCCAGGAAGATTTCTTTTTTTCCTTTCCTTTCCAATTGGTAAAGCTGACACTATGATTTTCCACATGAAGGTTTTCCATACTTGGGGTCCAGGAAGATTCCAAATCTCCTTTTTCCTGAAAAAAGTTGGGAATCTTTCCATACTTTTACTAGCCCTGCATCTGTGGATTCTGAACTTGTGATTGGTGTTGATACCTTCAGTATACCCACTTTTAACATTATAGTGGCCGTCTTTAGTCCTTTTCCAAACCGGTGTAACGGATAAGTTCGTTTTGGGGATGTAAATAGCTTTGATCCTATTACACCAGTAAGAGCTGAAAATCTTGTTCAGCGTGATTGGATTCCAGAAAAAGTCTTTATCAATTAGGTCTTCCAAGGACCAAGGAAGGCCATTTTCATTATGAATACAATCTATACCTGTT
The DNA here is from genome assembly GCA_958450325.1 of Agrostemma githago. Taxonomy (NCBI): domain Eukaryota; kingdom Viridiplantae; phylum Streptophyta; class Magnoliopsida; order Caryophyllales; family Caryophyllaceae; genus Agrostemma; species Agrostemma githago. The sequence goes on along the minus strand of OY288249.1, from coordinate 67,093,096 downwards.
TTTGGTACCGAGATATCACCTTGTACCCAGTTGTCTTGAAAAATACTGATTTTGTAGTTAGTCTTGTTATTAGATGAACTGCCTCCCAGAGTCCATGAAAGCCCTCTGTCGATAATCTCACTGCCCCATAAAATGCCTTTCCAGTTTGTAGATCCAACTTTTCCTTTATAGTTATCCCCTTTATTAATCCAAGTCTTGATAGGTCCGAATTTGCCTTCAAAAACTTCCCGAAACAAAGACTTTTCCTGGGATAAAAGTCTCCAGGCTAGCTTAGCCATTGAAGCTTGATTGACCACATAGATATCTCTAATACCAAGACCACCATTCATCTTGGGTAAGGATAGGAATCTCGATGCTCTCCAGTAAACTGTACCACTCGTTCTAGTGCCCACCCACCAAAAATGAGCTAGTAGAGAGTTAATCTTACTAGCAACACTTACCGGCATTTTGAATATCGATAGAAAGAAACTTGAAAGGTTGGCTAGAACAGAATGAATAAGGGTCAGTCTTCCCGCAGAGGATAAGAAGATTCCATTCCAAGAAGAGATTCTTTTCCTGACTTTATCCAGAATCATAGAATGTGAGATCGATTTTTTGCTACTCCCTATGTCCGGAATTCCTAAATAAGCTCCCAGGTCTTCGCACATCTTAATATCAAGTAGCAGCAGACTTCTTTCAATAAAGGCTAGGCTACAATTCTCACTGAATAGAATCGAGGATTTCGCTTTATTAATAATTTGCCCTGACAGAGAGCAGTACTTCTTGATGATCCTGTAGAAATTCACCATATTATGCCAGACCCCTTTTAAGAAGAAGATTGAGTCATCTGCGAAGAATAAATGGGATATCGATGGTGCCTTCCTTGCAATTCCAAATCCTTGGACTCCTTCACCCCCTGTCATTCCTCTGAGATTTCTCGACAGTATCTCCGAACATAAGACAAAAAGATATGGGGATAAAGGATCTCCTTGCCTTAGACCGCATGTGGGGGAAAAAATTTTGATTGGTTCCCCATTAAAGAGGATAGAGTAAGATACCGTCGTGACACAATTAAGTATCAAATCAACCCATTTGGAAGGGAAATTCAGTCCCAGTAGGGCTCCTTTCAAAAAATTCCAATTGACACGGTCATAAGCCTTACTCATGTCTGCCTTGATGGCCACCAATCCTACTTTACCCGATTTCTTCTTCTTAATGGTCCTAATGCTTTCATCAGCTATCAGAATGTTGTCAGCAATTGCTCTTCAAATGCATTCTAGAATTCTCCGACAACATTACCCAAAATGGTCTTCATTCTATTAGCAATGCATTTTGTGATAATTTTCATTATCACATTACAAAGGCTGATAGGTCTGTATTGTTCCACTTTTTCAGGACTTGCAGTTTTAGGAATCAAGGTAATAAAAGTTCTATTCATTTCTTTCAAAATAAAGCCCGAGTTTAATGTAGCCCTTACCGCTTCACAGACCTCTTTCTTAACCACTTTCCAATATTTCTTGAAAAACTCTCCCGGAATACCATCAGGGCCAGGTGATTTATTAGCTCCCATCTGGAAAACCGCACTTCTTATTTCTTTATCGGAAAAATTAATCAGAAGGCTTTCACCTTCCTCCTCCATTACCTTAGGGCCCGATACCTCAAAGAACTTTGAGTTATCCACGATGTAGTCCTCAAAAGACTGCGCAAACTCCCCAACTTTAAAAACCGATGAGTAATGTGCTTGAAATTTAGCCTTGATGTTAAATGAATCTTGTTCCCATTTTCCCTGGTCATCCTTTATGCAGTAGATAAAGTTTTTGCCAGATCTCCCTTTTATTGTATTGAAGAAATATCGGGTACATAGATCACCTTCCTCCGCCCATCTTACCTTCGCTCTCTGTTTCCAATAAATGGACGCTGCTCTGCTGAATTCCAACAACTCTTCATGTGTCTTGTGTAAAACTTTTGGCTCTTCTCCATTAAAGACCTCTTCAAGCTCAGTACCTAGTTTTACATCAAACTCGTCCCATTTTCTCTTCCATTCCATTCTTTTATCCAATGCACATCGCATCAGTTGCTTGTTAATTCTTTCCAGTCTTCTCATAAGGCTAAAATTCTTAGAACCTTTGGTTGGATAACCCCATTCTCTCAAGATTGTTTCTCTCCCCTCCTCTGTTTCTAGGCACCAAATTTCCACTTTGTAGGGTCTCAATCTCTTGTCTTTTGTTAACTCTGAAGCAAAAAGAATCGGAGCATGATCTGAAATTTGTATAGGTAAATGAATTACCCCTGAGTTTGGATAGTTCAACAACCAGTCCCTTGAGGCATAAGCCTTGTCCAGCCTTTCGAAGACACTTGCATTCCCTTCTCTCTTGTTGCTCCATGTAAATCTCGGTCCCTTAAATGGAATATCTATTATCTGATGTTGCATCTTCCATTTGACAAAAACATCAAGGCCTTGAATACTTCTGCTGGAAGCACTCAGTTTGTCTTCAATCATATCAACTTGATTAAAGTCCCCCATCATAAGGAAAGGGGCATCCAAGTTTTCTAAATAGGATCCTAGTAGCTCCCAGACCCCTGGCCTAAGACTGACTGTACTTTCTCCATACACTAAAACCAAGTAAAACGGAAAAGCTAAGTTAATATTCGACTTAAGGATTACAAAATGGTGGCTTTTGGCCACAAAGGAGAAGGAAGAAGAGTTCTTCCATCCCACAAAGAGACCCCCACTGGAGCCTAAGGCATCCATGCCTTCAAAATGTCTATACCCGAAAGGACGACAATAAGACGCTACTAAGTTCACATTACATTTAGTTTCACAAAAGAAAATGAAGTCTAGGTCCTTATTACTACTAAGGATTGCTCTAATTTTTGAAATTGTCGGTGCGAGCGGATCTGAGAGTCCCCGACAATTCCATGCAAGACCATTCATTTAGATGTAGAAGATTGATCTGGTCCAATCTTCGAATCACCATTATTGTGCTCCTGACTGCCATCTTCTAGCTTGGTATCTCCTTGATTGCCTTCTTCTTCAGCATTCAACCTGTTAACTTGTTCAGATGTCCTTAGTTTCTTCCCTGGTGAGTATGGCAATTCCTCTGTTTGCATTTCCTTTTCTTCCTCACTGTGATCTACCTTCCTTTTCCTGCTGCCGTCTTCCTCCATGATTCCTTTTAGTTTTCCTGCTTCCATTTGGTTAGCCGAAGAACATCCTTCACCAGCTTGCCTAGCCTTTCTCCTTCTTTCTGCATTTTTTCCTTTCCTAATGAAGTCCACAATCTCCATATTAGGAAAGAAACCTGGGTTCCCTAACCATTTTTCTAGATTCATAATAGGCGCCCCCATAAGTTCCTCAATATTCTTCATTTGTTGCCAAGTCTTTTCTGCCATTTCTATTTCTTCCTTGTCTTCTGTTGTCATTTCATCATCCATAACCTGGTCTTGGTTGGGGTTTGTTTCTAGGTTTTGATCAGTTTCTTGACTGGGTGCCGTAACATGAACCTCTTCCACTGGATCAGGGGTCCTTATTTCCCCCTCTCTGTTCACTTCTTCTTCAGCCTCCATCCTGTCTTCTTCCTCTTCTCTTCTCACATAATTCCAGTTATCCGGGGCCCTAGGAGATAAAGGCCACTCAGGAGATGAATCAGGGGTCTCATCCGGGTCCATGCCTACAACCCAGTCACCTCCCCGATTAGCTGCTTCAATATTAGCTTCTTCTTCAGGATTCCCGATTTCCTCTAATTCCTCATCAATTTGGATTGCATTTTCTGCCCCCATTTGCGCAGCATCCTCTTCTCCTGCTCTTGCCTCTCCTTCCCTTTCATCCTGTCCCCTATCTTCCGCATTATCATTGTCCTCTCTTTCCTGCTCTTCATCCTCCATATTGACGTTATTGTTATCCTCATTCATGTTGCCCGGGTCATGGAATATAATGGGAAAACCTGTTGGACTTACGAAAGTTTGAGCCAACCCTTCTTCTTCATCCTCAAAGAATCCTCTAAATTCATGAGGTTCTATCCTCATCCTTAGATTTTCTCTCATAATCCAATCAGGGTTATCAATATCTTCCTCAGCTCTATGATTCATGGCCCTGGTAAATGGATCATCAAACTGGAAACCATGTGGAACATGATTTCTATCACCCATCACTCCCCCCGTACCATGAGCTCCCTCCCTGTCAAACCTTCTTCTTATATCCCCTCTACCTTCCCCCCTCAAGTCTTCCTCCCCATCAATTTCCATGTTATTATGATTTTGATTTTGATTCTCACCCACTCCATTTATACCTTCTCTCATCCAAACTGGTCCATCAAACGGTAAATCTCTATTAAAAAACCTCATCCCCGGATAGATCCTACCCCCTGGTGTTGTTCCAATCTCAAATTCAACAAACCTATCTTCTGGCAGCGCATCCTGAATGTCCCCGAACACCCCAGCTACAAAATCTATTCTAGTAGTAGCATATTCAGCTTGCTTCGGGTTAGCCCGTAAATCCAGGTTAAACATAGAGTGATTACTCTCAGTTTGAAAGATAACAAATCCCTTGGATACTGTTCGTGCTAACATTGCATTCACTTGGGTAGAGATCTGATTCGGAGAATCGACACATCTGTCGACCTTGTGCCCCACCCTCCCACATCGGACACAATATTTGAAGACCTCCTCATACTTAAACTGAACCCATATCAGAATCTCATTTTCACAAGCTAGAAAGAAACCCGGCATAAGGGGTTCCCCAATTTTGATCCCAACTCTAATGCGAATAAAATCATTGTTTGGAATTGCTCCCATAAGCTCTACATGAGGTCTAACACCCAATACATTACCTAGAATTCTTCCTACATCAGCATTTAAAAACTCAAAAGGTAAGCCACAGATACGTACCCAAATAAATGCAATAGGAAACGTAACAGTTCTTGGAACCATCTCTCTTCTCCAGTTTTTGAAGACCATGAGCCCTCCATAGAAAGATGCTACCCCCTTCCTTAAGATATCTATTTTGTCTTCCTCATCTTCGCAGAAGAAAATAAATAAATCTCTCTGTTTAAAAACAGAAATAAGACCTCTGGAGTGCCATTTTGCTTCCACCGCCCTGTTAATTTGATATGCTTCGAAATGCCTGTAGTCAACCATTTTTCCCAAGACACATTTGCTGAAAATTTGTCTAGTGTCCCCTAGGACATCCGGATTCAGCGTTAGTATAGGACCCGCCCTTGGTAACCTCCAAGCTTCATTGAATTCATCTTCATGCATGTCATCAAACCTTTCTGGAATTTGTTGATCAGGGGGGAGTCCTCCACCCATATCCCCCAAATCCTCGTCATCCAAATCATCCATAGGAGGGGTAATCCACCCGTTAATAAGCCCCCTACGTCTGTCCCTGTTTTCTTCCTCTTCTGAGGAGCTACTAGAAGAGGAAGAAATGACAATCAGAGGAGCATTCCTGATTCTTCCTCCTCTCCTTTCAGTAATAAATCCATTCTGTTGTGGTTCTCTTCTCACATTATTCGGAATGTTACCATTATTATTGTTCATTTTTTTTCTAAAGCTAACAGAGTCGTGTTCCAATTTCGTAGATTTTTTGGGGTAAGAGAAGTAGCTTGATTTTTTACCATCACTCCACATTCTACCCATATTTATACCCCTTTCTTTAATGTCTTGAGTCTAGAAGTCTTCAGCACCTAGAACAGAGCACCACCAATGCATGCAAGAGACTCTTCCACTTCCTTGCATGCAATCTCTGAATCCCGATTTTCTGAGATTTAAGATGATTAAGCTTTTGTAAGTTGATCAATCACCACTGCTTCCTTGCTTGCCCCTTAACTCTCTCCACACGGAAAGTCCGAGATAGGTAATAATTACCTATATAGACTACACTAATCTTGATTGGGGACAGTTAATCCCCCTTGCTCCTTTCTGTTGAAAAGGAATTTTTGCCTTTCTAGGTGCTGAGGGTTCTGAGGGTTTCGTACTTTTTCGCCCCTTTTAATTTCTTCTTTTTATTTTTTTCTGGAGAGAGAGTTTTTTTTTTGCCCTATCAAAAATCGAAATCAAGCATTCAATGCTCAAAAGTTATGGAGTTGGAAGCCCAAATCAAAACTTTAATGCATAAAATAATCCGTATGATGAGTCTTTACTTGTCATGATCGAATTATCCAGGAACCAACCAACTGCTGAGTACCGTCTTTAATGGACAAAATTTAGGAATTTGGCTTTTCATATATGGTACTCCGTATGTAAGAGAGAGAAGCAAGTCATTTTACTTGTCTCACAGAGAAGCTCACCTGCATAATTTGCTCATTTTTGAATAGTTGTCGAAATGAATTTCAACCGAAATGTAGAAGATATTAGCACATTTATCAACTATATGGCTGCATTCGAGTCTCGAGAGGCTTCAAAATATGAAATAAACTCGCTAAATGTATTTCACTTTTTCTTTTCTTTTAAAAATGTCTATTTACACGATACAGATGTACACATCTTGCCCTTTCTTTCTTTCACTCTATGTCCTTCACTGCATCCTGCACATACAAGCACACAAACAATTCAAAATGTGATAAAGTATGTCTCCTTGACATGTAATATACATATTGTGTTATTGTACGGCGCTTGATTAGGAATTATGACCAATAATATCGCAATCGGGTTCAATAATTCACGTTCAACGACTGCAGCCTAGTCTGATTAACAAAGGTGAAAAGCAAAGAACCCAATTGGTAAGTGTGATCGATTTACATCAGTAAGACCTCAAACAATAACGGTAATTAATCAAAATGCAGTCACAAAACAATGGGATATACGGAGTATACTTCAGTAAGTTTCCCCCCTTGTGACGAGTTAAATATCAGGCTTACACGGTACTTAGTCTTAACCACTAGACTAAGACATATTCGGTGCATAAAACTCATTTCATTGCAAGTAACAATATTAATAAAGGTGAGAGGCAATACCTTAGCCAGTTTTGTAACATAAGCAGCTGCCAGAGCTGTGACTAACAATCCCAGCCCCAGCGTGAGCAGTTGACCATTTCCCCCGGGTAAACCCCCATCCGATTCTTCTTGCTGCAGATTAACAGTACTTGCTGTTACAACTCCTCTGTATTGTAAATTTAATCATAGCAATATTAATGCTAAGACCATAAACGCTCTTTTTTCTTTCAATTTTTTTTTTGTTTCCACCATAAGATTTTTGAGACGGATAAGCATATGTTAGAGTACTACTGTATCATATTCTTAGTTATTCAGAGTATGAGCAGGGATACAACCTATTTTATCCAAACCAAAAATTATCGAACCCGTAACCCGCCCGACCAACCCGTTTGACAAGTCTACAATGTACTTTTAATTGTTGAATAACAACATACAGAAAAACCAAGTCAACCATGGTCAATAAAGCCGTATTAGATGCATATGACGTAAATGTGCGCAATGACCTAGATCAAACCCAAGAATGTATTCCAGATCGAAGTGGAGATTTTGCTACAATGCAGTCACTAGTCTCACTACCATTTATAACCGGTTATTTCATTGCAGCCAACTGAGAGCTTTTATGGAGTACAGACATGTAGCTATATATATAGAGAGAGAAGAGATCAAATAAGTTCATCATATGTAATTAAGTATATATTAAAGTTACAGATGACATACGATAAAGTTACATCTGTTCAAAATTGATATGTAACTATAACATTCAGCACTGTTATCACTTTAAGTGATAAAGTGCAACTTTATCACTATCTCGTGTAACTTTAAGCACTTTTTGTGTAACTTTAACACTAGAACTTATGAAGAGTTGTTGACCTTATGTGAACCTATCTCTCTCTATATATATATAATACACGCCTTACAGTAAAAATAAGGGTTCATGCATGCATAAACAATGAATATAAATGAACATGTAAAACTCACTAGGATTGCCCGCCCAAATGCTCCAGCACTGACATACGCCCACGATCCGGGAAGCATACCCAACCAACTGCATAATAACATTTCATCATTCGATCAGCGTGTTAACAGAAGAGATCTTCCAAATGTACAGGCTGCAATAGTGCAATACTACGTAGTAGTGTAGTACAGTAGTACTCCCTCCATCCCATGGATTTTCCCCACTTGGCTTTGTCGGTCGGGTCAACAATGTCAACTGTGACTATTACTTTGTTACAATATACACTAGCTACAACGTGGAAGAGGCATATATCTGCTCATGGGGTTGGGTTGTGTGCTCGTGTTCAACCTTGACCAAAACCTTCAAGTCGATTGGTCATTCAATTGTTGGTACAAGACTCTCAAATTTTGGGACAAGAATTCTGAGATCCAGATGATGGGTGTGATACAAATTTTCTACGGGAATTATCCATCTTAAAAATCGATAAAGAGTCAGGTTACGTTGTGTGTCTTTGACACTTGGCAGAGAAAAAACTTAATCAAGTTGAAACATTTGCAGCCACAACAAAGTAAGACACATGTCTGAAAGATGTGAAGAACCAGACCTTCCCAAAACGTAAGGAACAAACTTCACAGACGTCAACCCGTACAAGTAATTTCCAAGGGAAAACGGAAGCAACGGACTCAATCGAAGGAGGGTCACAACTCTGAAACCATTTTCTCCAATCGCTTTGTCTATAGCAAGAAACTTCTTGTTTCCTTCAACCAATTTCAAGATCCGCTCACGGGCAAAATATCTAGCAATTAAGAAAGCAATGCTTGCTGCTAGCTGAAAGAGAAAACAAGAGGCAGATTACTCCTAAGGACCACTCGGCAATATCTTACATGCACAAGGTATGAGGCAAAAGAGAAAAGGAAACTCACAGTTCCACTAATAGAGACGATGACGGTTCCAATGAGAGAACCGAATAAAAGACCAGCTGACATTGTCAGTGGAAGAGCTGGTATGGCAAGTACCTATAAGAACCGTCACAAGCCATAATATCATATAACTATTCAAAGAAGTAGTTCCCAATAATAATAATAATAATAATAATAATAAAAGCATTAGTAAACTTGATGCAACACTTTCCACTATGAGATAGTATCAGATTTTGTCTTAACAAGAAGTACAGAAAACATGCCTCTAGTCCTGCATAAACCAGCACAAACAAAGCATATCCAGCTGGTCCATAACCTGGTCATTTTCACAAATCCATAAGAAAACGCACCAAACGCAGATCTAATCAACGTGGAAGCCCAAAATATGCTACTGTAGAATATTCACACAAGAACAACATTACCCAAATGCCCCAAAGTCTACCGGAAAAAGGCTGGGTAGGGAGTAGCTGTATGCAACACAAAGTACAACCCATAATTAAAAAAAACTAGCTTTTCATCCTATCATAAGCAACCATAATTCCTTGACTAAAGAAGTTAGATGATATGTGATCCGAATCAAGAAGCTACTAATCCGAGTAAGGAAGTACTAAAGAGCTCAATGAAGGAATTCCAGCTCCTACTTAAACATAGTCCAGCTACATTAGCACTAATAAAGAGTCGTCTTCAATTATGGAGCTAGCTCGAGTTTGAGCTGAATAAAGGAGCAAATAATCAAGACTTTAACACGGGTTCACACTCATTCAAGCATGGGAAGTGTACTGAAGTTATGAAGGTGTTTAAGGCTGATTATGTTCACATGGTGTACACGACCAAAGGCTCCCTTGTTAGCTTTGTTTTTGGCTCCATGTTCACATAGATGCCGCGCCTCATTACTCCTTGTTCAAGCTTTGTTTTCAACTCCATGTTCACATGGTGTGCCACGGCTGAATGTTCTTCATCAAGCATTGTTATTAGCTCCTAGTTTACATTACTTTGTTATTAGCTCCTAGCTTTGTTATTAGCTCCTTGTTCACATGGTTGTACCTTTGTTTTTGTCACCCTTAATCAGCCGAGTTTAAGGTCTGATTGTAGGCTATATATAGCCATTTAGTTGAATGACATCCAATTTGCATATTAAAACTTGAGTAAAGCTGAGCGTTCTGTTTCGTCCTTGTAGTTTACAAGACAAAGTCTAGAGTGAGTCGCGTTACAAGCTCTAAACTCGCTATTTCAATCGAGTGTTTGATCTAGCAACCGCTTTGTTGGAGTATAGGTCTACTTCACCTAGCATACTATCCTTGGTTACGGTTTATCCCTCCTTAAAACTATCCTTTCTTTCTGTTTTGGTTACTCTTTCACGTTCCATTTCAGAATACTAATCCTACTTCATATTCTTGTGTCAAAGTTCATATCAACTCACATCATTAGTGGTATCAGAGCTTTGGTCATCCATTAGACGTAAAGCATGGCACGAGTGTTGAACTTTGAAGACCCTACCTTCCTGGAACAACTAAAGAAGGCATTGGAGAACTTCCAGCCCAAAAATTCTCGCTTCCAACCAAGGAGGGAACCGGTGGACAAGATCAAGGTAACTGAACTTCCTGAGTTTAACGGTGGTACTGATCCTGAAGCTTACTTGGAGTGGGAAAGAAGCATGGAGAAGCTCTTTGACTTCAAGGATTTAGAGGATGAATAAAGGTGCAAATACGCCATCCTAAAGTTAAGCAAAAGGGCTTCCCTTTGGTATGAAGGGCTTAAGGTACAACGCACCAGAAGTGGAAAGGGTAAGATTACTTCTTGGGAGTCCTTAAAACGCAAACTACGTAAGAGGTATGTCCCAACTACGCACAAGTTATCCCTATACAAAAAGATTGCTAACCTTGTACAAGGAAAAATGAGTGTTAGTGAATACATAGAAGAATTTGAGAACTTGGTTCTAATGGGAGAAGTAGAAGAGAATGAAGAGATAAAAATGGCTAGGTTCTTACGTGGGTTAAATCGTAGTATAGCTAATACGGTTGATTTGTGTCCTTATTCTGATTTTGATACCTTGTGTGGGTTGTGTCTAAAAATTGAGGCACAAGGGAAGGGAAGACATGAGGGTGAGTCTAGTAAGAGTCATACTTGGTCTCGAACGGATGATGGTAATAGAATCAATCCTACTAATACTAATCAACCCTTGATTGTTAAGAATAACCCCGCACCCCCACCTCAATCTAACCCCAAAACAACCACTGAAACTAGTCTATCTAAAGTACGTTGTTTCAAATGTCAAGGGTTTGGTCACTACAAAAACGCATGTCCTAACAAAAGAGTTGTGACCTTAAGAGAGGTAATCACCATCAGGGATGAGATATGAGAGGAAGAACAACGTATAGGAGCTGTTTTTAATGTTAATGAGGGAGGGGAAGAAGAAGAGGAAGACTTTGAGGCTTGTGAACCCCCAGCTTATGATACACTCTTAGTACTACGTACCCTACATGCTAACCCCATTCAACATGACACTGAACAAAGAGACCAACTATTCCATACTAAGTGTCAAGTTAAAGACAAATGGTGTAGTTTAATCATTGATGGAGGTAGTTGTACCAACGTTGCCTCAACTGAAATAGTGGACAAACTAGGTCTAGCTACTACTAATCACCCTAACCCTTATGCATTACATTGGTTAAACAACGGGAACAAAGTAAGGGTCACTAAACAAGTGAGGGTTGGCTTGACCATGGGTTCCTACGTTGATGAGGTTTTGTGTGATGTTATACCTATGGATGCTTGTCACACACTATTAGGCCGTCCTTGGCAGTTTGATAGGGACGTAGTTCACCATAGGAGGAGGAATGAGTATGAATTGAGTGATAAGGAAAAGAAAATTATACTCAAACCCATGACACCTCAAGGCGTGTGTAACATGTTAGCAAATAAAGTCGGAAAACCCAGCCTCTCAATGTTTGCTAGTAGGAATGTGGGAGTACTTGCTGTAGAAGAGGGGGAGTTTGATGCCGCTAAAACCACCAAAGAGGAATCAGTTAAGATTAATAGTGGTGGTGAAGGGAAACAACTTGAAAAGTGGCCAAACAAACTAGGCGGTGCCCTTCCTATTGAAGTACCAACTAGTTTAATACCTAGTAGAGATCAGGGGATCTTAAGGTATGAAGAGGGTAAGATCAAAGGCGTGGTTAACACCCTAGATGCAAGCACACTTGGGATTGAGAATTTGAAGGACTACTACTCCATGGAGACTGAAGTACTTCCCAAGCACAAGACTAATTCTCTTGGTACCTTTGATGAGCTTGTTTTGCAGGTAAAACTTCCTTTTAAAGGAAACCTCCTTTGCACCCCAGGGCATTCTATTTCAGGGTACATAACAAGAGAAGCCTACAAAGGAGAGCACAACAAAAACAGAAGTACGAGACTCTTCCTAAGGGATGACTTGGCTTTGGTTAACTTGAGGAAGGAGAAGGTTCCAAACAAAGGGAAGAAAAAGTTGAAGCCACAACCAGAAGTTCCATACAAGGGTAACAACAACGCTTGCAAGATGAAGTTGCCGGATGATGATGGAGTTCAAGCCACGTTCCTAATGGAAGATCTTTCTCTTTACCTTGATAAAGTTAACATTTCAGAATTGAGGACAATTCCTTTTCAAGGGGGAGGAGATGATCCGAATCAAGAAGCTACTAATCCGAGTAAGGAAGTACTAAAGAGCTCAATGAAGGAATTCCAGCTCCTACTTAAACATAGTCCAGCTACATTAGCACTAATAAAGAGTCGTCTTCAATTATGGAGCTAGCTCGAGTTTGAGCTGAATAAAGGAGCAAATAATCAAGGTAAAATGAAGACTTTAACATGGGTTCACACTCATTCAAGCATGGGAAGTGTACTGAAGTTATGAAGGTGTTTAAGGCTGATTATGTTCACATGGTGTACACGACCAAAGGCTCCCTTGTTAGCTTTGTTTTTGGCTCCATGTTCACATAGATGTCGCGCCTCATTACTCCTTGTTCAAGCTTTGTTTTCAACTCCATGTTCACATGGTGTGCCACGGCTGAATGCTCTTCATCAAGCATTGTTATTAGCTCCTAGTTTACATTACTTTGTTATTAGCTCCTAACTTTGTTATTAGCTCCTTGTTCACATGGTTGTACCTTTGTTTTTGTCACCCCTAATCAGCCGAGTTTAAGGTCTGATTGTAGGCTATATATAGCCATTTAGTTGAATGAATAAGACATCCAATTTGCATATTAAAACTTGAGTAAAGCTGAGCTTTCTGTTTCGTCCTTGTAGTTTACAAGACAAAGTCTAGAGTGAGTCGCGTTACAAGCTCTAAACTCGCTATTTCAATCGAGTGTTTGATCTAGCAACCGCTTTGTTGGAGTATAGGTCTACTTCACCTAGCATACTATCCTTGGTTACGGTTTATCCCTCCTTAAAACTATCCTTCCTTTCTGTTTTGGTTACTCTTTCACGTTCCATTTCAAAATACTAATCCTACTTCATATTCTTGTGTCAAAGTTCATATCAACTCACATCAATATGATTAGCAGATTAGCTACAATATTCATTTCCAGAACAGGCGGCATATTAGTACCAAGCGAATAATGTGAGATGACTGAAATTAACATAATCACGTCAAGGTCGTCAATTGGGAATGGCCGCAATCCAAAACGACACAAACTTCTCTCAACATGCACCAGTGACTCTCACTGGTCGGTCAGTAACCAAATGCAGTCTACAGCTTGGTAACTAATGGCCTTTCCTAATAATGATTAACTGAACACCCGTGGTCTACGACAAGGAAATCAACACATTACCAACAGCACAATTCTGAGAGTGAGCATATAGATCAACTCACAAGAGGCTGGCCACCCTTAGGGTGTGCTTGGATAGATGGATTGGGAGGGAAAGTTCCTTTGTTTGGATCCATTTTCCCTCCTCCAAGCCAATTCATTTCCCCACCTCAAGAGGCAAGATTTGGAGGGAAAACTTCATTCTTTCCTTTTTCCCTCCCCTCCCCTCCCCTCCCCTTCCTTGCCTTTCCATTCCCTCCTTCCCCCTCCACTGCCTTTCCCTCTCATTTTCTTATCCAAACACACCCTTAATGTTATTGCTTAACCAGAACAGTCGAGTTTGATTCCTTGGGAGTTTGTTGCCACTGTGGCCGTACCCGACTCAAACCCACTCTAAAACAGATGGTGCAAACAGAGAAAAAAATACTCAAATTCTTGTCCTCATTCCACATTTAGCAACTAATAATGACCTACAATATTCACTGCAGGCTGAGACAAGCTTTTTAGTATCAAATAGATTCCATTCCCAAATGAATCAACCTCAACAACAACAACAACATAACAAGATAACTCCAATGTCTGAAGACCTCACTCAAAGTCAAATCTTTCACAAAAACAAAACAATGAAGAATTAGATAAGAATGAATGAATAGGGGGAAGTACCTTCAATGATAGTGGAAAACTGGGTCAAGAATGAATTAATTTGATCCCTATACAAATACCCAAGTGAGCCAAACCCACCAACAACACCCACCAACACCAACCCAGCCAAAATCGTACCTTTGACTGCATTCTCCCCTTCAAAATCCAAACCTTCTTCTTCTTCTTTCACCTCAATTTTCTTGTCCTCGTCATCATCATCTGGTTTTGGGTTGAAATTCAAGAGCCTTTTTAAACTTTGAGGTGACTTTTGAACAGTTTGAGTTTGTTGTTGCTGTTGGTGTTTCTTTGAAGATGAGCAAGATGGGGTTAAGAAATGAAACTTCTTTATTACTCTACTTCCATTATGATGACGATTTCTGGGTGATGGTGATGGAGGATAAGAACAAGGACATGAGAGATGCTGCAAAATTATGACACTTCTCATTTCTTTTGTTTACTTGGCTTATGGTCTTTATTAACATTCAACAGCAAGAAGAAGAAGAAGAAGAAGAAGAAGAAGAAGAGAGATTGGTATTGTGAATTGTGATGTTCATCCCTCCCTGAAGTGGGAAGTGAAATGGGTGCGATGGGTGGTGTTATCTATCTGCTGGACTAGATTTGGTGATGCAAATGTTGTTCTGGAGGTGCTATGCTACGGCAAAGGAATATGAGAATATCCCTTCTTGTAGTATCGTCCACAATTTTAGCAACTCTCCAATCCTACTACGGAGTGAGTACATCTTAGGATCCACCCTCCTACTTCGATTTGATTCGGTTCAATTTGGAAGACAAAAACGAGATCCTAATATTATTGATTTTGGAATTTAATATTTTCGCTAATCCTCATGACTGGGCTCGGATTGGGTCATTATAGAGTTCAGTTACGAAGTAGTAGCACACCTTTTTACAGAGTACTTTCCTATATAAACTGATAATATATCATGTTTAGTTTCTTTTTAGATACATTTAACATTAATTTTAAATCTAATTAGTTGAGTTTGATCTTATTTGAATCGTTATTAAGTTCATTTGTAGAAAAGCCCGTTGATTAACACAAATTATAGGGTAGGACGATCTCCCAAAAGACAATTCATTTATGTTTGATAAATAAGTACTCATATATCATAGGAGTAATATTTTTCTATAAATGGACCATTTTACGGATTGAGACCATCTCACAATAATTATTTTCGTACTAATTGAGTAGATTGCGTGGGTCATTACAGGATCATAATATCATTTCATGGTCAGGGTTTTTCCACCAAACTAGATGGCCTCTGGTGATTTCTTAAAAACCAAACAAAATTGTTAGTGAATAACACTTCAAAAGGATGCAAGTCGTGGAACATTTCAGATCACTTGAAGGACAATCCTGATATCAAGCCTGTAATCACCTACTGTAACTTCCATCAGTGAGCCACAAGGAATTGCAGGCCCTTGCAATTAAAGTCGGGAGAGAATCTGATCTAAAGAGACGCCCATAGCAAGAATACGACACAGTTTTACCATATTTAGGCAGTTTCGGGTTCCTGCAAGTTGTTGCGTTCTATATGTTGAAGTGCAGAGTTATTTGCAGGTGAAAACAGTTTGTCTTTGAATGTCAGCAAGCTTCCTACTGGTTTTGAAATGGAAGCTCCCAATTGTTGAAGTTGATGTCCAACATTTGCCTGGAAATGCTCAAGTGACAACTCGTCACGTTTTTCTAAAATTTGTACAGCAGAGTTTGTCACCATGTTTACCTGAAGAAGACAAACACAAAGCCATCCCTCATTATAAACTCTGAGTAGTGTTAGCAATTAGTGAAATTCTTCATTATTTGTGCCAACTCGAATCACACGCGTGGTTTTTTCGCTTCCTAGAATCGCCAACAATAATAAGCCTTCAAGAAAACTGTAATTGGAATAAAAATGATTATAACCAACTACAATCTCAATAAACTGAACTTACAAAGCTACGGACACACTTTCCATAATTAAAGATTAGCTGATTACAGAAAAGCTAGTAAGAAGTGATGCAAACAATCAGTCAAGCCGTGTTACTCCGACTCCGCTGAAACTCTGTAAGTGTCGGACATGATATTGTCACAAAGTGTGAGGTATGACTTATGAGGTATGACTTATGAGTATGTTCTTGAAAATGTTTATACTGTTGACTTAAGATGTGATATTAAATCATACCCAAATATTTGAATATCTTGTCAGGCACAGGAACACCGGCAATATACATTACATAAGTATAGTTTTAAAAAATACAGAGTAATACAGTAACAAATAAATAAATGAACTTTTCATCCGACAATACAAATTGGCAAATTTTTGTTTGAGATGGATATATCTGTCTTAAGCTTGTAACGGGTCAAATGTTTAGGATAAGACAAACCGATGTGCCTAGGTTGTAGGAAAAGATTTTTGGCATTTCCTTTCTAGTTGGATATATTTGACATGTTTTAACGATATGACAGATATGTCCGCAAGTGAGACCAACTGAAAATGCAAATTTCCAACATTACCTAACAGCTACAATCTCTATCCCCCCCTAAGGCCCTGACTCACATTAACTATTAGCCTGTGGATGTCTGATCTTGCATTTTTTTTTGTGAGTGCCAGTAAGAGCACACTATGTTCCAACAAAAAAACAGTAAAACACAAGTGCTGATATCATGGGTATCTAGTCTATCTACCCAAAATTTCAAGATCATTTATCTAGTTTCCTAAATGAGTGGCTGAGAATCTCATCAAAATCCTTCAGTCACATTATGTATGATTATGCCAAGTTGTATATTCTGGGAAAATATATACGGAGTAGTTCAGAGGCATTGTAATTTTACTCTTCCTAAATGACTACTAGCTGTCGTAGTTCTCAGAGTAATACCAATTTTTTTGTCAACCTTTACTTTAACTGAGGTAGAATGGATATCCATCCCATCTCATCTCATCTCTTTGAAAGTAAATTAGTACTGTACCGTTTTTCTTTGTTTTTTGAAATGTTAGCTTCCAACAAGAGACGCATGCAATGCAGCAAAAGAAAGCTTATGCACTGAAATTTACTACTGTATCATTTAATTGGCTGTTGTGTTCTTCTGGTAACCAACGTCTACTGACAGAGGATTTATTTTGCATCATGGCAAATGAAATAAAAAAGATCAGCTGCAACATACACTTGTACACAGCCTAGCTACAAGATAGACAGAACGGTGAATTGGCGTGCTGATTCGTATAGCTCATAAACCACACCCAGGTATGCAGGATGCTGGACGGTTCCTAATCCGAGGTCCAACTGTATGATTTGGAGGTGGAAGCTAGCATATCTATACACTAAAAAGATAATCTCTTCAGGCTCAAGTCCCTAGGAATGTATATGTTCATACTACTTCATAACTCCGGAGTTATTGGTGAGCTATATGTAGAACAACGTAGTGTATGGTACGCTAACATATGGCAGAGGTATACTAAACATTACATCATTCCTGCTGAAACATTAGTATAAGCACGAGTTGTTTGAGTAAAATTAGAACGGAAGGTGAGGGAATTGGATGGTTACTGAAACCTTACCTTTGTGTTTTCCCATCCTATGTTCCAGGATTTTTATTTGACTTATATGATGGAAAATGGATCCTTCTACGACTCTCCGACCCAATTTGATATCAAAATAAAGAGGCACGCATACGCATACTCTTGTTGAGTCCTATCAAATCCACCCTATACTTTTGGGTTATACAAGGATTAGATGATCTTGCCCAATTACTTGTTGGGAGTGTTGGGACCCGATAGTAATCTAATGCCTATGTTCTTTTGGGGGGCTTAAGTGAAATGGGGTTAACTAAAAGTAAAGCAGCGGGAAAGAAGAGTGTCTAAGAGCAGTACTCCCTCCTAAAATGAATATAAAAGGCAAAGAAATGAATAAAACGGAGGGAGTAGTTTATAGAGTAGTATTTGGCATTGAAATTCTGGCACAAATCATATACAGTAGTGACTTTTAAAGTGTGAGAATTGCAAGTTGAAGAGGAAACAAATGCAGAAAGAAGCAAATGAAGAGAAACAGGAACACCCCAAGTGAAGTGTAAAGAAAGAAGAAAGAAAAACTGACGGAAGAAGAGGCGATGTGTATGAATCCTTTAGCAAGAGGCAGAATACAAAACCTGAGGCAGGAAATAAATAAACAATAACAAGTGGTGGTGGTGGTGGTAATAATAATAATAATAATAAGAAGAAGAAGAAGGGGAATTACATTCCACGGCCTCCAGCAAGAGCTTCATCGGCTGGGGGTTTCCATTCATCAATTCTGGAATTCAATGTTGAACAGTACGATTAATTATTATACAGTAAGAAATAGGGATTGCTGTAGCAATAAGAGATTATTATTGGCAATAATCATGAAGGATGAGGGAGGGAGAGACTGACACCCAGCCATAGCGGCGGTCCAGCAACACCCGTTTATTACTCCTCCCACCTTTTTCTTCCATGCCCATACTCGTATCCTCAACAATCCACCACAGGGACAGGGGGGCTTCTTCCGAAACATACACAGGAAATCCTCATCTACTCTTATACGGAGTACTCGACTTTTTTTATACGGCTATTATATTCTTGATTTTTTTGTCAAACAATATCTACAATTTAGGTCACTTTGAGTAACCTAAAGTTTTATTTTTATTTTTGTTAACCGCTACCCCTCCGAGTTCCTATTTTTATCATTTTTCTCTCTTCCTCCTTTTTTATATTTTTTTTGTCAAACACTAACAAAATTACTTTTCATGCTTAAATATGTAAAAATAAATGATTTTAACTTGTCGATAACATAACTTTGAAGTTTATTTAGCCAAGTTATGTTAATGTTTAACATCTTCTGTAAAAAAAAAATAGGTCATGTCAATAGAACGAACATATTGATCGATATTAGAGGTCAATAATTATTAAAGTAATTTTGTACAAAATAGGTTGAAAATTACTAACTTAGGTGAAACATTAGTCTATTTTGGTAAAATAAACCTCAAGGCGATAATATTGACACTTAAAATTTGCTTATTTTCACATTTTTCATGCTTAAATAGTATTTCACAAAAAAAATCAAAACTTTAGGTGATGTTTGACAAAATTTAAAACTTTAGGTAGTTTTTCGCAAAAAGACCTAATTTCTATTTTCTATGACTATTTTTTTTAAGGAAAATGATATATACAATCCTAAGAGATCTAATAAGAAAATAATCCTTTAATACAAATATTAATTACATTGATATATGTGATACTTGGAGTTAAATCCCTGTATTTTTACTAAGTATGGAAGATCTCACTTGTTTAATATTTAACATTACCCATTTTTTAATCAATTATTTATTTTTCCTCCAACAATTTATGCAGTATGGAGTGGAGTCTTATTTTATTTAACCCATTATTTTCCTCCTTATCATTCCCGTAATTATTGTATGCTCAAAAGAAATGGAAAAATTACTTATAGGAGGGACAAAGGAGTATTTGTCTTTTCATTTGTACATTGTTTGTTTGTTAAAAAGAAGTAAAAATTTGATCCAACATAATCTAATGCAAGACTTTTGAAAATCGTTATACTATATTTTTTTCTTCAAATTAATCAATGCTCACAAGTCGGTTAAATGCACCATTGTTCAAAAGTTAAAAATAACTTTGTAAAATCTTAAAACCCCAAAGTTACCCTAAAAATAGAAGCACTAATTTGATTTTCTTCTAAGTTCTAACTTTTTAAGTTGCTCACAAGTCGGTTAAACTTTCTTCTAAGTTCTAACTTTTAACAAGTCTCTCATAAAAAGACTCTCTCTCTAAAAGTAGTTAGAACTCTTTTTTCTTTAATTAGGAAGAAAGCCCACCCTTTTCAAATTAAGATTTTCTTTTCTGAGGGGGTTAATTGTATTAATCTTGTTTCTAAGAGATCGATTTATATAGAGCATTGAAGCGAGTGCTTAGCCTTTTTAAGAAGAGTTTAAATGTTTCCTTGGTTCTAGGGTTGTCAGACAGTGCATGCAATAATCATTGCAGTTAGACATTACTGATTGGGAGCTTAGAAGACGAAAAGGCAGAATTTTTTTCAGCCTATGAAGATTGTTGCATGCTCTGCAAATACGATTTTCGAAAATCTTTTGAGTGTTTCTTCTTCCTCGTTTTACGACTCCTCTTAGTATTTAAGCACTGAGACAGATCAGCATTTCTCTTCAAATCACCACCGATCTTCTAAACAACAACAACAACAAAATATTTTTTACAAAAAAAAAAACAAAGCAAAATCAACAGGCTTGAGGCAATGAATGAAGATATTTACAATCTAGTCAATGGAGATGTCGAAAGAAGAATGATCTATTAGAATGGTGATATAAACAACAGAGTCATTCACATTTCTTCTTCATCTAATGGTAGCAGTACTTCAAGAAACAGTACCAGAGGATCAAGTTCTGATGAGGACAGAAGATTCAGACTAGGTAGAATGCCTAATGGAAATTTTCACAGACCACATAATAATAGAGACGACGAGGACATGGGAGAGTTCGAGGATGATCAAGAACCTCGATCGTTTAACATTCCTGAAAGACCACCAGCTCCATGAGTTGAAGAAGAGTATGGGCAGGAATGGAGGCTCTCGCGAGCAGGTGCTATCCTTACTCTTAATCTAGAAGTTATTAGGGATAATGTTGATCTTTATAGTAGATTTGTGTTGGGTTTCATGGTAGATTATAGGGTTTTTGATGCGTTTGCTATTAATCAAGCAATTGCTGCTAAACGGACTACTAGAAGCATAATTACAGTCTTTAAGATGGATGTCATTTTCATTATTTACCGTGATGATGAAAAGGATAAGCAAGACATTATTTATAGGAGTGTAGCATCATTCTATGGAGGCTTAATGATTTTTAGAGATTAGGAGAGGGAAATGGTACCTCGTACTGTACGTTTCCCTATGGCGAATGTTTGGGTGAGGGTGACGGGTTTACCCTTTGGATTCATCAATGCTGAGGTAGGCAATGTAGTTGGAATTCATCAATAATTCCACTAGGCTCCACCCAGAAATGTTTGGGCAATGGGAGCCTAGTGGAATTATTCCGGAGAACGATTTCATTAGAATTCATGTCACAATCTTACGTGATGAACCATTAATTCTTGGGTTCTTTTTAGCTTGTGAAGATGGAATGCTTATATGGGTTCAATTTAAGTATGAGAAAATCTTCAAATATTGCGTTAATAATGTCTGAAACTAGAATTAATTTTGTGCTAAGGAGAGCAGTTCGTTAGAGGTTCGTCATTTTTCAAGTTGAAACTAATCATGCGATGTTCGACCTCGATATGAGAGCAACACCTACACAAGCAGAATATGCAACATCGAGGGTTAATTTTCTTCAAGGAAATCTGGGGGCTTTCCAGGAAATCCTTATAGAAGGCAGGATGATCAATTCTGATATTTGAACTACAGAAGGAGGACGAGTAAGACCAGGTATGAGATTTACCCCAAACAACCTTCCTTTTGCAGGTACTGTGTTATACCCAGTCAACGAAAGAAATGGGAAAAATGGACAGCAGAATGGACAAGGAAACGAAGACTGCAACAGGATGGAGGTGAATAATGAGAACCCAAATGACAGAAGAAATAATTTCTGCCAAGGGGAGACATTGCTAGAAGACTTACATGGGAGGGACCACATGGTATGGGCGGTGTTATGGGTGACCCAAATCATATGCCTCATGGGTTTCACTACGAAGATCCTTATGTTCAAGCAATGAATTATGAAGCTTTGGAAGATGTTACTCATCCAGATTGGATTAGACAGGAGGAGATAAGAAGAATAGTCGAAGCTGAGACACAAGGGCTTTAAATGAAGATGAAGAAGCTGAGCTAGCTCAAACTTTTTTCTCCTCAACAGGTTTCCCGATCATTCCACACCAACCGGAACAGGATGAGGAGGAAGATCACGAAGGTGGGAGGGATCAGCCAGGGAATAATAATGACAATCTTAATCCAGAGGAGGATGAGAGGGTTGATAGGAATCAGGAGGACAATGACGAAGAAAATATTGAAGCAGTGATGGAAGAAACAGAAGCTAACTTAAATGAACAAGAACCAGTTGATAGAGTTGAATTGGTAGTCCAGAGGGAAGAGCAGCAGTTGAGGGAGAACATTGAGGTGGGGATGGAGGATGAAATATTTAGAGAAGCGACCAGGGAGCTTGAACAAAACAACGTGGAGATTAGAACCATGGAAATTGTTAATGAAGATATGGAAGGTATTGAAGTTATTGAAGAAGGCTACGATAGAGATGCAATTGAATTGGAAGAAATTTTGGGGGATACTCCTTTTAAATCTGGGGAGCAATTGGCTTTCTTGTCCCAGAATACAATTGTACAATCTACCTTCCAATCTAGAAGCTCTCAAGCTTGAGGATCAGTTACTCATTTCATGAGAGAAAAATCTAGTAGAGATATAGCAAATGAATATGACAAAGAGGATTCAGAGAAAAGTAGGAAGAGAAAGGCTAATTCAGACCCGGGTTGGGGGAGGGGCTTTGACTTTGAAGTGGAAGATCTGGAACTTTACTCATTTGATGGCAGCTCAGTTTCAGCAAAAAGGAGATGTAGGAGAATTGGTTATGAAGGGGGGCAACTTTTTCAACTGAACTGGCATTACTAGAAGAATTATGATTTCTTCGAACCAGTGAAGAATATTACTCCCTCCATTTCATTGAAAAATTTCACTTAAAAAGGGCACATTTTTTAAGAACAATAATAAAATATTCAAAAGTAGAGAGAGGGTAAAGTAGGTGGGTCATTTATGTAAGAGAGAAGAGTGATATCAAAAAAGAAAGTGGAAGTTTTCAAAGAAATTTACGAAAAAGGAAAAGTGGAAGCTTTCAATAAAACAGAGAGAGTATATCTGAAGAAGATAAGGACAAATTATTAAAGAAATTTACAGCTAAAGAAGTCAGGGCGGCAGTGTAATAAATCTCCGAGACCTGATGGCATCCCGGCAGAATCCTTTATTATATAAAGCTGCAGCATTTGGAGGCCTCATATTAAGCCACGTAAGATTATGACTAGGCGTCTGATGTGGATCATATGTGGCAGCTTATGTGGCACTTGAAAACAATAAGAAAATCTTGTCAAAACCGTCAAATTAGTGACATTATAAGGGATAACTGTCTAAAAGATAGTATTCCTTTTAGCAACCGTCGATAACTTCCCACAAGGCCACAATTGACGGTTTTGTAGAGTTTAGAAACCGTCATTCTCTCCCCATCCCACCGAATCATTTCTCTCATTCTCTCCCTTTCTTTGTGAAGTTTCTGATCAAATTAAACCCCTATACTCTCACCTCCAATCTCAATTTAAGTCGATCTTTTTTATTGCTTTAATTTTATATTGACTTCTGGGTGACGTTTATTCATATGCTATTGCTGGTGGTTAATTGATGGCTAATTTCAAGTATTATAATCAAATGAAGAACGATTATTATCATGGAGATCAGAGGAGATCAAAAGATCATAACTAATTATTAGTATGATTTACACCGATACGTTTTCATTACGTTTACACAAATCTTATAGACGAAATCGACATGATATTGTTGCGATAAAGAACAGAGGGGCATCGTGATTGAATGGCTGACCTGAGCGAGTGGCGCAGCTGAGGAATCAGGTACACTGTTGGCTAGAAATTGGTTTAAGTAGCTCAGTTACCGAGATCCGGGGAACTGGGATAATGTTGTAGCTGATCAAATCCGTGACAAAATTATAAGAAAGTAATTGTTCACTTTTAAGAATTTGTGCAATGTTGCTGTTTTTCAGGTTTTAAGATCAGCAAGAAAGTCGATTTTTATCAATTTATTTCATTTTGTAGTTGAATTGGGCTTAATTTTAGTGTTAAGTGGTCGGAGGTCGGTGGTGGTTTTGCGAGCACTTCCAGAAGTCGGAACCTTTGGTATCTTTTTCCTCTCCATTCTGTCTTATTGAATATGATCTTGTTTCTATGCTTTTTCTTATTAGTTGCAGGATTTGAAGCAATTTTTTCGAACTGAGAAGGAACAATATGACCCCATTGGGAGGTATGAAACTTTAGTACCACTCGCAAAGAACATAATATAGACATCATGTTGGGATGTATGATATATTCTACTCGAGTATATCAAAATTAGGCACTTACCCTGGCATTACTAATTGGAAATGTATGTATTTTGTGATATATTTCTTCAAATGGTTGTGTTTCTTGCAAATGGTTGTGTTTCTACCATATTCACTTTACTAATTGGAATGGGCAAATTAGGAAGAATCCTAAATATTATCTTTATTACCTGTATTTTGTGTCTTTACAGCCATTTGCACCTTGGTGAAATCTGTCCCGTCACAAAATCTCATGCCTCCCCCAAAAGCAATGAAATGTTTGGATGCACCATTAATTTATCCTCCCTGTATGCAAACTGCAAATTAACTCAATGTTTAACTTCTATTGTATCATTCGCCAAATCATAATCCTTAGTCTTCACAGCTACAAGCCCTTTATTCAACTTATTCTTAGCATCATAATAGAGCTTTAAACAGTCCTGTATGCTATTTTAATCTCGGGTGCCACCACTTTCCGGTCATTCAATATATTTATTATCGATTTTGTGATTGATTTTGCCTTGGAAATATCCAATTGAAGGGAAATTTCAGCCAATTGTGACAATATAGCTGTGAAACTTTGAGGGTCCGACCCGAGTACCTTGAGTCAAAACCCGTATGTCACGTTTCAGCCTAATTTTGATATTTTGTGCAGGTTTTATGTATGAGGTTGATTGCATTAGTAAATGGTAAACTTATGGAGAATGTCATTGTTAGACAGAGTATCATTGGTTGCCTCATTAATATTATTATCACCTGTAGCAGCAATACACCTCTGAAGCATCTGATCGAATAATCAAAAATGGATAATTTGTTCTTTGTTGAGATGGGTGTCGGATATGATCAACATGAGTTCGTTTTCTTTTTTTCTTCCTTTTGATTGTCTATTTATTTGTTTTATTTTCTTCAATTTTTCACATGAATATGGATTTACTTACATTCAATTGTTTTCCTTATTTAAATATTTTAAACCGACTTAGGGCTTGCTTGGAATGAGAGTGATTTTGTGAGCTGAATTCGTAGGATCGGGTTAATTTGATGAGTAAGTGATTTTATTTATTTGATTGATTGATCAGTTACACAAATTAAAGATGTTAATTTACTATGAGCGTCTTTCAATTTTCACTTTCAATTGTATTCATCGATCAACAATCCTCAAATTTGTCATGGTTTTCAAGTTTTATTAACGTTTACTCAGTATTTTAAATGTCGATTATTGATTGATTAAACTTTGATGAAATTTGGTGGCGAGGATGTTCAGTTTGTTTACTTGATGTGTAATCATTACTAAGACCTTTCAGCTTCAGAAAAGGCTTTGTGGTTTCGACATTGTTGCTGTTGTTGTTAATGAACCTAATCCCGATGTTGTTCCGGAAAATACTGTCGATGCTTCTAGGTAAGAAATTCGTAACTCAGCTACTTGGTTATGTATTTTCTTGCTTCTTTTTTTATCGGATTTGATGATTTTGAAGCTTTAGAATTAAAATTGGACAACTGGAACTTTACGATCGTGAACTCATTTTTTCGACCTGAGATCCATTTGATCGAATCCGAAATGACCCGTTAATTTAAGTTGGACCCGACCTTCTCAACCCGTTGCTTCAACAAAAAATTATTAAATCAATAAAATATTATTAATAATATTTATATTTTATATTCAATTTATAATCAAAAAATTAATACTTTTAATATTTTAAATTACAAATATAAATAAATATACAATTTAATACAACTTTTTTTTTCATTTAATAATAAAATAATTA
Source organism: Agrostemma githago (assembly GCA_958450325.1). Lineage (NCBI taxonomy): Eukaryota > Viridiplantae > Streptophyta > Magnoliopsida > Caryophyllales > Caryophyllaceae > Agrostemma > Agrostemma githago. The sequence continues at coordinate 67,067,013 of OY288249.1, read as the reverse complement.
TTAAAAATAATTCTATAATTTGATTTAAATGCTTTTTAAAAATATACTCTATAATCATTATTATTAAAAAAATATGATAATAATAATACTATTAAACTAAATAAATATTTAATATTAAAAACAACATTTTTGACTTAATAAGCGGCAAAAATTTAGGCGTTCCAAATATTTTTCGACCTGTATTCGACTTTGGAGTACTAATCGAAAGATCCATTAAATATTTTATAAAGTGATCATTTGTTTGGTGAAGGTGGTCGTAGAGATTGAAAGTGGTTCATATCTTAGAGATTACTAGGAATCTACACTTACCAAGCTCAGTCAGTTAGATCTTAAAATTACCTGATGTTAGTATCCAACAAGATAATTATTAGTACTTGGTATTAGTTAGCTAACAAGCTGGCGAAAATACACGACAAAGGGTCACAGAGAGTGTATAATTGAATGTTAATCTCTTCAGGAGATAATTTTTTCCATCACCTGAATGTTACCCCAAATAAATAGCTTAAAAATTCTGTACAAGAACGTCAATCTCTTCATGAAATTTTTTTTGTTGCTCAAGCATTTGAGCTCCATGGACAGGGTCAAAGAGAGTGTATAATTGTTGTCAGAATTCAAGTAGAGCATATATTGAATTGAGAAGGCACGATCATTGAAACAAAATTAATTGAAAACCAAGATATTCGATGATTAAAACAATAGTATTTTTTAACTATCATTAAATCTTCAAACTGTAAGAGATACCATGTGCAAATAGTGTATTCAATTCTTTGTACAATTTTATGAACTCGGATCTATCATAAAAAAAGCATATTTATACAAATGTTAAAATTTATGCACATACTCGCCACAATTTAGCCAGTTAGGTACATTTTGTGCACCAAAGTAGTTTATTTTCTTTACTAAATCATTGAAGAAGAGAAATTGTGACTGCAGATTCCGCAGGATGTTTGGATGTTTTGGGCGGAAAGTAACGTTTGCGTTTAAATGACATTTGCATCGCTGGAAGACTGAAATTAATATAAGTTTTTGATGAAAACGATTTTCTGACGACGACATCGACAAAGTCGTCGATTGGGTTATACTTTTGTGATCTTGATGACGCTTTCTTGCAGGTTTTGCTTTTTTAAATTTCAAAATTATTTGAAGTTTTTTTTATACATAAGATATTATGTATATAATAGGATGTTTTATTTATTGGATTGAGATTTTAGATTGACTTATATTTTGAGAATAAATGTGAAATGTTGGAGATTAGGATTGAAAAATAGAAATTGGTCTTACTTGGGTGTCAGTTTTGAACTCATCAGATTGGTTTTCAGAATTTTTATAAAAGAAGAAGACAATCATCAATATATATATATATATATATATATATATATATTTTTTTTTAGGCTTTTTTCGAGCGATCTCATTGGTCCGTTCAATTAAACCTCAAATTAGGAAAGTATCATAAATAATAAAAAAAATCAATTAGAGAATCTTTTGATTATTACAATATATATTTAATCTATTATATTAATGTGATATTTTACAGTTCTGACGTGAAAACCTCTAGAGTTCATTTTTTTCAAAACATTATCGTAAAATAAATTATAAAAATGAAATAATTAGATTCGTGTTAAAAAATGCTTTCATTAGAGTATAAATTTCATATCATTTGTTTCACATTATGTGATGAATTTATAACATATAACAATTTTAAAATTATCCCACATCGACAAATTACAATATGATAATGAAATTCTATATTATAAATAAACAGTATGCGTTCTTCGATATCTACCAAAAGTCTTTTGAATCTCAAAAAGAGTTTCTAAGACTATAAACTTAAGTAATTATCCTACATCGAGATGATGAAATTTTATATTATAAATAAGAATAATCATTCGTTTTAAATATCGACCAAGAAAAACTTTTAAATTATCCCACATTGAAAAATTATGATGGGATACTATAAACTTAAATAAATTATTTCACATAGAAAAATATGATAGGTTGATGAATTCTATATTATAAATAAGACTAATCATTCGTTATTAAATATCAATAAAAAAAAACTTATCGAAAAATTATAATAAGGTGATGAAACTTTATATTATAAATAATATTCCGTAGTAACCATGTGCTCTTAGATATTAACCAAAAATATTTTAAGTCTTAAAATATATATTAAGACTATAAACTTAACTAAAACTATCTCACATTTGAAAAATTATAAAGTTTCATCAAACATAAATCTTTTGTCTTAAAAAAGTTGTCAAGACTATACATTTAAATAAAGATATTATAATAAGGTGATAAAATTCTATATTATAAATAAAACTAAAAAAAATTCTTTAGACATCAACGAAGTTAAGTAATTCTCCTACATCGAAAAATTATGATGAACTTATGAATTTGTACTAAAGAAGAGTAATCATCGTTTTTAAATATCAACCAACAACTTTTTTTTTGTTTTTTTAAAAAAAACTATGATGAAATTCTATGTCATTGTTTTTTAAATTATGATGAACTCATGAATTTGTAGTCTTGAGTTTAGAAAGGATCTTAATAAGACTACAAACTTAAAATTATCCCACATCGAAACAATTAAAATAAGTTACGGCAATGATTCTATATTATAAATAAGACTACAAATTTTAGTTAAATTTATCCCACATCGACAAATTATAATAAGGTGATGGATTTTTATATTATAAATAAAACTAATTATTTGTTCTTAGATTTTTAGATATCAATCAAAATCTTTTGAGTCATAAAGGAACTATTAAGACTATAAACTTAAGTAAATTATCCCACATCAAAAAATTATACCTCTCTCTTTTGAGTCTTAAAACACTTTTAAGGCTATAAACTTAAGTAAATTATATCCCACATTTATACTCCCTTCGGTCGCATCATTTCATTAAAATACCCAGAGTATAATAAGACGCTGAAATTCTATGATGATATTCTATTATATAAATAAAAGTAGTCATTTTTCCAAATTATGATGAGGTGATTCAATTCTATATTATAAATAAGATTAATCATTCGTCCTAAAAAAGTTCTTAACGAGGTGATAGAATTCTATATGTAATCTTTCGTTCTTAGATATTAACCAAAAATCTTTTGAGACAAAAAAAAATCTAGGACTAAGACTATATAGTTAAAGTATAATTATCTCGCATCGAAAAATGAAGATGGATTGATGGAATTCTATATATTATAAATAATTGTAATCATTCGTCTTTGAATAAAAGTTCTTAATTAGACTATATATCTAAAATAAATTTAAGTAAAATTATCCCACATCGAAAAGTTATAATAAGGTGAATTTTTATTATTATATAAATAAGAGTAATCATTCATCCAAAATATATAATAAGATAATCCATATGTTTATACTAAAAGTGGAATATTTTAAATGCTTAAATACAACACTATGGGTTAAATACCGACAAAAAAAACTTTTGAATCTTAAAAAAACTTTTAATATACAAGACTACAAACTTAAATCATCCCACACTGAAAATTGTGATGAAATTCTATACTTCGTATCATAATAATCAAGACTTAAAAAGAGCTTTTAAGACTATAAGATTAAGTAAATTATCTCACATCGAAAAAAAATTGACGAGCTGATGGAGACTATAAACTTAAATAAATCATCCCACATCGAAAAGTTATGATAAGGTGATGAAACTTTATAGTATAAATAAGACTAATCATTCGTTCTTAAATATCAATAAAAAATTCTAAGTCTTAAAAACTCTCTTAATAAGACTACAAACTTAACTAAAATAATTTCACATCGAAACATTATAATAAGGTGAAACTTAAGTAAAACTATTCCACATCCGAAAAATTATAAAGTTTTATCAAACAAAAATCTTTTGAGTCTTAAGAAACTTTTTAAGACTATACACAAAAGACTAATTATAATTTTTTCCTTAGACATCAACCAACAATATTTTGAGTTTAAAAAAGTCTTAATAAGACTACAAAATTAAAATTATCCCACATTGAAACAATTAAAATAAGATACGGTGATGATTTTATATTATAAATAAGACTACAAATTTTACTTAAATTATCCCACATCGACAAATTATAATATGTAAGACTAATTATTTGTTCTTAGATATGATATCAATCAAAATCTTTTGAGTCTTCAAAAAACTATTAAGACCATAATAAGACGATGAAATTCTATGGTGATGAAATTCTATATTATAAACAAGACTAATCATTCATCAACAAAAAAATTTTTAGTCTTAAAAAAAGTTATTAATAAGACTACAAATAAAGTTAAATTAAAATTATCAGGTGATATAATTCTACGTAATCTTTCGTTCTTAGATATTAACCAACAATCATTTGAACTTAAAAAAAAGGTATAATTAAAGTATATAGTTAATGTATAATTATCCCGCATCGAAATTAAGATGGTGTGATGGAATTCTATGTATTATAAATAAGAGTAATCATGCATCCGTCTATAAATAAAAGTTCTTAATTAGACTATATCTAAAATTAAATAAACTTAATTAAAATTATCCCACATCGAAAAATTATAATAAGGTGAATTTTTTTATTATATAAATAAGAGTAATCATTCATCAAAAGTATATACTCCAACAAGATGATCAAATTCGATTATATAAATAAAGAGTAATCGTCTATCATCTGACACAAGTGAGTAATCTTATGGTTTTAAATATCAACCAACAGATAATTAAAATAAGGTGATGATTCTATATTATAAATAAGAGTAATCGTACGTTTTTCTGGGTCTTTAAAGCATATCTTAAAACTATAAACCTTGAGTAAATTATCCTATATTGAAAAATTATGATGAGGCGATAGAATCTTATATTATTAGTCAAAAAAATTATTATTCGCATGTATTTTTTTGAGTTTTAGAATAAGCTCTTAAAACTATCAACTTAGTTGAAATTAAGTTTGATTACTAATATCATGTGATTATCTTATTTATTATAATGATATAGATTGATCAAGTTTTTTACGGAGTATTTAACGAATATATATCATCAATGTAATTAAGCCAATTAACCCGAAGCCAACTAACCCGTGCAACGCACGGGCTTTAATCTAGTAACAAACAAAGTAAAAAAATACGATGGAATATTGGTCTTGGTTGAATCTTAGTTTTCACTTATTACTCCCTTAACTTTCTTACAGTAGAAGAAATCAAGTGGTCTTGGATGAATTACCATTATAAACGATTCACCGAAATAAAGAGTTTGGTAATTAATGTTGGCAATGGGTCATTTTGGAGTTGCGAGCTTCTGAATTCAAGAGATGAGAGAATTTGACATACTTTTACCTGCAGTAAGGTAATGCTCTCTACACTTCTACCATCACCGCCCACATCTTTGATAATAAGGTATATCTTCATTCTTTGTTTTGTGATTCGTTTTCTTCATTCTTTATTATAGGAAGTTTGAGTTGATACAAAGTAGGTATGGTTTTGTTATGGGAGATTGTGGTTTTATGATCTCTATCATTGTTAGCTCGAGTGATTTAGGATTGGAACATTTCTTTCATATTGGGTTACATTGAATTTAGGCTGGCATTGGACTTATTTTTTTTCATTATATTTGGATGTTATTCACATCATTCGATTGAGTTGATTTTCTATGGTATGTGGATAATGTATTATCAAAAAACTAGATGTGGAGTTAAATTGATGGTGATCATGGGAAAACTTGGCATTGTCGGTCTAATTTGATTGTTCTTTTGCATTGTCGGGAAAACGCAAATACATGTACGGAGTACTTGGCGTAAAAAAAAACTCTATGGCCTGGACTACATATAATATAATACAATATAAACTATTACGAAGCATGTAATCATATAGCACGACAAGACCTTAAAAAAGATCAGTGAAGTTGTTACATTTCTCTTCAGTTGATTTATCAATTATCATGATGTCTACATATGAGACAAATGGCAATGTTGCTCCTCCTCTAGAACATATCTAACAATGGAGTGAGCTACACAAAAATTGTAACACAACTCATATCCACTAAAGTCTTTTTTCATGAACAAGAGTCAACATGTAAGCTCTCATAGCTATCATTTTTCCTATGTTAACATTCAAATATTCAATCATTAACTTCTTTAGAACTGTATTTTTTAGGATCCGAATTAAAGGGTTTGAAGATTGTTGATATCATAGTTGAATTTTTGGAGATTGGTTTGCCACAATTGGTTATGTTTTGCTTTTAGGTAAGGATCCCCAAATAGTATAAGTTATGAGTACGAAACCAAATAAAATATAGCAGAAAGAATTCTATTCGAAGTCAATCTGATTTGGTTTCAGAGTTGAGTGTTCTATGCATGTTATTCTTATATTATAATGTGGCATAGAAGTTGATTTATTCTTTTACAAAGACCAAGAAGATGTAAACGAACCAAAAAAGAGTGAGTTTCATGAGTAACTGATTATGTCCAAATGACTATCACTTATTTTTACGTCTGTCCGTCTTATGCAAGCCCCATTGAATGAAGAAAGAAAACCTGATAAAAAAAGTGATCCTTGAAATATTTTGAGATGTCTTCACCCACCTCTCTCACAGTTTGACGTACACAATACACTCTACTCTCTCTTTCTTCTTTCTCCTTGACAACTTCATGACTTATACTACACAATTTCTTATCACATTTACACACCTCCACCATTTTTTGTCTTCTAACTATTCAGTGTTTCACTCTTTATTGTTCTTGCAATAACACTTTCAGGTTGAGTATAAATAAATGAACTACAAATGACAATCTTTATTTGGATGATATTTGTGAATTTTTTTAACGCAAATCAAACCCCACATGAATTTATTGTTACTTATATTTGGTATATTGCATCGATTTAGAAGAGATGAAACCAAGACTTTAAGTAAAATATTTGTCTCATTTGAATCAATTCTTAATAAATCTAATCGACTGTAATATGTTGTGTCTAAGGACAGATGAATAAGAAGATACAACAGATGAAACAATTGAAAAGAAGGAAGTCGTCGCGACTAAAGTAAGTGTCGAAGGCTGTGGTATGGTGAAATACTTTAAAAAATCGACCTGCAACTTTCTGTATTGTTCTTTCATCTTCTTTAAAACTCGACAAATCGTAGTTCTTTCTTTTCTCACAAGCCTTCTCATGAATCTTTGAAAATGGAATTAGGTAATCTTTTCTCGAAACTCTTAGATCTATTAGGCCTCTTTGACTTATGTAGAGATATCGAGGATGGTTGGCCGCATTTGCTAATATTATGTTTCGAAACATTGTTTTTTTCATTATTAATTCATTGCAGGAGTTTTTAATCAAGGATTGTAATATTTAATCAATCATAGCAGGAAAGATAAAAGGTTCCACTTTTAACCATTTTCATGGATGTTGTCTGCTACTAGCACAAGAAGAAAGTCTTCTCCGCTTACTGTTGTTTCTCATGCTATCGGACGAGCAGGAACGTTCTGAGAGCCAACTGGCCTGCCATGTTCTTCAGTAAGATTGTCCCGTTCAAGTATTCTAATATAGTGGTTAAGACTAGGTACCCTGGGCCAGTAGGTCTCAGGTTCGAAACCCCCTCCCCTATATTGTAATGCGATAAAATACGCACTTCGTTGAACAAAAAAAAATGTACGGAATATTATTATAAATTTATATTCATAAACATTCAAATTGATGTATTTGTATCGTTTAAAATGGTTAAGTGTTCAACAACTTTTAATGGCTATTTAGATGTAATCTGACATATGATTTTTGTGACATCTCCCCTATTTTAATCCGCATATGAATGAATAAAGATAAGATGCGATTATTTTGTGCAAAAATAAATAAATAAAAAGGATTGAATGGATGTTGGCTTTCAACTTTTGAGTTTACAAAATGCTCATTTATATGAGATGAGGTTTGTACAAATCTTTCGGTTGGGCTAAGTTAAATACCTTTCATTTAACACTCTTTTAATAGTTATTTATTGATTACTCATTACTTTTTACAACCACTTAAGTTATATTTGAAATATTTGTTTATGTCAAGATTAAAATAAAATGTCATCAATAATAAACAAATTTTATTTAAATATTTGTAAATAGTCTCTTTGTACCAATTATTAAATTGTGATTACGAAAAATAGTGTTCTTCATAGTTGACTATGCTTAGAAAATCATGTCATCAACTTCATTTTCGTAAATAGGTGTTTGGACTTAAGATTAAAACGGGTCAAACACACCAATTACGGTAAGTAGAATTGTAGGAACAAGTATGAATGTGGGATAGAGATAATCTCTGCAGATGACTCGACATATATATTTAAATAAAATGTAAAATTTAATAGTTACTTTCACACAATTTTTCGAGAAAATATTTTGGATTTCTTCAAAATAAATTACGGAGTACATTTTTTTCAATTATTTTGGTAAGACTTCACTTAAATTTAGTCAGCATTTTCACAGAGTGTGAAACGGAGTAGAATGTATTAAAAACAATAGAAACTAATACGAGTATTATAAATATATAATTAAACTATTGACTTTCAAAACAATTAATAGGTCGATTAGAAACTATGAAACATGTTTTACGTCAACCAAATTTTATTAATGGGATGTGAATTATATATTATTTGGTCAAATATAGTCAAATAAATTTGTATTACTCCGTATTATATACTCCGTACAAGTTTGTATTAGAATAATTTGTATTTGGAAATAATTTAAAGTAGAATAATTTGTATTTACTTAAATTATGGAGTAATTTTTTTTGTCCATTACTTTATATCAACTTTTGTATGTCAACCGTGCAATTTGCACGGGTAAAAGCTAGTTTTATAAACAATGCTAGAGTTTTATAAAGAATGATATCACAGAGACAATGTGTGCTTGTCTTAACTCTGGATTTGTGCTAAAGGAAATGAACCAAACATTTATTACCTTGATCCCAAAACAACATTGCCCGGATAAGGTCGAGCATTATAGATCCATCAGCCTCTGTAATGTGATTATGAAGATTGTTATGAAATGTATAGCGAATCGCATGAAAGAGCTGATGCCAAAAATGATAGGAGAATTTCAAAATACCTTTGTGCCTAGAAGATCCATACATGATAATATTTTGATTGCAGATGAATGTCTGCATAAACTTAACAGGCAGAAGACAGGTAGGATTGAAGAGATCGCCTTTAAGGCTGCCATGAGTAAAACTTACGACATAATTAATTGGAATTTTCTTCAAAGTGCTCTTCATAGTTTTGGTTTCCCAGAACATTTCTGTAAGCTCATCATGCAATGTGTCACTTCTGTTTTATATGTTGTTCTGATTAATGGAGCCCCGCTTGATTTCTTCAAGCCTACTTGTGGGTTAAGACAAGGCGATGCATTATCACCTTATTTGTTTGTCATTTGCTGTGGACATGACGTAGGTCCACCCCGACGCGGCCACGCGTGGGTTTGGGTAGGCGAATGAATCTCCATATGAGATGGGTCGAATTAAAATTTAAGTCGAATTAGGAGTCGCCACCGAACTTTGTGGGAGTTCGGGCCCATTCGAGCCCACTCTATATCGCTAGGGACCATACACAAAGTATGGCCCATTTCGGTTTTAGAGTTTATTGGGCTCGTCCTTTTGCAATGCGATACCGATACCGTCACTACCGGTTATTGTGTATTGAATGACTCTCGTGCGCCAACGGCTTCGGGCATACGGAAACCGAGGTTTTGAGTAAGGGGTGAGGGTACGTGTTGGGAAGCCCACTAAGGACACCCAGCCCCGCCCGCACTTAGCGGCCTCTACTAAGACATCGTTTGACTTTCTAATACGCGCGTTAGTAATCTGGTAAAATGTTATGCAAACAACGTTTTACAAGATATAAATATCGAATGGGTTGCTACGTCATTTTAATGCATCTAAATTATTGTCGAGGTGATTTAGCATGTGATGGTTCATTTATAAACGGTAAAACGCAAATAAATAAAAGCAAGGCAAAATAAATCGGTTACAAGTTACACGGGCGGAAATACAACCCGGCCAAAACGAAAACCGTGAACGAAAATGGAATAACGATAATAATAATAGTACTAATATGAACGGACCCGTATATAGTAAATATAAACAAGACCGTAAGTTTGGAGAATTGGACAAACTTCGATTAAGCACACATTATGTTGTGTGCTAAACAAAGGACGGAGATTTTAATACGCGCCCGCGTATGGGATCTAAGCGTGATGCTAGCTCGATCCCGAACCTCGATACCTTGTCCCGACTTATCATACTAAAAAAGTGGTGTCTAGATTAGTTGTGCATCGGATACGACTAAAGAGTCGCCGACATATAACTAATCGTGGAAGACAATGATCAAAGTCGCAAAGGTGAAATAAAATGCATTAGTTTTAGAAAAGATGCAAACACGTGATAGTCTTTACACGCGTCGACCGTGGTCGTAAAATATTTTACGAGGCAAAAAAAAAACATGTTGCATGGGCTGTCGTTTTGGTATACGTCGGACCACTCGATCGAGTCATGGACAGGACTCGGTCGAGTGACCCCATACAGACCCTTCTGCCTCGTTTTTTGGGACACTACTCGATCGAGTGACTATGGCACTCGGTCGAGTGCTCCCTGTTTGAGCGGCTACTCAGTTTCGTAATGAGTTATACGAAACCTTTATTGATTTTAAAATCGATAATCAACCGAATCATATATAAATATAGCGTGACTTATATTCGACTCGATTTTCGATACTTGTAATGTGCATGTTAGGATTACGAGACCGTTATCGGAGACTTTGAAAAAAAAGGTGATGTGAAAATCATTTTGAATCGGACCAGGACGAAATTAATTCCCTCCGCGTTACGTCATCTTTAATAATCCTTGCGGATTATGTGATGCTCGTGATAAGTGTGGTTTGTAGTGCCTATTTTGTAGTGTTTTGGTCCCATTTTCCTTGTAGAATCGCTCCTTGGGAGCGGTTTAGGGGCTTCTTATGCTTCCTTCAGTTCGTTTCAGGTTCCCGAGACCGATTTGGAAGAGTTGGAGCGATTCCGACTCTATACATACACATTTTGGAGCCAACGGAGTAAAGGAACGATGATTCGATGCCTTGGAATCGACCCCGAGACCTTGGGACCCAATCCCGAGCCTCCGAGACCCGATCCCGAGTCCCGAGAATCGATGGGAAGCCCATGAGAAGCAAGGAGGGACCAAAAAGTTCATATTGGAGGCCTACAAGACCCATCCCGATCGGGAAGGCCTCAAACCCGATCGGGATGAGGTGCACAGAAGACGTAGCCACTGTGGAGCATTCCCGATCGGGTTGGCATATTCCCGATCGGGAAAGTTGAAGTTTCCCGATCGGGATTCCCATTCCCGATCGGGAAGGTCCCAGTTCCAGCCGCGTCACTTTGTTCCTTCCTCCTTTCCATTGTAACCCTATAAATACCCTTCCTCTTGTAATCTTATGGGATGTTCTTCATTTTCCCACAAAACCCTAGACTATTTTAGGTTAGATTAGTTTAGATTAGAGTAGATTAGTGTTAATTAGTCCTTAATCTAGTTAGTTAATCTTGTATTAAGGGATCTCTTGAAGAATCCATCCAATCTTGACAACATTGGTGGATGTTTTGGGTGTTCTTTATATACAAGTTCTCATCTTTTCATTCCCTTGTTAGTTGGTATAATCTTCTCATCCTTTTACTCTTAATCTTTGTTTATGTTATTCAAGTTTTCATCTTTGCATCTTGTTTATTGTTTTGTTCATCATCTTGTTAGTTTCACTCATGCAAGTTTGGTTGTTTGTTTTGGTTTCTCTTGTTAGTGTTAGTTTTAGTTTAGATATGTTTGAGTAGATTCTTGCTAGGGTTAGTAGGGTGATTAGGGTGTTAATTGGGTGATTAAGGGTTTGTTGGAGATGTTGGTGGAAGATTTGAGTTTCCTCTTGGTTTGATGCATATCACATGTTTGATGGAATGCTTGAATGACTAAGTAGGTTAGAATGCTTGTTTTTCTTGCCTTCCTTTGTCATGTGTGTCACCGATGGGTTCCATGTGGAACCTCTAGGTGAGTCTAAGTTGCGAGAGCCCGGACCACACCTAGATTACCCTACTACCTCCTTCACTCTAGCTCTTCCTTGACCATTCCGTTACCCCTTTGACCCCGACCTAATCCTAGCCCGTTTTCCTTAGTTGTTCCTCTTAGTCATAGTCTAACTTTCTCTCCTTCTTATCATTCTCTAGCTTAGCTCGTTGACTTAGTCTAGTATTTGGGCGACCTTGGTCTATACGCCTCTACCGTCCCCGTGGATTCGACCCGACTTGCCCTATCTACCGTAGGAATAGCCGGTTTATTATTTGATCGGTGGGATTCACGACAAAACCATTCCGTCAATTTGGCGCCGTTGCCGGGGACGGTGCTAGTTTAGACTTTGTTTTCCTAGTTACTTGACTTTGTCTTTGTGTTTGTGTTTTTCTTTTTCTTTTTGTTACCTTGCTTCTTGTGTGTGTGTGGTTTATTTCTCTCTTGTCTAGTGCCCAAAAAGCACTAGACTTCTCACGTTTGTTCTTAGTCTACAGTTTGTGCTTAGAGGTGGTGACTATCTTCTTCTTGCGACTTAGAGCCGCTTAAACGGACGGTTGCTAGGGTGAGAGGTTACCAACCGGGTATGGACTACGATTTTCGAGCAAGCATGGGGTTTGATCTAAACTCCCCACACATGGAAGCCGATATGAGCTACCCCTCTTCTTCCATGAACCAAGGGTATGACATGACGTTCCCCCACCACTATCAAGCTTCTTGGGGTAATCAAGAAGGGTATGATCTTCAAGAATATGGAAATGGCTACCAACAAGTGAATGACTATCAATCCTACGATCAAGGTGGCTATTACTCAAGCTATGATTGTGAACGAACCCACCATGTTCAATCAAGATTCACCTTATGGAAGCCAATACCCCCAATGACCCACAATACTACCAATCACCTCAACCTCACTACCAACAATATGATGCCCCACCCCTTGGGCATCATCAAGACACCATGTTTAATCAAGATTATCATCAAGATTATCAAGATTATCAAGGAGCTTTGCAAGACCCCAATGATCACCAATTGCCCGACATGGAGGAGTTTCAATCGCTTCTTCAAATGCAAAGGAGCCTCCAAGAAACGGCCCTTCAATTGCAAAAAGAACAAGATGAATTATGGGTCCAAATTCGAAGGGAAAACGAGGCGAGGGATGCTCGATTAAATGCATTATCGGTTCAAACCGTAATGTATTTATCCTGAACATCGCAATTAGATGAAGGGTGCCCACTTGAGAAAGAGGAGCAACCTAACCATGAAGCCGCCGATGTAGTTCCCTTTGGAGGAGAGATTTGCTTTGAAGAACCTCAATCGTCTACCCAAAAAGAGACGAATGAGGAGATGACCCTCGGTGAAGACAACATTGGTGAGGAATTGGAGGAGGATAGTGAGTTGGATGGTTTGGTAGAATTTGTGAGGATGTTGGGTGAAATTGTTAGCCTCAAGTTGCCCTTGTCCGAGAATGTGGATAAGCATCAAGAGCCCCTAGCTAGTGAACCAAGCAATGACTTGGAGGAGATTGAAACCGCCGGTAGAAGTTTCGATCCTCTCCTCCATGATGATGTGGGGCCGAGTGATGAAGATGGGGAACCACAACTTGAGGAAAGTGTGGGGGTGTGCATTGAGGAGATGAGGCCAAAACCGCTTTTTGTGCCTCGCTTCTTGGAGATGAAGCTTGCTTGTGATTGGAGGCGATGCCTAGGGAGGAAGAGGTCGGTTAAGCTCGTAGGATGGATAGACCCCGAAGATGACATGAATGATGACGATGGGTCTTGGAATTCCTACTTCTTGCCTCCTCCTTGGAGGCCGTGGAGGTTGGCTAGGCTCGAGCGCTTCTTGGGCCTTCATTATGATGTCGGTAGCGCGTTCGACTTGCTCCTCCATGCCCTTGAGGGCTACGGTTGAAGAAGAGTCCACCATCCTAGGTTTGACGGAGTTCCTAAAGAACCGTCGTGTTGTATATTCCCCCTTCCTCTCCTCTTTAGAGTACTTGTGCTTGTATTTGTGTGTTTTATCTCTTGATTTTGTTAGTTTTGTGATATTCTTGTAATTGTTTTGGTATTTTGATGAGCGATGTGAGGGAGTGAATTTGATGTGTATTTTGAGTTTATTGTGATAGGTGAAGTGAAGATAACTCCTAGAAAGGAGCGGTTAGTGATAGATCTCGGATCGTGAGTATAAAAGTCGGTTTTTGGGGTCATGGGAGTCATGAAGACCCTTCCCGATCGGGAAGGGTGTGTCGTCCCGATCGGGATGGGGCCGTCCCGATCGGGATGAGGGTGCCAAAAATCGAGTCCACTGGAGTGTCATCCCGATCGGGAAGGAGGCTTCCCGACCGGGACAGGTGTGACATCCCGACCGGGACCATCCATCCCGACCGGGATGATCCCCTACTCCTTTTTGGTGCTTCTTCTTCGACATTTAAGCCCACCCAACCATTGTATACCCCCACCCAACCTCCCTCCCTTCCTTACTCATATCATACCACCCACATACTTCATTTTCATATCCTCACTTCATCTTCTATCTACTTTAGACCGGTATACACACCAATTTCCATCCCCTCACACCATTATAAACCCACTACCTTAGCCATGCGGTTTTATCAAGCTTGAAGCGGGATAGCAATGACGACAACAAGCAAGTGCCTATATTGATCATTGAGACGATGGAGAGAGTGAGTTGCTAACCGGTCGGTATGGCAACTATCCTTTCTTTTCCGTTTTTTTTATTGCTTGTTATCCCCTTGTTTCTCCCCTTCCCCTTTGTCATGATGACCTTCGAGGCCTTGGTTTTGGTTGCTCCCGACTCTCGATGATGTGACTACATCGAGAGTCATTTTCAAAATCCAAATTTTACAAGTTTTTCACTCTTTCTTTTTGAGGATTTAGTCGGATTTAGGCGGAATCCGGGCTAGATGACTTGATTACACCTAGTCCTCCCCTCCCATTTTCTTTTATTTCCTTCTTTTTATTTTTTTCTTCCCCCTTCCATATCTTTTTCTCGTCTCGGCCCACGGTGACTTGACTACACCCCGGCCGGACACCTTCTACCCTTTTCTTCACCTTTATTTTTGATTTTTAGCTTTATTTTTGTAGTTTCTTTTCTTTTTCTTTTGTCTCTCCGCACACTACGATCGAGCATGAGGACATGGCTCGGTTTAAGTGTGGGGGGAGCGATATTCTATCGTAGTTAGTTTTATTTTTGTAGTTTTTCGGAAAAAATCTTTAAAAACCCTAAAAATTTGAAATTTTTTCACAAAAATCAAAAAGATTTTCCTTTTGTGTGTTCTCCTTTTGTGTCTTTATGTCGTGTATTTGTTGTATTGTGTGTGTTTTGCCTCCTCTTTCCTTATAGGTTGCTTAAATCACCGCTAGCTTTGGAGAGCTTTCAAGACTACCGGTAACATCTTATCCCTTTTTCTTCTTTATCTCTCGCGGAGTTTGGAGGAGATTGTGATGTTGTGTGCTCGGATGGAGCTTTGTAAAGTTTGTGGGTGATTTGGTGATTTGTTTGGAAGCTAGGGGTGGTGTTTGTGTTATGTATGCGTTCGTTTTGTGTTGTTCTTGTTTTGTTGCTTTTGCTTCTTTTTCTTTCGTTTTCGTTGAGTCTTTGTTTGTGTTTTGTTGGGTGTTTTGTGTAAATGGTTTTCGAAAACCCGGTTTAGAGGCTAGTGTGCGAGTGTCTACTTTCCCTTCCTAGTGGTATAAATCGAGTCTTGGACTTTAGCCTAGTAGAATGACCCTAAATCAATGATTTCGTTGGTCCTTTACCTTGAGTCCACCTAGCTTACTAGGGATTTACTACGGGATTTGCATTTTGACCATTATGACCACCCACGGTGTGAAAAGGCCTTGGTTGCCGAGTCCCGTCCCCTAGGTGACCGTGTTCGGAATTGTTTGATTAGTCCAAGTTCTCCACTTTTTGTGGGTTTGAAGGGAAGGGCACGTCCCGACTCACCCATTCCCCTACCTCCTACACATTTCCACACAATAAAATTGCAAATTGTTGAAGTCATCTTTCTTGTTGCAATAAGAAATGCCAAAAAGCCAAATCAAGCCAAAAGGGCAAAGAAAAGAAAATGAAAGAAAATGAAAGAAAGAAAAGAATGAAGAAAAAGAAAAGGCACAAAACCAAAAAGAAAATAGAAAAGAAGAAAAAGAATGACATGGCAAAGCAAGGCAAAAACGCAAAAGAAAAGAGAAAATGCCAAAAGAAAACCCAATTCACAAAAATAACCCCTACCTCTCAAAATAAGCCTTTTTCCGACTTTTGCCGTGAAGAGCCTACCGAAGGACCGAGTCCCTAGGAAGGATGATAGCGGCATTAGTCGGTCTTCCCTCATTTTGCATATTTCCACCTTTTTACTTGGACTAGTTAGGCGGTTTCGGACATGGGACGACCCTCTTGGCTCTTTGCTAAAGGGGGCGGGGTCTCACTTACCTACAATGTCGACTAACACCGTGGTTCATCCTTTTTCCATCCCGCCGATCGTCCCGTAGTACGTTCTTAGAAGGTTAGGAGGAACCGAGGTAAGTTACCAACGTTTTTATTGCTTTGTCGTCATACTATTAGGGTTTAGTCCATCTTGTTTTGTATTGCTAGCTTGGGAACGTTGTCACTTGCCTTGAGTCCTAAACCGGTGCTTCTTTCACCGCTTATTTGAGGGAAGCGGTATTTCTTTTCTTTTGGGTGCAACCTTTTGTGTGTTTGTTTGTGTGTTCGTTTGTTTGTGTTTTGTGTCCGGTTGCATCCGCAGTTTTGTCGCAAGACCCGACTTGCCTTGCGGAGTGCACTTTTCCTCTAAGTGAACTCGCGTGAGTTGAAAGGGCATAGGGTGCGCTAATACCCATTCGGCTAGTATAGTAGTTAGTATGTGCTTACTCGAGGGCGAGTAAGGGTTAAGTGTGGGGGAGTTGATAAGTGTGGTTTGTAGTGCCTATTTTGTAGTGTTTTGGTCCCATTTTCCTTGTAGAATCGCTCCTTGGGAGCGGTTTAGGGGCTTCTTATGCTTCCTTTAGTTCGTTTCAGGTTCCCGAGACCGATTTGGAAGAGTTGGAGCGATTCCGACTCTATACATACACATTTTGGAGCCAACGGAGTAAAGGAACGATGATTCGATGCCTTGGAATCGACCCCGAGACCTTGGGACCCAATCCCGAGCCTCCGAGACCCGATCCCGAGTCCCGAGAATCGATGGGAAGCCCATGAGAAGCAAGGAGGGACCAAAAAGTTCATATTGGAGGCCTACAAGACCCATCCCGATCGGGAAGGCCTCAAACCCGATCGGGATGAGGTGCACAGAAGACGTAGCCACTGTGGAGCATTCCCGATCGGGAAAGTTGAAGTTTCCCGATCGGGATTCCCATTCCCGATCGGGAAGGTCCCAGTTCCAGCCGCGTCACTTTGTTCCTTCCTTCTTTCCATTGTAACCCTATAAATACCCCTCCTCTTGTAATCTTATGGGATGTTCTTCATTTTCCCACAAAACCCTAGACTATTTTAGGTTAGATTAGTTTAGATTAGAGTAGATTAGTGTTAATTAGTCCTTAATCTAGTTAGTTAATCTTGTATTAAGGGATCTCTTGAAGAATCCATCCAATCTTGACAACATTGGTGGATGTTTTGGGTGTTCTTTATATACAAGTTCTCATCTTTTCATTCCCTTGTTAGTTGGTATAATCTTCTCATCCTTTTACTCTTAATCTTTGTTTATGTTATTCAAGTTTTCATCTTTGCATCTTGTTTATTGTTTTGTTCATCATCTTGTTAGTTTCACTCATGCAAGTTTGGTTGTTTGTTTTGGTTTCTCTTGTTAGTGTTAGTTTTAGTTTAGATATGTTTGAGTAGATTCTTGCTAGGGTTAGTAGGGTGATTAGGGTGTTAATTGGGTGATTAAGGGTTTGTTGGAGATGTTGGTGGAAGATTTGGGTTTCCTCTTGGTTTGATGCATATCACATGTTTGATGGAATGCTTGAATGACTAAGTAGGTTAGAATGCTTGTTTTTCTTGCCTTCCTTTGTCATGTGTGTCACCGATGGGTTCCATGTGGAACCTCTAGGTGAGTCTAAGTTGCGAGAGCCCGGACCACACCTAGATTACCCTACTACCTCCTTCACTCTAGCTCTTCCTTGACCATTCCGTTACCCCTTTGACCCCGACCTAATCCTAGCCCGTTTTCCTTAGTTGTTCCTCTTAGTCATAGTCTAACTTTCTCTCCTTCTTATCATTCTCTAGCTTAGCTCGTTGACTTAGTCTAGTATTTGGGCGACCTTGGTCTATACGCCTCTACCGTCCCCGTGGATTCGACCCGACTTGCCCTATCTACCGTAGGAATAGCCGGTTTATTATTTGATCGGTGGGATTCACGACAAAACCATTCCGTCAGCTCGAAATAGCGTCAACGGGTTTCGTACCGATCTTTAGAAATGGAATTAAACACGTTCAACTACGCGCTATCACGATCGCATTACGCCCTTGAGTGTTTAGGGCGGTGCTCCTCGAAAGGGCGTCACCACTATCGCGGCTCGTAAAGGGATTAAACGGACTTTGTGCAATAGTCGTAGTTAAACGGGTTTAACCCGAATATGGTTTGTAGATTTATATATATATACGCGGTATTAATGTTATAACAAAATGTAAATGACGATAATTAAATGTTAGGGGTTAGCGTACGATAAATAAATGTTAGATGTTAGTATTAGTGTCGTTACTATCGACTAATTATAATACGAATGCATACATATAAATAATGACGAAAACGAAAAGAAAAGAGAAAAAGAAGTGTCGGTGTTGAATGTCACACCCTCAACCTACATGCTCTTGCTTCTCGGAATACGGTTCGTCAAATGGCGGCAACGTCGAGATCCGTAGGAAGAGTTGATGGTGTGTGAGTGTGGGAGTTTTGTAGAGACAGGTTTTAACGAGTTTTTGCTCTCGAAATGTGTATAAGTGTGATGGTGTTTAAGGGTTGAATTATGGCTGAAATGAGAGGGTTTTTTAAGTGAAAGTTGGCTGAAAAGTTGATGGAAAAAGGTCCTCAAGAGTGTGAGGGTTGACGGGGTATTTATAGAAGAAACCCCATGACCTAAGGTCACTCGATCGAGTGGTCCTAGTGCACTCGATCGAGTGCCCAAAAAAATGGGTTGGTTTTTATGGCTCCACTCGATCGAGTGGATCAGGCGGGTGAGCCTAAATAGGAAATGGTTGACTTTTGAATTTTTCGAAAAAGAGTAATTTGGCGCAATCTTCTAGAAGCGCACCTGGCTAACTTTATGTGACGGATTCGTCTTTGACCGGGTTTTGACCCGGTCGCTAAAAGATGGTTTTATTTTTGGTCTCGGTTTTGGCCCAAATTAGTCTCATTTGACTCGAAATGACCCACTGGGCCTGAATTTGAGGTTGGTTTTGTGAGATTTGTACCCCGCTAAAAGCCCATGCCATACATTTATTGATTTTGAGCTCAAATTCGAGCGCGTTAGAGCATGTTTGTGTCCGATCATCATTGGGTGTTTTGTTGGAGACTGCTATAGACACTAGCAGCCAAATGCGAGTGTCTACATTTGCACAAAAGTTTTATCTAGAAACCTGGTTATAATTGGCAAGAATATGAAAGTAATTGGAATAAAAGTGGCTGAAGATACGCCAGTTATTTCCCACTTATTTTTCGTTGATGACTCCTTTTTCTTCTTAAAAGGGCATCGGGGTAATATTATTAATTTCAATAATTTATTAAGGAAGTATTGTGCATTATCAGGGCAAGTTATCAATAAAGAGAAGTCTGCAATGGTCTTTAGTCCCAACTGCAACATTGGAATAGTTAGGGATAGTCTCAGATTATTTAAGATCAAACCATGCAATAAGTTGGGAAAGTACTTAGGGATCCCAGATATAAGCAATACGAGTTCCAGAGGAATATCACAAAGAATTTGTGAACAAATCATTAAGAGGATTGGATCATGGAATGGTTGATTTATGTCTCCAGCTGGAAGACTGGCTTTGATTCACTCAGTTCTCGTTAACCTCTCAAGTTTATTTCTATCGTTTTTTTTCAATTCCAGTAAGTGTGGCTAAGAAATTTAACAATCTCTTAGCCCATTTTTGGTGGGCTGGCGTTAAATCGGATCGAACAATACACTGGAGATCTACTAATTTTCTCAGCTTGCCTAAACATTTGGGTGGACTGAGTATTAGAAATATTAAGTTCACTAATAAAGCCTTGCTAACAAAAAAATGCTTGGAGAATTATTAAGAACAAAGAGCTCCTGCTTAGCAAAGTATTTATAGGGAAGTATGGCAAGATTAGAATCTATGAAGAACTGCAGTCATGCAAAAGCAAGGGATTCAAGTCTAGAGGAAGCATGGGTATAATTAATGGTAGAGATTTACTGGAAGAAGAAATGGGTAAGAAAGTAAAAATTGAGGATGGTTGTGAGAATGAAAGTATCAATATTTTTCAAGACAAATGGGTTGATGGGTGTATTCCGGTGATCAAAACAGGAGTTCATTTAGACGATCCAGTCTTTAGAGCAGGGGATTGGAAGATCAAGGATCTACTCAGTAAAGGAAAGCAATGAAATAAAATTAAGCTGGAATCAATCTTCTCTGATGAACGGTGTAGGAAAATCATGGCTATTCCGTTAACCAATTGTTCAGAGGATTTTAACTGTTTTTGGACAAAAACAAATTTAGGTATTTACAGTTTGAAAAGTGGCTACAATGAATTGATCCAGAAAGATACAAAATCATATAAATGCTTTCAGAGAATGAGGAATACAATTACCATAGTGGCGGAATTTTTCAAGAAGATCTTGTGAAAAATTCCGGATCCCGCTTCGTGGAAAATCTTCATCTGAAAGGTATTGACTGACTCACTTCCAATAGGAGTTGAAAGGGAGAAAAAGCAATTGGCGGGGACTTATCATTATGTGCTTTGCCATAAGGAAGGCAATAAAAACTCCACGCATATTACAGAAACACTTGCACACCTGTTCCGTGATTGCCAGATTAGTAGAATGCTTTGGAATCACACTCGATTTAGACATCTATTGGTAAATATAGGTCAAACAGAATTCAAGGATTGGTTGATGAAGGATATTAGGGATCTGTATAAGAAAAATGATGACAAGTTCGATCTCTTCAACATCATTAACATTATCAACAACATCTGGCTATTCAGGAATGATGTCATCTTCAAAAATACAAGCAATCTCTTCCCGGGCTTATATAATAGGTATCTTTCACCGATTAAATTCATGACTGATATTTGGGAAGCTTTTAAAGATAAGGAAACTACATACTCAAGGTAGTTTGGTGAACAACCAATATGTCGTCTCAGAAAAGGAAAATCTGAGATTGAGTATAAAAAATTCGGATGTAGTATGGATGATTCTACCGGCACAACAAGATCGCCATTGTTCTACCGTTATCATTAATGTTGACGCAGGTTGGATTCCTAATGGAAACGCTTCAGCTGGGTGGATTATTACTAGTGAAGGACAATTTGAGAGAAAAGCTGGAAGTACTCATTTTCTGGCAGAATCTCCGTACAAGCAGAAGCAATAGCTGCGACTACAGCACTAAGATGGGCGTTGTCAGCTGGTTATTTCCCCATCACTTTGGAAATGGATTGCCTCAAACTTTTATGACAATTGGCTGAAGTTCAGGATACACATCATCGCATTCGAGATTTTATTTCTATTTTTCTAAACGTTTCTGCTAATTTTCATTGTGTAGCTATTAAATATATACCCCGAAACCTTAATACTAGTGCTCATGCTTTAGTTGTTAGCATATTATTAACATGACATAAATAAAACATAATTCCCATAAATCTTTGAACAACATGAAGGTCACAAAAGATTAATCTAAGACGAGATTAAGACATACCTCATTACGGAATTAGTCGAAATCTAATACGAACGATATTAGATCTCTATAAGACGACTTCATAAATCTTCATAAATAATAAGACGACTTCGAATAATAATAATAATAATAATAATAATAATAATAATATGTCTTCATATGATCTTCAAATAATAATAATAGGTACGGTTTCATACCTAATAGGCATGGTTTCCCCGTCTTGTCCTATAGCGTAATAAGTGTTGTTATCGTTATTCATACATTAGCATTACGTTTTCATTCATAGAGTTTCTGATGGGGAAGACTTCATTATATAGGCAGAGAGAGGACCGGTTTCCTATTAGGGTTTTAGATTACGGTAATCTCGACCTTCCATCAAGGTTGAGTAAATATGGAAAGACTCCTTATTTAGTCCGATATTATTGTGATAACACATCTCTTAAACACTCGATTTCCAATAAGACCACAATTATAGGGAAGAAATATTGTCATAATAATAGGGAAGATATATTACATATCCCGTAATATTATTGTAGTATAAAATATTCTTACATTGGCTGCTAAAGGTTTGCACAAAATATAGGTGGGTTTGTACTTGTTGGCAAAAAAAGCTCTAACTTTTGAAAAATTCAACTTATCCCAAAACAAAAGCTCACCTATCCACAACAAAATGTTAGATAAAAGTTGGGCGAGTTCTTGTGCACCTCATTGCGAGGGAGGTTTTAAATTAAGGAGGTCTTGACATGGATAAATGCCTTATATCAAAACACATTTGGCGCTTCTATAATAGACACAAGACGGTCTTAGGGAGTTGTATATCTAAGTACAAGTTTAACGGTGATGGGGGTCGGTCGCTTGCTATGGGCCGCCCGCCGTACGAGTCCGGGGCCAACCCGACCCGGATCACGAAAAGCCTGCCGCGCAGGCCAATCAGTAAGACCTTCCCGGTTAATCCCAGGGAGCGCTCCTGGAGGGCCGTATCAAGCTTTGGGTGCAAAGCTCAGCCCCCTGCCCGTCAGGGCCGGGCTACGGCCACTATGGCTGGAGGAGAAAGAGTCTCCCCCTGCCAGCCAGGCGTTAGGGGATTTTTCCCTGACGAGCTCAGGACAGGTGATCAGAGCCTTCTTGTTCGTGCCTAAGGTAAGAGGAAATGATTGGACAGGGCACTCCCACGTGTCATCCACTCATTCCCTCCCTCTTTCTCTTTTTTACTCTCTCTTATGGGAACCTATAAATACCCATTTGTTTCCCATGAGAGAGGGTAATTGATTTTCTCTCACTAGAATCTCACTCTAGAAAACGCCACCTTACTCCTCACGAGTAAGGTTCATCAAGGGCATTCGCGGACCGACTTAGGCATCGGAGAAGGTTCCCTCGGACACCTCCGAGGCCCTGTGCGCTCCTTGTGTGCGGGAGACAGACCCCTCCGCCGGAAAGGTCCGACCACTAGAGGAGAGGAAGATGAGTCTTGAAGGTCAAGCAACATCAACAAGGAATTAAGATCTAATAAAAGACCCGAATCCATTTTGGGTCCATTGTTTCCATACCGGAACAAAGGGTAATTGCGTTTGGATTGTCCACCATGGTTCGTCTAATGTTGAGTCATGGACAAACATTTTGAAAGTTAGGGACGAGCTTCTTGAGCTTACTGGAGGTCGGGTTTTGCGGCCAACTTAATTGATTCTTGGGCTAACAATGTCCAATTATTTATTCCCTCTAAGGCGTATGACTTCTTTCGGACCAAGTAAAGGAAGAGAAGGTTGCTTGAGTCTCTTTGGCACCCTGCTACTATCCTTAGGCCAACATAGTTTTGATGCTTCACTTGTTGTTCAATGCAAATTGTTATCTGTTGATGTTTGAAAGCCAGAGTCTTCGCTCTTGCCAACCACTATGCTTTGTGCGAGATCCATGAGGAGAATGTCGATCATTTGTTTTTTGATTGTTCTTTTTTGTATCATGTTTTGCAGACAATTTTGACTTGGTTGAGATGCACCCAAGCCCCGAGGAGTTTGAACTATGAAGTGAAAAAGCTACATCGATATAGATCTCTGGACATGACATAGGTCCACCCCGACGCGGCCACGCGCGGGTTTGGGAAGGCGAATGAATCTCCATATGAGATGGGTCGAATTGAAATTTAAATTGAAGTTGGAGTCGCCACCGAACTTTGTGGGAGTTTGGGCCCGTTCGAACCCACTCTATGTCGTAGTGGGCCATGCAAGTATGGCCCATTTCCGATGTCAGAGTTTATTGGGTTCGTCCCTTAGCATTTGATACCGATACCGACATTATCGGATACCGTGTATTGAATGACTCTCGTGTGCCAATGGATTCGGACATCCGGAAACCATGGTTCTGAGTAAGGGGTGAGGGTACGTGTTGGGAAGTTCACAAAGAACACCCAACCCCGCCCGCACATTAACGGCCTCTACTAAGATATCGTTTGATTTTGAAATACGCGCGTTAGTAATACGATGAATGATATGCAAACATTGTTTTGCCTAAACATGCGAATAATTGAATGGGTTGCTAAGTCGGTTTAATGCATCTAAATTTTAACGTCAAAATTGTTTTAGCATGCGAAGTTCGTTTTAGTATAATAAAACAAATAATAAAAGATGAAAGGAAATCGCTAAAAACATGAGCAAACGAGTTAGTAACGATTTGTAAATTGAATAAAAGATGTAGATGCGATAAATGAATGATTTTGAAAAGTTTTTTTACGACACGTGATGGATTAAGCACGTGTTGACCGAGGTCAAAAATATGCCGAGAAAACCTGCTGTTTCGTTGGAGAAACGATGTTCGAAAAAATTTAAAACGAAATTTTGTGCCGAGTTTTCAGGCATTCGCGCGCCTCGCCTGGGAAAGGCGCGACTCGCGCGGGTCAGGCGACTCGCCCGAGATGCGTGCGGGTCGCGTGACGGGCTGCACTCGAGTTCGTTTTTAGAAAAATCGATAGTTTTATTAAATCGCGTACAAATATAGATTAATTTGTACTCGACTTAATTTTGCGACATTCGTTATATTTGATATTCGATTATGAAATCGATATCAAATATTCGGAATGAATTTTTAGAAAAGGATTAAAAAAAAAGTGTTTTGTAAATCGTTTTTTAAAAAAAATCGAATGAAAAGATGTTGATTCTCTCCGCGTCAAAATCGTCATATTATATTTAAAATCAAAGGACGATTTTTTTAGCATCAATGAGATCGATTTAGTTCTTTTTTGATACGATATTCGACTAGAAAATCGATATCGTATTTTAAGAACATCGTTTTGTATGAAAATAGTTTGTAGTATCGATATTATAGGAAATAGAAGATGTGACAAAGACCCATAAAAAAAACGGACCGACGAAAAAAAAAAGAAAAAAAAGAGAAGAAGGGAAGAGAGAAAGGAGAAATCGGGTTTGATTTTACACCCTCAACCTACATGCTTTGTTTACTCGGAACGGGGCTCGTCGGAATGTGGCTAAGACACGGGAGCGTCGAGTTAATGCAGGTGAGTTATGGTGGTAGGGGACGTACAGGATGTCGGGTAAAGGAGGGGGCCGGTTCCTTTGGGTGTGAGGTGGCGTAGTCTCGGGTTGAGGTATCGGTTACTTAATGCTATTATTGCTATTGAATGTTGGTGTTTTTGTGGTTATGATTGATGTCTTCGGTGTGTTTTTTATGATGAAAAGATCTGTTGAATTGTGTATGTGAAGGTCCTATTTATAGGGGAGAAACTATAAGAGGTATTCTTGCTTGAACGACAAGAAATACCGGTTTGGATAGGAAATGCAAGAAGTTGAGAGGAACAAGAATTTCGTTTGCTTGACGAAGAAGGCATGGAAGCCGGCTGGAATTGGGATGCTCGGCCGAGTATTTCATGCTCGGTCGAGTGTTTGATCGGGTGTTCGGATAGGATTCCTATTGGAGATCGAATTCTACACCTTAACGGATTTGTTTAATACTTTTTTGTAGCTGATTTTTGTAGTGTTTGAGCTTAAAACGGACTCATGGGATACACGGCCGGTTTGCATGTCTTGAAAATATCTTTGACCGGGTTTTGACTCGGTCGCTAAAAAACGGTTTTACCCCTGGTGTCGGATTCGACCCAAATTAGTCTTATTTGACTCGAAATGACCCACTGGGCCTGATTTTGTGAGATTTGTACTCCGTAAAAAGCCCAAGCCAAATGCCCATGATTTCGAGCCCATATTCGAGTACGTTAAAGCATGTTTGCGTCCGATCATCATCGGGTGTTTGTCGGAAGCTACTATAGACACCTAATGGCCAAATGTGGGTGTCTACAAGATCGAAGACTAAATGGAAGAGAAGATGATACATTAGCAATGTTGTGACTTGTATTTTCATGATATGACAGGAACGTAATTGTAGGATACTAGGATATTTGTTGGCCTAAAGAGCACCGTAGAGAAGCTTATTTATGTCATCAAATTCCAAGTCTGCGGTAAACTTTTGCATAATTGTAATATAGAAAAAACGAGGAGATGATTAGTTGTCTTCAAGCATAGTGACTGTTTTTTTGGCCTTTTTGGAGCTTTTGGTCGTGGCCCTATGTAAGTCTTTCCTTTTTTTCCCATTTTTGGAAGAATAAAGAGTTAATTCCTACCAAAAAGAAACTCATCTTTAATAAATTAGGCAAAAAAATGAAGTTAATTGACCCTAGTTGAACTAAATTGACTAAAACAAAATGAAGACAATAACGGAACACAAAATCTTGGGAGAGACGGTATCTCAATAACTTATTGAGAGACCACTCTTTAGTATCACTCTATGTCATATTCGTACCCTTATTGAGAGACCACTCTTTAGTACCAGTCTATGTCATATTTGTACCATTAAATGACAACTTTGTTTTGTACCTGTTTTTATAACAAACGTACTCTCTTTATATTTGTATACTCTTTTATGTTAATCGTACCTACTTCTATTAGGTTTGGTACCACTGTTACTTCCATTTGTACTTGGTCTCTCAGTAATGTTAATGAGAGACCGTCTCTCAGGAGATCTACTAATTACTTTTTTATAAGTGCTTGTTACTCAATTATACCTAAAAATTCCTTATTATTCCGATATTACCCTTCTCATATTTTTTTCCTACTTCAATTATACCTAAAATTTCCTTATTATTCCGATATTACCCTTCTCATATTTTTTCAAACTTACTGCTTTCCCCTTCTCATATTTCTTTTCTAAACCACTTTTAATCCAAATTCGTTCTTAAACTTCGTCAAATTTGAAAATCGATTGTTCGTTATTTTGGAATTCGCCATGGATTATAGTTCGATAATTGATATTTTAATTTTACTTGCAAATTACAATTTAATTGATAATTATGTTTAATTGTTTTTAGAAAGTTAGGGTTTAAGGTTGGGATGTCGGAAGTTGTCGGAAAAGATGATTAATCACATTTGTTCATCATAATCAGGAATTAATTACTGAGCTAGCACATCAAAAAAACAGGTATAAGTGATAATCTATGACGCAGATCTTGAAAACTTGATTTAGAAAAAGTGATTCAGCGGTAAAGCAATTCAATTAACAACGAATTGAAAGGATTGAGGTGAGTAAATTATTGAAAAGCGGTCGGAGGAGGTGGTGAGGCAGCGACAGCGGTAGGAGGAGGCCAGAGTGGTTGCCGGAGTTAGGAGGTGGTGGAGAGGAATCTGTAACTTTGAGAATTTTTTAGATTTCTCTCAAAATTCTCTCTAATGCATGATGAGGAAAGGAGAAATGAGAAGGACAATTGTGTAATTATCATGTACAAATAAGTACTCCCTCCGGACACTATTTTTCGCTCCATTAGTTCATTATTACTCCATTATTTGTGAGGAGTATTTTAATGAAATGGGACAAATTGTATCCGGAGGAAGTAATACACGATTATTAAAAATCTTAGGAATAAAGTGAACTGAATTCAATTGAAACGTGTGGAAGAACTTTTTCATTTTACGTTGTTACTTTGTTACTGGTGGAGTCATTAATCACCACATAATCACACCATTTGACCTTTGGACTACTTCCTAGAATGACAAGTCACAACCACCGTCCCCATTCGTCGTCCCTGAGTTCCATCCAATAACCAACAAATCCTTCTCTTCTTCTTACTTTGATCCTTTCCCTTTTCTTCACTACTTGCTTCACCTTCTTCTTCTTCTTCTTCCTCTGCCTGCTTCCCTGCTCTTCCCTCTTCTACTAATGCGCCCGCCCTACATTCTAATCACCAAACTCCCCTAAAAATGGAAAACCCTAATTCAGATATGCATGACTGGGACTGGGAAGTTGTTCCCATTTCAGATGATGAACACCTCCACTCTACTCATACCCCCTCACTTGCTGATCGCCCCACCCGCGCTTTACGTTTCGATCATTTTTCCATTCAACTGGAAAACCCTACCTTGCTCGATTCCGTAAATCACCATCTGGGTTTACCCGATCATATAGCGAAATCATCGCAAATTGTTCTAAACAGTGGAAACTATGATGTAGAGATCAATTCACTGACGGATCATTCTGCGGAATCATCGGAAATTGTTCAAAACACTGGGACTAATGAGGTAGAGATCAATTCACTGACTGTTCCGTCTGTTCATCTCGCGAAATCATCAGAAATAATTGTTCAAAATAGTGGGAACAATGATGTAGAGATCAATTCACTGACTGTTTCTTCTGATCATCTCGCAAAATCATCAGCAAATCTTCAAAATAGTGGGCTAATTGATGAAGGAGAGCTCAATTCACTGACTGGTTTTTGTGACGAATCATCATCGGAAATTGTTCAATTCAGTAGAGATGATAATGTAGAGCATAAGCAAGAACAGCATGGGGACTGTTTGGATTTGGAGGAGGAAGAGGAAAACCAAAGGGAAAAGAAGGAAATTGAAAATGAGAAGAAGAGGATAGTATCAGTATGGTTGAAGGTTCCATTGGAGGTGTTGAAGTATTGTATATTGAGAGTGAGCCCAGTCTGGTCTATATCAATGGCGGCTGCTACTGCTTTAATGGGGTTTGTAATATTGCGCCGTAGGTATTTGTATAAGATGAAGCGCAAGAGCATGAATCTCCAACTCAGTGTCTCAGTCCATGACAAGGTCTATCTTCTTTGCCCTCTTTATTTTCATCTGTTTACAGTGACGGGACCAGGATTTGAAGTTAGGGAGACAAAACATTGATTCAGAATTATACGGGGCGAAATAGTAGTATAATAATATACCCTTGTGTTGCCCCCCTGGCCCCTCCCTTCCTCCTCATTGTCCGATTTTAAGGCACTGAGCTAATATTGTTGTTTTCATGGTCGTTTGGTTGGGAAGGTGATTAGTAGGTGTACGATTCATAGCTGACTTAAAAATTAGCAACCACCCTGTGAAATAATAATACCTATGGATTGTTTTCATGGTCGTTTGGTTGTCATTCCTTCTTCTATGAACTCTGATTTTGTTTCATCTTGAATTCATCGTAAAGATATACTCCTAACTGACACCGTCATTTCTGCAACTGGAATCTGTGCAGAAGGTATCTCAGTTGATGAGCCGGGCTGCACGTCTAAACGAGGCATTTTCAGTGGTGAAACGGGTACCCATCATACGCCCGGCACTACCAGCTCCAGGAGTGGTGACATGGCCAGTGATGAGCTTGAGATGAGTGATAGGTCTCCTCTGTAGACAGTTTATGTTTGCCTCGAGTTTGGGTGTTGTATGTTTTACTTCATCTCTGGCCTGTATATGTAACCTGTATGTTAATATCTTGTTTTTCCTGTTTCATACCTTCTTATACCTCCTGATATGTGTCAAACTCAAACATCTTTACTGTGCTTTGTAAATTCCATGTCCAAGTTTTACTCTAGGGTTTTGAACCATTTTGGAAAGTCTCTTTCTGATTTACCAACACTTCATTTTTACTTGTCTGTAAATTTACTTTGTCAATTTTCAGTAATGAAACTTAAGAGTAAACATCCACTATATTTTGACTATAGATTAGGAATAGAACATAAATGAACCAATTCAGTGAACAATCTGCACCTATGATATTCTGAAATGACTGTAATTCAGTAAACACCATTTTATTACATCTTGAATCAAAAAAAATATGGCCACTGTATGGGATATATACATTTGACCCCCTATATCGACTTTCTCGCTGTAGGCGGGACTTGGGGATCATCTGAGGCCTATAGGACTAAAAATGATCCCAAAAAAAAAAGTTATAGATATTGAAGGGTTCGTAGACTCATAGTGAAAGAATGGCTATTGTAGTGCTGCAACTCAAAACTAGGAAAAACCAGGAAGATTTCTTCACCCTACAAAATTTCCTGGGATTTTGTGATCTACAAATACTAAATATCACATCTTTGCACAACATTACAAGGGCCAAAAACCCAAAGATTATGCTTACTACAAACGCTAATATTCCCCTACTCTCCATGTATACCTGATTTTCCAGCACCTTTCTGGTTTCTGATCTGCAAGAGTCGGACTTATGTTAGGCATTATTGATCAGTTTGGCAAACAGTTGGGAAGCACAACCTATTAACAGAACGAACTCAGTCTAACTACAAATTGGGTTACAGGAGGCGTTGTAAACTGACCCGACTCAGTACTCACCGTAGCTAGAAACACAGAATACAAGGAAAGCAAACATAACCTGAGTATAGTGTTATCCCTTACTAAGCCATCCAACTGCTTGGTGACCAGGGACCTCCAAGCCATGAGGTCTTCAACTTCTTTAGCCTGGAAGAAACCAAGTATATTAATCAAATAGGATCAAGTTATGCACATCACGACTGTAAAAACCCGAAGATAAAGGAAAACGGAAACAGTGAGTTTGACAAATTGAAGGCAAGGTTACGGTAGAATGCGAAGTGGCACACTTCAAAGATATACCGAGGTGAGTTTACCTGTTCAACAGTAGGGAACTACCAAGTTTTCACCTCTAAATCTTAAAGCACAAAACATTGATATTGTCCTACTATTGGGTGGGTTTGGTCCTAGAAGACTTAAATGTGTACGATGCCGGATGCTCTCATATTAACCAGACCTAATTATCATTAGGAATACGTAAGGAGTTTGTCTGGTATCATGTATGACCGTCTCATACATAACTTCAACTGAAAATGATGAGAAATCGTGACATACAATCAGATCCTTGTTATCCAGGACATTCTTCATTTCTGATCTTATCTTCAGTAGTACAAAATCTCTCTCTTTCAACTCCCTGTCAAACTCCTTAAAATTGCTTCCATATCTAACATCCATATCCTCCATATACCCCTCCAAAACATTTAAACTCAAGTCTAATGCTCGAACTTTCTGCATCAGTATCTTAAGAACTGTATCTCCAGGAACCGTCTTTGTCGCCAATTCACTCCCGTTGGAGACATTTTCATCAGATTTCCGTTCACCTACTGAGTGATAATAATTATCAGGAACTGAAATAAGATCCTGCAACATTCTCTCAACTGCATCAACGCCATAGACTTGGACACTACTTAACGTACAATAGAACTCAGAACCAAAATGAGTCAGGAACTTCAACTTCAAGTATCTCACCCATTTGGGATCCGACAGAGTAAATGTTTGAGCATGCTTCACATTTGCAGCAGAAAAGTTGCCCAATTGAATCCATGTCTGTGTAGGATAGACTAAACTTCCTAGAACCTCGAAATCTCTCAAATTTGATGAGTAATGCTCATAATTTGCAATTTCAATTGTATCAACTAGAGTTTCCTCAGAAAGTTCGATGACAACAAACTTGGCCTCAGCTGAACATGGGTTCCTGAGATACTTGTCCTTCTCTTTGCTTAAGATATCAGAAGCACCCTTAGCTTCTGTGTTGAAATCCAAAACTTTGGCTCCCTTTCCTGCAGATGCATGGTTGTACTTACCACCTGTTGCAGCAGTTGATACATCGGCGCTTCTACAACGGTGGGCCCCACTCTTGAACTCATCTAGACCCGTCAACCTGTCTGTTTTTTCACCGCCTTTTCTGCCTCCGACGACTAAACTGGCACTTTCAGTTTCCGCAACAGTAACAGTCTCGTTTATGCAAATGTTCGTTAACAGAGTTTTTCCTTCGGAATCACGGGTTGCATTGCTTTTTGACCTCCATTCATCCCAGCTTGAGAAATTAAGCAGGATAACCTCTCCAGTTTCTGCAAATCAACAATGGTTCTCAAAAAGTGGGGGGAAAAATCAACAGAAACAGTACAAATGCTATGCAAATTATCTTTACCTGTATTAGACCTATTGACATTACTATGGCTAATCCACAAGTTCCAAAGAAAGACGACACCCCAAAGAACGATCATAAGCGACAGCGAAAATGTATATGAACGTCTCCTTACAACAGGTCTGACAGCCTTCTCTATTGATCCATGTTGCAGAAGAGTTTTACGTGATTTCTGCATGCCATCGCTCATTGATCCTTTCAGGATGCAAACAAATAAATGCAATAACTCAATACATAGAAGCTAGTGATAAAGGAAAAGTGAAGTAAAGCAAAAGCTAACAATGTCATTAACTTTGGTTAGTAACAGAAAATTGACAGCAGGAAAAGTATTTGATATAGGGAGTAAAAAAAACGTACTGTGCTGTATTAACTTTCAATGAAATAAACAAACATTTCAAGTTTCAAGTGTAAAGTAAATGCTATGAGTAAAAACGTAGCACTAGAAATATGTCCGTCCATCAACTGCGGGTGCTGGTATTTATTTATTTATTCAGGACTATTTAATCAATACGGGGTAAAATTTATTACTCGATCATGTCATTGATCATAATAAGATTAGTGCACCAAAGTGCAATGCATAAAAAGAAGAGATAAATCAACTAAATATACAACACTCTTATGAGTAAGATCGATCAAATGTCCACACACCCAAAATATAGGCCTTTGTAGTTGGCCGGTGAACATACTTGCACGCCCATCTATAAGTCATGAAATGTGGTATTTATGTTTATGTTTGACCCTCATCAGCATCATCGTTGCACTCATACCTCCCTTTATATGAAAGAAAAAACCTTTGCAGGTACGAACATAAATGATAAGTTTGATACTAGAACCTTTTCTTTTGGCAAACATTTTTTATTTGCTAGCGGTAAAAATATCGACGGATATGTTTGGATTTTCAGATTCCATATTGAAAACAAAATCTAAAGAAACGAAAAACTTAACATAGATGCGTTGGGTAACCACGAAAGTAGGAAAATTGGGCACGAGCGTTAGTGCCAGCTTCATAAATTCAAAAAAAGGTCGATGCGTACAAACCGTCGAGTGACAAGAACCAAGTGAACTTACGCTTTGCTAAAAGAACATTTATGAACACAATAGTCACATGTTTAATCATGAGACATGGAATGTCTGTTAGAAATAATGCAAAGACAATAGGTTGATATTTGTTGCATTGTAAGGGTATCTCCCATTAAGTAGCACATTGACACCAATATTCATGATGGTTATGAATATCATTATCTTTATAGTAATGACAATTCATTACCAATCATAAATTGCCTTGGATACCCTTTGATTTTAGTCTCATATAGTCTTATATAAGGTGATATAAGAGAATGAGTATGAGACACATACATCAAATACTTCATCATCCAAATCTCTTGATAAATTCTGAGTATACCATCGAGTTCCAACTCCTAATGGTTGAGTACACAACCTTTTAGGAGTGTTGTGTGACCTTGGGGGACGACGCCCATTCCGATTTGTACCGTAGTCGGGGCGATTTCGCTTCTCATTCAGTGGCCTTCATACCACGACACAACAACGTATATTCTCTAGTTATATATCGCCCCTATAGTGACCCTATATTTCCAACAATTGAGAAACGAAATTATGTCACTATTATTGTGGTTGTGTTCATCACTTGTCATTGGAATTGTTTCAATTGGTTATCTTGTTTCGTTGGTAAGATTCATCTCGTTGAGGGTGAGACAACAGTTCGTTATTATGGCAATAACTCCGTTTCTAGAGCTCCGATTGGGACGTGTAATATGGCGTTGGAAAGCTAAGAAGAAGGGCTACAACTCTTTAGTTAAAGTCGTGAGCTGATTCTGCCATTTACTCTTTGGAAAACGGGACACAATGTCGTGGTAGTATGCTGAAAGTTTTTGAAGGTTTATGAGTGGATGGTATTATCTTTTTTTATTATCAATATTCATCCTTGAGAATGAGGTATGGTATCTATCAGTTTAGTTCTTGTCTTCAAGTGATTCATGATGATAAAATAAGTACGTTTGGTAGATGAGTATCATTTATCGTCATTGATTGGAAGATAAATTATCTGATAAGAGTAGGATGTTATATATGTTGTTTCTGAACACATGTTGGATGTGTTAGTCTCAATATTTCATGATGGATGATGAATTTGCACACATGTTTGTATTTGTATACAACTAAAAGGTGAATGTTTTTCTGTGTTTATGGAGAATATTATATGCCTACGATCAAAATAATTAATGTGATTATTAGTGGAGTAATAATTAATTATTAATGATTTTTGTGCAAATTATGTTGTCTTGGAAGTTGACAATGTGGGGATTATATGCTCTTATGAGTAATGAGAGCAATATTTGGATTTATTATATAGCCGTTATAAATTTATTATATAGCCGTTATAAATTTATTCTATGCACTTAATATATATGATATTGAATATTATTCATTAATCAATTTAAGAACATTATGTATGTTTTGCTTGAGAAAATTGAATATGTATAATATATATTGGGATTATATATTAGTGTGATTTTTCGTATCCTTATTAATGTTTTGAAAAGGCACGTGTGTACTTGTCTTGTAAATTATTTTGGATACATTTGAAAGAAGAATTTAACTTCACACTAGAGACGCATTAATGCTCACTCGAGTAAAATAAGCTATATGTGGGGGTTAAATATTTTATTTTTAATGACATGCATAATCTTGATCAAGTATGTATTAAATAA
Organism: Agrostemma githago; assembly: GCA_958450325.1. Taxonomy (NCBI): domain Eukaryota; kingdom Viridiplantae; phylum Streptophyta; class Magnoliopsida; order Caryophyllales; family Caryophyllaceae; genus Agrostemma; species Agrostemma githago. The sequence goes on along the minus strand of OY288249.1, from coordinate 67,032,114 downwards.
TTGGATGAATTGTTTGATAAATTACTCTAAGAATAGATTATGGAATAGATAAATTGTCAGGCATAATTATTTGATATCTACAAGTTGGGATGATTAATGAATGAATAATTTGTATATTTTGGTTGAACGATTATGTTTGTCACTATTTCGTGGTGTGACAACATGTGGGGGAAGTCATTCAAACTTATTTGATAAAATTATTCATGCGTCAATTTTAGAGTTGATATCTTATAATTTGTGAAGAGTATGTATATCTCTAATTGTGGGGGAAAGTGATGATCGATAGCATGTTTTATACATGAATAATGGAACCAAATGTAAGAGTTTTAATTTGTTGACTAAGTCAATAAATAATGGTTGCGTAAGGTCCATTTATTTATGTTGTACATTTGGCTTACATCACACTATATGAGATTATGATGATTGATTTTATGTGAGTAAAGGATATATATTTTAATTTGTGGATTTGCAAAAAGAAAATATAAGTGAAACAATCATCGAAATCGTTGTTCTCTAATATAAGAATGATGATGTATATATGGTGCAATATTGAGAATTGCAACATGTTGGATATTTATAAAGATGTTGGATCACAAGGTGAGATACACAATGATCATGAGTAAGCTTTCATCTTTATAATAATTTTATTATAAGTCTATTGAGTAGACTGTTATAATTTTATGTATTACGTATGCGTATTATTTTGCTCTTTTAACCTTACCGAGGTAATGAATGGTGATTGGGAGCTTAATATTTATTGCATTATTGTGGGGGCATCAATTGCTATGCAATGTTTGATGCTAATTTCATCTTCATATTGCTAATAATGATGTGTAGTGAATTACACACATGTATTATGCAGATTTGAGAGAGTTGAAATCATCAAATATAATTTGGTGTATTTGAGAGGTTGAGCATATAGCTCTTAATGGTCTTATAGCCCAAATTTGGGTGGTCCTTATGCGGCGGACTTGATGAGATCACCGTAATGATAGAGGTTGAGCACATGGCTCTTAATGGTCTTATAGTATAGCCCAAATTGGGTGGTCCTGTGAGACGGACTTGATGAGATCACCGTAATGATAGAGGTTGAGATATTTCTCTTAATGAATCTATATCCCTATGTTTGGGTGGTCCTGTTGTGAAGGACTTGATGGATTCCCGTACGTAGTATTGAGAGGTTGAGCTTTCAAGCTCTTAATGATTCTATAGCTCATAAGTGAGTGGGTTATGTGGAGATATCCTTGATAGAATCACCTAAGTGAGTGTGCAGGGTTGACCTCCTTCTATGAGAGATTGAGTTATCTTTCTAGAGCACTCATCAAAATCCCAAGGTTCATTTGGCCATAAATTTGTTGAATCGTATTGCGGAACTCGTGTGGAACTTAAGGTATGATATGTGTTGTGAGGACAATTCAACCGAAATTCAATAAGGAATTCAAATCGAAAGATATTCTTTTGTTGTAAGTAAGTTGTTGACTCATTTCACTAATACGTTAATTCAAATCGAAAGATATTAACGTCTAAGTGTCAACCTTTTCATATGCTCAGAATTTTTGTTATTGGTTGCATTTGCATTAGTGGGGGATTGTTAGAAATAATGCAAAGACAATAGGTTGATATTTGTTGCATTGTAAGGGTATCTCCCATTAAATAGCACATTGACACCAATATTCATGATGGTTATGAATATCATTATCTTTATAGTAATGACAATTCATTACCAATCATAAATTGCCTTGGATACCCTTTGATTTTAGTCTCATATAGTCTTATATAAGGTGATATAAGAGAATGAGTATGAGACACATACATCAAATACTTCATCATCCAAATCTCTTGATAAATTCTGAGTATACCATCGAGTTCCAACTCCTAATGGTTGAGTACACAACCTTTTAGGAGTGTTGTGTGACCTTGGGGGACGACGCCCATTCCGATTTGTACCGTAGTCGGGGCGATTTCGCTTCTCATTCAGTGGCCTTCATACCACGACACAACAACGTATATTCTCTAGTTATATATCGCCCCTATAGTGACCCTATATTTCCAACAATGTCAAAATCAAGTCTCACTACAGATGCCAACATCGTTTGAAGAGTTCATCCTAAAAAAAAATTGGATATTATAGATCCAACGTCAGTGGACAGTGGTGCTGAGCCTGAGCTGAAAGACCAGTGATCTTGAAACAAAATTAGGAATAATCCGAGGTTAATTAGAGTTTGGGCGGATTAAGAGCTTTTGTTAGAAAAAGGACCGCATTTAACAATCTCTGACTCTGGGGTGTCCACCATTTTTTGTGACCTTGATCGATCTAGAAGCTTGGTTGTGTTAGGGTAAAATGCGGAGGAGACAACATCAGCACTTGCGGTCAGCTGGGTTCAACTTCAATTGGAGACGATTATGGCGCCAACTTTCTAGGAATCGATTCAATTTATTATTACTCCTCCTTGTCATTGCTCTTGCTCCTCCTCTCTTCTTCCATTTTCGTCTTACGCACTTTCACCAGGTATCTTCTTCTTTGAAACTCGATGCGATTCTTGGATTAATCATGATGTTGGGATTTCGGCAGTGTTGATTTTCATTGAGACCAACTCTTGTCTTTGAGACTTCAGTTTGTACTGCATTTGGAATTTGCAGTTGAATCTTAAACAACACTGAGAAATGTCTGAATTCTTGGAGATGACCATAATTGTATTCCCTGCTCTACTGCCTTTGACTTTACCCAAAACTAGAGCAATGCACCTTATACAACTGTCACAAAAGCACCTTCCTGGGTCATAGTAGGCCTATCTACCATTACCATCATTGCGACAAGCTCATGCCATACTTAGATGTTTTCTTTGAGGCACTGGGGTGGGTAATGGATTGTTTTTGTTGATTATGTCACATAAGATATAGTACATTACGACTTTTTATCACTCCAATGTCGACCACTAATTACGGAGTATGCGATGTTTGGCAGATGCAACTGAAGAATTGTGGTTGGCTAGCAAACCCACCTCTTGTGTGTGCTCATGGTGGTGACTCTATCAATGCCTTTCCTAACACTGTATATTCACATCTCTGTCTATACTATAGCCTATTCTACCTTGTACTATGAATCTTAGAAATCCTGCTACCAACCCCCTCACCAGTTTCAAATGCTGCAACTGGAAAAGAAATAAGGGAAATTACGTCTTTGGAAGTTTATATCCTATTTAGTCCAATGGTGTTTAACTGTTTATTAGAGATATCATGAAACAACTCTTGGGATCGAAGGGTTTTTGTACAATAATTTAAATTCATCTGTGAGACAGTGTTACATGTGAGATCAAACTTAAAAAAAAAAAAGTAACCGAGGATTATTTGAGCATTGTGGTTGATCTCACATGTAAGCCCGTCTCGTACAAGACAAACAGTCAATTTTTTCTGCTTATCCTATTCTTTATTTTATAGACGTCTGGTTGATGGTGACTACAGATGGCTGCCTATCATAGTGCCATTCGTGCCCGGGTAGACTGCATTGAAATTGATGTCTCCCGTTCCGCTGATGGGTTTCTTTTTGCACTGCATGATAGGTACCTTAAGACCGCCTTAGTCAAGATTTTTCACCCCTATGATTTAGTTCATTTTGCTATTAAGCTATTTTAGTATATTTCTGACATTTGTTTACAGTTAGCTCTTTCACTACCAACTGTTTGTTTGCACCATTTGTATCATAATAGTAAGTTTCTATTAAGAATGACACAAAACCATACTCCCCCCAGTTTCTGTTTTCTTCCTCTTTTCTTATTGAGGTTAGTTTGTTTTCCTTCTCTCTTTTCTCTTTCGGTTGGACCCCACTTATTTTTACCTTTAATTAATTCTTTATTCTTTATTTTTGTGCCCAAAGAAAGGGGGAAGACAACTCATACTATGAGGGAGTTATGCTTATACTACGGAGTATTTTTTTTTTTTGAAAACAACCCGAAAAGGTGGTTACACTATTTTTTGTTATACTAGATTGTAGCCTTATTCTCAGCCCAAACATTTCAACAAACCAATTGTTAATGTCTGAAACAAACTTTTTGGCAATGTCATCATATTAAATCTGCCGATTGTTAATGTCTCAAATACATAACATTATTTTTATAAGCTCTTATGAGACTGATTCATATCTGCAACATGCAGGGATTTGCAGCGGATATCTGGGAATCACTCAGCTAAAGTTGGTCATTGGAGTAAGAAAGATGTGAGTGTCGCCTCTGGCTTTACTTCACAAGCTAAAATTACCACTTTCTGGCGGATGCAGTTTGTACATTGTAAAGCTTGGTGTGATTTAGTAGCGTAATCTATAGTCCGTGAAAACACATTTTTTTTGCATTTATGATTCCAGTTTTTTCGGTCTCATGTGTAGCAGCTTATTCTCTGTCTTGACGTCACAATCCTCATAGTATTTTTTAGTATAGAAGTGCTATCTTTTTGTGCTATTGATACATAATTATAACAGCTTAAGGCTCTGGACTGATGTTAATAATATAGCATCACTGAGATCCCCGTTCGTTTTTTTTAACAAGGTTGTAGCTGCTATTGATACTTTGATTGGTTTCATCAGTTGTGAACCTTCACTCGACGTTAACTTTCATTTAAGGACAAAAACCCTCAAATCCCCAATATCTTGATTTAAGTTTTAGTCTACGCATAATTCATTTTATCAGGAAATCATTAAGAAGGATCTGTGGTTTAACTCCGTGAAATTTATTACCTATTGAATTTTAATGAATACGAGTATAAAGGTAGGATATAGTGTGTATGTATAATGTTTCTGAAGTTGTTGCTCCCATCGGATGATTTTCTTGAGTTATTCCTTGTTTTGGTGTGTAGATAAATGAGCTTGATGCATCGCTTCACTTTCCCGGAGTTCTTGATGATCAAAAAGTTCCTACAATTGAAGATGCATTAGTGGTAAATTGAATCTCTGTATATGTGTGTTTTTATAGTTTTGAAGTATCACTTCTACTTTTAGGGATTATTTTGTTTCGTTTACTTATCCATCTAGCAAACTACTTCCTCCTATCCTGTCCAAAGCTTACACTTACTATAAACGGACCATCCAATCCAAACTTTACATTCTTATTTTGGTAAATGACTTTATCATATAATCCTTATATCCTTTCTCTATTTACACAAAATGTCATTACTTTTTACCCATTTTAATTTGGGGGACCCATAAGACCTTATGATTTACCAATACTACATTACTACCCTTACTTTTTATCCCCTTTCTTAAAATTTGTGGAAAACCCAATGTAAGCTTTGGACCGGATGGGAGGTAGTATGTGTTATCAAAACTGTCTTTTATGAATTGCCCCCTGATTGTTTTGCATGGTCTGTGATCTTATCAGTTGGTGTCAAATACAGTGCGGGTGGTCATACTGGATGCAAAAGTTGGACCTCCATTATTTGAAAAAGACCTTGCTGAGGACATTTTAGCTGCTGTAAGTTTGTATTTCCTACTATTTTTGTATCTTTTCCATGATATGCAAAGTTGCTCTGCCGCTATGCTCCATTATGCATGCTCTACTTCTCTGGCAATCAATCATATAGCTCTGGTTCCGACCTTGTATCTGTCTTTTACGAGACTATAGATCAAATCATAAGTGGAACGTAATTAACAGTAAGGTAAAATATTATCTAGTTGAATATGGTCATTATTTGTTTTTGACATGTTGGTTATGGAGTGATTTTGGTTTCATTTGCTATAATAGGTAGCAGGTATGTCAAGGATTCAACCATCTATAGTTGAGGTTCTTGTGGACACTGGTATTATAATTGACCTGGGATATGTTGAGAATGCCCGAGTAAATTTTGTTGTTTCCACTCTATCTTGAAGTGTTTGTTAAAAACGCAGTAGTTATATTGCTATATCATGTATCTTACACCGAGCTTATCATCATTGACTATATTTACTCCGAACTGAATCTATAGAGTGATACGCTCTAGTTGGTTGCACGTAGTATTGTTACCTCAATTGGGCAATAGTTTTCATTACTCGAAACAATTTGCAAGCTTACTAGTTTTCAGTTAAAAGTTTGTCTTTTATTTGTGAAGAAAATATGGTTCACTTGCAGCCTTGTCTTTATATATTTATCTCTTCATTTTCTCGCAGGTACATAAATCAAGTTGCTCTAATTGCATTGTGTGGGCAAAAAGTGACCACTTGGTGAGAGAGATCACCAGAGTATCACCGGAAACCACGGTAATCCATTTGTGCTGTTCCCTTTAAGATTGTTTTCCTGCTTAGCAACTCACATTGCTATCTGTCTTTGATATAACAGTTTGCTTTGCTATTTGCACTTGTACACTTGCCAAAGAAAATCATTGGCGTGTCTGGTTTTAACCATGTTTAGGAAAGGAAAGACTGGTAGGTAGTAGGCGGGCACCACTTTTGCTCATATGCCGAGCTGAATTTGGCTCTCCTACAGTCCTACACTCATACCCTAATTCTTGTTTGGAGTTCTCGTAGAACTCTCAATAGTCAATATTGAAATTGGGCAGTACTCATTAGTGACCAGTTCTACTGTCAAATCCTTCCCTATCCAGATAATATTTCGTCATGTTCAAAATCTGGAGTACATCTAATCTAATTTGGTGATAACTTTAGTTGTTAATCATCCTGTTTTTATTTTCATTGAAGTAACAACAGTAAAACATTAGCTTTTGGCCTTTTTCCTACGGGTGGAAAGTTACTCATTGATGTTTTCTTACTTGTTTATGTAGTGTAGATCGTTTTGTAGGTTGGGTATATCATTATGAAGGATCCCGTAACCGGCTCTAGATCCAATGTGCTGAGGATGAAAAGGGCAAAGGTGGTTGGTGTCTATCATCCGCTCATTGATGAAAAGCTTGTGCAAATTCTCCATGGGTATGTCTTTTTTTTTATTACTTAAATTTCCTGGTCTTTTTTTGACAACGGTTTCCTGGTCATCTTTCTGCCTGATAAATCACAGTTTCACTATTCATTCAGTTCTTCATACCATTTACGTTCCTATCACATATTATTGTGGTTGAACAATGTCAACTTTGACCCGTATTTCCTCGCGTTTCAGCTACAACGTTTCTAGAATGGCTAGTCAACAGAATAAATGAAACATGCTTTTAAAAGAATTAATCATCATATGTAAATAAATAACAATTGCAATACATTTGCTGATTGTAGCAATCAGACAAGAATATGAAGAATTACATATTAGGAAAGATATATAATGAAATATAACCGAAATCAACAATTCATGAAATCAAAAGGGGACTACTCTTCGTCGTCGGCGATTTACTTAAAATCGTCGGCAAATATGATAGTAAATGACCGAATCGCCCTCTGTTTACAAAATCTGAACAAAATCTAAACTAACCACGATTTACTATTAATTTAACCTACCATTATATTATTATAATATTATCACGATATAACCACGTAACTACTATTATATTATCACGATTTACTATTATAACCACGTAACTAAATTATTTAACGTACCACTATTTAACTTAAGGAAATTACAAAGTCCGAAAGTAGCACTATTATATTTAAATTTAACCGAATATCATCGAAACGCTTATATTTTGATTTTTCCAATAACGTTGACAATTGTCCGGAATGTCGAACACGGTTAACAATTTTCCTTTTGATTTGAATTTGCCGTATACCGAAAACAATTCGGAAGACAACGTCGTTGACATGGTTAGTTTATTTCTCTTGTTATGTACGCGGTTCAATTTCATTGGTTATCGCGAAAAAAAGAAAAGACAGTCGTGAAAGACTTTTCGGTATATGCGTGCAAGATAGCCCGAGAATAGCCTATAAGGGTACGTCTGCTTTAACATGTAGACTTCGAGTTTCAAAGTCTATGCCCAGGCGTAGACTTCGAGTTTCAAAGTCTATGCCCAAGCGTAGACTTCGAGCTTGAAAGTCTATGCCCAGGCGTAGACTTCGAGCTTCAAAGTCTATGCCCAGGCGTAGACTTCGAGCTTCAAAGTCTATGCCCAGGCGTAGACTTCGAGCTTGAAAGTCTATGCCCAGGCGTAGACTTCGAGCTTCAAAGTCTATGCCCAGGCGTAGACTTCGATATTGTGTTGTTGTTAATAATAATCGATATTGTGTTGTTTTTTACATTAGTTAATTATGAATGCTTTATCGTGTTATTTATATTTTGCTTAGGAATTTCGTTAGTTCTAACAAAATATATGTTGTTTTAGAATTAATATGTTGTCGGGTCCAAAGCTAATTATCTCGATTTTGGATAGTTGCTTGTCACTTTCGCTCCATCTCGGTTTAATTTTGATGATTTGTGTTGCTGCTGATGCTAGGTTTTTTATTTCTCTGATCTTTGTTGTGGATGCTTGACGGTTGACGGTTGACGGGAGAATTGGGGTTGACAGGAAAGGAGTGAATGAAGGGAAAGGAGTGAAACGAGTGAACGGTTGACGGTTGACGGGAGAATTAGGGTTGACGGGAAAGGAGTGAATGAAGGGAAAGGAGGAAGTTGACGGTTGTTGTTTTGTTTAGTTAAGATAGGTTGTTTTGTTTAGTTAAGATAGGTAAAGGTTAAAATAGGTAGATCACGTAAAATTGTCGACGATTTGAAGTAAATCGCCGACGACGAGAAGCAAAAGTGAATCAAAAATCTCTTTTTAAAAAGAACGTTGTGGGAAAAAAAATATCTGAAAATGGTGTTCTGCAAAGAAGCACGGAGTATATAGCATAAACATGTTGTATGAAGAAACATCAACTCATTTCGCTAATTTGTTTTGCGCAACACCATTTTGCTATCTTTTTGCGTAGAACATTATTTTAAAAGAGATTCCGAAATCAATGAATAGAATTAATTTTTTTAATGCCTAAAAAGAGAGAAAAATGAGAAAACAACAGAGAAAACAACCACTCCCGTGGAGACTGGGAGCGAGAAGCTAGATCCGACAGCTGGTGCTGGTGCCGGAGCAGATGCCTGAGCATTTGCCATGGCCATGATACTGAGGATGACAACCACAAAGGAGAATTGGTTGATGTTCAAAGCTCTGGCCATTGCTTTTGGTCTTCTTGAACAAACGAAAAAACGATTAAAATTAATTATGTAGATAATAATGTTTTTGGTTTTTATGATTTGTGAATTTGGTATAACGAGGCAAACGCTATTTATAATGTAAATGGTTGGTACAAATGACAGAGTGACTTACATGTTGTAGTTTGTGTTAGGGATAATAGGTGAGGAGCATGTGTCTGACAGTCAGTTTAGTACTGGAAGATTGGAATGCTTTATTAACTTATGATTAGTCCGTCAGGTGTAACCTAACTTCTTAATTTATTAATAATATATGAAAATAATTGCTTTGATATGGTAAATATGACAACTTTTACAGGTAAGTAGGGCTTAAAAATGTTGATTATGTCAAGTTCATCAACACATTTGATGTCTTTGGTTGGCCTGTCTATCTGTCAGGAGAAGCAAAAAGATATATGCATGGACCGTTGATGACATGGTTTCGATGCGGGATATGTTGTCGAATAAAGTTGATGCTGTTGTCACTAGCAATCCTGCTCTTCTTCAGCAACTCATGGACGACACAAGAGTCCGGTGTCTTGAAGAAGGCTTTTCAATACCCAGATGAGTCAAATCTTATTAGTATCCTCAGCTGAAAACAGCCGATGGAATTAATCGAGTTACCTCCAAATGCCGGCCTCTTTTGGGTTATGGATCATGCTCCATATTTGAACTAAAAATTTCGAAGATGGCTGACAATGCTGCAGGAATCACATCAACGATATTAATTGTGTCAGGTTTTTGTTGACACCATTTTTTGTAACGATTGACGAAATTACAGACATCAGCACATTCAGCAGATCAAACTCGAAAATAGATTTATGATTACTTTTTATTTCCCCTTTTTTATGTACAATTGCTCCACTGTAACTAAATTCTAATTGTATTGGTTTCTCTTCTGAGATCTTTCAACTTTCAAGAGCGACAAGCCGACAATTCTATCGATGGACCATGCCCAATCGCGATATCATGTATGTGTGGTAATCGTAGGTTTTCAAATTCCCTTCTTTCTTTCTTTTTGGTGAAAAACTCCCTTCTAATTCTATCTTACGAGTACGGAGTATTCGTTACAATTTTATTCCCATTACTTTTCTGGCAATTTTATGGCTAATATTGTTGCAAGCTTGCAATGAGCAAAGTTAGTTATTCTTGTGGCCTTATGGTTATTGCTCAATTAAATAAATAATCGGGATATTCTACATGACACCTGGAACATAATATGCGGATGTCTATTGGTGTTGTAGCCACCTTAAATGTAGTATGTGCTATATATGATCGATGGGATGAATAAACCCTCTCTTGTTTCTTTCTCTCTTCAATAAAATAATATATTTGGGAGTTAACTTAACGCAGTTCTGTATTTTTTCATATTATATGTGGTACCCTTATTTTGGTCGAAATATATTTGACTTACAATAATTTTCGGCTATGAATTCTGAAAGAGGCGATTTTAATTTCAAACCGAAGATCTCTTACAAACGATCGGTTTGGAAAAAAATCATCACCTTTGGAACTCGAGACAGAGTTATCGTTGGTCAAAATTTATTCGGTTAAAAAATTTTGACTGAGCCTAACTCTTAGTATGAGTTTCGAAATCGCAAAAAAAATCCCGAATTGAAGAGCTCGTAAAACCAATGAATTCTTTGAAAATATTGTCATTTTCGGAACCAATATCCATAACTTATCGCGGGTTAGTTATTTTGATTAAAGGAGAGTACCCAAAGAAAATGAAAAAACATAGGTACCACGTAGAATATCCCTAAATAATCACTGCTAAATACACTGAGGATCGTTTGGTTCAAACAATAGACACTACAACAAATTGACACTTGTGCAGTTGTGCCACGAATTATGCCACGGAAATTTGTTATTTGTGGCTAAATTTTACCTAGCCACGGGAAAAAATTGATTCACTACTTGGTAAAAAAATATGCCACAGGAACATTTTTTCCCGTGACAAAAATTTACTTGCGCCACAAATTTGATTCACTATATTTTTTCTTCTTCTTTCTGTGCTGCTCAACATGCTCCTGTTCGTTATTGTTATCTTGTCGATTTCATCTCGGCATGGTTGTTGTTTCATCGCTACTGGTGCTTCTCGGTACCAATTGTGTTTTGTTTGTCATCTGCTCGTCTTGTTCCGTCGATTGTGTAAGTAGACTACCAGTTGTGTTGCTGATTATCGGGCTGCTGTCATCGTGTTGTTGTGATTCGTTGTTGCTTTTCGTCACTCATATTACTCTGCTACTTTCCGTGTTCCCGTTAATTATCGAGCCCTGTTCTGCTTCTATTCGTGCGTAATTTTAGCTTACTCATTTCTTCTTTGTACGTCACGTTCGTAACAATTCACATCTCCACTTTGTCGTACACGACTCTATTAAGTTCAACCTTCGGGTTTCTATTTGACACGTCAATTCCCTTTCCGTCTTGTGTTGAATACCCTTGTCTCATTCTTTTGTTTTATCTTCCCGGTTGTCGTGGTGAATTATTCAAGACTATCGATTCTATAACTTGGAACTTAAGTACATTGCTATTGATTTGGAGCTTGCACTCATCAAGAAGGACGAGTACGTGTTTGTTATGGATATCGACTCAAGGTAACTTTAGGACGTTAATTATCGGTATTATATCGTAAGTTGAGTAGTAGTATGTAGTAGATACTTACCTTCGATTTTCTAATGTTTAGCTACGTATTATTTGCTAAAATTATAATTTTAAATCGTGTACCTTATAGATATTATACAACTATTCGATATCGTTTTATAAATAGTTAATAATTTCATTATTAATGATCGTTATATTATTTTGTTGGTTATCGTGAGAATAGTAACTAAATAACATTGATTTCGTAATTTTATCATGTTTTGTTAAGTTATTATTTTGACTCAAATAATATTTTAAATATATTAATCAAGATTTATATAGTCGTTTAATAAATTAATTTTGTTTTACGACTTATATTAATAAATGAGAAAGTGGTCGATTTTGTTTTAAATCATTTTTAGTCGAGACTATTTTCCCTAATAAATTCTCATGTGTCTATGATTGATTATTTTTATTAAAATCCGTATTATTTATTAATAAATTTATTTGTTAAAAATAATTTGAAAGTTTTGTAAAATCTCATTTCATTTATAAAATCCGTCAACTCAATTGATTTTGATATCATTTTATTGAAACATCTAGTTTTTAAAATTTATAGTCTTAACTCATTTTTCTAATTATTTATAAAATACTACGGAGTATATATTGACTTATTATATTTTATTTAAATTTTGAGTAACGAATTTTGGAAATATTTTAAGTCACGATAACGACGATATTACAAAAGGTTAATTTTGCAAGCAATGCTATTTTGATACATTTCACTTGTTTTAATAATTTACATATTTTCTATGAGAATGTTTCTATTTTAAGTAAGTTTATAAAATTAGAAAGTTTATATTTATAGAAAGTTTTCCTTTTAAATAAAATGTTTATTTCTTTTATCTTCATATTATCCACCTTGCACATTATATTTTGAATATCGATAATGCCTTTGTTTTGGAAGTTATGGAACAAGAACAAGTGTACGGGTAGAGTAACACAGTTTAGGGTATACGTTTTGTCATCAACTATAAAGCTGGTGTGTCTATGTGCGCATTGGTCGTTGAACTGAGCATGATTTGTGTTCAGGAGTGTGTATATTTTGACCTTAAACTTAGATATCGCATCGTGTAAGTCGCCGTCGGGTTGAACTGGATTACGGTTGATGTCCAGGAGGGGTGTGCATTATTAAGCCAGGACCTCGCTGCACCCAGTTCTGTTATAGTTGAGTTGCCTAGTTAGAGACTGAAGTCTGATTTGTTTTGACTGAGTTCTCGAACCTAGTTTAGTATGATCCCAGTGAAATTCTATTACGTTGCACTGATTGATTTCCATAACGCCATTTTGAATATTATTGTTATCGATTAATTTTGACCTGCAGGTTGGCAGTCACGATAAGTTTTTCTGAAATCTTATTTTTATTATATCGTTTTAATGTTTTCCATTTTATCTATTTTGATATAGTAAAACTATTATTTTCCATATTATATAATATGGCTGGGGGAACGTCCGAGTTACTCCCCACTGACGTGGATGTTATGTTTATAACATGACATGTATTTGCTGCTGGATTTTGGGTGTGAGCTAGCGAGGAACATGGATTCTACTCTATAGTTTATTATGTTATTTCTGGATTTTCATAAACCTTTTAAGGATGTTTATTTTAGCCCCTTTGTAAAAAGTGACATTTGTATCGACTGACCATTTATTTTAAATAGAATATAATTTGTTAGTGTGTTTTAATTCCAAATCTACGGTGTTTCCGCCACTGTATTGCGTTAGAGTTTATAGGGGATTACACCCTTATATCTTCACAAATGATAAGTATATCTCTACTACGGAGTACTAATATAACAATAATAATTTGCTCTGTCCCTAAAAGATTGTCCTATTTTTCTATTATATGTGAGTAATATTTTAATGAAACGGGACAATCTTAGTGGGACGGAGATAGTATATTAAAGGCATGACATTAAACCTCACAAAAAGCGGCTACGTGTCAACCCCACAATTTTTTTAAAATTAAAATACTTCGTATTAAATAGTGAGGTAATTATCGAAGTGTAGTGAATCTAATTTTAAAAACTACCTACAATTATAATCTTTTTTTTGGCTATCCAGAAAGAGAGATCATGATTCATGAACACAAAGTGGGAGACAATTGTGTTCAAAGGTAAGAAACAAAACGAAAGACAATGAAACAAAGAAGATAGAGAGTACAAATTTCCAAAATATGAGTGATATGTGGGAGACCATCGTTAGCCCAGCTTACAGCATGATCAATACCCAAAGCTTATGCTTGGAGAGGAGAGTTAACCATAATCCTAAACGAGTTTGTAGCAAGGATTTCATTCGTTGAGGAGCAAGAGATCCATCCCACCGCTGATTGGTGAATGTTTTTTTTTCAACGAAGAGCGTACTTAGTCGTTTTATAATATAAGGGGAGGGGATTCGAACCTGAGACTACTGTCCCAGAGCACTTAATTGTAACTACTAGGTTAAGACATCTTCAGTATTGGTGAATGTTTTTTTAGGAAACATTAAACTCAACCTCCCTTTAAACACATTCATGAAAATTTACCACACTATAATCGAAATATTACCTAAGTTATGTTTCATTACATATGTAACCTACTAATTACACATCTCGGTTTTATCTTTCTATGGAAAATATTGTTAAACTACCCATGCCTTTTGTTGTCACAAATTTTAAAAGTAAATCTTTCAAGTTTACATGGTTTAATACTAGATGTTAATTGTGTTATAAAGGTAGTAGTAGAGATAAGGGGAGAAGAAGGTAAGATCTTATCTGGAACGAAACAGAGATTGTGTCGCGACAAATTGTCACTGTCCTAAAGTTGATTTATGCCCCGTCTGCTACACACGGCCTCAATAGCACTCAACTCCCAGGATTCCACAACCAAACCGTAACTTCAGTATAGGTGAAGAACGGATGAATACAGCCAAGAACGTTTGCCAACAACTTAACCGGAACAGAGATGAAGATATGAAGTATGAAGTATAAGAGTGTGAGTTGATTGTGTGATTGAAGTGAAATGAAGGGCAGTATATATAGTGGAGCAAAGGCAAGAGTTCAATGTGCAACAGTAAATGCACACTGGAAACTTGCACCAATCAGTATAGTAATCAGCCTCGAAAAAGCGCACAATCAGTCTCGGAAATGACAGAGGACTTGACTGATTTTGAAAGATGCTTCTGGAATAAAAAAGAAATCCGACTACTAAAAATTAACCGCAAGCGGTGCGCCGCAGGCGCTCTACCAAAGCCCTAAGCCCGGCCCGTGCTCGGCTCGGCGCGCGCGCGCGCGTGTGTGTGGTGTACGTAGTCCTCTCTTGTACACAACTAGTAGAGCATTTTAGTGAGTCATATATAAACGCATATTAGTAGTCATAAATGATCCATGTGGGATAGTTAATATCACTAAATGAGCTTCTTTTGAAGCATTAACTCTAACAATCCCCCACATGATTCAAAAGAAGAAGAGAAGTGGAGAAATCTTTGGCAAAGGGAGTTTTAGTGTTTAGATGTTCAGTGTCTTGTGGACTTTAACTGACACCCCGTACACAAACCTAGAACCATCATTTAGAGGTGGATCGAAGCCTTTAACCTCCTAATGATATTGGTAAAAGGTTAGTGCGCACTTACCGTACTCAAATCAGGGCTAGTATTCGCACCATCCATGAACTCATCATGAACGCTAACTGTATATAGTAAGTGTTTTACTTGGACTTCCCAAGTGCTCTCCAAATGAATCCTGGTAATTCATGAATGTCTCTAGAGATCCTAAAGCCTAAGGATCTCTTGGGGTTTAGAGCAATAATCCCCTACATTCACATAGGTAAATTCATCAGGTTTGACTGTCACAAACCATACATTTAGGACTATGAATTTATTAAGAGCCAAAGCTCAACCTTAACACACAAGACAGTAGATATCAAAAAATAGAATCACATAGGTAAATTCATCAGGTTTGACTGTCACAAACCATACATTTAGGACTATGAATTTATTAAGAGCCAAAGCTCAACCTTAACACACAAGACAGTAGATATCAAAAAATAGAATATATGTCACGCAAAACAATTACAAAAGGAAATGGTTGTGACATTATTACTCGAGTTCACTGTGACTTCGTTTGACCGCATTTGACCTTAGCTGAGCTAAGTTGGGTATCAATCACAGTTTACTCCTTTACGGGCTTTAAACCCATTTCCCGTGCTGTCTCCAGCACCATCTTTCTACCAAGGCCTTTGGTGAAAGGATCCGCTATGTTCCTCTCGGATCTTACAAACTCAATTGAGATTACATTTTCTCTGATCAGATTCCTCACTATTCCATGCCTTAGGCGTATGTGTCTCCTTTTCCCATTGTATGTTTGACTGTGAGCTACCCCAATTGCAGCTTGATTGTCACAATGCATGGAGATCGATGGAGTCGGCTTCCCCCACAATGGAAAGTCAGCTAGCAGACTCCTAAGCCACTCTGCTTCCTGTCCTGCCAATTCTAGAGCAATAAATTCAGATTCCATTGTCAATTTGGCAATGCAAGTTTGTTTAGACGATTTCCATGAAATAGCGCCACTAGCAAGTGTAAACACATAACCACTAGTAGATAAGATATCAGGAGAATCGACTATCCAATTAGCATCAGTATAACCTTCTAGGACACCAGGTGTTCTCTCATAATGTAAACCCCAATCCATAGTGCCCCTCAAGTATCTCAACAAACGAATAAGGGACGTCCAATGGTCTTGTCCGGGGTTATGAGTATACCTACTAAGTCTGCTTACTGCGTAGGCAATATCGGGTCTAGTATAATTCATTAGGTACATGACACTACCTATAATCTTGGCATATTCCTCTTGTCCCACACTGTTCCCGAGGTTTTTAGCCAGATCTATACTAGAGTCATAGGGTGAGGACAAGGGTAAACTATCAAACTGATTGAACTTTCTCAGAATCTTTTCCGTGTAGTGAGACTGACTCAAACATAATCATGTTTTAGTTCTAGTTATTTTTACCCCAAGAATAACATCGGCCTCCCCTAGGTCCTTCATGTCAAAACACGAATTTAGAAAACTTTTGGTAGCGTCTACCACATGCATGTTTGTTCCAAATATGAGCATATCATCCACATACAAACATACTATTACACAACCAGAATCATCATATTTAGAATACACACATGCATCAGAATCGTTTACCGTGAAACCATTGGATCTGATAGTTTTGTCAAATTTGTCATACCATTGCTTTGGTGCCTGTTTCAGGCCGTACAAGGACCTGATGAGCTTGCATACCTTGTTCTCTTGACCAGGAGCCAGAAAACCTTCTAGTTGTTTCATGTAGATCTCTTCGTCAAGGTCGCCATTTAGGAATGCAGTCTTTACATCCATCTGATGAATGACTAAATCATGTATAGATGCAAGTGCAATTAGAGCCCTAATGGTAGACACTTTAGTAACAGGTGAGTAAGTATCAAAGAAATCCAAACCTTTCGTTTGACGATTACCACATACAACAAGTCTGGCCTTAAATTTATCGACTGAGCCATCGGGTTTGAGTTTCTTTTTAAACACCCACTTATTACTTAGGGGTTTACAACCCCTAGGTAAATCTGTTAACACCCAAGTGTTATTACTCATAATAGACTCTATTTCACTATTAATGGCTTGAAGCCAAAAAGTGGAATCAATGGAGCTCATAGCCTCTTTATAAGTTCTAGGATCTGTTTCGAGCATAAAACATTCACAACATACTCATCAACTAAACTCGTTTCGGCAAGGAAAGCGGTCACGAAATCTGGACCAAAACTGGTTTCGGTCATGGATCATTTGCTCCTTCGAGGTTCCTCGGGAACTATCGCAGGAGTAGAAGGACGCGCTGTAACAACAAGAGCCAAAGAGTTAGTTTTCATAGGAAAAATATGCTCAAAATTTTTTGCATCTCTAGATTCCTTTATGGCCCCAAAACCGGACGAATCTTTAAGAATAAAGCGGTAAGCGGCACTATTCATGGCTTTCCCGATGAAAATTCCGTCTACAGGTCCGATTTTGCTTCTTTGAAACGTTGGAATCCCGATCTTTGCCAGACACCCCCACACTTTAAGGTATTTGAGATTGGGCTTGTATCCTCTCCACAACTCATAAGGAGTCTTACCTGTTTTCTTACGAGGTACACGATTCAGAACATGACATGCATAAAGGACTGCATCACCCCACATATTAGTTGGCATTCCAGAACTCAACAACATTGCATTCATCATATTCTTTAGTGATCGGTTTTTGCGTTCGGCAACACCGTTTTGTTGGGGTGAATATGGGGCAGTTCTTTCATGTATAATCTCATAGGTCTTACAATAATAGTCACTAAGTGGATTACCGTCGTATTCACCTCCCCGGTCTGATCTTACTCGTTTTATTTTAAGGTCTAATTGATTTTCAACCTCGGCTTTAAACTCTATGAACTTATCTTCAGCCTCATCTTTGGTTGTTAATAAATAGACCCTAGTGTAGCAAGAAAAATCATCCACAAAAGCGATATAGTAATGTTTCCCACCCCTACTTGTGGTGTTCTTAAAGTCAGCTAAGTCCAAGTGAATTAGCTCAAGAAGCGTAGTAGAACGTTCCACACATTTATTAAAGGGTGTTTTAGCATGTTTGGCTTCGACACATATTTCACACTTATCAAAATTTGTGTCGCTAAAGTCAGGAATAAGGTCATGCTTTTTCATGTTCTTAATGGAGATCACATTCACATGTCCTAGTCTAGCATGCCATAAAGAAACAGACTCAGCAATATAAACAGAAGAGGACGAATTCTTATTAATAACTTCTATGTCTAATACAAATAATCCACCATTACAAAAGCCTTTACTAACAAAATTCCCATTTCTAGTGAGCACAAGTTTATCAGATTCGAAAGCTAATTTGATACCTGCTTTGTTTAATAAAGCTCCAGAGATAAGATTTCTTCGAATATCAGGAACATGTAGCACGTTATTAAGTTCAAGAGTCTTACCGGAAGTGAGCTTCAAAATAACTTTCCCTTTACCAAGTACCTTCACGGTGCTGGAGTTTCCCATAAATACGCATTCCCCACTTGGTACTTGAGAGTAATCCGTGAAAACATCCCGATTGGAGCAGATGTGCCTTGTGGCGCCGGTATCAACAACCCATTCGGAAAAATTGCTTACTAAATTAACTTCTGACACAACAGCAACAATTATATCGTCATCTTGTTCAATAAGATTAACATGAGATTTATTGGGGTTCCTTTTACTAGCGGGAGAAAAAACCTTCGGGACAAAATCTAGCCGAGTGACCCGGTTTACCACATGTAAAACAATTTCCCTTAAATTCCCGTTTACCTTCACCTTTAGAATCTCCCTTGACATCCCGTTTGAAGGTATTCTGGTTTCTAGTTCCATGAACTTGATTAGAAGACTTGTTACCCCGTTTTTGACCCTTGTAATGGTTCTTAGACTCGGTCAGGTTAGCCATGGAAGAAGAGTGTTCGACTTATTTACCTAAAGTCTGTATACGGTTTTGTTCCTCAATCTTTATATGAGACACTAGTTCTAAAAGGGTAAAGTCCTTTTGTTTGTGTTTCATACTACGAACATAGTTTTCCCAAGACACCGGAAGTTTATCTAATAAACAATTAGCTTGAAAAACCTCACAGATTTTCATACCTTCTGCCATTACCTCTGCACATAGATTTTCGTATTCATGAACTTGATCTAAGATGGGTTTCTCATCGACTAGCTTGAAGTTTAACCAACGACTGCAAGCATACTTTTTCGTTCCATAATCATCAGAACCATACTTGGTTTTGAGAGCATCCCAAATATCAGTAGCCTTCTTAAACTTACCGACTTTTCTGGAGCCTCAGATTTAGTAAGAGTATAAACGACCCCCCAATTGAGTTAGAAAAAATTCCATTTTATCTGACCACATCCGATAATTTTTTCCATCAAAAAGTTCTAATCTGGACATGTCGGGTATGAATGGGTTATGAACAATAGCAGTAGGAACGGAAGTGAAAACAGGAGGAGGAGAGGAAGGAACAGCATTAACAGGACTACCAACCATGATGAAAAACGAAATGTAAATCAACTTTAGATTGTTATAAAGGTAGTAGTAGAGATAAGGGGAGAAGAAGGTAAAATCTTATCTGGAACGAAACAGAGATTGTGTCGCGACAAATTGTCACTGTCCTAAAGTTGATTTATGCCCCGTCTGCTACACACGGCCTCAATAGCACTCAACTCCCAGGATTCCACAACCAAACCGTAACTTCAGTGTAGGTGAAGAACGGATGAATACAACCAAGAACGTTTGCCAACAACTTAACCGGAACAGAGATGAAGATATGAAGTATGAAGTATAAGAGTGTGAGTTGATTGTGTGATTGAAGTGAAATGAAGGGCAGTATATATAGTGGAGCAAAGGCAAGAGTTCAATGTGCAACAGTATAGTAATCAGCCTCGAAAAAGCGCACAATCAATCTCGGAAATGACAGAGGACTTGACTGATTTTGAAAGATGCTTCTGGAATAAAAAAGAAATCCGACTACTAAAAATTAACCGCAAGCGGTGCCCGAGCCCGGCCCGGCGCGCGCGCGCGCGTGTGTGGTGTACGTAGTCCTCTCTTGTACACAACTAGTAGAGCATTTTAGTGAGTCATATATAAACGCATATTAGTAGTCATAAATGATTCATGTGGGATAGTTAATATCACTAAATGAGCTTCTTTTGAAGCATTAACTCTAACAAATTGTATGTCTTACTAGAGAGCAGTCGTTTGACTCCAATTTTTATTCAAAGGTAAGGAATTGAAATAATAAGTGGGTAAGTCAAATTCCCTCTGTTCCATTCATTTGTTTATTTTTCACCATAAATATAAAAGACAAACAAATGCACGGAATGGAGAGAGAAGTGGATTGGAGGGAGTACCTAAAATCAATATCAATATATACTACTCCCTTCGATTTTTTTTTTTTATCTTCCTGATTTTCTTCATCTATTTCTATTTTGGGTCATCAACATGTGATATAAAATTACCCTTAGTCCCTTGCATTTCTCAAAAGTTAAAGGGGAAGAATAATAAAAAATCGGAGGAAGTATCAAAAAAACAACTTACTAGGGAGTAGTAATTTGTTCAAATTTTGAGGAGGAAGAGAAAAAATTCAGTAATGGAGGTTTATCATTGCCACAGATAAACTAAAGAAAGGAAGAATGGTCAATTAACTAGAAAGTTATGGTGTGAGTTGTGCTGAATCTCTAATCAATCACTACTCCATCATTCATTATATGCTTAAACACCTTTTTACTTGTCTTCCATATTCTCCCAACAAATACAATTCATTGTCTTTTTCCTTCTCTCTTCATCTCTTTCCTACCACCAACATTTGATTGATTCCACTCCAAATCCTATCAACAATTCACTAGCTTCCAAATTTCTGGGTTTTTGACATGCTTGATATAATGAGATGCTTGATTTCTTCCTTGACTTTGAAGATCTAGCCTAGCCTTGGATTATTTATTCTGGTATTTATCAATCCATTCATTGCTCTCTCTTTAGATTCTTCTTCTTTGGTTCAAAGTTCAAATTCTTGGTTAAGGGGGTATCAAAGTTTGCATCTTTTTTGTTATCATGGGTTCAATGGAAAAGGGTTCTGTGCATTACTGCTGTGTAGCAAAAGGGGGTACAATTCTACAATCATATGATAATAATAATGGTAAACTTAGTAATGTGGGAGACCTAGAAACTGAAAAGTTGGCTGCTTTATGCTTGGAGAATGTTCCTCAATACCATAGATGGTATTCTCAAACTATGAATAAGATGACTTATTGCTGTTTGATGGAAGATGGGTTTGTTTATCTTGCAATTGCTGAACATGGTCTTCGAAATCAACCCCTGATCAGGTTCCTAGAACATTACAGGGATGAGTTTAAGAAGCTTTCTAAGAGGGGTTCTAACTCAAGGCTATCTTGGAAAGGAAAGGGAAAGGGGAAAGGAAATATGTCAAATGCTAATAACTTGCAGGAACAATTGGTTCCCATCGTTCGTCAGCTGATTACCTCCCTACAAAATGTGGGGGGTCAATCGAGCAATGGAAAACCGTCTTCATCTCCTTGTGGGAGTGGTTATAGGGAGGAGGTGGTGGAGGGATCCAGTTCTACTAAGGCGCCTTTGTTGGGTAACAAGGCTGGCAAACATGAGAAGCGGAGTAAAGAGCACGTCATTGCTATTGAGCTAGAACAGCAATGTTGTAGGTCAGCAGAGAGAGGAGGGTTAAGGGTTGATTCAGGGTCCGATGACACGGCTTCTGTTCCAATGCAGAAGGAGATGAACGCGGCTAGGAGGAGGCCGTCTTCTCAAACTGTTAAAACAAAGTGGTGTCGCTTGGTACGCTTGGTTCTTGCTGTTGATGCTCTTGTTTGCATCATTTTGCTTATAATTTGGCTGGTGATTTGTAAAGGTATTCAGTGCATTCGTTAATTACTGTTCTTTGCTACTCGAGACCCCAATAGTTATTTCCATAGGAATTCAATTGAGTGAGATAGAATGTATAGTTATAGCAGAGCTGCTAATTTGTTTTAGAAGAAACTCAATTTTAATGTTATGCAGAGCTCCATCATTACAATTCTTACTCTCAAGTATACAAACTAGTACTCTATTAGCACTAAAGTGAACGGAATTGGGGTTAAGTCTCGGCCACAATGCCACACCTAGATCTTCTTTGATAAGTTGAAACAGATCGGTTGGAGTGTCGAATTATATCAGTTGCTGTAATTGTTTTGCACACTGGTTCGCTTCTCTGTATACATGAGTGACCCGTATGTTCCAATTTTCGTCCTCCATAAGCGCTTTGCAAACATTTATCATATGGGAGTGAGGATTTGGAACATCATTCACCTTATTCAGGAGTTGCACTAACACACGGGAATCAGTTTGGACAACTAATCTTTGGAAAACCCTCCCCTGGCCACAAGGAGTCCTCTCCTAATAAGCGTCATAATTCTGCTCTAGTGACTGGCACACCATAGTTCCTGCGCCTGCATTGCCCGGGTTTCCCTACGATGACTCATCTCTATTAAGTGTGATCCACTCTCTAGTTGCTCAGACGCAAAAGGCTTACCCATTTGTACCGCTCTTTGAACCTCATTGATTTTATTTGATAGGAATGCATCACCATTTTCCGGAATTTCATATTCCCTTTCAAATATTCGACTATTCCTCCGTTTTTTTGTGAGCGCATCTCCCATGGTATAGCAATAGTCAGTCGGTCTTACGTAGTACCCTCATCACTGAGAGACTTTTTTCGATAATTATTCTCTTTATTTGGGTTTGTTTAGTCATTTCAATTATTCTGTTTCTCCTCTTGCCCTCAAATTTCTTGTCCCTCACCCTCAGGCTTGAACTTTTCCCACTAATCTACTGTATGCAGCTAGACCATCACCACATTACTGTATCCATAACTCACCATTAACCACCACCACCACTATATTCATCACCACAAATACGGATGGAATTAGGGTCAAAAGACGCGTCAAGAATGAATTTTGTTGCCTATCTATAACATGATTCTAACTAATTTTATCGTAACGGAGTAGTATTTACTCCGTTGAACGTTGTTGAGAGCAAATAAAACGCCCACTCACCAACTCGTTTTTCTCAACTCCTCCATGAATTAAAAGAATTAATAGCATCCAGGTGTCTTGCATTGAGCAATTCTAGGTTGACAAGTGCCCCTACGTAGCCGGATACGTAGATGGCTTTTGCACTTTCACGTAATAGTAATCTGATTTTTTATATAAATAATTCTCGTTTTGAGAAGTACGCTTCCATCTTAAATATCTCTTAAAATTATCGATTAAACAATATCAAATGTGTACTTATATGAAAGTAATTTTCATGACAAAGTTAATGATATACTCTGTAACATTTACTCTCTCTATTCAAATCCAAAATACACATTTTTTTTGACACTATTTATAACTAAAGAGAATTTTCAATATTCTTGACAATCTATAAGACAAAATATAGTCATGTGAGATATTGTTTGATTCATTTTTATGAGTAGGTGAAGAATATCAATTTTTTTATGATTTTTGCTAATGTAAAATGAAAGATATCAACAGTGCAAAATGTGCTCGACAAATGTGCAAAAGAGAAATGTGTAGTTTGAATTTGAAGGCAGGGAGCAGGATTTTTTGTTCAAATTACATCGAAAGTTAAAGGTTTATCTCGTTAAATGAAAACTACTTATAAAAATCGAAGAAAGTATTAAAAGCAAGAAGGTAGCTAGCTAGGGATGGAGTAATAATAAATAAACTCCCCAGAAAAATTAAAAGGGCATGCACTGCATGGTTTCACATGATCGAAATGGATGAGTTGGTGCCACGATAATGCCGCCATGCAACGGTGTCCCATATCGTTTGACAAGTGTCCCTCATTTTTTGGGTTACTGTGTATTTTAGTCATCCCATACGGTACGTATAAGAACAAGGACGGTAACTCACAAACATTCTTACATTATTCCATCAACAACACACATAACATCTGAATTCAACTAGCTACATACGTTATTATTAGAGTCTTAAATTACTACCCTCTTTATTTGATCAACAACACCATCAACATCAACAAACAATAATACTCATCAATTAGCAAAGACGTATAAGTAGGTAGATTATTATGGCATGGTCACCTCAAAATGCGATCGAAGCTTACTTGCAAACTCTACATATGGTAATCTTTCAAACCTCTTTCTATTCCGTCATTTTTGTGATAACTTATAAATACATATACCATCACTTCAAGAAGATATAATACGGTAAATTATTGGTGGAACAGAGTATGCGTCTTAAAGTTTAAAATGGATTAAATATTAGCTCATAGAGTATACTTTTGTAAAGACAAAATACTCCATATTTGACATTTGAGAGACAATTTTCCCTTTGCCTCCCCTTATGATTTACTACCGATAGTCTCTTCACATACCAAGAATTTTTCATTACAAAAAGTTTGGTTACTCCCTAACTATTTGAAGTATGTTGCAGCAGTGTAAAGCAAAAAAGATGAGTAATAATGGCAGCAAAAAAGCAGCAGTAGAAGATGAAGAAAAACAAGTGTACATTGAACCAGAAGGGTTAGAGTTAATTTCAGCATTAGCAGCCGGAAACCAAGCCAAAGTGATAGTACACGTTACAACTTTGAAGCAGGGAGGGTGTTATTATACACCTTTGACTATTGCACTTGCCGTGGCAGCCAAGCAAACGGGTGGTAAACTCATTTGCATTCTACCAACAACCCAAGACGACAACAACAATAATAATAACAACCTATCATTGTTACCTAAGGCGACAGATGTGGTTGAATTTAGGGTGGGAGATCCGTGTGAGAAGATCAGAGATCTTCGGAATGTGGATTTTGTTGTGACGGAGTTTGGTTTCGAGCTGAAGTCGATTCATCTTAATCCGAAAGGAGCGATTGTGGTTGCCAACAATGTTGTGCATAGGGAGCAAGGAGTGGCCTTTGTTGATCAGGTTTTAGGGTGGTTAGGGGGTAAGAGAGGGGTTCAAGTTGAATCGTCTGTTACTACTATACCTTTGGGATCCACCAGAGTTCAAGTGATTATCAGGATTAAATCTTTAATATCTGTAGTGTGTAATAATAATAATAATAATAATAATAATAATAAGCCACAAAGTAGAAGACATAAGAGATTTCTTATCACTTTCGATGGATGAAGCTCCACCACGTTACCTTTTGCTCTCTTTTCTACTGTTTGGACCCCTACTTCTACTTGTCTTATGAATTATGTATAGCTGGAGGATACTCATTGGCGGATCCAAGTCAAAGACTCTACGGTCCCCAAGTCAAAGACTAAGTAATAAGAAGTACTCGTACTCCACTCGTAAATCCTACGAGTAGTAATTTTGTGTCATGCATTTTTAAAGAAATAAAAATAATTACGGTTAGTTTATATGGAAATATAAGCCAATAGCCTTGTTCGATTGGGTTGCAGAATGGATATTAAATTCTAGAAAATTTAACCGTTAATATTATTTCCCTATTTCGTACTATTTTCATTCAAAATTTATAAGTTGGTTTCACATTAATGTAAAAAATTTTACATTACTAATTTGGTAACTTATTTTAGGGTCCTGTTTTTCCTAACGAGCTCTTACTCAATCCTAATGATATTTTACCGTTTTATCATTGTCATTTCATCCCACCTAGTTTAGTTCTATGTTTTTCTCTCTACAAATTCTCAGACCCTAACCACCCATAAATACGAAATAGAAACCGTTCGAGATTGGCGGGGTCGGTGGGTGAGTGCAGTTTGGGGCTGGGCCGCAAGGCCTTGGTGAGGGTCGTCAGAGTAGTGGGATTGCTGGGACGGTCTGGGCGGAGGGTGGTGGGTGGGGATCGGATGGGTGAAGGGAAGTTAGGGTGGTGAGTGGGGATCGGATGGGTGGTGGGTAGTACGTGAGGGTGGTGGATGGGTGAGTATTAATTCTATGTAATTGATTGATGCATATTGAATATGAGAATGATTTGATTTAATTGCTGTAAAAGTAATGTTTACAATAGAGAAGTTAGGTATATATAGTTGAGGTGAGTTGTAACCACCTAACAACTTCTAACTAACCATCTCTAACTAACCAGTTATGTAGTTATTTATGTAACTTATATCATCATTCCCCCCTTAACTCCTCAAGGATGAACACCAAGCCAAGCTTGGAAGAGAGAAAATTATGCTGATCTGCACCTAACACTTTTGTCATAATATCGGCTAGTTGTAACCCAGATCGCACATGCTGAGTAAGAAGGAAACCTTCCTGTTGCCTTTCCTTAACATAGTGGCAGTCTATGTTTAGGTGCTTGGTACGCTCGTGGAAGACGGGGTTGTGAGCAATATGTTGTGCGGCCTTGTTGTCACAGTACAAGGGAATCGGTTGGGGGACATTGATTCTCAGATCTCGCAAGATGTTATTGAGCCACACCATCTCAGAGCTCGTGTATGACATGCTTCGATACTCAGACTCAGCAGTGTTCTTGCTAACTGTTCTTTGCTTTTTTGTTTTCCAAGAAATCAGTGACTATCCTAAGAACATACAGTACCCACTCAGTGATCTACATGTGGATGCACACGATCCCCAATCTGCATCACTGTAAGCAGATAGAGATAGGTCTGATGAAACAGGATAGAACAAGCCCGTGTTTATTGATCCTTTAAGGTATTTGAGGACATGAATTGCTGCTTGAAGATGAGGAACTCAAGGTTGTGAAAGAAATTGACTGAGATGTTGTACAGAATAAGAAAGAGCAGGTCTTGAAGAATTGAGATAAAGTAATCTTCCAACCAAGCGTCTGTACTGTTCAGGGTCTGTGAGCAGTCCACCATTATCAGTAGATAACTTCATAGTTCGTTGCATTGGAAAAGTAGCAGGAGTACAGTTCTCCATACGCATATCTTTTAGGATGTCGATAATATATTTGCGTTGATTGATTAGGATTCCAGTATCATTCCTTGAGATTTCAAGTCCAAGGAAGTACCTAAGCTGTCCTAAATCTTTGATTGAAAATGCAGCATCCAAGCTTTGCTTACTTGAATGATTTCACTCTCCAAGTTACCTGATAGAATCACATAACATCATCTACATACACTAATGCAACTGTGAACGCATTAGTGGATGGCAGATATCTAGTGTAAAGGGAGTAGTCTTGTTTTGACTGAACAAAGCCAATGAGTCGCAGATGTTTAGTTAATTCTATATTCCACTACCGTGAAGCTTGCTTCAACCCGTAGAGCGATCTTTTTAGTTTGTATACTTTACCCTTAGGAATAGAATACCCTTCAGGAGGCGACATGTACACAAGTTCATCCAAATACCCATGTAAAAATGCGTTGTTAATGTCTAACTGATGCAATGACCAACCTTGAGCTGCAGCAACTGCTATCAACGTTCTGACAGTTGTAAACTTAGCAACTGGAGAGAAAGTATCTGTATAGTCTTTGTCTTTAATCTGATTAGACCCTTTCGCAACCAACCGTGCCTTGAAACGCTCAACTGATCCATCTGCGTTATACTTAATCTTGAATATCCATTTGCACCCAATTGGTTTATGACCATCAGGTAGATCAACAATTTCCCAGGTCTGATTATTTTCTAATGCCTGGACTTCTTTATGCATTGCATCCACCCATCTGGAGTCATGTATCGCCTGTTTATATGTATAAGGCTCATGCTCCTTGATGACATTTGCCAAGCTAGCTATATAACCAGAATCAAACTCTCGAAGATCATGGAGAATTGCAGCATGAAATGCATCAGAAGCAGACGTCGAGGGGGTTGGATTGACTAGCAAAGTGACTTTGCAATGATATGGATTCAGTTTTACAGAGACCTGTCTTTGCCTAGTTGATCTTCTGACTTCAGGAACATCTATCTGCAGGAATCTCTTCTGAACATGCAGTACCCTCAAAAGAACTAGGACTACTACCAGGCGCAGATCCATATGGATCACTACTTACTGAATCATTCACAGTATGAATATTATCCTCATTACTATGCACAGACGAGTCAGACAGCACAAGATCATTGTTCGTGTGATTATTGTTCGTGTGATTATTTTCAAGGATAGGAAACAATTTAGTGGATGCAGCAGGATTAACTACATCTAAGTGGTAACCAGATTCAGGACAATCACATACATGATGTTGCGACTTATAATGAAATTCATTTTCTTTGAAAATGACATCCCTGCTAACAAACACCTTCTTGGTATCAACATCATACAACCTGTATCCTTTTTGTGTACCAGAATATCCCACAAAGACACACTTTCTAGCTCTATTTCCAAACTTATCTTTGAATGTGGGAGGCATAGTGGCATAACAAGTTGAACCAAAAACCCTTAAATCGTTATAAGGTGGGTGTTTCTGGAGCAAAATAAAATAGGGTGTTTGCCATCCCAACACTGGTGAAGGCATCATATTTATTAGATGTGGTGCAGTGAGAATGCAATCCCCCAAAAAACGAATAGGCAAGCCATGATTGTATTCTCAAGGCCCTAGCTACTTCAAGCAGATGCCTATGCTTACGCTCAACGCTTCCATTCTGTTGGGGTCTTCCCACAATACTGGTTTCATGTTTGATTCCTTTACCAGCAAACAACGACTTACAGGCATGATATAAGAACTCAGTCCCATTATCAGTTCGAATTATCTTTAACTTAGCATTAAATTGAGTCTCAACTAAAGATAAAAACTACTAATCAAATTGTGAACTTGGTCTTTTGATTGAAAGAGAATAGTCCAAGTATTTCTGGAGTGATCATCAAGAATTTTCAGAAAATATCGAGCACCAGACATACAAGGAACTTTATATGGTCCCCAAACATCCATATGAAGCAATTCAAAACAATAACTGGCATAAGAAGTGCTTTCTTTAAACGGCAATTTGTGATGTTTAGCCAAAATGCATGTATCACAAGATTTGTCTATTACAGATTTATCAAACCCTTCAATGTGTCAAATTTTATCAAGAGATACATGACCAAGCCTCATATAAAGCAATTCTGAGTTGATGTTATTTACAGAACAAACTTTTGATGAATTAATGGCTTTAACTACTTTATTAACTATGTCCTGGTATTGATTAGGTTGCAGCCTGTAAAGACCTCCTACTCTCTTTCCTGATGCAACGCACTGTTTACTTGAAGGGTCCTAAAACGTACATTGACAGGAAGAAAACAGAGCATGTAGGCAATCATGGTCAATCAATTTGGACACAGACAGTAGATTTTGTCTAAAATCAGGAATGTAAAACACATCATGAAGTAAGACTTTGTCTGTAATTCTAACATCACCTATCAGATTTACTTGCTTGGTATTTCCATCTGGTAACCCTATTGTTATAGGAGATCTCAAAGTCTTAACATTATGCATCAAATTCAGGTCAAACGTCATATGATCCGAAGCACCGGTGTCTACTATCCAATCATATGCAGTATACTTATTTGTTCGAACATTACCACACGAAATCATACCTGCAAGATTAGATCTACCAGCTGTATCAAAGTGTGAGCCTCCAGTCATATCCACATGGTTAACCACTGACCTTCCATCTGAAATACGCTGCATCACCTGATCCACAACTGACGTAACTAGACCATCCAGCAAGTTAGCATCCATAGAAAGACTTTGAGACTAATGTAGATTCTGATCATCCAGGGGAGTGTACTCAGTAACGTTATCAACATTATTTGCTGACTTCTTGAAATTAGTACTACCACCATTTGCTTTCCCCTTGTTCTTTGATTTCTTTCCTGATGGAAACCCAATTAAGTGATAGCATGTATCACTTTTGTGACCGTTCTTTCTACAATGAGTGCATACTTTCAACCTATAACAACCTTTAATGTTATGGTTATCTTTCTTACAATGAGTACAAAATTTTCCTGTTGATTTTGAAGATTCTCCACCCTCTCCTTGCCTTCTGTTTCCAGCCTGATACGAAGCATAAACTGCTGCTTCAGTTACAGCATCAACATGCTCAGTAATCTGTTTTTGTCTTTCCACCTTTTGAAGCATTCCCAACGCCTTGTTTATGGTAGGTAAAGTATCCATTGAAAGAATCTGAGTACGAATGCTGTCATAGTTGTTGTTCAGACGCATTAGAAACTGAATAAGCTTCGAATTGCTTTCTCTTTCAGTCACTCGCTTCATCAAACTGCAAGTGCAAGCATTTATATTTCCACATGAACATTGAGGCACAGGGTCCAAAGCTTCAAGATTTTCCCAATAAGCCTTCATCTTGCCATAGTAATCTACTAATGGCATATTTCCTTGACTTATATCACCAAGATCTTTCCGTAGTTGATATATTTCAATTGCATTGGCTACACCATAGCGTTCAATCAACGCATCCCACAGCCCTTTTGCAGTCCTCACATATTTCATGTTTTTCCTTATTGATTTATCTAAGGAATTTAGGATCCACTTAAGCACCATTAGATCACACCTTATCCATTGATGAAACTTCTTGTCCCCTACTGCAGGCCTTACACTGGATCCATCAATGAAGCCTTCTTTATTCTTTAATGCTAAAGCCATAACCACATCCTGTTTCCACCCAATAAAATCGTGACCATCAAACTAGTAGGCTACAATTTGAGAGAATGGTTGGTCTAATGCAGATAAGTACAACGGATCATCGAAGTAATCATATGAACTCTGATCGCCCGCCATTGTTGTATGATGATTTCAAGAAGAAAGAAACTACTGTATTAATCTGAAAAACAGAGAAGATTTATCGACTTATCTTTAGACGACGAAGATTGCTACCAAAATCGTAGTTGGCGCTCTGATACCATATTAATTCTATGTAATTGATGCAAATTGAATATGAGAATGATTTGATTTAATTGTTGTAAAAGTAATGTTTACAATAGAGAAGTTAGGTATATATAGTTGAGATGAGTTGTAACCACCTAACAACTTCTAACTAACCACCTCTAACTAACCAACTATGTAGTTAGTTATGTAACTTATATCATCAGTGAGGCCTGAGGGTTGGTCGTAAGTATGATTTGCTTTTTTAAAAAAATTCCTTAGTTTATTTTATTTTTTAAGATTTTTTTCTCAAAGTAATTTTTTCTATATTTTTATATTATGAATTATATTTTTTTTTATAATGTATAAACCATAAATATTTATGCCTAAAAAACTATTCATATAATAATAATATAATAATAAAGTAAAAAATAATAAAGTACTCCATAAATAAGTAATCGATAATTGAGTTACGTCATCGATAATTTAATTAAAATTCACAATCGAATTCGGAACCGTTGATTGATTATGTAAATTGAAAAAACGATGAGAAACGTGATTGAATATTAGTATAAAAGCTAAAACTTAATAGATTAATGATAGATTCATTGTATATACATTCCCCTTGTTATTCTAGCATAGTTCTTTGTACTATATGTCTAGTTCTTTGTAGTCGTATTTATGTTCTCTTTGTACCTAGGTCTCTAGGAAGTAGATGAGAGTCTCTTAGTATTGTATAAATAGTAGATTCGTTTTATGAAATAGACAAGCAGAATCATATTCCTTTATGGTATCAGAGCATACCTACTATTAAAAAAAATTACAAGAAGAAGACAAACGTATCTGCTTCCTTTTTCTTCTTTTCCTGCTGTCTTCTTCCTCTTGCCTTCTTTTCCCCTTGTTATTTCCCTTACCCAACAATGGCAACCTTTTCTTCCGACAAGACCAAATTCACACCTCCCCTTGTCTCGGTCACCAGCACAGAGGGAGGTCACTCGTGGAACTTCGGCCAGCAGTACCCACCTCCGTCAACCGTGCCACCTTCAACCGGTTACTGGGTATGGATTCCGATCACTTCTACCGGGTCGTGGCCACCATATTCCTACTCTACTCAACCTGGTGGTCCCTTTTCTAACCCTAGTCCAGGAGTTCTTTGCTCAAGACCCAAACAAGCTTTTCTAGCACAATCTTCTATTTATTCTCCCCAAGTGCAGGCCCATTATCCACCCGAACTTGCTGCGGTAGTTCAATCGGTCTCTCTCCCGAAATCCGATAATGAATGGTATATGGATACCGAAGCATCTGCTCATATGACCCATGACTCAGGTACCCTTTGTTCCTATTTTAATTTGAGCACTTCTCGTGATATAATTGTCGGTAATGGTAATCGTATTCCAATTAAAGGTCTCGGTCACACTATTTTATCCCGTCCCCTTCCCCCTTTAAAACTTAATAACGTTTTTCATGCCCCGGACATCGTTAAAAACCTTGTGTCGGTATGAAAATTTACCACTGATAATAATGTTTCTGTGGAATTTGACCTGTTTGGTTTCAATGTGAAGGACCTTCGGACGGGGACCCGTCTTATGAGATGCAATAGCAACGGTGACCTTTATCCTCTCTCTGCTCTCAAAACCAACAATAGTGACGCACCCCACACATTCCTAGCTCTCTCCGCCATGTCCCCGGATCTTTGGCACTCACGTCTCGGACATCCGGGACCATCTATTTTAAATAACTTACGTACTACTCATGCTATATTTCTTGCAATAAATTACCGCGCTCCAAATTTTGTCATGCTTGTGAACTCGGTAAACATACTCGACTTCCTTTCTTTCCGTCTAATAATTCTACCGTCTCACCTTTTGATATCGTTCATAGTGACCTATAGACATCCCCCGTTCTTAGTAATCTTCAACATCGATACTATCTCTTATTCTTAGATGATTATACTAATTTTTTATGGACTTTTCCGCTTAAAAATAAGGCCCAAATTTTTAACCTCTTCACTCAATTTCATAATCTCCCATTCTTCAAGCTTTAGCAGACGGAACAAAACTGCTTTTTAAAGAAAACCTTCTTCCATCTAGAGGGGATACGCGTTTATTTACTATTGGACCCTCTATAGCCGTCATATCAATTCTACTAAGTTATTTAGTAATTCCTTTTGGGTATCACCTTGTTCTAGCCGATCTCGGTATAGGTGTTTTTTTATGGATCACTATTTCAAGTATTGCTCCAATTGGACTTCTTATGGCAGGATATGGATCAAACAAATAAATATTCCTTTTTAGGTTGTCTACGAGTTGCTGCTCAATCAATTAGTTATGAAACTGTATAGAGGGGTAAAATAAAAAAAATTAGAAAAATTCATTAGGATTGAATAAACGCTAGTTAGGGCATGTACAATATAATAGAGAGAAATTAATCTCCTCTTAGCCCTCTCTCTCCTCTAAGAGGATGTCCTCTCCATTGTAGCTTCTTCCTTCTTCATCCTCTTGCTAAGAGGATTACCTCTTCTTCCTTTAATTTTAGAGGAAAAACAATCTTGGCCCTTGTGCTAGGTTCTTACTCAATTGGCCAAAATTATATACTCCGTAGTATTCTTGGTATATATCCTATTCTTAGTAGGAGATATCATTTTTATTTTTATCTTTTATAAAAATTGGAAACAAATTTTATTTTGTATATTTTCATTTTCATTTTTTTTTAATCTTTGGCTCCCTCCAATTTTTATTTATTGCCCCATTTTATATGTATAAGGTATATTTTACTAAAATGGGACGATAAAAAAATCACATAAATTTGATATTGCATGCGTTGTAGCATTGTACGTAAGTGAGTATGGGTAAATTTAGGGAACATTTAGCTGTAGTAAGTGACCATGCGTTGTAGTAAATTTGATTGAATTATGAAAACAATATAAGTGAATTATGAAAACAATATGAAAACAATATAAATTTGTACTAGATGTTAAGGATATTATTTCCTAATATTCTCTTGATTCTCTCTAATCAATTAGTATCACTTGTAATATCAATTTACTGTAATCACCAATCAATCCTCTGATTGCTATCTTTGTATTTATGTTAGGATTAAATATAATTAGCCTAATTGTCTTTGTGTCCTTGTATAGTCGAGATCCCAACTTGTATTTAAAGCCAATGTATCAATCACATTAAATACAATTTATACAAACTTTACATGGTATAAAGAGCAATTGATCCATCCCACTAAATATCAAACCCGAGTCTTGTGTTTTTTTTTCGAGTCAACCACCATCCGTCATTTCCATGGCAAACAACGGTTTCCAAGTCCCTAACTCCGATGAACCCACAAAACCACTATCCGCCATTATCTTCCCTAGTTGCCTCAAACTCAAAGACACTCTCACCTACAAACAATGGAGCTTTCAAATTCGAGCCAATTTGAATGGCCACCAACTTTTTCAATATCTCGACGGCACCCTCCCCGTCCCACCCACCACCATCACCACACCCGCCACTAAGGAGGGCGCCGACCCCATCATCACCCCTAACCCCGCCTACACCACTTGGTACCGCCAAGATCAATTTATCCTCTCCGCCCTAACCGGCACCCTATCCAAAACTGTCGCCCCTTTCATTGAGCACACCACCACCCCTCACGAGGCGTGGACTTTCCTCTCCCGAACCTTTGCCAACAAATCCCGAGGGAGGAAACTCCAACTCAAATCCCGTCTCAACAACCTCAAACTCGGTGAAGGGACCATCACCGAATTTATGCGCCAAATCAAAAGCATTACCGATGACATTGCTCAACTTGATCGTCCCATGGACATCGAGGACATCCTAGCCGCCATTTTTGAGGGTCTTGACCACTCAAAATATGGCTCCGTCATCGAAGCCGTCAAGGCTCGTGACACTCCCATTTCCTTCGAAGATCTTCACGAGAAATTAATTCAACATGAAGTCATCGTTAACCAAGACAAAAACAAACCCGACACCCCGACACACTTCCCCCCTTCGGCCAACCCGACCCACAATCGCCTCACATACACCCGCCCATCCTACTCTCCCCGTCCCAACAACTACAACCCCAATACCGACTACAAACCTCCCTCCGGCTCTGAGGTGAGAAACAATCCATACAAAGGTTGTTGTCACTATTGTGATATCAAAAGACATGTCGCCTCCGAATGCCGCAAACTCAAACAAGACTACCCCATGATTGTTTTCCCTACCCGTCGCCCCAACTACAACCGACCCCACGCCAATTCGGCATCCTTTGGACCCAACCCCACCTCCGACCCGTGGTTCATTGACACAGGTGCCTCCCACCACATCACCCACGATCTCAATACTCTAGCCCTCCACAACCCTTATGATGGCCCCGACGACCTTGTCATAGGTGACGGCTCCGCTCTCCCGATTACTCACATAGGTTCATTTAAAATCTCCTCTTCTCACTCTACACTTATTTTTAATCACGTCCTTTGCGTTCTTACTATCTCTCGTAATCTATTTTCCGTTCCTCAATTTTGTAAAGATAACAATGCTATAGCTATATTCTCACACGATTCTTTTCTTATTAAGGCACGTCAAACGGCCACGGTTCTTCTCCAAGGGCCACTTAAACAAGGAGCATATGAATGGAGGTCCGGTTCCCGTGCTCACGCCGCCCTCCTCTCCACCGTTCCCGATCCCATGTGGCACCATCACCTTGGCCACCCATCTAATAAAATTATGTCGCTTTTAAATTCCCAACTTAATTTACGTATTTCTGATTCCTCGTTTTGTACCCCATGCTTATTAAATAAAAGTCATAAACTCCCTTTTGGCACTAATACATTAGCCTCCACCGCTCCACTCGATTTAATTTTTTCCGACTTATGGACCTCTCCCGTCTACTCCAACGAATCCCATAAATATTACGTAATTTTTGTGGATCACTTCACACACTATATTTGGCTATATCCAATTAAACGTAAATCCGATACGGTTACCATTTTCACTCAATTTCGTGCAATAATTGAAAAATACTTTGAACACCCTATTAAACGATTCTACTCCGACAACGGAAGTGAATTCATTAAGTTCACAAATCAACTCCTCAACTCCGGTATCTCTCACCTAACATCTCCACCACACACACCCGAGCATAACGGGTTTGCGGAACGTCGTCACCATCACATAGTCGAAACGGGTCTCTCCCTCCTTACCCAAGCCTCCCTTCCCACCTCTTTTTGGCCCTACGCCCTCACCACCGCCGCATATCTTATCAACCGACTACCCACCCCGACCCTCCAAAATAATTCCCCTTATTACAAATTATTTAATCAATTTCCCAATTACAATAAGTTACATAGTTTCGGATGTCTATGTTTCCCATGGCTCAAACCATACACGGCTCATAAACTCGACCCTAAATCCGCTCAATGTGTCTTTTTAGGCTACTCTAATACTCAATCCGCCTTTTATTGTCTTGACCCAATTAAAAACCGTATTTATACTTCCCGACATGTTAGATTCATCGAACATGAGTTTCCATATTCCAAATTAATAAATGCCTCTGACTCCCCATCTCAAACTAATACTTGGACCTCTTTTAATCTTCACGTGGTCCCACCTCATACTCCCACCAATCAAACTCCTACCCAAACTAATATACCACCACCCACCTCTGCCAACACCACAACCGCACCTCTACATACCTCTGCCGACTCCCCTCCGCCCTCAACCTCCCCTTCCGCCACTACTTCCTCCTCCCCTATCACCTCCTCGTCAACCCCACACATCACGACCACCGCTCCTGTCACTCCCGCCTCCTCTGCCGCCCCTCTACCACCACCGCCTACCCAGCCCACCCATCACCATAACACTCGTCTCTCCAATAATATCACCCGACCTAACCCCCGCTACCCTGAACCCACCTGGAAATCTTCCTATGCGGCCTCCCTCTCCACTCCCTATGTCACACCCACCACCATCAAACAAGCACTAGTGGACCCTAATTGGCGGGCCGCTATGCAATCAGAACTTGAAGCCCTTACCCGAAACCACACGTGGACACTCGTCCCACCTCACCAAGCCCAAAATATCGTTGGTTGTAAATGGATATTCCGGATCAAATATAACCTGGATGGCTCGTTAAAACAATACAAGGCTCGGCTCGTCGCAAAAGGATTTAATCAGCGTCCCGGTATTGATTATTCTGAAACTTTCAGTCCCGTAATTAAACCTACCACCGTTCGACTACTACTTAGTCTTGCCGTGACATCCGGCTGGATACTGCGTCAGATTGATATCATTAATGCTTTCCTCCAAGGTCATCTCGCTGATACAGTTTACATGGTACAACCCCCTGGTTTTGCAGATACTACTAACCCGACCCATGTATGCCGGCTGTCTAAAGCCATATATGGCCTCAAACAAGCCCCACGGGCCTGGTTCACCGAGTTACGCAAGTATCTAATATCTTATTGTTTCACCAACTCCGTCTCCGATTGCTCTTTATTTTGTTACTTTACTAACCAGGCTCGCTTATATGTTCTTGTATACGTTGATGATATTATAGTGACAGGTTCTTCCAACATCCTCATCGACCGCTTCATTACCGATATCTCACGCCAATTCTCCTTGAAAGATCTTGGTCCGCTCTCATATTTTCTTGGAGTTGAAGTCACTCTCACTACTAGAGGTATTCATTTAAATCAATTCAATTAAGTATATATCCGACATACTACATAAGCACGATATGGCGGTAAGTAAACCGGCCATTACACCTATGTCCACTGAACATCCTCTCGTCAACCGACCCGACGACCCTGTCCGAGACGAAAGCACCTATCGAGCCATTGTAGGCAGTCTACAATACCTATCCTTAACAAGGCCCGACGTCGCATACTCCGTTAACAAGCTTGCTCAATATTTATCTCATCCTACTGATCATCATTGGACCGCCTTAAAAAGACTACTCCGATATTTACAAAGTACTATTCATCTTGGTATTCACTTAAATCGTTCCTCACCGATGACACTCCATGCCTACTGTGATGCAAACTTTGCCCGGGATAAATCCAATTACATCTCCACCGAGGATTATATTGTATTTATCGGGTCCAATCCCATCTCTTGGTCCTCCAAGAAACAACGTGGCCTCTCCCGCTCCACCACGGAGGCCGAATTCCGAGCCGTGGCAGACACAACCGCGGAACTAATCTGGCTCAAGGGTCTCCTGATCGAAATTAAACTCCCAATATCCGCTACACCCGCTATCTACTGTGACAACCTAAGTGCTACTAATTATTCCGCTAATCCAGTTTTTCATTCCCGCATGAAGCATGTCGCCTTATCATTTCACTTCGTTCGAGAATATGTTCAACTTGGTCAAATACGAGTCCAGCACATCAATGGCACGGACCAATTGTCCGACAATCTAACAAAGCCTCTTGCTCATCCTCGCTTCGTCGACTTAACATCCAAGATCGGTCTTACTCTTCGAGCGACCGTCTTGAGGGAGCGTTTTAAGGATATTATTTCCTAATATCCTCATGATTCTCCCTAATCAATTAGTATCACTTGTAATATCAATTTACTGTAATCACCAATCAATCCTCTGATTGCTACCTTTGTATTTATGTTAGGATTAGATATAATTAGCCTAATTGTCTTTGTGTCCTTGTATAGTCGAGATCCCAACTTGTATTTAAAGCCAATGTATCAATCACATTAAATACAATTTATACAAACTTTACAGTAGATTTAATTTAATTAACACATTTTTTTAAAAAATTAGTTTTAGTGAATTATGAAAACAATATAAGTAAACCAATATTAATTATCTAATTATTAAAATAATAAGAAAAGTAACCTAAGAGGATCCTCTCTATTGTGAGAGAAAAATTGAAGGGAAGAGGAAGAAAAGTAAATAGTGAAAAAATATAGTAGTGGAAAGAGATTATGAGGTGTCAAAAAAAAAATACTCCCTCCATCCCAAAGAGATGTTCCCATTTGATATGGGCACATCTCTTAAGGAATAATATAATATATTACATGTGGGTCCAATAATTAGAGAAAATATTATAAATAAAAGCAAGTGGGGTCAATTCTGTTAGAAATAATGCAAAGACAATATGTTGACTATTGTTGCATCGTAAGGGTATCTTCCATTAAGTAGCATATTGACACCAATTTTCATGATGGTTATGAATATCATTATTTTCACAATAATGACAATTCATTTCCTATCATAAAGTGACTTTGGATACCTTTTGAGATTAGTCTCATATGACACTTATTATATAAGTATGAGAATGATAAGACATATGTGCACCAACATCAAATGTCATCATCCAAATCTCTTTGATAAATTCTGAGTATACCATCGAGTTCAAACTCCTAATGGTTGAGTACACAACCTTTTGGGAGTGTTGTGTGACCTTGGGGGACGACGCCCATTCCGATTTGTACCGTAGTCGGGACAATTTCGTTTCTCATTCAGTGGCCTTCATACCACGACACAACAACGCATATTCTCTAGTTATATATCGCCCCTATAGTGACCCTATATTTCCAACAATTGAGAAACGAAATTATGTCACTATTATTGTGGTTGTGTTCATCACTTGTCATTGAAATTGTTTCAATTGGCTATCTTGTTTCGTTGGTAAGATTCATCTCGTTGAGGGTGAGACAACAATTCGGTATTATGGCAATAACTCCGTCTCTAGACCTCCGATTGGAACGTGTAATATGGCGTTGGAAAGCTAAGAAGAAGGGCTACAACTCTTTAGTTGAAGTCGTGAGCTGATTCTGTCATTTACCCTTTGAAAAACGGGACATAATGTCGTGGTAGTATGCTAAAAGTTTTTGAAGGTTTATGAGTAGATGGTATTATCTTATTTTATTATCAATATTCATCCTTGAGAATGAGGTATGGTATCTATCAGATTAGTTCTTGTCTTCTTGTGATTCATGATGATAAAATAATTACGTTTGGTAGATGAGTATCATTTATCGTCATTGATTGGAAGATAAATTATCTGATAAGAGTAGGATGTTATGTTGTTTCTAAACATATGTTGAATGTGTTAGTCTCAATATTTCATGATGGATGATGAATTTGCACACTTGTTTGTATTAGCATACAACTAAAAGGTGAATGTTTTTCTGTGTTTATGGAGAATATTATATGCCTACGATCAAAATAATTAATGTGACTATTAGTGGAGTAATAATTACGTAATTATTAATGATTTTTGTGCAAATTATGTTGTCTTGGAAGATGACAATGTGGAGATTATATGCTTTTATGAGTAATGAGAGCAATATTTGGATTTATTATATAGCCGTTATAAATTTATTATATAGCCGTTATAAATTTATTCTATGCACTTAATATATATGATATTTAATATTATTCATTAATCAATTTAAGAACATTATGTATGTTTTGCTTGAGAAAATTGAATATGTATAATATATGTTGGGATTATATATTAGTGTGATTTTTCGTATCCTTATTAATGTTTTGAAAAGGCTCGTGTGTACTTATCTTGTAAATTATTTTGGATACATTTCGAAGAAGAATTTAACTTCACAGTAGAGACGCATCAATGCTCACTCGAGTAAAATAAGCTATATGTGGGGGTTAAATTTTTTATTTTTAATGACATGCATAATCTTGATCAAGTATGTATTAAATAATTGGATGAATTATTTGATAAATTACTCAAAGAATAGATTATGGAATAGATAAATTGTCAGGCATAATTATTTGATATCTAAAAGTTGGGATGATTAATGAATGAATAATTTGTACATTTTGTTTGATCGATTATGTTTGTCACTATTTCGTGGTGTGACAACATGTGGGGGAAGTCATTCAACTCATTTGATAAAATTATTCATGCATCAATGTTAGAGTTGATATCTTATAATTTGTGAAGAGTATGTATATCTCTCATTGTGGGGGAAAGTGATGATCGATAGCATATTTTATACATGAATAATTGAACCAAAGGTAAGAGTTTTAATTTGTTGACTAAGCCAATAAATAATGGTTGCGTAAGGTTCATTTATTTATGTTGTACATCTGTCTTACACCACAATATATGAAATTATGATGATTGATTTTATGTGAGTAAAGGTTATATATTTTAATTTGTGGATTTGCAAAAAGAAAATATAAGTGAAACAATCATCGAGATCGTTGTTCTCTAATATAAGAATGATGATGTATATATGGTGCAATATTGAGAATTGCAACATGCATGTTGGATATTTATAAAGATGTTGGATCACAAGGTGAGACGCACAATGATCATGAGTAAGCTTTCATCTTTATAATAATTTTAGTATAAGTCTATTGAGAAGACTGTTATAATTTTATGTATTATGTATGCGTATTATTTTGCTCTTTTAACCTTACCGGGGTAATGCATGGTAATTGGGAGCTTAATATTTATTGCATAATTGTGGGGGCATCAATTGCTATGGAATGTTTGATGCTAATTTCAACTTCATATTGCTAAAAATGATGTGTAGTGAATTACACATGGATTATGCAGATTTGAGAGAGTTGAAATCATCAAATATAATTTGGTGTATTTGAAAGGTTGAGCTTGTAGCTCTTAATGGTCTTATAGCCCAAATTTGGGTGGTCCTTGTGAGACGGACTTGATGAGATCACCGTAATGATAGAGGTTGAGCATATAGCTCTTAATGGTCTTATAGCCCAAATTTGGGTGGTCCTTGTGAGACGGACTTGATGAGATCACCGTAATGATAGAGGTTGAGATATTTCTCTTAATGAATCTATATCCCTATGTTTGGGTGGTCCTGTTGTGAATGACTTGATGGATTCACCGTAGTATTGAGAGGTTGAGCTTTAGAGCTCTTAATGATTCTATAGCTCATAAGTGAGTGGGTTTTGTGAAGATATTCTTGATAGAATCACCTAAGTGAGTGTGAAGGGTTGACCTCCTTCTATGAGAGATTGAGTTATCTTTCTAGAACACTCATCAAAATCCCAAGGTTCATTTGGCCATAAATTTGTTGAATCGTATCGCGGAACTCGTGTGGAACTTAAGGTATGATATGTGTTGTGAGGATAATTCAACCGAAGTTCAATAAGGAATTCAAATCAAAAGATATTCTCTTGTTGTAAGTAAGTTGTTGACTCATTTCACTAATACGTTAATTCAAATCGAAAGATATTAACGTCTAAGTGTCAACCTTTTCATATGCTCAGAATTTTTGTTTTCGGTTTGTCATTTGCATTAGTGGGGGATTGTTAGTAATAATGCAAAGACAATATGTTGACTATTGTTGCATCGTAAGGGTATCTTCCATTAAGTAGCATATTGACACCAATTTTCATGATGGTTATGAATATCATTATTTTCATAATAATGACAATTCATTTCCTATCATAAAGTGACTTTGGATACCTTTTGAGATTAGTCTCATATGACACTTATTATATAAGTATGAGAATGATAAGACATATGTGCACCAACATCAAATGTCATCATCCAAATCTCTTTGATAAATTCTGAGTATACCATCGAGTTCAAACTCCTAATGATTGAGTACACAACCTTTTGGGAGTGTTGTGTGACCTTGGGGGACGACGCCCATTCCGATTTGTACCGTAGTCGGGGCGATTTCGTTTCTCATTCAGTGGCCTTCATACCACGACACAACAACGCATATTCTCTAGTTATATATCGCCTCTATAGTGACCCTATATTTCCAACAAATTCTACTAATATGAGTGACATTTTTGGTAAATAGGTAATGCTGATAAGGATAGTAGTGTAAAATAAACAAACCAAATAAGAAAATAAAGTAAATGAGAAGATGTTAGTGGGATTTCCCTTTTAGGAAAGTGGGAAGAAGATAGTGGGATAGAGGGAGTAGGATGAAAGAAGAAATAAGATGATGAAGATGTACCCTCCATTGTACATGGTCTTAGGAACAAGTAATTCCGTATTTTTATGGAAGAGGTATCAGTATAATCGACTCTCTTACCCGAAAGTCTGAACTTCCTCACTTTTGATTCGGGGGAATTTTGGATGGATCAGTAATACGGGCTGAATACTAGAAAATCATTATTTGGTCATATTGGCGTCATCGACGAAGTATGAAGCAAAGAGCTTCACTTAGCTCATTAAATACGCTTCACATGGGATAATGGTTTTGCTGTCTGCATACTTGCATGAGATATTGGTATCCTCTACGGTCAGCTATTAATTTTCAGCGTGTTCTCAGTTTTTTTTTTAATTAACATCGGTGGAGCACTTGAGCAGTTGAGCCCATACATAAAGGATGAAACACTCCCTTCTCGTTGAATTGATAAATGGTAAATGATACTCCCTTCATTCAAATTCACTTGTCTCATTTTTTTTGACACATTTATCGAGACGCGTTTTATACTAGCGATGTCTTTCATTTTACATCAGCAAAAATTATAAAAAATTGATATTCTTAATGTGCTCATAAAGACGAATCAAACAAAATCTCACATGACTATATTCTCACTTATAGATTGTCGAGAATATCGAAGATTCCCCTCAAGTGTGAATAGTGTCAAAAAAAATGAAATGAGACAAGTGAATTTGAATGGAGGGAGTACAAATTACTAATTACTTTACTATTTACTTTAATTAAAAAATTTAACTAGTTTTATTTTATTGTTGTTGGTTTTGTTTGATATACAAA
Source organism: Agrostemma githago (assembly GCA_958450325.1). Lineage (NCBI taxonomy): Eukaryota > Viridiplantae > Streptophyta > Magnoliopsida > Caryophyllales > Caryophyllaceae > Agrostemma > Agrostemma githago. Next base: position 66,988,392 of record OY288249.1, on the reverse strand, counting down.
AAGACAGGTAGAAGTCTTTTGGACTTCGTTCATATTATAGATCTGGATGATTTATGATACTTTGATTATGCCTTATATTAATTTACGATATTTTAATAATTATTTTTTCATACATGGTCTTAAGTGTATCGATTTAGGTTATTTACTTACGATTCCCATAGAATCAAAATGTACTCGTAATTGTTATTTTGCAAAGAAAATAAACGTTGGTGGCCAAAGGTTCATCCTTTTTTTCCTTTCAAAATAACAACTACATTAAAATAGTTAATTTCGTATTTAATTAGCTAATTACGTATAATTACTTAACTGTATTTTTATTTGTTAAATAAGTGTTTAATTACGTTAACTCGGTTAATTAGTTAATTACGTGAAATTGCATTTTTATTTGTTAAAGTCTTGAATTTTAAAGATTCAACTTAAGATTTTGGTACATTATTAGTAGATCCACACGAGTCTAGACAAGACTTACTTTATTCAAGACTAGTAGTGTGAAAATATGACATATAGCTAAGAACTCTGGTGGATGATTGGCGGATTGCTTTACTCCCGTGGAAATATGACACTCATAACTTCATAAGTCATAAACAAGGTGTATCACACTATCACAATAGATCACAAGCAGTTACTGAGTAAGACTATATAAATGCGACCCACCGTCACCGACAGAGACAAATGGCAGATCACTCTTCTTTTCTGCGTCAACTCTAACGCCATTATTACAAGAGTAATCAAATTATTCGATCCGTCACATGTTTATGATAGACGTTCTTGTTATAAATAAAAATTTGTCTTATTATACATCCTTTTCTAACTCCTACATGCACGGGGAATCTAGCTAGTAGTAGAGGGTAATACTCGCTACATCAAACATACAAAAAATGATTAAAGTTATCGTGTTTTGCTATCCCAATTCCCAAACTTCGTAAAGATGAAACATTTTTATACATAATGAGTAAATATAATGAAGTCGCTACCCCAAAATTTTAATTCGAGATTCGCCTTAGGCTACATGACATAAACATGTGAAAAATTTACTCCGCCGAATATTACTCAGTCTCATTTGCTATTTTTACATTTTCCCAACTTAATAAGATGTTAAAAATACAATAACACCATGATCCATCCTATAAATCAACAATCATGTGAAGTTTAAAACTTGGATGATGTGAGGTGAGTGCTATTTTACTGATTCCTGTAAGCATGCTTTGACCCTTGAATAACGTAGTTTCATCGTGTTTACTGTTTAGGCGTTATTTAAGTTTATTTATGTCTTTGTTGTATTATGTAATCCCTATTCTCTTAACAAAAGAGCCGACACTATAGTGTTGGGCTTGTTGGCTTTAAACTTGTTGAAGGGTGGTTTTTGTTTGTTGGTAATAAAAAAAGTTAAAAATATGTGGCTAACAGTTGTCCGTTTAAAACTCGGGAATGATTTTGTCGGATTAAGGGAAGAAAGACGACAAAAGGGACATCATGTTGGAATTTGATCGAATCCTATTCAACTTCAAGATCATTTGTTATTCGTCTCGATGAGAATTCGTCGATTCATGGCCATGACTAAAATGAATGTATAGATACTAGAGGGCACCGTCTAAAACTCTAAACAACATAGGAAACTTTGGGCCAACCCGAATCCGAATTATCCGATTCATTGGGCATAATCTAATCCGTGAGTTCCACTCTCGAGCAGCCACTGTCTCGCACGTCGCACCCTATTTAATCACACTTTCACGGCTCTCTCTCTCTCACTCCCATCGACTCACACACCCACTAACAACACTCACTCTAGTAAAATTAACCTTGAAAAAACCCAAAAAATGGCGAGAATGTCAGCTCTGTTAATGGCGGTTCTTTGCATTCTACCGGCTTTCGCCGTAGCAAGTAGACCCGTTCAAGAGAACAAGCACAAGTTCTGCGTGCGTGGTCGCGTCTACTGTGACCCTTGCCGTGCCGGGTTCGAAACCCCCGCATCTACCTACCTTGAAGGTCTCTTCTCTTCTCTTCTACTCCCTCTCACTCAATTTGTTTTTCTTCACTAGATCTGCTCATGCTAATGTTTAGATCTGTTCTTTCTGGTGTTTGATTTTAATTTTACTTGATGATGACCGCTTAGTCTTACTTTATTACTCTACTAATCCCTCTGTCCCACCAAGATTGTTCCGTTTAATTAAAATACTGCTCATAATTATTATCATTATTTTATCTTGCTTAATTGTTGTACTTTGTTTACGGATCTGAATGCTTAGATCGATTATTTTAATGTAATCCGATAATACAGGAGAAGAATGCAAATTCTGCCGTGAATCTAGAATTATTTTGATTTATTTACTTTCTGGAATGATGTTTTGGAAGGATTAGATAATCTTGAAATTGCTAATGAAATTGTGGCCTGTGAAGTAGAATGATCTATATACGGAGTATATAGGATTTGTTTGTGGGTAATCTTCAAATAGCCCATTTGTTCTTAACCTAAACTGAAATAATGTGCCCTTCACTAAGCTAAGCCGCGTTTTCATCTGCAACATGATACCAATTATTTCAAAGCTCATTTAGATCCTTTTTTCCCCTTTATTTGATTGTATGGAGTAGTATTTTACAAATGTTTTTGTGACGATAGGTGCTAAGGTGAAATTGGAATGCCGCCATAGAAACACCCAAGAAGTCCTTCTGGAGGACGTGGCAGAAACCGATGCTACTGGAACATACAAGATCTACGTCGACCAGGACCAGAAGAACAACGTGTGCGACACCATCCTGGTGAGCAGCCCACACAGCAGTTGCAAGTTGGCCGACCCTGGACGTGACCGATCCCGTGTTACCCTCACCAACAACAACGGCATTGTCTCCAGCGAACGTTATGCCAACAACATGGGTTTCCGTATGGAGCAACCCATGAGTTTCTGTGCTAAGCTCATGAAGCAATACGAGCTCACTGAAGACGAGGTTTAGATTTCCATCAAACTGTTGTACCAGTAGCAGCGCCCTCATTTCATGTTATTCATTTCATTGTAGCTGTGTTAATTATGTTGTATGCATACGATAGTCTTCCTTGAGACGGGAAGTCTAATCTGACATTATTGTGTCTAAATGGGCTAATGCTTTGTTAGTATATTCCTTAGAAGTTAAAATGGTCGAATGTTTTACGCGTATCCAAAGTTGCTTAATGCTTAGGTGTTTATTGCTGTCAACAGCTTGGCAATTCATTGTTCTTATAATGGCAATTTCATTTTGGATTTTCCAAATTGGATTCCTATCCGATCCGCTCTGCCCTAACCTTGACTGTTGCAATGGGGCGAAGAAATAGATCAATGATGTTAAACATGGTTGTTTGCAATATCTAGATCTTGCAAAAGTGGTTCGACACGTGTTCGACCTGAAGACCTACCTGATTCGTAATGTTTATTGCTGCATTAAAATCAATATTCCTACAAAATACTTGTAGTTTATACTCATAATAACAAACCTGAAAATGACTGAATTTGAAAATGGATAAACCGGATCCAAACTCAATGGCATTCTTATGGATCCAAAAAGGAGCGATCCAAGTGAGCCGTTTGCGAGGTCAAGGTCAAACAGTCAAAACATAAAACACAATCAGCAAAGACTTCTGAGTTGTGAGTTGTCTGGACGTCAACTCTCATTTTGAAAATCGTAGTCCAATACTAGTATAATGTTGAATCGGAGAATCATAGTGTCATTACTCATTATCGCTATTTATCTTCACGTTGATGTGGAGTGTTTATGATGAGCAGCATCTCACTATCCCCTCCTGCCATGTCGTTTCCTCCCCATTGCCCATTCATACCACTAGTACGCATCATCACGGTCACGACGACCTCACTGCCGTCCTCGTCTCCAATTTGCTTCTTCTTGATTCCGATGCATCTTTTCGCACATTTCTTCGTGATTCCTTCTTCTCCAATTACTTTTCGGTATACTACTTTTTTTATTATCTGCATTTACGTTGTTATTGTCGTAGTAGCAGTAAGTGTTGTCGCATTCTCAAATGTGTTGATGTTACGGTTTCCTTTTTCGCCGCATTGTTTAATTTTTTTGAATTATTTGCTGATATTTTAACAAATTTTAAACAAATTATTGTCACAGTTTGTTCCGTCTCGGTCATTTGTTTGACTTTGCTTAAAATCAACCAATTGATTGGGACTGACTGTGCTTGCTTAATTTATTGACTTGGCAAATAGCAATGTAGGGTGTGAAAGTCGGAAAGAAATGTAAATTGTGCTGATTAATACGGAGTACCTTCCTCCAACATTTTAAGTTGGAGTATTCTTTTTGGTGTAAGAAGGAAATAGTAATGATTCGAGGTTTTGCTAAAGTTTGAGTTGAGGCGAGCTCGGGGTAATTTGTAAAATTTCTGAGGCTTATGGACCACATTTCGGGTTTTTTGGCTGTGCAGATTGGTGCTAATTTGTTAAAGTACCATTGATTACAGTTGAGCGAGAAACTCTGAATGTCATTACATTTCAATTCAAGTCATTGTGACTCGTTTGGGAGTTGGGACTGTGTGGCTTCACTGAGGATTGAGGACCTATGTAGTTCACTTTGTTTGTTGGAATTTTGGATTCGAAAGTAGGAGGGAGGGATAACTGATAAGCATGATTGATTTCCTTCCGATTTTTTTTTTCTGAGATGGAAGGATTCTAATTTGGCGTGTAGAAGGGAAAATCCAACCTAACTAACTATCAAGAGAAGGGAAATCCCTTCCCTGTCTTCAAAATCCATCTATCCAAACAAAGTTTTGGTCTGAAACATGGGAACTTACTACAATTATCTTGTTTGCCCTAACCTTTTCTCAAGACGTGTCGTTTACCAAATGCTTGTTCATGATTTTCTGTAGTTAAAAATCAAAAAGCTATTAGCTCTCTCAAAGGTGTTTGCCAACATTTGTATGGAAGAGAATAAGAGATCAAGAGGGTGGTGTTCTTAGTTTGCAATTTCATTTTTCGGGAAAGGATGATTACTTCGTTATGCGATTAACATACTAAATGTCCATTATTTGACTCTTACTTGTCTCATTGAATCACGTATTGCCTCTCCAATGTTTGTTTTCACCAACATTCGTTGTTTACATGTCTCACGGTCTCACCACTTCATTTTTTTAACATCCGCCAATATATGAAACAGAAATCTTTTGAGTTGTTGAAGCCAGACATGCTTATAGTCCTAGGAGATGTGTCTGCCAAAGGATATAAGTTGACAAACAAGAAATGGTCATCTGTGTTGCAACGTTTCGAGACAATACTAGGTCCCTATCTACAGCTTCCTCTTCATGTGACTATAGGCGACCGGGACATTGGAGAATGTGATGAGTTAAAAACTCACCTTGTTCAGCGGGTAGCTAGCAGTTTCCCTGACTTGGATTCTGCAGGTTGTGGTAGCTTTGAGCTAGGCAATGTCACTTTTGTTTCACTCAATACGGTTGCTTTGCTTTGCGGCAACAATGAACTTCTATCCGACATTGAGACAGTAATTGAAAGGGAAAGTGCTTATTTACGAGCTAGAACTGAGGTAGAAGATGAACCAAATGGCAATTCATGTGTTACTGACGATGATTCTTACGATTGTCAATGGCGAGAACATTCAGCATCATCTCAGTCCGGCCCTGTACTTCTGGCTCACTTTCCCTTGCAACAAATATCAAAACGCCACTGTCGGGAAAGGAGCTCTAACACCATTATAAATCTTCTTCCAGATAGTGTGAAGAAGTTACTGCAAAGTAGGTGAGTATCTTTGTGATATTTGATCATCCTAGATATAATCATTTGCTCCTTGGATATGAGTGATTTGAAATCTAGAAGTTGAATAGACAAGCATATTCACCACTCTGTGTGATTTTGCTTATTCTTGGAAGTTTTGGGTGGTCTAACCACTGTCAATGAGTAAATTTTAGGTTGTTTTTGACGAAGTTAATCTCTCTTCCGTAGTCTTGACCAGTATAATAGTATGGTACTTTAATAGTATGATACTTTCGGGTGATATCTATCAAGTCACCTGTACTTGTTTGATCTTGAAATTCAAATTTGATACGACCTATTGTCTTGTGAGTTAACTGATCTTTAATATGATTTAGGGTACTTGAGGATGTAGGTCCGTATGACTTGCTGCACACTGTTCCGCCAAATGCAACTGATTATGTTTTACGAGCACTTAAACCAAGGTTTGTCCTACTCTGAGGTCGTTGGTAATTCACAAAATTCATGTTTATCTTATCCTCTTTGCTGCTAGTTTTCATCTCGTTTTGGATTCATGATAATCGCAATCCTCCTATCGTTTCTTCTGCTATGTGCTTTAACGATTGGAAATTGCTTTTAGATCACTCACTCTCCATCCCATTTACCACCAGTTGAGAGACTAACAACAAAAGTAACTCATTTAAATGTCAGGATGATTTTCAGTGGTCACAGTAATAGATTTTGTGATATTACACACCCTGATCATGATGGGACTCGCGAGGTGACAGTTCCAGGCTTAACATGGACTACCAACAATGATCCTGGTTTTGTTGTTGCGACTTTTAAAAGGAATGGGTTGGTAACTGTTACTTTTTGTTCACTCCCTAGTGAATCCTATACAATAATTGCTGCTGCCACTATCTTTACCATTTCTGTATTAGTTGCTGTTGGAATAAATTGTCTGCACTTTACAAATGTTGGACGCAATAGATGACGTGTCATATACGTTATTTCTTGATTTTTCTCATCATCCTTCGAATTTATGTGTCCTGCTCATGCACCTCGTTATTAATATATAAGGGGCTAGGGGCCAACTTAGGGGTTTACATTGGCCGCGCTTGCTCCTCAGTCCTCAATCCTCAATAGTAACTTGATGGTCATAGTCTCATAGATTCATAGTGTTTTAGTGTGTTAATTTTAGTTCATTTATAGCCGGCAATAAATAATACTCCGGAGTATCAATAAATGTTGGCTTAATATATCACCAGTGCTCTTCGCTTTGGCAGTTGAATTTGAAACATTCAAATGGTGTCGTAACTGGGTACTCAACCCATATTTTATGCATCCGTAACTTTAAAAAGTTCTAGATGGATACGCTCAGTCGTTTCTTTGGACTTATGTTTTCGGGATCTCCATTTCCTGTGAACAGCAATACAGAACTCGGACCTCCATCTCCTCTAGGTTCTCAGGAATCTCAACTGTGATAACAACTGACTAAATTTGCTCACACAAATCTGTGTCAGAATCCGAGACTAATGTGTAGCTCATAGAGTTTGAGTTGTGACGAATGTAGTTACTTATGTTACTACTTCCTAATTCATTAAAATAGAGATCACTTGTTCTAACTGATGAGAGAAGCTCTTGAGAATCTGTCCGAGCTCTGAGAGTAATTTGTTGCGCATAGAGTCTGAGCTACACTGAATGTGGGTGCTCGCTGACTGATTAAAGTAGTCGTGAAACTTGTAGCAATGGTTATGTAGGAACGACCATGTCCAATTCAAGGAAAAGAAGACGCTCTCCTGCCGTTCAGGGCAACCAGAAGATTCATATGTTTCCAGTTCAACGAAGTTATAATATTTCTTTTGCCTCAACCATATTATGTAGTTTCATGAGTTACTAGGAGAGTGTTCCGCTGTTCCCTAGATATGATTTTGGCTATTGCATTCCCTCCCGGATTGGCTACGGTTATGTTCCTCAAATTGGGCAAATATGTTATCAGCAATGGCATGCTCTTCAGCTTCACCTTGATTAGGCGCGCCTCCAAACTCTTGTGTCATTGTTCATGAAGGATAAGTGGAATGTTCATAGCCTGTGCAACACTTGTTATTAGACTCTGTTGGCTGTTGCTTTCGGGTAGAAGCATCTTTTTTTTGCTAATTGCTCCAAAATGGTTGCCCTGCTGAATCCATACTGAACACATGTTCTGGATCTGGAGGGCCTTGCCTGCTCTCCTGGTAAGGTCTCAGAGAAAAGAGCAGACTGGTCAAAGAGAAATACTACTCTGCTTGGACCTTTCTCCCAAGAAGGATATGAGATAATGAGAAAGGGTACGTTATTGTTACTCTGCACCTGCTCTACACATCAATGATTGCATTCTTCTCCTATTTGTGACGAGCATATCCATTACTATAAGTTTGTGACGGGATAAGTATTACGGAATACCATTAAGTAATTTGCTAATTTATTCACATTCTTATTTGTCTTATCTACGCACGTGGATGATATTTGACCTTATCATAGATTTGTGACAAATATATTCCTATAAGAGGATTTAGACCATGTTCTTTTCAACTTATTTTAAGTTTGGACCGATTATGGTAATGAGTTAATTTTTATTCAATATAGTTAAGTTAAATTTGGTCTTATTAATTTTTGAATTATCTTGATCAATTTCTAGTCATTTAGTTTATTTCATTTTAGTTTAATGCCATTCATTTAGGTGAAATCATATTGGATCCCTTTCATTTAAATTTAATTCAGTTTTTTTCCCCCAGATTGAACAAGGCTTTACTCTTGATGGCTTTAGTGTTTGTAGTTGGAACGCCAAATGTGCAACCAGTGAAGCGTTGCTGCGTGAAGAGGTAAAAGCTGTTCATGTGCCAGTGCCAGTGCCACCCAATAATACACATTTTATTTTAGATTATCCCACTTTTAATTCACCCATATTTATATCCTTATTCTATATATTTCGAAATTTTATTATCCATATCCACAAGATAAGGGCAAAAGTGTAAAATCGTCATCCTAATTTTATTAGGTCATGACCAGTCCGGGAGGTCAGGGGCCACCGGGCCAGCCGGCCAGGGTTCCTCATGTTCGGTTAGTACCAGTGAGGAGGCAGAGCCAACCTTTCTTATGAAAAAAAAATCGTGGGCGGTTTGGAAGGAATTGGTGGGCCGGCCGTAATTCAATTCGCAACGCGGTTGCGCTGAACCTCGTCTAATCATGACTATGACTTGAAAGCAATTACATCTGATGAGATAGTGATAGAGGTTTCATATAATTGCGTACTTGTATGTTGGAGTATTAGATGATAATGGTGACAAAAGTTTACACCTAGCCCCTAATACCTAGAGCTAGTAAACTGGGCTGGGCCCATCTCGGTGGCCCGGTCCGGTATGAAAATAAGCACAACCCGGTCTGACACGGTGATGACGTGGCGAAAAGCATGGGCACGACACGACCGGTCCCAAGTCGAGCTGCGGCGCCAATTTGAAGAAAAGCCTGTGCCTAGGCACGGTTTGGCCGACACGACTCTATATCCAAAAAAAATGAAAAATCCTGAAAATTTGGTCGGACGCGACGACCCGACACGACTTAGGCACGACCGTGCCTCGGCGCATGTTCTCAGAGTCAGGCACTGTCCGACACGACACGGTGGGCCAACCGGACACGGCTGAGCCGAGCTGGACGGGCACGAAGCACGACTGGGCCGACGCGAAGCACGGTCCGACACATCCGGTTTGTCAGCTCTACTAATCCCCCATGGAACATGGTTAGTCTTCTAAAAATCGTTTCAGACTAAATACGGAGTACGTACTAATTACAAAAAGAAAAACTGATAACCACTTATGTTATTGAAGGTCTTTTATTAACGTGAAATCCGTCGATTAAGAGGTTAACTCGGTTCTAAAAGAACTAGGGCCCAATCGACAAAGGGCCATAGTATATACTCGTAGAAGTTTCAATGCAAACTCTTACAACAATTGATTCTCGGTGTAGTTGGAGACAGGTAGTGATGTGATCCCTCACTGAATATCACCCATTCATCCGGGATCAATTTTCACGTTGCGTATTTTCTATTTTATACGAAAAAAATTCTGTAATTAATGCAGTAATTTGTACTGCTAAAAACTGAGTACAGTATAATGTATTACTAATGGTATAATCTTGAGTCTTGACGATTGATACATTGTGAAATTCATTTATGATTAGCCATCCTCTATGGAGATTGGAGATAATCACATTGATTGATTTTATTCTGTTGATGAAGAAGTTGGCCTACCAAATCTGGAAAGATGATACAAAAACTTTCGTCAAAGATTGAGGGCGCTCTTACTCAATTTGATTTTTGAACAAGACAAGTTTCAATATTCCCATCAATCAAGGACATATATGCATGCTTTAAATTTTAAAATCATTGTTTTCTACAGCTCCGTAAGACTTTACCTGTCGCAAATTTGCAACGGATGCCCTTCACAAGTAAGAATTTATGCGATGAATTATTAGTTTTGATGTCCGTGCGATGCACCAGTACACCAATAATGTTACTAAAACGATCCTAATACATCCATTTATTTGACTACGACGAACGGATTATGAGTATTTCAAATACTCCCTCTGTCTCAACTCTCAATAATTTATAGAGGAAATTTAAGTTAGTGAGAGAATAATTAATATTTGTTTATTAAAAAGTAAAAGTAGATGATAAAACTTATTCAAGAAGGAAAGCGTGAACTATTGACTGATACATCCAAAAGAGGAAAGTGTAAACTATTGACTGGGACGAAGGGAGTAATTATCATTTTGGAGAATTGACACCGCATGTTTGCACGTATTTTAAATGAAAGTAGCAAATGCGAGTTATAATATACTCCCTCCATTTTCTTGAATTAGCCCCATGGGTCCACTTTTTCCCCTCACAAAAAAATGAAAATGGGACTAATTCAAGAAAATGGAGGGAGTATGTCTACATTTATACTTGTCAAAATTAGACCCAACCCAAAAACTTGACATGTTTTTTAAATTGGGTTATTTCATGGGAATAATATGAATTATGCGTGTGATTCTTAAATTAATTCAAACTATACGTAATCTCATTTTAATACGAATTACGCCTTCATTAACCTCATTTTGATATGGGTGACCTGCTACCTGTTGAACATCCCTTACTCAACTCTTCCTCTAACTTTTTTTCATCTGATTCACATTTCGTGTTCATTTTCGGTCATTGATAAAAAAAATCCAAAAAATCATCTTCCATTTCATTTTCAATTAGTCTTATAGAAGCTATATGGAAAACAACAATTTTATTGTAATTTTGGCTTTCACGATGACGGCAACGGACCTAATAAAATCTTAGAAAGTTACAACAAGTCACTGTGACCGATAATAACAAGTCATAATTTCATACATAACAAAGCGAGATTAATTAATGCATAGTTCATATTAAAATGAAATTACGTATAGTTTGGATTATTTTAAGAAGTACACACATAGTTGGTATTATTCCTATGAAATAACTTTTTAAAATTTGATTTTACATATAATATTTTGGATTACACTCTAGTCACGTGGTATGAAAATTAGGTTAATTTGAAACGTGACTTCATATGAGCTCCCGAGCAACTCGATTTGTAGTATATAATATTCTTTTTTCAGAGTTTCGGGGCTCAGAAAAAGAAAATGACCGGAAATTTTATGGAATTTTCATCAGGTAGGTAGGAACGTCCATACAAAATATGAGAAGTAACGAAGAACGTTTGGGGGTTCCGATAGGTGTTAAACTATACCTACCAGAAAATAGATTTATCGTGTAAAAGCGACTTATTCTTGTCCATTGGGTGTGAAATCGAGCACTGTATGTTGTAGACACCCACATTTTGACCGCCAGGTGTCTATAGCAGTTTCCGACAAACACCCGATAATGATCGGACGCAAACGTGCTTTAACGTACTCGGAAATGGGCTCGAAATCATGGATATTTAGCTTGGGCTTTTTAAGGAGTACAAATCTCACAAAACGAACCTCAAATTCAGGCCCAGTGGGTCGTTTTGAGTCAAATAAGACTAATTTGGGTCGAATCCGACACCGGGGGCAAAACCGTCTTTTAGCGACCGAGTCAAAACCCGGTCAAAGATATTTTTGAAACGTGTGAGTCATCCTTGTCACCTCACGTGACCAATTCGAACTCAAACTCCATAAAAAATCAGCGACACAAATATTAAACAATTCCGTTAAAGGTAGAATTCGATCTCAAGTAGGAATTCTATCCGAACACCGAATCAAACACTCGACCGAGCGTAGGACACTCGGCCGAGCAGCCTGTTTTCCAGCCAATTTCGTGGCTTCTTTGCCAAGAAAAGAGAATTCTCGTTCCTCTCGACTTCTTAGGTTTCCTATCCAAACCGGTATTTCTTGTTGTCCAAGCAAGATACTTCATTCTCTCAACCTCCTTCTCCTATAAATAGGACCCTTTGCATACACATTATACACACACGATTAATTCATACAATCCCCGACACACACAATATTCATACACATTCAACACGTCAACCAATTATTCATACACCTCGAGACTCTCACACTTAAAAATAGTTGTTTCAAGGTTAATCTATTTACTCGCCTAGATAATATTTTTCTCTTTATCATTCAAGATATGGACAAATTACTATTGCTATAAAACAAGCTCGTATTTTATCGTTGTTACCTTTTCTTAATAATGAGAAACAATTTGAAAGAAACGAGTCGACTACTAGAACTTATAGTTTTAGAACCAAAAATAAATAAAAAATGAAAATAATAATATGTTTTTTCTTTATTTAATCAATAATAATTAGCATCGAGAAACCGATAGTGTAACCCGAGACTACAAAAAACCGGCCTTAGATCCGTCACCCTTCACGTCCAAACCAGAACCACCAACTCACCGACATTAACATGACGCTCCCGTGCCTTACCCACATTCCGACGAGTCCCGATCCGAGTTAACAAAAGCATGTAGGTTGAGGGTGTAATCAAACCCGAATTTTCTTCTCTCTTTCTCTCTTCCTTGTCTTTGTCTCGTCTTTTTTTCCTTTTTTCGTCGTCGATCGATTTTTATTATGGGTCGTTCGTCGCATCTTTTTTATATTTCTAATATCGATATTACTAAAAACTATTTTCATATAAACGAATATTCTTAAAAATACGATACCGATTCTCTAGTCGAATATCGTATTAAAAGAATTACATTAATCTCGTTGATGCTACAAAATCGTTACTTTTTACAAAATACAACGAATTTAACGCGGAGAGAACCAACATTCTTTTCTTTTCATTCAAATTTTTCTTTTCAAACAATTTTACAAAAACTTTTCTAAAAATCATTCCGAATATACGATATCAATTTTATAATTGAATATCGAATACGACGAATATCGAGAGCATAGATTGAGTATAAATTAATTCATATTTATACGCGATCTAGCAAAATTAACGATTTCTCGAAAAACCGAACCGGGACAGCAATCCGTGCGAGCCGCGCCACTCACAGGCGACTCGCACAGAGGCCTGATCCGCGGCCCTCTTTTCTTCGCTTTCTCGATTTATTCTTAAACGTCGTTTTTTCTACAAAACGTTTTCTTAAAACCTTTTTTTTATCTTTTCCAAAATTATTTCGAATATTTGATATCGATTTCCTAATCGAATATCGAATATAACGAATGTCGAAAATATTGAATCGAGTACAAATTATGCGATATTTGTACGCGATTTAATAAAAAACATCGATTTTCAGAAAATCGACCTCGAAACAGGCCGGGGCGCGAGTCGCGCGCACCCCGGGCGAGTCGCGTGAAAGGCTGAAACGCGACTCGTCTTTTCTTTTTATTATCTTTTTTTCGAACATCGTTTTTCGGACAAAACAGCGTCTTTTTAGCAATATTTCAGATCTCGATATATTTTTACATTATTCATTTCGATTTATTCAATCGTTACTGTTCCGGTTACGGAAACAATTCACCCGGCCTAGGATCCGGGTTGTATAATCGGGTCGATGGCGGACAATTGAACGTTTGGTTTCCCTTGATCTCCCCTTCCTCTCACTCCCTGGGTCGGACCTTCCCGGCGGAAACGGCCTGCTCCCTGCACAGTGAACGCACAGGGCCTCGGAGGTTATCCGAGGAAACCCTCTCCGATGCCTAAGTCAGTCCGTGAAATAGCCTTTACGAACCTAGCTCGTGAGGAACTAGGCGGCGTTTTTAGGAGTAAGAGTCTAGAGAGAGAAAATCCAACCCCTCTCATGTGGGAAATGGGGAGGTATTTATACCTTCCCACAAGAGAGAGAAGGGGAGGAGGAATGGTTGGATAGAGAAGCGACAAGTGGCGGCTTCTCATCCATCCATTCCCAACTACCTTAGGCAAAATGACGAGAGGGCCCCTGGGGGTCCTGGCCCTGTCAGCCAGGGATTTCCCCGGGCAGACAGTCTCCAGGCAGGGAGCTGCCAAGCTCCGACAGGCTGGGTTGGCCTGTGCTCCCAGCAGCTGACGGCCAACCTTAGCGTTTTATGCTTGTTCTAATTTCTTGCTAGGGGCTGGTCTTTCAACTCCTTGACAGGGACCGTCTCGGGGCCTGCCTAGCAGGCGGCTAATTGACAGGCGGCCCACCCCAATCAATTGGCCTTCGTCAGTAGGAGGGAAGTGAGACTTCTCTTCTGCTGGCGACTCTTGCTTGGAGGGGGGTTGACTTCCATGTCTGTTGTAGCATTTAATGTTTCGCACCTTCCCAAGGAACTTTGCACTGCTTGTGTCAGGTACGCAAATGGGTGAGAGCACTTTTGTAATGATTGCCCTTCTCTTCTGGGCGGATTTTGGGGAACTGTGAAGAGTTCCTGATTGGTGGCTCTCCTCCCAGGGTGGTTTGAGCGTTCATTAATGCCGCGCTTTCTTTTGTATAAAATCCTCAGTTTCCTTTATCATTTGTATTTTATCCCATCTTCAATCTTTCCATTTTCTTTGCTTTAAACATGGCTTGGATCAAGAAAAGCGTAATTCGCCGTGGGGTCAGACATGTTTCCTTCATCTTTAGAGGGTTTTGGAGGCTCCGATATGCACGGGCCGCTTATTTAGCTGTTCGCCGGAGTCACTGTTCACGACTTCGCTTCCACCGGAGGGGTCAGAAGGCCTCCATTAGGAGGGGCAAACGCCCTAGGAGGTCCTCGCCTCCTGTTGCGCCTAGGTTTAGGCGCTGCTCCCAGGGAGGGGGCTGCTATGATAGGGGATGTCATGAGTGTTTTCCATGGCTGCACCCTGAACAATTCGGCCCCAACTCTGACACTGATTCCTCCCTGGCGTCGGGTCCTTCTTCGCCTGTGAAGAAGACAGGCTGTCGCACCTGCGACGAGTCCCGAGCTGTTCCCTTTGGAAGGGACTGGGAAGACAGCAGCCGTGACTCTGATGACAGCGAGGGTCTGGGCTGCCTGAGCGACAGGGACGGAGACGGGGCTTCTGATGACCCCTTTCAGGGTTCCCCAAGCTGGGACTGGGGTTCGGCTCTCGGGAGTCCAGGCAGTCCTGGGAATTATTCCCCAGATTTGGGAGATGACTAGGCCTGCGTGGCAGGGCTTTTGGTTTCTGTCAGGCTGGAACTTTCTGGGCCTTATGTATTTTCCTTTCATATCCGTCCCACGATGTAACTTTCCCTTGTAGGGTTTTAATGAAATGGATATTTTGTGCATTTGAATTTTTAATATGAGTTATTATTTTATTATTATTTTTTTGAATGAGGTCGCTGATTGACCTTTCTCTCTGACGTTTCTGTTTACCGAGGCTCCTCTTGAAAAAGGTGAGCAGTTGTTGTTCAGTATGTGACACGTGGACGATCCTCGGAGGTTCTGTCAGGGAATTCGCCTTTTAAACTTCTTTGGGCTTTATATAAACCCTTCTCCTCCTTCATTCTCTTCTTTTACTCTTCTTGATACCTTACTCCCCATAACACTTCTTGAATCTCCTTCATTGGCCGAGCGTTTTCTTTTCGAGGAGCAAGGATCACTTCTTGTCGCTGTCTCTGGCAACTTCACCGGCGCCCTTAGGTTAGAACTTTCGAATCTTTCGCCTCTTTTCTTCCCTTCTATAGCCTAAATGTCGCGAATCCGTCCCCTTTCCTTTGATTCTTTGCTCGGAAGAACTGGCGGCGGCGACGGTAGCCGTCATGACGTTGCTTCTTCCTCCGGGGTTGGCCCCAGGGAGGAAGACGATCACGGGGGAGAGGGTGCTGAGTCACCCGACCCAGCTCCCTTTGATGTGATTGATTCAGATGACGAGGCCCTGAAGGTGGACCCTGCCAGGGTGGCCGGTCCCCTTATCCGCAGGGAGAGAGGGAGGACCTACTTTTTGGACAAAGAAAAATATGTGGTTCCCTTACAGACCTATCCCGAGGCTAAGAATAGGGACCTGATCTTGGAATGTAACGCGACTGAGGCCATTGAGCAGTTTTATAATTTTGGGGAGGGGTACACGGTGGTGATCCCTGGGGAAAAAGACACAGTGTGCTGCCCCCCAGAAGGGTGTATAGCCGTCTTCCATAAGGCCCTAGAATTCGGCCTGCGATTCCCGTTGCATCCCTTCCTGGAGGAAACTTTCAGGAGGATGAACGTCGCCATTGCCCAGTTAACTGCAACGGCCATTAGGGCATTAGTGGCCTACACCTGGACCTGCCTTTTCCATGGCGAGGGGCCCTACATCGACGCCCTTCGCTTTATGGTTGGCCTCCAAATGGTGTCTTCATCTGGGGGGGATGGCTCCCCTGGTTACTGGTCTCTGCTGAGACAGAAAAAGTACGCCTTGGTCTGGCCGGCCATGAGCAGTCTCAAAGACTGGAAAAATAATTTCATATATGTCCATAGTGCGTCGGGGTGGAAAATTCCTAGACATTTTAGGAACCATGTCCATACCCGTATGGAGACGCGTGAGGAGTATCACCCTCGCGTTGGGGGGAAGGCTCTGGAAGTCAAACTGAGCGAGAAAGAGAAGATTTTGATAAAAAAGTTTGAGATCGTGACGGATAAACATGGGAACTTTTGCCCTGTTTTCTGGCTCCCTCATGCGGAGCTCATCACGACAGACGAGTACCTGCTTCCCCTGGGCCTGATTCGTGGCCTTGAAGGTAGTTCTAGGGTTTTCTTGTTGTCACGATTTTCCAGGGATTTTATTTCTCCCTGCTTTTTAGATGACCGCCTTTCCTTTCCTGCAGATTCCTACACTTGGAGTTGGACCAAGAAGCAGGTCAGAAGGCTAGGCTTGAGCGAGGAATTGCACGTTCTTTCGAAGCGTCCCTCTCTTCCACCAAATTTTAGGAAAGGAAGTAAGGCCCTCATGAAGCTTGTGAAAGACTTTGCCGCTGGTCGAAGATTACCTCTCCCCCCCGGCTGCCTTCGTCGAAGCCGGCGACTCCTACTCCCAGCATGCATGAGGGGGAAGCGGAGGTTACTTCGGGAGCTACTCCTTCCCCTGGTCAGAAACAGGGTGCTTCTCCGGCTGGCCCTCGGATCTCGCAGGGAACGCAGCCTGGAGATTCCGAGGGGACTGGGGAGAGTGTTCCCTTGGAAGCGAGGAGGAAAAGGGAGAGGGAGCCTCCTAGTGCTGACGTGGTGGACCTGGAGGCGGACGTCTCCACCCCTGAGGCAAAACGCCCTGCCCGTGAGCCTTCTAGCATTCCTTTCCCAGAGGAAAATGTGGAGTTCCACTACATAGCTGGTGATAGTGTGGATGTATCGGGCCTGCTTTCTGACTCCGGAGCTGTCTTGGCCGACCGCCTTACAAAGATGGTGACCTCCACTTCTCATCAAGTGCTTCAATATATCCAGCGTACCTCAAAGGTCATGTTGGCATCTGCGGAACTGGCGGCTCTCAGCCGCCTGAGTGATGAGGAGCTAACAGTTACCCCTAGGGCTCCTCCTCCTGACCGCCTGGCCATGATAGAGAGGGACGTCTCCTTGATAAGCTCCTTGAAAGATAAAATGAAAAGGCAAGAGGGGGAATTGGAGGAGGCCAAGAAGCAGGCTGACCGATGGAGGGTGCAGGGGGAAATGGCTGTGAAGGAGGTTTCCAAGTTAGGGGCCGATCTGAAAGAGAGCCGGCAGTCGTTGGACCGAGCCAACCTATCTTTGGCCGAGATGGGGCACTTGAAGGGGAGAGTGACTGTCCTGGAGGAGCAGCTGTCACAGGCCAAGTCGGCTTTTGAACAGGCCAAGGAGGAATAGACGAAAGAGAAGAAGACTTTGGCTGAGGAGACTGAGGCTGCAGTGGATGCCAGCTTTGCTAGTGGTGCTAACTCTTCTCTAGAGCTGGTAATGGAGGTGATAGGGGAGATGTTCCCTACCTTTGACGAGGACGCCTTACGGAGTCTCTATTCCGCCAAGGATGAAGCCCGGGTGACCAGGCAGCCTGAGGCAGACGCCAACGCTCACCAGGATGCTGCATGACGCCCTTCTCCTTTACAAAAACTTTTATTTTCCCGTACTGAGCCAGTGTTTATGGCTATTCTGTAATATTTTGCTACTTGTATTTTTCTCTGACCTTGTAAAGATCTTTCCACCCTTCGTGGGTCTTGTTCTGTGGGATATTTCTTTCCTCTTTTTATGTCAAACTGCTTTTTTTTAAAATTCAGGGGATTCCTTTCCTGTTTGTTTAATTGCCTGACATAGCCCGCCCCCTGTCTGCCTGGAGGTAAGCAGGGTAGCTTTTTCGTTTTTTATACAAGGCTGGGAGGCCTGCCCCCAGTCCCTGTTTGCCTGGCCTGTCCTTGGCTTTTCGTTCAAAGTCCAGGGGGCCTGCCCCCCGCCTGCCCAGAGGTAAGCAGGGTAGCTTTTTCGTTTTTTATACAAGGTTGGGGGGCCTGCCCCCAGTCCTTGTTTGCTTGGCCTGTCCCTGGCTTTTCGTTCAAAGTCCAGGGGGCCTGCCCCCTGCCTGCCCAGAGGTAAGCAGGGTAGCTTTTTCGTTTTTTATACAAGGTTGGGGGGCCTGCCCCCAGTCCTTATTTGCTTGGCCTGTCCCTGGCTTTTCGTTCAAAGTCCAGGGGGCCTGCCCCCTGCCTGCCCAGAGGTAAGCAGGGTAGCTTTTGCGTTTTTTATACAAGGTTAGGGGGCCTGCCCCCAGTCCTTGTTAGCTTGGCCTGTCCTTGGCTTTTCGTTCAAAGTCCAGGGGGCCTGCCCCCTGCTTGCCCAGAGGTAAGCAGGGTAGCCTCTGATTTGCGTTGGGGGGTTCACTTTACCCAATTTTGGCAACAGGGGGGCCTCCCCCTATTGCCCCCTGCTCGTTTGTTTGTGAAAGACGCGAGTGTGAACATGCAACGAGTATAAATTTGTATCTTCTCATTTCTCTTAAAATTCTTTTTGACATTGGGGTGGTCGGAGCCGTCGACATTTTTGATCGTCCTCCGCCTTTTTTTCAGTAAAAGTAAAGACTGCCTGTGTTCTTGTTCAGACGTAATATTTCTTTAGTGTGTCTGCATTCCAGTGAGCGCTTAGCTCTTGTCCCTCCAGATTGGCTATCCTGTATGTGCCTGGCCCCAGAACCTGAGTTACTTGGTATGGGCCCTCCCAATTGGCACTCAGCTTTCCATGCTCTCTTGACTTCCCAATCGCCTATGTCTTTCTCAGAACCAGCTCGCCCATCTGAAAGCTCCTCTGTCGGACTTTACTGTTGAAAGCTTTCCTCATTCGCTGCTGGTAGGCAGCGATGTTGGTACTGGCTTCCTCCCTCAGCTCATTTACCAGGTCCAAGGCTTCAACCATTGCAGCTTCGTTTTCAGCCTGGTCGTACTGCAGGGAACGCAGAGAGGAAATCCTTGCCTCGATTGGCAATAGTGTCTCTGCTCCATATACCAGACCAAATGGGGTTTGGCCTGTAGATTCTTTTTTGGTAGTTCGGATTGACCAGAGTATGCTGGGGAGTTCGTCAGCCCACCTGCCCTTGCAATCATCCACCATTTTCTTCAGGTCGTTCAGGATTTGTTTGTTGGCTGCTTCTGCCTGCCCGTTGGTTTGAGGATGACAGACAGCTGAGTAGGCGACTGAAATGTTGTGGCTTTCCAGCCAGATTCTCAGTGGATCGTTATCGAATTGTCTGCCATGGTCAAATACCAACATCTTTGGTAGCCCGAATCTGGTGATGATGTTTCGCCAGATTACTTTCTTGACCGCCGGTTCAGTGATATTGGGCACTGCTTCGGCCTCCACCCACTTGGTGAAGTAGTCTATGGCGACAATTAAGAATTTTCTGCTTCCTGTGGCCATCGTGAAGGGTCCCAGAATGTCCATCCCCCATTGAGCGAAGGGGATGGGGGATAGGATTGGCCTGAGCTCTTGGGCTGGGGCATGGATTGATGGGGCAAAGAGTTGGCATTTCCTGCATTTCTGGGTCAGGCTCTTGGCGTCCGTCAGCATGGTAGGCCAGTAGTAGCCTGCCCTGAGGGCTTTGTGGGCCAGTGCTTTCCCACCAATGTGGTGTCCACATATCCCTGAGTGGATATCCTCTAGTACCTCAGCGGCCTGATCCGCCCGCAGGCATTTGAGCAGTGGATGAGTAAAAGACTTTTTGTAAAGCTCTCCATTGATGAGTATGAACCAGGCTGCTTTAGCCTGCGTCTTCTTCTTTTGTAACGAGTCTGATGGTAAGATACCATGCTTCTTGTACTGGATGAAGGGAGTCATCCAGCTTTCCAGCTCTTCTTCCACGGCATTAATCGTTTGACAGGGATTAGTAGACTTTTCGTGTAAAATGTCGACCCATACTGATCTCCGGATGTCCTGCAGACTGGAGCTTGCCAGTTTTGACAGGGCATCTGCCCTGTTGTTCTGGGATCTGGGGATTTGCTTGACCTCATATGATTTTAGGTCGGACAACTCTCCCTTTACCATCTCCAGGTACGTGGCCATTGCTTGGTCTCTTGCTTCGTATTCTCCATTGATTTGGTTGGCGATGAGCTGGGAGTCTGTCGCCAGGACAATTCGTTCTGCTCCAGCGGCTTTAGCTAGCCTGACGCCTGCGAGCACTGCTTCGTACTCTGCTTCATTGTTTGATGCTGGGAAAACAAATCTGAGAGCATGCTCAAAATCAGTCCCTTCTGGGCTGGTTAGCACGACGCCTGCGCCTGCGCCATTGGCTGTCGAGGACCCGTCAGTATACACGATCCATTCTTGGGCAGGGGCTTCCTCCTCCCCTGAATGGGAGCACTCAGCCAAAAAGTCTGCTAAAGTCTGGGCCTTGATGGCTGTTCTCGGCTGGTAAGATATACCTAGCCCACTCAGCTCAATTGCCCATTTCAACAATCTCCCTGATTTTTCAAATTTTTCCAACACCTTTTCCAGGGGTTGGTCGGTGAGGACTACGACTGGATGCGCGTCAAAATAAGGCCTGAGCTTCCTGGCAGCAATTATGACCGCGTAGGCGGCTTTTTCAACCATCGGATAATTCTTCTCAGCTGCCCCCAGCGCATGACTTACAAAGTATATAGGTTGCTGGGCGCCTGCCTCTTCTCGTAGGATGACCGCGCTGACAGTTATATTGGTTACTGCAATGTAGAGAAAAAGTTTTTCTCCTGCTACTGGTCTTGCTAGGGTAGGGAGCCTCTTAAGATGGTCCTTCAGCTGCTCGAAGGCCTCTTTCTGCTCGTTCTCCCACTTGAACTGTTTGTTCCCTTTCAGTATCTTGAAAAAAGGAGTGGCTTTGTCTGCTGATCGGGCAACGAATCGTGCCAAGGCGGCCATTCGACCCGTCAGGCGCTGGATGTCTCTAATGGTTTTGGGCTCAGGGAGATCTAGGACTGCCTGAATTTTTTCAGGGTTGGCGTCTATCCCCCGAGAACTGACCAAGAACCCCAGGAATTTGCCGGAGCGGACTCCAAATGTACACTTTTTCGGATTAAGTTTCATTTTGTAGGTACGCAGGGAACTGAAGGTTTCCTGCAAGTCTGTCAGGTGTTCTCTGTCTTCCCTGCTTTTTACGATGGCGTCATCAACGTAAGCCTCGATGTTTCTGCCTTTTTGTTTCTCAAACACTTTATCAACCAACCGCTGGTACGTAGCCCCTGCATTTTTTAGCCCGAAGGGCATCATCTTGTACATGTAGGTGCCCGAACTAGTGATGAACGCACACTTCACCCTGTCCGGCTGCCACAAGTATACTTGGTGATACCCTGAAAAGGCGTCTAGGAAGCTCAGCATGGTGTAGCCACTGGTGGCATCTACCAGTTGATCGATCCGAGGGAGCGGATAGCAGTCCTTCGGGCAGGCCTTGTTCAGGTTCGTAAAGTCGACGCACATTCTCCATGCGCCTGACGATTTCTTGACCATGACAACATTTGCCAGCCATTCTGGGTAGTCGCAGACTTCAATAAAGTCTGCTTTCAAGAGTTTGTCGATTTCTTCCTTGATTGCTGCGTCTTTTTCCGCAGACATGTTTCGTTTCTTCTGTTTTACAGGGCGAGCTTCCATGCTCACGTTCAGCTTGTGAACGATGCATGATGGATCAACGCCAGGCATCTCATCTGCAGAATAGGCAAATACGTCCTTGTTCTCCTTCAGTAGTTTGACCAGTTCGGCCTGGTAGGATTCCTCCAGACCTGCTCCTACCAGGACCTGTCTTCCTGGCTCCAAGTCTACCAGCATACTTTCGCCCCCTGGCTCCAGGCGGTCAGGCGCCGGGTGCTCGACCGGGACTTCACCTTCTCTGCAGGGGGAACTGTCAGCTTTTCTTTTTCCTTTTCTGTCTCTCTCGTGCTCTTGCAGGGCCACGGAGTAACATTGTCTTGCTGACTCCTGGTCCCCACGCACCTTTCCTTCCAGCCCGAAGTCAGTGACATACGCGATGGTGAGAGCCCTGATGGAGATGGCTGCCTCGATTTCGTCCAGAGTGGCCCTGCCAATCAGGGCGTTGTAGGCGGATCTTGCGTCCACAACAACAAAGGTTGCCCTGACATTCCTGGCTGTAGAGCCCTCCCCGAAGGTTACAGGCAAGTCGATGACTCCCATGGGCAGCACGCCTGCCCCACTGAACCCATACAGCGATCCGGGAGCAGGCCGCAGGTGCCTTTTTTCCAGGCCCATTTTTTCGAAGGCGTCCTTGTACAATAGATTTGTGTATGCGCCTGTGTCCACCATGCACCTTCGCACAATATGGTTGCTGATCTCCAGGGACAGCACCAAAGGATCACTGTGCGGATATACCACGCGCCCTGCATCATCAGTGGTGATGCTTAACGTCACTCCTCTTGGACTCCCTGCTTTCTCAGCATAGCAGATCTGGTTCCTTAGTTCGCGCATTTGTCTTTTTTGGCCTCTTCGACTGAGCTGGCCTTCGGTGCCCCCTGAAATTACATGGATCACCATGCGGTTTTGCACTGACCCTTCGGGTTTTTCAGACGCTTCCTTCTGAGACTTATTTTTAGCTGCGTAGTTGGCCAACCATCCGTTTCTGATTAATTTTTCAATTTCGTCCTTCAGGTGACGGCATTCTTCGGTGGTGTGGCCTATACAGTCGTGGAAAGTGCAGAATTTTTTTGGGGTCGCCTTTTGGGCTGCGAGGTTTGTTTGGGCGGTTCCATTTGGCCGTTTCTTTCTCCAGTTCGAAGATTTCCGCCCTGGATTTGTTCAGAGCGGTGTAACTGTCGAATCTGGGTTGGTAGACTGGGCGCTCCTTCTTGGGAGTGTCTCCCTCTTCCCTTTGCTTGCCTGGCTCACTTCTGCCCCTTCCACCCTGCGGTCCCCCTTGAGGCTTTGTTTGGCCTGCAGGGATATCCGTCAGGCCGTGGAACTCCTCCTGCAGAATGAACCCTTCAGCAATCTTTCTGGCCATGGCCAAGGTTTCTGGCTGGGCCCTGATCATCTGGTTTTTCATTTCCCCTGGAAGTAGGGAGATTGTCAGGGCGTAGGCGGCAGTGGAATCATCGATCTCCCTGACCTGTTGGTAGGATAGATCAAACCTTCTCATGTACTCTCTCACACTCTCACCCTTTTTCTGTTTCAGGGTCATGAGATAGAAACGGGTAAAGCGTCTTCTCTTGTTTCCGGCATACTGTTCGAGGAAAATTTCAGCCAAATCTATGAAGAACCTGATTGACCCCTGGCGGAGGTCTCTGAACCATCCCTGCGCGAGCCCCACTAGGGTGGTAGGGAAAACTTTGCACCATATGGCATCATCTACATCATACATGCCCATGTGGCTCTCAAAGGCTGCTTGCCGCACCATATGGCATCATCTACATCATCATACTGGGGGAGCGGTGCCTTGGTGGTGGCCTGCTTGCCGCTTCATCCTCCGTTTCCGGGGAGATCTGCCTGGGCCTCTTCCTCTGAGAGTGACAGAGGTTTTCACCCTGATGGTGCCTGGACTCGAGTGGTTGTCCCCGGTTGAGTCTGGATTGCAGGCTTTGGGATAAGCCGGGGGCTGACTGTTCCTTGGCCGCAGGTGTTAGTCTGGAGAAAACTCCGCCTGGCCTCTCTCCTAAGCGTTTTGACACAGGCTCCCTGGGCCTCATGCGCTCCTGTAATCCTTGAGATAAGCCTCCCTGCCCTCCAGACGCCGATTCTGTTGTGTGAATGGAGAACGCCTGCTGGACAGGTGGCTCTTGATTGCCAGTGGTAATGCGCCTCTGCGCATGCGTATACATTTGAGCTGTTCTCCTCGCTTTTCTCTGAGCATTTCTGGCGGCGGTCCGCCTCGTGCCCCCGGCCTCGTCCCTGCTGACTGGGGACGGTTGCCTGGGAGCCGACGCGACCCTGCCCACCAAGTCCTCAGGTGTGAATTCCTGATTCAGCATCGCAGAGAAGAACGCGGCCGCCTGTGCCATCTGAGCTGGGGTCAGATTGAGAGCACGTCCTGGGTGTGTCCCCAACTCAGGTGTCACAGCAGTGTTTGATCCATCGAGTAGATTGATTCCCCCTACCGCTAGGATCGAGGCAGGAGGAACCCTCTCCGACTGTGGCATGCCGTACAAGGGGGTCACCGGCGGGACCGTCGGACCCGCTCCTGCACTGGCATCAACGATTTCTGGCATGATTGTGTTTAATTTTGTGATTATGAGTGGTTGATTTTAGTGGGTAACTCGTGAGCACAACCGTAAGTTCCCCACAGACGGCGCCAAATTGTTCCGGTTACGGAAACAATTCACCCGGCCTAGGATCCGGGTTGTATAATCGGGTCGATGGCGGACAATTGAACGTTTGGTTTCCCTTGATCTCCCCTTCCTCTCACTCCCTGGGTCGGACCTTCCCGGCGGAAACGGCCTGCTCCCTGCACAGTGAACGCACAGGGCCTCGGAGGTTATCCGAGGAAACCCTCTCCGATGCCTAAGTCAGTCCGTGAAATAGCCTTTACGAACCTAGCTCGTGAGGAACTAGGCGGCGTTTTTAGGAGTAAGAGTCTAGAGAGAGAAAATCCAACCCCTCTCATGTGGGAAATGGGGAGGTATTTATACCTTCCCACAAGAGAGAGAAGGGGAGGAGGAATGGTTGGATAGAGAAGCGACAAGTGGCGGCTTCTCATCCATCCATTCCCAACTACCTTAGGCAAAATGACGAGAGGGCCCCTGGGGGTCCTGGCCCTGTCAGCCAGGGATTTCCCCGGGCAGACAGTCTCCAGGCAGGGAGCTGCCAAGCTCCGACAGGCTGGGTTGGCCTGTGCTCCCAGCAGCTGACGGCCAACCTTAGCGTTTTATGCTTGTTCTAATTTCTTGCTAGGGGCTGGTCTTTCAACTCCTTGACAGGGACCGTCTCGGGGCCTGTCTAGCAGGCGGCTAATTGACAGGCGGCCCACCCCAATCAGTTACTAACACGTTTGTTCGTCTTTTTAGCAATATTCCAGATCTCGACATATTTTTTACATTATTCATCGCATTCATATTTTTCAATCGTTACTAACACGTTTGTTCGTCTTTTCAGCAATTTCTTCTTTTTATTATTTGTTTTATTATACTAAAACAAACCTCGCATGCTAAAATACAACTTTGACGTTAATTTTCATGCATTAAACGACTTAGCAACCCATTCAATTATTCACATGCTTAGGAAAACAATATTTACATATCATTCATCGTTCAACTAACGCGCGTATTAAAAAATCAAACGATATCCTAGTAGAGGCCGCTAATGTGCGGGCGGGGTTGGGTGTTCTTTGTGAACTTCCCAACACGTACCCTCACCCCTTACTCAGAACCTCGGATTCCGAATGTCCGAAACCATTGGCAACGAGAGTCATTCAATACATGATATCCGATCAAGTCGGTATCGGTATCAAATGCTAAGGGACGAACCCGATAAACTCTGACATCGGAAATTGGCCGTATTTTGTACACGGCCCACTACGACATAGAGTGGGTTCGAACGGGCCCAAACTCCCACAAAGTTCGGTGGCGACTCCAACTTTGATTTAAATTTCAATTCGATCCATTCTCATATGGAGATTCATTCGCCTCCCCAAACCCGCGCGTGGCCGCGTCGGGGTGGACCTATGTCATGTTCACATATGTACATCTTGAAGACACCCTGGTGATAAGTGTGTTATGTAGTGCTTATTTCTTGTGTTTGGTCTCGGTTTCTCTTGTGGAATCGGTCTTTGGAGCGGTTTTGTGGCTACTTACGCTTCTTCTAGCTTGTGTTAGGTTCCTAAGGCCTTTCTGGGAGAAATGGAACGATTCCGACTCATTTTCGACGCATATGGAGCCAACGAAGAGAAGCGACGATGACTCGGTAGCTTAGACTCGATCCTGAGTCCCTTGGAGCCCATTCCCGAGCACCGAGAGTCGATAAGAAGCCCAAGAAGAGCAAGTAGGGACCTACGTGACCATATTTGAAGCCTACAAGACCCATCCCGGTCGGGAACACATCCATCACGACCGGGATGAAGTGACGAGCAAAGACGCGCTTCTGGAGGGCCTTCCCGGCCGGGATGATGAGCTTCCCGACCGGGATGGGTCCCTTCCCGACCGGGATCATCCCTTTCCGGTCGGGAAGGGCCCAGTTCAGCTCGTGTTTCAGTTTTCCGCCTCCCTTATTCTTGTAACCCTATATATACCCCCCCCCCCCTGTATTGTTTTAAGAACTTTTGGATCCTTTTACATTACCCACTAAAGCCTAGACTACTTTAGGTTAGATTTAATCTCTCCTTAATTAGCATTAATCTAGTTAGTAATCCTTGTATTTTTGGAATTCTTGAAGATCTCTATCAAGATTGACAACCTTGGTGGATGTATTTGGGTTTTCTCTATGTATGCAAGCTTTCATCTTTTCATCTCCTTACTAGTTTGGTATAATCCCTCTCTTCTCTTTTCTCCTAATCTTTCATTGTTAGTCAAGTGTGAATCTTTATTCATTGTTTGTTGTTCATCCTTATTTGTTCTTCATAATGAATGAGGTTGTCCTTGTGTTTGTTTCTCTTGTTTGGGTTGGTTTTAGTTTAGATATGTGTGAGTAGTTTTCCCCTAGGGTTAGTAGGGGGATTGAGTGTGATTAGGGATGATTAGGGTGAGATGGGTGGTACTAGTTGTTGTTTTTGTTGTTTCCTATTTGCCTTGCACTCTACATGTTTGATGAAATGCTTGTGAGACTTGAGATGAACATTCCTTGTTTTTCTTGCCTCTTCTCTTGCATGTTGTTTGTTTGGTTGGTAGGTTTGGTTCCTCCACTAGTAGCAAGAGCGTGGTGAGGATGATCTCTAGGCCGTTTAAGTAGCGAGAGCCCGAACGTAAGCTAGGCTACGAAAGCATGCTAGCACCCCGGTTTCCTTTTTTTGATCTCCTTGACATCCATGAACCGACCTAGCCCTAGTTTCTTCTTATTGATTTAATTCGCTTCCATTTGTCATTAGTTGCTTGTTTGGCCTTCTACTTTGTGTTTTAGATCTTAGCTTAGTCATTAGTTCTATCACCCTAGTTTAGTTTGTCTTGAACCTTGTCTAGAATCGTAGCATACCTTAGTTCGACACTCGTCCCTGAGGATCTCGACCCGACTTGCCCTAGCTACCCAGTTAGGTTAGTTGGTTATTATTTGATCGGTGGGATCCACGACAAATCTCTTTCCGTCACCTGGTGTGGACATGACGTAGGTCCACCCCGACGCGGCCACGCGCGGGTTTGGGTAGGCGAATGAATCTCGTGGTGAGATTGATCTCGGGTTGAAATTTAAGTCAAAGTTAGAGTTGCCACCGAATTTTATGGGAATTCGGACCCATTCGAGCCCAATCTATGTCGTCGTGGACCGTACACAAAGTACGGCCCATTTCGATTTCAGAGTTTGTGGGGCTCGTCCCTTTGCATTGCGATACCGATACCGTCACTACCGGTTATCGTGTATAGAATGACTCTCGTGCGCCAACGGTTTCGGACGTCCGGAAACCGAGGTTCTGAGTAAGAGGTGAGGGTACGTGTTGGGAAGCCCACTAAGGACACCCAACCCTGCCCGCACTTAGCGGTCTCTACTAAGATATCGTTCGTGTTCGTGTACGCGCGCTAGTAAAATGATTAAATGATATGCAAACAACGTTTTACAAGATATAAATATCAAATGGGTTGCTACGTCATTTTAATGCATCTTGATTCACGTCGAAGTGATTTAGCATGCGATGCTCATTTAAGGCAATAAATGGCAAATATCGAAAAAAGAAAACTCGTAAATAAATTACAAATTACACGGGCGGAATACAACCCGGAATTCACAATACAACGAGCAATAAAATAGAATAATCGAATCAGGAAACGGTAAATATTAACTATAAACGGACCCGTAAATAGTAAATATAAGTTAGACCGTAAATTGAATAAATGATTGACGAACTCCAATTAAATACACATTATATTGTGTATTAAACGGAGGACGGAGATATGGGACCTAGACGTGGTGCTAGCCTGATTCCGAATCTCGATGCCTTGTCCCGACTTATCACATCGAAAAATTGGCGTCTAAATTAGTCATGCATCGGATACGACTAAGGAGTCGTCGACACAAAACTAATCGTGTAAGACATTAATCAAAGTCGTTTAAGTGAAATGATATGCATGAGTTTTGAAAAAGTAATCACGTGATTGACTTTGCACGTGACGACTAAGTCGTAAAAAAAGACGAGGCTCAGATGATGAAATAAAGCGCTCGACTTGCCTGGACAAAGGAATCCACTCGACCGAGTCATGGCAAGGACTCGATCGAGTGAGCCTTAAAGCTTTGAAGGACCTACTGCCCGATTTTTGGGGTGCTACTCGATCGAGTGGGCTTGTGCACTCGATCGAGTGGCTTCTGTACGGATGTTTAGTTTGTGCTTTGAAACGACCCATTTTGTAGTTTTTATGTTTTTGAATCGAGATGCAATTACGCTAAATATAAATATTGTCCAATTTATATTAGTTTAAATCTCGATGGCTCGTTGTACTCGACATTCGGTTATAGAACCGACATCTAGTATTTAGAGCGAGTTTGCAAAATTGAGTTTGATCGGACTAGAAGAAATATCGATTCCCTCCGCGTCATAATGTCGTAATCAATCATTTCGGATCATGTGACGATTAATTCGGCGTCAACGGGTTTCGTTCCAATCCGATTTCTCGATGATTCTTTTAGAATAATATTTTGAAAGAGATGTGGTCGGACATATTTAATGACGAATCTCCACGATCTATTACGCCCTTAAGTGTTTAGGGCGGCGCACCTTGAAGGGCGCCACCTCCAATACGACTTGTAAAGAGATTAAATAGACTTTAGGCGGAATTCGTAATTAAACATATTCGACCCGAAAATTCGACCGTCGTTGCAAACTTAAGTCCTCGGCATTTTAATATCGTAATTTGGCCTTAAGGCCTACGATCATTAATTTAGCCTCAACGGACGTTGCTCGGATCGTTTTGAAAATAGTTTTATTAAATAATTATACGCGGTATTATATAAGACGGAATATAAACAGTAAATAAAATGTTAGGTGTTACAGTACGTAAATAAAATGTTAGATTGCGATAAATAAAATGTTAGTAGCAAAATTAAAATGTTAGTAACGAAAATAAAATGTTAGTGTTAGTAGTTAGTAATATTAATAATAATAATAATAATAATAATAATAATAATAATAATAATAATAATAATAATAATAATAATAATAATAATAATAATAATAATAATAATAATAATAATAATAATAATAATAATAATAATAATAATATAATAATAATAATAATAATAGCATATATATATATATAATCAAAAAAGAGAAAGGAGAAAGGATGTCGGGATTTGAATTACACTCTCAACCTACATGCTTAATTGGTCTCAAAAACGGACTCGTAATAGCGACGGGAGCGCGGGAGTGTCGAGATATGTAGGGTGAGTTATGGTGTGTGTCTTTGACGAGTTTTGATCTCGAGAATTTGAATGTGTATGTGTGTATGTAGATGATGGATGATTGAATGTTGAAGTTGAAAATGTATTGCTTGGGATTGTGTAAAGTTATGTGTCAAAGTTGATGGGTAAAAAGTTGTGTCAAAAAAAAGTTGGTAAATGAATGAGTATGAGGGAGTATATATAAAGAATGCTTCAGTTTAGGGTCACTCGATCGAGTGGTGTGAACGGAGGGAGTGTAAATAGGGAAAGATTTGTTGACTTTTTTTGCAAGGATTTGGTTGTTGTGACTTGATTCATTTTGTGTATTTGGACATAATGTGAGGCTGGTTCGTCTCGGGATTCGACTTTGATCGGGTTTTGACTCGGTCGCTAAAAGACGGTTTTATTTCCGGTGACGGTTTTGACCCAAATTAGTCTTATTTTATTGGAAACGACCCACTGGGCCTAGATTTGAGGTCGGTTTTGAGAGATTTGCACTCCGCGAAATGCCCACGTCAGATACTATTGATTCCGAGTCCGTATTCGAGCGTATTAAGTCACGTTTACGTCCGATCATCATCGGGTGTTTTGTCGGGAACTGCTATAGACACTAGCAGGCAAAATGCGGGTGTCTACACCTGGTCATGTTATGTGATATGAAAATATAATCAGGTTGATTTGAAACGTGATCCGATATATGAGTTCTCGAGCAGCTCGATTTGTAGTGTATAACACACGTTTTTCATAGATTCGCGGTCCGGAATAAAATTGGCTGA
This sequence comes from Agrostemma githago, assembly GCA_958450325.1. Lineage (NCBI taxonomy): Eukaryota > Viridiplantae > Streptophyta > Magnoliopsida > Caryophyllales > Caryophyllaceae > Agrostemma > Agrostemma githago. Next base: position 66,957,594 of record OY288249.1, on the reverse strand, counting down.
AAATTGAACAACGTTTTCATCAGGTTGGTAGGAACGTCCACACAAAATAAGAGGAACAACGGAGAAAGTTTGAGGGCTTCAGTATGTATTAAACCACCATTACCAAAAAAATCGGTTTATCGTGCAAAGGCGACCTATACTTGTTGTTTGGGCGTGAAATCGAAAAGGGTCCATCTTGAAAACACTCTAGTCATGTGGTATGAAAATCAGGTTGATTTGAAACATGACTCGAATTAAATGAGCTTTAGCAGCTCGATTTGTAATGTATATTACACGTTTTTCAGAACTTCGGGGTCCAGAATAAAAATGGTTGAAAATTGTATGAAGTTTTTATCGGGTTGGTGGGAAGGTCCAGCCAAAATATGAGGAGCAACAAAGAACGTTTTGGGTTTTGGTTTTTGTTAAACCACCCATAGATGAAAATCGGTTTATCATGTAAAGGGGACTTGTACTTATCTTTAATTTGGGCGTGATATCGGGCAAGGTACATCCTAAAGGCACCCTTAAAGCTGGCAAACCGAACGTGTCGGGCCGTGCTTCGTGCCGGCCCAGTCGTGCTTCGTGTCTGTCCAACCCGGCTTAGTCGTGCTTCGTGCCTGTCCAGCCCGGCTTAGTTGTGCTTCGTGCCTGTCCAGCCCGGCTCAGTCGTGCCTGGCAGACTGTGCTGGGCCAGACCGTTCCTGACTCTAAGAACATGCGCCGAGGCACAGTTCCTAGCCCGGGCCTGGTCGTGCCTAAGTCGTGTCGGGCCGTTGTGCCTGACCAAATTTGCAGGTTTTTTCATTTTTTTTGGGATTTAGAGTCGTGCTGGCCCAACCGTGCCTTATGTCGGGCCATGCCTAGGGACGAGCTTTTCTTCAAATTGGCACCGCGATCCGACTTGGGACCGGTCGTGCCATGCCCATGCTTTTCGCCACATCATCACCGGGTCGGGTCGTGCCGGACCGTGCCACTGAGATGGGTCCGGCCCGGTTTGCCAGCTCTGGCACCGTAGTGAGGTGGTATTAAAATCATGTTGATTTGAAACCTAACCCGATATGAGCTCCCTAACAGATCGATTTGTAGAATGTAATACACATTTTTCAGAGCTTTCAGAACCAGAAAAAAAAAAATCATCGGATCAGTAGGAACATCCATATAAAATATGAGAAACAACGGAGAACATTTGATGGTTCTGGTATATCTTAAACTAACCGCTACCAGAAAATATGTTTATTGTGTAAAAGCGGCTTATACTTGTCATTTGGACGTGAAATCGGGCAAGGTATACCCTTAAGACAACCAAGTGACGTGGTAAGAAAATCAGGTTGATTTGAACTTTGACTCGAAATGTGCCCTGATGCGTGCCGTTCCTATTCAATTTTTCACCTATTTTGGCACGCATTTTCGTGTCGTTTTATTATTTTTAGGAGTCGGATTACGTTATTTTCTCCCATATGTGCTACTCGGGTATTCTTTTGTTGTTCTGCAGATAATCAAGACCGAGTAGTTAAAAGAGCTAAAAATTACATCAAAAATCATTAAAGCTCTAAAACCGATTCATTGTAGACAAAGAAGAAGGAAGGAAGTTTATACACTAGACTGAGTTAGTAGACTAAGAAGAAGGAAGTAACAAGTCTATAGACTTAGAAAGTGCAGGCAAACATACAGACAAGTCCGTAGACTGAGGAAGTCCGTAAGAATTGGAGGCCTGGACTGAAGAACTCTGTAGGCAGACTTGGATCTCAAGTCTACTAGCATAAAATCCAAGTCTGCAGAATGAGATACTGCATCCAAAGACCAATTCAGCGCAGATATTTTGTTGACGCTACCCACGATCTCCCCCCTCTTGGGCATCAAGATTCCTACTCCCACTACTTCAGTTCTTCCTAGTTAATGGGATTGAGGATAGCAGTTTAAGCAGGGAGTTAGGAGTAGTTAATTAAGAGGTCTAGATTACTATAAATAGGGTTGCTTATACTTAGTTAATCTTTCATCTCATCAATCATCTTTTATTCTTTCATTCAATCATTCACACAATTCTGTAAATAGTTAGTTTTAGTTTATTCCTGATTAATTTTCTCAGAATTTCATTGTTCTTATTATTCGGTTCTTATTATTTTCATCTTTATTTATTCCGATCACTCTAGTAATTCCTAATCTCGGTAATCTCCTTCTTCTTCCCTAATCTCCATCTTCTTAGTTACTGTAATTATTATTTTTCTTCTTTCCGTTACTTTTTATTTTATTTTATTTTCTTCATCCTTCCTGTTTCCTGTAACTTTTTCACCATTCTGCATCTTTTATTTTTATTTTCATTCATCCTGTTATTTTATTTCTTTCATTCAGTCAGTATCATTATCGTTATTATGCTTAGTTAACTTTCCGTTACTAGAGTTTAGGTGAACTACGAATTAAACCGAGTTTATATGTGATAACTAAATAATCGACTTTTACGAGTTAAATCGCTCTTGCAACATTATAACGACGAGTAATTGATTATAGGCCGTAATTGATTATTTGTATCTCGTAAATCCCGACCTAAGATCGAAAGCCTGGAACGGATTAGACTCGTTGTAATCGATAAAATTCCCTAATAAGTAGCGAGACCCCGTTAGGTAATTTCTAGGATGACTAGTGATCCGAGAGGACCGTGTCGATATTCTTTAACTCATTTTAACTGATTATTTGGAAAATCGTATGTATGCTTGTTTTCATTCGTGATGATCCGAAGACTCTGGTGCTTTTCTCATTTTTGATTAATTCATTATTTTTATTATTTAGATTTTATTAGACTGCCAGTTCACCAAACCTTATAAAATTCGTGACCCGATAATTTAATTGACTAACTTATAATTTTCAACCTGCCTCCCTGTGGAATCGACCCTACTAATCGCTAGCTATCCGTTAGTAGTAATCTAGGATTATTTTTGATTGCGGTGACGCGACTAACCCGTATCATGCCCTCGAGTAGCTCGATTTGTAGTGTATAATACACGTTTTGGGGTGCCAATACTTGTTAAACAACTCCTAGCTGAAAATCGATTTATCGTGTAAAAGCGACTAAAACTTGTCTTTTCGGCATGAAATTGAGTTGAGTGCATCCTGAAGACCCTTAGTCACGTGGTATGAAAATTAGCTTGATCTGAAACGTGACTCTATATGAGCTCACGAGCAGTGCGATCTGTAGTTTGCATTGTACGGAGTTTTCATTGGATCGGTAGGAATGTACACACAAATTGTGAGACACATCGGAGAACGTTTGGGGGTTACGGTAAGTGTTAAACCGCCTCTAGTTGAAAATTGATTTATCGTGTAAATGCGACTTATACTTGTTTTTTGGGCGTGAAATCGGGTCGGGGACATTCTAAAGACATCCTAGTAATGTGGTATGAAAATTAGGTTCATTTGAAACATGGCCCGATATGAGGTCCCGAGCAGCTCGATTTGTAGTGTATAATACATGTTTTTTTTAAGTTTCGAGCCCTAAGAAAAATGCCTAACAATTGTACGAAGTTTTCATCGGGTCGGTAGCAACGTGGACATAAAATATGAGAAGCGATTGAAAACTTTTGAGGTTCCGGTATGTTTTAAACTACCCTACCAAAAAAATAGGTTTATCATTTAAAAGCGACTTATTCTTGTCCTTTGGGCGTGAATCGAGTTGGGTACATCCTGAAGACACCCTGGTCACGTGGTATAAAAATCAGGTTGATTTAAAATGTGACCCGATATGAGTTTCTGAGCAACTCGATTTGTAGTGTGTATAATACACGTTTTCCTGACATTTGGGGTCCGGAATAAAATTGGCTGGAATTTCAACGGAGTTTTAACCGGGTCAGTTGGAACGTCGACACAAAATAAGAGTAACGGGGAGAATGTTTGGGGGGTACGGTAAGTGTTAAACCACCCTTAGCTGAAAATCGATTTATCGTGTAAAAGCGACTTATACTTGTCTTTTGGACATGAAATCGGACAGGGTACATCCTAAAGACACCCTAGTCATGTGGTATGAAAATCAGGTTGATTTAAAACCTGACCTGATATGAGATCCCAAGTAGCTCGATTTATTATAGTACTCCTACTTTTTTGTTATTTCGAAATCAAAAGGTTTACAAAACATGACAACAAATCTAGTACTCACTTCGTTCAAGTCGAACCTTCCCTTTTGTTTTTTGCACAATTTCTAAGAAATTGATTGTTTTTGTGTTATTAATAAATGTGCAAATGGATAAAGGTTAAAAACGTAGTCGGTGTCAAATTGTTACGGATTAAAAAAAATTAATCGATACGACACTATTTAGAAATTAATGTTCGTAAAATAAATTACTAGCGTTTTGGGTTGGTTTAGATTTTTTTTTTCAAAGTGTGCCGTATTATATTTCCGAACTCACTACGTTTGCGTTGTAACTTTTTTTTATTAAAAAGTTATCATTTCTCCGAGCCGTACTTTTATTTTCAGATTATCAATGTAAATTTCATATTTTTTAATACGTTTAGCTGGTAGACAATGACCCTACCCGCCCGCAACCCAATCCATTCGAACCTAGATCACCCGAAACTTACGGTCCGAACACAATATTACCCAACTTGAGTATACCCGGCCCCAACCCGACCCGACTGACCCTATTTCCACCTCTATAAATATACTCCATTATTTACCTCTTTTCACACAACTCTTCCCTACTCAATCTCACAATTATATAATATTATTTATAATTATGAGTTATAATAATAATAACAATTCATCAAATTATTATTACAATTTATCAATTCAAAATATTTAGATGAATATCAAGACACACAACAATTTCCAGATAATAAAATATTACATACACAAAATTCAAGTCAATCAACATATGATAATACTAACCATTTTTCTATATTCTCTACCCAAACTCATACAAATTTTCAGAGTCAATATCACGTTGATGACGATGTTGATGAAAATGTAGTCGAAAATTTATCGATCCCAACATCACGAAACTTGAACAGGGATACTTTCTCCGTAAAGGAGGATGAGGCACTCATTTCCCCTTTTATTACTATTTCCGAAGATGGTGCTATTGGTACTAACCAAAACAAGAATGTTTTCTGGAAGCGTGTATTTGGAAAATATGAATTGGCAAGAGCTTACAATCCTGCACTACGACATTGCTCTATTGGAATGCTCAATAATTGATTAAGAAGAATATCTACCATAATCATGAATTGGGGTTCGTGCTATGAGAAGACTGGTAGAAGAAGGGTCAGTGGCTGGAATGAAGAAAGCGTCTTAGCATAGACCAGAGCTTTATATAAAACCAGATTCAATTTGGATCATGCTTGGGGTATGTTAAAAGGGCATCAGAAATGGAAAGTTTATTTAACTCTCTTCGCTGCCAATGCTTCCGAAACGGGTTACGTTGGAGGAACATCTACCGGCGGTGTAAATGAAGACAGAACCAGTAGTGGTAAAAGAGTACGACTTGATGATGAACAGTCAAATCCTACCTCTAATGATATTGAGAGTGCGTGCACTCAACGTCCTGAGGGTCGACAACAGGCAAAGAAAAATAAAGGTAAGAAAAAAGTCAGTAATGCTGAGTTAAATGAAATTAACTTGCAGTTTGCAGCGATAAATGAAACAATTGCAATTGATCTAGATTTGGAGAGGGAGACATTGCTAGTTAAGAAGACAAATGCGGAGCTTTCTTTTCAACAATTGGCGTCGAATATCAAAAGAGAAGAAAGAAAGAGAAAGGACCAAGAGATTAAACAGTCGAAGAATGACTGGCAAACGTTTCAACAATTGCTGCAAGCTTCATCGCTACCATCACAGTTAGAAACTTTGAAGATTAATTTGCTTAATAAGTTTGGCGGTCTTTGAATGTTACTTTTTTATTTTTTCAAATTTGTAGTAGTCGTTATGTACTCAAGTTTTTACTTATTTGTATTCAAGTTGTGTGTTTAATTTATACTAGTTTTTAAGTTGTGCTTTCAATTGAATTTAGTCGTTGGAGTATTTGAATTTGAGTTGTTGGATGATTTGTATTTGAAATATAGAATCGTTACTAGATTTTCTTTATCTGTATTAAAGTCGTTAGAGTATCTGAAGTGTGTGGACATCCTTATCCTTATCCTTATCCTTATCTAAAAAATATCCATATAGATTTCATTTTCTTATCTATATTCTTATAACCAATGACTTTATATATATGGATGATTCTACTTAAAAAAATTCATACCAATTTCAATCATTCACACATCATGTCTAATTATTCATCCCCACCATCTTCTCCACCATCTTCAACACATTTTTTCTCATTCTCAGAAGCCTATGATAGACGCCGAGCTCAAAGAATTCAACTAAGAAATTTACTGAGTACTCGACTATTACAAATACAAGCACAAAATACTCCACATCAAAATTACCAACCACCACTTCGGAAACGAAGGAAATTCATTGAAAGAAACCGAGAAGATGGTCATCGTAGACTCTACAGCGACTACTTCGTTGATGAACCTGTGTACGATGATAGGATGTTTTGACGTAGATTTTGGATGCGAAGACATCTGTTTCTACGTTTGGTACATGCTGCTGAGTCCACTCACGAATTTTTTCGACAAAGACGTTATGCTACTGGAAGACCAGGTTTATCAGCTTTGCAAAAATGTACTGCCACTATTCGTATGTTAGCATACGGAGAGGCCGCTAATAGGGTCGACGAATACTTAAGACTTGGTGAATCAACGACACGGAAATGTCTTTTAGTGTTCGTCGAAGTTATCATTGTTCAATTTGGTGAAGAGTATCTCAGAACTCTAACAGCTGCAGATGCTCAAAGGCTACTTCAAATCAATGAAACACGAGGATTTCCAGATATGTTGGAGAGTATTGATTGTATGCACTGGACATGGAAAAATTGTCCGGTGGCTTGGCAAGGCCAATATCTAGGACGATCAACAAAACGGTTAATAATTCTTGAGGCTGTAGCTTCTCAAGATTTGTGGATATGACATTCTTATTTTGGCACGTCCGGATCAGCTAACGATCTAAACGTGCTTCATCGTTCCCCCATCTTTAATGATCTCTTGAACGGGCGAGCTCCACGTGTTAGTTATTGGGTAAACGGTAATCACCACAATACTGCTTGTTATTTAACAGATGGGATATACCCAAGGTGGTGTACTTTTATCTCGTCTATAAGACATCCACAAACACCTAAAGGTAGGTGCTTTTCAAAAAGACAAGAGAGTGTAAGAAAGGATGTGGAGCGTACATTTGGTGTCCTACAAGCTAGGTTTGCGGTAATTCGTAGACTAGCACTATCATGGGATACAATAACTTTGCGAAAAGTTATGACAACATGTATAATATTACATAACATGATTGTGGAAGATGAACGTGATACATATGCTGGATACGACATTATGAATGAGTATATGGAAGAAGACAATGAAGAAGCATCTACTAGTGTTCAACAACCTGAGTACGATATAGGATACATTCTTGATATACATCAATTTGTGTCTGATCGAGATCGTATGGAAGATTCAGCTCGACATTTATCTCTTAGAAATGATCTTATTGAAAATCTTTGGCAAAGGTTTCGCCACTTAGGTTAAGTTTTATTCAATGTATTCATAATCTATTTTGTTTAATTAGATCTTAATTTTCCTTCGTTCTACGTACTTGTAAACTTATGTTTAATTATTCTCAAAACTTTTGTTTAATTATTCTGAAAACGAAATGACTACACACTACACCATTCCGACATACACTATTTTGATAAGACAATACAAAATCAATGTGGTAAAAATTGACAACTCCATTATTTATTATGACAGATGCTTTAATTGATACGATTTTCAAAAACAAAGAGACTACACACTACACCATTCAGACATACACTTTTTCGATAAGACAATACAAAATCAATGTGGTAAAAATTGATAACTTCATTATTTATTATGACAGATGCTTTAATTGATACGATTTTCAAAAACGAAGTGACTACACAATGCACCAAAATTGACAACTTAATTGTGTTTTCTGACGGATGTTTTAATTAATAAGATACCAAAATTGAAAGTGACTACACAGTACTTCATTCCGACATTACTGTGTTAATAAGACAATACAAAGTCCAAAAAAATATATATATGAAAAAAATAGCTTTATGTAAGTTACGACTTCGTTTTACATCTCCTCACAACTCTTTCTCTCATACATAAAATTAACTAAAATATATAACATGTCTGCCCACTATGATGAGGAAGTTGAAAAAACTCAGTGGAAAATCAATAAGATTAGGGATAAAGCTCCCAACTTTTTACTCGTGTTAACTTAATCGTAATAGAAAGCATGTATATGTTATTATTAAATAGTCTACCGGTCCTAACCAAACTTCATGGTATAATTTCTGTAAATGCAGAAGCTGTACTTAGTCCTCCAATGGCAGTTAATAATACTTATGGTATGATTATTATTATTACTATATATGAAACTCTATGATATATGCAGATTTTGATTATATTATCTCTAATATTTTAGAAACATGGATGGCTAAAAACGAAGAACTTACCTCCTTAGAAAGTGAAGTTATTGCGATGATTCGTAGACTGTTCAAAATAGTTGATAAAGATGTTAAGTGATCTTTTTTCTGGTAGTGGACGAACATTTGTTCAGCGTGAAGAGGTTTACTACTGGACTATTTATGACAAAATTACAACGGAGGAGGACCGACTCCATGAAATTGAACTTCTGGGAGACGAAAACGCAGACAGTTGGATGGATAATTCAGATTACGATTATGATGGTGAGCCTATCAGAAAATAATGGATTTTGTCCAATATTAACCGTCGAGCTTTTCTGTTTGTAAGAGTTTTTAGGTACTGTCGTTGTCGTCCTCCCTTTTTATTTATTTTATGATTGTTTAAATTTAGTATGTCTTAATTAAATTAGGTTTTACAATGTATTAAGTATTAAGTCTTCGTCAGTTTTCATTTTAATTTATTTAACTTTAATTTTCCGTATGTTTTATTTTTATTTCTTACTTTCATGTTTTTAGAAACAATAATATTAAAAAAAATTAAGCAAATTAAGAGTAAAAATTATAATAGTATGAAAATAAATGATTGGATTAAGGTAAGTTTGATGTGTAAATGTGTGGGGTATAATAAAATAGGAGAGAAAATGAAAATAGAAGACAGTATCTTTTTGTAAGATGCAAAATAAAAAAATGGTGAGAAGTAAAATGAGGTGGATGACTGGAGTGAGGAGAAAAAGTAAGATGAAAAGAAGAAGATGAAAAACCAATACGAGTTTCATAAAATAATCTAAGAAGTTTTCCCCCCCGCTTACATTGGTCTCACGCGTAGTTAGCTCAAAGCCTCCAACGTGGCAATCAACATGAGACACGTGGTCGAATCAGCAACCACTTGTTGATTAAATCACAGGTGGCTACAACTCATTTGCTAAACCCAATGCTGAGATCACACTTACGCCACCCGCACAACCGTTTACCAAAAACCCAAAAATAAATAAAAATAAGACAAGTAAAATACCAAAATACCCTCGTCGTACAACACCAATGAATAAAATAATAATAAAATGAAGGGTAGTTCACTAATTTGGCTGCTTATATAACTAGCCTTCCACCATACAAATCAACCAACCCAACCACTCAAAAAAAAAAAAAAAAAAGTGAGGTTTGAGCGTCCCCCCTTTCTTCTCCACCCCCAAATAATCACAAAATTAAGTGAGCCTTCAGATCTTAATCTTTTCCTAATCTCTGTAATTTTCTTCTTGGCATCCCTTTCTCTGTTAATCATCTGTCTTTTCTTGTTTAAGTTTTGATCTTGGTTTTCAAATATTTCACCATTTCTTTGGATTTGTTACTCCAAAATCATTACTTCAAAGCTGAAGGATAGTTTTTTTTACAGAAATTTGGATCCACTGTGACATTTTTTTACTACAGTGTTTTCCCACCCATCAACTTTGAAAAGGGTAAATTTTTGTTCCCTTCAAGTTGATTTTCTTTTTACCTTTTTTTTATTTTGAGAGAAGAGATATCTATTTGTTTCTCTTTCTCTTGCTTCCTGTTCTTGAATTTTATTAAGCAACAGGTTGTTATTAATTTGGTTTAAGTTTTTATTATTTCAATTTTATAAAAAAAAAAAAAAAAAAAAATGGCAGCCATGGATCTGTTAAGGAGTAATAGTTCAAGTTATGGAAATGAGCTAATGGATGCTCTTTCACCTTTCATGAAAACCTCACTTCCTCCTTTACCACCTCCTCTTGAGCCCAATGGTCAAGCCCACTTTTATGGGCTAGCCAATCTTACACCGAACCCGACCCATGAAATATTCGGGCTGGACCACCAAATCCAGACCCAATTTCAACTCCCCACCTGCTACAACCTATATCAACCCAGCAATAGTCTAGCATCCAGTTTTCTGTCACCCAAACCCGTACCCATGAAACATGCGGGTCAACCCGGGAAGGCCAACAAGCTGTACCGAGGAGTCCGACAACGGCACTGGGGGAAATGGGTAGCCGAGATCCGTCTACCCAAGAACCGGACGAGGTTATGGTTAGGTACCTTTGAGACGGCGGAAGAAGCGGCCTTGGCTTACGACAAGGCAGCTTACAAGCTGAGGGGCGACTTCGCCCGTCTCAACTTCCCGAACCTCCGCCACGTTGGGTCCCACATTGGCGGAGAATTCGGGGAGTACAAGCCGCTTCACTCGGCCGTGGACGCTAAACTTGAGATTATTTGTGCGAATTTGGCCAAACAAGGAAACCTTGGTAAGTCGAGGAAGTCGTCGAAAAAGGCGGTGCCTGCGGCGGCAGTGAAGGTGGTTGAGGTTGAGGTTGATTCGGAGTCGGGTGGGTCGTCGTCACCGTTGTCGGAGCTTACGTTTGGTGATGGTGAAGAAGTTGAAGTTGGTTCGGAGAATTTCTTTTTGGAAAGTTGTCCGTCTCATGAGATTGATTGGGATGCTATATTATCCTCATCGTCGTCTGTCTGAGTTTTTTTTTTTTTTTTTTAAGTGTAGTTTAGTTTAATTAATTAGTGTCTATTTTGTGTAAAAGTAATTAATTAATTAGTGTTTAGTTAGGAAGGAGTAATTTGCAATGAGTTTTTGGCAATTGCAGAAAACAACTCCTCTTGAGCCTTGAGGTCTAGGCAGGTAATTTTTTTGTCTTGCCTAGGATCATAGACAGGCTAATTTTATTTCTTTATTTCTTTTATTTTAGGATTGTAATCCGTAGCTTGTAAGTGACTCATTACCATTTGTTACTTACTCGTACAATTTATTTAATCTAGTTATTTCTCTTGTCAAAAATGATTTACATTGAGTAGAATGGTAGTATTATTATTAGTAGATGAAGTTAGGGGTTTTAGGCGCATGGTTTATTGGAAACGCTCTCTCAATTAATTTAACTCTCCATTAACAATATAAAATCATGAATTATTTTCAACCTCATCAAAATTGATAATTACAAATTAAATTTGAACCATCCTAAGTAATGGAGTTACGGACAGAAACTTCACTCTGATTTATCATTTTATTGTCTAAGATATCTTCGTTTAAATGTACATATGCGACCCGGAACCGGGGTGGGTAATTTGGTACGTTGTGAATTGGGTTAGGTGACTGGGTTTAGATATGTTAAGAGCGAAATGATGGTCATTTAGAATGGGTGCTTGCTTTCTTGGCATGCATGGTTTAGACTTTACGGTATTGAATTATTTTTGTGGGGCTAAGACATGTAAAGGGGCCGGGGGGCCATATTTGTTGAAATTTTCGTATTAGATTATGTTTCATTCACGTAAGAAATAAATATCGACCTACATGTTAGGTGAAATGTCATTAACATCGTATTGAATTTCCAACCTGTCTACATTTATTTTCAAACATGCTATATAAACAGCAATTGGTCTCTCTTATGACGGATATATTCAATCATTTATCTAGGTCTCACCAACTTCACTTTTGTCATATTCCACTTATTTGGTACCTATTTGACCCGTCATACGTTTGTGACGGATATCTCCATCACAAACAAGAATTTGTGTATAAACAGAAGTACGAGCAAAATTGGTTTTCAAATTTGATTTGGCCAGTTAATATGATAAACCCTAATTTGGACAAAAATCAATCCTCCTTTCCAAGTCATTTTCACTTTTCGAAACAACTATTTATCTCTTCAATATCGTTCAAAAGATAATGAAATGTATACGGTTTCTTAAAACTTTGTATCTTCACATCGCTGATACGAGAATGAATTTTGCAACCTAACAATCCTCTCCTCAAACCAAGAACCGTCATCTTGAGTCAGACATTGATCTCTATGTAAGAGAATATAAACGACCTTTAACATCGCCTTAAGGTTTTGGTTGAGTTGATTCGTTAACATGGTATTAGAGCCAGAGGTCACGAGTTCGAATCCTGACAGCCAGGAGGCGAATCCAGAATTTCCCGCTAGGGGGGGCATTTAGAAAATTATTCCGTACAAAATAATTGCTTGAAAACCAATTTTTGTTTTATAAATTAACGTTGGTTTTGAATTTTTTTTGCTTCATTTTGGAAGACTTGCAAAAAAATACACCATTATTAGTCAATTGAGTAACCAGTAAATATATACTCCCTCTGTCTAACTCATTTATTAGTATTTGATACAAAATAATCGTCACAATTATCTAAAAGATAAACAAATGAACAAAATGGATGAAGAGTTAAACTTATAAAAAGTATAATATTTCAACATATTTAACATTTACGCATCAAAATTGTGTGGTTCGTTGGTTTACTTGGATAGTTGGAGTCATCTTGACATGAGATATTGGGTTCGACTCACCTCAGAGACAAGTGGAGACCATCTAGTTAAACAATTCTAATTATTTATGTCATCTGGATGACACCATGTCAAGTCTTATTATCGTGACACCATGCTAACTCTCCGCGAGATTAGAAATTCCATGTCGTACAATTTAAACCACCTTCGAGCCTTTGACGGAAAGAGGAAGTCAAAGAAGACAAAAAACGTCATTAAGGGTAGAGAGACATAATACATTAAAAGTGAGGGTAGCATGTGATTATAATGAAGGGGTACCATATATAAGGGTACCATATATAAATACTAAAAACATAGTGATACCATATAGAAAATCCTTAAAAAAATTTAAAGATTATAAAGTGCTAAATCGATGTAGGTTTAATCGGTAAGGGAGTAACCGATAATGTCTAAGCTTATTGGTTAAGATTAGGTAACCTAGACAAGATATAGGTCTTGGGTCCGAATCCCTTCCCTATATTGTAATTGGACTAAGTGCACTTCTTGTTGAACAAATTAAAACTCATGAGGATGAGTTTCACCGATCCTGAAATCCTACCGACTGGATGAGACGATGAGTCGGATTAAACAAAATAATTTACACAAAAAAAGAAATAAATTATTTTTTCCAAATATATTTCCGTTGGTTATCCACTAACTCATTATCCTTATGTCCCATACTACATACACCACGAACTTTGTTTAAGGAGATAAGATTGAGAAGTGCGGATGGCGAACCATACCATACAAATTATAAAAGTAGTGATTGAAATTGGGACTGCGATTATTGTTTTCCTACAGATTTCACAATATATATTGTTTTAGATTTAAACTTTGAAGGTTCATGAACTGCAAATAAATTAGAATACCAACATTTCTGCCTCAATGCGTAATGGTCCGTTTGGGAACAAATATTTCATTTTAAAATTTGTATTTGACCTAAATACTTTGTTTGGCAGATGGGGTGAATTTGGATTTTGGAATTTTATCAAATCCAACTAAATCTCAACCTTTAATAATAGACTTTATTTCCAAGACACCCTAATTTATGTTAGGTAGCGTTTGAGAATCTATATTTCATTTCAAATCGTCATTATCAAATTAGAAAAGTGAAATGATGAATTTTAGAATGACATGTGTTAAGTGTCATTTTGAAATGAGTCATTTCATTATCAAATTAGAAAAGTGAAATGATGAATTTTAGAATGACATGTGTTAAGGTGTCATTTTGAAATTAGCCTTTTTTGTGAAGGTACTGTATTTATGGTCCGTTTGGAAACCGTCATTTCATTTAGAAATCTGGATTTCACTCAAATCCAATGTTTGGCAAATCAAAATATTTGGATTTCAAAATTCTGTGAATTTCACCCAAATTCCATCATCATATATTTCAACCATTTTGAAATACCACCTCTACCCCTGTCATTTCCAAATTTCATATGCTACCATTTTACCCAAACACCCTCAATTGAATTTGAATTTCATATTTCAAAATACGGATTTAGAATCTAACATTTCAAATGAAATGAAGCTTCCCAAACGCTACCTTAGTTGAATTTGACAAAAATCCAAATTCACAAATTCACTTTGTTTCCCAAACAAAGTATTTGTGTCAAATCCAAATTTTAAAATGAAATCTGTGTTCCCAAACGGATCATTATTGTAAAATTCATAATTTCACTTCTCTAATTTGACAATGATATTTCAAATGAAATATGAGTTCTCAAATGCTTACCTTAATGAATTCAGTGAAACCAAATAGCCAAAATAGGTTAATCAAAGAAAATTTAGTTGAATTTGTTTGAACATATTATAAGAATATATTTTCTCTCCGTCACGATAATTTGTATCTTTGATTAAAATATCTCTTACAAAAAATAAAGGTAAATAAATGATAAAGAAGGAAACACAAATGACAAATATTCGTACCCATATGTTTTAATGTGAATAGACAAATAAGAATATAAAAAACACAAAATCTTGGAAGAGATGTCTCTCAATAACTTAATTGAGAGACCACTATTCAGTACTACTCTATGTTCTATTCGTACTCTTAAATGACAACTTTATTTTGTACATGTTTTTATAACAAGCGTATCTTCTTTATATTTGTATACTCTTTTATGTTAATCGTACCTACTTCTATTAGGTTTGGTACCACTGTTACTTCCATTTGTACTTAGTCTCTCAGTAAAGTTAATGAGAGACCGTCTTTCAGGAGACCTACTCTATAAAAAATATTCTTTACGTCTACGTCGTTTGTTTAGTTTTCACATTATTTCATTTATTTATATTTCACATTATTTATGAGAATTAATTCAATAAAACGTAAATAAATGATTGAGTTGGATGATGTACTGAAGCTAAGTACCTAACACATAAGTTTTTTTTGGTCTAGTGGAGAGTGCACCACGTCACAAGTGAGATTTGAATTAATCTCTCAACCTCTCGATCGGAGTAAGTGAACTCTTATCACTTGAGCTTACCATTTTTTTCACCTCACACAATAGTTTAAATCAAACATGATTAAACTGAATCTATCTTCTATTTACACTTTTTCATCAAAGAGGTCACAAAGGAAATATTTTTTTCATTCAACTTCACTTGTCACTTACTCATATGCTTTTTGCACATTTCCTCAGGCACGTTTTAAACCATCAATATCTTTCATTTTACATTAGCAAAAATTATAAAATTTGATATTCTTAATGTATTCATAAAGATGAATCAAACAAAATCCTGACTATATTCTCACTTATCGATTGTCGAGGATATTGAAGATTCTCTTTGGTTATGAATAGTATCGAAAACAGAAAAGTGAAGAGTGAAGTTGAATGAAGGGAGTATATACTCAGGATCGGCCCTGAGCCCTGTTTGGTGGAGCGGCGGCCTAGGGCCCATGCTTGGAAGGGGCCCAATGAGAGGGAAAAGTCTAATTGATACAAGTATACAACTATAATAACAATTTAGCTACTAAAATTAACAATAAATTTGCTTTCGAGTAGTTGGTAACCAATATATTTGAAGTCTAATTGAATGGGAGGTCAATGGTTTGAGGCATACGGATTAGTTTCTTTATGCAATTATCTTACAATTAGTTTCTTTTTATTTCTCCTTATTTTTTTTTCATCTTAATTTCTTTTTATTGTGATAATTTTTTTGTCGTAGAAAAAGTAGTATGATTTAAAGTTAACTATTGTTTTTTGGAATTCTAAACTAAGGATTCTTGTTGCTATAATTTTTCTTAGGGTTATTTAATAGCAATAATACTGACTATTGAGCGTATTCCAATAATAATACCAATTACAGTTAATCCCAGAATAATACATCGAATTGGAGTATTCTAATGATAATGGTACAGTTGCATTTGTTACCTGCAACAACAGGTAACCTTTCTGAAAAATAACCTGCTACTTCAATTTATTCAATCCACACCCACTTACCCTATTTCTTCATCTCCATTCTACTTAAATCCTTGTTTTAATGGCAACTCTGCAAAAAAATTTAAAAAGTCTTGATTTCCATTACCCTCCTCTCCTCATTAAATCTAATAATGGGCTCTCCATCAAGACATAAACTTCATTAATTAAAAAAAACATACGGAGCATTATCCAATGTGAAAATCAATCAGACCATCGAAATTAATTATTGCCCCATCTCTGATTCTCTGTCTCCTTCAACTCCCAGGTACTCTCTTTTCGGTTTTAAGCATTGCTAATTTGTTTTATTTTGTACAAATTTGGGGTTTTGGTTTCAATTAGGTTTTTTTTCTGGGTTCGTATTTATTCGATTACCGTTTCGATTATGATTTTTGGGTCCAATTCGGGACTTGATTCGCTTCTAATTTCCAATTTTAGCACAATTCACTTGGTCAATCAAATACTATTTTATCTTTCTGCAAATTTCAACAATTTGGGGTTTTGTTTTGATTAGGTTTATTTTCTGGGTTTATATTTATTCGATTAGTGTTTCGATTATGGTTTCTAGGTCCAATTCAGGAGTTTATGTTTATGTTTTAATAAACTGTCCACTAAGTTTTGTGAAATCAATTTTGTCATTCACAATTGTTGTACCATATTTTTTCCTCTTACCAGGTCTAGATTCATTCTCAAGGGAGAGTGAGAAGTAAATGGAGAGTGAAGTAAATGGTAATGGTGATAGTAGGAATTAAATGAGGCGCTTAAGGGGAGGTTGACCGGTTATTCAGGTAACCGGTCAACTGTACCATTATCATTAGAATACTTCAATTCAATGTATTATTCTGGGATTAACTGTAATTGGTATTATTATTGGAATACGTCCAATAGTCAGTATTATTGCTATTAAATAACCCTTTTTCTTATTACTCTTTATTTTTCCTTATTTAATAGGGCCCCAATCAATTATCTTAGAGCTCGTTTGGTTCACCATGGGAAGATGGAGTTACCGGGAACTTAAATTCACGTGAATTTGTATTTCATGGGAATTACAAAAATATTGTTTGGTTGCCATGTGGAAAATAACTTTATGCGAGAAGTTCTACACACCAAGGGGACTTGGTGAGTAACTTTCCTATTATGGAGGAAGTGACAATTTCTGGGAAGTGACAATTCTCGGGAAGTGGGTAACCAAACAACATCACAATTTATCAATTCATGGGAAGTTATATTTCTCATGATTTAAGAGGGCAACCAAACGACCCCTTAGTTTTTTTATAACTCTTTATTTTTCCTTATTTAATGGGTCTTTATTATCTCGGTTTCTTTTTATTGTAATGATTTTTTGCTATATACTTTAAAGTAATGATTTTTTTAAATTCTAAATTAAGGATTCTTGTTGCTATCATTTTATTTATACCAATAAATCAATGATCGTATTAAAACTATTAAAAAAAACAATATCGAATAATGAATTATTTATGAGTCATTAATTTCAAAGATTGTAAATTTATACACTATCTATGAGTCATCATACTCACAATATCATTTGATGACCTGAATCATTTGTTAAAGTGCGAACCATGATAGCTAGAATTGCATTGCAATGTCGTAGATGTAATAAAATCACACGAGTAATAACAAGACATTATTGAAATATTTGTTGTCAGAAACGTAGTTAATGAAAATTACGGTCCAAATGAAAGTGTGAGGAATTGAGGATGACATGCGAAAATAACGATTACGATTATTTTTAAAGGGGCCCCGTTCTATTATTTCGCCTAGGGCCCCTAAATAGTCAAGACCGGCCCTGTATATACTCCAATATAATCACGGAGTAAAGAAGCACACTCAGTTATACTCTCTCCGGATACTATTTTTTGCCTCATTTCATTAAAATACTACTCACAAATATTAGGTTAATGGGGCAAAAAATAGTGTTCGGATGGAGTATTACGGAGTAGTATGATAAAAAGAAGAAGAATTCGAACTTGAAATTTATTGTCTACGAATCACCATTTTCTAACGTGTGTCCACTGGGCACACGATAATATGTTAATTAAGGAATGAATCACCATTTTCCAACGTGTGTCCACTGGGCATACGATAATATGTTAATTAAGGAATGAATCACCATTATGTTGTTAATTAAGAGTTTGTATTTTAATTTATCGTGATAATATCATAGTGATTTCTTCCTTAATTAACATATTAACACGTACCCATTGAACACACGTTAGAAAAATCGTTTTAAGATGGATAGTGTAGGTATAATGTGGTGGCATTGAACGTTAGTTTGGACTGTAGAGAAAAGGTGAGGAAATGCATGTGAACACAATAAAGAGATGCAGAAAAGAAGTCCAAAACGCATGAAATAGAAGATTGGCTTTTGGTTGATTATTGGTTGGAAAAGGATCCGAGATATATCCTTTAGAGTAAAAGACAAGACAAGAACGAAAATTAGGGGATCATTTTCACGTTCAGCTTGATCAAGTTGAAACGAAACGCCATTATCTGTGAATGCTAACAAAAAGAAACTTCACCCTAAAGCAATACACTACTCGTATTTCATATGCTTCCTACTTCCTACGTCTTCCTCAACCCTCCATCCGTTCAAGTCGAAGCTACCCACTTACTTTTATCACAAGCTTTAAAAAATCGATTATTTATTATTAAAATTACAAAGAGTTAAACATTTGTTTAATTAAATGTAGTATAAATAGTAGGTTTAAAATACTTATTTAATATTAAAAGAATGATTAAAATGGAGATGCGAAGCTTGGATTTGAACGTCCGAAAAAGAAATACTTCCTCCATTTTTTATATCTTCCCGCTCCCTCAATATATGAGTGGAGTATTATAATAAAATGGGAAGATATAAAAAAATTGAAAAAGTATGAGTAACTTGGACTTGAGGGAGTAATATTTTCGGATGAAAGTTTATGCTCTAGAAGGAAAAATGGTTAATCTGAAACACATACAGAGTAAATTTATTTGCACAACATATATAACAAAAATTTATCCAAAATGAAAATAGATAACTACTCCACACTTAATACTCGTACTCGTATTATTGAAGGAGAGGGAGGGAGTACTCCCTAATTCATTCCTATATTAACCCATCCCATCAACTTGGCAACTTGGCAAATACTCAATCCATTCAAGTCGAACATTTTTCTTTTGTTTTTTGCACAAGTTCTAAGTAATTGATTGTTTATTATGAAGTACTCCCTCCGTTTCAATGAATGGTTTGCTTTACTTTTGACACCAAGGGTAAGAGATCCAATTAGAAGGTGACATGTGGAGCCAATAGTCAAATTACACATAAAAAACATTCCTAAAATAGAAAGGCAAACAATTCATTGAGACGCCCCAATATGGAATAGGCAAACAATTCATTGGAACGGAGGGAGTATTAAAGACACAAATGGATAAAAATTAAGTATTTGTTTGATGATAAATGTAGGGTAGATAGGGACACTTGTATAAAAAAAAATACACTCAAAAAAATACTCGTAAGACTAGTAATACACTCAAACAAAAATACTCGTATTATTGAAGGAGAGGGAGAGAGTACTCCCGAATTCATTCCTATGTTAATGCATCCCATCAACTTGGCAAATACTTTATTCGTTGAAGTTGAACCTTTCTTTCTGCTTTTTGCACAAGTTCTAAGAAAGCGATTATTTATTACAGAATATTAAAGGTATAAATGGGTAAAAGTTATGTATTTGTTTGATACTCCCTCCGTCCCAGTGAATTCTTTATGTTTGCTTTTTCGCACTATTCATGAGGTGAAATGATCTCGAATATAATTTCTAATATATAACATAAAACATAGTCATGTGAGATCTTTTTCGAATGGTCTTAATAAGTACATTAAGATTATCAAATTTTTAGAATTTTTAATAACATGTAAATAAAGATATGAACGAAATAAAATATACCTGGACAAGTGTGAAAAAACAAACGTAAAGAATTCATTGAGACGGAGAGTATTAAATATAGGTTAGATAGGGACATTTGTGTAAATATGTAAGATTTAAAGTATTTGTTTAATATTAAAATAATGAATAAAATGAAAATGGATGGGTTAGACTTGAAATCCCAAAAAGAAATAAGGGAAAGTTCGACTTGAACAGATGGAGTAAAGTGTGCGGAGTATTCAATCTAGCTGTGAATCACAAATTATACTCTGACTCAAACTTGTACGAAGTACTCCTTATCATACTCTTTAATCCACTTTTATTGTCTCTATTACTCCCTCACATCCATTCAATTCTTTACACTTACTATAAATGAACAATCAAATCAATTCTTTACCTTCCCCTTTTGACAAAAAAATTTACCTTATAATTTTCATATTCTTCCTCTATTTACACAAATGCTACTACTTTTTCCTTATTTTAAGTTTGGTGGACCCATAATTCCACTTGATTTACCAATAATACCCTTACTTTTACCACTTTTCTTAATTTTGGTGGACCCATAATTCCACTTTTCTTAATAAAAGTGATGAAAAAACCAATGTTAAGGATTGAATGAATGGAAGGGAGTACAACATTTAATTTGTGCATATAAATTTAGTGAAATTCTTGTTTCTAACAAATATATTCGTCACAAACTTGTTCGTATTAAATAGTACTTCATCCTTTGAAATTCAAAGGCCACGCTTCCCTTTTAGACACTATTCACAACTCAAGAAAATCGTTAATATTCTCGACAATCTAGAAGAGAAAATATAGTCATGTGAGATCAGGTTTGATTCATCTTTATGAGTAGATTAAAAATATCGAATTTTATAATTTTTGTTAATGTAAAGCTTAAGATATTGACGGTGTAAAACATGTCTCGGCAAGTGTGAAAAAGCAAACGTACCCTTTAGATTCGAACAGAGGGAGTATAGAGTATCTACTTGAGTGGATAATGACAAACAATTTGTTACTCTTATGAGAACCTACCATTTACAAATGAGTCCATTATTAAGAATAATGGTGGCAAAGTAGATGTTTATCGAAATATCCTCTTCTAACACCTATGTGTTGGTAGTTGGTAATATGATGAGGATAAAAATACCTTTTTTGGGTCTATTTTTGTCACTTTTAGAAATGATAGGAATTGAATGAATGAACCGAAAAAAAATGGTAGGTTTCCAAAGACACAATTTCTACTTCCCTGGTTTGCCTTTTCTAATCAGCCATGGGATATTAATTTGATCCGTTATCAATTTTTATATATATGTGAATCAATCTACACCATTGATCTAACAATGAATCAATGGCTGATATTGGGACTCAAGAACTCAAAACATATTAAGGGACTCACCTGATCCCACTTCTATATATATATATATATATATATATGCATGCATGCATGCGTAACATGTGAGACTTACTCATAAACTTATTGCCTACATTATTCAACATGAAGTAAGCATGAAATCCCTATTTTACATTTAAATAAACAAGCTTCCCATTTCCATTATACTCCGTTGTTCCGATCATTTGTCTACCTTGACTTTTAACACATAAAAGGATTGGTAAAGGGATCATGTATTATTAGTCATATTATTGAATGACATGTGGACCAAAATGTAGGTGGTCGAACAAATTACTCATACAGAACAAAGGTAGACAAATGGTCGACACATACTCCCTCCGATCCCTATTTTTTTGTCCCGTTTCATCAATATTTGTGAGGAATATTTTAACGAAATGTGGCAAAAAATAGTGACCATAGGGAGTAATATATCTTTAAATGAAATATGTAAGAAAATGATCGGGACAGATGGAGTACCCTTCAATTCAAGTTAAATGAATTAGTAAAGAATATTATTTGTATATCTCTACTACTCTCTCCCATTTATTTGTTTATTATTTATATTATTTGTGAAAAAATATTTTAATTAAAGATAAAGATTTTTCTTAAAACTAAACTTTAGTCAATATCAGCAACAACAACAGTAGATTATACAACCAATTGTACATAGTTTTATGTACAACTGAGTTTATGATTTTGAGCATTATAACAAAGTTTTCGTGTTTTGTTTTAGTGTAAAGTTGTCGAGCTAAATCGCACAAATGTTTAAGCTCAAAAAACTTACAACTTAGCACAAAATCTGTACAATAAATATATTTAAAAACTCAACAACTTTAGAATTGATGGTACAATACTATTGGACAATCATGTATACGGAGTATAATCTTATTTTCCACACTAGAACCTTACTTCCAATAATATTTGTCGCTTTGTATTACCAGTAAAATAGGGATTGGACTACTATTATACTCCCTCCGTTCCAACCATTTGTATACGTTTGCTCTATGCACGTACGTCGATATTCGTGTTCTTTTGTCTATATCTTTAGTTACATGTTTCTAAAAATTATAAAAATTTGATATTCATAATGGATTTTATTAGACGATTTAAACAAAATCTCACATGACTATCTTCTATCTTATATATTAGAAGTTACATTGAAGATTCTCATCACCTATAAACAGTGTTAAAAAATCAAATGTATACAAATGGTTGGAACGGAAGGAGTAGTATTATTATCACCGTGCCTATATTAGGAATGGGCCTACGTGCTCAATTGTTTTATTGGGCCTTAATGGTTTGGATTCGGTAGGTTAAAATTCCTCTTTCAAGCCTTCCTTTGCCTTAATTCAAGTTAATGGGCCTTTTCTCCACTCGGTCGTAGTGTGGACCGTGAGTGTGCACAGAAATGGTAGAGAATTTTTGGTACATTGAAGTCCAGACTTAGTCGCATTACAATATAAGGGGAGAGAGATTTAAACTTGAGACCTACTAGTTTTAAGTCTTAACCAATAGGCCAAGACATCTTCGATAGAAATGATAGATAATTTGATTTGATTTTTTTTTTTGAATTCGAATTTGAAATTTTTTTGTTAACGGAAATTGATGATAATATTTTGGGAGTGTTTGGTAAATGGCGTATCCGTCAAAGACAGCATATTGGGAGCCTTTGGCATGTTTGACAAAAAAATATGTTAATTATGGTGTTTGGTAAATGACATTCTGTAATGGCATATTGGGGTGCAATATGCCATTTTGCAATATGTTATTAGGAGCACCATATTGAGTTAACAGATTGATTTTTGTTTATTTTTATTACTTCTTTACCCTTTGCAAATCCCTTTAACCCTATATTCCGTATCAGTTATTCTAACTCTTTCATAAATTACCCTTTCTAATTAGTTAAAAGGTACACTTTCGTCTTCTTCTTGATTTTTTATGCCATCAATTTGATATACAATGAGACTTTATGCACTTTTTAATTCATGTTTAGTTGTTTCATTTGAATCAATTTACAATTTCCGGCCGAGATTTCATAAAATGAAAAAAGTATCAACTCTCCATGATAATAATTGTTCAGCATTAATGTCGAGTAGAATAGATCAGAGATATTATTAAAATTGTTGGCGTGATGTATATGTTGACGTATATTTAAATCAAATATTTGTTCATGTCCTTTTTTTTGTCATTTTACAAAGCAGTTAAACAATCAACTAATTCAAAATTGCTAATTGGGGACATGACATAGGTCCACCCCGACGCAGTCACGCGCGGGTTTGGGGAGGCGAATGAATCTCATGTGAGATGGTTCTCGGGTTGAAATTTAAATCGAAATGGAGTCGCCACCGAACTTTGTGGGAGTTCGGGCCCATTCGAACCCACTCTATATTTTGGGTGGACCGTGCACAAAGTACGGCCCACTTCGATACTAGAGCTTGTGGGGTTCGTCCCTTTGCATTACGATACCGATGCCGAATTTTCGGGGATCGTGTATTGAACGACTCTCGTGTGCCAACGGTTTCGGACATCCGGAAACCACGGTTCTGAGTAAGGGGTGAGGGTACGTGTTGGGAAGTACACAAAGAACACCCAACCCTGCCCGCACTTAGCGGCCTCTACTTAGATATCGTTCGTTTTTCGTGTACGCGCGTTAGTTTGACGGTTGAATGTTATGCAAACAATGCTTTTTGACTAAACATGTGAAAATTTGAATAAGTTTCTACGTCGATTTAATGCGTCAAAGCTAACGTCGAAGTTATTTTAGCATGTGAGGTTCGTTTTAGTACAATAAAACAAACAACAAAAAATAGAGCTTGAAACAAAAGATTACAAATGCGCGGGCGGAATACAACCCGAAAATACAATACGACAAACAAAATATATTACAATTGCAACAATAATGGAATGTAAATATATTGAATGACATAAAAATACGATGTACGGTTTTGAAAAGAGTAAGACACGTGATGGACTTGACACGTGTTGACCGAAGTCGTTAAAGAAGTTTATCGAGGCTTAAAATATGTGGAGGGCTCATGGTTTGACGTGACAGAGGTCACTCGATTGAGTCAGTGGAGAGACTCGATCAAGTGCCTCTCCAAAAAGCCCCCTACCTCGATTTTGGGGTGCCACTCGACCGAGTGGGCTAGGCACTTGGTCGAGTGCCCTCTGTGCGAACAGCAGCTCGCTTCGGACAACGTTGACCTCGAATTTGCTTTAGTTTAAAATCAATAATTTATTAAGCCGTGTAAAAATACGGTACAATTTATACTTGGCTTAATTTTCGATACTCGCGATATGTATGTTATTATTACGAGATCGATTATCGGGAATTTAGAAAAGACGTAATAAATCGTTTTGAACTGAATCAAGACGAAATAATTCCCTCCGTGTTATAATGTCGTAATTAGTCCTTTCGGACCATGTGACAATTATTTCGGCATCAACGGATTCGTGCTAGAACGGTTTATCGATTAATTCTTTTAGATATAATATTCGACTATGGAGTCGATATCGCATCTTAAGAATAAACGTCTTTTAATTTATTTGATTAGAGCGAAAGTCGATTCCCTCCGCGTCACGACATCGTTATCAATCCTTGCGGATTGTGTGATGTTTGATTTGCATCAACAGGTTTCGTTCTAACCTTTAAAAAAGGAATCGAATATGTTTAAGGAGGAATATTCGCGATCCCATCATGCCCTTGAGTGTTTAGGGCGGGGCTCCTCGAAAGGGCTCCACCACTGTTACAACTCGTAAAGGGATTAGAAGGGTCTTATACGAAGTTCATCCTTAAACGTATTCGAACCGAGATAGTTTTAAAAATCGATATATGCGCGATGTTGATTATGATGATAAAAATACTAGTGACGAAATAGAAAAAAGGAAGAAGAAAACGAGATGGAGAAGAGAATCGGGATTTTAATTAACACCCTCAACCTACATGCTTAATTATCTCGAGACTCGTATAGTAGTGGCTTAGGCACGGGAGCGTTGAGATGTATATAGGAGAGTTATGGTGTGTATAATTGGAAAGGAATTTGACGAGTTTTGCTCTCGGGTCTTTGACGAGTTTTGATCTCGATCGGGTTTCTGTAAAAGTTGAGAGAAGGGTTGTGATGGGTGGAAAAGTTGAAAGGCTGAAAAGTTGTAAAATATGATGAAGGGGGTGGGGTATTTATAAGAAAAGTACTCGATTTTGGATAGATTTTTGGAAAAAAAATCTTACCCTAAATTGAAGAGGTTTTGGTTGTCGGGTTCTCTTCTATGCAGCTGATATTTTGTGGTTTTTGACTTCAAGTTGGATTCTCGAAGTTTGCATGACTGTTTTTCTTATGTCTCGGAAACGACTTTGACCGGGGTTTGACTCGGTTGCTAAAAGACGGTTTTATTTCCAGTGTCGGTTTTGACCCAAATTAGTCTTATTTGATTGGAAACGACCCACTGGGCCTGAATTTGAGGTTAGTTTTGGGAGATTTGTACACCGCTAAAAGCTCGCGCCAGTTACTATTAATTCTGAGTCCAAATTCGGGCGTATTAAGTCACGTTTACGTCCGATCATCATCGGGTGTTTGTCGGAAACTGCTATAGACACCTAGCAGCAAATGTGGGTGTCTACACTAATTACCAAACAATATAAAACAATCATTACAAAAACCTTTCAAATATTTTAATAAAGCTCTCCGTATTACATACGCGGCCTAAGATGAACAATTCATACGCGACCTCCATTTCACTCCCACTTTAAACCCTAAATAAATGTTCTTCTTCATCCTCGTCTTTCTTCTTCTTCCTTCTCTTTTACACCTTACTTCATTCTTCTACTTATGTTTCTCCCATCGACGCAATATGGATCAATAAGTCATCTTCAAATTCACGCTAAATTGCTTCTTCTTTTAAGAATTGGTTTAAAACCTCCCAAAACCCTAACTTTGATCGGATTTTCTAGGCTTTGAACTCGAAGAATGACGACAATTTGCAGATTCGTGACTTGGTTATTCAAATGAGTGAGACCCTTGTGTTGAAGATACTCAGGTATAAAAGCTATGATATGTTGTCTTGCTTGAAATTCTTTAGGGCTGGTAGATATTAGTGTTATGAATGGAGGAATATTAGACATATGGGTTCTAAATATATTTTAAATTTCCAGATTTTGTCTCGTGTAATAGTAATAATAATAATAATAATAATAATAATAATAATAATAATAATAATAATAAATATTTATTATTATTATTATTATTATAAAAACCGGAGCTTGCATTAAAAATACAACAAATTACAAGAAGTTAGTGGGTAGCCGAGATACTATCTAGGCACCCACTCCCTTAGCAATAGCAAAGCTAAGTCTAGTGAAAATAAAAGCAGCTGCACGAGCCCCGACATCCTGGGAGATAGAGCATTTCTGAATCCGCTTGAGCAATGCAACAATTTCTGCATTAAGCTCCCTCAGCGACGAGAAGAAGAAGGGCAGGAACCCATACCCAATCCTGGTGCACAAATCTCCATACTTGGTGCACTTACGTTGAGCAGCATCAACGACCACGCGACCAGACAGGAAATCAGTCATCGCAGACTAGGAGTCTAGGACAAAAAGGACGACCCTGTCAGATCGCCACACACGTCACGTCCCCTATCCTAGGAATAAATAAGCAAATCCGTCGGGCGTAGGAGGTTGTCGTGCCCATCCATCAAATCGACATCCACCTCCTTACCGACAGAAATACCAGATCGAAAACAGATATCCAAAAGGGTGTCGCGAACCAGGTTATGTCTGTGCTTAATACAAACGGTACCAACACACGACACAACATGATCTCCAAAAATGTCGCCAACAAACACGCGGGAACAGGCGGGACAAGGTTTAGGTATCAAGAACAAAGGGAAACCTAATCGATAGCTAAGCATAGAGCGGTAAGTCCTCCCATTCATGGTCTGCCGCCCGGAGATAGGCACCGCGCGTAGCCAATCAGACGTATGAGCACCCTGCAAAGACTTCCACAATGCAACCTGTTGCAGTCAACGTATTATTATTATTATTATCGAACTTGTATTAATAACGAAACAAATTACAATAAGTTAGTGGGTAGCCGAGATACTATCTGGGCACCCACTCCTTTTGCAATAGCAAAACTAAGCCTAGTAAAAATAAAAGCAGCTGCGCGTGCCCCTGCGTCATGAGAGATAGAAATTTTTTGAATCCGCTTGAGCAACGCAACAGCCTCTGCATCAAGCTCCCCAAGTGAAGAGCAGTAAGGCAGGAACCCATATCCCGTCTTGGTGCACAAATCTCCGTACTTGGCGCACTTACGCTGAGCAGCATCAACGACCACACGACCAGGCAAAAAATCAGCCATCGCAGACTGAGTCAATGGGGACGACCCCGTCAGATCGACACACACATCACGCCCCCTATCCCAGGAATAAAGAAGCAAATCCGCCGGGCGTAGGGGCTTGTCGTGCCCATCAATCAAACCGACATCCACCTCCTTACCGGCCGAAATACTACTACTACTACTACTACCCGGCGGATCCAAAAAAATTTGATCTCACAGAATACAGGGGCACGCGCTGCTCCTTTTGTTTTTACTCGGCTTAGCTTCGCTATAGGCTATAGCTAAGGGAGGTGGGGGCCCAGATAGTATCTCAACTGCCCACCAACTTTTTGTAAAGCTTGTTTTGATTCATCAATATAATTCCTATTCATAATAATAATAATAATAATAATAATAATTTTACTATAGATAAGGGGGTGAGGTCCCACCAACTTTTTGTAAACTGCTTTTTGTTTCACCAATGAAATTCTCCATTTTAAAAAATAAAATAAAAATAAAAATAACAAATCATATATGGAGTATGTAGTAGTAATATTTATAAGAATAATAGTGGTAGTAACAACAACAACAACAACAACCATAATAACATGAATTTAGTCAAACATGCTATACCCGTGCACTGCACGAGACTATATTATTTTATGCCTTTTGTAATTCGCAATTCCATCTTTTTGCCTCATTGTCCAATATTTATTTAATTATTTATACAATTTTTGTTTTGATTTCGTGTCTTTGTAATTTTATTACTTTCACAGTCATTCGTAATATCATAAGCAGTAAATGAAGTAATGAACTATTTGACGTTAATCCGATAACTCAATAACGATGGACTATTGGCCTAGGTGCTAGTTTTTTGTGTTTGTGAGAACGCGAAAGAATTATTATTGGCGAGAATGATATATAACGCTATAAAATGTAAATATGTAATGCATAATAATTAATAAATCAATTTTTTTATTGGAGAACGTAATCATCTCGAATTGTGGCTTTGTTTTTTCTTTGTTTTTCTCTCGTGTCTTTAGTTGAGAATTTCATATCCTGACCTCTTTTACTTGCTTTGTAGACTTCTTACGTCTATGGATCGTTGATGTGGTAGAAGTAGTAAATGATACTTGTACATTGTTAAGTAGATGTTGTCTTGGATTATTTTTTTGATTAGTATACATTTTCTGATAAGTCTATTTATTTTTTAAGGCAAATAAAGTAGAAATTGAGCATTTTTAGCGCACACATATGCACACGGAACTATAATAACCCTGCAAGATGAAGCTCAAAAATTTTGTAATAGATTGAAAACAAATTAGAATTACCCCAAAAATACTACTCCGCCATGATATATAGTAAATGTGAGGTTCATGCTCTATAATAATTTTTGTATCTATTGTCGTACATGAAAGTAGATTTATAGATTATGGAAGGGGAAGATGAAGCTCGCTGAAGTTGATGAGTTTTTCCTCTCTTCTCTCTTCTTTCACAATTGATTATTTTTTTTTATTAAAAAAATTATTAATTGATTGTTCTGGGTTTATCAATAAGTTAAGTTATTTTGCCCAATCAAAGCATAACATGCGGCCTTATTAGAAGATGGTATATATTAGAGAAATAATGGATGAAGAATGGATTGTTTGAGTTTTAATAGAGTATATAGATTAAATCTGTTAGTCAAAACTGTCAATTGATTCTGCTAGTCAAATCTGTTTTCTTAATCTGCTTATACTAATATTAATCCGTTGTTTACCAAACAGGACATTTGTTTTTTTTAGTTTGGTAAGATGACTTATATCCCCTATCCACTAAAAGAAAAACTCCCTTTGAAAATTTTCCCTCCAAATGCTCAATCCTATTTATGGAAAAAAATTAATAATAGTAATTCGTATAAAATTATATACAAATTAAATGCAAATAATTCAAATAATACAGTATTAACATTTACAATTGTACGACATTGTAAACAACTACGCAGTATAAGTATTATTAGCTTCGTAACGATATAATTCTTAAGATTTATAAACTTAATACTTCTCCGTTCAAGTCCAAGCTACTCATATTCGTTTTTCAGACGTTCAAGTCCAAGCTTACCATTTCCATTTTAGTCATTATTTTAATATTAAACAAATACTTTAAGCCTTACATATTATATTTAAAAAATGTCATTATTTACACTACGTTTAATAATAAACAAATAATTAACCTTTACACATTTGTATCTTTAATAATAAACAATCGATTTCTTAAAACTTGTGTTAAAAGCAAATAGGTCATTTCGACCTGAATGAAGGAAGTATTACTATTCGCTTCATGATCATGAAAAAATAAACAAAAATATACGTACATTTCATTACATTACTAATTTCTCTAAATTAGTTTCAAGTTTCAATTTTATTTCTCAAATTAAAAGTTAGGACATAAATATTAAAATAAGTACGAGTACTACGTAATACATAAAAAAATATATCAACAATTGAAATATATCGTGCAAATATGCACGAGACTATACTAGTCTTAGAATTAATCTCATATATCATATAAACTAATTGAGAATCCCCTACAAACTACAAAGTAATCGAGAAAGGACTATAAAAAAAATTACAAAGTAGATAACAATTAAATAAAACGGAGGGACTATATACATAAACTATATGGAGTACTCTATAAGAGCATATACAATAGAGATGATTTACCCTCCTCTTAGCACTCTCTCTTTTAAGAGGAGGTCCTCCCTATTGTAGCTTGTTCATTGTTCATCTTCTTAGCAAGAGGATCATGGGTTCTTCCTCTAATTTTAGAGGAACATTGTCCTTGACCCTTGTACAAGATTACATACTTTATTCTTAAAAAAGCATCTTATTCTTAATAAGAGAATACTCCCTCCGTTTCAATGAATTGTTTGCCTATTCTATATTAGGGCGTCTCAATGAATTGTTTGCCTTTCTATTTTAGGAATGTTTTTTTATGTGTAATTTGACTCTTGACTCCACATGTCACCTTCTAATTGGATCTCTTGCCCTTGGTGCCAAAAGCAAAGGCAAACAATTCATTGGAACGGAGGGAGTATCATTTATTTTTTTTTCTATCTTTTATAAAAATTGGAATAATTTTTTTTTATTTTTTTTTTTATATATCTTTTACTATATAATCTTGTTTCATAATTATACTTATTTTGGCATGTATTATTATGTCCAACATGATCGTAGAAGATGAATGAGATGAATATCTAAATTATACAGACTCACGAGAATATGCTCAAGAACTACTTGAAAATGACGTTGACTCATCTACCTCTATTCCGGAGTCACTTGTTGTTACTACTGGAATGTACGCGGAGAGAAATTTAGTCAAGCAAACAAATGAATACACATGTCTTTAAAGAACGATTTAGTCGAGCATATGTGATCATGTGGAATATGTTGGCTCGAACATAAATTAAAAATATGTGTCACAATTTAATGTTATGTTTCATGTATTTTCATTTAATGTATTTTATTATGATTTTTATGCTACTAGATTTAATTTAATTAACATTCTTTTTTAAATAGCTTTAGTAAATTATGAAAACAATATAAAGTAAGTCAATATTAACTATATAATAATTAAAATAATAAGAAAATTAATGTAGGAGAATCCACTCTATTGTGGAAGAAAAATTGATGAAGAGAAGAGGAAGATGATGTAGATGGTGAAAAATGTAGTAGAGGAAAGAGAACATGAGTTGTAAAAAAAATAGAGAGAGATTGAAGAAATAAGAGGATGAAATTTTACTCCCTATTGTACATAGTCTAATAATAGGTACTTTGTGAATGTATAAATGATGAACACACGCTTCTTCAGAAACCATCACCCAAGAGTCAAATACTATAATGCTATTTGGCATACGGTCTGTGCCCCACGACATAGTTTCACATCTGTGCTTGCCGTACAAAATAGGCTTTTGACTGTGGAAAACCTTAAGAAGAGGGGGTTCGCTCTGGCTAACCGATGTGAGCTTTGTCGTATAGAGGAGGAAACAATTGATCACCTTCTCTTTTCTTGTCCTTTCTCGCATGAAGTTATTAGAGGAATATATAACTGGAATGGTTTGACCCAGCATCCAAGAAGCCTGAAGTATGAGCTCAAAAGAATCGAAAAGAAAAGAAGAGCACGTCATTGGAGGGTAAAATGACACATCTGCAGTTTGATCACTAGTATTTACACAATCTGGGAAGAACGGAATAAGCGGATCTTTGGAGGAGAGAATAGAACTACACAAACCATTATTTCTTGGATCAAGGTTCTAGTTTGTATTAGATTACTTTTCTCTACCAAATTGGAAATCGTTGAAATGATAGAATGCTTAAATGCGTGACGACGAGGAGATGTCCTCTTTTTTGTAGAGTAGCTCGCTATTGTAATTATCTTTATTCCCGATATGGATGAATAAAGAGCTAATCTTTTGAAAAAAAAAATGATGAACACACGTGCACATAATTATTACACATTAATCATGTGGTTTGCAAATCGATTAATTAATAATGTAGTTGCATGGTTGGTTATTTAGGCACCATACTTATGGTTGACAAAATGACAATTGATAACCAAATGTTAGGTGAAACTTTGGTCTACTCCCTATTATAATTACAACAATTTAATTCCATATTTGGACCAATATATATCGACGCCTATATTTTCGTAACGTAACGCTGTCTTCATTTCTGTCGTCGATTTTGTTTTAATATATTTGACATTTATATTTGAATAGTACGTAATTGTTTGGTAAAGATTCAATTTAAAAGTGATTAGATGTGGACGTAAAGAATTTATGTACTAATAGTTAACGTTTATTGTTTAACAATGAATTTCAGAATTGGAAAAAATGGATGTATCATATCCAACTCATCCTTTGGACCACCTTTGTGAGAGCCCTCCAATTCTTATTTAGTTCTCATATATTTATCAAAACATTTAATCTTAATCATACACTTAATGTTGATTATCACGGAAGGAAGACGGAAGCAAAGTTTTTGTAAGAAATTAAACTTTTCTATATATATATATATATAAGTGAGTTGAGTATACTATGATGAACATAAAAGGAAAGTAATGAAGGTCGATTTAGAGTACAATGTCATAACAAAAAAAACATGCAATCGATAATATCTCATGTGTTATTTCTAAGTGATAATTTAGATTTGGAGCGAGTACTATTTTCGTATTTTTCAGAATGCAACATTCATATACTTCGTATATTATTTCACAAGCATACTTGTAGTAACGTAAAAAGAGTCGTAAACAAGCAATTCGGATGACCATTTACAAATTTCATTTGACTATATTTTCTATTAAACCGTTTTAAAAGAGAATTTTATAACTTAAACGGGTATTGGTATTTATAATTGTATTTTTAGAATCCTCTTGGAATTTATTTATTTTTGGCCAAGAGCAAGTACGGAGTACAAGTTACCACCCGGTAGCTGGGGATGGCAACGTGGCGGGTCCAGCCGGACCCGGACTTCAAAAGTTGGACCCGGACCCGACCCGGACCCTTACCCGGACCCGACGGGTACGGGTAGGGTCCGGGTCCGTCACGGGTCCAATACGCGACAATTTAAAATATAATATAATATTTTTAATATATATACGATTTATAGCCCGACAATTTAAAAAGGCAAAATAAAATCAACGACTCCAAGCTCGTGTCCATGTAAGGTTGTGTATCTGTGTTACTAACTTACAACTTGCAAAATAAACAAAGAAACAATACAAGTAAAACAACAATGTACAAAGTTACAGCCTCACAGGGGCTTTACATTAGCTTTAAGAATTGATATTAAGGGATCGTTTGGTTATCCATCTAATTACCGGAAAGTGCAAGATCCCGGGAAGTGCATTTTTTGGGAGTTGTTTGGTTGCCCACTTCATGGGAATTGCTACTTCCCGGGAATTGCCACTTCCTCCATAATGGGGAAGTTACCCACCAAGCCCCCTTGGTGTGTAGAACTTCCCGCATGAAGTCATTTCCACATGACAACCAAACAATAATTTTGTAATTCCATGAAATACAAATTCACGTGAATTTAAAGTTCCTGGTAACTTCATCTTCCCATGATGAACCAAACAAGCCCTAAGGTTTAACATGATTAGTCCTCGCTCATCAGTTCACTCATCTGTAGTTTTTATATATATATATATTAAATTTTTATACGGGTCCAAGGGTCAGGTCCGGGTCTAACTCTTAGGACTTGGACCCGAAATTTTTTTGAAGGACCCATACCAACCCGTATCCGTAGGATAAAAAAAAAATTAGGACTCGTACCCGTCCCGTTAGGATAAGACCTAAAGAGTATGGACATAGTCCCGGAGCCGTTGTCATCCCTACCGGCAGCCCCTACTTTTAACTTGTAGGCGTATGTCTAAAGGTATGTATATGACTATGAAGTATGAAGTGGTTTCCAAATCAGCCCATTGTTCATAGAAATCATGCTTAATAGGCCCACGTAGTTCGGCCTTCTTTTGGACTTATCCAATGAAGGAATATTCCTACTAAATTCATCAAACAATTTCTCCCACCCCTTAAACTTTGATCAATTGTAAGATTAAATCCCACAAGTTACGAATGTTGTAAGTAACTAAGTACGCTACATAACTTTAAATAGAAATGAAATGAAATTCATTTTATATTTTCAATACCGTAAATTATATCATTAAATAATGTTATATAAAAACTAATTGTACACTGAATAATTATTATAGAGTACTCGTAATATTTTAAAAGCAATTAAAGAGTATATAATTTACTAACATAATTGTTAGAATTTTTTTAAATTTTTTTTAATAATTATACATTTGATTCATATACATATGAGATTACTTTTACAAATTTTCGATTTTATGTAATTCATACAAATATTTTTTTTTGCCAAAAATATGTTGACATTGCATATATATATTATAAATGAATACTCTATAACGAGTAAATTTGAATTCAATAAATTTACTTCATACTCCGTACTCCGTTATATCATACTACCTTCCATTCAAATAATTTTTTACACTTACTATAAACAATTCAATCAATTATTTACATTCCTATTTTGTTAAAAGACTTTACCTTATAATCCTCATATTTTTCATCTTTTTACACAAAATGACACTACTTTTTCCTTATTTAAGTTTGGTAGATCCATAACATCATTTTATTTACCAATAATGCCTTTACTTTTATCACTTTTCTTAAAAGTGATGAAAATGATAGGTAAATGATTGAATGGATTGGAGGGAGTATGAATAAAAGATACTCCGTAAAACAAACCAATTGAAGTGAAGCGAAAGGAAAATTAGAAACGTAGAGTAAGGATAGATGAACAATAGGTTTTACTTGCGACGAACATATCCCTCTTAACGTTAAAACAGGTCAAATATATCTAATTAGAGAGGAAATGTCAAAAAAAACTTTTGTTACTCCCTCCGTTCAAGTCAAAACTCTCTTATTTCTTTTTGGAACATTCAAGTCCAAGTTTCTCATTTCCATTTTAGTCATTGTTTTAATATTAAACAAATACGGAGTAGTTTAAACCTTACCGTCCATATTTACATAAATAACATTATCTTCCTATATTTAACGAGTATATCAAATAAATACTCCTTCACATTCAAATTTTTCTTTACACTTGCTATAACTGGACAATCCAATCAATGTATTACCTTTCACTTTTGGTAAAAGATTTTACATTATAATCCTCATATATCTTTAATCTATTTACATAAGATGTCACTACTTTTTTCTTATTTTAAGTTGGGTGGATCCATAAAATCATTTAATTTACCAATAATACTCCCTCCGTTTCATTGAAAGCTTCCACTTTTCCTTTTTCGTAAATTTTTTTAATAGCTTCTACTTTCTTTTTTGGTATAACTCTTTCCCTCTTACCTAGGTGGCCCACCTAGTTTACACCCTCTCTACTTTTGAATATTTTATTATTATCCTTAAAAAATGTGCCATTTTTTAAGTGGAATCTTTCATTGAAACGGAGGAAGTATTTATTTTTACCATTTTTCTTAAAACTAGTTAAAAATTCAAAATAATAATTGAATGGATGAGAGTGAGTACTTATTTGTACCTTTAATAATAAACAAACATTTTCTTCAACACTTGTACATAAAGCATATGGGAGTACAACCTAGACACATGAGTTTGTCTTATTCTAAATATTTAATCCGTCATAAATTTAAGACGAATATATTTGTCTTAAACAGGAATTTGTCATAGATGAATTACTATTCCATATCGGAGACTTTAGCATGCAATGGAGGTAGTGAAGATGCGAGTAATAAATAATGTGAACATTCATCCACGATTATTGATTCGATAATAGTGCAATCGGTAATTCTATAGTCTACACTCTACAGGAAGAGTATACCGTATAAAATAAAATGCACAAGAGGATTGAAGAGATAAAATACTTGTTTTACTTTATTAGTGAAACTCAATCATCCACACTCACAACCTTATTATATGTGCAAAAAGAAAATGTTACAATTTCAAAGAATCGAAAAAAGTAATATTTTACTCGTATTAAAGTTTACGACGGATAAGCAATACCAACTGTGTTCATAAAGGGAAGGGAAGGGAAGGACACTGGCAAAAAGGCAAAAGGGTATCAAACCAAGCAAGTTCCCAAGGCAGCAGTCAGCACTCACTCAGCAGCCACCAAATCCATTAATACTTCATTATTCCCCATTAAATCCGGGCATGTGATTTGGAGTACTTTCTAAGCAACCAGCCCACATTTCTACATATACTACCCGTACACTCACACTACATACCATGTCGTTTTATTTACTCCGTATTAATTTTTTCTTAAGTTAACGTGAGTTACCTAGCTAGGTCACCAATCACCATGCATCCCCTTCTCCAGTTTTATTACTCCCTCCGTCTCTAAGAGCAACCACAATGGTGGTTCTTAATCTTGAATTTGTCATCAAGAACTTTATTTTGTAAAGTTCTTCCATTGTGCATGACATTGAGTTTGTAAAAATAAGAACTTGGTGTTATTTAAGAACTAGGTTCTTACATTTTTCAAAGAAAATAAAACAATTTGTTTGGAGAAGACAAATAAGAATGGGTTCATCCAAGAACAAAATAATAAGTTCTTCCATTGTAGTTAAAAGTTCTTAAATATAGAGGTGGTTAATATATTACATGACAATGGAAGAACTTAATTTCAAGTTCTACCGTTGTGATTGCTCTAAGACCATCTCCATCCCCATTCATTCTTCAAAAATGGGGGAGAATGAATAAAAATGAGAGTCTCCATCCATGAAGAATGAAAAAATGGTGAAATGGGAGAAGAATGATTCTTCCCCAAGAATAGGATGAAGAATGAAAAATTGAGGGTCCCACCACTATTAGCATAGTGAATTTTTATTTTTTTTATTGAGTTGGGTGATATAATAAATGAGGTGGGAAGTGTTGGGACCCATTGAAGAATAGAAAAATTATTCTTGGATGGAGGAGTTTTTTAGGGTAAAAAAATTGGATGGATATAATGAGGTGAATGAAGTGGATGCTCTAAGATATGTTCCTCTAGGATTTTGGTGAAAAAATAAGTGTGTGAAAATGTGTGACTCAAACATAAAGAAGGAAGAGAGAGAAAAATGAATGGATGAATATGAGCCACGTATTTCTGACTTAAAAAGGAAAGAGGGAAATAAAGAATGACTCAATCGAAGAAGAAAAGGGGAACATAAGTCAGACTCGGAGGGAGTAAAATTTATTAAGGCGAATTCTTGTTTGTGACGAAAATATCCGTCAAATAAGTAAGTTTTCCTTGTGACGGATATATTTGTCATAAATTAATGACGGGTCAAATAATATCACTTGCATTGGTTAGAAAAAGTAAATCTAAGATTTAACAAATGATTTGTCCTTATTTACCCAATGATTAGTGAATCTACATGCACGGGGATTTGTGTCAAAGGAAAGACACGTAACAAATTTTAAGGGACTCATCTTTGTTACACGTGGATTGATAAAAATAAATCATCATTTATGGTGTGTTTGGATAGAAGGGTTAAGAGGGAAAAGAAAGGGAGGAGAGCAAGTTCCATTTTTTAGTTAAAAAAATGGGGTGGAGGGATTTGAAGGGGAGGAAAAATGAATCCCCTCCTCCAAGGTAAAATATTTCATCCCAAAATAGGCATGA
This sequence comes from Agrostemma githago, assembly GCA_958450325.1. Taxonomy (NCBI): domain Eukaryota; kingdom Viridiplantae; phylum Streptophyta; class Magnoliopsida; order Caryophyllales; family Caryophyllaceae; genus Agrostemma; species Agrostemma githago. The sequence goes on along the minus strand of OY288249.1, from coordinate 66,919,541 downwards.
TTTGGAGAAAAGTTGTCCATCTCCAAGTCTATAAAGAAAAGACCAAAGGGTTGATCCTCAACTGAAGCATTCCCCAAAAATAGGAGTTGTTGCGAGTGGCAAGAATAATAAATCTCAGCAGTACAAGCGAAACAACTGTTACACTGAGGGTTTGTTTGGTTGCTTTTGAAAATCATGAGAAGTAGAACTTTCAATGAATTGCAAAATATGAAATTGTTTGTTTGCCACGAATTTTCACATATGGGGAAGTGGAACTTCCTGAGAAATTAACTTCCTACATGAATACAGGAAGTTGTTTACCGACGCCCCCCCTCATGAACTTACAATTTTCATGAATTGAATTCCCACATAGCTAACCAAACACTTTTTAGAACTTTCCATGAATTAGGTATAGAAGTTTATTTTCCGTGATTTTCTACTTCCCATGAATTTCCACTTTCCGCATCAACCAAACGATCCCTAACTATATACTCCCTCCATCCAAATTTAAACTTTATTTGGGAGTTGACACAAAAATTAAGGGTGGAGTGAAATGTGTAGTGAAAAATGAAAGTTTAGAGAAAATGATCCAAATTTAAACTTTATTTGGGAGTTGACACAAAAATTAAGGGTGGAGTGAAATGTGTAGTGAAAAATGAAAGTTTAGAGAAAATGTGGGATCATAAATGATATTGACCACAAAAATCAACCAAAAGAGTAAATATTGTAAGTAAGAAGTTTAAATAAGAACAATCCAAAAAGAAAGCAGGGAGATTAAATTAAAAATGGATAAAAGTAGTATGAGCGATTATGGGGGGTGTCTTCCCTAGAATCAAGGGACCGAGAATTATCATACAATTCATAATCAACTATAAAAGGAGAGGAGATATGTGGAAACTCGAAACAATTACATACAATTAAGCTGTTCACAATTACGGTGTAATACTTTACATTGTTCGGTCTATTCTACGATCTTGTATCCCTCAAATAATAGTAAAATCTTCTCTCTAGCTTATTAGTACCCGTGATTTTTCCCTTGATTCATAAGAATTATTTTTCATGTAAAAAAATGTCCTTATCTTGTACTCTTGTTTATTCTTTGTTCAAAATGACTTTTGTCATTATCAAGGTTCCTAAACCAAACCTAATATGGAGTACATTCATTGTATTGTTAATTTGCTAGTACTACTAGTGAATCAACATACTCAAAACGACAACATTGCCTTAGCCTTTAGCCGTTAGCTAACTTTTGCCATAACACTTTGTATTGGTTACTGTATTTACTCGCATTAGTTGCATGTTTTCATGTCTCGTACTCCTACTTTCTACGAGTAACAATCAAACATCGTGAAATCAAAGTACTAGCTAGCTCGATCTATATGAACTTCTAGAATATTAACTAGTCAAAGGTATTTAGTAATATGATTATAGATACACTGTATTATATTAGGTCTTAGAACAAGATATCTAAAATGAAATTTTCTTACAAAACACATCGAATTTAAGAAGTTAAAAACAGTAATTGAGCGTCTAGTACACTGTATAGTTTATACGTGCCACCCACCCTCAATTTGTCTATACAGAGTATTCATTAAGATCATTGGACTTTATAACAAAAGCAATTAGTTTAAAGTTATTGATAATTAAGAGAGTGTCTCGAAACGTAAAACAATGGATTACATATCGTGAATACTGAATAGTCGTCCATATGTGGACATTACATAACTACTCCACCAAAGTTGTACTTGCTTGAATCCAAAGCTCGAACAACACATAGTAAGCAAGACATAAATTTGAAAAATGAGCTAATAACGAATGACAATACATAATAATGTAAGAAACTAACTTGAGTCAAAATTGATCTAACTAGTGACAAAATGACTCAGAAAAATAAAAAAAAATAAAAACTCAAAGTTAAAAATAAGTCAAAAAAAAATTGAGCTGATCACAGAATTATAGTGTGGTAATGCAATCGTGTGAGCACGAGTGAATATAATATTTATCCAAAATATTTAATGAGAAAGAAATACATACACCTTTCAACTTTTGAGTATCGATGAGTTTCGTCCAGGGATAACTGCTTAGTAGGTCTACACACAACACATATAATAAATGTGCAATCAACGTACCATAATTACGGGGTAGGGATACAAATCTTGATCGAGACTTGCTACCATTATCATACGGAGTATTTAAAAAAAAATAATGAAGGTGTATAAAACCGTTTGACTATTTATTTGTTTACTGTTGTCATATTTATCAAATTACATCCCCAGTTTTATTGTTGGGATCATGGCATCATATCCAATTATCCATATGTTACGGCGTAGTACTATGATAGCTACTTCGCTTAGCTTGTTGGACTGTAGTCAGAGTTGTTAAACAATGGAATTTCTCGTATAATTGAAAAGCTTACATTTTACTTTGATCTTACACCAATATATAATGGTTACAATGATGAGGATACAATGAATACAAGGAGAAAACGAAAGGCGAGATGATTATACGAAAGGTTTGGTTTAATGTTTAGGTATGGAAAAGATTGAATTCTGAATCAACAGTGGTACGAGATTCTAAATCAGTACCTTTTGAAACTTATTTGGTTCATTTTATTTTTACGCAAAAAAGAATGAAGTAGGAAAATTAGGTATCTAAGTCCATTCTAAAACTCTTCAACCGAACATTGGAGTGGAACAAATCCATTCCCAAGTAGCCAACCCAACGCCATACAACATATAATTACTTATTCTTAATATGCTCCCGTAAGATGCATGTCGAGGAGCAAGGCCAATCTTGGACACGAGATATTCGTAAAGAGGACGGCCAAGTGGCTTGCTGGTGAGAAATCTTAGCTAGGGATTAGAAGCGGGAATATGTTGGACATGAAGGCTGCCATTCCGAACCTGTTCCCGAATAAAGTAGAAAGACAATGCAATGTGTTTTATTCGAGAGTGAAAGATAGGGTTACACTACAAAAATCAAGCCGGAATGGCGTCGAACAAATCCGACGCAAATGGGCAAAATCCGACGCAAATGGTAGATTGGGTCGGATTAGCCGACGCAAAAGGCCGCCATTATAATTTGACGCAAAATTATTTTTTTGCGTGGCTAGTCCGACGCATGCGCTTTGTTGGCTTTGCGTCGGCTAATCCGACGCGACGTATTGGGAGTCAGCGCCTCATTCAATGACCTCTGCGTCGGATTAGCCGACGCAATGGGCCCAGGCCAACCCAGTCTGCGTCGGATTAGCCGACGCAAAGGCAAATCCTCCGGTGAGGTTGCGTCGGCTAATCTGACGCAACGTCGCTGGAGGATTCGCCTTTGCGTCGGCTAATCTGACGCAACGTCGCCGGAAGATTTGCCTTTGCGTCGGCTAATCCGACGCAGGGCTGGTTATAAATTTATGTCGATTCTTTGTTTTTAGCTCCCCATATGCGCGAAATTAAACGACCTGCAATTACACCCCACTCCTACAACAAATAACAACAGGAGCACATCCCACATATAACAACAAATGACCCAATAACTCCAATCTAAGCGCCCGTACATATCTTCTTTGGTAAACTTCACAAAACTCCACGAAACTCAACAATACTTCACAAAACTCCACAAATCTCCACAAAACTCAACCAAACTCCACAAAACTCAACAATTCTAAACCAGTGAACTGTTATAGAAAATGAAAATATATTACAAAGAAAACCGGTGTTGGGTTCACAATTCTATCTAGGAGTTGGAGAAATATCTGGGTTCACAACCATAGTCTAAGCAAGTACCATAAAAGAGATGAACTATCTACGCAAGGGGCTCAATCCGCTCCGACCCATGGGGATGACCATCGTTGTTGTCGTCATCGTGGCGCGTACTCATGTGTGGTCCTCCGCTGTAGTTCTCGGTCTCCATGGCGAACCGTTCCCTCATCATCTGAATAGACCTGTCCTGCTCCTCACACTTCTTCTCTAATGTCTTCAGGCGCTCTTCTTGTCTTTGGAATTTATCATCCATGCGCTCGTTAACTGTGCGTTCCTGCGAGGCGGCGGTAGGGAGGTATGTTTCCGTAGATGGATCCTTACCATGGTTCAAGCATGGGCGGAAGAGATCTTTCACCGCGTTACCTATCCCCCAGAACCTTTTCTTCTGGTTGTAGCCACCTGTGACATCGTGGAAGATCTTCAAGGTGTTTAGTGCCTGATCAGAAGCTCGTGCCTCCTCCACCGCTTTCTCATAGCTCTCCTGAAACAACAACATGAAACAGTGTTATAAGTTTTACAACAACACATACTATCACATCGTAATTTTCATGCCTAGTATATTTTTGAAAAACATTACTACTACTCACAACGATCTGCGGTCCTCGAGGGTCAATCTACTTGCCATCTTTCCCCTTCTTCGTCTTCTCCAAGAGTTGCATCGGGGATACAGATAGGCCCTTCATATAACAGTGTTAAAACTTTCAGCATTTATTTACCAATAGTATATATTAAATTATACTCAAATTGGTTACTTGTGTTATAAGCATGCACTTACCATTTGCGCGAAGGCTGTTGCTGCGCTCCTACTCCCAAGGCATCTGGTGGGTTTGGCCACCCCGTCCACTTGCCCACCTCTCTTGTTCGACGACTTAATCGCCGACTTCTTCTTGAAGTTTGGGTTGGCAGCGTTCCTCTTCAGTGCCTCCCACTTCTCTTGCGGAATCCATTCTGCCTTCTGAACCCTCGGGACAGCTCTCTGAAATATGTCGGTTATTTTCTTCTTTATCCGACTCTCATAGTCCGACCTGAGGTCGTACCCCAAGTCTATACACACTTTCTTCTGTTTGTCAAAAAAAAATTTGTTAGCTACAATTTAATGTATAAATCGTGCAACGAAAACCTTAGAAACACAGACAAGGTAATTACCGCGAAGTGCATATACATGGCTTCCCGAGCTTCCTGGGGCACCTCCGTCCAGCTACAGTAGGCGCCAGGGCTAGACGCATATGTCATGGTTATGGAATCCCGCATATAATTCGAGTACGTCGTGTCCTCCCATCTACACAAGTAATTTATGAAACTGTGAAGCAAATAAATGAGTGAAAATACAGAAAGCAATTGGTTACAACAACTTAAACTCACCAAGTAGCGGATTTCACTTTCCGCCGTGATAGGTAGGGTTTCTCAGGCGTCGCAACGTAGACCCTCGCCCCGACTTCTTGCACAGCGTCCACACCTTTGACGACGTTAGGCCTAGGCACGTCCTCCTCCATAGCGTCAACGTGGCTACTGCTACCCGTCACCATCCCACTGCCACCTGACATAATCACGTCTACAAAATATGTTTGCGCAAAGTTAAACTGTAGAGTCAGTTAGTTTAGGGTAAACCAGGAATTTCATTGATTACCAAAATAGTCTCCAATTACAAATAAATAAATTACAACTTATACTGAATAAGATACAAACAACTACATAATTGCTAATTATCGTCACTATCACTGTCCGCGACAGTGTGCGCTTCAATGAACCCCTCTTCCCCGTCTTCATCATCATCGTCCCAGTCACTATTCACCTCATCACCGTCATCTTCTTTGACGACCAACTCTTCCTCATCACCCTCTCCCTCAGGAACAATCCAATCGGCAAATTCGTCGTCCTCCCCTTCAGCACCAGCAACTTTAACTACATATTCTTCCTCATTGACGTCATTGTCTTCGATTAGAATTGATGACATTGGCTGATTAGTACCAACTACACTCTCTTGGTAGACGTTATTGTCAATGATAGGATTATCAACTTGTGATCTTGCCTTGATTTTGAAAACCGCAGACCAATTCGTACTCTTTTTACCCTTCGGGTAAGGAGCGTAGCAGACTTGATCGACTTGATACGCCAACACAAAAGGATTGTGCCCTCGTAGTTTTCTCGTCAGGTCGACATCCACAAGTTTGTACAACTCATGAATACTGACTCCGTGCGGGGAGTTGTCGATCCAATCACATTTGAACAGCACGGCCTTGCAGTTTTTGTTGCTGTCGTAGTAGTCGAGCTCGATCACTTCGACTAGGGTTCCATAATAATCTGACCCTTCGGTGGACAACACACATACGCCGTTACTTTTGGTCAGTTTTGGAACGTCAACACCCTCAACAAACCCACGGAACTTGTACCCGTTAATTGTATATCGCCTCCAAGTTCTGACTCGTGAAGACAACCTAGTGACTAGAGGTCTTACCATGTGATCCTCCAGCGCTTCAGGCTATTGTGAAGGTAAAATTCGTCAACAAACAATGCAATTAAATTTTCGACCAAACACATACACAATTTGTAATGATCATTCAAATAGCATTTCAACATACTTGAGTACGTAGCCAGGAGGGAAACAGTGACTCATATTTGACCCAAACATCGTCAGATGTTGTCACTTCCGCGTGTTCTGCCATAATGAAAGCCTCGAATTTCCTGAAATGGTTAGCAGTTGTAGTTAATCACATATACTACCAATTATGAGGAGAGTATGCTGTACGTGAGTTACTTACTCCTCGACTCCTCGTATGGTCTGATGACAGTGTCACAATTTCTCAGAACGTAGGAGTGTGCCTGCTTGTACTCAACATCAGTCAACCACCTCTTCTTACATTTTCCAGTGCTGCTTCCAACGTCAGTCTGAAAGGGTTCCACCTTTCTGTGGTGGTCTTCAGTTTCATGCACACCCACGTCCAGGTCTTTGGCTTTTGTGTCAACGTGCTCTTCGAAGTAGAAGGAGCAGAAGTTTGATGTCTCCTCTAACAAATACGCGTTGCATATTGAACCCTCGACACGTGCTTTGTTACCAATTTTTTTTTTCAAATGGTTTAAGAACCTGTAAATTAAAATGGTGGTGGCTCATGTAAGACTTACTTGGTAATTAGTACACGGAAAGTCATACTGAGGAGAGTTGAGGATGTCACCTTTAGAATGGGTACATCCACCGGTACTGAACTGGACCGCCAACCCTTACCTCATACGGCAAGTGAAGTGGGAGATGCTCCATCGAGTTGAAGAATGACGGAGGAAATATTTTCTCCAACTTGCAAAGGATCTCGGGAATATTGCTCTCCAGCCGATTCATGGACTCGACTGACACCGTAGTGGAACACAAATCACGGAAGAACTGACTGATCTCTGTCAATGCATTCCACGTGTTCATAGGCACCAGCTGCTTCAAAGCTACTGGCATCAAGCGCGCCATAAACACGTGACAATCGTGGCTTTTCATGCCATGCAAAATTAACTTCGACTGGTCCACACACCGAGATAAGTCGGATGCGTAACCATCCGAGAACTTCAAACCAGGCACCCAATCGCACAAAGCCTTCCTTTCATTTTTGTCCATAACAAACGACGACGATTTGGGTCGCCCAAGACACAGTTCCTTGGAATCGGCTTTGCCTTTTGGTCCGAAGGCTGTCTTGTTCGGTACATCCATTACGGTGTTGATAATCTGCTCAAAGAAATTCCTCTTGATATGCATAACATCAAGGTTGTATCTGATAAGCAGAGTGTGCCAGTACAGAAGTTCCCAGAATATGCTCTGCTTCCACCAACCTTTGATAAGTAGATATTTATGTGTATTTTTACCCCTTTAATATTATATTTTCTATGTCGTCTTTGTATTATTTGAGCTAAACGTTATAACTTTAGTAACTTTTGATATATTATCGGCCTTATATTATTCTTGGTGCTAAATTGGGTATTTAATATATATTTTGATTATTTAAAATGTATACATGTGAAAGACTACTAAAATCGTATGTATGCTTGCAGGTCTGTCTTAAGACGACAATATCTCATTCATACGATGTCGGAATAATGCGAATCAAAATGCATTGGAAAGCTAAGTTCGAGATGAACAACTTTGTTGGAGAGAGACAACAAGGAGACACAAAACACATACATAGGAGTAGGGCAGAAGGCCTTGGCCTTAACGGCCAAGGTTAGTTAGGATGCAGTCAAAGTTTAATGCGGGACGCGATCAATTCAACTCCTAATTTATCTAACGGTTGTATCTATCTATCTTATTTAGTTTATTTATCATTTAATTAGTTACTTAGTTTAATCTTTCAGTTATTCGAACATGTAATGTATTGATTATTGTCAATGAGTTATGAGATTACGTTATTGTTTTAACGTTTAATTAGTACTTTGATATTCGTATGAAATTCACGATTTGACTGTTGTTTTCATGTTTATTAATTTAGGCTGATCACCTAGATTATTTACATGAGTCGATTGTTAAATTAATAGTGTTTAAAATTAGGTTGCAGCGTTCTGGTCTAATTTAAGTGTTATAATTTTGTATGATAATTGAGTTATATTTAATTGCAGCGTTCTGGTTTTATATAATCAATTGATGGGTATTCTTAATGCGACTAACTTTGTTAAGTTAATTCGTACGTTCATGGTTAATTTGATAGATTTGGTTAGGATTAAACTTGCGTGCGTTCACGGGGTTTAACGAGTCAAAACGATAAAACTGGTAATTTGTGTGCGTTCATGGGATTAACTGGTTACCGATCTGTTTGAGTCTAATTAATTGAATCGATGATTAACCCGACTATATCATATATTGCATGTCTCGAATATTGTTATGATTAATTTTTTTATTTATGTTATGTGTATATTATTATTATCATCATCATCATCATCATCATCATCATCATCATCATCATCATCATCATCATCATCATCATCATCATCATCATCATTATTATTATTATTATTTTCAAACCTAACAAAACCCCCCTTTATATATATATTTATACTATTAAATAATAAATTGTCTTAGATAATAACGTTAGTCTCTGTGGGATCGACCTCTACTTACCCTATCTACCGTAGAGTTAGTAGTGTTTATAAATTTAATTTTGATTGCGGAAACGACACACATCAACCTTCCTTCTTGTCCTTCAATTTTTTCAACTGTTGGTGGGTAGCGTGTACTATTGTAGGGTACTTCTGGACATCTGCCCATATCTCATCGCCTGATAACCGTTTACATGCGATCCTACTTTCATTGGGTTGTTTCTTCAAGAAACTCTTACAGTTATGCCTAAATGGATGGTCGGAAGGTAGAAACTGTCTGTGACAGTCAAACCAAGACACCTTTCCGCTATTTTTAAGCCAAAAGAATTTTTGGTCCTTCGCTTGACAGTAAGGACAAGCACGGTAACCCGTTGTACTCCAACCAAACAACATCCCGTAAGCTGGGAAGTCGTTGATGGTCGACATTAGTGCATCCCTTAAATTGAAACTACTCTTCCTCGACACATCGTACGTGTAAACCCCATTATCCCTCAAACTTTTTAACTCCTCAACAAGAGGTTGGAGATACACGTCCATATTGGCTTTCGGGTTCTTAGGGTCAGGAACAATAAGGGACAGGAGCATAAATTGTCTCTTATTGCATAACCACGGAGGTAATTTGTACGGTGTCAAAATAACCGGCCAACATGAGAGTACGACTTGCCAAACTGCCCGTACGGTGAGAAACCATCTGTGCACAAACCCAAACGTACGTTGCGCGGCTCTTTTGAGAACTCGAGATGTTTGACATCAAATGTCTTCCAAGCTTCACCGTCGCTAGGGTGTGTCATCATACCACTAACCCTTATTTTGGAGTTACTGTGGTGCCAACTCATCTCGGCCGCAATTTTCTTTGTCGCATACAGTCTTTGCAGCCTCGGACCTACTGGGAAGTAAGTCAGAACCTTAGTTGGTACTCTCTTCCCCCCTAGTATTTGCAGTTGAACTCTTGTACCTCTCGGAACCACATTTCCTACACGCGTCGAGGTCCGAATCTCCCTTCCAGAACAACATGCATCCGTTCGGACACGAGTCTATCTTTTCATGGGGGAGTTGGAGGCCCTTTAACACATTTTTAACCTCGTAGAAATTATTTGACATGACATTCTCCTTTTTTCGGTAGAAGGTCACTCATCAGTTGGATCCAACCGTCTAAATGTCTTAAGGCCATGTTGCTCTCACACTTCAAAGTCAGCATCCTTGAAGCGACTTGCAACAAACTCATACCGCACCCGCCATAAACTGGGAGCTCAGCATTTTTTAGCATTTCGAAAAAGGAAAGGACTTGTGGGTTGGGTTCGTGTTGCACTTCTTCGTCGCTTAAGTTGTCTGGGTTACGCTCCTCCTCCATGATGTCCTCAACCGTCGTACGCAGTGCGTCCTCCACGAAGTCCCGGTACGGATTTCCGCGAACAAGTTCTTGCAGGCGACTATTTTCATTTTCACCATGATACGTCCACACGTAGTAGTTCTCAACAAAACCGTGCTTGTATAGATGCTGTTTGACATCTACTTCATGTTTTAAGGCACGATTTTGACATTTTACATGGGCACCTAAGCTGCTCGTTGGTGTAGTGAGGGTTATTATCTAAGGAAAACTTGATGAACTCCTCGACACCGTCTCTAAATTCTATTTTCGGCCGCTTATTGTCGGCCAGTCTCTCGTACATCCAACTTCGTTCTACTCTATTCATTCTATATGGATTGAACTATGAATGATTAGGGTATGTACACATGAAAAAAATGGCGTGGGGAAAGAAGTCAACAACATGGAATTTGAAGTAGGCGATAAAAACAGGGGAAATGCACATTGAAGAAAAGTTCGCGAATTTCACAATCAGTTCGAACTCTCACAACCATCAATTTAGAAACGATTCATCACCGGGGACCTTATCACTCCAACCTAAACCCATTCTTGTGCGTTCCATGTCACTGATAAACGCGAAATTGTGTAATGTCGATAAGAGAAAAATTCGGCAGCAATTCGCCTCAGTTCTCCAAAAGCACTATGTGGAATATATGAAAACTCCACAAATGCAATCGAAGAACATTGAGGGAATTGTCACCAAATTTTCCTCTTACCAACACAACACAATTCCATGTTTACCACCTAAGCGACATGAAAAACACAAGAACAGTCCTAAAACGGGGACTGTCCAAGAATTACTCCTAATGAGTAACTCTTGAACGGGCACTAGGTGGGTCTGAGTAGATATCAAACAATCCTCATGCATAATACATAACGAAAACAAGTAACAACAGCAATCATATGTCGAAGCAGTCATCAAAAACATTAATACTTATTGTTATTACCACCACTAACTGCTGAAATTTAAAAAACAACAACGAATTTCCCCTTTTTTTAGCATTGTTTATGTAGTAGTACTAGAATATCAGCAGTAGTAGTAGATTATTATTATTATTAGTAGTAGTAGATAATTAGTATTAGTAGTAATATTAGAAGTAGAAAATTATTATTATTAGTAGTAGTAGACTAGTAGTTGTATTAGAATTAGAAAATTATTATTAGTAGTAGTAGATTAGTGGTTGTGTAGTTTAAGTAGAAGATTAGTACTAATAGTAGATAGTAGATTAGTAGTAAATTAGTAGTACTAGATTAGTAGGAGAATAGTAGTAGTAGTGTTAGTAGATTTGTTGTAGTAGATTAATAGTAGTACTAGTGTAGATCCCGTGCGATTGCACGGTATTTTGAAGTTGGTATGTACTAATAGGTGTCGATATAGTAGTACTGTAATGGTTAGGTTTAATGTATGTATGTGTTATACCAAGAAGACAATAGTTCATGCATGCGTAGGACTGATTAAGTACAGATAATTTGAATAACAATAATTGATCCAGAAATAGAGGTATCGTATTTCCATTATGCAGCTTAGGGTTCATTATGCAGATTAGTAGTAAATTAGTAGTACTAGATTAGTAGGAGAATAGTAGTAGTAGTGTTAGTAGATTTGTTGTAGTAGATTAATACTAGTATTAGTAGTAGATTAGTAGTATTAGTAGTAGGTTACTAGTATTAGTAGTGATGGAGGTCGGTAGCCTACCACGGGTCGCCCATTAATCCAGACCCTAGAGGAGCTCGACCCGAGAGTAAGAAGCGGCCTGCTTGGTAGGCCGTCAGAACGAAGCCCAGCTGAAGCCTCCAGGAGGCTCCAACTGACAGCTCCGAGGGACCCTCCCCCCGCCTGCCAGGCAAGGCGCTCTGGCCCCTGGCAGGGCCAGGGAGAAGGGTCAACCCCTCCGACCAGGCCTAAGGTAAAGAGGTTTGAGTGGACGAGGAGAGCCCACATGTCATTCCCTCATCCACTCACATCTCCCCTCTCTCCCTCTCCTTTCCCTCTCTCATGGAAAGGTATAAATACTTTGCCACTTCCCACATAAAGAGGGTTGAACTTTCTATCTATAGACTCTCACTCTAAAAACCGCCACCTTACCCCTCACGAGTAAGGTTCCTAAAGGCTATTCATGGACTGACTTAGGCATCGGAGAGGGTTCCCCCGGACACCTCTGGGGCCCTGTGTGTTCTCTATGCAGGGAGCAGGCCAACTCCGCCGGGAAGGTCCGATCATTGGAGTGAGAGGAAGAAGGGATCTGAAGGATTTGACGATCATTACCAAAGCAACAATATCGAGTACTGAAACCCGGATCCGATTCGGGTTAATTGTTTCCATACCAGAACAATTTGGCGCTGTCTGTGGGGAATATCTCGGTTGTGCTCACGAGTTACCCACAAAAAATCAACCACAATAAAAAAGCATGCCTGAAATCGTAGAAGTTAGTTCTGGGGCGGGTCCGACGGTACCACCGGTGATCCCCCTGTATGGCATGCCTCCGCTTGGGACGACACCCGCTGCTACAATCCCAGGGGTAGGGCGAACGAGCCTTCAAGGAGCGCCTAATGGAGAAACTAAGGTTGCAGCTGGGCAGGTTGGCCATCAGAGGCCTAGCTTGAACCTCACACCTGCCTAGGTTGCACAGACCACTGCCTTCTTCTCGGCCATACTCAACCAGGAGTTCACTCCGGAGGACCTGGTAGGCAGGATCGCAACGACCCCCAGGCAGCTCCACTTTGAAGGAGCGGATGGTGTTGGGGGCATGTGATGGGAGGAATTTGTCGGGAATCCCGCCACCAAATAATAACCGGCTAATCCTAACTGGGTAGATAGGGTAAGTCGGGTCGAATCCACGGGGACGGTAAGAGGCGTCTAGACCAAGGTCGGCCCAAATACTAGACTAAGTCAACGAGCTAAGCTAGAGAATGATAGAGGGGGAGAGAGCTAGACTAAGACTAAGGAGAACAACTAAGGGAAACGGGCTAGGATTAGGTCGGGGTCAAAGGGGTAACGGAATGGTCAAGGAGGAGTTAGAGTGACGGAGGTAGTAGGGTAATCTAGGTAATCTAACTTAGACCGACCTAGAGGTTCCTCATGGAACCCATCCGGCGACACACACGACAAAGGAAGGCAAGAAAAACAAGCATTCCAACCTACTTAGTCATTCAAGCATTCCAACAAACATGTAATATGCATCACTCAAGAAGAAACCTCAAATCTTCCACCAACATCTCCAACAAACCCTTAATCATCTAATTAACACCCTAATCACCCTACTAACCCTAGCAAGAACACTACTCTAACATATCTAAACTAAAACTAACACTAACAAGATGAATCAACACAAACAACAAAGCATCCATAATGAAACTACCAAATATGATGAACAAAACAATAAACAAGAACTAAAGATTCAAACTTGATGAACAATAAAGGATTAAGAGTAAAAGGAGAAGAAGATTATACCAACTAGTAAAGAGGAAAGATGAAATCTTGCATTAATGAAGAAAACCCAAAACAAACACCCAAGGTTGTCAAGCTTGGTGAAGATCTTGAAGAATTCCCTTAATACAAGTACTAAACTAGGATTAAGAACTAATTACCGACTAATCTACTCTAATCTAATCTAATCTAACCTAAAGTAGTCTAGGGTTTGAAGAACATAAGCTAAGATGGTGTCTTAATACAAGAGGGGGGTATATATAGGGTTACAAGTGGAAAGGAGAAGAGAAGAATGAAGCGCAGAGCAGCAGCAGCCTTTCCCGGCCGGAAGGAGGTGGTCCCGGTCGGGAGGGTGTCGGTCCCGGCCGGGAGGAGCTGGTCCCGGTCGGGATGGACCCAAAACAGGAGCATCCTCTTTTGTGCACCTCATCCCGGACGGGTTGAGGTCATACCCGTCGGGGATGAGTCTTGTAGGCCTCCAATATGATCTTTAAGGTTCCTCCTTGCTTCACATGGACTTCTCATCGATTCTCGGGACTCAGGATCGGGTCTCGGAGGCTCGGGATTGGGTCCCAAGGTCTCGGGGTCGAATCCAAGGCATCGAGTGATCGTTCCTCCGCTTCGTTGGCTCCGAAAAGTGTATGTATTGAGTCGGAATCGCTCCAACTCTTCATGAATGGTCTCGGGAACCTGAAACGAACTAGAGGAAGCATAAGTAGCCCATAAATCGCTCCCAAGGAGCGATTCCACAAGGAAAACGGGACCAAAACACTACGAAATAGGCACTACAAACTACACTTATCAACTCCCCCACACTTAACCCTTACTCGCCCTCGAGTAAGCACAAACTAACTACTAAACTAGCCGAGTGGGTATTAGCGCACCCTACGCCCTTTCAACTCACGCGAGTGCACTTAGAGGAAAAGTGCACTCCGCAAGGCAAGTGGGGTCTTGCGACAAAACTGTGGATGCAACCGGACACTAAAACACATAAACAAACAAACATACAAACAAACACACAAAAAGGTTGCACCCAAAAGAAAAGAAATACCGCTTCCCTCAAACAAGCGGTGAAAGAAGCACCGGTTTAGGACTCAAGGCAAGTGACAACGTTCCCAAGCTAGCAATACAAACCAAGATGGACTAAACCCTAATAGTATGACGACAAAGCAACAAAAACGTTGATAACTTACCTCGGTTCCTCCTAACCTTCTAAGAACGTACTACGGGACGATCGGCGGGATGGAAAAAGGATGAACCACGGTGTTAGTCGACACTGTAGGTAAGTGAGACCCCGCCCCCTTTAGCAATGAGCCAAGAGGGTCGTCCCATGTCGAAACCGCCTAACTAGTCCAAGTAAAAAGTGGAAATGATTGCAAAATGAGGGAAAACCGACCACTACCGCTTTCATCCTTCCTAGGGACTCGGTCCTTTGGTAGGCTCTTCACGGTAATGATCGGAAAAAGGCTTATTTTTGTGGGGTTAGAATCTTTTTGTGAGACGATTTTCTTTTGGCATTTTCTCTTTTCTTTTGCATTTTTGCCTTGTTTTGCCATGCCATTCTTTTTCTTCTTTTCTATTTTCTTTTCGGCTTTTGTGCCTTTTCTTTTTCTTTTCTTTGCCCTTTTTTGGCAAGATTTGGCTTTTTGGCATTTCTTATTGCAAAGAAAGACGAATTCAACAATTTGCAATTTTATTGTGTGGAAATGTGTGGGAGGTAGGGTAATGGGTGAGTCGGGACGGGCCCTTCCCTTCAAACCCACAAAAAGTGGAGAACTTGGACTAATCAAACGATCCTAGACACGGTCACCTAAGGGACGAAACTCGGTAACCAGGGCCTTTTCACACCATGAGTGGTCATAATGGTCAAAATGCAAATCCCGTAGTAAATCCCTAGTAAGCTAGGTGGACTCAAGGTAAAGGACCAACGAAATCATTGATTTAGGGTCATTCTACTAGATTAAAGTCCAAGACTCGATTTACACTACTAAAAAGGGAAAGTACACACTCACACACTAGCCTCTAAACCGGGTTTTCGAAAACGGTTTACACACATGACACCAAACATAACACAAAACAAAGACTCAACGAAAACAAAAGAAAAAGAAACAAAAGTAACAAAACAAGAACAACACAAAACGAACACAAAAGAAAACACAAACACCACCCCTATCTTCCAAACAAGCTACAAAATCATCCACACTTTACAAAGCTCCACCCGAGCACACAACATCACAATCTCCTCCAAACTCCGCAAGAGGTAAAGAAGAAAAAGAGATAAGATGTTACCGGGAGTCTTGAAAGCCTTCCAAAGTTAACGGCGATTAAAGCAACCTATAAGGGAAAGAGAGGCAAAACACGCACACAAAACAAATATACGACACAATGACACAAGAGGAAAACACACAAAAGAAAAATCTTTTTGATTTTTGTGAAATTTTTTTAAATTTTTAGGGTTTTTAAAGATTTTTTTCGAAAGACTACAAAAATAAAGCTAACTATGCTAGAATACCACTCCCCCACACTTAAGTCGAGCCATGTCTTCATGCTCGACCGTAGTGCATGGAGCACAAAAGAAAAGAAACTACGAAAATAAAGCTAAAAGTCAAAAATAAAGTGGAGAAAATGGTAGAATGTGTCCGGCCGGGGTGTAGTCAAGTCACCATAGGCCGAGACGAGAAAAGATATGGATGGGGGAAGAAAAATAAAAAGAAGGAAATAAAAGGAAATGGGAGGGGAGGACTAGGTGTAATCAAGTCACCTAACCCGGATTCCGCCTAAATCCGACTAAATCCAACAAAAAGGTGAAAATCTTGAAAAATTTGGATTTTGAAATGACTCTCGATGTAGTCACGTCATCGAGAGTCGGGAGCAAGCACACCAAGGCCTCGAAGGCCACCATGACACAAAGGATTAGAGGGAAAGGGAATAAACAAAGAAGACAAGCTATATAAACGGAAAAGAGAGGATAGTTGCCGTACCATACGGTTACCAACTCACTCGCTCCATCGTCTCATAAGTCAAAATAGGCACTTAGCTTGTCCATGTCGTCGTTATTCCTCTCCACTTGCGATCCGGTTCCATGGTTGGGGCACAAATGCAAAATGAGGTGGGTTTTTGATGCGAAAGTCCGTTTGAAGTGAATAGAAAGTGAGGTGAAAACGTGTATGTGGGGTGTAAGGGTCATAAAATGAGAGTAAGGACATGTAGGGAGGTTGGGAGGGGGTATAAAGTGGTTGGGTGGTCTCAAACAACGAAGAAAAGAGCCAACGGAGGACAGGGGGTCCATCCCGGTCGGGATGGGTGGTCCCGGTCGGGATGACCGTCTCGTCCCGGTCGGGAAGACCTCGTCCCGGTCGGGATGAGCTGTCAGTGAACCCAACTTTTGTGCACCTCATCCCGGACGGGATGGCATCCTTCCCGATCGGGATGGGCCTTCCATCCCGGACGGGATGACCTCTTCTAGGCCGGGAAGAGTCTCCAAACCCTCTATAGCTCCCAAAAACTCGTACCGAGCTTCAGAAACCGACTTCCCATCACACAATCCAAGCTCCAATAATGACCGCTCTTCCCTAGGAATCACTTCCACTTCACACCTATCACAATAAACTCAAACAACACATCAAATTCCCTCCCTCACAACGCTCATCAATCATCCAAATAATCAAGAATTTCACAAAAGCAAACAAACTATAAGGGAAAGGGATATATACAAAGATACGGTTCTTGTGGAACTCCGTCAAACCAAGGTGGTACATTCTTCATTCTTTTTCAACAATCAAAATTAGTTCCATCTCCATCAAGGGCACGAAGAAACAAGTCGAAGGCCCTAGCAAAGTCTTCAATCAAACTAGTAACATAAGCATCCACAAACCAAGGCTCTTCATGACCTTGTCTCGACGTTCCCGGGGCATCCCGATCTACTAAGTTCAATGGCTTGAACTTGTACTTTCGATCCTTCGGTATATACCCAAACGTCCATCTATCCTCATGTGGCCCCAAGGGAGGCTCATCTTCATCATTTTTGCTCTTCGACTTGTCATTAAGCCCATGACACGGGCTCTCATCCTTCTCCATATCAGAGTTATCATCCTCAAGTACATAAGATTTCTTGTCCAAGCTTTGTCCCGACTCAACCCCTAGATCGATGTCTTTCTTGGCTTGGATCATATTGCACGACTCATTACTAGTAGGCGGAGTGTTGCCTTGGAGGTCAAACACTAACTTCTCTTCGCCTAACTCGAAGGTGATCCTACCATTCTTCACATCGATCATGGCACCGGCGGTGTGTAGAAATGGGCTCCCAAGAATAATAGGAGTGAAAGCATTTTCCGGCATGTCGAGCACAATGAAGTCAACCGGAATGAAGAACTTCCCAATTTGTACCGGCACATCCTCAAGCATCCCCAATGGTCGGTTGAGTGAACTATCGGCCATTTGGAGTGTAACGGATGTACGCTTAAGCTCCTTCATCTTAAGCCGGTAACAAATGGAATAGGGGATGATGCTCACACTCGCACCCAAATCACATAAAGCTCTCTCGATCTTGTAGTTGCCTATGGTGCACGGGATCGAGAAACTACCCGGATCCTTCAACTTTGGAAGTGTGGAACCTTGAATGAGCTCGCTCACCACCCTTGTGAACGCGACGGTCTCTTCCTCGTCGACGGATCTCTTCCTAGCCAAGATTTCTCTCATGAATTTTTCATATGCCGGGATTTGGGTAAGTAATTCGGTGAACGGGACACTAACATCCAACTTCTTCACAATACTAAGGAACTTGTCATATTGAGAGTCTACCTTGGTCTTCATTTGCCTTGTTGGGTAAGGCAACTTGACTTGGTATTTATTTTGCTCAATCGGGGTGGACTCTTCAAATGACACTTTCTTTTTGCCCTTATCTCTAGCTTGAAGTGGGGGAAGCTTGTCTTGTGGAGGTTTCTCAACCTCCCATAAGACTTGCTCCTCCGTCGGATTATCAAAGCTTGAGCTCTCTTGAGTTGGAGGTGTCATCTTTCTTGTCGGTTCTTGCATCGGCTCTTGCTCACTCGGGAATGGGGGGAAGTCATAAGATGTACCTCTCCTTGTGGTGATGGCATTGACATGCTCAAAAGTCGGAGTTACACCTTGAGGGGTAATTGCCCTCTTTGTCTTGAGGAACTTCCCGATGCAAGTTGTGCTACTTGATTCTCAATCATCTTCATGTGAGTTTTCATTTCCTTGTTGTCCATTAAAATTTGATTAATGGCTCCCTGTTGTGACATTTGTGCATCCACCATTTGCCTTTGTATGTCGAAATCCCGTGGTGGGGATGATGGATTATGCGGAGTATTGGTGAGGGCTAACGGAGTACCATAGTCATGAGTAGGAGATCGGCTCCTAGGCTTGCTTTGTTGTTGATTGCCTTGAGTTGCTTGATGTTGACGGTTCCCTTGGAACCCATGATAATTGCCTTGATTAAGGCCTTGATTGTTGCCATGGTTGTGGTTTTGATAGCCTTGGTTGAAGTTCCCTTGTTGGAACCCTTGATTGTTGTTGAATGAACCTTGGTTAATTTGCTTGAAGTTGTTGAAAGGCCTTGAGTTGCCTTGGTAACCTTGGTTGTTGTCCCTTAAGGGAGGTGGAACATAAGGACGATGTTGTTGTTGGTGTTGAAAAGCTTGTTGTTGAAAGGCTTGTTGTTGAGGGACTTGATTGGAAGCTTGGTATTGATTAGAATAGGAGGCACCTTGCTTGAATGCTTGAAAGGCATTCACTTGCTCAATACTCCCTCTACAATTCATAGGGTCATGACCAACGATTCCACAATTATCGCACATCCCATAATAAGGCAAAGGAGGTGCAAATCCCAAAGCATTCACTTCATGAATTGAGGCTTGGTTGGAGGAACCGATGCTTTGGACTTGAGTGAGGTGACCTTGAAGCTTCTTGTCAATGGATTCCATGTGTGTCTTCAATTGAGCCCCAAGGTCAATGCTTAATTGAGTTATAGCATCAACCTCATGCCTACCTCCTCGATTTGCCTTCCTAGGCCTAGAGTATTGCGAATTATGCACCGCCATCTCTTCGATTCTCGCCCAAGTTTGGTCATCATCGACCTCGGTGAACCTACCATTAGAGCCCATGTTAAGTATAGTTCTTGAGTCCTCATAAAGTCCGTTCCAAAATTGTTGGACCAAGAACCATTGTGAAAGTCCATGATGGGGGCACGATCTAACCAAAGACTTGAACCGCTCCCAAGCTTCATATAAGCTCTCTTCATCCCGTTGTTGGAAACCGGTGATGGAGGCCCTAAGCAAATTGGTCTTTTCCGGAGGGTAGAAAGTTTGGTATAACGCCAATGCAAGCTTCTTCCAAGTGTCGATGCTCATGGTTGCCCTATCGAGACCTTTAATCCATTGCTTCGCTTTTCCAATAAGAGAAAATGGAAATAAAACCCATCGGATTTGATCTTGTGTAACCCCGGGTTGAGAGATAGCGTCGCAATAATCGGAGAAAGTCTCCATGTGTTGGTGCGGGTCTTCGGTGAGCAAACCACTAAATTGGTTCCTTTCCACAAGTTGGATGAAGTGGGTCTTGGCCGTAAAATTTCCGGCATAAGCGGCCGGTAGAGCATTGGGTCCCGGCAAGACGTCTTCCGTGAATGTAGAGTGAGAGGAAAATTTCGGCATTGTTGGATGTAAGGGAGAAGATGGTGTAGATGGAGTTGAAGTAGATGTAGAAGGGGAGCTAGGACTAGAATCTCCAAAGGGATTGGTGAAATTCCCTTCGGCCGTCTCTCGATATGCTTCCTCAATATCGCTTCCTTGAGCTTGCTCTTGATGGGTATTGCTTGCACTTGGTTGAGAGATCCTAACCCGATTAATCGTCCGTTGGCGAAAAGCTCGAAAAAGCCTCTCCGGCTCTGGATTAAAGAGAAAGGATTCGCCTCCCCGCCTAGGCATACACTACACACTAGAACAAACGTGAGAATACCTAGTGCTTTATGGGCACTAGGTAACGACAATAAGCAAGCACAACTAGAGACAAAGAGAAAAGAAAGCTAAGGAATCAAGAAAAACTAGAGAATATTCACAAGAGAATGATAGAAGGGCACAAAGGAGGGTAACTAAGTCTAGAAATAAGCAAACAAAGTCTAAACAGTGCACCGTCCCCGGCAACGGCGCCAAATTGATGGGAGGGATTTGTCGGGAATCCCGCCACCAAATAATAACCGGCTAATCCTAACTGGGTAGATAGGGTAAGTCGGGTCGAATCCACGGGGACGGTAAGAGGCGTCTAGACCAAGGTCGGCCCAAATACTAGACTAAGTCAACGAGCTAAGCTAGAGAATGATAGAGGGGAAGAGAACTAGACTAAGACTAAGGAGAACAACTAAGGGAAACGGGCTAGGATTAGGTCGGGGTCAAAGGGGTAACAGAATGGTCAAGGAGGAGTTAGAGTGACGGAGGTAGTAGGGTAATCTAGGTAATCTAACTTAGACCGACCTAGAGGTTCCTCATGGAACCCATCCGGCGACACACACGACAAAGGAAGGCAAGAAAAACAAGCATTCCAACCTACTTAGTCATTCAAGCATTCCAACAAACATGTAATATGCATCACTCAAGAAGAAACCTCAAATCTTCCACCAACATCTCCAACAAACCCTTAATCATCTAATTAACACCCTAATCACCCTACTAACCCTAGCAAGAACACTACTCTAACATATCTAAACTAAAACTAACACTAACAAGATGAATCAACACAAACAACAAAGCATCCATAATGAAACTACCAAATATGATGAACAAAACAATAAACAAGAACTAAAGATTCAAACTTGATGAACAATAAAGGATTAAGAGTAAAAGGAGAAGAAGATTATACCAACTAGTAAAGAGGAAAGATGAAATCTCGCATTAATGAAGAAAACCCAAAACAAACACCCAAGGTTGTCAAGCTTGGTGAAGATCTTGAAGAATTCCCTTAATACAAGTACTAAACTAGGATTAAGAACTAATTACCGACTAATCTACTCTAATCTAATCTAATCTAACCTAAAGTAGTCTAGGGTTTGAAGAACATAAGCTAAGATGGTGTCTTAATACAAGAGGGGGGTATATATAGGGTTACAAGTGGAAAGGAGAAGAGAAGAATGAAGCGCGGAGCAGCAGCAGCCCTTCCCGGCCGGGAGGAGGTGGTCCCGGTCGGGAGGGTGTCGGTCCCGGCCGGGAGGAGCTGGTCCCGGTCGGGATGGACCCAAAACAGGAGCATCCTCTTTTGTGCACCTCATCCCGGACGGGTTGAGGTCATACCCGTCGGGGATGAGTCTGGTAGGCCTCCAATATGATCTTTAAGGTTCCTCCTTGCTTCACATGGACTTCTCATCGATTCTTGGGACTCGGGATCGGGTCTCGGAGGCTCGGGATTGGGTCCCAAGGTCTCGGGGTCGAATCCAAGGCATCGAGTGATCGTTCCTCCGCTTCGTTGGCTCCGAAAAGTGTATGTATTGAGTCGGAATCGCTCCAACTCTTCATGAATGGTCTCGGGAACCTGAAACGAACTAGAGGAAGCATAAGTAGCCCATAAATCGCTCCCAAGGAGCGATTCCACAAGGAAAATGGGACCAAAACACTACGAAATAGGCACTACAAACTACACTTATCAGCATGAAGCGAACCGTCGCCAGGAATGTCCAGAGGAAGGCAAGGAAGACAACTCAGGGGTATGTACAGGCCCAGAAGCGTCTAACCGGAAATCAGAAGCAGCCTGCCCAGCAGCAAGCCTTTTCCATACATACCACTGAGTCTACCTCAGCCATGGAGAAAAGGGGTTTATCCCAGGATCTCCATGATAGGATGAGGCACAGGGAGCCGGCGTCGACACGCCTGGGGGAGAAGCTGGGAGATGTCTTCTCCAGGCTGACCTCAGCTGGGTCACAACGAGCTCCAGGGCTGTCCCAGAGCCTGTAATCAAGACTCAACCATGGGCAGCCACTGGAGTCAAAACACCGTCAGGGTGATAATCTGGAGCCGCCCCAGAAAAAAGGGTCCAGGCACCGCTCCCCTGACAGGGATGACGAAGCTATGAGTAGGCGGCCACCCAGGAACCGCTCCCCCAGCGCTGGAAAACCAACCCCTGAAAATGGGACGACCACAGTTACCACTCTGGTGGAAGCAGATCAAGAATGGTGGGCTGGCCCACCAAAACGCCCCTCCACCCTGACGTGCAGGAATATCCCATCCCAAAGATCAAGATGTCGTCCGTCAAGTTCGATGGAACCACTGACCCAGAGGACCACCTGGCAGCATATGAAAGTCATATGGGGATGTACGATGCCGACGATGCGGTCTGGTGCAAGATCTTTCCCACCACCCTGGTGGGTCTGGCCCAGGGGTGGTTCAGAGATCTACCACGGGGTTCAATCAGTTACTTCATTGAACTGGCAGAAGCTTTCCTGGATCAGTACGCAGGAAACAAAAGGCGCCGGCTGACCCAATTTGACCTGATGACCCTCAGACAGAAGAAGGGTGAAACTGTCCGGGACTACTTGAAAAGGTTCGACCTGTCTTACCAACAAGTCAAAGAAATTGACGACTCAACTGCAGCATACACGTTAACCATCTCATTGCTCCCAGGGGAGATGAAGAACCAAATGATTAGAGCCCAACCAGAGACCCTGGCCAAAGCTCGAAAGATTGCCGAAGGCTTCATGCTGCAAGAGGAATTCCATAGCCTGCCGGATACCCCCACAGGCCCCTCAAAGCCAGAGGGGGGACCGCAGGGTGGACGCAGCAGGGGTGAAGCAGGCAGACAGAAAAATGAGGAAGACGATACTCCAAGAAAAGAGCGTGTAGCTTATCAGCCCAGGTTTGATAGCTACACAACTCTCAACAAGTCCAGAGCGGAGATTTTCGAGCTGGAAAAAGTGACGGCAAAGTGGAATCGCCCAAGCAATTCACGCAGTCCGAAGGGTAATCCGAAGAAATTTTGCATGTTTCACGACTGCGTCGGGCATACCACTGAGGAGTGCCGGCACCTAAAAGATGAGATCGAAAAACTCATTAGGAATGGGTGGCTGAGTAACTATGCTGCGAGGAACAAGAGTCAGAAGGAAACGGTGGACAAACCTGAGGGATCAGTGCAAAATCGCCTGATAATCCATGTAGCGTCGGGAGACGCGGAAGGCCAGACAAGCAAAAGAGGTCAAAAAAGACAAATCCGCGAACTCCGAAACCAGATATGCTACGCTGAGAAAGCCGGGAGCCCAAAGGGCCTGACTCTGAGCATCACCCCCCCAGGATGTAGGGCGGGTAATCTACCCTCACAGCGACCCCCTCGTATTTTCCCTCGTCATCAGTAATCATATTGTGAGGAGATGTATGGTAGACACTGGCGCCTACACTAACTTGCTGTACAATGACGCGTTCGAGAAGATGAATCTGGAAAAGAGGCACCTCAAGCCTGCCCCTGGGTCGCTGTACGGGTTCAGCGGGGCAGGCGTGCTTCCAATGGGAATCATTGAGCTACCAGTGACGTTTGGAGAAGGCACCTCACCAGAAACATCAGGGCATCGGTTGTCGTGTTGGACGCCAAATCAGCATATAATGCCCTGATAGGCACGCCAACGCTGGATGAGATTGAGGCTGCCATATCAATCAGAGCCCTAACCATAGCCTACGTTACGGACTTCGGCATGGAAGGAAAGGTGCATGGTGACCAGGAATCGGCCAGGCAGTGCTACTTTGTAGCCCTGCGCACCCATGAGATGGAGCGAAAAGGTAAAAGAAAAGCGGACAGTTCTCCCAGCAGGGAAGGGAAGATTCCAGCTGGCCAGCAAGTAGCGGACCACCTCGAACTTGGGGGAGAAATCATGCTGGTAGATCTGGAACCCGGAAGGCAAGTCCTCATAGGGGCTAACCTAGTAGATCCCTACCGGGAAGAGTTGATCAAAGTCCTGAGAGACAACAAGGATGTGTTCGTCTACTCGGCAGACGAGATGCCAGGGGTAGATCCGGCGCACATCGTTCACAAGCTGAACGTAAACCCGGAGGCACGCCTTGTAAAACAGAAGAAGAGAAACATGTCCGCCGAAAAAG
This sequence comes from Agrostemma githago, assembly GCA_958450325.1. Classification (NCBI taxonomy): domain Eukaryota; kingdom Viridiplantae; phylum Streptophyta; class Magnoliopsida; order Caryophyllales; family Caryophyllaceae; genus Agrostemma; species Agrostemma githago. Next base: position 66,894,869 of record OY288249.1, on the reverse strand, counting down.
ATCAGGCCATAAAAGAAGAAATCGAGAAGCTTTTGAAGGCAGACTTCATAGAAAGCTGCGATTACCCTGAGTGGTTGGCCAACGTGGTGATGGTAAAGAAATCCTAGGGGGCTTGGAGGATGTGTGTAGATTTTACCAACCTCAACAAGGCCTGCCCGAAGGACTGTTACCCTCTCCCAAGGATCGATCAACTAATAGACGCCACCAGCGGATACACCACACTTAGTTTCTTGGATGCCTTTTCAGGCTATCACCAAATCTACCTCTGGCAGCCGGACAGGGTAAAATGTGCCTTCATCACCAGTGTCGGCACATTCATGTACAAGATGATGCCGTTCGGACTCAAAAACGCAGACGCCACTTACCAGCGATTGGTCGACAAGGTTTTTGAGAAACAGAAGGGTAGGAATCTGGAGGCCTACGTAGACGACGCAATTGTAAAGAGTAAAAGAGATGTGGAGCACCTGAAAGACCTGCAGGAAACTTTCTCTTCCCTGCGCGCATATCAAATGAAACTGAACCCCAAGAAATGCACTTTCGGTGTCCGCTCTGGAAAATTTCTTGGTTTCTTAGTAAGCGTCAGGGGTATCGATGCGAACCCCGAAAAGGTTCAGGCAGTGTTAGACCTCCCAGAGCCAAAGACAATAAGAGACATCCAGCGCCTGACAGGCAGGATGGTTGCCCTGGCACGGTTCTTTGCCACGTCGACCGATAAATCAACACCTTTCTTCAAAGTGTTGAAAGGGAACAAGCAGTTCAAATAGGAAGATGAACAGAAAGAAGCCTTCGAACAACTCAAGGAACACATGAAGAAGCTGCCCACCCTAGCAAGACCAGTAGCGGGGGAGAAGCTCTTCCTCTATATCGCCGTAACAAACACAACAGTTAGCGCGGTGATTCTAAGGGAAGAAGCAAGCTCCCAGCAGCCGATATATTTTGTTAGCCACGCCCTGGGGGCAGCGGAAAAGAACTACTCGTTGGTTGAGAAAGCAGCCTATGCAGTCATTATTACAGCTAGAAAGCTCAGGCCTTACTTCGATGCCCACCCTGTCGTGGTATTAACTGACCAACCCCTGGAAAAAGTCCTGAAAATATTCGAAAAGTCTGGAAGACTATTAAAGTGGGCCATAGAGCTGAGCGAGTTGGGAATATCATACCAGCCCAGGACCGCCATCAAGGCACAGGCCTTAGCGGATTTCCTGGCTGAGTGTTCCCACTTAGAGGAAGATGATCCACCTGCCGGAGAATAGGTGGTATACACGGATGGATCCTCTACAGCCAACGGTACGGGGGCAGGGATTGTGCTGACTAGCCCTGAAGGAGCAGACTTCGAGCATGAGCTCAGGTTCACCTTCCCTGCATCAAATAACGAGGCTGAATACGAAGCCGTGCTGGCAGGCATTAATTTAGCCAAAGCTGCAGGGGCCGAGAGACTCGTCCTGGCAACAGACTCATCGCCAACCAGATTAATGGAGAGTACGAAGCCAGGGACCAGGCCATGGCCGCCTACCTGGAACAAGTGAAGCAAGAATGATCAGGGTTGAAGTCCTACAAAGTCAGGCAAATCCTTCGGTCCCAGAACAACCGGGCAGATGCCCTGTCTAAACTGGCCAGTTCTAGCCTACAGGACATAAGAAGGTCAGTCTGGGTAGACGTAGTCCAAGAAAAATCCACCACCCCCTGCCAGCCAGTCAGTGTCACTGAAGAGACAGGGCCCGAGGATTGGATGACCCCAATCATCCAGTTCAAGAAATACGGAACCCTTCCATCTAACCCTGCGCAAAAAAGAAGGATGCCGGCAAAAGCCACGTTGTTCATATTAATCGGTGAAGAGCTGTACAAAAAATCATTCTCCTCTCCTCTGCTCAGATGCCTGGGGGCAGGGCAGGCCAAAGAAGTTCTAGATGATATTCACTCAGGAATCTGCGGCCACCACATAGGAGGAAGGTCACTAGCCCACAAGGCCCTAAGGGCAGGCTACTACTGGCCAACTCTTCTAGCTGATGCAAGAGATCTAACCCGAAAGTGCAGAAAGTGTCAGTTGTTCTTCCCATCAATTCATGCTCCGGCCCAGAAACTCAGGCCAATCTTGTCTCCCATTCCCTTCGCCCAGTGGGGGATGGACATATTGGGCCCCTTTACTGCGGCAACGGGGGGCCGAAAGTTTTTAATAGTAGGGATCGACTATTTTACTAAGTGGATCGAAGCCGAAGCAGTCCTAAGCATTACCGAGCCTGCAGTCAGGAAGGTGATTTGGAGGAATATCATAACCAGGTTTGGCCTGCCAAAGATGCTGGTATTCGATCATGGAAGACAATTTGACAACGACCCCTTAAGGGCTTGGCTGGAAGGTCATGGCATAGCAGTCGCCTACTCTGTCGTCTGCCATCCACAAACTAACGGGCAGGCCGAGGCTGCCAACAAACAAATTCTGAACGGGCTAAAAAAGATGGTGGATGAGCTCAAAGGCAGGTGGGCGGATGAATTACCAAGCATACTGTGGTCAATCAGGACCACCCGGAAAGAATTCACGGGACAGAACCCCTTCGGCCTAGTCTACAGGGCCGAGGCCCTGCTGCCCGTTGAGGTGCGAATTCCCACCCTGCGATCCCAACAGTATGACAGTGCAGATAATGAAGCAGCAATGACCGAGGCTCTAGACCTAGTCAGTGAAGTAAGGCAAGAGGCCGGCGTTAACATTGCCGCCTACCAGCACCGGATGAGGAAAGCATACAACAAAAAGGTGAATGAAAGAAGTTTCCAGGTAGGAGACTTGGTTTTAAGAAAGACGCAGACAGTCGGGAGGTCAAGAGAACATGGGAAGTTAAGTGCCAATTGAGAGGGCCCGTATGAGGTCACCCGGATCATGGGACCAGGTACCTACAGAATTGCCAACCATGAAGGCCAGAAGCTGGCCACCCACTGGAATGCCGACACTCTAAAGAAATATTATGTCTGGCCCCAAGAAATTGGAGGATTTTCTTTTCTTTTCAAAAAATTGGTGGAGGACAGTCAGAAAAAAATGTAGACGACTCCGACCATGGATGTCTTAAGAAATGAGAAAGTGTCCTGGATTTATACTCGTTGTCCGTTCAAACTTGCATTTCACACACAAACGAGTAGGGGGCAATAGGGGGAGGCCCGTTGCTTAAACCAAGGAAAATGGAACCCCAACAAAAAAACCTAAAGTCCCCCTGCCTACCTCCGGACAGGCAGAGGGCAGGCCCCTGGACTTCGATCAGAAGCCAGGGTCAAACCGGGCCCCACGTGCCGAATGAACCAGGACTGAGGGCATCTCCCAACCTTGTATAAAAAAACGCAAAGTCCCCCTGCCTACCTCTGGGCAGGTAGGGGGGGCCCTCTGGACTTCGAACAGAAGCCAGGGTCAGGCCGGGCCCCACGTGCCGAATGAACCCCCAACCTTGTATTAAAAACTCAAAGTCCCCCTGCCTATTTCTGGGCAGGCAGGGGGCAGGCCCCCTGGACTTCGGCAAAGAAGCCAGGGTCAGGCTTGACCTTGAAAGAAAAACAACAAGTAAAACAAAGAAAGTATATTAACAAAAACGGAAGAGTTTGACAGATGAACAATAAGAATCCAGGCACAAGAGAGTTAAAATATTACATCAAGCCGGCAGCCGGCCGCATTAGGGCTCGGCGTGCAAAAAGATTTAAAGAGTCAGCGAGGAAGCAAAGGCGCAGAAGGATAAGGACAGGACGCTCAGAAGACGACTGCCCTGCATGTTATGCAGGGGGCACCCTGATCAGCATCAAGAGTCTCCTCTGGCGATCCATCAGCTCTGGCCTCATTCTTGGCAGCGTAAAGGGCCTGAAATGCATCCTCATCAAAATCGGGAAGCATCTCCCTGATAACCTCCACAACAAACTTCAGGGAGGAAGTAGCCCCAGCGTTAAAATGCTCTGCCACCGCAGAGTTGGCCTCATTGATCAGATTGTCCTTCTCTTTGCACCATTTCTCGCCCTTCGCCTTCAAATCATCCTGCGCCCTCTGAAGGTCTGAACCAGCCTTGGTTAGGTGATCCTCCAGCTCAGACGCTTTCCTCTTGAAATGCTCCAGCTCGGCAATAGTCTTCCTTGCCCGCTCCAGCTCAGCTGCCGCCTGTTTGGCCTGCTCCAGCTCCACTGATAGGTTAGCTGCTTCCTTCACAGCTCTCTCACCCTGGGCTTTCCAGAGGACTGCTTCGTCCTTAGCCTCTCCCAGCTCGCCCTCACACTTAACCAGCTGATCCCTCAAGCTGGCAATCAGGGTGACATCCCTCTCAACCACCGCCAGACGTTCAGAGAGAGGGCACCCAGGAGTAACACTTAACCCATCGTCGCTTAAACGGCTTAAGGCCGCCAGTTCCGAAGAGGCCTGGAACACCCTGGAGCAGCGCTGAATAAACTGGATCACCTGGTTAGTGGAGTAAGTCAGAGACTTGGTGAGATGATCCGCCAGCGAAGCGGCAGAAGCATCGATACTCTCGCCAGCAGTAAAGTGGAACTCTGCATTTTCCTCGGAAAACAAGGTGCCTGGAACATCGCGAGCAGGTCGCTTAGCCTCAGGCGTGCTGGCATAGGCCTCCAGGTCCACCACCGGGACATCGTCCAGCGTTTCTTTGTCTTTTCTCTTTTTACCAACCAGGGGGCGACTTTCCCCAGTATCCTCAGAGTCTGAAGGCTTGGACCCCGCTAGAGGCTGAGTCCCAGCAGGGGAGCCTCCGCGCCTGCTAGCAGGGGAAGGGGTAGCCTCTGAGGCAGCCTCCCCTTCTGCATCCCTGACGGCTGAGGCCGGAGCCGCAGGCTTTACCGGAGTTGGCTTTGGGGGAAGAGGAGGAAACTTCACCCTGTTGATGGACAAACTCTTCACAAACTTCATCAGGGTTTACTTCTTGAAGTCAGAAGGGAGGGGGGGATGTTTGACAAAGGCCGAGAGATTCTCGTTCAGGCCAAGGTCCCTCAACTCGTTCCTCGACCAAAGGCAAGTAGCAAGGTCTGCGAAAAGACGAAAGATAGCTGAATAAGCACACAAATAAAAACAAGGCAAAGGAAATTTAAGTGCTAACAGAATCCCTGAGCTACCTGCACTAAGACCGGGGTTTAGACCCACCCGAGTCAGATAGTTGTCAGTCGCTATAAGCTCGGCGTGGGGGAGCCAGATGTCAGGACCATATGAGCCTCTCCTGTCCTTGGAAGAGGCAAACCGGGCGACCAAATCTTTCTCTAGCTGGATCAACTTGACCTCAAGAGCTCTCCCCCCAACCTCAGGGTGATACTCTTGGCGTGTCTCCAGCCGGGTATGGACATGATTCCTGAAATGGCGAGGAATCCTCCATCCCGTAGCGCTGTGCACATAGAGGAAATTGTCTTTCCAATCCTTCAGGCCACTCAAAATCGGCCATACCAGGGAGCTCTTCTTCTGGCGAAGGATGGAAAAGTAACCTGGGGAGCCACCCCCTCCATTAGAAGCCACCATCTGAAGGCCAACCATAAACCTTAGAGCATTTATGGATGGCTCCACACCCCAGAACTGGCAGGTCCAGGTGTAGGCGATCAACGACCTAACGGCAAGGGCTGTCAACTGGGTGACGACCACATTCATGCGCCGGAAAGCCTCCTCCAGAAATGGGTGAAGGGGAAAGCGCAGGCCAAATTCGAAACATTTGTGGTACACAGCAATACAGCCCGCAGGGGGATTGCATACTGTGTCCTTCTCTCCAGGGACGACAACAGTATAACCCTCCCCAAAATTATAGAGCTTGGCTATAGCCTCCTCAACACTCTTTTCCAGAATTAGGTCTCGGTTTTTTAGGGCCGGGTATGTTCTCAAGGGAATCCTATACTTAGTCCTATCTAAGTAATAGACCCTCCCCGACTCCCTGGGAATGATGGGTCGGCGATTGTAGAGGCATCAACTTCTAACGCCTCGTCGTCAGAATCAATAACATTAAGGGGAGCAGGCTTAGGGGAGTTCGCACCCCCACTGTCCTCTGAATGGTCTTCCCCGGCCATCCTGACACCTAATCCCCCGGAGGAAGAGGCAAGGTCAACATCAACACTGTCCCTACCCCCCGTCCTTTCAGTCGAACGACTAGATAAGGGAAGAATCCGGGCACAACGGTGGGACATGATGACCAATAAAATAGGGAAAAGAAAAGAAATAGAAAGATTAGGAAGTCAAAGATTAGGACTCTAACCTAATTAGCAGCCGCCAGGTGAAGACGCGAGAAAATTCCTCAAAGATAAAGAACGCTTGACAAGAGGAGAGTTTGAAAGAGGGGGTTCGTAAAATTTTTGAATGTGTAAAAGGGGGAATGAAGGGGGAGCTGGTACTTATATAGGCGCAGGAAGACGAAAAGTCGCCCAATCAGAAGGTTTTTTCCAGGAAAAGCCCCCCACGTGTCACACATCCAAAATTGAACCACCCATCACTTTCCAAAGAGCCTCGAAAAAGCAACAAGAGCAGAGAAAAAAATCATTACATAGCATGACATCATCAGTTAAAAAAAAAATGAAAATGATGACAAATGATGGCAAAACAAAAGCCCACTTGATTCTCATTAATTGAAAGGCCCAAAAAGGCCGAAATTACAAAGCAAGGTGGCAACAAAAGATTACAAAAGGAGCCTGACAGTTTGGCTCAACTAGCCTGCACACGCAGGAGTGCAGGACAGGCCTAGTCATTATCTAAATCCGGAGAGTAATCCCCGGGCCCGTCATGGCCACCTGCAGCAGAGCCCCAATCCCAGCTATCGGAATCCTCGAATGGGTCAACAGGGCCCTCCTCTTCATCCTTGCCAGATGAGTAGCCCTGGCCTTCACTATCTTCTGAGTCGTGACTACTCACGTCCCAGTCCCTGCCGTAAGGGGCCACCCCGACACCTTCAGGAGAGACACGGTCTCCCCGCCTCACCAAGGGGGATGAAGGGCCTGACTCAGGAGAAGAGCCCAATTCAGGGCAGGTAGGATCGAACTGTTCAGGATGCAACCAAGGGAAACATGCGTGGCACCCCCTGTCAAAGCAACCTCTCGCCTGGGAGCAGCGCCTGGGTGTGGGCCCAGCAGGAGATGAGGACTTTTTGGGGCGCTTGCCAGCCCTGGATAAAGATTTCCTCCTAGCAGCCCGAGGAAGGCGAGAACGCATTTGCCTACTACGGCGAAGAGACAGGTGAACCTGCTTTGGGTATCTCAGTCTCCTACGCCCCTTGAAGCAAAGGACGTCCACGTAAACCCCGCAACGAAAAACTGTTTTTCTCACCCACGACATCTTTTTTTTCTCTCTTGAAGAAGTGGAGTAAAATGGAGATGGATTGTGAGGACAATGAAGTAAAACCGGAATTTATACAAGAGCAAAAGCAGAGCATTAATGGCGTTCCAACCACTTCTGCAAAGAGGGGAACCAATCATCAACCTGACACACTATTCGAAGATCCACTTTGCAAAGAGGAGTAATCATGAAAGAGGACGTTTAAACTCTTTGCATACCCAGAGAAGTTAAGGCTCTTTCCCTCGGGAACACGCGATGAATTTAATGCAAAGGTGTTCAAGGAGTCTACCTCTCGCCATCCCAATCAAGATGTCGCCTGCTGAACAGGAGCCCTCGCTCCTCCTCATCCGGCGAGGGCCAATTGATGGGGGTCGGTAGCCTGCCACGGGTCGCCCATTAATCCAGACCCTAGGGGAGCCCGACCCGAGAGTAAGAAGCGGCCTGCTTGGCAAGCCGTCAGAACGAAGCCCAGCTGAAGCCTCCAGGAGGCTCCAACTGACAGCTCTGAGGGACCCTCCCCCTCGCTTGCCATGCAAGGCGCTCTGGCCCCTGGCAGGGCCAGAGGGAATGGTCAACCCCTCCGACCAGGCCTAAGGTAAAGAGGTATGAGTGGACGAGGAGAGCCCACGTGTCATTCACTCATCCACTCACATCTCCTCTCTCTCCCCCTCCTTTCCCTCTCTCATGGAAAGGTATACATACTTTGCCACTTCCCACATAAAGAGGGTTGGAGTTTCTATCTCTAGACTCTCATTCTAAAAACCGCCACCTTACCCCTCACGAGTAAGGTTCCTAAAGGCTATTCACGGACTGACTTAGGCATCGGAGAGGGTTCCCCAGCACACCTCCGGGGCCCTGTGTGTTCTCTGTGCAGGGAGCAGGCCAACTCCGCCGGGAGAGTTCGATCATTGGAGTGAGAGGAAGGAGGGATCTGAAGGATTTGACGATCATTACCAAAGCAACAATATCGAGTACTGAAACCTGGATCCGATTCGGGTTAATTGTTTCCATACCGGAACAAGTAGTATTGTAGTATATTAGTAATGTTAGTAGTAGTATTAGTAGTAGTAATGAAGTATTTTATTACTTCACACTACTACTAATACTACTACTACTATTACTACTAGCACTACTAATTTACTACTACTAACACTAATATGACTATTACTAACACTAATATTACTACTACTACATACTAATCTACTAATTCATTAAACTACATACTACTACTACTAATCTAAATAACACAATTTCAGTCTAACAATAAAACGAAATCTAACTTAATTAACCTAATTAACATACTAATTAACGTAATTAAAATAATTATTACACTAGTTAACCTAATTTACATACTAACATAATCAGGTAATTAATCTAATTAACCTAATTTAGGTACTAACATAATCACCAAATTAACCTAATTAACCTAATTTAGGTAGTAACATAATCACCTAATTAATCTAATTAACCTAGTTTACTTCTTAATCTGATTAACATGCTAATAATGAACATATTGAAATAATTAATCTAATTAACTACCAATCAATCTATTCAACTAACAATTAACCTAATCAAAACAATTAAACCCTAATTATCATACCTGAGAATTGGGGGTCGGGTTAGGGTTCTTCGGGGCTGACTTCGCCGGGGGGTGGGGGGGGAGTGCGCTGGGATTCGGGTTCGTCGGCAGGGTTCGTCGCGCGTGGGGTGTTGTACTCACCGGAAAGGGTATGGGCTCGTCGGGGTTTACGGGTTCGCCGGAACAGGAGGCCGTCGCCGGTTTATGGGCGGGTGGTGGACGATTTAGGGTTTCGATTTTGGGGTCGACTTAGGGTGGTGGTCGCCGGATTTGGGTAGGATGGTGGTCGCCGGAGGAAGGAGAGTCGCCGGAGGTCTCTGTGTCGCCGGAGGTGGTTGTGGTTGGCGTGCGTGCGCGTCGTCGTCGTTTTCGCATTAGGGAGAGAGGGGGTTTGGGGGTGTCGGGTTTGGGTTCTGTTTAGTTGTCACGTTATTTTTTTTTATATTGAAACCCTTGCGTGGGATTAGCCGACGCAAACCGACGCACAATTCAAGTTTGCGTCGGCTAATCCGATGCAGTACACGATATTTTTTTTAATATTGAAACCTTTGCGTGGGATTAGCCGACGCAAACCGCCGCACTATTCAAGTTTGTGTCGGCTAATCCGATGCAGTACCTGTCTTTGTGTTGACTGGTCGCTTTGAGTCAACACTATTGCGTGGGATTAACCGACGCAAACCGACGCACTATTCAAGTTTGCCTCGGCTAATCCGATGCAGTACGCGTCTTCCTAAATACTGGCCGCGTAACATAAGGCGTTGACTCGACAAAATTTGTGTGGGATTAGCCGACGCAACTCCTTCCATTTGGGTCGACTTTGCGTCGGCTAATCCCACGCAACCCTTTTACATAGTGGCGCCAACACAAAATTATTGGCGCCTGTATCATGGAGGCGGATCGCGTTGGTTAATCCCACGCAAGTTATTTGCGTCGGAATAACCGACGCAAGCCAACACAGTTAACATACTTGCGTCGGATTATTAATCCGACGCAATTTATCCGACGCTATTTCACCTGTTTTTAGTAGTGTTAGCAGCATAGTGAGTTTTACTCAAGTTATCACTGTAAATAACCGAGATTCGGGAAGAGCGAAAGACAAGCTCAGCTAGGAGAGCTGGAACCAGATTAGTTCAGCAGGGGTGACGACAACGACTCAAAACTCAGCAGAAAGGGTATGCCAGCTGGCGAGGGGTCATGGTGATTCTTGTGCCCAGGTCTTTGGTCGTGATGATGGGCTTTTGAAGGAGAGTTGATAGGAATCTACCAGTGGCGGCCAACTGCTTCGATGTAAGCACTAATTCTTCTGTGTTATGACATATGAGATGCCCCACGGTTACCTTGCTCCCATCCTTCTTCCGCGGTGTAACTTGCAGATCGACCGGAGGGCCCGTCGCCCTAGGGAACGGTGGCCAAGCCGGCTTGTTGCTTTTCGTTCGTGCCTATCTCTTCGAGGATCAGCATAGATGTGACTTTTGTTCTTTTGAGAAATGATTAACGAGTCCCCACAGACGGTGCCAAATTGTTTGGGAACCAAACAATTGATCTAAACTACAAACCGATCTTGAAAGTGATTGTTCCTTGATTGGATTACCCAATATATATTCTCTTCTTCTAGTTCCTTAACCTAGCTCCTTGGTCGGCTAGGGCGGCTGTTCCTGGACAAATAGCGCAGAGGGTCATCTTGGAGGGGTGTCTGATGGCCTGGGCCCCCCCTCTTTGATGCCTTAGTAAGTCTTTTTACCTTTATTCAACTTTTCTCGTGTGGAAAAAGGCGGCTTAGTTTTCTAGAGAGAAATGAAGTATTGATATTATGATTACCCTTTGATGAAAAATTTCAAAGAGTATTTATATACAGGCAATGGTGGAGAGGGAGAAAGAGAGAGATCAAATACTCACCCTTCGGACATGTAATTGGCTTAGGGCTTGGTCAGATGACCCTGACAACCAGTTCCCTCCTGGGGGAGAACGACCTAGACGAAGAGAGGCCGAGATGAACCATAAGACTTCTCTTAAGGCCGAGATGGGGTCAGCTGAGGGTGAGCTTGACCGTGACGGGCGGAAGCGTCGACTGAGGCTCAGTAGCCGACCTCATCGAGAATAATTTGAAAAAAAAACACAAAATTACTGTTTTAGGAAGTCGAAGCTTAAAAATATCCGGTCAAAAATTCTATTCATGAAAAATAGGGATGGAAGTGAGAAAATCAAATAGTTAAGAAATATAAATGAAAAAAAATACCTTTAACAATCATATTATTTTCACCAAAATATATGCGGAGTACAATTTTATCGAAATAGTGTACTCATTATTTTTGACGTCTAGTCTCTTTATACTTTCAAATAAAATAATATGAAAATCGCATAAATTTAATTTAAGCATCATATATAATTAAACTCGTTCATGCTATCGATTTTTTCCTTTTCGATATATCACAATCTCATTTATTGATACTATAATTATACTTCCTCCGGTCATCTAACTTCTTCTCATTGGACATCCATTTAGGTGGGTATAAAATAATCAAATGGAAAGATATTAGATGACTATAAGAAGTACTCCCTCTGAGTTCCTATTATTGTCCAACTTTTCTTTTTGAACTGAGTTTGATATTTGTCTCACTTTTCTTTTTAGATAATCAATGTATGGTTCACATTACTCTCTCATTTCTCTCTCTTTCTCCTTCTATTTTGAGTCACTCATTTCATTCACTTTCCTTAATTTTCATCCAAAAACAAATGAGACAATAATAGGAACTCGGAGGGAGGACTAGTTTTAGTTTCTAAAATCACCTCCCTTTTAAAAATACAAGTAGACATCAAATGGTAAGTATGAGTGAGTCTATGAACCTCTTTGTTCAACATCTTAATTATGATTTCTATAGTGACTTTTCCTCCCCTCTATCACTTTTAGGTGAGGCTAGTTCACCCAAATACGGAGTACATTATTTATTATACGGGAGAATAGGTTTATGCCATGTTTGCTTTGTTTAATTAATTTGTTGAATGCCCTTCCATTCTCTTCCATCACATTTTTTAATATACTCCGTATATAGGTAATGGCATATTAATAATTAGTCCGTATTTGGCATATTCAAGGTTCCTTGCATTAAGCAATCTACTATTTTAACTTTTAAGTGTTTGATAAACGCATATTGAAATGTAATGTTTTACAATATGCTTCTACCCTATCATATTTACTCAATGGATGGTTAAATAGGGAATTATCAATCATTTTGTACATTAATTAAACAATCTATATATGTAACTAAAATCACTCATTAGCAAACCGTTTTACTAAATATTTTGATTTTAAGTTCTTGGTCAAACCTGTCAATCATCAGTACCATTTGTAATAAAATCGATCACACAGTTTACTTTTTTTTCATAATATGCTGAATAACAAACAAATTGATAAACAATTACTCCGTACAAGTTTATCCCTCACTTAATATTCTAAAGCACTAGTATCATTTCTCACTAATGTTACACTTTTTAGGACAATTATAAAGTTAAAATATTAATAGACTAATAGTACATCCCTTTCGTATATTTCTTTCATTCACACTCCACAAACTAGTTCGCCGACCTACCCCAACCCAACCCAACCCAACCCAATCCCCCTCTCAATCTTGTTTGAGTTTGACCCGTCGCCACCAACACCTCTTCTACTCCATCCCTTTTATCTTTAATCTAATCTAATCTACTCCTATTTTATACAGTATTCATTAATTTCCTTCTAATGTTCGAAAATGAGTTTGTTCATTATACTTCAATTTAACCAGCAATCTCTCCGAATCTAAACATGTACACAAAAGACATGATGTTAAAATATCACGTTTAAGTTGTTTACAACTTGGTATGGAGTACGACAATCTCTCGTGTGAAATGGTATATTTTTGTAAAAAGAAAATTTATTTATCATTAATAAATAGATGATTTTTTTCTATGAAAAAATCGTCATACCGTGTAAGATTGGTCTCACACAACTATATATTGTAATTTTTTAAATAAATGCATACAGAGCAATACATATTTTAGTTATATCTTTCTAGAAAAACAACAAAAGTAGTAGTAGAAAATAGACTTACTTAGTTCCCAAATCTCAAATTATTTTACTAGTTTGACTTGTATAGTTTCTATGATAGGGAGTATTTTCTTCAATTCATTGTAAACTTTAATGATGAATGTAAACGTTTAATTGTCTTCATGACTTTTATTATGGAGTATTTTGGAACTTAATTATTCATGATCAAAGTTAAAAAATTTGCCTATAAAAGTCAACCAAGAAGATATTTGACATTGGAATAGAAGTTGTATACAACCAAGTTTAAAAGACTCAACATAAAGAAGGCAAAGGAAAAAAATGAGTTAACACTAATTACTCAAACAAACTAAAGGAATTATATTAGAGAAAAGTCTCATGGTACCCTCGAACTATGTCACATTACACATGGTACCCCTCTTCCCATGGTAACCTTGAGTTTTATAGTTTAGTTCCCGATTTGACATTTCCCAAATTTTTGTCATAACGTCGTTAAGTTCTGACCAAAATTAATTACATTACTCAAGAACTATTTTTCTTCAAAAGGAGAGGAGTTCTCATGGTACTCCTAAGTTTTGATAGTTGTTCTAATGGTACCCTTAAGTTTTCAAAGTTGTTTCCATGGTACCCTTAAATTTTTCATAGTTGTTCCCATTGTACCACTGAAAGGAAAGCAACGACTATGGAAAATTTGGGAGTGATGACAGAATTTAACGGCGTCATGATAAAAATTTGGGTAAGGGCAAATCGGAAACTAAACTGTATGTAAAACTCAAGGTTACCATGTGAACAAACTTAAAAACAGGGTACCATGTGTAATGTGACATAGTTCGAGTGTACCATGGAAAATTTCCGATTATATTATATAGTCCAAAATTTATGTTATACACCTTATTTAACAATACAACAACAACAATAATATCATCATAATCTTAATATTCTGAATTAATGATAATTACATTAAACAATACGAGTATTATTTTTTGCATTGTTGTATACATGCTCTTTCACATGTCTAATTAGGAAATAATAACGATTTTTCAATTTTTTGTCAAATAAAAGGTACAATTAATCACATTATAATAGAGATTAGTTGAAGAAAGATTGAACATGAGACTTTTATTTTTGATGAAACGTAAGTATTATCATTAATCAAAAAATTATATGCAATGTTACATCAAAACTATTATCCACGGAACTAAAGGTATTACATCAGATTTTCAACCCCTCAAACCAATCTAAGTCTCTTGTAGAATAAGTACCCTAAATAATCAAGCATTCAACTCTACTGCATATTTGTCTCTTAATCGAACATAAGACTTACTATCTAGGGTATTATCCCGTCTCAACAACTAGACAAAGAGGCAGCACAAATTTTCAACTAGCTAGGCAAAGAGATGGTACAATTTTTGAACTTGAGTATATATAAAAAGTGTTACTACAAAAGAACCAATAAGTAAATTAGAAAGTGATGGTTTAAAAATGATAGATAAATTCTTATTTGTGACGAAAATATGGGTTAAATAGTATCCACTTGAGTGGATAAAGACATTAAATAACTAATTTATAGATTTACTTTATATATCCATGTGGTGTTATTTAATCCATCGTCAATTTATGATGAATATATCTATCGTATGGGAGAGTTACTCCAAAAAGACATTGCATGTATGAATGAATATATACTCCAATAGAAACCTATATTGGGTATTTACCCCATTTCTTTACATTCCTCCTCAAAAGTCCTTTTATAGATAATTAAAAACGTAATCTAGTTAATCTAATCTAATCTAATCTAATCTAATCTAATTTGTACCAAATCAAACACCACTAATGACCCTCCCTCTCTCTCACACACACACACGACATAGTCACATACACACACCTTTATTATATTTTGAGTAGTAAAGCACCCCCCCATATTAAATACAGCTTTCCTCTTTTCTCAAAAAAAATTCTCCTTTTTGGGTTCCTTCCCTTCTTCTCCTTCCTCCCAAAAACAAAACAAAAAGAAAAACCCTAGTTATGGATTTATGGTAGCTGAGCTGCTGCACATAAAGAGCTCCATAATCCAAATACTACCATCTTCTCCATCCATCCAATCCCCCCTTTTTACCTAAAAATCCACCCATCTTCTTCTATCTTCATCTCATCAAACCATCAATACTACTACAACATTATTCTAGCCTTTTCAGCCCATCCACCTTTTTCACTTGGTTTAAAAAGTTACTCCTATTGTAGCAGTAGCAATAGTAATAGTAGTAGTAGAAGAAGAAAGACAAGCAAAAGATTTCCCTTCTTCATTGCATATCCTACCTTTTCAGATTTCCTCATATCTTATTCCCCCTTCCCCTCCCCTACTTTTTCTTTTCTTTTATTGCTAGAATATTTTCTTATTATTAATTAATTAGTAGGCCAAATATGGAATCTGGCAATAGTAGTAGCATGCAATCTTCAAGTGGAGCTGGAGCTGGAGCCGGAGCCGTTGGTGGTGGTGCTGATGATCAAGAGTATGATTCAAGTGTAGGGAATAATTATTTTTTTAACATCTCAACAACCACCACCCCACCACCACCATTACAACAATATCATTCAACTATGCAACAACACTTGATTTTTTCCAACAACCCCCCACCACCACCACAACAACACCAAAATAATTACCTTGACACTTTTAGTGATCAAGCTAACTATTCTAACCTCATGTTTTGGCAACAACAGCAGCAGCAGCAGCATCATCAACAACAACAGCCACAACAACCGGATAATACTGCTACTACAACTACGGCCACAACGGCAGCGAATCATCCGTTACCACCTAGTTCGGGAAAAGGAACGGGGACGGGAGCATCCGGGTCGGGTCAGAAAAACCCAAGGAAAAGAACGAGAGCTTCAAGACGGGCGCCGACAACTGTTCTAACGACCGACACCACCAACTTCCGAGCCATGGTTCAGGAATTCACAGGCATTCCTTCGTCTCCCTTTTCGGCTGCTGCCTCTCCATTCTTATCTCGCCGCCTCACCGACCTCTTCACCGGCTCGGTATCTGGACCGCTGCGCCCAACCGGTTTGTCCGGCGCCGGTGCAGGTAGCAGCGGTGGTGGACATTTGGAGAGGTTGCTAGCTGGGTATAATAATGCAAGTAGTAATAATAATTACCCATTCAGACCTTCTGCTCTTAAACCAATCATTAATCCTACTCACCTTAGCTCAAATCCCAATCTGCCATTTCAGTCACTTCTCCAAACAGGGGCATCTCCCTCATCATTACCATTACCATTACCCTCTGGTAACAACAACAACAACAACAACAACAATAATAACAATAACAGCAATAGCAATAGTAGCAATAGATACAATTCATTATCAGGAGGATTGGTGTCAGGAGGAGGTGGGATAGGGCCATCAGGGGCCCACTTCCAAGAGTTGAGTGGGATTCTTGGTAATCATCATCACCAAATGTTCTTGTCCTCCACTGATGCTAGTAGCCAGCTCCCTGGTGGTGGCAGCAACGACAACGCGTTCTCGCTGCTACCGTCCCATATGGGTAGTGGTGGTGGTGGTAGTTGGAGAGGTGGGCCGATGGCTAATGATGAGCTTAATAATAATAATAATAATAATGATAATGTGGGTGGTGATGGGAGTAATAATGATAGTAATCAGCAGCAAATGGAGGGGGCAATTAGTGGGAGTGGGACTACTAATTATGATCATCATCATCAACAACATGGTAGTAATTCCAATGTTAATGCCATTTCTCCAACAGATAATGTGAATGTGGGTGGTTCTATTTCAACAACTGCTGCTGCTCAAGGTACGTTGGGCAGTTTTCTTGATTAATTAGTTTAATCATCATCATCATTATTATTATTATTATTATACTTATTGGTCCCCTTAATTGTTTATTATTTTAGTTGTATGATCGAGGAGGATGGAGGGAGTACGTACAGTACATTATTAGCTTAGCTAGGCTTAATTAATCGTTTATATATATTCTAGAGATACAAATGAAAATCAAGAACTTTGAGATTATATTATGGAAACAAGGATCATATTGGATCGGATCGGATTAGATCGAAACAGTTTTTATGTCATAATACTAGCTTTGTAATCATACTAGTGATGGAATTAATAATCTATGTTATCAATCACTCACATTAATATTATTATTCTCCAATCCGGACTCATTTTAATTATTTTTGTATTTTCGTTTCGTATTATTAATTTATCTTTAGTTGATATGTAGGATTCTTTTTTAAAAACTGAATACTCGTAAATATTCGTGTGAGACGATCACATAATATGAATAAGAGTATTGTGTGACCTTTCATCCATGAAACTTATGGTTAATTAATTAAATTGAAGGGATGAAATGCATCCTTTTGTGAATGAATTGACGACAGTCATACGGTTATTATTGAATTTTCCTGCCTTGTGAGTAATGGGTTAGCTAACTAAATCACCAGTACAAAGATATAATGCTTGGCTAAGCATGTCCCAAATCATCTACTCCGTATTAATTAATTAATTATTTAATTAGTTTTTTTTTTTTTAATTAGTTAGTACATTTGCATTGTTGTTATTGCCAATCAACAAAGGCGGTGATTTTGTGGCATTTAAATATTGGATTCTATCTTCCTTCTACTGATAAACTGAACGTCGAACTACATATCTCATGAAAATTTGAACATCTCATTGTTCATCACTCCGTATTATATTCTTTTTAACGGTTTTATAAAAGATCAACTGATCGATATATATTAAACATTTTGAACTTGTCATTGTTATTACATGTCGTTTAACGGTTTTAAAGGAGATTAACTTATGTATACTGCGTGGTCTAGTGTAGCTAGTATAATCTTGTGTGTTACGTTGTATGATGATGTACTTGGTATTGAAGAAGAAGCGATGGTGATGATTAAAGAATTAAGGTACATTGGAGTATGGAGGAGTAGAAGGTAGTACACTGCTTAAAGCTTAGTATAGGATTGGGGGGTCCAATTCAAATCTTATGTGAAAATGTAGTCCGTAAATAGAGAGATAGAATAGTAGTGTGATTGTGTGAAATCCATGCAATTGTTGTAGCTTACCCTTTCCCTTGTAATCTCTTTGTCTAATTGCTGCTCCGTAATCTTCATTGTTGGGCCTTCTTTTGTGATTTTTTTTACATAATTTGGTGCATTATTTCCAAAGAAAAGAAGCTAAGCTAGACATGACTGGTTTATTAAATACTCTTTTTTTTCTTCCAAAAAAGATAAACCATTGGAATTCAATCGTGGTTGTACTCTTACGACAGAAAATGTGAAAAAACAATTTCAAGCGTTGCAGGATTATTACATGATCGTGTCACATATATAGATGGTAAAATCGTTATATAGATGGTAAGATCGTTCAGGATCATAAAAGACTCGCTTTCTCTTTTAAGTTTTGTGAGATTGTTCATTTTTGTACTTGTAAGTCTAATTTTACAGTATATATGGAATAAACTTTTATATTGAGATACTTATAGGGATTTTAATTCATTAAATAAAATTTTAACATCATACAAAATACGTAAAAAAAAACATTATTAAAATTTTCAGAAATGTTTTTTTTTTGTCGAAACTATATTTGTAGGATCTTACGATCCTTGATAGATTAATTCTCGAGATCAATCCTACCTCAGTCCTGATAACCTCGATCACCTTATTGTTTATGTATAGCATGCATGATGCATATGCATGATTACAAACTGTTTACACTAACTTAGGCTTGTTCTTTTAATTTCGAATTGAAGTTGATTGAATTCAATTAATATTGCATAGGCACTACAAGTTCTATTTAGTTTAGGTCACGTTAGATCCTATTGATTAAGTTCATTTTAGATCAGATATAGTAAAATATAGACTAAAATGATCCCACACCGACACACTGTATAATAGTAATTTTGTACGTCTAAAAACATCCCTCCTTTGTTTGGAATAAAAAAGTTAATTTTTTTTTTACATTTTTGGACCGTTATATAATGTGAGAGCGTTCAAACAATAATTAATACGGAGTAATTAATAATTCAATCAGCTTATGCTAACTAATTTCCAATTGAAGGGATATTGATGGAGTTTTTACTTGTTAATGACCGTTTGATTGAGAGGGAGAGACAATCTGCCCTTTGGAACTTCTGTCTCACTGCCCGCAAGTACCTCATCCCTGAACTGGTGATAAATCAGGGAATATTTAATTTGAATATTTATTTTCAATCTAAATTTCAGAAATGATTAAGAATTATTGACGGACTAAATTTTTTTTAATCAAATTTTTATTGCATGTGGGTCTATATTCTCTATTAAGTCTATTATAAGCTACACTTTTAATTCATAAAAAATAAAAATCAATGTTTATATTTTGTTGGTTAAAGTAGACCTAAAATATATTTCGACTTTCATAATTTTCTTTGTCATATAGAGTAGTTTTTTTTCTTAGCAATAGTTTCTTAAATTTTTGTAGATCGATTATGTTTATGAACGTAATCTTTCCATTTTTTTGCTTCATCAAGAACTTGTAGCTACAATAAAATACTCGAATAATAGATGAGAATTTCTTAATTTTTGAATCATCCTAGCATGTTAAAACTAATGATACTAGTATTGAACCCGGTGAAAATTCGTTGGGATTATTTTAAACATTAATATGGAAAAATGTGTATAAAATTATAACAATGAGATTGTCATTTTTGACTCATAAATCAACCTATAAAGCGACTAAACTATTTATTGTAAGACCGTCTCACACTAAGATAGTGTGAGACATGTTTCTAATGCACTAAAAACTTATCTAATAAAAAAATAAAAATAAAATCAATTAAAGTAACTATCCATCTTATGAGGGGTCTTACAATAAACTTATTGTGAGACCGTCTCATATAAGTTTTTGTGTTTAGGTAAAATGTCAATTAGAATAGATACGTTAAAATAATTATTTTATTTTTTATCTACATCGTGATTTTTATTGCAAATTATATTTTATACTCTCTCATAACATATAAAAAAAATCTTAATTAAAAAGAAGGTTAATTGAATATAAAATACTCCGTATATGATTAGTTTTCATGAATTTTTTTAGACTTTAATTTTGGAAATTTTCATTTCACTTCTTCAAATCTTTACGTCATCTCATCTCATTTTATGATAAAATATTGATGTTAACCCGTCTGATAATCTTTCAAATTTGGCAGAAATTTATTTTACTGTACTAATTTATTTATTTTGTTTTGTAAATGATGGTGAATTAGACAATTAATTTATCATATTCATGGTAATAATTGTTCTAGCTATGAAAGATAATTTTAATTTAGTTATTCTCTTATGAGACCGTCTTACGGTAATTTATCGTGAAACATACTAATAGAGAATAAAATAATATTAAAAGTAACTTCTTTGTATGTGAGAGGTTTCACGATAAATTTATCGTGAGACCGTCTCATACAAGAATTTGTGTAATTTTAATGGGGTTTCATTTTTAATGTAATGGATGATTATTTATTCTATTACGGAGTAATATACTTCCTCCGTTCCCTCCATTCTAACCATTTGTATCCATTTGCTTTATGCACGTATGTCGATATTCGTTTTCTTTTGTTTGTTTCTTTAGTTACGTAATACTAAAAGTTATAAAATTTTGATATTCATAATGTATTCGATTAGACGATTTAGACAAGATCTCACACGAATATATTTTATCTTATACATTAAAAGTTATATCGAAAATTCATCCTACTTATAAATAGCGTCAAAAAAGCAAATGTATACAATTCGTTGGAACGGAGGGAGACAATAATAGGGAGTACATTAATTAATTTCCCACAAATTAATATTTTATTTCTAAATATTTACCCAAATTCTCATGTGAGACGGTCTCACAATACGATTATCGTGAGACCTCTCACGTGAGTGAAAGTTACTAAAATAATAAACTACGTACTCTTATGTAAGAGGTCTCACAATAATGTTAGTGTGAGACTGTTTCATACTGTATGAGTTTTTGTGTTACTTTACTGAATATAGGATAGTTGAAAGAAGTCCGTATCTCGCAAACATATCAAAGTATTTCCCGAATTACTCAGTAGGAGGATTGCTTTTGTGCATGCATGGTTTTAGTTGAGGACTGAATTTGCAATCCATAGTTTTGTTCATCCAAATTCTCTTCTCATTTGCGAATCAATCACCACTTAAATAGTTAAATGTTTGCTTCATACTATATGGACAATTATGGTTGTAAATCACCCACCTAAATGTTTGCTTTATACTCCTTGAGTCCCTTGCTTATTCCCTATCTAGCTCCTCATTTAGATAAAATACCTTACGCACGCAGAAACTCCGTATTCAATAAACGAGGCAATTTCAAAGAGTTAATTTAGGAGTTTGTATGTTCATTTCTCTAGCCAGATCAAGTGTTTTTGTATAAGCTATTGCATTATTATTATTAAAGTAAGAGTATAAGCTTAACCTATGATAAGATTGTTGTCTAAGATACTCCTCTCTCATTTGAATCATTTACAGTAATTTGTTTACTTCTATATTATTATCGCGGAGTATTTTAATAAAGGTATTGTATATTACTATAATGAATTTGTGTTTGGTTGAAGCATTTGGGAATGAAGTTAGATACTTAATGAATTTTAACTTCACTCCGTTAGAATCTCATCCCATCTTTCTTCCATGGATTCAAACCCCATTCTTTATTGTTTAAAAATAGAGTAATTTGCGAAACACTACCTAACTTTTATCCTTATTTGCGAAGAACTACCTAACATTTTTATTTTTGCGAAACACTACCTAAACTTTAATGAGTTTTGCGAAACTTCCGTCATAGTGGGGCATGTTTGAAGATATTTTCCTTCCCCTTTTCCCTCCTTTTCCTCCTCTTTCTTCTGTACTCGTGCATCCACGACACCGTCAACCATCGGCAATTAACGCTAAAGTATATATTAGTAATGAAGTATTATTGTAGTTGATGTCAAGTATTTGTAACCACATGCCAAGTATTTGTCTCAGAGCTGATATCTTTGTTCTTATTTATGTTGTAACTTAGTCTTGGAGCTGCAGAAATTCCTAGGATGAGAGAAGAAACAAAGGAGGGTAGATTGGAAATGGTAGAAAAGAAATATAATATGTGAGAATGCAAAAAAAAATGTATACAAAAGAAAGAAGGGGGATAGGAGGGAAAAAGGGAAGGAAAATATGGAGGAAATATCTTCAAATATGGCCCACTATGACGAAAGTTTAACAGAAACCGTCACTTGGTAGTGTTTCGCAAAACTCATTAAAGTTTAGGTAGTGTTTCGCAAAAAAAAAATGTTAGGTAGTTCTTCGCAAATAGGGGTAAATGTTAGGTAGTGTTTCACAAATTACTCTTAAAAATAAAATGAATCAAACAAGTTTCAAAAGGTATACATTTAGAATCTTATATGTAGTACCATTATGGATTTTGAATCCATTTCATTCCCTATCTAATCATTAAACCAAACAGCCTCCACTATATTAGAGAGATCTCTCTAAAATTTTTGGGTTTATTCTAATTTCCATCCTAATTCCTAACAACATCCTCCATATGGAAACGAAAAGTCTACGGCGCATTACTTTTTGTAAACCTAATTTATTGTACTAATGCTCTCTATCAACGTTATAATAACGTGCTATATTGTCGCACAAGCTCGCGCATGAAATAATATGAATCATTTGTACAAAAATTAAATGTGTCTTTTGGATATGAATGTGGGAGTAATAAAAGTTTTAAAAAAAAAGTGTAAATTCACATATTATTTCATCTTTCAAGTAAAAAACATAACTCTACTTTGCTGATGTTTTACCGATTATTCATTATCGTCGACACATTACTTTACACCATCAACCCTTTTTGATATTTTACTTTCATGCTCCTTAGTCCTCCCTGACCTCTTTTTTTATTACTCCGTATTTAAACTAACCCTGAACTAAATCTAAAAAAAAAAGTACAGTACAAACTCAGCTCGTTGAGAAAATTGATTCCCGAAAACTCAGCTTTGTGCCCCCTTCTTTTATACTCCCTCCGATTCTTTGGGTTTGCAACGTATTCCACATTTGGCAAATTCATCAGCTTTGCAACATTTCTATTTTGAACTTTATTTTTCTTATAAAATGACTTACATACCCTTCACTTTATCATTATTATATTCCAAAATATTCGCTTAACTTTTTATTCACCCAACCTACTTACCCAATCTAATATTATTATATTGTTTAATCTTACCTGACATCACCTATTGTGGTCCACCTTTACTTTTCTTATTTTTAGTGTAAACAATAAATGTTGCAAACCCAATGAATGAGAAGGAGTATTCACAAGGACAACACTTTATTATGATATTTTACGATTTTGCTGCTTCGAACAACAATCAAATCTAAGTCTACAAGACTCGATAGGGATGAAATGAATTCAAACCATGAAAGCATACTCTTTATTAATTACTCATATATATTCAACACTCCGTACAAAGCAGAATGATGTATGTGTAGCATGGGAGAAACGACAAGAGGAAGCAATAATATTAGAAGCAGTAAAAATTAATTTGTTTATCTATTTGAGGAAGATTATTATGCGGATGCGGATTGTACGTAACAGGTAACAGGTAGCAGGTGGGTGATTGACCAGAGAATATTATTATTCATTCATGTATGTATGTTCGTTCAAAGTCTATGTTCTCCACCCACATGTTCCAGAACTCAGACTACAATACTGCCATCAGTAAGTACGTACTACGTTACTCCTCTTTGCTCACTGCCACTACTTCCCTTAAGCTAATAAAATCCGAGATCTAACCACAAATTCCTTTGTTTTTCTGTCACTATTCTACTTCCCTAAATTCATCCTATCTTTGCTTTCTTTGACCGTCCTCTATATGCATCCAACTATCAATTTTACTTTATTTCCATTTTTAACATTCGTTTTAAATCAACTGCGCAAATCTATTTTCCCACTGAAAACCAATTTGATTTGATTAATAGTAAAAGGACATAATACCGCAACTATAAATAATACGGAGTACAAATATTAAATTGAATCGAATATTCCCTCTGTCTCGGTCATTTATTGTTTCTTTATATAATTTTTGAGGCATATTTTAATTAAAGGACAACAAATAACCGAGAGACATTCTCTCCCCCTTCCCCTTTCCCTCAAACTCTTCGGCTTCTTACCCTTCACGCACCCCTTTGTTAATGGATTCTGTAAGCACTAAATTTTTTATTAAAGTACCGAATAAATAAAATTAATTATTTTGAGTTAATACAAAATTTTAGCGCAATTTAATTATTTTGCCTCGAATAAATGAAATACGGGTCGATCCGGATTACAAATTGACTTATTTGGATTATTAAACCCGAAAAGAAGACAAATTGGGTCAATGTAACTAATAAGCCCATAAATAGGTTGTTGTGACTAGAAAATCCATCAAGGGAACCTAAACTCTATAAATTGAGTCATTCTCATTCATTTGAGAGAATTGGAAAATTTCTGAAGCAAAGGATCCAGAAGAGAACGAAGAAGACACAAGTCGCTACAAGTTTCTCCATCAAATCCGTCGCAAGCAGTCAACAAGTACGGTAAATCTGCCGCCTGCTCAGAAGATCCAAGACAAATTCAAACTTTCAAGAGAGATTCAAGTCCAGGCGACCCTCTCAAGAACATCAAGCTACACCGCGCGCGAAGCAGTACAAGTTGGCTACGCACACGCGTCCCTCACGAGTACCGCGTACACGTGTTTCCTAAATGACGCATTAGAATCAGTGGATATATTAGAGATTGTACATATATACTTTTGATAAATATTAATAAAATTTATTTGTTTCCTTATTTTGTATTTCAGTTATTTGCGACACAAAATTTATCGTAACAAATTGGTGAACCCGACGTGAAAATCTCTACCTCTCATCTCTACCGCCGAAGCAACCAAGACTACTTTCCGAGCGAGAAGATGTCTACTAAACAAAGCAACACTTTCAACACCCCTAGGAAGGCCTACACCTACGTTCTCCAATAATCTTCTAGCGCTGCCATGCAATCCACTGGCGTGGTTAACAAGGCGAAGACGAAAAAGGCTGCCCTCGACGCAGCTGCTGCCAGCCTACGCGCTGCCCACGCCTCTACTAGGCCACATAAGATATTTGTTGCCTCTATTGCTGCTGCCCCGAAGCCATAATTGTGGCATCTTCTTCTTCACGCAAGGATGAAATCTCCAAGAGCAACACTGTCTCCCCTCGCAAGCCTAAGGTGTCGCCAAGGAAAAAAGACGTCGCCACTCCTATCACCGCTTCGACAATGATGGTCAGTGGTTCCACTCTTGAAGAAAAACTCCTGAATCTGGCCAAACTCGTTGAAAATATGAAAAAGGAGAATAAAGAGAAGAACAAAAAGATCGATCGAGGATCTCAAAAAGAGATGATAGAGCTCTAAGAGAAGAAAAATTCCAGTGTGCATGGTGATACCGACAAGGACACCATTCACGGGAGCGACACCAAAAAGAAGGATGAAGATGATGATAAAAAAGATAATAAGAAGCCTCCAGACGAGAAAAAAGATGGTGAGAAGCCTTTAAAGAACAAGACCGATACTTACACCCCGGAGCAGTTACATAGTCTGATAGCTGACGCGATCAAGATCTAACTCGATGAAGGTCCCTGCACTGGAAGATATATCAAGCCTTACACCAAAAGAATTGATGGTATGCGCATGCCTTCCGGATATCAACCCCTCAAGTTTCAACAGCTTGATGGGAAAGGGAACCCGAAGCAGCACATCGCACATTTTGTGGAGACATGCAACAACGTTGGAACCGATGGTGATCGCCTAGTCAAACAGTTCGTGCACTCTCTCAAGGGAACCACTTTCGACTGGTACACTGATTTGGAAGCCGAATCAATTGACAGCTGGGCTTGTATGGAAGACGAATTCCTGAACAGTATCTACAACACCATGCGCATTGTAAGCATGAACAAGTTGACAAATACTTCCCAGTGGGACGATGAGCCTGTCATTGACTACATCAATCGTTGGCGTACCCTCAGTCTTGAATGCATGGAACGTTTGAATGAAACTTCAGCGGTCGAAATGTGCATCAATAGGATGAGCTGGGATCACCTCTATATCCTGAACGGGATCAAGCCAAATAGCTTCCAGGAGTTAGCCACGCAAGCTCATAACATGGAAATCACGATCAACAGCCACAATCAAAATAAGGCAACACATTTCCGGAGCATAAGGAGCTCAGTGAAGGTACCAACACGACGTCTAAAGAGTCCATGGTCGTCAACGTCAGCAATATACTTACGAAGACATCAAGAAATCCTAGATCAAACAACAATAAGAATGGATCTACTTTAAAAGAGCTGCTAGGCAAAATGTATCCGTTCGATGAGTTTGACCTGTCAAATATGTTGGATGATATACTAAAAAAGAACATGATACAACTATCAGACACGGTTATTTAGGGCAAAGACACGGTCTCTCGGATCTTATGTCAACCTTAGGATAGTTTCTGACGGGCTCTCGCAACTTACCAAATTATCCTACCCACTTACTTGTAAGTCTACCCTTACCAGGCTTTTGATCTTAGATTCGGGTTCCTAAACATTCAACTAGTTCAACGTCTCAAACTAATCAAACGATAATACAAAACAAGTAGTAAGGCAATAACATATGAATGATTAATCAAATAAGTAATTAAACTAACATCCCCAATTCAATTAACATAGATCCCCTTCAACCCTAAATAAATAAATTAGCTACGCATACTAAAAGATAAAGCAATAAAGAAATTAAGTATAATAAAAGACAATATGAAACTAAGAGAAAAGAGAAAAATACCAATTACGTAGAACTGAAAGATTAACGATCTAAAAGTATGGCTACAAATTAGAAGAATTCTGATACTAAGAAAAAGTCTAAACTAAACTAATGAATATGAAAGTGTAAATAAATCTAACCCCATGGAGGGTATATATACTGATAATAAGGAGTCTAACATCTTCTCCTTTCCTAAATAACTAGGAAAAACTAATAAGCTAAGAATATCACGTAACATAAGAGTAATGGTAAGTTACGAAGTCTAAAAATAGAAGTCCTGCGAAAACAGCCTCAAACCGGTCGGTTCGGGTCTGTCCCGACCGGTTTAAGGCTGTCCCGACCGGTTCGGGTTTCTCTACACTGCGCGACAAATTTGAAATGCTTGCTGTTTCTTTTTTACTTATCGGATTTGGACGTGCAATATACCGTTGGAAAGATAAGAGAAAGATTTTTCCAACGCTACAAAAATCAGCTCGTTCGGAGTTGTATAACTCAAGATATTCACGTGTGAAGTTGACCCTTGTTTTAGCGATCATTCTTTCTTCCCGATTTGCATTTGTTTGAGCTTTCCAACTTATTTCTTTGTCGTTTCTTATTTTTTCTTCACTCACGTCCTTCTTTAAGTATTCACTTAGTATCATATAACTTTTATCACTTCTTCCTTGTATGATTTCATGGCTCGACTCTCGTCATTGCCCAAAATATAGCTCAATCGCCTTCATTTGTCTTGTTTTCTACAAAACGTAAACAAAATACCCGGCATAACAAAGAAGAATAAAAAGCTAGAAAAATGACTCCTAGGACACAGAAAATGAACCAAAATAAAGGAAAAGTTGGAGTTAAATATATATACAAAATGAGTTCATCAAAGCGTATGGCCATAGTAGACATCACTCAAGTGCAACCCCTTAAAGCAAAAAAGACGGGTTGTAGTTTTCACAAATCAACAAAAGCCTTCAAAATCTCATGAAAGTAAAATGGTTGAAAACATCTAATCTCCATCAAGCGCCAATGTGAGGGTGAACGATGGTGAAACATCTTCTACCTTTTGAAAAACACGCTCCTCAGATAGGATAAACTGCAAGGAAGGCTCATAATTAAGCAAGAGGATAAACTACAAGCACTCTCCTAATAAGCAAGAGGATAAACTTCAAGGAAAGTTCCTAAGCAAGAGACTAAACTGCACAAAAAAACCACAAAAATTTATCTACTGAACTACGTTGACTTGATCTTATGAAGCATTATCCATGTTTTGCAAGTACGTAGGCAGCTCGAGTGAATATGTAGCTTGAGTGTAACCACCCCTCCAAAATAACAAATAACTACTCCTGGCCCGCAAGAGCGTAAACTGTGAGCGGCTAAAGAAACAAAAAAAATCATTAAGGAGAGCTTAAAAAAATAAGGGGAGTTTCACAAAAAAAAAATTGTCAGATGGAGCTTCACAAAAATCATCGTCGAACGACGCTTCACAAAAATCATCATCGAGCGGAGATTCCCTACAAAAAAGTCATGATGATCCAAACGGGTCTTCTCACGATAACTTAAGTGTGAATATAATAAATGATTATATTGCTTTTGGATCAATTGTGCTTTACAAGGATACATCATGAGCTATTTATACAAGTGTGCAAACTATTTATTTACAGTAATTACAATGCAACAGCTATAATATATTTTATATGAGGAAGGTATCATGGTAAATCCCATGATTGAAGGGTTGTTGCAACGGATTGATTTGTGGAGTGGATATGGATTGCTATTACCCTCCCTCAAGTTGGAGCGTGTAGGGTCGAAACACCCAACTTGGATAAAAGCTCGTCAAATGGTATGCGTCCGAGGGCTTTCGTGAATATGTCAGCGAGCTGAGATTTCGTGTGCACATATTTTGTCGTGATTGTGCCTTTTTGTATTTCGTCCCGTATGAAGTGACAATCAACCTCAATATGTTTTGTCCGTTCGTGGAAAACCGGATTGTTTGCTATGTGAAGGGCAGATTGATTGTCGCAATGTAGATGAATAGGCTCAGTGTGAGAGATACCCATGAAGGTTATTAAGCTCTTGAGCCATTTTAATTCACACGTCGTATGTGCGATAGCACGATATTCGTCTTCGGTAGATGACAAAGATACGGTTGTTTGCTTCTTTGTTTTCCATGATACGGGAGATGAGCCAAGAAAAACAATGTAAGCCGAGAGAGATCGTCGGCTTGTTGGACATGCGGCATAATCCGAATCACAGTAAGCATTGAGGCGAAGATCGGAGTCGGAGCGAAGTAAAATGCCTTGACCCGGAGAGCCTTTAAGGTAGCGTACTACTTGAAGTGCGGCAGCCCAATGATCCTTTGTAGGAGCATGCATGAATTGGGCTAGAATATGAACCGATTATATGAGCTCCGGACGAGTAATTGATAGATAAACCAAGCGACCCACAAGACGGCGATAGGGCTGTGGATCATGCAAAATAGGAGCCGTGGAAAGAGCTAATTGATGATTTGGGTCCATGGGGATTGGTGCCGGTTTGGCCCCTAGGAGTCCGGTTTCCGTAAGTATATCAAGAGCGTACTTGCGTTGAGACACAAAAATTCCGGATTTATTTCTTGCGATTTCGAGACCAAGAAAATACTTGAGGCGGCCTAGGTCCTTCACTCCCAAAATTGAGGCAGGGTTCAGTTCAATCCAAGATAAAGCCCGGGTCGATACGACAACGAAAAGTTTAGAACAGAGGAAACAAACAAAGCGAGAAATCAACAAAGTAAGGATGATGAAACTTGAGATGTAAAGAGAACACACATCAAAGGAGAAAGAAGAAGGTTGTGTACCTTGTGATGCTAGTATAAGATGTAGAATATATAAGAGGAATTGAAATTGCATTTTTATTGAATTGAATTGCAAAGCTACAACGACAGGTCTATTTATAATGCATAGACCATAACTTACTTAAGCTGGATAACTACCCACTTATTGAATCCTATTATAACTCTAACTAGATGACCATGCGAATTCATGGTACACTAAACCATGATATTATTCACTCCTATTATGACTCTAATTAAAATTAACACAAGTTCCTCAATATAAGTACAACACTTTGAATTAATTCTCAACACTTCCCCTTGATTCAAAATTGGTCACGCCTAGTTGAGATATGAAGAACTGATGCTTAGCTTGCGGAAGCGACTTCGTAAAAACATCAGCTACCTGCTCATTTGTGCCGATAAATATTATCTCAATTTTCTTGTCACTTACTAGCTTGCGTATAAAATGATGCTTGACATCGATATGCTTTGTTCTTCCATGAAACGCGGGATTTCTTGCCATTGCAATCGCTGAGCGATTATCACAGTAAATCGTAGTACTTGCATCTTTTTCACCTTGAATATATATCAGCTAATAGCTTCGGATGAGGATAGCGCTACCGTTTCTTGCTTCTTAGAACTCCAAGTTATCGCTCCTGAATCGAGACTGAAAACAGTACCTGAGGTACTTTTCCGATCATCTAAGGAACCAACCCAATCACTATCACTATTCCCGACTAACTTGAAGTTAGCCTCTGATACTTTAGTGTACCATATGCCAACATTCAAACTTCCAGCCACATAATGAAGGATTCTTTTTGCTGCCCCGAAATGTTGCTTAGTCGGATTATGCATATACCGAGACACAACACTAACCGGAAAAGCAATATTCGGTCTAGTATGAGTGAGGTAATTCAAACCTCCAACGAGACTCCGGTATAATTTTCCATTAGCAGGCGCGGTTCCATCTTCTCGTTGCAACTTTTCATTCACGTTCATAAGTGTAGTTGCAGCTTTACGTTTGGACATGTTGAATTTTTTTCAACATATCAGTAGCATACTTCTCTTGGCATAGAAATATACCATCTGAACTTTGCTTAATTTCAAGCCCCAAAAAGTATTTCAATTCTCCCAAGTCAGTCATCTAAAACTTGCTCTTCATGCACGACTTAAATTCATCAACTAGCGACTCACTTGAACCCATATAAATCATATCATCAACATAAAGGCAAACCAAAAGGAAGTCACTGTTACCTTGGTGCTTTATGTACAAAGTGGGCTCATTTTCACTTCTCTTGAATCCGCTAGTGAGAAAGAAAGAATCGATCTTGCTATACCAAGCACGAGGCGCTTGTTTGAGTCCGTACAATGCCTTTTGTAGCCTGTACACTTTTGCTTCATTACCGTCCACCTCAAATACTTGAGGTTGTGAGACATATACCTCATCTTTCAAGTCTCCATTTAAAAACGCAGACTTAACATCAAACTGATACACAGGTAATTGTAGTTGAGCTGGTATAGCAAGAAAAACTCGTACCGTTTCAAATCGTGCAACGGGTGAGAACGTCTCATCAAAATCGACCCCTTGTTGCTGTGCATAACCTTTTGCAACTAGCCAAGTTTTGTGTTTCTGAATGCTTCCATCTGAGTTGTATTTTGTGCGAAACACCCATTTGAGACCGATAATATTTTTGTTTTTCGGCTGATCAATAAGCTTCCAAGTTTCATTCTTCTCTATGGAATTTATCTCGTCTTCCATAACAGCTTTCCACACATCACTTTCAATAGCTTCATCATAAGAGCAAGGGCCAGAAACACAAAAAGCAAAATTACATGTTCTGTAAATATTTTGGAGTGATCGGTAACGCCTTGGAGGCGTTTCTTCTTCCTCTAAACTGCTATGAGGCGTGGTTTGACCACTGCTGTGCTGAGAAGGGCTGCTAGGTGGCGAAGAATCAGAAGACGATGAGTCACTGCTATTATTCTTCCCTATATCAGCATTTTGATGTTCTTGTTCAGTAGGTACCAATCCTGCTCCTGGTTGAACGTCATCACTCCAAACCCATTTTTCTTCTTCATTAAACCGAACATCCCGGCTGACAATCACCTTACCAGTTGATGGGTTATACAATTTATATGCTTTAGATTCACTACTATAGCCAACAAATATATATTTCTCAGATTTGCTATCGAGTTTGCGGCGTAAAGTAAAAGGAATTAAAGCATAAGCGACACAACCAAAAATTCTCAAGTGTCTTACCCGGGGTTTCTTACCCCTCCATGCTTCGAACGGTGTCCGATTCATGACTGCTCTTGTTGAAGAAATGTTCAGAAGATATACCGCAATAGCTACGGCCTGACCCCAAAACTTGTTTGACAACCCTTTAGCTTGTAGCATGCTTCTGGCCATTTCAACTACGGTGCGATTCTTGCGTTCTACCACACCATTTTGTTCGGGCGTGTGAGGTGCCGTAAGCTCTCTGCGTATGTCATATTCATCACAGAAAGTATTGAACTCATTAGACAGAAACTCACCACCGCGATCACTTCGGAGAGCCTTTATGTTCCTGCCACTTTGATTCTCAACAAGGAGCTTAAATTTCTTAAAAAAACCAAATGCTTATGACTTTTGTTTTAAGAAATAAACCCAACTCATTCTAGTATAATCATCAGTGAGTAGCATAAAGTATCGACTTCCTCCAACCGACTCAGTTTGCATCGGGCCACATAAATCCGTGTGAACTAATTTAAGGAAATTTGAGGCCCTCCAAGCCTTTCCAACTGGAAATGGCAGCCTACATTGCTTACCATATACACACCCTTCACAAAAGTCATGTTCACCAATTTCTGGTAATCCAACCACCATTTCATTTCGACTCAAAAGTTTTAAACTTTTCACATTAAGATGTCCAAAACGTAAGTGCCAAAGCTTAGTTTCATTATCACATTTGTTAACTAAGGCACTACTGACATTTTTTGACACATCAAATGGGAACATCCTATTTTGAGTCATTGAAATAGTAGCTATTTTTTTCCCGTTTTCTTGTCACTAATAGTGCATAATTGATCCTCAAACACAACTGAATAGCCACTACTCATCAATTGACCAATACTCAACAAGTTGTAGGCTAAACTAGGAACAAAATTAACATTAGAAATGAATTTTGTATCACCTTGCTTGGTGTCAATTGCTACCGTTCCTCTGCCTTCGACTTGCACCAGGTTGTTGTCACCAAGCCTCACCTCGCTTTTGAGCATTTCATTGAGCTCTTTGAACAAGGACTTTGAGCAAGACATGTGGTTAGAGCAACCACTGTCGATAAACCAGATGCCTTTAGTGTTACCACACATTGCAGAATGTGCCATGAACAATTTGGAATCGTCGTTGGCTTTCTCGGCAAAATTTACCTTCTGGTCATTCTTTGGATTGAACCAACAATCCGTTTCCTTGTGCCCATATTTCTGGCAATAACGGCATTGAATCGAACTATTGCCTGAACGCCCTTGTCCGCGTCCTCTGCCACCACGACCTCGGCCGCGGAAACCTCCTCGTTCGTTTCCCTTTCCTGGACTGTCAGCTTTCCCCTTTCCTGGACTATCAGCCTTCCCTTTAGTGGAAGACTCTCCTTTCACTGAAAAAGCTTTCTCCTCCACTTTGGAAACTGACTTCCGACCTCGAGCTTCATGTGCTAACAGAGAACTCATCATTTCATCAAAGGTATATTTACTCAAATCCTTTGACTCCTCAATCGCGGGGACAATATGATCAAAATTAGAATTTAAGCTACGCAAGACTTTACTTACAATAGTCTCGCTAGTCATTTGTTCACCTAACGACTTCATTTGACTGACGATTTCAGTCACTTTCGACAAGTACGATTGCACAGACTCGATATCCCCCATGGTCAGCTCAGCAAACTCACGACGGAGAGTTTGTAGGCGTACCTTAATTACCCTCTCGTCACCCATAAACTCTTGTTTGAGTATTGCTTCATGAGATGTGGTTGCTCCTGAAATACGCGGAAAAATTTCATCATCAAGTGCAGACTGGAGGAAAAACAATGCTTTTGCATCTCGTTTGCGGTTATCCTTCAGTTACTGATCAGGCATAGTCGGTGCCGGAGTCGGTTCATTGTAACCGACATCCACCAAGTCCCATAATTCTTGAGACTTGAACATGGTCTTCATTTTAAGACTCCAAAGATGATATTTTTCCCCATTAAAAACGGAATTAAGGGTTGAGACGAAGAATTGGTTCTATTTCCAGCC
This sequence comes from Agrostemma githago, assembly GCA_958450325.1. Lineage (NCBI taxonomy): Eukaryota > Viridiplantae > Streptophyta > Magnoliopsida > Caryophyllales > Caryophyllaceae > Agrostemma > Agrostemma githago. The sequence continues at coordinate 66,861,070 of OY288249.1, read as the reverse complement.
ATTCTCGTCAATTAACTTGGGTTAATTTAAGGGAATTTTTTTTATTGAATTTTACGGAGAAGAGGAAAGCTGCAGGGGGAGGAAGTAAAGTTGCTTTTGATTATGTGTTTTTTCTTTTTTTAAAATTTGTTTATGGATCACAGCTTGGGTGCTCTGATACCATGTAGAATATTTAAGAGGAATTGAAATTGTATTTTTATTGAATTGAATTGCAAAGCTACAACGACAGGTCTATTTATAATGCATAGACCATAACTTACTTAAGCTGGATAACTACCCACTTACCGAATCCTATTATAACTCTAACTAGATGACCATAAGAATTCATGGTACACTAAACTATGATATTATTCACTCCTATTATGACTCTAACCAGAATTAACACAAGTTACTCAATAGTAGTAGGACACTTTGAATTAATTCTCAACATAAGACACAAAAGAAAACGCCCTTGCTTGTACGTAGAGACTCGTCAAGATGTTTTGACATTGAGGCAAACTTGGGTTTGTTTATATATAAGCTTTGGTGGTTTAATTTTCTAACCCTACGGAAGGTGAAGAATTAAGGAAACCAAGTTGGCTTTAATTTGTCACCTGGGCTTGGAGGAAAATTTGTCAGGCTAAGGATAAAATTAAGCATATGTTTGTGGATGGTAAATGGCATGGATCGGACTTTCATTATTCAATCTCGAAGGCATATGAGGAATTAAGGGTACATAGGCCGAGTGTCACGTGGTGGAGGCTAGTATGGAGTAATTGGAGTGAACCGAAGCATGCCTTCATTGCGTGGCTAGTGTTTCGAGAAGCTCTGAATACGCGCGTGAAGCTCTTAAGGTTCGGGGTGGCTGATTCGAACCTATGTTATCTATGTGACGCACATCCGGAGAACATATAACATTTGTTCTTTGATTGCTGTTGGAGTGCGTGTGTTATGTCGATTTTGGGTGACTGGGTGCTGAGGAAGATTCCGGTCACTGGAGGACTATTATGGGCGAAGAAGGTAAGAGGCTCGAGACTTCAGTGCAAGATAATTCGGGCCATGATCAATGCTGCGATTTATCATATTTGGAGGCAACGAAATATTTGCAGGCTTGAAGCAATGGTTCCGTTACCTCAGGTCACGACTAGATTAATCAAAAAGGTTGTGATAAATCGAGTAATGTGTAAGATAAAATATCTCATTCTTTCCAAAGACGCTAATTGGTTACATAAATTGATGTAATCATTTGGTGCTTTTGTACTTGGTTACACGTTCATTTTATATATATACTTACCTTTCACCAAAAAAAAAGTTGGCTTTAATTTCTACGGAGTATAGGAGAGCCAAGATTGATCCTTGGTTTTTTGTTTGTGAAAGTTAAAATTTCTTATCCTATCTCCAAATTAGGAAATTTCATGACATCCCAAGTCTTCCCAATACATGAACGTGGACTCAAAGTCAAGACATCTCAGGTTATCCGTCAAGTCAGATAATGAAAGGTTGATGATAAAATAAAGTGGAGCTACCAATACGACAAACAAGTTCGGTGCTCACCAACTTCCAAGTCAAAATCAAATAAAAAAAGTTCGAAACCTCGCCACTCCAGAACACCCAAACGGTGCACGTGACAAGGACCCGAGGGAGAAATTTGTAGACACAAAAAATTTATTAAAGTGTCGAATAAATAAAATAAAATTAATTATTTTGAGTTAATACGAAATTTTAGCGCAATTTAATTATTTTGTCTCGAATAAATGAAATACGGGTCGATCCGGATTACAAATTGACTTATTTGGATCATTAAACCCGAAAAGAAGATCAGACAAATTGTACAAATGTCACTAATAAGCCCATAAATAGGTATGTGACTACAAAGTCCACCAAGGAGAATCAAAACTCTATAAATAAAGTCATTCTCATTCATTTGAGAGAATTGGAAAATTTCTGAAGCAAATTAAAGGATCCAGACAGAACAAGACACAACTCGCTAACAGCCTCTCCATCAAATCCGTCGCAAGCAGTCAACAAGTACGGTAAATTGTGCCGTCTGCTCAGAAGATCCAAGACAAATTCAATCTTTCAAGAGAGATTCAAGTCTAGGCGACCCTCTCAAGAACATTAAGCTACACCGCACGCGACGCAGTTCAAGTCGTTACGCACGCGTCCCTTACGAGTACCGCGTACACGTGATCCCTAAACGGCGCATTAGAATCAGAGGATACATTAGAGATTGTACACATGCTTTTGATAAATATTGGTCTCCTTGTTTTGTATTTCAATTATCTGCGATACAAAATTTATTGTTATAGATTTCATTTTCCCAACAATTCACCAGGTCATCACCACGCATATTGTTGGATCCATAACTCACCATTGTCTTTCAACTGTAAGATATATGGGTCTAATACAATATAATTTGGACCTATTGTATTTATTTGCTACCATTAAAGTTAGCCCAAATTTGTGATCCGTCATAATAATAATACGGACTTATTTACGTCTTATAAAGTATGAGTCAGACATTATAATAGTGTAGAGACGGACTTTATGTGATACACGATGGGCGTATCTATTAAGGGCGACTAATATAGGTTATTAGGGTTTAACCTCTCTCCCTTTATATAATCAGAGTTATGATTTCTAACAACACACTTTAATCTAATCTCTTATACATCCATCAATAGAGAGATCCTGAAGATGAGTGTGTCTGTTAGAACACTATAATCCAGTGATTTCCGTTCCACCTACCTTTTCTAATCGATTCAGGTACGCTTCCGCTACTTGGTATACCAATTAATTTAGTACTCCCTCCGTTCCAATGAATTGTTTGCCTTTGCTTTTGGCATCAAGGACAAGAGATCCAATTAGAGGGTGACATGTGGAGCCAAGAGTCAAATTATACATAAAAAATATTCCTAAAATAGAAAGGCAAACAATTCATTGAGACGCCTCAATATGGAATAGGCAAACAATTCATTGGAACGGAGGGAGTATGAAATTTCAGTCTTTAGTTGGATTAAATCTAAAAAGTGATATTAGAGCCGTTTTCATATTGAATTATTTGGGCATGAATTATCGTTCGGTTTATTCATGTGTTTCTCCGGACATTATTATTCTTTATGAACTGAGTATAATCAATCTCTTTATTGGATATTCATATACGGATTAGGGTTGCTCTGTCAGGCTGCCGTTGTTGTGTATTTTTTTTCTTTTTCTTTTTGTGTGCAATTAGACATTACAGATTTACACTACATAATCCATATGTTTAACTTGTAATGATGTCATGATTAAGAGCATTGGTGAGTAGTGAACAATGGACTTAATTGCTAGGAATTATTTTCCTACTCTGTATTTTTTTATGGTGAATATATTACGGATATTTTGCCAATATTAATCACTTCATATATAGTCTATCATATCAGTTAAGTTGGGGTATTTGTATAATGCCGTGAATAATTTTCGTCGCGCCTGTCCGCCAATTTTTGCTGTGATTAATTTTCGTCACGTCTGTCCGCCAATTTTTCACATACGAAAGTACGAAACATGTGATGTGTTACCATGATTGATTATGTATAGATTATATGTCTGGATGATTTTTTGTATGCAATTGATACAATTATATAAAGATTAAAGAATTATATTTCGGATATCATTTAAGGTTTTAGTCACTTGTTAATTACGATTGATTAAAAGAGATTGATTTCAATTACAACGATATTGGCTATTTGGTTTTCTTGTTTGATCGAAACAATACATTGCTAAAGTAACCTCTATTGCGTAAATTAGATAATTTAAATAATTAGACGATTGTGTGTGATTGAATTTCATGCGGGTAATGGTCGGTCCAAAGAAAGTCCATTATTTGGCCGAAATTCAATCATACTTGTGGAGATAAATATGTAACAGTTATTTGGTTCTCGTACCACTTCGGTATCAGTTTTTTTAGCTATTTGGCACCGGCGATATTTTTTTACCAATTCGTCACTTGAGTGCCATTTTTTTTTACCTATTTGACGTCGGTGATACTTTTTTTTACCAATTTGTCACCTTTGAACCACTTTTTTTACCCGTTAGGTTATTTTGCCCCGGATGAATGTAGTGTGTAAAGGAGAGGCGTAATGATTATATAAATGGGGGAGATGGGAGGTGACTGGTGACTGGTGAGTGGTGAGGGAGCGTCGTTGTCATGGGAATTAGACAAAGGAAAATGATTAGCCATGAGATTTTGTGAGGATACTCTCTTAGCTTACTTACTTTCATGTCTTCAACCTCTCTCTTACTCACCACCTACACACACTCTACCATCGACGAGTATTGTTTATGTCATTAGATAGAGCTCAAGGACTTGCTATTGTTTCTACCGTAAATCTTTTAGAGTAATTTGTAGCAAACTTGTGAGTTCTGACTTAACATACATACATATATATATATATATATATATATATATCATGCATTTTAGGAATTGAAAAAAAAGACAAATTAGAATGTATTGTTCCTACATACTAGCATCATACATATGAAAGCAAATCTCTATTTGAATTAGGTTAGCATCATAGATTTGACAAAACTGACCCGATCCGAATAAGTCAACTTGAATCCAATCGATACCCGAACAGAATACCCGAGTTTGACCCGTAATCCAATTTGACCTCACCTGACTCGAAATTGACCCGGATGTTATCATAAAAAACTAGTTGATATCCTTAAAAAGGTTGAAAATAGCAAACCAAAAATAACTCGAACCCGAAACGATCCGGTCAGACCCAAAGTCAACCCGAAGTTAATAACTCAAAAATGGTCTGACCCGAACCTGACCCGATTAACCCGTTTACCAGGTCTAAATTGATAGTGTTATCTTTATCACTCTAAACAAATAATCATAAAATAAAATTTCCATAAGATTTAGAAATTTCGTAGGATACTTTGATGAGGAAATTAGTATTTGCAGCCTAGTAATTACCATGAGAAACTCTTCAACAAATGTAAGGACTACGGCCCGGGTTAGTTAGGACGATGGCTTCTTTATGTGTAGTTGAGCCCATATTTATACTTGTATTTAATTGGGCTGATTTTTCTGAGCAGAAAAGTTTCTTCTTTAGCCCGTATATTTGCTTCTCACACAAATATGATACCACAATTTGTAGGGCGAAAAGGCTACACCTACACGCGGTGTATGAGAATTTCATACACAGCGAATTATATCGCGTCACGTGTCAATTTTTTGTTAATCTAGAGTGATTAGTTTAGGGTTAAGTTGGTAATTTTATACTTTTAATTAATTTAGTTAAGTCACCTTTAGAAACTTTTGTAATTTGTTTTTGTATTTTCGTTTTCTTGAAATAATTATATAATATTGTTAATATATTTTTGATTCATTTAAAATGTAAAATTAATTAATATGATTACATTTTGTAATTTTTTAAAATCTTAATCTATTATTCTGTAAATATATAAAAGGTAAATAAATTAAAATAAATAATTAATAATTAGAATTTTTGAAAAATAATATTCCATTACAAAACATATTAAAATTTTCGAAAAGGTAAATATATTAAATTTTTTGAAAAAGGTAAATAATATGATTACTAAACATATTAAACATATTGTGGACATGACGTAGGTCCACCCCGACGCGGCCACGCGCGGGTTTGGGTAGGCGAATGAATCTCGTGGTGAGATTGCTCTCGGGTTCGAAATTTAAGTCAAAATGGAGTCGCCACCGAATTTTGTGGTTATTCGGAACCATACGAGCCCACTCTATGTCGTCATGGGCTATACACAAGGTAAGCCCACTTCGATTTCAGAGTTCATTGGGCTCGTCCCTTTGCATTGCAATATCGATACCGTTTAAACCGGCTTTCGTATATAGAATGACTCTCGTGCGCCAAGGGTTTCGGACATCCGGAAACCAAAGGTTCTGAGTAAGGGGTGAGGGTACGTGTTGGGAAGCCCACTAAGGACACCCAACCCCGCCCGCACATGGCGGCCTCTACTAAGACACCGTTCGTGTTCGTGTACGCGCGCTAGTAAAATGATAAAATGATATGCAAACAGCGTTTTCGGGCTAAGCATGCGAGTTATTGGTTAACTACGTCATTTAATGCATCTTGATTCACGTCAAAGTGATTTAGCATGTGATGTTCATTTAAGGCGATAAATGGCAAACATCAAGAATAGAAAACTCGTAAATAAATTACAAATTACACGGGCGGAATACAACCCGGAATTCACAATACAACGAGCAATAAAATAGAATAATTGAATTAAATAAGAAGAGCGATAAATAAATACACGACTCGACAAAGACCCGTATATAATAAATACTCACTAGATCGTGAATTAGCTAGACGGACCAACCTTAATTAATTACGCATTATATTGCATATTAATCAAAGGACGGAGGTTCGAGACCTAGGCGTGATTCTAACCCGATCCCGAACCTTGATGTCTTGTCCCGACTTATCACCTCGAAAAATGAAGTCTAAATTAATTATGTGTCGGATACGACTAAAGAGTCGTCGACACAAAAATTAATAGTGTGAGACCGTCGATCAAAGTCGTTTTAAGTGTCGTGATGTGCATGAGTTTTTAGAAAAAAGGGTTCACGTGATGGCCTTTACACGCGTTGACTAAAAGTCGCAAAGAAAAGACGAGTCTTGAAATATGGTCAAATGTCGCGAAGATCGCATATTAATGTAAGGACCGAGAAGGGTAGAAAGTCGGGAAAACGGGAAAAATGGTCTCGGCCGGACAGGCCTGCCCGCGAGTCGCATGGTCGGTCGCGCGACTCGCGTGTGGGCCTGGTCGGGCATTTTCTATTTGTCGAAAAATCGTCAATTTTTATAATCACGTGCCAATGTGGGTTTATTTACTCGATTTATGTTTTTGCTAGATTAGGAATTTTGAATTAGTAGCGAAATTGCATCCCTCTACGTCACGACATCGAAACTAATCCTTCCGGATTATGTAATGTCGGTTTTCGTGTCAACGGGTTTCGTACTAATTGAAATGGGATCGACGTTCAACTACGACCGATTGCAATCACGTCACGCCCTTGAGAACATTGGGTCGGGGCTCCTCGAAAGGGCTCCACCTCCGTCGTTGCTCGTAAAGGGATTAGACGGACTTTAGGCGATCGTCGTAGTCAAACGTATTTGAAACCGAGTTTTGGTATTAATATATATATGTACGCGGTATTAATTGTTAATGACGAAATGTAAATAAATAAATAAATAATGTTAGTGGTTAGAGTACATAAATAAAATGTTAGGTGTTAGAGTACATAATAAAATGTTAGTAGCAAAATTAAAGTAATGTTAGTAACGGAATTAAAATGTTAGTGCTAGTAATAATAATAATAATAATAATAATAATAATAATAATAATAATAATAATAATAATAATATACATAGTCAAAAGGAAAAGAGAAAGGGGAAAGAGATGTCGGGATTTGAATTACACCCTCAACCTACATGCTTAATGGCCTCGGAAACGAACTCGTAATAGCGACGGGAGCGCGGGAGTGTCGAGATATGTAGGGTGAGTTATGGTGTGTGTCTTTGACGAGTTTTGATCTCGGGATTTTGAATATGTATGTGTGTGTGTATGTATGCCGCCGGTTTGTTTGAGAGCAAAATGGCTCGGTTTTTGGTGGTGTTTTGCTTAGGGTTTGTAGAGTAGGATGTTTAGGCTTTTTAAGGCTTTTTGTTTCAGCTTTTTTAAGGCTTAATTATGCTGAAAAAAGTCTTCAAAATGGTGAGGATTAGTGGGGTATTTATAGAGTGAGTGAGTGATTAGGGTTAATTTAGGAAGGGTTGACCTTTTTGACTTGATCTTGCTTTTTTGAATTTTGATTTGGGCGCAATCTTCTAGAAGCTGAACTTGGCTGGTTTGTGTGACGGGTTCGTCCTTGACCGGGTTTTGACCCGGTCGCTAAAAGACGGGATTTATTTTTGGTGTCGGTTTTGGCCCAAATTAGTCTTATTTTGCTCGGAACGACACACTGGGCCTGGATTTGAGGTCGGTTTTGAGAGATTTGCACTCCGCTAAATGCCCACGTCGGATACTATTGATTCCGAGTCCGTATTCGAGCGTATTAAGTCACGTTTACGTCCGATCATCATCGGGTGTTTGTCGGAGACTACCATAGACACCTGGCAGGCAAAATGCGGGTGTCTACAGAGCCCCCACTCTGACTGAGGCTTGGACAAGGCGAAAGTCAGAGTAGCTCCCAGGCCAATCGTAGATTACGACCTGGCAGCTTTCCGGTCGGGTCGTTTATAGTCCAGTAGACTTGCGTGAAGGGCTCGCCAGCCATAAGTAGGGTCATACCTGTCCTGATGATGATAGCTCCGTGGGGAGTCGGACTTGCCTTTGAAGTCCCAGGTGTACCTGTATTTGCACGTAATATCTAGGTGAAACACCGACTCATGCTGGGGAGTAAAGTAGCTGCGCGGGGACTTGCTTCTGAAGTCTTGGGTGTACCCGTATGCCGACACATGACAACTTGCATGTAGCATTCCAGGAGAAACACCGTCTTTGATGTTCCGTTGGGAAGCACTAGCTGGTACCTGAAATGTTAGATACATAGGCAGAAATAGCAGGCATAGCAGATAGCAAGATAGCAAATAGGAAATGCAGTTAGCATCTATAGACTAGTTTGCGCTGGGGGAAATGATTTTTCTTAGTTTTGAAATCGAAGTCCTGAAAGCAACTCACGTGCTAGGAGATAGGTTTTCAAAATTGAAAGGGGTAGAAAAGAAATTTGCAGCTTAAATAGACTGAAATTTGACCTTGTCGAAAAGGATTTTCTCAAATGGCTAAGTTTTGCAAACTTTGAAGTGAAAATTTGAGGAGGGAGGTACCGACAGACTCGACTCTGGACGTGACAGGACGACAAGTTGACAGACACGACTTGGACTCTCGAGGGGTTGGACTGTGACTCGGTAGGGGGTGGGCCACCTAAGATGAAAAGACTCTTAAGTTGCGCTATTCCGTAGCCTAGGCGAGTGGCAACACGGTCGAACATCGAAATGGGAAGGATGTGCTATAGGGTGGCTGCAGTAGTCTGTAACGAGACTGTTTTTGCAGGACTCAGCAGTGGCAATGTTGTAGTCTAGTGTTCTTTGAATGTTTGGTTTTGGGGTACATTCCCAAAGTGGGTGTCGCTTCGAGTCCCTGACGGATTCTCGTCTTCGACTGAGCCGAGTACTAGGACACTCTATAGAAAGGAGGCTAGTTTTTGAAAGTCTTTGGATTATGTGAGTGGATGGAGAACTTCTGCCTAGGAGAAGCCCCCAGGATGACAAAGCTAACTGTTGAGAACACGACAGTGTCGTGATAGGAATGATGGTGCTTTTTGAATTTGTGTCAATGTGAGTGGTTGTGCCCTTGTTGAAAGACTGCCTACGTATTCACGTGTAGTGAAATCAAACCAAGCCGTAGTTCAGTGGATTGGAGGATATATTATGGTGCCTAGTTTATTAGGGCTTTGTGTGTAACTAGCCATAGCGATGGTGTAGGCTAGGTGAATTCCCAATGATGTCTTGATCAAAGGGCTAGAACAGTTAGGATGTTGATCCCGTGACTGTGAGCGTTCCCCGGGGTAGCCCCCCAAGAGGTGGTGTGAACTATTTGGGCATGTTCTATGCTGACCGCAGGTTGAGTTCCCGTGTTTGGGGTTGGTAACTGGTTTGGATGTTTTTGGAAATGTGGTGCCAGGTAGAAGGTGGCTTTGATGTTTTTGAAATCTGGAGCTCGATTTTGTGGAGCTAAGGCTTCGAGGGTAAGGTATTGCAATGTGGTAGGAAAGGGGGAAGTCGAGTAAAAATGACTCGGACTTCGATCAGGGTAGGTTTGATAATGCGGGATCTGATTTCCATGTCCGGCCCTAATGGTTAGGGGTATCCTATGGAGCTTGAATCCTCAAAATTCCGGGCTGTCTCTAGCCTAGGTCTCGGGAAGGTCTTGAAGGTTGTAATGTGGGAAGGCTAAGTGTGGTGTTAGCTAACCAGCTTGATTGTCTCTCCCCTTTTTGATGGTATAGGTATCGATAATTTTTGAATTGACCGTACCCCGGTCAAGGAGCTTTCACTTGAGTTGACCGTTAAACATGGTCATGGGTATTTGAATTTTTTTTTTTGGGTTGACCTCTTAGCCCCGGTCGTGGGATCCTTCACTCGAGTTGACTGTGTCCCAGTCAAGGGATTGATCGTATCTGGTCGAGGGATGTTGAGAGTTCTTTTTTGGTCATGGCCAGCTCTTTTGTTTCGGCCTTTTGCTTTTTCCTTGGACTTTTGATTTTTTTTTGTCCAACTCTTTTTCTTTTTTTTTCACGGTAATCCCCTCCTATGGTGTTGTGGGTGGATTTGGGGGTGGGCCCATCGGTTGACTTAGGCTTGTGGAGCCAAACCTTTGTAAGGTGCAAGCCTAGTTGGTGAGTGCAACTCGCGGTGGAGTACTCTACGGTAAGCATGGTGATTTGGATCTCGGTATTGTCATCATAATTCCGAGCGGGCTTAGTGGGAGCATCGTCCCGAATTGGGTATAGAGTCACAATGCTTCTTTTTCCTTCTGGTCAGACTAACACTTAAGGTAGAGATTGGTCAGTTTTACTGAAGGGGTGTTTATTGTGGGAAATGGGCTTGCCTTCCATCTTGAACCCAAACTAGGAGACTACCTAGATTTGTCATAGGATTCGATACTGCTCCTACTAGGGGTGGTTTTGTGGCTTTCTATACCAGACATGGAATAGGTAAAGGAAAACACGGGCCTCAGTTCCTGCAGTCATTATAGATGTGCCTATAATAGTCATGTGCATGTGCTCACAGTGTATGATGGTGTTCATCATGTTCTCGGAAACACATAAGGGAAGCATATATGAGAAATAGAAAAACTGATTTTTATTGAATTTGAAAAGAGGACAGAATACAGTTGACTCTGACTCTGACTTTGAAATGAGGATGTAGGATATCCTAGACTCGAACTCAGACTTAGACTCGAATCGAATCCGGACTTTCGGATACTTGGTTGGTCGTTTCTTTTTGGTAAGGTCCTTGATTGGAAGAAACGACAGGTGCCACGACTCGCCTAAACTCGACTTTGCGCAAATGCAAGAGAGCGAGTCAAACTAGACATGGCCCGGGGTGACGGGTCGACAAAGACTCTTGGACCGAGATACTCGAACGTTGACCCAGACGAGGTAACAACCCTGGCTTGGACTCGACGATGAGACTCAAGCTGCACGAGGGTAAGTCCGAAAATGGGGCGACCGTGTTTGACCGCGTCACGTGTTTGAACTAACCGTGGCGGCCTAAACCTTTAGGAGACTCGGGTGTTCGTAGCATAGTTACGACTCGAAGAAAAGCATCATAAGGACGCTGGTGTATGATGAACGTAAGGTACCCCTTAGGGTGACCATGGTCGCATGCTCGGGTGGAGGACAGCCCCCAAGTGAGACCAAGGACTCTTGTAGGACTCAGATGGTGTGACATCTAAGTGACTCAAAAGCGGGGTACGTGAGACAACACGTGTAAGACATGACCCTTAGAGCAACCGTGACTGATCGCTCTGCTGAAGGGTAGCCCCCGAGTGAGATTGAAGGTTTTGCTAAGACTCGAGTGTCGGGCGAGTGATCCTTAGATGTAAGGATCACGAACCTTTAGTTATAGGGTTATGCCTTGTAAAAGGTTGACTCGGCCTCGAGGAAAGGCAGACGGGGTAAGGGAAGAAACTCGCGATGTAAGATCAGCAGAGTTTCGACGCTAGAGACCCTTGACTTGACTTGAATAAGGATAGACCCTGTGATTAGGGTAGACCCTAAAGTTAAAGAACTTGAATTGGGATGACTCGACTAACGGATTGAAAGACGGGCAAAATTCCCCTAGGAAAGGTCGTGGGGACCGTCCTGTCGGAGGGAAAGATCGCGTGTGACTTTCTAGTTAGGACTCGAGTGTATGGACGAACCTTCCACTTACGAGTGTATGACTCGTGTTGGTCGGTTATGCCTTTAGAAAAAGGCGGACTAGGATGGGGAAGAAACCCGTGATGTAGGATCGACGGAGTTTCGACGCTATAGACCTTCGACAAATTATGAAAAGACCCGACACACAGATTACGGTAGGTCTTACAATAAGGAAGGTTTTTGAAAAATGATTGAATTTTGAAAATAGAGAGAACGGTCCTGAAATTGGTAGTGGGCCAATAGGACCGGGCATTTTGAAATGTTAGAATGGTTGCGAGTAATTTCGCGTTTTGAAAATTGAGGAGGCGATCCCGTCTTTTGAAATTGGCAGCATGCCGATAGGGCCGAGTTTTTTTTGATAAGTTGAATATTTGGAATTTTGAAAATTTGAATATCGAAAAATAAATTTCCAAAAATTTAAAAATTGAAAATAAGTTCCCGAAGATTTGAAAATCGAAAACGGCATCTCGGAGATTTGAAAATCGAGAATGGAATCTCGAAGACTTGAAAATCGAGGTGGAATTTTGAAGATTTGAAAATTGAAGTTGAATTTTGAAAATTCGAAAGTCGAAAGGGAATCGAAAATTCGAAATTTGAAATGGGAAGCATGCCGGCTAAAAATAGGTTATTTTGAGTCAAATGGTAAGTCTAAATTTGGGCAGCATTCCGAGTTTTTGAAATTGGATATTTTGAAAAGACGGGTCCCGAAACGGACAGTATTTCGGGTTTTTCAAAATTTGGTGTTTTTGGAAAGATGCATTTTTGAAATAACGGTTTTTGAAAAAAAATGACACGGAAACCAAGTAGCACGTAGTCAAGCAAGCATTATAACGACGCTTATGTATGCTTTACACTAAGTCTCGGTCGGTCAAAATAGGGTCTATACCAACAACGATGGCTTTCTCGTGTGAAGGACGGACTCCCTAAACCGAGTTGGTCTTAGGACATGCCGCGAAACCGAGACGAGTTCCACCATCGATGTTTTTAGCGCACCCATGTAGAAATGCACCGTGGTATAGTGGGACGTCGGTCACAAGTAACCGGCCCGGGCAAAATTTGGGTTATGCATGAATCATTAAACTAATGCGCGTACATTAATATTCGAACGATTTCTCTTCGAGTCTCACCCTAGGAACCCCGATGACATGTGGTACATCAGGTATCCCCAGCGGAGTCGCCAAATTGTGGACATGACGTAGGTCCACCCCGACGCGGCCACGCGCGGGTTTGGGTAGGCGAATGAATCTCGTGGTGAGATTGCTCTCGGGTTCGAAATTTAAGTCAAAATGGAGTCGCCACCGAATTTTGTGGTTATTCGGAACCATACGAGCCCACTCTATGTCGTCATGGGCTATACACAAGGTAAGCCCACTTCGATTTCAGAGTTCATTGGGCTCGTCCCTTTGCATTGCAATATCGATACCGTTTAAACCGGCTTTCGTATATAGAATGACTCTCGTGCGCCAAGGGTTTCGGACATCCGGAAACCAAAGGTTCTGAGTAAGGGGTGAGGGTACGTGTTGGGAAGCCCACTAAGGACACCCAACCCCGCCCGCACATGGCGGCCTCTACTAAGACACCGTTCGTGTTCGTGTACGCGCGCTAGTAAAATGATAAAATGATATGCAAACAGCGTTTTCGGGCTAAGCATGCGAGTTATTGGTTAACTACGTCATTTAATGCATCTTGATTCACGTCAAAGTGATTTAGCATGTGATGTTCATTTAAGGCGATAAATGGCAAACATCAAGAATAGAAAACTCGTAAATAAATTACAAATTACACGGGCGGAATACAACCCGGAATTCACAATACAACGAGCAATAAAATAGAATAATTGAATTAAATAAGAAGAGCGATAAATAAATACACGACTCGACAAAGACCCGTATATAATAAATACTCACTAGATCGTGAATTAGCTAGACGGACCAACCTTAATTAATTACGCATTATATTGCATATTAATCAAAGGACGGAGGTTCGAGACCTAGGCGTGATTCTAACCCGATCCCGAACCTTGATGTCTTGTCCCGACTTATCACCTCGAAAAATGAAGTCTAAATTAATTATGTGTCGGATACGACTAAAGAGTCGTCGACACAAAAATTAATAGTGTGAGACCGTCGATCAAAGTCGTTTTAAGTGTCGTGATGTGCATGAGTTTTTAGAAAAAAGGGTTCACGTGATGGCCTTTACACGCGTTGACTAAAAGTCGCAAAGAAAAGACGAGTCTTGAAATATGGTCAAATGTCGCGAAGATCGCATATTAATGTAAGGACCGAGAAGGGTAGAAAGTCGGGAAAACGGGAAAAATGGTCTCGGCCGGACAGGCCTGCCCGCGAGTCGCATGGTCGGTCGCGCGACTCGCGTGTGGGCCTGGTCGGGCATTTTCTATTTGTCGAAAAATCGTCAATTTTTATAATCACGTGCCAATGTGGGTTTATTTACTCGATTTATGTTTTTGCTAGATTAGGAATTTTGAATTAGTAGCGAAATTGCATCCCTCTACGTCACGACATCGAAACTAATCCTTCCGGATTATGTAATGTCGGTTTTCGTGTCAACGGGTTTCGTACTAATTGAAATGGGATCGAATGCGTTCAACTACGACCGATTGCAATCACGTCACGCCCTTGAGAACATTGGGGCGGGGCTCCTCGAAAGGGCTCCACCTCCGTCGTTGCTCGTAAAGGGATTAGACGGACTTTAGGCGATCGTCGTAGTCAAACGTATTTGAAACCGAGTTTTGGTATTAATATATATATGTACGCGGTATTAATTGTTAATGACGAAATGTAAATAAATAAATAAATAATGTTAGTGGTTAGAGTACATAAATAAAATGTTAGGTGTTAGAGTACATAATAAAATGTTAGTAGCAAAATTAAAGTAATGTTAGTAACGGAATTAAAATGTTAGTGCTAGTAATAATAATAATAATAATAATAATAATAATAATAATAATAATAATAATAATAATAATAATAATAATAATAATAATAATAATAATAATAATAATAATAATAATAATAATAATAAGGGAGTGGGTGCCCAGATAGTCTCTCGGCTACCCACTAACTTCTTGTAATTTGTTTCGTTAATAATAATAATAATAATAATAATAATATACATAGTCAAAAGGAAAAGAGAAAGGGGAAAGAGATGTCGGGATTTGAATTACACCCTCAACCTACATGCTTAATGGCCTCGGAAACGAACTCGTAATAGCGACGGGAGCGCGGGAGTGTCGAGATATGTAGGGTGAGTTATGGTGTGTGTCTTTGACGAGTTTTGATCTCGGGATTTTGAATATGTATGTGTGTGTGTATGTATGCCGCCGGTTTGTTTGAGAGCAAAATGGCTCGGTTTTTGGTGGTGTTTTGCTTAGGGTTTGTAGAGTAGGATGTTTAGGCTTTTTAAGGCTTTTTGTTTCAGCTTTTTTAAGGCTTAATTATGCTGAAAAAAGTCTTCAAAATGGTGAGGATTAGTGGGGTATTTATAGAGTGAGTGAGTGATTAGGGTTAATTTAGGAAGGGTTGACCTTTTTGACTTGATCTTGCTTTTTTGAATTTTGATTTGGGCGCAATCTTCTAGAAGCTGAACTTGGCTGGTTTGTGTGACGGGTTCGTCCTTGACCGGGTTTTGACCCGGTCGCTAAAAGACGGGATTTATTTTTGGTGTCGGTTTTGGCCCAAATTAGTCTTATTTTGCTCGGAACGACACACTGGGCCTGGATTTGAGGTCGGTTTTGAGAGATTTGCACTCCGCTAAATGCCCACGTCGGATACTATTGATTCCGAGTCCGTATTCGAGCGTATTAAGTCACGTTTACGTCCGATCATCATCGGGTGTTTGTCGGAGACTACCATAGACACCTGGCAGGCAAAATGCGGGTGTCTACACATATGATTACTCTATATAAAAGGTAAATATATAAAAGTTAACAAATCAAAGTAATTACAATGTGAACACATATGAAATATTCTTAATTAATATTTCATTCCATTCCAATCCATTATACAGTATATTTCTATACATATTCTACATATTTTTGTATAATCTTTTTATGACGTGGACGCATATATAATAAATATTTTCATATACTATTTTTTTAATAATTATAACAAACGTGAATATATTCTGGAAGATTAATTAAAATTTTCGAAAATTATAAAGTAAATTTTTGGATGTACGTTTTTTTTGACAATTACATTATATATATATATATATATGTAGGAAATATTTCAATTATTAATATACTAAAAAAAACCGTATTAAAAAATTTAAATAAAGTTTTCATGAATTTACTATAAAAGTTTCGAAAATTTAATTATTAATTATTTATTTTAATATATTTACCTGTTATTCATATATATAATAATAAATTAAGATTTTGAAAAACTACAAAATGTAATCATATTAATTAATTTTACATTTTAAATGAATCGAAAATATATTAACAATATTATATGATTATTTCATGAAATCGAAAAATGTAAAATAAAAACAATATACAAAAGTTTCTAAAACTGACTTAACTAGATTAAGGTTAATAATTAACTAAAGATATAAAATTACTAACTTAACCCTAGCCTAATCATCCACGTGGCGCGATGTGGTTTGTTGTGTATGAAATTCTTATACACCGCGTGTAATTGTATCATCTTCCATGATAGGGTTTAATATTTTACGTTGGGCTCTTTTTTGTTTTTTCAAATTATCTTGGACTAATAGTAACTTTTAAACACGAATTTCTAATTTGGTGATTTTATTCATATTGAAGATATTATAAACAATCAATTGGGAAAAAAATCATCACTTAATTTTGGAACTCGCAACAACAAATTATTGTCTGTCAAAATTTATTCGATTAAAATGTTTGACCCAATCCTAACTCGTACCACAAATTTCAAATGACGATTTATCATCCAAATTTAAAATCTGGCAATGACAATTGAATTGGGGAAGAAAAATAGGTTGTTCTTGAAACTCTTACCCATGGTTTATCGCAGATCAAAGTTCCAAAAAGAAAGGAACACGTGGAAAATGTATTTTTTTGGTACATAAGAGAGGCAAGCCCCGAGATTAACTAGCTACTAGACGGGGAATAGTCACCTCGAAAATGTCCTCTCGAAGAATAAGCCGAAACTCGGGTGGAGGATCGTCAAAATGGTTGTAATGGTGCTCAAGTTGACTTCATAATTAGCTAGTCAATCACTATCTCGATTTGCTTCCCTATAATAAGTGATCCAGTTTGATGTTCCAGCCATCATCGTTAATCAGCTCCTTGCATTTTTTTACCATGAACTTTGGACTATTGTGAATCAATTAGTCCTCGAGAATAAGTTGGATACATGTCCGCTTATTATCCATATGAATTAGCAACTTGCGCCTTTTGATTTTTCTAATCCCTCCAACGGGGCTAACAGCCTAACAATTCCCCTTCATGGAAGAACAAACACCGTACAGATTGAGGAAATTACCTGTCTCTTCCCGAAATACTCTGCCACAACCCGCTTATATCCTGGGTTTCCTTTAGACGCTTCGTCTGTGTTAAGTAAAATCCATTCGTAGGGAGGTGGTACACATCATCGGATGAATACCTCCTTAAAAGAGAGAAATAAACGATCAAACCCTTCATTTGTTGCTTGAAATTGACCGAGAAAGAAATCTCGTGGATTGATAGGATTTTCCTCGTCTCCTCCGAATATGATAATCGTCATTTTAGTAGTTATTTTACCCACTTCTATATCCATATTCAACTCAATTTTGTGTGCTTAAATGCTTTTATAGCTCGATTCTAGTTATTATTAAGTAATTAGTTTATTTAGCTGAGTTTTTAGTAATAATCGTTATTTTTGAGAGTTTTGTTACTGTTTTGTCTTGTTTCCATTTAGTAGGTACCGACTTGGGAATACTCGAATGAGTAGAGAAATGGAGCGGGTGAAAACCGAGTCATGGGCGAGTTTGACATGACTCAAGTGCATCCCTAGATGTCGAGTTCGAAGCAAAAGAGGAGCGAAGTTTATGTTGGGTTCGGAGTGAAGCAAATATATAGGCGAGAAAGAAAGTCTAAACCCAAGAACAGAGGAGGAAGGGCGGACCACCCAGGGGTCGGTCAGCCCCCCCTCCCCCCCCACTCCGTCAGGCCATGGCTGGCCAGGGCAGCTCGGCCGACCACCACCCTGCCGCACCCCCTTTCTTCTCTTCTTTTGTTTCTTTCCCTTGGGCTTCCTTAATTAGACCACAACACTATATATACTACTCTTGTAACTCTTTCTTATACACCAAACCCTAGATCTATCTTAGCTTAATTAGATTTTAATTACTCTTTAATCTAGCTTTAATTACTCTTGAATTTTAGTCTAAATTGGATTGTCCTTCATTATTTTAGGTTATAATCAAAGCTTGGATTATCCAATTCTTCTTCTATTGTTCTAGTTCATAATTCCTCTCATCTAGTGGTATATTTCTCTTCTCCTTTATCTCTACTGGTTATAATTTCTTTCAATTAGTTTTTCATCTTGTTTATGCTTAGATTTCATTGTTTATGCCAAATTTCTTGTTGAATCACAATAATGAATGCTTCAATGGTTATTTTGTTGCCAAGTACAGTCCTTGTTCTGTTGAATCCCAAATGATGAGTGAGTAGATCCTCTCTAGGGTCATTAGGGAGATTGGGTTCCATTATAGGTGATTGGGGTGATTTGAGTGGTCTTTGAAGTTGTACTTATTGCCTTTAAACTTTGTGCATATGACATGTTTGATGAAATGCTTGTTAGGGATGTGGTGACGATTACATGCTTGCTTGTCTTCTCTTCTTTTGTGGCATTGTGCTTTGTTTATTGAGGTTTCTCATCGGAGACCTCAAGGTCGTTTAGACCGAGAGACGGACTTAGTCTAGGCACTTGAACCCCGTCATTACCCTCATTCTTCTTCTTGATCACCTAGGTACCCTTGAACTCGACTTAACCCTAGTTTTTACATATTATCGTTCACCTCGTAGTTTTATTGCTTATTTTAGTTATTCTAGTTATTTTAGTTCGTTTAGTAGACTCTAGTCTAGTTTATACTCAATCTCGATAATTCTCCTTCATTGTTCTCTTAGAATTTAGTATAAATCATGGCTCACTTTAGCTTAGAATTACCGTCCCCGAGGAAATCGACCTTACTTACCCTAGCTACCATTTATAGGATTTGTGAGTTTTCTTGGTGGTGGGATTCACGATAAACCCCTACCATCAGAATACCCCATTATTACGCCATTTCTAAATCCACCAATACATAATAGCGAAGTGTATTGACCAATCAGGCAAGTCCCCATTAACGTTATTCCTAGCATTATTAGTGATCCAATTGGAGAACAATGATGAGTAAAAAGGGTAAAGAGGAGCCAATTCGCCGATTTGGCTCCAAATTTGGAACCATAAATTAAAATTCATTTGCACATATACCCATAAAGGTAAATATGTAAGTATTTTGATAAGACAGAAAGAGTAATGACTTGTACAGAGTACTACTTAGCTTCATATCTAAGTACGAGTAATAATTAAAATGATATATAACTCGTGACAACCCTAATAAGAGAGATATACTTGCTGTATGGGAATATGGAAACGACGAATTGAAATTAACATTGAATCGACTTTACTTTGCTAATGGAATAATTCGATCGTTATTATTGTTCTGAATTTGCTAATGAGATACCACGGTGTTTATCTGAATTTTGCATAGAAAAAAGCCACTCTATAATTCTTAAGTATTTTGTGCAGAATGTTGTTTGTTGTTACTATAGACACTCAGATTTGAACCTGGTGACTGCAGGATTGCCCGACAAATACTCGATGATGATCGGACTGCAACACGACACGATTTTACGATATTTTAGACAGTTTTTCTATAGAACGAATCAAATAATTACTCGTTAGAATTAATTCAACATCAAGACGGTAGTCTTAGTCGTGTCCTTACGGTCGCGTCAACACTAACTAGAGTCAATTCCGACTCCGGGACTCCGAATCGGTCCCGAAACACGCAATGTCAAACCCGTGCCAACGCGTCAGGACGAGTTGAACCTCGGATGCGCTCCTGAAGTCTAGCGGTGCGCACAAGAGCAAGGGACGGAAGACTTGGCAAATAAGCAATCCTAAGATCACGTATAACTTCGCTTTGAAAACTTTTCAAATCGAATCTTCAAAATCTCGAACGCCCGGTGGGATGCGCCTGAGAACTGCATCGTCTGAAGCCAGGCGTCTCACTATTGGGTCGCATGACATGCACGCTGTGCCTGAAATCTCGGATTGAACTACAAGAAAAACTCTAAATACCCTTCTCCTCCGCTCACAATCGACTACTCTCAACAACAATCACAACTTTTCTCCTCTTTACAAGTTCCAACCAACTTGCAGCTCTTTTTTAGCGTCGCATTCCACGACATTAGGAACGATCCACTCGATCGTTATCTCCTCAATTCGCATTCCACGAATCAGTGCTACTCTTCGTAGTTTCTCAAGTTCTTGACTTGAAAGAACGAAAAAGGGCACCCGTGTTGATCCGTCGACTTGCTTTCCATCGTAGCGAAGCTCTGCCAAAATCATATATAGCAGGATGCTAAGAGGATCATCCCGTCAAAGTCGATATCATCACTAAGTTGTCATCTAAACCAAACTTTACATATCGCACTTTAGTTATGCATTTCGATAACGTCGAGTCCGACCTATGTGGATACTAATTCCACGACGTGTCCACCACTTGCATCCAAGTGATGTACAACCCTTACTTCTATTTGGCACAGTCAAGAGCAACTCGTCTAACATACGTAACATCCACAACTTCAACCTCAAATACTAAAACACCTAAATCGAACCCGAGTAGTCGCTATAAGATCCATTCTTGATCGTCTACGCACCGTACTTCGTTTAGGGTACATTCTGAGGGTGCAACTCCTCATACAATGTGATTTACTAATTACATTTCGCAATTTACCGCTTTCGTATGATTTACAGCTTTTATGAACATAATCGTATGCTAAATCACCTAACACGAAATAAAACATATATAGATACGCCCATACATCTATCCAGTACAATTCAAATCGTCAATCAAATCGAGGTTCGACACTTCGTCCCGAATGCGGGATCGGACCGACCCAGACCAGGCGTCTGACAGGCCGGGTGGCTGCCGCGACGGTCGCGAGTGGGTGAAAGCGTCCACAGTTACAGATATTTATTGATCCCCATATACTTGGTCTGATTCAGAAAGATCTTCCCCTTTGTTTAATATACGTGAGCTATATTTTAATCAAAGGGGAAGATCTTTGTGAATCGGAGGGAGTATGTGATCAATATATATAGTTGAAGAGGAAGGATTTTGATTTTCTGAAGAGTTGCATTTCTTCATAAATTCTCACCAAAAATCTGTTTAAAGAGATTTTGGTGTCAAAAGTTTTGGGGGCGCTCCGAACCCCTATCAGGCCATCGAGAGCCGCGTTGAGTCCCTAAACTACCCCTAAACTAGGGCGCTTTCGCCCCTTGAACCTCGACTCATTGATCAGCCAGCGAGATCAGACCCTATCAAAGTTCTTTTTCGTATAAAACCTATACTATGAATTTCTCAAATACTTTCTCCGTTCCAATGAATTGTTTGCCTATTCCATATTGGGGCGTCTCAATAAATTGTTTGCCTTTCTACTTTATGAATATTTTTTATATGTAATTTGACCCTTAGCTCCACATGTCACTTCCTAATTGGATCTCTTTCCCTTGGTGCCGCCAGAAATAAAAACAAACAATTCATTGAAACGGAGGGAGTATTAACTATGTAAGCGTACATTCCATAGTACTAAAACTTACTACATTATATTACATGAACCAAACTCGAGTAAACAAAAAAAACCTTAAATCATCGATCGGCAATACCAAATAATCCTACCAAAGGATAAACCATGGAATGGAAGCCCCTAGGTTGAGGGAGCCAGCAGTTAAGCCACAGCTAGCTAGTTGCTGGCTTATCCTTTATATTCTTTGTGTGAGTGTGTAATGACAAAACAAAGAGTGACTGTACTGATGATGATTCACTCCATCTCACCACCTGTTGTTCTACCCATTGCCATTCTCTGCCATGCAATAGAATCTTAGCTTCACTAGTAGTCCTAGTCCTAGTAGTATATCTTTAATTCCTCCTTAGCTTCTTCACAGTACACGCACCTACCTCTTGGTATCATCTATCTATCTCCATCCTACTATATATAAATGCTCCACATTCTCACATTCATTAATTGCGTTGCTTCCTTATTCTTAAACACACAAAAAGCAGAGGAAACTAAAACAAAAAGAAGAATAATTTGGTAGAAAAGAGTTGAAGTAGTCATGGGTTGTTGTAATAAGAAGATGATTTTGTTTGTTTTTATTATCATGGAAATATTATTGATAATGGGTAGTAGTGGTGTTAAAGGAGGGAATCTAGTTCAAGATTTAGATATAACATGGGGATATGGAAGAGGGAAATTTGTGAATAATGGACAACTTATAGTCCTTAGACTAAGTTTAAAGGGAGTCTGAGTATGAATCTGAGTAAGAGTCTGAGACTCAGATTTGTTAAGTCTGAGACTCATACCTGGATAATGTGGTTGGTACGAGTCTGAGGCTCAGACGGATGGAAGATTAAAGGAGGTCTGAGGTTGAGTCTGAACAAAAGTCTGAGTCTCAGATTCTTTGAGTCTGAGACTCATACCTGGTTAAAGTGCTTGAGACGGTCTGAGACTCAGATAAGTATGAAGTTGAGTCTTGGATTTCAAAGACTCATCCTCAGACTCGTTCATTCAATTCCGTTCATTTTAGTTTAGTTCAGTTCAAATAAGTTGTTGTTATTATTATTATTATTAATTATTATTATTATTAATTGTTATTATTATTATTTGTTAAATATTAAAACTAATGACATTTTCATAAAAATTAATATTAATATAATAATAAAAATTAATATTGTTTTTATTGTTATTAATATTATTACTATTAAATATTAATATTAATATCAGTATTATTATAATATTATTAATAATTAATATTATTAATATTATTATTTATTATTACTATTATTACTATTGTTAATGTTATTGTTATAAATATTTTTATTATAATAAAATATTTTTATTAATAATATTTTTATTAAAATTAAAATTAATATAATAATAATAATAATTAATATTTTTGATACAATAATTAACATTATTATTTGTTGTTACAATAATAATTAATAATTTTTTTGTAACTAGTAAACTTATTACTCCGTATTATTTCTGTATTTCAGGCTACTTTAGTTCAATTTGTCTCAAGTCAGTTCAACTCATTTTACTTTAACTCATTTCACTTCATTATAAAAGAACATGATCAAAATAATTTGTATTAGATGACCCGACTATTATTATAAAAAACGAGTCGATATCCCTAAAAAGATGAAAATAGCAAACCCGAAATGATCTGGCCCGACCCAAAGTCAAAGCGAAACTCACTTAACCCAAACCCGATCCGGTTGACTTGTTTGCCAGGTTTATCGACAACCCAACCCGAACTCGACCCACCCGCCCGATTGCCACTTTTAATAATGACCACTTGAAAATAAAATTATTCGTATGTCACAAGATTTATTTAACAATTAATTATTTAATTGTAATTATTTGAGTAATTAATCGAGTTATATAATAAACGTAGATATTGAGGTAAATAAAAAAATAAAATAAGTTGCGTAGAAAGTTGAGGTGAGATGATGTAAATAGAAACAAAAAGTAGATAAAAAGTTGAGGTGAGATGAATAAAAAATAATATAAAATAAGGTATGTGAGGGGAGAAAGTCTGAGATGAGTATGTGGATAAAGTATACTTTTATAGTGAGTCTGAGTCTGAGTCTGAAGAATGAAAAGTGAGTGGAAAGCTGAGGTGGCCGAGTCTGAGAAAAAATGATGGGTCTGTGGTTAAACATAGTCTTACACTTGATAATTTTACAGGTTCAGGCTTCCACTCTAAGTATGAGTACCTCTTTGGCAAGATTGACATGCAGATTAAGCTTGTTCCCGGCAACTCTGCTGGCACCGTCACCGCTTACTATGTACTTTTACTCACTTCCTCATACTAATACTAATACTACTCCCTACTTTTTTAAATCAACAAACCCGAGTTTAGAAAATTACCATTCTTAGTTACTACGTACGACTATAAAATATCGATCGACTATATTATAAAAAATCTTGGTACAATATATGCAAAAAAAAAAACCTTTACTACTACTAATATAAAACTCGATGTGACGATGTCGTCCTATTTACCAAGTTAATTGATACTTAAAAGATTGGATTACAGTTACAGTTTTATAACTAAGATTGTTACGTTTCATTAAAAAATACTCCAATTTTTTTAATAAACTGGACAAAAAGTGTAGTAATTAATAAAAATGTCGTGCACGACGACAAGTAGTAAATATATTAGGGTTGTTCACGTGGATTTGATCATGCACCGAAGCTAACACGTGTTTTAATTGATGAAGCTGAGGTCGGAAGGAGAGGTATTTGACGAAATAGACTACGAGTTCTTGGGGAATATAACGGGGCAGCCGTATACGGTGCATACAAATGTGTACACAGCTGGGAAAGGCGACAGAGAACAGCAGTTCCACCTTTGGTTTGATCCTACTATCAATTTTCATACTTATTCCATTTTGTGGAACCCCCATACTATTATGTAAGTACTCCTATGATCCTATCCTTGCAAGGTGAAGTCTCCTTGTAGGCTGAAATTTTAGTAGCAACTATTCAATTTTCTGTAACTAATTAGCTTAGAGATGGAATTTGCGACTAAATTTCATTGTTAGCTAAAGGCCTTGTTGATAATTTAGCTACAAAATTAGCGACCAAAATTAGCTACCACCTAACGACTGAAAGCGTGGTGGCTAATTTTGCGACAATAATAGAGACGAACTTGTAAGTAGCTACATTAGCGACCACAAATTATTGCTTACTAATGTAGTAACGGACTTAGAGACCAATTTTGGTGTCGCAAAATTAGCGACTAATGTTTTAGTATCTAAAATGGTTATCAAGCATGAAGGTACATATCGGTTATTGTTTACACCATACTACATAATAGACACTCTAACCATTAGGCCACATGAAGATTAATGCTTACATTTGACATAATTGGACATAAATGTCAACTTAAAAATAAAAGCAATTGTTACACACGTGGATTATAAGGTACATAATTTTTAATAATAACTACTCCTATAAAAAAATCTTATTAATTTAAAAGTATATTTCACAATCGCATACATTTATATGAAATATACAAAAAAATAAATGTATTTTAGTTGCTAAAAAAGTAGATTAGATATTAAAATTGGTCTTCATTTGATTTCGTCTCCACAATAACTACATAGTTATCCACTAATTTACTTTGGTCTCCTAGATATTCACTAATTTATTGTTCGTAATATTTTATCGTTATACGTAGGTACAATTTTTGCTACTAACATTTTTTTTCTGTATCTAAAAACTTCAATTAGATACTACTCTTACTATCCACCTTATTTAGTCTATATAATAGAGACATAATTAGCTACCGCTTCAGTTTGGTCTCTAAAATAGAGATTAAATATATTTACGTCTCAACATTAGTAGCTAAATAATATATTTAGCGACTGAATTTTGGTCAATTGCTAAACTAGTAGCTAAATCATAATTATCTTGTAGTGTTCTAACTTCCTCCACAAATGTATTTTTGTTTGTATTAATTCGATTATTGTCTTGCCATCGTTTTCCGACTTAATTTCGGCTAAACTAGTCAAAAAAACCTAATTAAAAAAATCAGTTACTCTCCGGTTTACTTTATGCATAAAGATTAAGTTAGTAAAGACATTGAGAGAACAATTATTGATTTTTTTGACAAGGGGCAGCCTATTGACTGGGTCGTAGTGAGTATATTCACTTAGTACGGAAAATCCGTTATATTTATAAAATGGGTCACCACGTATTTACCCTTCTAAGTTCTAAATAGATACGAAGTAACTAGATGTGATAAACTTATACGAAGTATTATTCTCTAGGTAACTCTCTTCTATTCACAACCAAATGTATTTGGATTTTTAATCTTTTTTTTAAGAATGTAATGTATAAACGAAGAAAAATACGGTTCAACTGTGGACTTGTCATCTCAGTTCTCAAAGACATGAAATGATGAAAAGCAAGTGTAACCTTCAGCGGTGAAATAAATATATGTGCAGATTTGCTATAGATGAGATACCCATAAGGGAATACAAGAACAGGGAAGCACAAGGCATCCCATTTCCTAAGTTGAAGCCAATGCGACTACACTCGAGCCTGTGGAATGCAGATCAATGGGCAACCCAAGGTGGGCGAATCAAGACGGACTGGAGCCAAGCCCCATTCCGTGCCTCCTACCGTAACTTCATGGCTAATGCGTGTGTGAAGAAGGTGGGAAGTATTGGTAGACCGTCCTGTCCGCCTAGGATGGGTCCCTGGCTCACTCGAACTCTAGATGGATTGAGCCAGGGAAGGCTGAAATGGGTGAGGAAGAACTTCATGATTTACAACTATTGTACTGATACTAAACGTTTCCCTCAAGGACTCCCCAAGGAATGCCGTTTTCAAGACTGAGGAATTATACTGTATTGCTTTTGTTTGTACATGTCTGTGTGCGCACCTCTTTGTGTAAGGTAAAATAATAAGCTAAGGCTGTATGTAACGCAACCTGTGAAAGCTAGCTTCTTGTTATGTGATGTCTTGTATAACTACGAATGTATATAATAGCTAAAGAAGTTTAATCACCACTACTTCTTCCTAATTAAGGTTATCAAATGCGGGTTTAGGCCGAGCTAACCCTTTGGCGTGTTTCATATTAAACTAGTTACCGGTAGAATTTAGTAGCGGAATATAAATTTAGAGAAAAACAAGGAAAAAGTTTTTCATACTAACTTACTAATTTTTTTTTTTTTTTTTTTTTTGCCAACGGATCAAAACCACCTAATACATGTTAAGAGCAAGCACTAAATTGTGTGCTCTTTTGTACAAGGATCGGGTTAAAACATAATACAGTACAATACAGAAAAGAAAACGGACACTTAAGATATGTCTAAACGAAACGAAAACATCTTGTCCGAGAACCAAAGCATGTTGATGGAGAGACGTGGAACGCGCACGAACATCAACATCCACCGCATCATCATCCGGGTAGGGAGCTCCAACTGATTGCCGAGAGCACGATTGAGCCAAACAAAAAGCACTTACGCCATAAAGACGTAGAAAGAAACGGAAAATGACAAATCCAAGGGACTTGTCTCCAACGGAGATAAAACTCCTGCTTTTTGAAGATCGAGCATGCCCAAGACAAGGCCAGCAAACCGAGAGGCAAACCCAAACGAAGAGAAGGAGAAAGTGAGGTCCCTCAACCAATCCCTGAGACACCACCACTCTAGCCACCACTCTAGCCAAATGCTCAAGAGTGGAACCAACATACTCATGATTCCAAGACAACATAATCACTCCGTAGAGACCTTTAGGATTAAAACCATCCAACCAACACCAAGTTCTCCTATAGAAGGAGATTATTAAGACAAAGGAAAAGAGCATAGAAAAACTAGTAGCGAGCGACATGCAACCTTTCATAAAGTTTGACGGAATCCACCACAGCCAATCCGACCAAACACCACCATCCAAATCCAAAACAATCACAACCCCTAAAGAACGATCCCAAACCGATTAACACCAAACTATCCACAAAGCCCTATGAACCATCATGGAAAAACAAACATCATCCCACCAAAACCTCCATGCAAACCGACATAAAAGAACCAACAACCAAAACGAGCAACCCGAGCCAGACCACCACAAAAAAGACGCCGAAAAGAATCCTTGAAAGACAAAACACCTACACCAACAAAAAGGAAAAGGGGAAAAAACTCCTATACCATCCAAATGTGCAAGATCGATAGGTGGGGGTGGGGGACGAGGGGAGGGGGAACACCTATACAAAATCAAGCACATGACGATGGTGAACTTGAAACTTTTAGAAACTTCAGAAACATCAGAAATTTTAAATTTTCTTTTCTTTTGTTATTATTTTGTTAAGGAAAAAACTTACTAAATTAAAATCATAAGAATTAAGCCTTTATATTAGGCCTGTGTTACTCAGACTCGTAGACACGTGTCGGACACAGACACGTGTCGACGTGTGGGACACATAATTTTTGAAATTTTAGGATACGTGGACACGGTCAACGGTGTGTCTTGACCAAGTTAGCAGACACGACACGGACACGGCACTAAATATCTATGTTCTTAAACTTAAAAAAGATCCTATGAAACTAACTTAAAAATAATTAAAAAAACAAAACATTACTTAAAGGTCAATATGAAACCATGTGGAGTAATATCCTATAGGTATGTGTATTACCCTTTAGTCATAATGAGTTACAGCACTATACCCTATGCACTATTCTCTACTCTATTTATTACTCATACTATTACATACGGAGTACTATTACCAAGAAATAGACTGCCTCTTCCCCATAAACAAACCACCGTTCATCTTCTTCCATTAAACACACACATACTTCCATTTTTTTTCGTTTTTCATAAACCATTGTTCATCTTCTTTCTTCAACTCCTCAAGTCCTCTGTCATTCACTCTAGAAAATCAAATCTTCATCTACCATGAAAATATGAAGGACAAGGTAAGCTCTTATCGTGTACCCCATGCATTTTTTGCTCTCTCCTCCTTCGCCGTATCTGTGTCGTGTCTGCTAAGGGTGTGTCTGACACGTGTCCCGTGTCGTGTCTGCAGCCGTGTCGTGTCGACACGGGACACGGCCACCGACAGCCTTGTCGGAGTAACACAGTATTAGGCCCAAAATACAAAGAAAATAAAAGGGATTTACTATCACTAAACCCACGTACATAGTGGACACTAAATCTTCCTAAAAATCAACAACTAATAATTAGGATTATATTTGACTTGTTCTTTTTGGATCATTTTTTCTCGGATAAAAAACAAAGAGGGTTAAGCATTCCAGTTCATCGAGCTAAAATATACCGAAGACGGTATCCATCTAGGCCAAAGGACTCCTGCTAGATCATGTTCAACTAGGCCAGTGGACACTAAATCTTCCTAAAAATACGGGTTATTAACGCACTTTAAAAACGTTATTTGTCTTTACTTTTTATATTAATTATAGATACAATTTTATTCTTAAAATTTTCTTAATCATCTAATTTAAATATTGTATTATGATATTTATGAATAAACATGTTTTATTTAATGTATTTTTTAATATACATTGATATTTTATTTCTATAAGAAGTACAGATATTATCGGATCGGGTCACTTTCGAATTTTGGCCATTTTCGGACGGTTTTGGATCGGGTCAGTTTTTGTCAGGTCTATGTTCGACTAATTGAAATAAATCAACCGGTGTGTTCCCGTGCTCAAACGTTGTTATTTGAGAGCTTTGTTGAACTCCTCCAAACATCTGTTAGCTTCACGATAACTATGCATAACCTTCACCATCCAAGTGCTATCTTCGATAAGAGCTTTACAAATACTGATCATGTGAGAATGTTCATTCGGGAACTGAGATTTCTGTTGTAGGAGGCGTACGGCTGAGAATATGTTTGAATTATTAACTTCTTGTAGTCCCTCGCTTTAGCAATAATCAAACCTTGGCGAAGTGCCATGATCTTTTGGAAAAAAATATTTGCCGTTTTATGAAGTCATAACTAAGGGTTATTGTCTGTCAAAGTTTTTTCTCGAAAAAAAAAAAAAGATTACAAGTGAGCAAATGAAAAATTAGAGGGGTATCGAATTCTCTTTATATTAAAGAAGGGACCATACTTAATGAGGTATCACAATGAGAATAGCTAAGTAATAAAATGAAAAGTTATTTTCAAAGTGGCACCAATGGGACTTGAACCCACACTTCACACTAAAATACTACTCCCTCCCATTTATTGAAATCCTATCATTTGATTAAAATATACTTCAGGTAGTATAACTTTACCATTAGACCACTCTAATACTTATTGTTAAAATTGTAAAAGTAATATACTTATTGGACTCCTTCACTTTGTTTAAATCAAATTTTAATAATTAGTTTATTATTAAATGACAAAAAAATATTGTACCAAATTGAATATTTATTTATATTTGCATGTAATTTAAATTATCAAAAGTAGTAGTATTATTTTTTGAATCCAAATATAATACTCCTTTCGTTTTAAAATGTTTACCCCATATCCTCAATATATGTGAAAAGTATAAATTTTTGAAATGGGGCAAACATAAAAAATCTTTGATTCAACTATATAAATATATTTTTGAAAGTATATAAATATAAATATTTTATTAATTTCAATAAATTAGTTTGATTCAATGGGTCCAATGGACCGGGTCGGGTTTCGACCCTAAAATTAACATGTCATTTGAAGCACTTAATAATGAAAGCTTTTTCGTTTGCTTTACTATGAAAATGAGTTTTGAAATAAAGAAATTCTTTGAATTCAAGATTCTTATATTTTTACTAGCATTGAGAATATAGGTATGCTATGTCTTTTTTGAACCTAATTGATACTCCATTCATCTCGCTAGAAGGGTCACTCCTTCCATTGACTGTTGTTTTAGGTCGTCGGTATTTCAGTAAGGTCATCGGCGCTTTTTGTGTGAAATTTCACTAGTAGTTTTGTTGTTTATTTGCTCTCGGGTTTGTATACGGTTTGCCTAAAATTGCCTAGAATTTCGGGCTGTGAGTGGTCGGGAATCCTATAGGATTTCTAGAGGAAAGATCGGAATATAATATGCCTAGTATTGCTGGAATTACGGGTTATAATTTGTGTATGTCGGGATTGGAATTGTTGTGTTGTGAATTCTTGATATGTGTCGGGAATTGTAATTGTCGTGGATGTCCCTCTTTTGTGTGTGTAAGGGGGGTGCATTTATAGGGGAGGTTTCCTGACTTGGATGGGAAGAAACTCCTGTTTCGGATAGGAAAAGTAGTAGTCTTGGATGCAATAGGATTCCGTCTTTGGATAGGAAAAGGTTGCTTGTAAGGGAAGAAAACACCGGTTGGGGTGAAGTAGGATTCCGGTT
Source organism: Agrostemma githago (assembly GCA_958450325.1). Taxonomy (NCBI): domain Eukaryota; kingdom Viridiplantae; phylum Streptophyta; class Magnoliopsida; order Caryophyllales; family Caryophyllaceae; genus Agrostemma; species Agrostemma githago. The sequence continues at coordinate 66,829,980 of OY288249.1, read as the reverse complement.
TTTGGATGGAAAAAGGAATCCGGTTTTGGATAGGAAAAGCTTGCTTAATTCTTCTTCATTGCTGATTTTTTGTAGGTGTTTGACTTCAAGTTTGATTTTTGAAGTGGTGTGCCCGATTTTTATGGCTCGGAAATGCCTTTGACTGGGGTTTGACCCGGTCGCTAAAAGACGGTTTTGTCCTTTGTGACGGTTTTGACCCAAATTAGTCTTATTTGACTGGAAACGACCCACTGGGCCTGAATTTAAGGTTGGTTTTGTGAGATTTTTACTCCGCTAAAAGCTCGTGCCAACTACTATTGATTCCGAGTCCGAAAATCGAGCCTATTAAGTCATGTTTGCGTCCGATCATCATCGGGTGTTTTTTGGAAGCTGCTATAGACACCTGGCGGTCAAAATGTGGGTGTCTACAGAGCCCTCACTCTGACTGAGGCTTGGACAAGGCGAAAGTCAGAGTAGCTACCAGGCCAATCGAGGATTAAGACCTGACAGACTTCCGGTCGGGTCGTTTATAGTCCATTAGACTTGCATAAAAGGGCTCGCCAGCCATAAGATAGAAATCATACCTAAGTTGGTGCTAATAGTTCCGTGGAGACTTGCCTAAGACGCCTTGGGTGTGCTCGTTTACAGACACATCCCATCTTGGAGCTGCGCGGGAGCTTGCCTAGGAAGCTATGAGTGTGTCCGTTTGCAGACACATCCCGATTCAGAATTACGCGGGAGCTTGCATGGGAAGCTATGGGTGTGTCCGTTCGCAGACACATCCCGATTCAGAATTACGCGGGAGCTTGCGTAGGAAGCTATGGGTGTGTCCGTTCGCAGACACATCCCGATTCTTTAGTAGAAATGTCATCTGGGCTTTCCACTGGGGAGTTTTTGCGAGGAGACTTCCTTCCCGAGTCTGGGTGTACCTGTATGATGTTGACACATAGCAATTCGTATGTAACATTTAGGCGAAACACCGACTAACGATGGGGAAGTAAAAACTTGATATTCCTTTGGGAAGCACAAGCTGGTACCTGAAATGTTAGATATATAGGTAGAAATAGCAAATATAGCAGATAGCAAGATAGTATATAGGAAATGCAGTTAGCATCTATAGACTGACTTGCGCTGGGGAAAATGATTTTTGCTTTATTTTGAAATCGAAGTCCTGAAAGCAACTCACGTGCTAGAAGATAGGTTTTTAAAATTGAAAGGGGTAGAAAAGAAATTTGCAGTTTAAATAGACTGAAATTTGACCTTGTCGAAAAGGATTTTCTTAAATGGCTAAGTTTTGCAAATTTTAAAGTGAGAATTTGAAGAGAGAGGCCTTTCGACAGACTCGACAGAACGAGTTGACAGACACGACCGGACTCTCGAGGGCTTGGACCGTGACTCGGTAGGGGGGTGGGCCACCTAAGATAACAAGACTCTTAAGCTGTGCTATTCGGTAGCCTAGGCGAGTGGCAACACAGTCGAACATCGAAACGGGGTTGATCTGTTACAGGGGGATTGCAGTAGTCTGTAATGAGATTGTTTTAGCAGTAATAATGCTGTAGTCTAGTGCTCCTTTTGAATTTTTGGTTTTCGGGTATATTCCCAAGGTAGGTGTTGTTTCGAGTTCCTGACAGACTCTCGTCTTCGACTAAGCCGAGTACCAGGACACACTATAGAAAGGAGGCTAGATTTTTTTGAATTTATCTGGATTTTGTGAGTGAACGGAGGTTTTCTAGCCTAAGAGAAGCCCCCAGAACGACAAAGAAAACTGTTGAGAACATGACAGTGTCGTGACCGGAATGATGGTGCTTTTTGAATTTGTGTCAATGTGGGTGGTTGTGCCTCTGTTGAAAGGCTGCCTACGTATTCACGTGTAGTGAAATCAAACCGAGTCGTAGTTCAGTGGATTGAAAGTATATTATGGTGCCTAGTTTATTAGGGCTTTGTGTGTAACTAGCCATAGCGATAGTGTAGGCTAGGTGCATTCCCGATGATGTCTTGATCAAAGGGATAGAATGGTTAGGATGTTGATCCTGTGACTGTGAGCATTCTCCGGGGTAGCCCCCCAGAGGTGGTGTGAACTATTTGGGCATGTTCTATGCCGACCGCAGGTTGAGTTCCCGTGTTTGGGGTTGGTAACTGGTTAAGATGTTTTGGAAATCTGGAGCTAGGTCGTAAGTGGCTTTGATGTTTTGACATCTGGAGCTCGATTTTGTGGAGCTAAGGCCTCGAGGGTAAGGTATTGTAATGTGGTAGGAAAGGGAGAAGTCGAGTAAAAATGACTAGAACTTCGATCGGGGTTGGTTGATAATGTGCGGAATCTGATTTCCATGTCCGGCCCTAATGGTTAGGGTATCCTATGGAGCTTGAATCCTCAAAATTCTGGGCTGTCTCTTAGCCTAGGTCCCGAGAAGGTCTTGAAGGTTGTAATGTGGGAAGGCTAGATGTGGTGTTAGCTGACCATCTTGGTTGATTCTCCCCTATTTGATGGTATGGGCATTCTGAATTGACCGTACCCCGATCGAGGGACTTTCCACTTGAGTTGACCGCTAAATACGGTCATAGTTTTTTTTGGGTTGACCTCTTAGCCCCGGTCGTGGGATTTTGGAATTGTTTTGATCATGGCCGGCTCTTTTTGTTTTGGCCTTTTGCTTTTTCTTGGACTTTTGCTTTTTTTTTTTGTCCAGTTTTTTCTTTTTCTTTTTTTGTTGGTCAGACTAACACCTAAGGTAGGGATCGGTTAATCTTATTAGAGGGGTGTTTATCGTGGGAAATGGGCTTGCCTCCCGTCTTGAACCCAAACTAGGAGAGTACCTAGATTTGTCAAAGGATTCGATACCGCTCCTGCTAAGGGTAGTTATGTGGCTTTCTATGTCAGACATGGAACAGGTGAAGGAAAACGCGGGTCTCAATTTCCTGCAGTCATTATAGATGTGCCCATAACAGTCACGTGCATGTGCTCACAGTGTATGACGGTGTTCATCATGTTCTCGAAAACACATAAGAAAAGTATATATGAGAAATAGAAAGGCCGATTTTATTGAATTTTGAAAAGAGGACAGAATACAAATGACTCTGACTCTGATTTGGAAATGAGGACGTAGGGTATCCTAGACTTGGACTCAGACTTAGACTTGAATCAAATCCGGACTTTTGGATGCTCGGTTGGTCTATGTTCTTTTTGGTAAGGTCCTTGATTGGAGAAAATGACAGGTGCCACGACTCGCCTAAACTCGACTTTGCGCAATTGCAAGAGAGGGAATCAAACTAGACACGGCCCAGGATGACGGGTTGAAAAAGACTCTTGGACCGGGATACTCGAACATTGACCTAGACAAGGTAACGATCGCGACTTGGACTTGACCATGAGACTCAAGCTGCATAAAGGTGAGTCCGAAAATGGGGTGAACGTGTTCGACCGCGTCGCGTGCTCGGACCAACCGCGACATGGACTTGACCATGAGACTCAAGCTGCATAAAGGTGAGTCCGAAAATGGGGTGAACGTGTTCGACCGCGTCGCGTGCTCGGACCAACCGCGACTTGGACTTGACCATGAGACTCAAGCTGCATAAATGTGAGTCCGAAAATGGGGTGAACGTGTTCGACCGCGTCGCGTGCTCGGACCAACCGCGGTGACCTAACCCTAGGTGACTCGAGTATTCGTAGCATAGGTACGTCTCGAAGAAGGCATCATAAGGACGCCGTAGGGTACTCTCTAGGGTAACCGTGGTTGACTGCTCGGGTGGAGGACAGCCTCCGAGTGAGACTAAAGACTCTGATAGGACTCAGATGGTGTGACATCTAAGTGACTCGAAAGTGGGATACGTGAGACACATGTAAGACATGACCCTTAGAGCAACTGTGGTTGATCGCTCTGCTGAATGGTAGCCCCCGAGTGGGATTGAAGATTTTGTTAAAACTCAAGTGTTGGACGGATGACCCTTAGACGTAAGGGTCACGAACCTTTTACTACAGAGCTATGCCTTGTAAAAGGTTGACTCGGCCTCGAGGAAAGGCAGACGGGGTAAGGGAAGAAACTTGCGATGTAAGATCGACAGAGTTTCGACGCTAGAGACCCTCGACTTAACCCGAATAAGGGAGGCCCTGTGATTAGGGTAGACCCTTAAGTTAAAGGAGTTTTGAATTGGGATGACTCGACTAACGGATTGAAAGACGGGCGAAATTCCCTAGGAAAGGTCGTGGGGACCGTCCTGCTAGAGGGAAACATCGCGTGAAACTTTTTGGTTAGGACTCGAGTGTTTAGACGAACCTTCCATTTGCGAGTGTATGACCCGTGTTGGTTGGTTATGCCTTGGACAAATAAGGCGGACTGGGATAGGGAGGAAACCCGTGATGTAGGATCGATGGAGTTTCGACGCTATAGACCTTCGATGACCTATGAAAAGACCCGACACACGAATTACGGTAGATCAAAGGACAAAAAGGGTTTTGAAAAATGATTGAATTTTGAAAATTGAGAAAATGGGCCTGAAATTGACAGTGGGCCAATAAGGCCGGGTTTTTGAAAAGTTGAATATTTGAAATTTTGAAAATTTGAAAATCGAAAAAAGAATTTCCGACAATTTGAAAATTGAAGATGAGATCCCAAAGATTTGAGAATCGAAAGCGACATCTCGAAGATTGGAAAATTGAAAGTGGCCTCACGAAGATTTGAAAATCGAAATTGAATTTTGAAAATTCGAAAATCGAATGGTGGATCGGAAATTCGAATTTTGAAACGGACAGCATGCCGGCTAGAAAATAGGCTTATTTTGAGTCAAATCGTAAGTCTAATTTTTGGCAGTATTCCGATTTTTTGAAAATTGAATATTTTGGAAAAGTCGGGTCCCGAAACGGACGGTATTTGGGGTTTTTCAAAATTTGATATTTTGGAAAGATGTATTTTTGAAATAATGGTTTTTGAAAAAAGATGACATGTAGATCAAGTAGCATGTAGTCATGGAAGCAGTATTACGACCCCATGTATGCTCTTAAACTAAGTCTCGGTCGGTTGAAGTAGGGTCTATACCAATAACGACGGCTTTCTCGCAAATCAGGACGGACTTCCTAAGCCGAATTGAACTTAGAACATGCCGTGAGACCCATGCGAGTTCGGCCACAGAAGTCTTTAGCGCACCCATTTAGGAATGCACCGCGGTATAGTGGGACGTCGGTCACAAGTAACCGGCCCGAGAAAGATTTAGGTTATGCATGAACCATCGAACTAAAACGCGTACATTACTAATCAAATGATTTCTTTTCGAGTCTCACCTTGAGAATCCCGATGACAAGTGGTACATCAGGTATCCCCAGCGGAGTCGCCAAATTGTGGACATGACATAGGTCCACCCCGACGCGGCTACGCGCGGGTTTGGGGAGGCGAATGAATCTCATGTGAGATGGGTCTCGAATTGAAAATTAAATCGAAGTAGAAGTCGCCACCGAAATTTGTGGGAGTTCGGGCCCGTTTGAACCCACTCTGTGTCGTAGTGGGCCGTGCACAAAGTACGGTCCATTCCGATTTCAGAGTTTATTGGGTTCGTCCCTTTGCATTGCGATACCGATACCGACATTATCGGTAATCGAGTATTGAATGACTCTCACATGCCAATGGTTTCGGACGTCCGGAAACCAAGGTTCTAAGTAAGGGGTGAGGGTACGTGTTGGGAAGTTCACAAAGAACACCCAACCCCGCCCGCACTTAGCGGCCTTTACTAAGATATCGTTCGTTTTTGGTGTACGCGTGTTAGTTTGACAGTTGAATGATATGCCAACAAGGCTTTTTAGACTAAACATGTGAATTATGTTTAACTACGTCGTTTAATGCATTTTTGAACTAAGTCGAAGTTGTTTTATCATGTGAGATTCGTTTTAGTACAATAAAACAAAAGAATGCCAAAACAGAAACAAACGGGTTAGTAGCGGTTCGTAAAAAGAAAGATTAGAATGACATAAATAATATGATGCAAAGTTTTAAAAAGATTGGGACACGTGATAGACTTGACACGTGTTGACCAAAGTCGTTAAAATTTTTTTATCGAAGCTCGAAGTAGTGTTGAAGGCTCACGGATTTGTCGTGATAAAGGTCACTCAAATCGAGTCATGGAAGGACTCGGTCGAGTGCCTCATAAAAACCCTCCTGCTTCGATTTTGAGGTGCCACTCGATCGAGTCAGGTATGACACTCGATCGAGTGGTCCTCGGGAAGAGTATTCTGCCTCTGTTTTGGGGTGTCACTCGATCGAGTGGCTATAGCACTCGATAGAGTGCCCCCTGTTCGAAGGATGACTCGATTTGCAATTCTCAAAATTGCTTTTAATTTTTGAAAACTGACAATTTCGTTAAGCCGTGTAAAAATATGGCATAATTTATACCCGACTTAAGATTTTCAAAACTCGTCAATATTTGATATTCGACTACTATATCGATATCCAATATTTAGAGCGATTGTTAGAAAAAAGGATGTTTTTAGAAATTGTTTTGAATCGAAACAAATCTCTCCGCGTTGTAATGTCGTATTAGTCTTTTTAGGACTGTATGACGATTATTTCGGCATCAACGAGAATAGTTTTTTGAAAGCGGTTTGTTTGATTGATTCCTTTTAGATCCGACATTCGACTATAGAGTCGATAACGAATCCTTAGGGACGACTCTTTATTGAAAATAGTACGATAATATCGATATTAGAAACGAGAAAAAGAAAAATAAAAAAACAAAATAAACGTGAAGGAAACGGGAAAGACGGAAGAAAAGGAAGAGAAAAAAAAGGAGAAAGCGGGATTTGTGACACCCTCAACCTACATGCTTAATTATCTTGAAAACAGACTCGTACTAGCGGCCTAGGCGCGGGAGCGTTAAGATGTATATAAGTGAGTTATGGTGTGTATGGTTAGGGAGGGGATTTGGCGATTTTTGCTCTCGGGTTTGTATACGGTTTGCCTAAAATTGCCTAGAATTTCGGGCTGTGAATGGTCGGGAATCCTATAGGATTTCTAGAGGAAAGATCGGAATATAATATGCCTAGTATTGCTGGAATTCCGGGATGTAATTTGTGTATGTCGGGATTGGAATTGTTGTGTTGTGAATTCTTGATATGTGTCGGGAATTGTAATTGTCGTGGATGTCCCTCTTTTGTGTGTGCAAGAGGGTGTATTTATAGGGGAGGTTTCCTGACTTGGATGGGAAGAAACTTCTGTTTCGGATAGGAAAGGTAGTAGTCTTGGATGTAATAGGATTCCGTCTTTGGATAGGAAAAGGTTTCTTGTAAGGGAAGAAAACACCGGTTGGGGTGAAGTAGGATTCCGGTTTTTGGATGGAAAAAGGAATCCGGTTTTGGATAGGAAAAGCTTGCTTAATTCTTCTTCATTGCTGATTTTTTTGTAGGTGTTCGACTTCGAGTTGGATTTTTGAAGTGGTGTGCCAGATTTTTATGGCTCGGAAATGCCTTTGACCGGGGTTTGACCCGGTCGCTAAAAGACGGTTTTGCCCTTTGTGACGGTTTTGACCCAAATTAGTCTTATTTGACTGGAAGCGACCCACTGGGCTGAATTTGAGGTTGGTTTTGTGAGATTTTTACTCCGCTAAAAGCTCGTGCCAACTACTATTGATTTCGAGTCCGAAAATCGAGCGTATTAAGTCATGTTTGCGTTCGATCATCATCGGATGTTTTTTGGAAGCTGCTATAGACACCTGGCGGTTAAAATGTGGGTGTCTACAAGGTTGTTGTTTCTTTTGTGAAAGACCAACTACAGCAACCTCATTATTTTTCCTATTTCTGTGTCTGTCCTTTGATGTACCAGCTAAGTGAGCACTTTCTGTCTTTTCTTGCCTCAACCTCTCTTCCTCTTGTACACAACGAGAAATGAGCTCATTGAGAGCCCACTTCTCCTTCTGAGAGTTATAACTTATTTTGAATTGATTTAACTGCCCGGGAAGAGAAATTAAGACCAAATGCACAAGCAAATCATCAGATAGCTCTAACTTTAGTGCCTTTAGTTTGAGGCAAGATGAGAGATGGTCATTATGTACTCCCTTATATTTGCTTTATTACTCTTATACCTCAGGGAAATTAGGTTCAACAAAGTTGTACTTATTTCCGCCTTATCATTTTTTGCAAAACGTTTCTCAATTTCCTCAAGAAACTCCTTAGCATCGACCTGATCAGACACAGAAGCCCTAAATGATTCTGGAATTCCTCGCTTTATGATCATAAGACACATGCGATTAGAACGTTCTCACTTCTCATATTCCCGCTTTTGCTCCGTGGTACTCGCATCCGTAGGAGAACCAGGTTTTGTTGTTCTTAACGCGAGGTCTAGATCCATGCAGCCGAGGACAATGCTTACATTTTCTTTCCATTCCTTAAAATTTGCCATTCAGTAACGAAATGGAGTTGATGCTAGCAGATATTAATGATGCGGCATTAGTAACTGAAAAAAAAACAAGCTCATATTAGATCTTTATTATAAAGATTCAGACAATGTTAAGGCCCATCACAAAGTACCGAGTACAACATTAATATTTAGTCTTTGGACAAAATATCAACTTGTAAGTTAGTACTTCCTTTAGTGGTATATAATCAAATATTGACAATAAAATCCTGTCAAATAATAAAATAATCTTTGGACTAATTTATCATTCACATGGAAAACTGAAAAATTGTCACGTATTTATTACCACCCATGTATACATAATTCGGCCAAATATTGATCTCCTTTGGGACGGCTAATATTCGCATGAAATATATATACACAATCATCCAATATTCATTACAATAAAATCTATGTAAGAGAATCCGCTTTGGCGAACTTTACTTACTTCAATTAAATCGTATCAACCGAAGATGTCTTAGCCTAGTGGTTAGGACTAGGTGTTCTGGGGCAGTAGGTCTCAGGTATTCTCCTCCCCCTATATTGTAATGCGACTTAGTGCGCTCTTCGTGGAACCAAAAAAAAAAAATCCGTATCAAATATTAGACATATATACTATAGTTGTCTGAACTTATATATTAACAATTTATCCTAAAATTGTGAAGTTCAATCCAGAACTCCACATTTTATGATCAATTCATGCGAAATACTTAACATGCAACAACAATTTACCATATGATTAAACAATGAAATTAGCATGCATGTATGCCAAAAATAGTTACAACATAATGCATGCAAAATCTTGATCATCAAATACAAAATATCGTAAAACTTGTTGCACGCAAAAAACTTGATCATCAAATAAACAATATCACAAAACTAGTTGCATGCAAAAATTTTGATAATCAAATAAACAATATCACAAAACTAGTTGCATGCAAATATTTTGATCATCAAATAAACAATATCACAAAAACTAGTTGCATGCAAAAATTTTGATCATCAAATAAACAATATCACAAAACTAGTTTTATGCAAATCTACACATGGATCATCAAGAACTCATCAAACACATGCATGCAAAAGAAAGTTGCAAAATCAACAAAAAAAATGACATGCATGAGTAATTTTAATACTTATTAACTTGATCTATGTCATAATTAACCATTTTATACAATAATATAAAATGAAACAAAGAAAAACATGTAATGAAGAATCTCTACAAAATCGGTAGACATGCCAACACAACATGCATGTGTAGGGTTACAACCCTTAAACCCAAGGACCTGTTACGAGTATTAACCGAAAAGACAAAAGTAGAGGGATAACAATTATACCTTATTTGCAGCGGAACAACGTATTAATAAGAAGTATAATAAACCCAGAAATATATATAATCTCCACGGACTGAATAAATAATCTTGATGGACAAAATAGATAATTTCCACGAACAGAATAAAGCACCCTAAACGTGATGCCTCCTTTGGTATCCACACGGGTACGGAACTGCGACGTATATGCTAGTATAATGGTTTGTGAGATCGTCTCACAACTCCTCTCTATATCTCTCTTATAACTCTTTATAAGACGAATATATTATGAGTCAATACTCTTTATTCCATATATTAGTTTATCATATGAACATTCTTATATAGGAGATGAGAAGGTAGAATTAGGTTATTTCCATAACTCTAATTACCATAATTAGATTATTAGTATAATTCTAATTACCATAACCCGACAACGCAGCTGAGTTCGTATTACTACTGACCCGACATATTTAATATATCGATATATATTAATAATATCCCGTGCACATTGTGTGTGACCTAATGGACCCACTTAAGACTACCAGACACGTAACTCATTTACATGTCAATCCGACATCGACCTCTGGCAAGGCATATCGGATACACAGACTTAAGTGGGTCAATCCGTAGGACAGTGGACATAACTCCTTCAGTCTCCCACTTGTACATGTCCTCTCAAGAACGGCGTTAAGTCTCTTTGCTACTATTGTCTCCAATTGAGAATGAGGTAAGAAGAAGTGTCATCCTCACATATCTCAATCTTTTACTCGAATCTTTGAGTTGACTTGTTAAAAGAGCAGATAGATGACAATCATCCTATCTGAGCGCGGCCACGCATTTGCACAAGTCACACTCTTCGAGTGGCTAAGAAACAATAAATTCCCTTCAATAAAGGAAGAGCAAATCCCCTCTTGTCTAACCACATCCTATCACATGATCCATGCACGCCCAATAACCATCCATTGCCCCCTTTCACAGCTGACGAGGAATAGTATCAAAGCATACACATCACATGTACAGAATAGTCAAAGACTCAGGTCTAAAGACCGTACAAGTTCATAACTTGCAAAGAACTTTACTGACACTAAGCGAAATCTTAGTAAAATCCTTTTTGGCGGGTCTGTCTAATGCATGTTCTTAACATACACCCGTGTGCCTGGTTTATTATCTCAATACCTATAACTCAAGGAACTTAGTCATCAACCAACTCACACACTAGTCATTTAAGGGTATTCAAATGTCCCAACACAATGCCCTGACTTGAGACACAATAATTACATCATCTAAATAGAGTTCCAAGACTAAGTCACGTACTTAGTGATCTATTTCATCAATGTAAATTATTTAGGGACAAAACTCGGTTACATTAACCAAATGGCAATATGTCATACATATATCAATTATCGAAATAACTCCCACTAAACCAAACACCTCTAAAAGTATAAAGACCACTCGCTCATGCGTCTTATACAAATCATAATAATATGATCTTTATGTAGAGGAAGTCTCGGGACATACAACATTTGTATCGGTTATTTACACGCATATGATCAATCTACCTTCTCTCGATTAAGGCAAAATGTTAGTTTCATAAGCAACAAATTGCTTCATAAACTTTAAAGTTGAGTGTGTACTTGACTCGTAATCAAACGTCTATTTGCCTCAAAAGCAATAGAACACTAACTTTGGTTATAATACTAGTCACAAAGTTGTCCTTTGGAACTTTTCCAACATACAACTTCTCATCCAAAACAAAATATACTTAGATTACAATCTCATGTCATCTTTGTCTATTTGGAATATGAATCGTTGTAACTTGTTTACAACAATTCGCTTATCACATCATGCGCATCTTTTAAACAATTCCCCTTTTGCTTCTTAAGCGCAAAGGAACAGTTCTTGGATAGCATTCTAGTGACACTCACTAGATAAGTATCTACTCGTCACACGAGCACATAATAAACACATTTCTTGCGAAGTCTCATAGACTAAAGCAATCAAATGTCGTTTAGTTAGAGAAGTATGTCACTTACATACCAAATCATAACAATAAATGCACTTTCACTAGCCCCTCTTGTACATACTTTGTCTTTCTTCGTCTCAAAGGAAAACAAGCATCTTTGAATTATCACATTAAGAATGAAGATACTTGCTCCATGATCTAATCAAATCGAAATATTCACATTTGCCTAGCTATTTTAATAATATGAAATTCATATGAAGTGTCGCACACATCATATTGCATCCCTTTCAAGAAATGTATTTCACATATATATGTCCAAAACACATATATATATGTCCAAAACTCATCATAATGAGTGATGACGTTCAAAATGCCAAATCAATCATAATAGACGTAAGCATAATGTTGTAAAAAGGGTTTTTCCATAGTCATTACTATGGGATCGATCCTTAACTACCAACTATGCTTCACAGATACTCTTATATCAATCCACATCATCTTTATATTGAAGACTATTTTTCACTATAATAAGACCCATTTAACCAAAGTCTATACTTGGTAGTTATGGTATATGAAATCTATTACTCCCTCATATTCTGAGTATTCCTCCCACTTTCCTTTTTGAGCTTAGTTTGGTTTTCTTCCACTTTCCTTTTTTGGAAATAATTTTAATCATTCTTTATTCTTTCATCAATTCTTTATTCTTTTCCTCCACACCTAAACCCAACACCTTTTCACTTTATACCTCACCTTTTACACTTCATACCCCACTTTCTATTCATCTCTCTTACTTTATCTCCACACTTATTATTATTTTACTCTTCTCCTTGGTTTCCCCCAAAACAAATTGGGGAGGAATACTCTGAATAGGAGGGAGTAGATTATTAGATTTTATGTGACTTTTGGAGTCTTTGCCCTTTATTGTTTCATCATAGGTCAAACCTATGTAGGGTAATATTTTACAGCTAAGATGATCATGACTTTTCATGGATGCATCAATATCCTCTTCAACAGTTGTAGAGAATTTCAATTAATCTTGAACAATTCAAGGTCGATTCTACTCCCACTGTTTCTATTAGAAATCACATCTCTTTAAAAGATACATACCACTTCATGCAACAAAACAGGTTTGTTTTTTGGATGGTTTGTAGAATTAACATAGTACCCCTAATAAAACACATGTCATAATTCAGTCTAAGTTCTAGAAAATAATTTTCTTTAAACTTTAAGACTTGATAATTAAGAAAAGACTATTTTAGAACATTTCAATCCATATCTCATATGGTGTCTATTCTTCGACTTACATGGACAATCTCATCAACATTTGTACAAAGACTTTTATAGTGCATAACTTTTTAAAGCGTCAATAAAATCTGCATATGACTCATCATAGACCAAATCATATCAAATATGGTTCGATATAGTTTGAAAATTTTTCACTACTTCTAAGATGATCACAATCTTTTAGTTCAATTCCTCCCTGTTTCAATCATATCGAACAAAACCATACGTGTTACCCATTTTGCAACATCACTAGTTAAACTCACACATATCTGTATGTGTGTGGTCTAAAAAGTCTAAGTACCCTCCCACTACAATTAATAGGAGTCACTTCTTGTAATGTCATTTATCCATCTAAACAAGATCCATTTACCGCAGTTGATCCTTATCAATAAGGTTTATAATTTTATCATTATGAAACTTATTCTTATGTCTCTTGTCTCATGGATTAAGGACAATGGCATAATAGGTAAAACTTGAGTTGTGGGACTTGAATCCTTTTGGTCGTTATGTTATAAATAAAAGCATTCGCTACTAGGAATGTAGAGCTCAACAATCATGTTAGCCTTACTGTACCTCATATTCTTGCAAAGTATAGAGCAACAATTGCTCTACTTTTATCAAAACTTTTCATGTCCATACATAAAACAGAATCAATGTCCTTACATATGACTAGTACAAGAATAACAATTATTCAATTCTAGTATTCAGCTTTATGGTAAAATTAAGTGATTTTCCTTTTTATATATGAAGCAACAACGTTTGTTCATTTCAATCATAAAACACTTCACTTATATATACCATTATTCCACCCTCTTTGAGTCATCACATCCACAATGTAATAGTTGCATTAGATATTTTATACCAAAACAGTAGAATGCAAGTAACAATTACTCCAGTAACATATACACCTGAAGTCATACTTCGATTGATTTGCAGATTTTCTAGACACTTCTAGAAAACACTCTACCAATGTCATATATTTGTCATTACATTAATGATAAATAATTTCAAAATAATCTAAACTTGGGAACAAGTTTGGGTATGACAACTATTATCCTCCCCTTGCTTTAACCAACGTCTTAGATTCATTAATCATTATCTTAGACAATTTTCTTAATGAACTCATAGAACATTAATATTATTTTCCTTCTTGATACAATGTTCAATCGTCTTTTAACATCTCATGCTAAAAGGTGGAAAATCTTATTAAGTCACATGTTTATTCATAATAAAGTGACCTAAACTTAGGACTAATTGAAACGATTTCAATTCCTAATTCTCTGGAAAGAAGCATCCAAAATTTCATGATTATCAATAATATAATCACGTCATCGTATGACATGGATTAATTAGACCATCTTCAACATTTTCTCACTTAATGGGAACGGTTCCCTTTATTGAAACAATTAATTTTGGTACTTATAATCATCTTCATGACTCTAATTATACAGTCCATACTATATATTAACATTGGTAATAATTTGTCGGAATTATCCTTCACAAGGACAAAATCCGTATCTCTAATTTTGAGAACAATTCTCAAGATACCAACCGACGAGATTGAACAATTCAAAATCATCTTTAATAAATGTGATAAAAGTGACTAACTTACAACTACAACTATATGCAAAGTAAAACGATAATTAATATTAATAATCTTAAACAATTTTAAGATAAAATCATGAAAACTATCCTCAAGTTCGCATAATATTCCAAGATCCTAAACCTTTTGTCGCTCAAGTGAACTTGAGCTCACTGCTCTAGCTCCAAAAGTAAAGGTAGACAACAACATTATCAATTACATCAATATGTAATTCTTGGTTCGTCGGAATTAGTCATCATATGATACCAACTATTTGCCTCAAAGCCCAAGTCCGACTTGATAGCAATGTTAAGCAAACCAGACCGAACCTGTGGGTAACTATTACCCACCTACTCAGTCCACACACATCGACAAAGCACCGCTTAGGCAGTCACTTCAACCAATGGTATAAAATTGTTGTAGTGGTCAGTTCTGGAAAGGCAATACTTAATATTTGTGCGAGGGATTAAATGCATTATGGGTCCTAAACATGCTGCTAGGTCAACTTACAAGGCACCCTAAGCACACAAGTCACAAGTCTCAAACAATAAAAATCATGCATCATATGACATAATAATTCAATTGTTACTAGTGATTTGTGTATAAAACAAGTTAAGAGATCCCATATTTTTGATTCATAATCATATTACAATTCATAATTGCTATTTGGTTTGAACAATTTCACCAATAATCTTTCATTTTTCCAACTACGAGGAACAATTTCCCACCCGGAAAAATTGAAAGGATATACAAAACTCGATTCACAATCGATCTGCAACTTATAATTCTCATATAGATAACAATTCACCAAAATCAATTAGGACTCGAGAAACTCTTTTCCCAACCCATTTATGATAACATGATAATTAAAATGCACAAAATTATTTAGTCGATTTAGAAAACTAATTTTTTATTGATCCGGAAAAATAAAAGTATAATCCGTGTTTGATTCATAATCACCACACAAACGCGAGAAAACGACTTTTCTTAAGAGCGTCGCCCGACCCGACACCATGTCGTCTGTAACCACAAATTTTGTATCGCAGCTAACTGAAATACAAAACAAGGAAACAAATATATTTTATTAATTATTAATCAAAAGTTCGTGTACAACCTCTAATGTATCCTCTGATTCTAACGCCGTTTAGGGAACACGTGTACGCGGTACACGTGAGAGATGCGTGCGTAGCTGACTTGTGTTGCCTTGCGCGCGTTGTAATTTGATATTCTCGAGAGGGTCGCTTGGACTTGAATCTCCTTTGAATGTTTGAATTTGTCTTGGATCTTCTGACGGCTTGCGACGGATTTGATGGAGAGTTTGTAGCGACTTCTTGTCTTTTTCTCTCTGGATCCTTTGCTTCAGAATTTTCCAATTCCCTTCAAATGAATGAGAAGGGCTCTATTTATAGAGTGTTGGTTCTCCTTGGTGGACTTTTGTAGTCACAGGCCCATTTATGGGTTTATTAGTGACATTGACCCAATTTATCTTCTTTTCGGGTTTAATGATCCAAATAGTTATTTTGTAATTTGGATCGACCCATATTTCTTTTACTCGGGGCAAAATAAATAAGTTGAGTTAAAATTTCGTATTAACTCGAAATAATTAATTAATTTAATTTATCCGACACTTTAATAAATTTTTAGTGTCTACAAATTGCCCCCTCGGGACCTTGTCACGTACACCGTTGGGGTGTTTTTGGAGTGGCAGGGTCTCGAACATTTTTTGTTTGACTTTGACTTGGAAGTCGACGAGCACCGAACTTGTCGTACAGGTAGCTCATTTTTTTTTATCACCCTGTCCTTATCTGACTTGACGGACCACCTGGGATGTCTTGAATTCAGCTTGCCTTTGAATCCTAAATAAACCCATGTTTATTGTAAGACTAATTTCCTAATGTCGTAAAATGAGATTAGGAAACTATAAACAATATTTTCATCTTGGACTCTAGGGAAAAATTAGGATGTCAGTTTCCTAATTACTAAAACAGGTGCACTATGCTTCTTTGTATTCTTATGATAAGAACCTTCACGTGATGCGTGCCTTTTGCGAAGGATGGTGCCCCACTACTAATACGCTCCATACCAAGGCGGGTGAATTTTCTATTTCATTATATGATTTACGCAAGCTTGGAGGCCTGACTGTCGTGGGAGAAATATATGATGAAATGGTATCACCACTGAGCACTTTAAGGGCAAAGGATGCGAACAACAAGTATATACTTCCTAGCACGTGTGAGATCTTGCTTGAGGTGTTTTACCATCTTGACAGGAGATCGACAGTCCGAGGTGAAGTTCCTGCTGAACAGTGGATCAATTTCTGGTGCAAGAAAGAAAAGGTATACTCGTCGCGAGAAAAGAGGCGGGAGACGAAGAATGCACCTAAAACTCCACAAAATCCCAATGATGAGATCAAGTCTCGTCCTCCTGATGAGTGGACAGAGGAAGAGCTTGTGGTGTTCAAAAAACTGAGGATTAACGACTCTCGACGTACCAAGGTTTACTTGGCCGCGTATTTGTCATGTTGGTTATGTGCATTTGTTTTACCGGAGCATACTGACCGATTAATCAGACCTACCACCTTTGAGATCGCGAGCTTGATGGCAGAGGGTCGAGTCTTTAGTTTGGCGATTCCAGTCTTGGCTAGCATTTACCGAGGGCTAAACGATATAGCTACATATTCCAATCCTGGGTATGCCAAGTCATTTTTTCCAGCCCATTACCTTTATGCGTGGACCGCTCACTACTTCAGCACACATCATGCTATGGAACCTGCTCCTTATGGCCCTACCATGGCAAGGTATTCCCTTGGAGTAAAAAGGACTGACGCTGCTGGGGCTCGAAAGCTGATTCATGAGGGAGCTAATGCCAACCCGAGACGCTTCATACGAAACAGAAAGGATTGTAACGTTCTGTTGGACAACGGGAGTCTCAAAAATTTCGAACTCGATTACTTTGCCTCGATGCGTTCTTCGTACTTGTGTCTGCGTTTAGGTGATGCTTTTCATGTTGAACCTTATAACCCTCATCGATTTAGCAGACAATTCGGCTTTTGTCAGGATATTCCTGGTCTGCTAGATTGCGGCTCCAGCAAAAGAAACTCTACGCGCATTGAGGCATTGAGGTATTGGAGATTAATCTTGTTTACAGGAAGCATGGTCCAAGTTCATCTCCCTAGTCCGGTACTCGATTGGCAAGAATGTGTTACTCATGGCTTCACCAAATGGTGGGAAGTGAAATGTCCGAACGATTTGAGGGATAATGCAAACATTCTCATTCGTAGCACTGATAGTGATCCCTAAAAACCAAGGAAACGACATCTGCAAAGAGATACTGCCGATCAACCTCAGGAGCAAAGGAGGAAATTACAATCTGAAGTTGTCATTGTAAGATTGGATGAACTTGCTGAAGAGGATGATCGACATAGTGATGGAGATTCTGAGGTTGATCCTAAACACGATCGTCGAGGAAGAAAGGAGACTCGTGCCCCCGTTACGAGTAACCTTAGGCTGGATACCCAGATATTTGATGGGGTCCGTAGTGGTTCGTGTATGCCGTCGCAGACACTGGTAATAATTTATTTATTTATTTATTTATTTTTTCAAAATGTGTTTCTCACTTGCTCATGCATTTTCAGGAGGGTGACCTAGATTTGGAGTTAGCTGGGATTCCTGAGGAACATGATTTGATGCCTCTGCAACCAAACACACGACCGGGGAAGGGAAAGCAGCTTATTATGCTTGATAAATCCGCGCCCGTGGAAGATTGCCCTACTCCATCTTCTCATGGTAGCCAGACTGGGAGCTCTTGTGCCGCTGTAGATGGACGACCCTCAGTGGAGAGGCCTCTTCAATATAGGCGGGAAGTGCAGAAAACTTCACATGTCCCGATCAAGCCTATCGTTCTGCCTACTTGTTCTATGACTTCATTTCGGCCAGCCTCTCCGTACGAGGGAGTATTTGAAAAAGCAGTGCGAGATGTTCGTTCGACATTTCTTACGACGTTGAAGAATGCCAGTTGGGCTAAAGTAGGTGAGGTGTCGATGCAGGCCAAAGATTGTTATGCAAGCATGCGACGACTTCAAGGCGACCCTTCTTCGTTGCGAGTTCAAGTTGACTCTTATGTGAGTGCGGTTAATGCATATCTTGCTCTTGAGAGACAAACGTCCAAATGTCACCAACTTGATGATAGAAAACTTGCATTACATCATAAGATCGAGCAATCCAAGTCACATGAAAATGAAGTGAAAGAGGAGCATCAGGCGGAAACCGTGAAGCTTTCTGCCACTCGTGAGAAGATTGTGAATCTTGAGGCTCAGCTTAAACTGGCACGGGAGGAGGAAAGTTTACTACAAAGTAGTGTGGCAGCCAAAGATGGAACTCTGAATTTGTTGGAGACAGAAATTCAGGATGCAATGAAATCGCTAGAGGAGCTTGAAGAGATTCCTGTTCTGACTGCCGAAGAGCAGGCTATGATTGAAGAGCAGCGTAGAGAACTGGAAGCGATGCGTGATTTATTTGATACTGACTAATAGAAACTTAGGATGTTCAATTATTTCCTCTTCTTGTAGTTCCACAAAATATAGCCTTCCTTTTTCTTTCCAATGACTCTTTTCTTTGAATTTACAACCTCAAATGTTATAACAAAGTTCATTTAGCCGTTCACAGTTTAGGCTCTTGCGGGCCAGGAGCATTTTTTTTTTAATTTGTTTATTTTGGAGAGGTGGCTGCACTTGAGCTACATGTTCACCCAAGCTGCCTACGTACTTGCAAAACAGAATAATGTCTTACAAGATCAAGCCAACGTAGTTCGATAAGGAAATGGGTGGTTTGTTTGGTGGTGTGGCTGCACTCAAGCTACATGTTCACTCGAGCTGCCTACGTACTCGCAAAACACAGATGATGTTTTACAAGATCAAGCCGACGTAGTTCATGGGATATTTTTGTGGTTTTTTTATTTTTATTTTTTTTCGGTGGCTCGCAACTCGATTTTTCATTTTACCCGGAGCGCCCTTTCGGGTTTTTACTCCGTCCTCGGCTCACCTTTTTTTTGTGTGTGTGTGTGTGTGTGCAGTTTAACCTCTTGCTTAGGAGTGTTTAGCGTGAAGATTTAAGAATAGTAGCGTTTCAGAAATTTCCCATTGATCGGGCCTACGCGTACACCATCTTCATCTACAACTTTGTATGCACCATTCGTGTAGACTTCTCGTACCACATATGGACCATCCCACTTGGCGGTGAATTTTCCTACCGGTTTGTGAGAAGTAATGATCGGCCTTCGTACTGCAAGGACCAAATCTCCTACTTGGAAGGAACGAGGGCGCACCTTTTTATTGAACGCACGTGACAATCGTGCCTGGTAACATTGAAGTTTTTGTTGGGCTTGGAGCCTCTTTTCATCGAGAGCCTCTAACTCTTCTAGTCGCAACTTATCGTTTTCATCTTCTGTAAGTCCTTCTTGAATGGCTATGCGCAACGATGGGATCTGCAACTCCAGGGGCAACACAGCTTCTACTCCATATACCAATGCATACGGGGTCGCTTGAGTTGGCGTTTTGTATGTGGTGCGATACGCCCATAAAGCTTCACCGACTCTTTCGTGCCAGTCTCGTTTGGATTTTGCCACCACTTTTCTTAGCAGGTTACAGAGTGTCTTATTAAAGGCTTCGGCTAGACCATTCGCAGGAGCATTGTACATTGAAGACTTGAGTTGTTTGAACTTGAACTTTTCTGCTAGGCTTGTCACCAATTGGTTGACAAATGGCTTTCCATTATCGGTTATGATGCGTTGTGGTACACCATACCTGTAGATGATTTGAGTTCGGATGAAGTCCACAACATTTTCTTTCTTCACTTCTCGTAATGTGACTAACTCTGCCCACTTTGAGAAGTAATCAGTACCGGCGAGAATGTACTCATGTCCGTTGGAAGCCTTTGGAGTGAGTGGTCCAACAACGTCGAGTCCCCAGGCTTCGAAAGGCCATGAAGAGACGGTAGGATGCAATGGCTCCGGCGGCTGATGTATGAAGTTTGCGTTAAATTGGCATGCGCCACATTTTCTTGCGAAATCTATGCAATCTTGCACCATGGAAGGCCAGTAGTATCCCATTCTTTTGACGCGATCATAAAGTTTTGGACCTGACTGGTGAGCTCCGCATATGCCAGAGTGAGCTTCATGCATGGCTTCGGTGGATTCATCCTTCCCTAAACATCTTAACCATTGTCCAAGAAAAGAGCGCCTGTAAAGTGTTCCTTTAAAGTGGATGAACTTTGGGGAACGTCGGCGTATTTCTACTTTGTGCCTAGGATCGTCTGGCAACTTCTGATGGTCCAAGAAGTCGATAATGGGTTGACGCCAATCATCTTCGTCAATTGTGTAGACGTTGATCATGTTCGTCTCGTTCCTATTTTCTTCCTCCTCAAGCAATGGCATTGCCCAACGATTACAGACTGGCACTTGCATTGATTCTTCTGCCCCCAGTGCCAATGTGGCTGCAAGGTTAGCAAGCGCGTCAGCCAACTTATTGGCACTTCTCGGTACATGACCAATGTTGACGGTGTCAAGTTGATTTAACAATCGAAGTGCTTGTTGATGATATGGGACCAGATCCTCTTTTCGCACTTCATATTCATCGAGGACTTGACTGATAACGAGCTGCGAGTCCCCATAGATATCCATGTCCTGAATGCCTATCTCGAGCGCCATTTGGAGACCAAGTACGAGGGCCTGGTATTCTGCTACATTATTTGAGCATAGCTGAGTTAATGAAAAGGAGTATGGCAAAACATGGCTTTGTGGAGATACAAACACCACTCCAGCTCCAGCTCCAGCTCCGTCTCGTCTTGCAGCACCGTCGAAGTACATTTGCCATGCCGGTAGAACGTCCACATAGAAGATCTCTTCTCCAGGCAAGTCGTCAGAAAGTTCCCATTCGGCTGGGACTGGATGATCGGCGAAGAAGTCGGCGATGGCTTGTCCTTTCACAGCTTTTTGAGGCACAAAAACCAAATCATACTGTTTCAGCAACACTGCCCATTTTGCAAGCCTTCCTGACAATACTGGTCTTGAGAGTATGTATTTGATTGGATCTGCCTTGGATACCACGTGTATAGTGTGTGCTTGCATGTAGTGCCTCAGCTTTTGGATTGCAAACACCAGTGCAAGACATATTTTCTCGATTGGAGAGTAATTCACTTCAGCTCCAACCAAAGTACGACTCAAGTAGTAGAGCGCTCTCTCTTTGCGGTCTTCAATTTCTTGAGCACACATTGCCCCCAGGGACCGTTCTTGTGCCGCGATGTATAAGATGAGTGGCTTCCCAGGAATAGGTGCCCCCAGCACAGGTGCACTGGCCAAGTATTTCTTTATGCTTTCGAAAGCATGTTGACATTTATCGTCCCATTCATACGAAGCATTCTTCTTCATCAAATGGTTGAACGGTTGACAGCGCCCTGCGAGGTTGGATATGAACCTTCTAATGTATGCAAGGCGTCCCTGCAATCCGCGTAATTCTTTCAACGTCTTAGGCACCGGCATTTCTCGGATTGCTTTGATTTTGGTCTGGTCTATCTCGATGCCTCGATGTCTGACAACGAATCCTAAGAATTTTCCCGAAGTGACACCAAACGCACACTTGAGTGGATTCATTTTCAGCTGACATTTTCTGAGCCTTTCGAAGACAGTTTGAAGGTCTTTAATGTGGTCTTGTCTTTTCTTTGATTTGACAACCACATCATCGACGTAGCATTCAATTGTTTTATGCAACATGTCATCGAATATCTTCTGCATTGCTCGTTGGTATGTCGCGCCAGCGTTCTTCAATCCAAAGGGCATGACTGTGTAACAGAATATGCCTTTCGGCGTGCGGAAAGCTGTGGCTTCTTGATCCTCCGGCGCCATGTGTATCTGGTTATACCCTGCAGTACAATCCATGAATGAGAGCGCTTCGTGCCCAGTAGTTGCATCAATCATTAATTCTGTAACTGGCAGAGGGAAGTCATCCTTCGGGCATGCGTTATTGAGATCTCTGAAGTCGACGCATATTCGCAATTGTCCATTCTTCTTTCTGACTGGGACAACATTGGCTATCCATGTAGGGTACTTTACTTCACGGATGAAACCAGCTTCGATGAGTTTGTTGACTTCCTTTTCAATTTCAGGCACAAGCTCAGGTCGGAAGCGACGCTGAGGCTGCTTCTTAGGATTAACTCCCTTTTTGATTGCTAAGCGATGTACTGCAACCCTTGGACTGAGTCCTGGCATTTCCTTGTAGCTCCAAGCAAAAACATCTTTGTACTCGAGCAACAATTTGTAGTACTCGTCTTCTTCCTCCTTAGTTAGTAGAGCACTCACATATATGGGGCGTGGGTCTTCAGAAGTCCCCAGGTTGAGTTCTTTCAACTCATCTACCGTTAATTGCCCCCCGTCTTCCAATGGTTCTGGCGCTTCATCTGCATCCACTTCTTGATTGTCATCCGGGATCTCCTCTACCGTTACATGATAAGAGGTTGCCACTTCTGAAGTCTTCGCCCTCTTGATGTTGCTCCCATTTGATGATGACGAATCGACATGCTCACTACCTTTTGAATGTCCAGTGAGAATCAAGACGCGACTCCTTACTTTGAGTGGTGTATGTTGCATGATATCCACTGCTTGCAAGCGCTTCATGCGGGAAGGTATTGCACTTTTTAAATCGTCATCTATTTTCACTTCCTCTTCAAGAGTTGAGCAACGACGACCTTCACCTCTATCCTTCTTGGGGACTCCTAGTCGGTTGAAAACTGTTTTTGTCTGGGCGCCTAGGCGATGACGTGCTGGGTTCCGACAGATATTTCGTGGTCTAGAGTTTGGCAATATTTCTTCACCTCCATTTTGGTTGCCCAATCTGTTGAACACAGAATGATTATTGGATGGAGAGCTCGTCCTTCCTATCCTGTCAAACACAGAAGTCCGAGTTGTCTCCATGGGCGCACTTATCCTCTCGAAGATTGATGTGGGTGACGACTTTATCATGCCCCCTGCCTTGCCGTCTTCGATCTCTTCCGCCGTGATATGTTGTGATGATGTAGTATCACTTCCTTTTTGGCTTCCAATCTTTACTGGTGGAGGAGGTTGATAGTTTACCCCAGGCTTGGCAACTCTACATATGCCTTCTTTTTCATATTGGTCTTGTTGTGCTTTACTAAGGCCATATGGTTTTGGAATTTCGTCGACAGCCGTCCCCATGGGATTTGGTTTTGAATAATCATAACCTGCTTTCTCTAACAATTTATGCGCATTGGGATTACAAAATTCGTCAAACTCTTTCAGTCTTTTGGTATCTTCAACTGCTCTGTCGAATCCCTTTAAAGGTGGTCCGACGATCTTGGTTTCTGATGAACTCGGCAGAGGTGTGGTGACCTTGGCTACCCATTCTTGCTTGAATGTTTGACTTGGTTTGTTTTTATCCCCAGATTTCGCCTTTGTTGGAGTACATTCTGCAAAAGGACTCTCCCCTTCTTTGCGACGAGACTTCGGGATGTATCGAAGGACAGGTGGTGCGGGCGTCAGTGACGCTTCTTGCATCTTGGGAATTACCACTGGACTGATGGTCTTGACCACTTTGTTTTCTTTTAGTTCGTCTTTCTCTTCCTCAGTACGAACTGCAGCTGCATTCTTTTTTATGACGTTCTTCTCCAACCTGCTTTCAGCCCCAGTTGAGGAGATGGTGGTTGGCATAAACTCGTTAGGCGTTGCGTCCTCATCGAAAAACTTAGCATCTGCGAAGAAGGTGTCAGCCTTGGAGAATGGTTTGGTGTCTCCATTTATTTTCCTTTCACCCCCTCGGTAGTACTTCAGACATTGATGAAGGGTTGAAGCGACAATGCCATTCTCATGCTTCCAGGGTCGTCCCAGCAGTAACCCATAGGATGTCTTCGCTTCGATCACATGGAACAACACGTAAGAAGAAAGGTCATCCATGGTAAGGTTTACACGGATCATCCCGACCGCACGTTCTCCTGTCAAGTTGAAACCGTGAATAACTGTTCGACTGCTCGTAAGTTCCCCCACGGTGATGCCCAATTCTTTCATTGTAGCTTTCGGCATTATGTTGACTCCTGAGCCTCCATCTATCAAGATTCGCTTGACCTTTTTCCCCTTGATATAGCCGGACATGTAGAGCGGCCTATTATGAGGCTTAGATCCAAGGAGTAAGTCTTCATCCGAGAAAGTCAAGGCAGCGTTGCAGGAAAGACATTGACTTGATTGTTCTGGGGGTTCCACCACATCCTTCATCTTGCCGGCGTATAGCTCTGGCTTCTCGAGTCCCTGGAGGATCAACTCGCGACTCTCTTTAGGAAGATGGAATATTTGTCTCCAACCCATATTTGCAGGAAGTCCATCTAGAGCCTTGACGATCTTCATCTCCTTTTGAGGCTGCGCCTTCTGTGAAGGTTCGGGCTCGACTACGTCACTTTTATCCACTTCTTCGTCGTAATCAGCAGGTGAGGCGGAGACGGTGTAAACAGCAACTTCATCCAGGTAATCCTCTGGAAAGAATTCTTCAAGGGTAATGGGACTAAGTGGTTTTTGTTGTAGCAGATCTTCGGGTAAGACATGCGGCTTGACAACCGTTTTAGACTTCTTCTTCCCCTTGGATTTGCGAGGTTGTTGCTTTCTTGCCTGTTTTCGACGGCGGTGAACAGGCTTGACTATCTGTTTAGTTTGTTTCCTTGGCTTCTTGTGTGTCACCAAGGTCCATCCTTCGTCATCATGAGCATCTTCTTCATCCTGAAGACTTGCTTTCTTGATTTGTGACTCTGAAGGCGGCGGCAATGCTAGCCTCGGAATCCAAAATGTCACGGGCTCGAGGGTCCCAAATTGTAGCATATGTGCAGTCAATTCACCAGCTGCTTTTGTCGCCTCCTGTCCTGGTTGCTCTCCGACTGCAGTAGTTTGGTTTGTCGCCACCGTTTCATCAATATCGAGGATTATCTTCCCATCCCTTGAAAGCTGCATGATTTTTTCTTTGAGCGTTATACACTTCTCGATAGGGTGACTTACCAGTCTGTGATAACGACAGTATTTAGGATCGTTTGTCTTGTCAGCTTGCTCGGGCCGCTTGGGCTCTGGTAGCTGTATGATGTTCTTCTCCAGCAGATCGTCGAGCATCCCTGACAAGTCCGAATCAGGAAACGGGTACTTCTTAGCCTGCAGTTCTTTCAATGTAGGCCTATTCTTCCGGTAGTCATAAGAGAATGACTCATTCCGTTTTTCATCTTTTGACCTGCCTGAGATCTTGACTGGTCCACTACCTGCGTCGACAGTCATTGTCTCCTTTGTTTTTGACCCCTTTTCGGTCTTCTTGAATTCCTTCTTTTCACCAGGTGCTTTAGAGGAAGACGCTCGGTTCTTGCCGCGCCCTTGTTTGATGGTGATTTCCATGTCATGTGCCCGAGTTGCCAAATCCTGAAAGCTTCTTGGCTTAATCCCATGTAGAATGTACAGGAGATCCCAGTTCATGCCATTGATGCACATTTCGACCGCGGAAGCTTCACTCAGACGGTCTTTGCATTCCAGACTTAGCGCACGCCAGCGGTTGATGTAGTCAATGACCGGTTCCTCATCCCACTGGGCAGTGTTTGTCAGCTCGCTCATGCTAACAATGCGTCTGGTACTGTAGAATCGGTTCAGGAATTCGTCTTCCATCCGAGTCCAGCTGTCGATCGATTCAGCTTCCAAATCTGTGTACCAGTCGAAAGCTATTCCCTTGAGAGAGCGTACGAACTGCTTGACAAGGCGATCACCCTCAGTTCCAGCGTTGTTGCATGTCTCCACGAAGTGTGCAACATGTTGCTTTGGATTACCCTTCCCATCAAACAGCTGAAACTTCGGGGGTTGATATCCAGCAGGCATGCGCAGGTCATCAATCCTTTTGGTGTAGGGCTTGATGTACCGTCCAGTGGGATTATTTTCTCCGAGTTGGGTCTTGATTGCGTTGGCTATCAGACTCTGCAACTGCTCTGAGGTGTAAGCTCCAGTCCCTTTCTTTGAAGGCTTTCCACCTTGAACTCCATCATCCCTTTCACTGTCGCTCCCGCGGATGCTGCTCTTCTCACTGCCACTGTCATCGTGCACACTAGGAGTAGGCTTTTCGCGGAGCTCAATCACCTCCTTTTGAAGATCTTCAATCTTCTGGTTCTTCTCTTCATTCTCCCTTTGCATTTTTTCAACGAGTTTGGCCAGCTCCGCGACTTGATCTTTGATGCTGGAACCACTAGCCATCATCACCGAAGCGCTGATGGGAGTGGCGGCTTCCTTCTTCATTGGCGACACCTTGGGCTTGCGCGGGGAGGCGGTGTTGCTCTTGGAGACTTCATCCTTGCGGGAAGGAGAAGAGGCTGCAATCATGGCTTTGGCGGCGGCAGCAATTGAGGCAGCAGAGATCTTGCGCGGCCTGGTAGGAACGTGGGCAGCGCGTAGGCTGGCGGCAGCGGCGTCGAGGGCAGCCTTCTTCGCCTTCGCCCTGGTGATCATGCCAGCAGATTGTTGGAGAGCGTCAGCGTAGGTCTTCCTGGGGGTGTTGAAAGTGTTATTTTGATTTGTAGACATCTTCTTGCAAAGTTGTCTTGGTTGCTTCAACGGTAGAGATGAGAGGTAGAGAGTTTCACGTCGGGTTCACCAAAATTTGTAACCACAAATTTTGTATCGCAGCTAACTGAAATACAAAACAAGGAAACAAATATATTTTATTAATTATTAATCAAAAGTTCGTGTACAACCTCTAATGTATCCTCTGATTTTAACGCCGTTTAGGGAACACGTGTACGCGGTACACGTGAGAGATGCGTGCGTAGCTGACTTGTGTTGCCTTGCGCGCGTTGTAATTTGATATTCTCGAGAGGGTCGCTTGGACTTGAATCTCCTTTGAATGTTTGAATTTGTCTTGGATCTTCTGACGGCTTGCGACGGATTTGATGGAGAGTTTGTAGCGACTTCTTGTCTTTTTCTCTCTGGATCCTTTGCTTCAGAATTTTCCAATTCCCTTCAAATGAATGAGAAGGGCTCTATTTATAGAGTGTTGGTTCTCCTTGGTGGACTTTTGTAGTCACAGGCCCATTTATGGGTTTATTAGTGACATTGACCCAATTTATCTTCTTTTCGGGTTTAATGATCCAAATAGTTATTTTGTAATTTGGATCGACCCATATTTCTTTTACTCGGGGCAAAATAAATAAGTTGAGTTAAAATTTCGTATTAACTCGAAATAATTAATTAATTTAATTTATCCGACACTTTAATAAATTTTTAGTGCCTACATCGTCCGAGTAAATATTGTGTCGTCTTTGTCAAACCTATGTCTCCGGGTCATCCCGTTCCAATCGAGACACACCCATACTCACCGAGTCACACTCGTTCCCACCGAGTCATACTCGTGCCAACCGGGTTGGCCTTGTATCATTCCGTCACCACCATAATTAAAACGGGTCTTGTCCTAATCTTATTAGAACTCATCGTTAACTTTAAATTGTAGTAATTTAACTTCCCAATTTCAATCGAATCTTGACTAATCTAATTAGTCTCATCGTCAACAAAGAAATTTAGGATTATTAGTGAATCAATTTAGGGCAAAATTAAATTAAAAGTAATCACTATTAGATTTAAAATAATTTTACGGGTCAATATCAGAATTTAACTATTTAAACTCGCAAAATAAGACAAACCCTAAACTTGAACAAAAAATCGATCGAATGGACACAATACCGCGTATGAGCCGTTATATTCTCGCTTATGGCAAAGAGGCAAAAATTAAAAACAATTCAAGTTGAATCAAACATTCACGCCAACATGAGCACATGCATGGAATTATAATAATTATTCTTAGACTCATCCTCTACATTCTACACGTAGGGATCAAATACCAAGAAGAATCCTCTCATAATTATGACAAAACGTAGACATAAGTAGCTCATGGAATATATAATCAAATTAATAAGCGGATTGAATCTCTCATAACCAATTATGAGACAAAGATTCAGGTCGATTTGATTAATACTACATAATAGAGGCTCTGATACCATTGTAGGGTTACAACCCTTAAACCCAAGGACCTGTTACGAGTATTAACCGAAAAGACAAAAGTAGAGGGATAACAATTATACCTTATTTGCAGCGAAACAACGTATTAATAAGAAGTATAATAAACCCAGAAATATATATAATCTCCACGGACTGAATAAATAATCTGCACGGAAAAAATAGATAATTTCCACGAACAGAATAAAGCACCCCAAACGTGATGCCTCCTTTGGTATCAACACGGGTACGGAACTGCGACGTATATGCTAGTATAATGATTTGTGAGATCGTCTCACAACTTCTCTCTATATCTCTCTTATAACTCTTTATAAGACGAATATATTATGAGTCAATACTCTTTATTCCATATATTGGTTCATCATATGAACATTCTTATATAGGAGATGAGAAGGTAGAATTAGGTTATTTCCATAAATCTAATTACCATAATTAGATTATTAGTATAACTCTAACTACCATAACCTGACAACGCAGCTGAGTCCGTATTACTACTGACCCGACATATTTAATATATCGATATATATTAATAATATGCCGTGCACATTGTGTGTGACCCAATGGGCCCACTTAAGACTACCAGACACGTAACTCATTTACATGTCAATCCGACATCGACCTCTAGCAAGGCATATCGGATACATAGACTTAAGCGGGTCAATCCGTAGAACAGTGGACATAACTCCTTCAGCATGCACAATCTTGATCATGTTCTTATTAGTGTGATCAATTAACTTGACATGCATGATAAAAAAATGGCATGATCGAAGACCCCCAAAAACTAGATAAACTCAACAATTCTCGACACTACTTACATGATTGACTCTGATACCAATTGTTAGTCTTTATAGTTATTAAATTATCATGTGTATTATCAAGAATTGAAGATAATGGATATGGAAATTTTTACCTTGATCCATGATTGATTTCTTAAGATGGTAAGGAGAGTCTTCCTACTTTAAAACTCTCACTATTATTTTCTCACTTAGTTGATGAGTTTTCTTAGTGAGGTGGGTAGAGGAATGAGTTGGTGACCTACCTCCTATTTATAGAAGTTTTACCCTATTAGGCCCATTAAATAATAAGGTAGAATAATATAAGGTCTTCTACACATATTAACCCATATTATAATTTAGATATCATAAGGCTTATATACAATAGTTGATCACTTAAGTAGGCTACTAATAAAATGACTAAATAAAATCATATGACCATACATGTAGACCCACATAATAGTTATTTCTATTTAACATACTCATTTAGCCCACATAGTGATCAAAATATTACTACTATACTGCCTAGTGCCTCTAGTTCTCAGGATGAGTAGTGCCGGCACTACTGAGTGCATGCCGGCCTCCCTCTCTATTTAGTGCTCCCTACACGCAAACACACCATCTGTTGATCATCTGTTTCACCTCCATTCCCACTTGCTTCTTACTTCATCAACCTTTATTATTGCTTATTTTGTAGGGATATGCATGCAATTACGGACTACTTTGTTACTGCACCGCCCTTATCCTAAGAATCATATCCTCCCACGCACTAAACTCTTGACTCAACCCTCTACCTCATAAACTAGTCACGGTGAAATCACTATATCACCTACTATTCATTCCTTTATTTGCACTTAAATTGCCAACAAGGGGTGGTATACGTGTACCAGGTATACATCTTAGGCCTTAGCCACACTCAAACAAAGAAAAGTGCGTGATAGTTGTGCGTGTTCACAATCAAGTTCAACAACTTTCACTTTAAAAGCAAATGACAATAAAGGAGGCAGCTTCTTAACCTTATAATGTTGTACCAAAATTCTCTCCTCGGTTGGATTATTATGATCCAAAAAGTATTAGTCAAAAATTATTTCCTAATTATTACTCTAAGTAGTTTAAGATATTTGCACACGTATTAAGAAAATGTTTTAAGTGGATATTAAAGCTGCTTTGGAAATTGGAAAATCCCTCTTAACCAATTAAAGGAGTTTTATTGTATTGAAAAATGTAAAACAACTTATAAAAAATAAAGTCTTCAATCCTCTAAAACTACTTATATTTTGTAATGGAGGGAGTAGTTGATAGTAAAATGTGGTTACTAATAAATAGCATTACATTAGTTGGACAATCTTGTTTTTAGTAACATTTAGTGGACCAGTAAGGACGTGGGTTAGTGGTTAATAATTTTTATTTTTTTTTTGTATTTTAGGTCTATATAAAATTTTAGGGGCTTTTCGTTGGTGAAAGAGTAAGAGAATGAAATCAACAAGGAGAATATAAAGAAAAGGAGAAGGTTACCCTTTCGGCCTTTCCAGGTTGTTTTGTTTACAAAATGTAAAGAAATGAGAAACAAATTAATTTTCGACGCCTCACATTTACCGATTAAAAGAGTTGATTTTTTTCTTCATATTATTCATGTCGAATATTGCTAATATTATTATATTAATTAAATACCTTGTTGAAAATAAAAATGTTATGGATTAAAAAATACGAATATATATTACGGAATATTTTACAAACCTTTTATTACTAAATGATACTATAAAAATAAGTATAACTTTTTTTTAAAAAATTAATTTTTCAAACGTGTTAAATCTAATAATTTTTTAATTATTATTTCAAATATAATATAATAATGGTTCATGTCTCGATTCTAAATTAATGGGTTATTTTAGGTTTGGGTCAAAGGGGTCGCATGTAAAATATTTTGAGTCTCGACCATAAAATAAGTAGGTCGAGTTTACGATCGGGTCTAAATTTAATAGATCTAATGGTGAGGATTGTGAGGGCGAGGACCTGAGGCAATGGGTAATGAAAATCTAAACCTTAGCAGGTGAGGTAATGAAGATAGAGAAGTTTGAGGTTTTAGAGAGGAAGGGAATGGGGAAAGGGAATGAAAAATGTTAAAACAATAAACGAGAACAAAGGGAATGACACAAGTTGATTCTCTTTCCCTTTCCTATAAAGTATAAACCTCAAACCAAACGCTCCCTTAACTCTAGTATGATATTAATTGAGCAATTTAGTATGAATTTCTCCATTTTCTCTCAATTTATATTCTGCTTACAAATTCTACATCGTCTTCTATCATTGTGAGAAAACTCACACGTGACACTTATATATGGGTTGAAGTCAATTCTCAACCACATTGTTTACATACACTTTCTTATGTATGTAGCTCATACAGGGTCGGTCCTGGACATTTAGAGATGGCAAAATAATATAATGAGGACCCTTTATAGCGAATTTCGAATTATTGGGGGGCACACACGATTTTTTCTTGAATACTATAATGAAAATAAAAATTAGGGTTCTATATTTGTTGTATTTTATTTTGGTGAAAAAAAAATTAGGGACCTAAATTTTGTTATGAAGAATTAAAAGGGTCCTAACTTTTTGAATTAATTACGAAGTATTACGGTATCTTAGTATGTTTAGGAAACACAATACAATAATATTGTGTGAATAAGATAGGTTATGAATAATATATTATCTAGTATTTTAGTATCGTAGTTAAGGTAGACTATGCCTCTACCTTATACTATAAAAGAAAATTAGTTAAGGTCATCGGGTGACATCCAATCTTGGCGCCACCATCTCACATGCATCCCTAAATACTAGGGTCTTCCTTTAATAATAATGGGTAGATGCGAGAGATCGCATTAATAAAGGGTGCATGTGAGGGGATGACGCCGAGATTGGGCGCCACCCGGTGGCGCCATATTCTACTATAAATATGATGTCGTATGTATATGTATTCAAGTCGTAATACAGATCCTTTATATTTTATCCTGGTATCATAGACTCACGTTCTTGAGGACTAATTAAATAATACTTCCGCTGTTGTGTCAGTGGGTTGATAGTATGATATTTTCTTGTTTTTTGTGGACTATTTAGAAAAAAATAATCCCTACCACGTAAAAGAAGACAAAAAAGTCTCTCCTTTAAGTTAAGATGAAGTACGGCTCTCCCAGTGTCATGAGACGGGGTTATCCTAATGGTGTTTTAAAACCTCGCAAGCGCACGATGTATCGTAGCACGAAAGAGGCTCGATCCCACAAGGAGCATAAACGATTCCTAATTACTTTTATCCTAAATGTTTATCTAAGTCAAACGAAATGGGGATGATGAACTATTACTAGGAAGAGTAACGATAAACTATGGCGAGAAATGAAAACAAGAATAAAACTAAAATCGAAAATAGGGATAACTAGAAGATAAGGATTAATCAAGAATAAAGGGAACTAGGGGACGATGTCACTATGATTCACCAGGACCTTACCGTAGTATGTCGAATATCGAAGGAATCGTAGTATGTCGTTGTAATCATAACCTGCTTATATTGAGCGATATGCTCTAAAGAATCTGTAATCCCGTCTAATGCTTCATTGTATCCAGGTTAAACTTTTAGGTATCTCAACTAACGCAATACTGTCAGTGAAGGGTGAGTCAACGAAGCTTTCCGGGTTGGCCAATTCTATTGAGGGCGCAATCCCTGACACTTTGTTGAACTTGTCATTGAGTTTCTGGATTATCCCCAGCATAGCCAGGATATATAACAGTTTCAGTACTGGGATTGTCAGGTGAGTTTTCTAGTTGATTTCTTGTGGTGATACAGGGGTTCCTTCAGGGCTAAAGTTGCTTAGGTTCAAGTTTTTGACAATGGATGCAAGTGATAGGGTAGGTTGAATGCGTGTTCCAGAAGCTTATGATCCCGAGGGATTGGATTTTGCCTTTTCCAATTGTTTTTTGAGAGACTGCTCAATAGCTTTTTGTTTGGTCAGCTCTTGATGCATTTCAGAGGTTCTCTTTTTCGAGGTTTCCGCTTCAACAACGCTGTTGCGCGTATTTTATATACACTTTTTATGCCTTTTATGCGCGCATTCCCATGTTTATTGAATAGTGAAAGCTATTATTTTGCCCGAATTGGCTACTTTGTGGTGTGTATTGTTCTTTTGCAGGAACGGAAGACAAAGGAGCTAAAACGAACCAAAATCGCGCCAAAACGAAGCTGGAAGGAGCTGTTCGCTGAAACGAGCGATAGTCGACCGATTATCAGAATAGTCGGCCGACCATGACGATAGTCGACCGACTATTACAATAGTCGGCCGACTATTCTGGAGCTGCAGAGATCAAGTTGATGAATGATTAGTCGACCGACTATTGTGACTATTACAATAGTCGGCTGACTATTCCCTGGACTGCGGGCAGGTTTCGTGAGCAACAAGAAATTTCCTAAACACAAAGAAGTTTCCTAAACAGTTTTTAACTCATTCAATTTGTATAAATAGGGCTTTTCAGCCACATTAGAAATCATCCCTCAACTTCTTCACAACTTCTCTTTAGATTTCTTTTAGACTTCTTCTCTACTTTTACACTTTAATTCTAGACTTTCATCCAAAACTCGGTTATTGTAAGAATTTCGGATTCGAATCGCCTTCATTCCTTTTGGTAATTTTATTGAATCCTTTTTCCTTATTCTTTGTTCTTGATTGATTCTTCTTCTTCATACTTAATTATCGTTTTATGCTTGTCATAAATTTATTATTATTCATCATGTTTAATTTAGTAAATTCTTTTATTAATCTTGTTGTTATTGAATTAATCATGAGTAGCTAATTTCCTTTGCTAGGATTTAGGGGATCTGCGAATTGAATGTGGTCGCTAAATAATTTATAGATCTGTCAATGATATTGTGTCTGAGTTGTCACTTGTAGCATATAATCGCGATTAGTCAGTTAAGGCGCATGATTGATTAATTGAATCTGGTAAACTTGAACCTAAGATCGGAAGCCTGGTAAAAGTTAGACCTGCTACAACCCATTAGTTTGCCCTAATAAGATCGGAAGCCTTTAGACGCATGCTAGGGTGAATAGCGGACCGGAAAGACCTTTTCAATACACCTTAGACCAATATCTGTGACAGGCCTGTGACTTAGACCGGGACCATATGAGATTCGTAGTGAACCGACAATCCTAGTTTTCTCTCCATATATTAATTCGTCCTAATTCATTCTATTTAGTTTAGTTATTCTTCTCCTTTAATTCTCTTTCTTTCACTACTTTTAGATTAGTTAAAACAAACAAACAAAACCCCCAATTTAGTTACTTAGATAGACTTTAATTGCAAGTAGAATTTATTTGTCTCCCTGTGGATTCGACCTGACTTCCCTTGCTATATTTTTAGTTAGACCTAAGTTGGTTATCTTTGATAGGTATACGACTAGCTTATCAAATTTTGGCGCCGTTGCCGGGGAGACGGTTAATTTTACTTGTCTTTTTAGTTTGTCTTTTGTCTCAGGGAACTTTCGTTCCATGAGACGGTTCTCATATTTTCCTTCTTAGTTTTGTGTATGCCCAGGTCTAACAGGTCCGAGATTCATCCTTTTGATCCCGATCCTGAGAAGACTTTACGAGCTAGACGAAGTTTTTGGAGGGAAATTCGTCAAGCGGAAAAATCTAATCCGCTTGAACCAGTTTTCGCTAATCTGGAAGCGGAATATTTGTCCCACGAAGAGGACAACTCAAGCACCAAGTCAGACGCCAAGTCAGATATCTCAGTTCCGATCATGCCGCCGAAGCTTTCCACTCACTCCGAGCCGACTCAGGCTAATATCCCAAAAGGATGGAAGCTACCGACTCCTACCACCGGCTCTTTCGAGATTCGTCCCGCTTATATTAATTTCGTGGAGCGAAATACCTTCTCGAGCAATAAAAACAAAGATCCCGGACAACAAATGGAAATATTCACTGATTGTTGTTGTTCGATTCCAGTTGCTTCCGGGGTAACACAAGAACAAGTAATGGAGGCCTTATTTCCATTTTCTCTTGCAGGTCCAGCCCGTAGATGGTATCGAGATTTGGACAAAGATGCAGCCAACATTAATGACTGGAACTCATTGGCGCTTGCTTTTTATAAGCATTACTACCCTTCTCAGCGCAGTAATCAGATACGGAGTCAAATAACCAGTTTTAAGCAAGGACCATTGGAAGATCTAAACGAAACATGGACTAGATTTAAGGATCTAGTCCGTTCTATTCCTCACCACGGATTCGAGCCATGGTTCTTATGTAATCAATTTTATAACGGTTTATTTGATGATAATCGTGCTATTCTTTATGGTGCAACTAACGGACGTTTCCAAAACAATGTTGATGATGACAAGGGTTGGAAATTGATCGAGGAGATGGCCACGCACCGAGCCTAGTACGGAAATCCGAGGGGAAGTGTTCGGGTAGCCGCAGCTGAAACTAGCGAGATTATGGCTCAATTTGATCATCTTCATGCCCGTCTCGATAAAATTCAGAATCCGCTTCATAGAAACGAGTCAAATCAGCAAACTGTCCATGCTATGATCAAACAGGAGGTCATGTGTGAGCGATGTGGTACCGAAGGCCATAGCGCGGGGGAATGTATGACCAGGATGGAACAAGTTCTAGCTTTTCAACACTTCAAGCAAGGTAATCCCTATTCTAATTACTATAATGAGAGGACTAGGGAGCATCTGAACTTCAGTTGGACGAGTCAGAATGTGTTGAACCCAGTTCCTCAGCCGAAGCAACAAGCTTATGTTCCGCCTCATCGCGGACAACAAGGATTCCAAAAGCCTTTCGCTCTTCCACCGCCAACTCAACCTCTTGCTATTCTTCCTCCACCACCTATGACTCCGGCTCCAGTTCCTAGCGAATATCAAGAATTGAAGAGTATGATGCAATCTCTCATGATCCAGATGCAGAAAAGTGACCAATCTAAAGATGCACAGATCAAGATGTTAGAGACGTAGGTGGCGCAGCTTGCCACAAATCAGTCTGCTAGGCAACCGGGCACACTACCGTCACAGCCGGAAAAACAGCACGATACGGCCAACGCGATTCAGCTTCGTAGCGGCCTTACTTATGACGAGCCCAAGATGCCTGGTTATGATAATTCTGTTATTGTGGATGATGTAATTGAGGATGTAATAGATGATGATGTATCGTTAAAAACTGCTGAAACTGCTGTGAATGACGAACTGGTCAATAATAGTCGACCGACCATTAATAATAGTCGACCGACTATCATTGACAGATTAACAGAAACTGCAGGAGAGGAGGAAAATAGTCGACCGACTATCTCTGATAGTCGACCGACTATTAACAATAGTCGACCGACTATCCCTGATAGTCGGCCGACTATTCCAGAGGCAGGATCCAGATCCGAGACGGTCGCTGCTGATAATACGTCTGAAGCTGAAGTGGAAACGGGTGCTCTACAAGATAAAGCTGCTGAACAGGTCAAAATTCAAGTTCCTTTTCCTAGCCGGTTGAAGAATAAGAAAGTTGAGAAACAGTTCAGTAAGTTTATGAAGGTCGTCAAAAATCTCCAGGTAACCGTTCCCTTCACGGAATTAATTACCCAGGTACCCTCTTACGCAAAATTTATGAAAGATATTCTGACCCGTAAGAGGAACTTTAATGAACATGAGACTATTGCTTTTACTGCTGAGTGTAGCGCTCTAATTCAGAGTAAGTCTCCACCCAAACTGAAAGACCCGGGTAGTTTTTCCATATCATGCACCATAGGCACCCATGTAATCGATAAAGCTTTATGTGATTTGGGTGCAAGTGTCAGTGTCATGCCCTATTCAGTTTGCGAGAAATTGAATATGGGTCAGCTTAAAGTCACAAGTGTGACTCTTCAGATGGCTGATAGGTCAGTTAAACGTCCCCTAGGAGTCTTAGAGGATGTCCCTGTGAGGATAGGTAAATTCTTTATACCTGTCGATTTCATTGTTTTAGATATGGCTGAGGATACTCAGATTCCTATAATTTTAGGTAGGCCATTTCTACATACTGCAGGGGCTATTATAGATGTCAAGCACGAACGCTTGACTTTAGAGGTGGGGGACGATAAAGTGACCTTTAATTTGGCCAACACATTAGCTAAGCCTATGATCGAGGATACTTGTTATGCACTAGATATCATTGATGAAGTTATTCTTGATGTTTGTACGGGTTCCCTGAGTAGGGACCCGCTCGAGGCTTTGACATGTTTAGACACTTGTGCAGGTGATAAGACTAACGATGATGCTGTGTGGGATATTTTAGGAGATACACAGAAACTGACGAGCATCGACGGAGAAGTGGTAAATAGGTTGGTAGATACTTCTTATGCTGTAGAGGTATCCAAACCCGACCTGAAACCTATTCCGTCTCATCTTAAGTATGTATTTCTAGACGATTCTGAGTCTTATCCCGTCATCGTAAGTAATAAATTAGATGAGAACCAACTTTCTGCTTTGTTGGTCGTTCTTAAAAAGAACAAGAATGCATTAGGGTACAGTCTAGATGACCTTAAGGAAATTAGTCCCGATATTTGCATGCATCGAATTGAACTTGAAGAGGATCGTCGACCTGTTAGACAGGGTCAACGTAAGTTGAACCCGAAAATGCAGGAAGTGGTAGTGAAAGAAGTGATGAAGTTGTTAGACGCAGGTATAATTTATTCTGTCGATCACTCTAAATGGGTGAGTCCTGTTCAGGTCGTCCCGAAGAAAGGCGGGACGACCGTGGTAAAAAATGATAAAAATGAATTAATACCTACTAGAATTGTAACGGAATGGCGGATGTGCATTGACTATAGACAATTAAATGCCGCCACAAAAAAAGATCACTTTCCTCTTCCGTTTATCGATCAAATGGTAGAAAGGTTAGCCTCACATAAATTTTTCTGTTATTTAGATGGCTATTTAGGGTTCTTTCAGATTCCGATCCATCCTGATGATCAGGAAAAGACTACCTTTACTTGTCCCCATGGTGTTTTTGCTTATCGCAGGATGCCCTTCGGGTTGTGTAATGCCCCTGCCACCTTTCAAAGGTGTATGATGGGGATATTTTCCGAGTATATCGAGTCTATTATGGAGGTATTTATGGATGATTTCAGTGTCTACGGTAGTAGTTTCACTGATTGTTTAACTAACCTTGATAAAGTGATGCAGCGATGTATTGAGGTCAATCTAGTGCTGAATTGGGAGAAGTGCCATTTTATGGTCAACGAGGAAGTTGTCCTTAGGCACTTAGTTTCAGATCGAGGCATCCAAGTAGACAAAGCAAAAGTGCAAGTGGTCGAGCAATTGCCTCCTCCCGTTAACGTGAAGGGGGTTAGGAGGTTTCTTGGACACGCTAGATTTTATCGCCGGTTTATAAAAGATTTCTCTAAAATTGCTAAGCCACTTACACAATTGCTCCTTAAGGATGCCCCATTCATTTTTTCTGATGAATGTTAATCCGCTTTTAACAGGTTGAAGCAGGCTTTGGTCACAACACCTAGTATTCAGGCCCCGGATTGGGAGTTACCGTTTGAAGTTATGTGCGATGCTAGTGATTATGCGGTCGGAGCGGTGCTGGGTCAAAGGAAGGAAATAAAAGGCAGTAAATGTCATCTATTATGCGAGCCGAACTCTAGATGAGGCTCAGGTGAAGTATACTACGACGGAGAAGGAGCTTCTAGCTGTGGTTTATGCATTAGAGAAGTTTCAATCTTATTTAATAGGATCGAAAGTCACAATTTATACGGACCATGCGGCTTTGAAGTACCTCCTCGCGAAGCAGGAAGCCAAACCGAGATTGCTACAATGGATCCTTCTACTTCAGGAATTTGACCTGGAGATTAAGGACAAGAAGGGGGCTGAAAATTCTGTGGCGGACCACTTTTCTAGATTTCCATTGCAGGACGGAGGCGATACTTTACCGATAGATGATTCTTTTCCTGATGATATTTTGATGGCTATTGGTATAATGGATACTCCATGGTATGCTGACTACGCTAATTTTCTTGTAGGTAAAATAATGCCGCCTGATTTGTCATATCAACAAAAGAAGCGGTTCCTACATGATGTTCGGCAATATTTCTGGGACGATCCATATCTTTTCAAGGAGTGTGCCGATGAACTTTTTAGGCGATGCATACCACAATGGGAAACCAATGCCATCTTGGAAGCCTGTCATTCCTCGTCTTATGGTGGTCACCACGGTCCCGCTAGGACCGTGGCTAAGGTACTTCAATCAGGTTTTTATTGGCCATCTTTGTTTTCTGATGCCAAGTCATTTGTTTCAGGATGTGATGCTTGTCAGAGGACGTGAAATATCTCCCGGAGGCATGAGATGCCTCAGGTCGGTATTTTGGAGGTAGAAATTTTTTATGTTTGAGGCATCGACTATCAAGGTCCCTTCCCGACAAGTTGAGGTAATAGGTACATTTTAGTAGTTGTGGACTACGTATCTAAGTGGGTAGAAGCTGTTGCCTCGGTCCATTGTGACGCTAAGACCGTCATCCAACTTTTCAAGAAGATTATATTTCCACGTTTTGGCGTTCCCTAAGTCGTCGTTAGTGATGGAGGTATGCACTTTAAAGAAAAACAACTTATTGCCTTATTATCTAAATATGGTGTTATGCATCGCAGAGGTTTGGGGTATCACCCCCAAACTAGTGGACAGGTCGAAGTTTCCAACCGGGAGCTTAAAGATATCTTGGCAAAAGTTGTTTCGAAGTCGAGAAAAGATTGGAGCCTGAAACTAGATGACACTCTATGGGCGTATAGGACCGCCTATAAGACACCGATTGGTACATCACCTTATCGGTTGGTTTATGGGAAGTCCTGTCACTTACCCGTAGAGTTAGAGCATAAAGCTTGCTGGGCCGTTAAAGAGCTGAATTTTGACCCAAAATTGTGTGGCGAAAATTGACTTTTACAACTAGATGAGCTCGAGGAGTTCAGGATGAATGCCTACAATAGTGCCCGTATCTACAAAGAAAAGACAAAAAGGTGGCACGATAAGCGTATCAATCCGAGAGAGTTTAAAGCGGGCGAAAAGGTATTATTGTTTAATTCTCGTCTTCGTCTTTTTCCTGGAAAACTAAAATCTAGATGGTCCGGCCCCTATACGGTAATTTCGGTTTCTAAATTTGGGTCGGTCGAGCTTGAAAATTCTTCAACGGGAAATCGCTTTAAGGTCAACGGTCACCAAATAAAGCACTACCACGAGAAAGGTGAGACAAGAGGAGAAGTCGAGGTTTTGTACCTCGAAACAGTCACTAAATGAGCAAGGTGACTACGGTCGTGCGGGACCTTAAACCAGCGCTAACCGGGAGGCAACCCGGGTTGTAAAACATTTGTACCTGCATTTAGTTAGTTAGAGCATATTTAATTTTCTGCATTATAGATTTTGTGAGGGTGAGAACGAGGGTCTAAAGGTTTGAATTGAGTTTTGCAGAGAACAGGCTGCTGACGGAGAACTAGAAGGAGTCAACAATAGTCGACCGACTATTTTTATAGTCGGCCGACTATTCTTATTGTCGGTCGACTATTCCAATAGTCGGTCGACAATTCCAGCTATTATTGCGCACCTTGGCTGGCTATTCCCGTCAAATAAGTTTTTCTCTCTTTACTCTACTTCAGTTAGTTTTTGAAAAAAAAACAACAAAATTTTAAATCTTAAACCCTATTTTCTCTCTTACTCCTCCCACCTACCTCCATCCTTACCTTCATCTTCTTCATTTCAAATCTCCATCTTCATCCTCAAACCCCTACCCATCTTCTTCTCTCCTTCCCTTTTTCTTCTCTAATCTTTTCATCCTTTGCTAGTTCTTGTCTTTATTGAAGTTGCAACTACCTTCCAACCATTCAATTCAAGTAAGTTTTCTTGTGCTCCATTTTCTGGTTTCTGTCTAAATACTGCCTAGTTGTCTGCTATCTGCCATTTCGCTGCTTCGTTCTCTGCCGTCCGCCGGAGTCGCCGACCATCAGAATAGTCGGACGACTATTCCGATAGTTGGACGACTATCCCGATAGTTGGACGACTATCCCGATAGTCGGACGACTATCCCGATAGTCGGACGACTATCCCGATAGTCGGACGACTATCGTTCTGTCGGGCGATTTTTTTTCGCGATTGCTGGGTTTATGTCGCGATACT
Organism: Agrostemma githago; assembly: GCA_958450325.1. Lineage (NCBI taxonomy): Eukaryota > Viridiplantae > Streptophyta > Magnoliopsida > Caryophyllales > Caryophyllaceae > Agrostemma > Agrostemma githago. The sequence goes on along the minus strand of OY288249.1, from coordinate 66,788,480 downwards.
TCAGGCTGCTTGAGTTTCTGATTTTCGGCTTAGCTTCTCTCAGATTTATGCTATTACTTCATTTGTTTACCCAAATTTGTTGATTTCATCCACATTATAATGTTTTTACCCAAATTTCAGTTTTGAAATTAGGGTTTTGATTTCAATTGATTTGGGGTTTTTCTCGGATTTCTGCTACTACTTCTTTTGTCTACCCAAATTTGTTGATTTCATCCACATAATAATGTTTTTACCCAAATTTCAGTTTTGAAATTAGGGTTTTGATTTCAATTGATTTGGGGGCTTTTGTGTGTATAGTACACCAGTCTGATTTCAGCTATTTCAGGTCAATATGGATGCGAGAAAAAGACAACGTCGGGGAAGCACAAGGCGTCGGGTTGACATTAGCCGGGAGTCAATGCCGAGTCAGGATCTCGTTCCATTTCCCGAGGAGAGCATACCGGAATATCCAAACGTTCAGTTTGCCTCGGCTGATCAGAGGGAGCGTTTTGTCCAGTTGGCAGCTCTTAAGGTAACCCCGACACGGTTTCTAGACCGTGAGCATTTGGGCAGGTTATGCATTTATCAGCCTGTTGTTGACTTACTTAATGGTACCGGTATGAGTGGACTAATTTATATGCTAGAATTCATATATAAGGGTCTTACTCTTGAGTTTTTTAGTAGTTTCAAATTTTTTAGTGACATGAACTGGGACAAACCTTGCATTTTTTTAGGCTCTTTAACACGAGTTTTTCTAGGACCGTTTGCGAGTTCGGTCAGCTTTTAGGTGTTACTAGCGAAGGGGATTCAATTCATCCCCCTCGCCGTCTAGCCAATGAAATCTGGTCTTGCATTACTGATCGTAATACGGGTCGTAAGCGGGGCAACGAAGTCCATCACCCGGCCATCCGATACTGGCTTCGTCTGATAGGGTGCACTATTTACGGACGTACTGAGCCGAACAATATTAATGTTGATGAGTAGAAAGTCTAGCGGGCTATCTAAACATCGATAGCGAGCGGCCATATGTCATGAATGTGGCCGCCCTTGTTGCCCACCATTTCCAACATATCGGGAATGGGCTTATTTCTGTCATTCATTGTGGGGGTCTCGTTTCCCACATCGGTCGTAGGCTATTTCCGGACTTCCCGTACGGGGAGGAACCTATAGGACACGAGCTTCCATCTGCCGAGCGACTCAATAGTCGTCTTTTGAACTTTTCTGTCCTTAGGAGTCTTCATTGGCTAGGTCCCGATTTGTTGGCGCATAGGAAATGATGAATCGGTTATCCTCCCTTACGATCTACCACCTCTTACCCCCTTCCCCTATCTCCCCTTTGGTCCTGAAAGGGACCCTCCACAGTATCCCTCCTATTCGCTACCACTTAGGAGGGAACTTCAGACCCCCACACACTTCGCACCCGAGACGGGTGAACCGTCTCGACCTTCTCGACAATCTCGAAGAGGTGGTAGTCGATCGACCAGTCGTGCATCACATGCACCATCTTTTCCGGCTGGACCTTCGGGCCCACCACGGCCTCCTTATGCATTTCCATATACCGATTATTCTAATGTGCCTGCAATTCCTGCTCACTTTGTGCCTCCTCCACCGTATGTTACACCGGCGGTCCTCGACCAAGCGGCGGTCCCGGGAATGCTTAATGAGTTGTGCCACCGGATAGCCACGGTGCAACTAAATCAGGCACTTTCGGATTTTCCATGTTACAACAATGGAGTGCAGGTCGGCCTAATCTCTCCTACAGCTTGGCACCCGACTTACTACACCTATCCCGAGGGAGGCTATGGTAACAATGCCGGGAATGCGGAGAGAAATGATGGAGAGGGAGATGACGAGGAGGGAGATGACGACGATGGAGCTGACGATGGTGGTAGTCAGGAGGAGAGCGGTGACGAGAGCTCCGATTAGGACGGTTTGGGGAGGTCTCCGTTTGTATATATCTTGTAAGTAGTTCTTTTTTTTCTTTTTGCACTTCCATCGTTTTGCATTTCTTCCCCGTCTATTTTATGCCTCTTATTGTTTGCTTTACACAATGAGGGCATTGTGTGATTTGGTTTGGGGAGGGTATGCTTCTGTCTGTTTTCATCCATCTGCATATTTCTTGCATTTTCGCATGCATTTAAAAAAAACCACAAAAATGTGTTTTTGCATTTAAAAAAAAAACCACAAAAATATGTTTTTGCATTTAGTCGAGTCTTCGTTGAGTCGGAATGCTATGTAGCGATGATGATATTGCTTTTATGTCTTCATTAGTTGCTTATTCTAGTGCGCCGTTAGAATTTTTGTATATAATCACATCCGGTATTCTTGCATCTTTGGTTAACTGTACTGAACGAATAAACTTGACTCATTGTTGGCAAACTACTAAGATTTATAAGGAATTAGAGCCTTAAACTGATGACATTCAGGATCAGTTTCATTTAGGTTGAGAGTAGTACTCCTTATGAGGCATGTAATATCAAACTGCATAAGCATGACATTCGTCTCTTAGGTACCTGTACGTTTTTGACTCGTGGTTTTGACATGTGCGAAAAAGGCAAATCCTTTCTTTTAATTAATTCCCATAAGCTTCACATAGCCAAATTGACCTGTTTAACCCGTTTATCAACTACATGTCATATATTGCCTACCCTAGTCAAGCTAGTAGATGAATTAGACGGAATTGTTTTTTTTTTGGGTTAATTTTGGTACCATGATATTGGAAAAAATGAAAAGAAAAAAATCAATGAAAGAAAAAAAAATTGAATGGAAAAAAAAGAAGAAAGGAAAAGAAAGGAAAGAAGAAAAAAAAGGTGAAACTAGAAGAAGAATGTGTTTTCGCTATGAGAAAAGAATTGATCTCTCTAATTTCATAGTTATTAGTGGGAAGCGGTTTTGATAAGGCGTTTTTTGCTATGTCTGATTTCTTCGACTGAAATTTGGTGCGAACGGGATGTTATTTATTGATGGGTGTAAGGAATACTAGCTTGGCTTTTAACTCCACATATCCATATCGTTTTGCCCCTTCTTACCCGGTTAGCCTCAATTTATACCATATGTAAGTCCTTGGCACTTGTCTATACCCGATAGAATGCGTATGTACGGTTAGTAGAGATTAATTTCATGTTAGATTGCATGCATGTTCTTGTAGGTCGCAGTTTAGGTGAGTGCTTTGTCTTTCCGTTTTTACACAAACTCACAATATCACCCGTTTTGTGTGATGAGCGATCCGTGAGAGTCCGACATAGACGAGTCTTGAAAGGTTGAAGGTTCAGTATTGTTGTCATTGGTCAAGCTTGTTGTATGTGGTTGTTTACATTAATTTTAATCGTTGCGCATTGGTTTGGGTAACTTTGAAGCATATTCCACTATGAGTTATATACATTCCATTAGGATTGGGTTATAGTTTTGTGCTTGCTTGAGGAGAAGCAAGGGTTTGGTTTGGGGAGATTTGATGCACGTATTTTATATACACTTTTTGTGCCTTTTATGCGCGCATTCCTGTGTTTATTGAATAGTGAAAGCTATTATTTTGCTCGAATTGGCTACTTTGTGGTGTGTATTGTCCTTTTGCAGGAACGAAAGACAAAGGAGCTAAAACGAACCAAAACCGCACCAAAACGAAGCTGGAAGGAGTTGTTCACTGAAACGAGCGATAGTCGACCGACTATCAGAATAGTCGGCCGACCATGACGATAGTCGACCGACTATTAAAATAGTCGGCCGACTATTCTGGAGCTGCAGAGATCAAGTTGATGAATGATTAGTCGACCGACTATTGTGACTATTACAATAGTCGGCCGACTATTCCCTGGACTGCGGGCAGGTTTCGTGAGCAGCAAGAAATTTCCTAAACACAAAGGAGTTTCCTAAACAGTTTTTAACTCATTCAATTTGTATAAATAGGGCTTTTCAGCCACATTAGAAATCATCCCTCAGCTTCTTCACAACTTCTCTTTAGATTTCTTTTAGACTTCTTCTCTACTTTTACACTTTAATTCTAGACTTTCATCCAAAACTCGGTTATTGTAAGAATTTCGGATTCGAATCGCCTTCATTCCTTTTGGTAATTTTATTTAATCCTTCTTCCTTATTCTTTGTTCTTGAGTGATTCTTCTTCTTCATACTTAATTATCGTTTTATGCTTGTCATAAATTTATTATTATTCGTCATGTTTAATTTAGTAAATTCTTTTATTAATCTTGTTGTTATTGAATTAATCATGAGTAGCTAACTTCCTTCGCTAGGATTTAGGGGATCTGCGAATTGATGTGGTCGCTAAATAATTTATAGATCTGTCAATGATATTGTGTCTGAGTTGTCATTTGTAGCGTATAATCCCGATTAGTCAGTTAATGCGCATGATTGATTAATTGAATCTGGTAAACTTGAACCTAAGATCGGAAGCCTGGTAAAGTTAGACCTGCTACAACACATTAGTTTGCCCTAATAAGATCGGAAGCCTTTAGACGCATGCTAGGGTGAATAGCGGACCGGAAGGACCTTTTCAATACCCCTTAGACCAATATCTGTGACAGACCTGTGACTTAGACCGTGACCATATGAGATTCGTAGTGAACCGACAATCCTAGTTTTCTCTCCATATATTAATTCGTCCTAATTCATTCTATTTAGTTTAGTTATTCGTCTCCTTTAATTCTCTTTCCTTCACTACTTTTAGATTAGTTAAAACAAACAAACAAAACCCCCAATTTAGTTACTTAGATAGACTTTAATTGCAAGTAGAATTTATTTGTCTCCCTGTGGATTCGACCTGACTTCCCTAGCTATATTTTTAGTTAGACCTAAGTTGGTTATCTTTGATAGGTATACGACTAGCTTATCAATCGCTCTTTCTTAACTTCTTCATTTGTAGAGGAGTAATCCTATCCGTTGACGGATTTGGTGAAGGTACTCCGTTATTGGTTGAGAGGTACTCATGATTGGCTAGGATATACCTTCTACTGGTAGTGGTGGTGGAGGAGTGTTGGCTCTTGGTGGGTTTGGTGGTGGTGCAGACATTTTGCAAGGTGTTTCTTGTGAAGATTTTGTTGTTTTTGGGGTTCGATAAACTAGTTCTCCTATGGTTGGCGCGCACCAATCTGTTATGGCAAATTTTCTTACTAAGTCAATAAAGGTCGAACGGTAGTAGGTTAACTAGTATCAACTTAGGGAAGATTTAGCAAGGTAGTAAAAGTAAAGCATAAAAATGAAAGAGACAAGATTTTATACGCTGAAAACCCTTAGGAATGAAGGAAACCAAGGGCGCCAAGCCAGATAGAAGTATCACTATTTTGTATATGGATGTCTTACAAAAGTATCATCATCGAGTAAAGTAAGTATATCGAATGCCTTGTGTGTTTTTTATTGCAAATGGGTATCCTCTTATACTTAGTTGTCCGACTCCTTTGACTATGTGTTACCAAATCTTCATTAGATTTGATGTATCAAATAAGTTAAAAACTTTTCCATCAAGTTTTGTCGTTAGATTATGTTTTTAACTTCCACTACAAGAGTTAAAGTCATTGGCGACTGATCTTAGCTACTGACATCTGTCGCAAAAAACAGACGTGCGACCGTCAGCAGTCGCTAAGCGACAGTGGCTACAGTTAGTCGCTACTAGCGACTGATTTCAGTCGCTAAAAACACGCGCGACTGAAATCAGTCGCTAAATTTAGCGACTGAAATCGGTAGCTACGGCCTCATTTTAGCGACTGATATCAGTCGCTAATGGCGTCAATTAGCGACTGATTTAGCGACTGATATCAGTCGCTAAAATGAGGCCGTAGCTACCGATTTCAGTCGCTAAATAGTGCGACGTGACATCATTTAGCGACTGATTTCAGTCGCTAAATATAAAACTTAGCTACTGATATCAGTCGCTACCGTGCCAGAAATAGGCCGGTTACATTTATTATTTTTCTAGCCAAAATCTGCACAATAAAACAAACCAACAACCACAATACATCCCAAACATCATTCCAAACGTTATTCCAAACGTTATGCAAGCTTCACACTCCAAAATTGTCAACCAAGTACGCAAACGTCGTGAATACACTACATTAAAAGTGTTGTTACAAACAGTTTTTTCAACAAGCATTTCTCCCACTACAAATTGTTTTCAATAAATCAACTCAGCCAACAGGAAAACTAGCGGACGCACCACTACCACCGCCACCGAAGGGGTCTCTAGGATCCGAGATTGGGGAGTGGGGCCGGAGTTGCAGTTATATTGCTGCGTGTTCCTAAGACGCCGTATCTCTTACAGAATTTGCAGGTTAATGGACTCCTGCGTCTTCAACCTCTCATTCTGCTCCTTCATCTACTCGGCCATAGCTGCCCGTTGCGCCCTCTCCTCTTGAATTTCCGCCCTCATCTCAGCCATCTCGGATGGTACACACTCGGTCGTCGTAGAATGGGCCCCCGAACATTGGGTGGTGTCCAATACAGGGAATGAGCGTTCCCCGTACCGTACACCGCTCCCTTGCGGTATCCCTCCGCGAGTCTAAACCAAATTGTGCTCGGGTCCACACCTTCATTCTTGGGCACTCTAGTGGCCGCCAAATACGATCTCTGAAAGAAATAGAAGTCATGATTAGGTTGATTGTTTAATTTGAAGTAAAAAAAGTAACAAAGTATTGTGTTTGAAACTTACCCAAATCTCCAAATCCTTCTTTGTGGCGAATGATCGACCGGTGTCATCGTCCCCCTTACTCTTCGCTTCGAGAAATAGCTGCACAGGAGGAGGGAATTCTCCGGTTTTCTTCTTCGCCTGTTGACAGTACATGTAGATTATTCATTTATTTTTATAATGAAAACATTAAATAAGAATCCAATATAAAAATCAAAGGAACGAAAATACTAACGTTCATGGCCCGCTGGTGCATCGACTGCGACCCACCGTAGTGGGTGCACTCCGCCTCCGCCTCGGGGTCCCCTCCCCGCCTCTTGTTCTTCTTAGCCTGGACGGATCTCTTCAGGAACTTCGGGTCGGCTCGCGTTGTTAAGAACTGTTGGATGACGTCACCTACAATTTATACACTTTGAGATCAATAAATGTTTTGAATATATATATACAACTTTCTGTTCAGGTACTAACACCAATTTAGTAATCGAACCTCTAAGTTGTTTCTGTAACTTTTCATCGCTCGCCATCTTATACATCATGTCTTTGTATCTTGGCTTCGCGACATCCATGTATCTGTCTCTCACAGCCACCTCGAGACCATCGTTGTAGAAGTGTTTCAACTGCAAGATAGTTTGTTGTCGTTGTATTAGTAATCTGTAAACAGTAACAGATAATTAATAAAAATCATAAATTGGTGACACGGTGTCTAACGTTAGTTAGTGGGTAAAATAAGTAAGTAGTTGAAAGTTTTCACCTCTCAAACGGGTACATCCATCTAAACTGTACCGGTCCTCCCACTTTAGCTTCGTAGGGCAAGTGGACCGGTAGATGCTCCATTGAGTTAAAGAAGGAGGGTGGGAAGATCATCTCAAGTTTGCATAGTATCTGAGGAATTTGATCCTCCAAACGAGTCATGTCGTCATTTGTAACTGTCGACGAACACAAATCTCGAAAAAACTGAGATATCTCAGTGATAGGATTCCAAATACTTTCCGGCAGCATGTGCTTCAACGCCACAGGTAGTAACCGCTCCATGAACACGTGGCAGTCGTGACTCTTCAAGCCTTGGAGCTTCAGGTTCTTAATGTCCACACACCGACTAAAATCGGATGCATACCCATCAGGGAACTTCAGTTTCCCTACCCACTCTAACGCGGCCTTTCTCTGAGCCTTATCAAGGCTCAACAAGGCCCTAGGCTTGGACCCATCCCGCTTGATATGTAGTTTCGGACGGTCACAATTTTTTTTTCAAATCTTTTCGGGATCCTACGGTGTCACATGTCTTACCCTCTACATCCATGACGGTGTGAATCAGTTGCTCAAAGAAATTCTTCTCAATATGCATCACGTCCAGATTATGTTGGAGTAATAAAGTACTCCAATATGGAAGGTCGAAGAAGATGCTTCTTTTAAACCAACCATTTTTCAATTTCTTAAGATCTTTGAACTCTTGATCGGTCCCGTCAACAGTAGATGGGAACTCTGAAATCACCTCCCAAATCTCATCACCTTGGAGACGAATCGGTGCCTCATCTAGCACCACCTCACCCTTCTTGAAAGCTCTCCTATTCTTCCTGTACATGTGACCCTCGGGTAGAAACTGTCTATGACAGTCAAACCAACTAATTTTGCTTGAATTACGTAGGTAGAATGCTTTACTTTCACTCATGCAACAAGGACACGCTTTTTGGCCCGCCGTAGACCAACCGCTCAACATACCATACGCAGGAAAATCGTTTATAGTCCACAAAAGCGATGCTCTAAGCTGGAAATTTTGTTTCAACAACACATCATATGTCTCCACCCCTACTTCCCACAAGTGTTTCAATTCCTCTATCACTGGTTGTAAGTAAACATCCAAGTGGTTTTTGGGATTTTTTGGGCCGGGAACAATGAGAGAAAGGAATATGAACGGTGGTTTCAGACAAAGCCATGGGGGTAAGTTGTACGGTGTGACCATGACAGGCCAGCATGAGTATGACTTACCGAACTGACCGAAAGGGGCGAACCCATCGGTACACAGCCCAAGTCTCACATTACGGGGTTCCTCAGCAAATTCAGGGTAAATCCTATCAAACCGTTTCCACTCCTCCCCGTCACTAGGATGACACATCTTCCCCTCTACACGAGTTTCTTCTTGATGCCACCTCATTTGTCCGGCAATGGTTTTGGTTGCGTATAATTTTTGAAGTCTAGGGGCGATGGGAAAGTAGGTAAGTCGACTAAGTGATATAGGTTTTTTATGCCTCGCAACACTCTTTCCCTTCTTACCCCTCAAAACAATATTTCCATCTACAGTTTTGTATCTACCCTTCCCACATATCTTACATTCCTCAAGCATGGCATCGTCCTTCCAAAAAAGCATACATCCATCGGGACAAGCATCGATCTTTTGATGCGGAAGTTCAAGACCTTTAACTATTTTTTTGGTGTTGTAGAATGTTTTGGTCATAATGTTGTCTTTTGGGATGAGTTTCTCAATCAACGCAGCGATACCGTCTACGCACCCAAAAGGTAGGTTATACTCACATTTAAGGGTCACTACCATAGACGCGACTTCTAACAATGTCACATCACACCCTTCATATAATGGCTTCTCCGCAGCCTCTAACATATCAAAAAAAACTTTCGCTCGTGGGTTTGGCTCTTGTGGGGTTGGTTGGTCATCGTCGTTAGTGTACATGCTCTCATCATTAAACAAATTGCACTCAACCACATCAACAATCATTCCTCTCACCCCGCCCTCATTCTGATCCACCTTAGATTCGTCAAAAGCAGACTTCTCACCATGACAAATCCAATAATAATAATTTGGGCTAAACTCATCTGAGATAATATGTTCCTTAATCAAAATACTATCCAAGAATTTGATGTTCTTACATTTCACACAAGGACACCTAAATCTACCATCTGACGCGTATTCAGGATGAGTCTTAGCGAACTCAAGAAAGCGATTAACACCCTCTAAAAATTCCTTTGTGGGACGTCGTTTCTTATCGAATCTTTCCCCATACATCCATTTTCGTTCCTGTCTCTTCATTTTTTTATCTAAAAAATTTAAGACAATAACCACATACAAATTATTTTCTCTAAAGTAATTTACTAATATATATACACTAGTCAAATATTATGTAAAATTCTCAATTCACCTAAACATAGTACTATTTCCACCCAATTCGTCCATAATTACATCACCAAATCGGCATAATTGTATTTTACTTCCAAATTCCTAACACATCAAAACAACCCAATTCAATCAACTACTTAACTGCAAACCCTAATTTTATACTAACAATCTACCTAATTCAAATTGGGGAATCTATTGGGCGATTAAAATCCTAACTACACTAAATATTCCAACAACTAAGAAACTATCCAACCCAATAACTAATTTATTTAAATCGATAAAAACAGAAATTAACGAATAATTGAAACTAAATAAAGATAGATAAACATACCTTAAGAAAAATGAGAGAATTGAAGAAGGAATGAAGAGGAAAGGAGGAGGGACGAGTTTTAGAGAGAGGGGGGGAGGGGTTTTAGAGAGATAGAGTGAAATGGGAGAATGAGCCGGGGGAGGGGGGGTGTTCGTTAATTTAAAAAAAATTACGATCTTTAGCGACCGATTTCAATCGCTAATTCTGTCGCGCGGATTATTTTTAGCGACTAAAATCGGTCGCGCGGATTATTTTTAGCGACCGATTTCAGTCGCTAATTCTGTCGCACGGATTATTTTTAGCGACTGAAATCGGTCGCGCGGATTATTTTTAGCGACCGATTTCGGTCGCTAAATTTAATTAATATTTTAAATTTCCGTCTCCTCGTCCAGCTACTAATATCGGTCGCGCGTTGAACTTTCAGTCGCTAAATTAGCCACTGAATTTATCAGTCGCGCGTGATTAGTAGCTGCATGCATTATTTCTTGTAGTGTTCGGATTAAGACTTCAATATCATTTAACTTAGATAATTAACAAGTAATTGAGCTTAATTTAAGTGTTATCATTTGATTTGACAATAAAACGTCAAAAATATAATCCGTTTAGATTCGGAGTATAACTGCAAACACGTACAAAATTGTTAGTTGAAGTTCAATTATTGGTTAACTTGGTATGTTAAATGACGTTTAACTTTTAAATTTGAACATAAAAAGGTAATTTGTTGCCAAAACTTGACGAGAAAAAAAGTTTAGGGGTACCAATAAAGATAATAATAAAGTTTAGGGGTACCAAAGAAACTTTTAGTAAAGTACAAGCGTGTCATGTATACATGTAAAAAGTGCAGGGGTACAAGGTAAAAAATTAAAAAGTTCAGGGGTACCACGTAGAAAATCCCAATATTTTTAACTAAGTTTCAATATGAAAACTTATTTGATAAAAATGTTTTACATATATTTTGTTTAATCTTTTGACAAAATGAGGATAAAAATTGTTATAGAATCAATCTAGAAGATTTGATTTTATTCTTTCAAATAAAAACTAACTTCAATCATATCTTCATCTTAATTATTGCACTCCCATATTTTAGCAAGTTATTTGAAAATTTTAATAATTTTACAAATTCTAGAATTTTCTTATATGAATTGGAATTTATTAGGGTTATTTCATGACAATAATACCAACTATAAGCGGCCTTTTTAGAATAATCTCAACTATACGTAATCTCGTTTTAATATGAATTATGCCTTCATTAATCTCATTTTGTTATGGACAAAATTATGACCTGCTATTACCGGTAATAGTGACCGGTTGTGACTTTCTAGGGTCCTTGTGTGTTCCGTCGTCGTTCATGAAAGCCAAAACAACTAGAAAATTAAAGCATTTTTTTCATGACTTCTATAATACTAATCGGAAAAAAAAATGCAAGATGAATTTTGGGAAGATTCAAAAAAAATTTAACCAATAGCCAAAACTGAAGATCAGAGGAAGGTTCAAACATTTTTCCAGGTAACCAGTCACCTATATAATGAGAGATTAATGAAGGTATAATTCATATTAAAACGAGATTACGTATAGTTGTGATTAATCTAAGAAGCTCCCTTATAGTTGGTATTATTTTCATGAAATAACCCAATTTATCATTATACATGCATATTTTAGCAAGTTATTTGAACATCTTAATAATTTTGCAAATTCTAGAATTTTCTTATATGGATTGGAATTTATTATTATACATGGATTATAATTGATTTGTTTCAATCTATGTTGGTAACAAATATTTTAGGGTTGTGCTTTTTCCTAACAAGCTTTTATCCAATCCTAACAATTTTTTTACCAATTTACTCTTATCATTTCATTGCATTCTCAAAATTAATTGATGAGTGTGAGTCGGGTCGGGCTGGTGGTGGGTTAGTTGATGAGGGTGGTCGAGGTGGTGGGGTCGCTGATCGTGGCTGCGTGGGTGAAGGTTCGATCGGGTCGGTCAGGGCGGTAGATGGGTGGCTTGCATGAAGGTTGAGTCTGGATGGGTGTGAGTGTCGTGGATTGTGCGGTGGGGCTGGGTGCAAGGCTGTTACGGAGTACAGAGCGAGTAACTTTTAAGTTTAGGTTTTTTTTTAAGGGTTATTTAACAGAAATAATACCAACTTTGGGTGGTATTCCATAAATAAAAGCAACTTTAATTAATACGAGAATAAAACCATGTGTGAGACTTATTACACACGAATGGAATGGTCTAACCTGCTACCGCCTACGCCCGTCAATATTTCACTAATACGATTATTAATGACTGAGAAAAAAGTAACTCCACACATTTAACTTCATTAATTTTCAATTTTTTAACTTCAAACTTCAAACTTCATCTTCACTTCATCTTCTTCTTCCTCAATTCAGCTTATGCTCACTTTTATCACTCCATCACTTCATCTCTTCTTCCTCATTTCATCTCGTCGAAGGTAATTTTTTTTCGAAAATTTTGTTTGTTTATCTTCCTCAAACTTTTGTATGTCCGTCTTTATAATTGCCATTAATATTGTCGAACATTCATTTTTAGGGGTTATAGCTTGTCCGGTCACGGAAACAATAGACCCGACTTCGGATTCGGATCTTGTGATTAAGATGTTACTCGGGTGGTAATCGTCTGACTTCCTTTGATCTCTCATTTCCCTCACTCTGATGGTCGGACCTTCCCGGCGAAGACGGCCTGCTCCCTGCACAATGAACGCACAGGGCCTCGGGAGTGTCCGAAGGAACCCTCTCCGATGCTTAAGTCAGTCCGTGAAAATGCCTTGAGAAACCTTACTCGTGAGGAGTGAGGTGGCGGTTTTAGAATAAGAGTCTAGAGAGAGAAAATCCAACCTTTTGTATGTAGGAGGAGAGAAAGTATTTATACCTTCCTCCAAGAGAGAGAAAAGAGACAGAGAGAGAGGAGAATGAGTGGACGGGTGAGCGACACATGGACTCACCTTGTCCACTCATTTCCTTTTACCTTGGGCAAAATGACGGAGGGGTCCCTGGTTTCCCATAGTCCTGCCTGGGGCGAGAGCGCCCCGGAGGCAAGCAGGCAGGGGGCTTGATTGCCCTGCTCGGCAGGCGGCATGGCCGTGCCGGGCAGCCGAGCGACTAAGGCCGCCCACACGGAGGTTCTTCCAGTGATCTTGCTTGGTGACCTGCAGGGCAGGCCTTCCTCTGTTCTTGGGTCGGACCATCCTGGGGCCCAATTGACGGGCGACCCGCGGCAGGCTACCGACTCCCATCATACCTGTAGAGAAGTTCATTGTTTTTATTTTCCCCCAAATCGATTTTTCTGGGTTTCCTTTACAAATTTTGAGTTTTCTTATTTTGGGTTTAATGTAGGGTTTTCTTATTCTGGGTTTAATTTAGGGGTTTAAGTGTGTTCTTTTTAATTGGTTTAATTGAAAACGTAGGTTGATCCATGGAGACTTATGACCTTGAAGTTTTGTTATGAGGTTGCAGAAAACATCTTTCGAGTTTGATCCTCATGAATTCGAAGAACATGAATTTGATGGGTCACCCATGGATTTGGAGAAATTAGGGTTTAGGAGAGAGAATTTGGTTTAGGGCAAAATCAAGTTTGTTGTGGAAATGAAGAAGATGAAGATGTGTGTTAATTAATAGTATAGGACCCACAAAAACCGACTTCATCCGGTCATTTAAGAGGCTATTTCATTCGTGTATAATATGTCTCCTACAGGATTTTATTCCCGTATTAATTAAAGTTGGTTTTATTTACGGAATATCACCCAAAGTTGGTATTATTCTTGTTAAATAACCCTTTTTTAATGTTAATTTCCGTTTTTTCTTTTTTTCTAGTTTTTCATTATTTTCTGCGTAAATTCCTTTTTCTTTACTTGATTTTATATTTTTATATTTTTATTTTGTCAAAAATTAAAGTTTTTGTTATGATGACTTATCGTATTTTTTATTACTATTGATAAAAAAAATTAATTTCCTTTGTGTATCTCAAATTCAATAAACAAAATAATTAAATAAATCAATAATCGATATTATGTCATCAATAATTAAATAAAAAAATCGATATTGAATTCGGAAGAGTTATTGATTATGAAAATTGATAAAAGGAAGAAAAGTTAATTTGAATCTTAGTGTAAAAGGTTAAAAGTTGGGTTATTTCATGGGAATAATACCAACTATGCGTGTGCTTCTTAAATTAATCCAAACTATACTTAATCTCATTTTAATATGAACTACACCTTCATTAACACCGTTTTGCTATGGGTGACCGGCTACCTGTTCAACCTCCCTTATTCAACCCTTCCCCTAACTCTTTTTCTTCTGATTCACATTTCGGATTCATTTTCGGCCATATGATAAAAAAAATTAAATCTTCCAAAAATTCATCTTCCATTTCTTTTTCAATTAGTTATAGAAGCTATGAAAAAAAATTATTTTTATTATAATTTTGGCTTTTCACGATAACTGCAATAGACCTAATAAAACCCTAGAAAGTTACAACAAGTCACTATGACCTGTAATAGCAAATTGTAATTTCATACATAGCAAAGCGACAAGTCACTATGACCTGTAATAGCAAATTGTAATTTCATACATAGCAAAGCGAGATTAATGAATGCATAGTTTATACTCTGTATTAAATTGAGATTACGTATAGTTTGAATTATTTTAAGAAACACATGCATAGTTGGTATTATTCCCCTGAAATAACTCTTAAAAGTTTTGTAAAAGGTAAAATAGGAAAATTCGTTAAGATTGAGTAAAGGTTTGTTACGAAAAAGTGATTCCGATATTTTATGCTACTTAATTCCGATAGTTAAGTAGAACACTCCGTATTTTGTTTCTATCTTTTGGGGTTTGAATGTTTGACTTCCATCTTTATATAAACCGTCTTTTGAGTCCAAGAATATATCTTTCACAAGTTAAAACGTTTTTGAAAAATCCGTTTTCAATCTTAAAGTTTTCGAATTATTTTGCAAATATTTTCTGGAAAGGCGGTGTCGATCTGAACAGTCTGCTAAATTGTTCTGTTTATTGCTCTTAACTGTATTGCTCAATTATCTTATCTTATCTTATTTCTAAGGAATTCAGAAGAGTTTAGCACTCGAGTTTGCACAACTAGAGTTAGTTGTGGAGTTTTGGGGTACAAGGAGTTTTATACTCGAGTTGCACAACCGGAGTAGATTGTAGGGGATTTTTTGTAATCGGAGTAGATTATTAAAGAAACAATAATGTGTGTGTGTGAGAGAGAGAGGACGAAGACCTTTAAAAAGTAGGTCGAACCACTTAAAAATCGCTTGTGTTGTTTCTTTTAATTTGCTTTATTTTCTGTATTTCTTTTTATATATAGTACGTACAACCGTTATAAAGTGCGACAATAATAAAAATTTGTAATTTATGATACAAAGTGACCATTTTAGATTAGCTAGTTATCACTTTCAGATAAATAGTTACCACTTTTCGTATCAAAAAGTACAGTGCTCACTATGTAACCTTGTAGACACCCACATTTTGCCCGCCAGGTGTCTATAGCAGCTTCCAAAAAACATCCGATGATGATCGGACGCAAACATACTTAATACGCTCGATTTTCGGACTCGGAATCAATAGTAGTTGGCACGAGCTTTTAGCGGAGTAAAAATCTCACCAAACCGACCTCAAATTCAGGCCCAGTGGGTCGTTTCCAGTCAAATGAAACTAATTTGGGTCAAAACCGTCACCAAGGGCAAAATCGTCTTTTAGCGACCGGGTCAAAACCCGGTCAAAGGCATTTCCGAGCCATAAATATCTGGCACACTACCTCGAAAATCCAACTCGAAGTCAAACACCCACAAAAAATCAGCAATGAAGAAGAGTTAAGCAACTAAAACTCTCCCAAAAGGACAAAACTCGATCTCTAAGGAGGTCTCCCACCCGGCTAGACCCACTCGATCGAGTGGACCAGCTCACTCGATCGATTGGACCCATAAAATCAGCCAAAACCGGGTGTTTTCTTCCTTTACAAGCAACCATTTCCTATCCACAAACGGAATCCTACTTCTCCTAAACCGCTTGTTTCTTCCTCCCGAAGCAAGCCTTTTCCTATCTGAAACAGGAGTTTCTTCCCATCCAAGCCAGGAAACCTCTCCTATAAATACACCTCCTACACAACACGATTCATACATCTACAACATCAACAATTCACAACATAACAATTCCAATCCCGACATACACAAGTCACAACCCGGAATTCCAGCAATACTAGGCATATTATATTCCGATCTTTCCTCTAGAAATCCTATAGGATTCCCGACCATTCACAACCCGGAATTCTAGGCAATTTTAGGCAAACCATATACAAACCCGAGAGCAAAACTCGACAAATTCCCTCCCTAACCATACACACCATAACTCACCTATATACATCTTAATGCTCCCACGCCTAGGTCGCTACTACGAGTCCGTTTTCGAGATAATCAAGCATGTAGGTTGAGGGTGTTACAAATCCCGACTTCTCCCTTTTCTTCTCTTTCTCTCGTCCGTCCGTCTTTTTATACGGGTCATCGTCGTGTTTTTTTAAATTATTTTCTCGTTCTTAATATCGATATTATAGTGCTATTTTCAATAAAGAGTCGTCCCTAAAGATTCGATATCGACTCTATAGTTGAATATCGGATCTAAAAGGAATCAATCATTAAAACTATTTTAAGCATAATCTCGTTGATGCCGAAGTAATCGTCACATAGTCCTAAAAAGACTAATTACGACATTACGACGCAGAGAGATTTATTTCGATTCAAAACAATTTCCAGACATCTTTTTTTTTTAAAAAAACGTGCTCCAAGTATTGGATATTGGTTTCATAATCAAATATAAAATATTGACGAGTATCGAAAATTTAAGTCGGGTATAAATTATGTCATATTTTTACATGACTTAGTGAAATAATCAGTTTTCAAAAATTAGAAGCAATTTCGAGATCAATACTAAAATTGCGAATCGAGTCACCACTCGAACAGGAGGCACTCGATCGAGGGTCATAGCCACTCGGTCGAGTGACACCCCAAAAAATCGGCAGAAACCTTTTTCAAGGGACACTCGACCGAGTCCTTACATGACTCGGCCGAGTAACCCCAATTACGCCTAAATAAACGCGTCTTACACGCTACAAGTCTTGGCAAACCTTTTTCATACGATTTCGGTCAACACATGTCAAGTCTATCACGTGAATCTAGTCCTTTCAAAATCGCATCGTGTCATGCTTACATCTTCTAACTCGTTCTCTTCATTATTATCGCAATTGTTGTATCGTTTGTTGCATTGTATTCCCGGGTGGTATGCCGCTCGTATATTGTAACCTGTTCTTTCTTTCATTGTTTGTTTTATTGTACTAAAATGAACATCACATGCTAAAACAACTTTGACGTTAGTTTAGATGCATTAAATGACGTAGTTAAACATAATTCACATGTTTAGTCAAAAACACTGATTGCATAACATTCAACCGTCAAACTAACACGCGTACACATAAATCGAACGATATCTAAATAGAGGCCGCTAAGTGCGGGCGGGGTTGGGTATTCTTCGTGAACTTCCCAACACGTACCCTCACCCCTTACTCAGAACCATGGTTTCCGGATGTCCGAAATCATTGGCATACGAGAGTCATTCAATACCCGATTTCCGATAATGTTGGAATCAGTATCGCAATGTAAAGGGACGAACCCAATAAACTCTGAAATCGGAATGGGCCGTACTATGTGCACGGCCCACTACGATATAGAGTGGGTTCGAACGAACGGGCCCGAACTCTCACAAAGTTCGTTGGCGACTCCAACTTCGATTTAAATTTCAATTCGACCCATCTCATATGGAATTTCATTCGCCTCCCCAAACCTGCGCGTGGCCGCGTCGGGGTGGACCTATGTCATGTCCACAAACCTAAAGCAATAACATTTTACCATAAATTCATAGTTTTAAGGTCTGTCGCACGGTACAACAGTTGTATAGTACGGAGTATATAATTTGTGTTCCGTTTGTTGTTGCATTATTGCATTTACTACTCACGAAAATGATAAGTACTACTAAGTCTTTACCCCCCAAAGAGGAAAAAGATCTCCTTCTTCTCTCTACAAAAAAAACCCCAAAACAAAACCCTAACTGACCAACATCACAGCCGCCACCACCCTCTCCCCTTCCTTTTCCTTCAATCTGTGCCGGAGATGGGACTTTTATTAGCTCCATCTCCGGCCACTCGATCGATTCACACCTTTGACTGACCGTTCATGCACCGTTTTTCCACTGTTTCCGTGTGTTGGAACAGTTTCCTGCCTCTCGTGTTTTTGTGTTCCTTGTGGCTCGGTCTGAGTTTCGTCTGCCCGATCCCCTCGATCGTCGTCAGTTGTGTCCCATCATGCGCCGCCCCTTTCTCTCGGTCGATGTCCTTAGTCTTTTCATTCTTTGGTCTTCGGCGGCGGCTTCCGCTCGATCGCCGATGGTCTTTGTTTTGTGGTCCGGTGATGGTATGATGTTTGATTGTTTGTTCATGCATCGATTTGTTTTTCCATCTTCCTCTTTTTTAAATCAAAGGAAAAAAAAAGAAAAAGAAGAAAGAATGAAGATAAACGTTTATTCAAAAAAAAAAAGATAAATGTTTATTCAATCAAAATGAAATCAATTTTTGGTCAATTCAATTTCTTTTTTTCAGGGTTGTTTCTCTTGCATGTGGAATTTTTCTTCAATTTTTAGAGATTTTCCCCCATCCCCTCGCCCCCTTCCCCCATCTCGAGTAAGTTGTTGAATTTTTCCGTTGGTCTTCTCTTCTTAAGTCCTGTATTGTCTTGCATGGCTGGCTGGGTGTTTCCCCCTTCCCTCGCCCCCCTCCCCTACCGTAGCCCTATGTAAGACTCTATGGGACTCTTTCTTCCTTTATGGGTCGTTTTAGGTTTAGGGTGAAGAGGGTTTCGGATTTCGACTGGGTGCTTTGTTGGTTGGTTGAGTCTGATGGTCGTTCTTGTCGTTCTTTTCGGGTTATTTTGGATCGAGCTTTTCTGTCTCTCGACCTTTTCTCTCTTCTTGTCGTGGGCGGTGACCGACTCATAATACATGTGATCAGTGGGATTGTTTCTTGGTGTGGTCGTTTCATTGTTGTAAATCGATCGGTGTTTGGTTGACTTGGAGTTAGGTTGGATTTGGTGTTGTGTGGTTTGGGTGTGGTGGTGGATTTCCATCTTATTCTATGAGTTCTGTTAGTTTTATGATGTTACTTTCGTTCTTAATAATAATGAAGACTCTAGGTCAGGTTTACGTTGGTTTCACTTCGAAGTTCTACTCTTTGGTGTCTAAGGGTGCGAATTTGGGGGAGGGATGGTTCTCATTTCCGCTCGTTGGTTGGCTTCTCCCTTTGGATCAATGGTCTTTTGTCCGGTTTGTGCAATCTTCAAGAAGCAGGAGTTCTATCTCCATCTGGGACTGGTCCTTTGACCTGTTTTTCCCCGTTTCCTTTCTACGTCCTAATGGCGTAAGTGCAACTTGTTATTGTTATTTATCCGGTTAGAGGAGTATGCAGTCTATTGGATTGATCAACCAAGACGGTGTGAAGTGTGCTGATTCCCGTGTCCATTCTACTGCTCATTGCCAACATGTCGATCTTGGGTGTTATGATCTTTTATCTATTAGTCCGCTATTAGTATATTTTACATTAATGTTTTATTATGTTGTATTTCGACTCCTAAACAATAGAGCGGAGACCTTAATGGTTAATGCTCTAAAATTGTTGTAGGATGGTTTGTATCGTTGGCAAAAAAAAAATGATAAGTACTGTAGATTTCCGTCATCAAAACAGTCTGATTGATTGTCCAGTTTACAGCAATACTGACAAATTGGTTTTCTATTTAATTAAGGAACGGAATTTTGAAAAGTGGGTATAAAATTCCCCCTGCCTCTCTTGAATACGGGTCCATTAACCCAACAACTTCGTATTAAAAGAAGTTGGGATCCAATACTACACTCTCGTGTCCGTGGCACCTTCTGATTAACATACGCAAGAGTTGAATGCATGCAATTTCATTCTACAAGTGAATGACATAATGACGTAGTACGTAATAAAGTGCCCAACATTCAAACGTCGCCCCTCATACCTTGGGGCTACTCTTCCCGTGGTCGGTTAAAAGTCGGCAAGTTTGAGTCAAGCACTGAATAAACAACGAACAACCCAATTTGACCCATGAATGACGGGTCGGGCGGTCGGGTTTCGGGTTCGGTTATTTCGGGTTCGGGTAAAATACGGGTCGGGTGTATTTCGGGTTTGAAAAATACGGGTTTTATACGGGTCGGGTTTATACGGGTTTCGGGTCGGGTTCGGGTCAAATACGGGTTATTAACGCACTTTAAAAACATTAATTTTCTTTACTTTTTTTTAGTCATAAATACAATTTTATTCTTAATTTTCTCAATCATCTCATTTAATATATGATATTAGTGAAAATAAACATGTTTTATTTAATATATCTTTTAATTTACATTGATATTTTATTTCTATAGGAAGTACGAATATATATGACGAACTTTGACTCGATTTATTGATTTTTTTTCTCATTATAATAATCATCTCATAAAAATATGATTTTAAAGATGTATATATAAATATTATTTCTTAAAATTTTGAGGGAAAAAAAATATTTCGTAGTGTTTTTGAGAAACTTTATTGTATAATAGTAATATTTTTTTAATTTATCTATTTTCGGGCGGGTAACGGGTTCGGGCGGGTTTTGACCCAATATATTCGGGTTATTATCGGGTCGGGTCACTTTCGGGTTTCGGTCATTTTCGGGCGGGTTTTTTCGGGTTTTTTTCGGGCGGTTTTGGGTCGGGTTTTCGGGTCGGGTCAGTTTTTGACAGGTCTAGTTGGGATCCAATACTACACTCTCGTGTCCGTGGCACCTTCTGATTAACATACGCAAGAGTTGAATGCATGCAATTTCATTCTACAAGTGAATGACATAATGACGTAGTACGTAATAAAGTGCCCAACATTCAAACGTCGCCCCTCATACCTTGGGGCTACTCTTCCCGTGGTCGGTTAAAAGTCGGCAAGTTTGAGTCAAGCACTGAATAAACAACGAACAACCCAATTTGACCCATGAATGACTCGTCTCAATATATCCGTAAATATTAGTCTCACGTCCCATGCAATGCAAATGCACCCACCTGTTTCACGCTCATCTTTTGAGTTTTGACGCCTTTCCTCCTCACTTTTCCTTTCCTTAATGTTTACCATTCTTTTACTCGTATTATTTTAAATTAGGTTTATCCTTTCTAATCTTATAACGAGTCAAACAGTATAAATATGATCAAAATATAATACATTAAAAATAGTAAAATATATGTTCCATCTAATTACGTGCATCTTGCCTGAAATATTATTTAATTCGTTATAAATTTAAGATAAATATGTTGATTGTTGACTTTAAAAGGGCCATCGATATACTCCCTCCGATTTTTAATAATCTTTCAATTTGACTTTTTGGTGAAAAATAAGGGTTTAGAAATGTGTGGATAAAAAGAGAAGAAGGATGAGAGAGAAATGTAAGGGTAAATCTAGACCACATGTTGATGGCCCAAAATAAAAATAGGGAAGAAAATGTGTTTCAGTCAATAAGGAAACAGGAAAGATAAATAAAATTCGGAGGGAGTATTATTTTACTCCTTTTGTCTCTAACACCTTCATTAGCCGCCCCATATCCCATGCCATATATCTATATCTATATCTATATCTATATCCATGTCATGCGCCCTTAAAACCCATCAACTTACGTACTACAGAAACCAAATCCATAGCAATATACAACATACATACGAAAGCAGAGCGATATAGAGTAAGCATACATACTACTACTAGTCTACTACCAAAAAAACATAGCAATATATAGACTGATCACTGAACACTCACAAATCACAATTATGGCTAGCTCATCATACTCAACCTTGGTCATTAATATGCTAGTATTGCTCTTTGCCTCTTTGATAGTCACGACTTTTGGTGCCGGGAATTTCTACCAGAATTTTGAGCTTACGTGGGGAAATGACCGAGCCAAGATACTTAACGACGGCCAACTTCTCACCCTCACTCTTGATACGGTTTCTGGCTCGGGTTTTCGCTCTAAAAACGAATACCTTTTTGGAAAAATTGATATGCAACTCAAGTTGGTCCCTGGTAATTCTGCGGGCACTGTCACCGCCTACTATGTAAGTGTAGTATACATAAACAAAGAAAATTATCACGAGATTTCTATTGTTAACGAGTTTTAAAATTAACTAAGTTACTATGATGAAACCAAATTGTATTTGGATAATGTGTATTGATATCTAAATTTTTTTGGTTCTAAACGTACAGTTATCGTCACAAGGTCCGACACATGATGAGATTGACTTTGAGTTCTTAGGCAATGTCTCTGGTGAGCCATACACACTCCACACCAATGTATTCAGTCAAGGCAAAGGTGATCGGGAACAACAGTTCCGCCTCTGGTTTGACCCAACTGCCGACTTTCATACCTATTCAGTCCTCTGGAACCCGCAACGTATCATGTAAGACTAAGAGTATGATTATGTACTAAATCTCACATTATTTTCTTATACTACCTCCGTCCCACTAAGATTGTCACATTTTATTAAAATATTCTTCACATATAATAGATAAATAGGACAATCTTTTAGGGACGGAGGGAGTATAAAGGAGAAAAAAACATATAAATTATACTCGTATGAAACAACTCTCTAATAAAAAATCCTTCATAAGAGGTTGAAACGAACCCAAGATATAAATACTAATGGTTGTTGGGTAAATTGTGAATTTTATATTACGATATTAATATTAATCGGGGCTTAATCATCACCTTAATGTTTTGATGGAAACGCCGTCAATACTAATTTCCTACTCAAATAAATCATCAATGCTTAAGTAAGATCGGCTATATTTATCCGTACAATAACTATAAAATTAAAAATAACTTCAGAAAAGAAGATAAAACGAAATAAATTACATGCACATGTCTGATACTCATATAAGACTATGTTTATCCACAGACTCATCTTTTTTTCTCAGACTCGGCCACCTCAGCTTTCCATTCACATTTCATTCTTCAGACTCAGACTCAGACTCATTACAAAAGTACACTTTATCCACAGACTCATCTCAGACTTTCTCACCTCACATACCTTATTTTATATTATTTTTTCATTCATTTCACCTCAACTTTTTACCTACCTTATTTTATTTTATTATTTTTATATTTACCTCATTTCACCTCAAATCTACCTACCTTATTTTATTTGTTTATTTACCTCAATATCTACGTTTATTTTATAACTCGAATAATTACAATTAAATAATTAATTGTTAAATAAATATTGTGACATACGAATAATTTTACATTCAAGTGGTCCTTATTAAAGATGACAATCGGGCGGGTGGATCGAGTTCGGGTTGGGTTGTCGGTAGACCTGACAAACAAGTCAACCGGGTCGGGTTTGGGTCAGGTGACTTTTGCGTTGACTTTAAGTCGGACCATATCATTTCGGGTTTGCTATTTTCATCTTTTTTTAAGGATATCGACTCGTTTTTTATAATAATAGTCGGGTCAATTTTGGGTTAGCTCGGGTCAATTCAGGTTACGAGTCAACCTCGAATCTTTAGTTTGGATATTAGATCGGGTTCGGGTTGGCTTATTCGGGTCCGATCGGGTCGAGCCAGTTTTGCCATGTCTAGTTGTCGGGTATGGGTCAGATGCGGATCATTTTTCGGGTCAGATCGTTGGGTCGGGTTTGGTCATGTTAAGCTTTCTTTTTGGTTTGGTCGGGTTTGGTTTTTATCATCTATACAACTATATCATCTAATACAAATTATTTTGGCCATGTTCTTTTGTAAGGAAGTGAAATGAGCTAAAGTGAAATGAGATAAAATTGAATGAGTTGAACTGAACTGAACTAAGCTGAGCTGAACTAAAGTAGCCTGAAATACAGAAATAATAATAATAATAATAATAATAATAATAATAATAATAATAACAATAATAACAATAACAAGTTTACTTGTTACAAAAAAAATATTAATTACTATTTAAACAACAACAAATAATAATAATAATAATAATAATAATAATAATAATAATAACAACAACAAATAATGTTAATTATTGTATCAAAAAATATTAATTATTATTATATTAATTTTAATTTTAATAAAAATATTATTAATAAAAATATTTTTATTATTTTAATAAAAATAATAATATTATTATTATTATTATTATTATAACAATAGTAATAATAATAATTAATTAATAATAATATTATAATAATAATAATATTAATATTTATAATCAATATTAATATTAATAATTATTATTAATATTTAATAGTAATAATATTAATAACAATAAAAAAATATTAATTTTTATTATTATATTAATATTAATTATTATAAAAATGTCATTAATTTTAATATTTAATAATAATAATTATTATTATTATTAATAATTAATAATATTAATAATAATAATAATAATATTTAATAATATTTAATAATAATAATAATAATAACAACTTATTTGAACTGAACGGAACTGAACTGAATGAACGAGTCTGAAATTGAGTCTTTGAAATCCAAGACTCAACTTCAGACTTATCTGAGTCTCAGACCGTCTCAACCACTTTAACCAGGTATGAGTCTCAGACTCAAAGAATCTGAGTCTCAGAATTTTGTTCAGACTCAACTTCAGACTCCCTTTAAACTTAGATCCGTCTGAGACTCAGACTCGTACCAACCACATTATCCAGGTATGAGAACAAATCTGAGTCTCAGACTCACACTCAGACCCCCTTTAAACTTAGTCTAAATGTAAGTCATATCACGTCATCTTCATAATATGCAAATATTACGTGTGAGTATGATGATACATAATCGGTAATATCGTAACATTTCCCAGTGAACCAAAATTAAATCATCAAGAACTAACTACGTACTGGTCCATGATATGGCCCATCAATTTAGTCTCGTAATAATTTGATTATGAAACCGTAAATAATCTAAACTCCGATGTAATTGTCAGTTTTTACGTGGATGGAACACCCATAAGAGAATTCAAGAATATGGAATCCATAGGAGTTCCATACCCAAAGAGCCAAGCAATGAAGATATACTCGAGCTTATGGGACGCCGAAGATTGGGCAACCCAAGGCGGAAGAGTAAAGACAGACTGGAGCAAGGCTCCATTCACAGCTTCGTACAGGAACTTCAATGCCGATGCATGTGTTTGGAGCAATAATAACAATGGTCAACCTTCTTGCCAGGGTTCAGCCTGGATGAACCAACAGCTCGATGCTACTAGCCAAAACAGGTTGCAATGGGTACAGAAGAACTACATGATTTATAACTATTGCATTGATTTTCAGAGGTTTCCTCAAGGGCTTCCTTCAGAATGCATGGCCAACAAGTTCTAATCACAAAAACATTGTACTCTTATAACTACTCTCTCATTCATTCAATTCTTTAGATAGACTCACTAAGATGGGATCCGCGTAAAGAATTAAATGGATGAAAGGGAGTATTACACCATATAAAAACATGCTTGGTACTGAGTGTGATATTTCATTTCTTTTTATTTGGTGCTCAAAGGTTTTGTACAAATTGTACGTGTTGACGTTACTACGTTAGTCTTAGGATTGTTTCATTGTACATTTGTACTCCGTAACTCAGAGTGTTGTAATATTATCAGTGATCAAATGTTGTACTCGTTTGATGAATAAATCACTCTACTATGTACTAGTACGAGTAATATTTTATTACTCAATCTCAATAATTATGTATTCCTTTTTATTTTTTAAAAAATAAAATAAAAATTAAACTTAAGTAAACATTAAAAATAATTAAATGGAATAGATGAAGTATGGTTCGTGTGTTTACCAAAAACTCAATATCTATAATGATAAATTGATCAACATTCCATTCACTCGTAAAACTCATTCACTTTAAAATTATCAAAGTCAAAATACCTATTTAAGAATTAAGCTAGATAGAAATAATTGACTCAATGCTAAGAATGTTGAGAAAATAGGAAAATGTGAACACAATACAATTAGAGATTGAAGATGAAGCTAATTATTATTCACGAAAGTGTTGATTAACCCCCTTAACTTTGGGCAATTGTGAGCTTAAATCTCATAGGTTTCAAATGTTGTAATTAGGCCCCATAACTTTGAGTAGAAGTGAAATTCGGTTCAATTTTTAATCCCAACATAAATTATATCATTAAATCATGTTATATATAAACTCAATGTACATTGAATAATTATTAATTCTATAAAAGCAATTAAATAACTTATTATTAACATAATTTTTAGAATTTTTTTTAATAATTTTAATATACTCCGTAATTTATATAATCTATGAGATTAATGTTACAAATTTTTGATTTTATGTAATTCTTTCAAATATTTTTTTTTTTCCAAAATATGTAAAAATTGCATACATTTTATAAATATATAATTATTTTTATCGTATGCTGAGAAAATGTATAAATAAATGGAATTTTTGTTTTTAAGGTGCAATTTTAATTGAAAAAATAAAAACCTGGAATGAATTTCACTTTTGCCCAAAATTATGGGACTTAATTACTACAATTGAAACTTAAGGGGTTAATCTCACGATTGATCAAACTTAAGGGGGCTAATCACCACTTTTGCGAATTATTATTTGTACTAGATTAAAGCCCATGCGCTGCACGGGTTAATTGGCTTAATTACATTGATGATGTAGATTCGTTAAATGAAAAACTTAATCAAACTATCTTTACAATAAATAAGATGATCACATGATATTAGTAATCAAACTTAATTTCAACTGAATTTATAGTTTTAAGAGCTTATTTTAAAACTCAAAAGAACACATGATTGCTCTTATTTATGATATAAAATTTCATCACCTTATTATAAATTTTCGATGTGAAAATAATTTTACGCTTGTAGTCTTATTAAGAGATTTTTTAAGACTCAAATTTTTTGATTGATATCTAAGAACGAATGAATTTTTTAATTGATATCTAAGAATGAAAGATTAGTCTTATTTATAATATAAGATTCTATCGACTCATCATAATTTTTCGATGTAGGATAATTTACTCAAGTTTCATAGTCTTAAGATCTGCTTTTAAGACCCAAAAAAATGCACGATTGCTCTTATTTTAATTACAAAAATGAGGTTGAAATCAAACTTATTACAAAAATAGGGTCCACGTCATCACTTGTGAGTTTTGGTTTGTAATCAGCAATCCCTCGCTATCCGGGACAGCGATGGGTCAATTGGTAGAAGGAAAGTTCAATCCCTCGCTATCCCAGACAGCGAGGGGTGGAGTGCCCTTAATCAGAATACAATGAAGTTGTTTATTGTTGTGTTCCAAATTTGGACCGTTTTTCCTCCCATTTAGATATGTTTTTCCTCCGTTTTGCGAGATTAGAGTGCGATTATCGCCTTATTTTGAGTAATTCTTGCATTAGTGTATCTCTTTTGCATTTTACGTGTTTTTGTTAGTTTTCTGTCTATTTTGATAGGACTTTCGACCGAAAACGTATCTGAGCTTCTATGAGCATAAAAGAGAAAGATACAGTCCAAAGAGCAAAGCACGCAATTGAAAGTTCGAGTAATCCAACTAATCGACAAAGAAAGAAACCGGAAAAGAGGTGGAGGATCACCGGGTGAAGTTTCACCCGATGAGTCACCACCGAGCGAAGTTTCGCCCGACGACATTTTCCACCTCCCGAAGATTTTCGTGGACACTCACCATCGGGCGAAATTTTGTCCACCGGGTGAAATTTCGCCCGATGGAGAAAAGCGCCAAAATTCGTAAAATGAGAAGAAAATCTCACCGGGTGAAATTTCACCAGGTGGTGTCAGCTCGTCAACCGCAGGGTGAAGTTTTGCCCCATGAAGATGCAAAGGATGAAGGTCTAGCTTAAAGAAGAGGAATTGGATTATGCGCTTAAGATTGTGTCAGGCCCGTCGGAACCCATGTCCACCCGGTTCCAAGCACAGGGCCCAAAATTTCTTGGGGCCTCAAATAGTTTTCAGTGTATTATTTATAATGTATCCTGTTGTGGTGCAGTGGTAAGTAACTTAGTATTTGGGTGAGGGGCCGGAGGTTCGAACCTCCTGGGCAGTGTTTTTTATTTTATTTACTCTACACGACTTTTACTATTTTGCGAACAAATTTCATTTTTTATGTTCTAATAAATCATTTGTTTGTCTTTGATTAAAATACTCTTCACATTGAATATAAAAGGCAAACGAATAAAAGAGAGGGAGTATAATTATGGCATATTATTGATGTTGCTCAATACAAATTTGAATTGTTGAAAGATACTTTAGCTTAGACGATAGACATTGATATTATTTTTTGTTCAGAATCGGTCGAAATAATTATCTTAAAATTGTTTTAAATCATAATTTCATATAAAGTACATTAATTTACTATTCAATAAAAAAATCTCTATGCATGATAATACCTAATTATAGTACAGAGGCCTCCAACGAAATTTGGAACCGGGCCACCTAATATTATTTGACGGCCCTGGATTGTGTGACCCATTAAGAACCACTATATATACTAAACCTAGGGTTTCATTTGAAGGTGTGCCTTAAGTGAGCCTCTTTAGGGTAGAGTAGTGTAGGAAGATCTCCTTAGTAGTAGTAGTAGTAGTAGTAGTAGTAATTCACATAGTAAAATTCCATAGATTTTGTAAAACTCTCTTAGTTTAGTTTAGATCTACCATTTATTTTGTAATCAAGCTTCTATCTTTGTTGAAGATTTGGGTTTATGTTGAAGATTGAAGAGTTTTGCAAGAATTAGTGATAAGTTCTTGTATTTTCTTCTCCAAGATTCAATTTTTATGTTGATCTTCATCTTCCTCCTTTAGTTTTCTCCATAATTGATAGTTTCTTTCCTCTCCCTTTCTCTATTAGTTAGTTTTATTTTTAGTTTCTTGTTAATCCATTGTTTGTCTTGTCATTCTTTATGTTAGTGTAGTTTTCCATTGTTTGTTTGTTTTTCTCTCTCCTTTGTTAGTCTCTCATTAGTTTGTGTGATAGTTTTTTTTCCTCCTTAGTGTTATTTGTTAGTATAGTTATTATGCATGCTTTAGTTAGTCTCTCCTTCATTAGTGTTTTGTTGTTATCCATTATGACTAGTGAGTAGATTTCTTGTTAGGGAATTTAGGGATGAAGATTTGGATTATTTGAATTGAGGGATGTTGGTGGATTGTTTACTTGTTGATTTATCAAGTTTGAGGCTTTTGTGTCTTTGTTGACCTAGACTGCAGCTAGATTGACCTTGACGCGCTCTTATCTATATGAGGAAACTCAGGGTAGGAGTTACCTTAACTTGAGACTTACCCCTTTTCGCCGCGAAAGCGGGTTTTTAGGTGGGTTGGGTGAAGAAACCGAAAGGTGGCATTCTCCCTTTTCAACGTTGTGACTAAAACTCGATTCCGAGATTCTTAGACCCCAATTTCTGAATCCCGACTCTCCCCAACACCTTTCCCATTATTGTTTCTAGCTTTAGTTGTGTAGCTCGCTAGCATTAGTTCAACTCCTTTCGTCCCAAAACCCCCATCTCAATCCCAATCGCAACTAAACCTTAGACTTGACCAATATCGCTTAACCGCCTCCTTGTGGTTCGACCTCGACTTGCCGCTACTACATAGTAGTGAGTTGGGACTAAAAATATTGTTTGCATGCGTGTCAGCGACAGCGCGCATCATTTATCAAAACACACAAATATATCATAATGTTCAAAGGAAAAACTACATCAACTACATTTTATCGACAATGCTATTGTCCCCGTCGATCCTTCCCCTTCTTGCGCGGTCTCGCTGATGATTCTGCTTCTTCAGTTTCATCTTGTTCGGCATATTGTATGCGCCTTTCAAAGTTGCGAAAGTTGTATCTTCGAGGAGTTGGAACATGCTCTTCTTCTTTATACCCAACAATAAGATGCACTTGTCTTGTGCTTATTAAAGTATTCAAGGACATACATATCCCTCATTATTTATTGTAACTTCATGGTATTTTGATCTGGGGCATTCATTTCACCCCTCGCTGTCTGGGATAGCGAGGGGTTGATCCTCTCTTCTACCAACTGACCCCTCGCTGTCCCGGACAGCGAGGGGTTGCTGACTACAAGCCAAAACTCACAAGTGATGACGTGGACCCCATTTTTGTAATAAGTTTGATTTCAACCTCATTTTTGTAATTAAGGTAAGTTTGAGCCCCATTTAAGAAAATGACCCGAATTTCATCACCTCATCATAATTTTTCAATGTGGTATAATTTACTTAATTAAAGTTTATAGTTTTAAGAGCTATTTTTAAGACTTAAAAGAATGGGTTATTTAATGACAATAATACCAACTATAGGGCGTCTTCCAAAAATAATACCAATTTCAATAAATTTGAGAATAATACGTATTATTGGAGTAGTTAAACAAGAGTAGTATAAGTGACTTTATAACCTGCTATATCAGGTCACCTAATTAATATTTAATCTGCTACATATCCTCCATCCTTCTACTTAGACCTGGATAACGGGCGTGTCGGGTTAGCTTCGGGTCGGACCACTTTCGGGTTATAATAATCGGGTTGACTTCGGGTCGGGTCGGATACTTTGGTGTTCGAGTCATTCTCGGGTTGGTCAACTTTTTTAGGGATATCGACTCGTTTTCTATAATAATAGTCGGGTCAGTTTTGAGTTAGCTCGGGTCAATTCGGATTATGAGTCAAAATCAAGTCTTCAATTCGGGTGTCGGGTCGGGTTCAGTTTGGCTTATTCGGGTCGGGTCAGTTTTGCCAGGTATACTCCTCCTTAGTTCTCTCCATTACCATTTATCCTTCTTCAGTTTTCTTCTATATGTTTCGTTTAGATTAACGTGTTGATTTTGGTGTAGGATTGTGTTGTTAGCTAGATTTGGTGAGGTTGAAGACTTGAAGGAAGAGGAAGACAGAGGAAATGAATGACGTTTAATGTCCCGTACATTGAGTAAGTGAAAAGGAGTGAATTATTGTGAAATGAATTAAAGGCGAAAAAGCAAGGAAGGTGAACGGGTTCTACCACTAACTAGTAACCTATACTACTCTGGTTTAACTACTCCAAAAATACGTATTATTCTCTGATTTATTAAAATTGGAATTATTTTCGGAGACGCTCTATATATAGTTGGTATTATCGCCATTAATTAAATTAAAGGTGAAAAAGGAAGGTGAAAGAGTTCTACAGGTAACCGGTCACCTACACTACTCTTGTTTAACTACTCCAATAATACGTATTATTCTCTGATTTATTAAAATTGGAATTATTTTCGGAGACGCTCTATATATAGTTGGTATTATCGCCATTAATTAAATTAAAGGTGAAAAAGGAAGGTGAAAGAGTTCTACAGGTAACCGGTCACCTACACTACTCTTGTTTAACTACTCCAATAATACGTATTATTCTCAGATTTATTAAAATTGATATTATTTTGGAAAGACGCCCTATAGTTGGTATTATTATTGTTGTTAAATAACCCTAAAAGATTTTGTTTTTATATCTAAGTTAAAAGGAATTACTGCTATTTATATAATAAAAAAAATCACCTTATTATAATTTTTCGATGTGGGATAATTTTACTTAAATTTATTTAAGTTTAGATGTAGTCTAATTAAGAACTTTTATTTATAGACGAATGATTACACTTATTTATAATATATAGAATTTCATCAACCCATCTTAATTTTTCAATGTGGGATAAATATACTTTAATTATATAGTCTTAATCTTAGGAACTTCTTTTTAGTCTCAAAAGATTGTTGGTTAATATCTAAGAACGAAAGATTACATAGAATTCTATCACCTCATTATACTTTTTCGACATGTGATAATCTAATTTAACTTTATTTGTAGTCTTATTAAAAACTTTTTTTAAGACTAAAATGTTTTTTTGTTGATATCTCAGGACAAATTATTAGTCTTATTTATAATATAGATTTACATCACCTCATCATAATTTGGAGAAACGGTTACTTTTATTTATATAATAGAATTCCTTCGTATTATCATACTCTCTTCGGTCACTATTTTTTTCCTCATCGGAATTACTTTTTCATAATTGCTTGTTACTCAATTATACCTAAAAGTTTCTTATTTTTCCGATATTACCATTGTCATATTTTTTCCATACTTTTTCAAACCTACTGCTTTTCCCTTCACATATTTCTTTTCTAAACCACTTTTAATCCAAATTCGTTCTTAAACTTCATCAAATTTGAAAATCGATCGATTGTTATTTTTGAATTCGCCATGGATTATAGTTCGGTAATTGATATTTTAATTTTACTTGCAAATTATGATTTAATTGATAATTATGTTTAATTGATTTTAGAAAGTTAGGGTTTAGGGTTGGGATGTCGGAGGTTGTCGAAAGAGATGGACAAATATTAAGGTGAGGGTGAGGATGGGTGGTGGTCGGTGGTGGTGAGGATGGGTGGCTGACTGGCTGTACGTTCACTGCAGTTTTTTTTTTGTCATCATGTTGTACACTCACTGCATTTTTTTTTGCTGTACGCTCCTATTTTAATATTTTGTAATTAGATTCTTGTGTTAATTATTTTGAATTTTTATTCGAATTAATTTTGATTTGTACGATTGTAATTCTCGAATTAATTTTATTTTTGTTGTTGTAATTTTGTTATTTTAATTTTGATTTTGATTTCTCCTATTGTAATTTTTATTAATTTTGATTTGTGTTATTTTTCAAATTAATTATGTTATTATAATTTTAATTATGCTGTAATTTTTCATGTATTACAATTATAACATTAATTTTATTTTTTTGTAAAACGGAAAAAAAAAAGCGAAAAAAACGAAAAAAAAATGTCGGGCGGAGTGGCGGTCGGAGTAGGGAGGTGGTGGAGGTTGACGGAATTTGGAACGCTTGAGAATTTTTTAGATTTCTATCAAATCTCTCTCTAATTCAATGATGAGAGGAAGGAGAAATGGGAAGGGCAATTGGGTAATTTCCAAGTACAAATGAGTAATACACAATTATGAAAAACACTACCCCTCATTAAAATATCTCACACAAATATTAAGGTGAGGGGTATTTTAATTGTGAACGAAGAGAATATGATAATACGATGTAATTCTATTATATAAATAAAAGTTTATAGTCTTAAGAGTGTTTTAAGACTCAAAAGAGAAGGGGTATAATTTTTCGATGTGGAATAATTACTTAAGTTTATAGTCTTAAGAGTTTTTAAGGCTCAAAAGATTTTGATTGATATCTAAGAACAAATAATTAGTCTTTATATAATATAAAACTTCATCACCTTATTATTATAATTTGTCGATGTGGGATAATTTAACTAAAATTTGTAGTCTTATTTATAATATAGAATCATCACCGTAACTTATTTTAATTGTTTCGATGTGGGATAATTTTAAGTTTGTAGTCTTATTAAGACATTTTTTTAAATCAAAAGTTTTTTAAAAAGACTACAAATTCATCACCTCATCATAATTTTAAAAAAAATGATATAGAATTCCATCATAGTTTTTTTTAAAAAACAAAAAAAAAATTGTTGGTTGATATTTAAAAACAGTGATTACTTTTAGTTGATGGCTAAGGAATTTTTTTTATTAGTTTTATTTATAATATAGAATTTCATCATCTTTTTATAATTTTTTTATTTAAGTATATAGTCTTAACAACTTTTTTAAGACTCAAAAGATTTATGTTTGATGAAACTTTATAATTTTTCGAATGTGGATAGTTTTACCTAAGTTTATATAGTCTTAATATATATTTTAAGACTCAAAAGATATTTGGTTAATATCTAAGAGCACATGATTACTACGGAGTACTCCATTATTTATAATATAGAAATCTATCGTCTTATTATAATTTGTCGATGTGGGATAATTTAACTAAAATGTGTATCCTTATTTATAATATAAAATCATCATTGTATCTTATTTTAATTGTTTCGATGTGAGATAATTTTAAGTTCATAGTCTTATTAAGACATTTTTTGAAACTCAAAATATTGTTGGTTTTTTAAAAACTCAAAAGAGAGAGAGTATAATTTTTCGATGTGAAATAATTTACTTAAGTTTATAAACTTAAAGAGTTTTTAAGACTCAAAAGATTTTGATTGATATCCAAGAACAAATAATTAGCTTAGTCTTATTTATAATATAGAAATTCATCGTTTTATTATAATTTGTCGAAGTGAGATAATTTAACTAAAATTTGTTTCTTATTTATAATATAGAATCATAATCATAACTTATTTTAATTGTTTCGATGCGGGATAGTTTTAAGTTTGTAGTCTTATTAAGACCTTTTTTAACTCAAAATATTATTGGTTGATATTTAAAAACAATGATTACTCTTATTTAGTAGAAATTCATAATCTCATTATCATAATTTTTCGATGTGAGCGAATTACTTAAGTTGGTTGATGTTTAAGGAAGAATTATTATGTCTTATTTATAATATATAATTCCTTCTCCTTATTATAATTTTTTACTTAAGTGTATAGTCTTAAGAACGTTTTTAAGACTTAAAAGATTTTTGTTTGATGAAACTTTATAATTTCGAATGTGGGATAGTTTTATAAGTTTATAGTCTTTATATATTTTTAAGACTCAAACGATTTTTGGTTAATATCTAAGAGCACATGATTACTCTTATTTATAATATAAATTTTCATCACCTTATTATAATTTTTCGATATAAGATTATTTTTACTTAAGTTTGTAGTCTTATTAAAAGACTTTTAAAGACTTAAAAGTTTTTTTGATTGATATTTAAGAACGAATGATTAGTTAGTCTTATTAATAATTTTTCGATGTGGGATAATTTATTTATGTTTATAGTCTTCCATCACCTTATCATAATTTATCGATGTGAGATAATTTACTTAAGATTATAGTCTTAAAAACTCTTTTCGAAACTAAAAAAAGTACGTCCTTACTTTTGATTATAATATAGAATTTCATCACTCCATCACAATTTTTCAATGTGAAATGATTTTAAGTTTGTAGTCTTATATATTAAAAGCTTTTTTAAGAGTTAAAAGTTTTTTTGTCGATATTTAAAATTGAATGATTATTATTTGATGGGGGTCGGTAGCCTGCCACGGGTCGCCCGCCATTTGGGCCCCGAGGAAGCTCGGCCCGAAGACGAACGGAAGCCTGCTTGGCAGGCCACCAAAGTAAGAACTCGCCCAACAGCCTATTGAGGACGACCTCAGTCGCCTCAAAGCTCCAGGCAGACCCCTCCCCTGCCTGTCAGGGTCAGGCCGCCTGCTGGTTGAGCCAATTAAGCCCCCCCTGCCTGCCAGACTTCAGGGCTTTCTCGCTCCTGGCAGGGCCATGGGGGGGGGACACAAAGCCCCTCTGACCAGGCCTAAGGTAAAGAGGAATGAGTGAACGAGGTGAGCCCACATGTCACCTCCCCGTCCACTCATTCCCCCTCTTTCTCTCTCTCCTCTCCCTCTCTTAGGGAAAGGTATAAATAATTTGCCACTTCCCGCATAAAAAGGGTTCGATTTTCTCTCACTAGACTCTCACTCTAAAAAACCGTCACCTTACTCCTCACGAGTAAGGTTCATCAAGGCATTCCACGGACTGACTTAGGCATCGGAGAGGGTTCCCTCGGACACCTCCGAGGCCCTGTGCGTTCTTTGTGCAGGGAGCAGGCCAACTCCGCCGGGAAGGTCCGATCGCCGGAATAAAGGAAGGAGAGCTTCGAGAGGATTAGACGATCACCACCAAATACTAGGACCCGAATCCGATTTGGGTCAATTGTTTCCTTACCGGAACAATTTGGCGCCGTCTGTGGGGAGAATTCGGTTGTGCTCACGAGTTACCCACAAAAATCAACCACAATTAAAAAACATGCCTGAAATTGTTGAAGCCAGTTCTGGGGCGGGTCCGATGGTACCACCGGTGATCCCCCTGTATGGCATGCCTCTACCGGAGATGACGCCCGCTGCTACAATCCCAGGAGTAGGGCGGGCAAGTCTCCAAGAGGCACCCAATAGAGAGACTACGGTTGCAGCTGGGCAGGTTGCTCATCAGAGGCCTAACTTGAACCTCACCCCCGCCCAGGTTGCACAGACTGTCGCCTTCTTCTCGGCCATGCTCAACCAGGAGTTCACTCCGGAGGACCTGGTCGGCAGGATTGCAACGACCCCCAGGCAACTTCACTTTGAAGGAGTGGAAGGAGCTGGGGGCATGAAGCGAACCGCCACCAGGAATGTCCAGAGGAAGGCAAGAAAGACAGCTCAGGGGTATGTGCAGGCCCAGAAACGCATCACCGGAAATCAGAAGCAGCCTGCTTAGCAGCAAGCCTTTTCCATACATACCACTGAGT
The DNA here is from genome assembly GCA_958450325.1 of Agrostemma githago. Taxonomy (NCBI): domain Eukaryota; kingdom Viridiplantae; phylum Streptophyta; class Magnoliopsida; order Caryophyllales; family Caryophyllaceae; genus Agrostemma; species Agrostemma githago. Next base: position 66,752,001 of record OY288249.1, on the reverse strand, counting down.
CCACCTCAGCCATGGAGAAAAGGGGCTTATCCCAGGATCTCCAGGATCGAATGAGGCACAGGGAGCCGGCGTTGAAACGCCTGGGGGAGAAACAAGGAGATGTCTTTTCCAGGCTAACACCAGCTGAATCACATCGAGCTCCAGGGTTGTCCCAGAGCCTACAATCGAGACTCAACCATGGACAGCCACTGGAGTTAAGACACCGTCAGGATGATATTCTGGAGCCACCCCAGAAAAAACAACTCAGGCATTGCTCACCTGCAAGAGAGGACGAAGCTATGAGTAGGCAGGCGCCCATGCACCACTCCCCCAGCATTGGAAAACCGACCCCTGGTAAAAGGGAGGACTACGGTTACCTATCTGCTGGGAGCAGGTCAAAAATGACAGGCAGGCCCACAAAGACTCCACTCCACCCCGAGGTGCAGGGATACCTCAACCCAAAGATTAAAATGCCTTCTGTCAAGTTTGACGGAACCACTGACCCAGAGGACCATCTGGCAGCCTATGAGAGCCATATGGGGATGTACGATGTCGATGATGCAGTTTGGTGCAAGGTTTTCCCCACCACCCTCGTGGGTCTGGCGCAAGGATGGTTTAGGGACCTGCCGCAGGGGTCAATCGGCTATTTCATAGAGCTGGTTGAAGCCTTCTTGGACCAATATGCAGGGAACAAGAGGCGCAGGCTAACCCGATTCGACCTAATGACCCTGAGACAGAAGAAGGGTGAAACTGTCAGGGAGTATTTGAAGAGGTTCGACCTGTCCTTCCAGCAGGTCAAAGAAATCGACGACCCAACTGCAGCATATGCGCTAACCAACTCGCTGCTCCCAGGGGAGATGAAAAACCAAATGATTAGAGCCCAGCCAGAAACTCTAGCCAAAGCTCGCAAGATTGCTGAAGGCTTCATGCTGCAGGAGGAGTTCCACAGCCTACCGGATACCCCCACAGGGCCTTCCAGGCCGCAGGGGGGATCGCAAGGTGGACGCAGCAGGGGAGAGGGAAACAAACAGAAAGCTGAGGAGGGGGGATACCCCAAGGAAGGAGCGTACGGCTTACCAGCCTAGGTTTGACAGCTACACGGCCCTCAATAAATCAAGAGCAGAAATTTTTGAGCTGGAAGAAGAGACGGCCAAGTGGAACAAGTCGCGCAGTCCAAGAGGTGATCCAAAGAAGTTTTGCACATTTAACGATTGCGCCGGGCATACCACCGAAGAATGTCGCCATCTAAAAGATGAGATCGAGAAACTCATCAGGAATGGTTGGTTGAGTGCCTACGCTGCGAGGAACAAAAACCAGAAAGAGCCGGCGGACAAGCCTGAAGGCTCAGTGCAAAACCGCCTGATAATTCACGTGGTGTCAGGAGACGCAGAAGGCCAGATGAGTAAGAGAGGCCAGAAAAGACAAATATGTGAACTGCGAAACCATATATGCTACGTTGAGAGGGCAGGGAGCCCAAAGGGCATGACCTTGACCATCACCCCTCATGATGCAGGGCCGGTGATATACCCTCACAACGACCCCTTGGTCCTATCTCTTGACATCAACAACCACATTGTGAGAAGGTGTATGGTGGATACAGGAGCCTACACCAACCTTCTATACACAGATGCATTCGACAAAATGAATTTAGAGAAAAGGCACCTCAAGCCTGCCCCCGGATCGCTGTACGGGTTCACCGGAGCAGGCGTGCTCCCAATGGGGATCATCGATCTGCCGGTGACGTTTGGGGAGGGAGCCTCAGCCAGAAATATCAGAGCATCGTTTATTGTAGTGGATGCAAAATCGGCGTATAATGCCCTGATAGGCAGGGGTACCCTGGATGAGATTGAGGATGCCATATCAATCAGAGCCCTGACCATAGCCTACGTTACAGATTTTGGAATTGAGGGGAAGGTGTACGGCGATCAAGAATCAGCCAGACAGTGCTACTCCGTAGCCCTGCGCACCCATGAGACTGAACGAAAGGGCAAACGTAAAGCCAACAGTTCCCCCAGAAGGGAAGGTGAGATCCCAGCTGACCAGCAGACAGCAGGCCACCTTGAACCTAGGGGAGAAAGCATGCTGGTGGAACTAGAGCCAGGCAGGCAAGTCCTGATAGGGGCAGACCTGGAGAGTTCCTACCGAGAAGAACTGATCAAAATCCTGAGAGACAACAGGGACGTGTTTGCCTACTCGGCAGACGAGATGCCAGAGGTAGATCCGGCTCACATTGTTCACAAGCTGAACGTAAGTCCGGAGGCACGCCCTGTAAAGCAGAACAAAAGAAATATGTTAGTGGAAAAAGATCAGGCCATCAAGGAGGAAATCGAAAAACTCCTGAAGGCTTATTTCATAGAAACCTGCGATTACCCAGAATGGTTGGCCAACGTAGTAATGGTGAAAAAGTCCTCGGGCGCCTGGAGGATGTGTGTGGACTTCACCAACCTCAACAAGACGTGCCCCAAGGATTGTTACCCCGTGCCAAGGATAAACCAGTTGGTAGATGCTACCAGTGGCTACTCCACGTTAAGTTTCTTGCACGCCTTTTCAGGCTATCACCAAGTATACCTCTGGCAGCCGGACAAGGTAAAATGCGCCTTCATCACCAGCTTTGGTACATTCATGTACAAGATGATGTCGTTCGGGCTCAAAAATGCAGGTGCCACCTACCAACGACTGGTCGACAAAGTCTTTGAAAGTCAGAAGGGTAGAAACATCGAAGCTTATGTGGATGATGCCATTGTGAAAAGTAAAACAGACGGCGAGCATCTAAGGGATCTGCAGGAGACTTTCTCCTCCCTGCGCACTTACCAGATGAAGCTAAATCCGAAGAAATGCACCTTCGAAGTGCGCTCGGGAAAGTTTCTGGGTTTCCTGGTCAGCGCCAGGGGAATCGACGCAAACCCTGAAAAAATACAGGCTGTCCTAGACCTGCCAGAGCCAAAGACAATCAGGGACATACAGCGCCTGACCGTCAGAATGGCCGCCCTGGCACGGTTCAACGCCAGATCAGCAGACAAGTCAACACCTTTCTTTAAGGTGTTAAAAGGAAACAAAACGTTCAAATGGAAAACCGAACAGAAAGAGGCTTTCGAACAACTAAAAGAGCACTTGAAAAGGCTGCCCACCCAGGCAAGGCCAGTGGCAGGGGAGAAGCTTTTCCTTTATATTGTCATTACAAATTCAACAGTGAGCGCGGTAATTTTAAGGGAAGAAGCAGGCTCCCAGCAGCCGATCTATTTTGTAAGCCATGCCCTAGGGGCGGCAGAGAAGAATTACCCGGTTGTTGAAAAAGTGGCTTACGCAGTCATCATTGCAGCCAGGAAGCTCAGACCTTACTTCGACCCCACCCTGTCGTTGTACTGACTGACCAGCCCCTGGAAAAAGTCCTAGAAAAATTCTAAAAATCTGGGAGATTGCTAAAGTGGGCCATAGAGCTAAGCGGGTTAGGAATATCTTATCAGCCTAGGACTGCCATCAAAGCACAGGCCTTGGCGTATTTCCTGGTGGAGTGTTCTCATTCAGAAGAGGACGACCCACCCGCAAGAGAGTGGATAGTATACACTGACTGATCCTCTACAGCCAATGGCGCAGGGGCAGGGATCGTGCTGACCAGCCCTGAAGGAACAGATTTCGAGCATGCGCTCGGGTTCACCTTCCCTGCATCAAACAACGAGGCAGAGTACGAGGCCGTATTGGCAGGTATTAATCTAGCGGTCGCAGGAGCAGAAAGGCTCGTCCTAGCAACAGACTCCCAGCTCATAGCCAACCAGATCAGCGGGGATACGAAGCCAGAGATCAGTTTATGGCCACATACCTGGAAAAGGTGAAACATGAATTATCTGGATTAAAATCTTATGAAGTCAAACAAATTCCCTGGTCCCAGAACAACCGGGCAGACGCCTTGTCAAAGCTGGCCAGCTCCAGCCTGCAGGACATACGGAGATCAGTTTGGGTGGACGTAATCCAGGAAAAGTTCACCACACCCTGCCAACCGGTCAATGTCATGGAAGAGGCAGAATCTGAAGACTAGATGACCCCAATCATTCAATTCAAGAAGTATGGGACCCTTCCACAGGACCCAGTACAGAAGAAAAAGATGACAGCCAAAGCCGCATGGTTCATACTAGTCGGCGAAGAACTGTATAAAAAGTCATTCTCCTCCCCCCTGCTCAGGTGCCTGGGGGCAGGGCAGGCCGCAGAAGTACTAGACGATATACACTCAGGAATCTGCGGCCATCACATAGGAGGAAGGTCATTGGCACACAAGGCCCTGAGGGCAGGCTACTACTGGCCAACCCTGCTTGCTGATGCCAGGGACATGACCCAGAAATGCAGAAAATGCCAGCTCTTCGCCCCTTCAATACATGCCCCTGCTCAGGACCTCAGACCAATCTTGTCCCCCATCCCTTTCGCTCAATGGGGGATGGATATTCTAGGGCCATTCACCGCAGCGACTGGGGGCAGGAAATTTCTGATAGTGGGAATCGATTAGTTTACTAAATGGATCGAGGCTGAGGCTGTCCCAAACATAACAGAGCCGACGGTCAGAAAGGTGATATGGAGAAATATCATAACATGGTATGGCCTACCAAAGGTGTTAGTCTTCGATCACGGAAGGCAGTTTGACAATGATCCCTTAAGAGCCTGGCTGGAGAGCCACGGCATAACCGTCGCCTACTCAGCCATCTGCCATCCCCAGACCAATGGGCAGGCTGAGGCAGCGAACAAGCAGATATTGAATGGGCTGAAAAGGATGGTAGATGAGCTCAAAGGAAGATGGGCTGACTAGCTCCCAAGCGTACTGTGGTCAATCAGGACCACCAGAAAAGAGTCCACAGGCCAGACTCCATTTGGCCTGGTCTACGGGGCCGAAGCCCTGTTACCTATAGTGGCACGAATTCCCACCCTCCGATCCCAACAGTACAATCAAGCGAGTAATGAAGCTGCAATGACAGAAGCTCTTGACCTAGTCGGAGAAGTAAGGCAAGAGGCTTGCGTCAACATTGCCGCCTACCAGCAGCGGATGAGAAAAGCTTACAACAAGAGAGTAAGTGTAAGAAGCTTCCAGGTGTGGGACCTGGTTCTCAGAAAGACACAAGCTGTCGGAAGATCAAGGGAACACGGCAAACTGAGCGCCAATTGGGAAGGCCCATATGAAGTCACCCGGATTATGGGGCCAGGAACCTATAGAATTGCCAACCCTGAAGGTCAGGAGTTGGCCGCACACTGGAATGCAGACACTCTAAAGAGATACTATGTGTAGAAGTTAAAAGTTTTCCTTTCTAGCTTTTTATCTTTCCCAAAAAGAACGGCGGAGGACGGTCAGGATTCAATGTCGACGTCTCCGACCACGATGTTTACAGCTTTTTCTAAGAAATGAGATCTATGAAATTATACCCGTTGTCTCTTCTGATTAGCACTTCACACACAAACGAGCAGGGGGGCAATAGGGGGAGGGCCCCCCTGTTGCAAAACCCAGGGAAAATAGATCCTCCAACAAAAAATACAAAGTCCCCCAACCTTCCTCTGGGCAGGCAGGGGACAGGCCCCCTTGACTTCAGCAAGAAGCCAGGGTCAGGCCAGGCCTCATGCGCCAAACCAACAAGGACTGAGTCATACTCAACCTTGTATAAAAAACACCAGAATCCCCCAGCCTGCCTCTGGGCAGGCAGGGGCAGGCCCCCTGGACTTTGGCAAAAAGCCAGGGTAAGGCCAGACGAACAAGAACTGGGGACCCCCCCAACCTTGTATAAAAAAACTCAAGTCCTCCAACCTGCCTGTGGGCAGGCAAGGGGCAGACCCCCTGGACTTCGGCAAGAAGCCAGGGTCAGGCCAGGCCTCATGCGCCAAACCAACAAGGACTGGGGACCCCCCCCCCCCCCCCCCCAACCTTGTATAAAAAACTCGCAGGCCCCCCGGACTTCGGCAAAGAAGCCAGGGTCAGGTCAAACCACAAAAGAAAATGATAGCATATATAACCAAAAGAAGTACATTCATAACAAATTTGGAAAAGTTTAACAGAACGGACAACAAAGATCCAAATACAAGAGTTAAAAGATTACATCAGCCGGCAGTCGACCACGTCAGGGTCCGGCGCGCAAAAAGATCAATTAAGTTAACGAGGAAGCAGAGGCGCAGAAGGGTAGGGGCAGGACCCCTCAGAAGACGACTGCCCTGCACGTTACGCCGTAGGGGCATACTGGTCAGCATCAGGAGCCTCCTCAGGCGAGCTATTTGCCCGAGCTTCGTTCTTAGCAGCATAAAGGGCCTGGAAGGCAACCTCGTTGAAATCAGGAAGCATCTCCCTAATGACCTCCATAACAAATTTTAAGGAAGAATAAGCTCCAGCATTAAAGTTCTCCGCCACCGCAGAGTTGGCCTCCTGAATTAGGTCGTTCTTCTCCTTTCGCCATTCCTCACCCTGCACCCTCAAGTCAACTTGTGCCTTCTGGAGGTCTGAGTTGGCCTTGCTCAGACGGTTCTCCAACTCAGTCACTTTTCTCTTGAAATGCTCCAGCTCGGCAACTGCTTTCTTGGCCCGCTCCAGCTCGACAACCGTCTTCCTGGCCTGCTCCAGCTCTGCCTCCAAGTTAGCTGCTTCCCTCACAACCCTTTCACCTTGAGACTTCCACCGAGCTGCCTCGTCCTTAGCGTCTCCCAACTCACCCTCGTACTTCGCCAGCTGATCTTTCAAATTGGCAATAAAGGCGACATCTCTCTCGACCACCGCCAGGCGTTCAGGGAGGGGAAACCCAGGGGTGACAGTTAATTCCTCGTCACTTAAGCGGCTGAGAGCCGCCAGCTCCGAAGAGGCTTGGAACACCCTGGAACAGCGCTGGATGAACTGGACCGCCTGATTGGTGGAGTAGGTCAAAGACTCGGTAAGATGGTCCGCCAACGTAGTGTTGGAGTCAGAGAGCAGGGCAGAGACATCGATACTCTCGCCAGCAGTGAAATGGAATTCGGCATTTTCTTCAGAGAACCGAGTGCCTGGATTATCGTGAGCAGGACGCTTGGCTTCAGGCGTGTTGGCATACGCCTCCAGGTCTACCACCGGGACGTCGTCCATCGGTTCCTTGTCTTTCCTCTTCCTGCTAACCAAGGGTCGACTTTCCCCAGTGTCCTCGAAATCTGAAGGCTTTGACCCCATTGGAGGCTGAGTCCCAGCAGGGGAGCCTCCATGCCTGCTAGCAGGGGAAGGAGTGGCCTCTGAGGCAGCCTCCCCCTCTACATCTCTGGGGGCAGAAGTTGGAGCTGCAGGCTTTTTGGGAGTCGGCTTAGGAGGAAGGGGAGGAAACTTTACCTTGTTGACTGATATGTTTTTCACAAACTTCATCAGGGCTTTCCCACCTTTCTTGTAACTGGAAGGAAGGGAGGGGCGCTTGACGGCAATTGTAAAGTCACTGTCCAGTCTAGAGGTGATCATGGGCTGGGCTGGGCCGGGCTTGGGCTAGGCTTGAAGTAAAAAAACAGCCCAAGCACATAAGCTGGGCTGGGCCGGCCCATTTGATTGGGCCTTCTTAAGGAGCCCATACCCAGCCCTAGAGGCCTTTTAATGGGCCTCTGGGCCAAATGGGCTTTTTGGGCCATGTTATTTGCATAGGCATATTGTTAGTTTTTTACCAAACATACAAATTAATAATCGGTTTTTCTAACGTGTGTCCATTGGGCACACGTTAATAAGCTACTTATAGCAACATTTACATAGATATTATCATGATAAATTGAAATATTATGTTTTGTTTACCATACTTAGACGATATCTATGTTAATGTTGCTTTAATTAGCTTATTAACGTGTGCCCACTGATAAAGTAGCAATTTGATTTCTCGTCTATCAATCTTCGTACCATACAAATTAATAGAGTAACAAGTATTAACAAGTTATTTGAAAAACTAACAAGTAAAGTAGCAATTTGACTTCTCCTTAGAGTCCTTACCATATTCCAATAAATTATAATAATATAATATGAATCTCGGATGGGCCTTAGGGCCTTAAGCACGGCCCATATCCAGCCCAATTTTTAGCATGGGCCTTTGGGGCCGGGCTTTGGGCTTTTATGGGCTTAAAATCGTAGCCCAAGCCCTCTTAAATATAGGGCCGGACCGGGTTGGGCTTATGGGTCTGGGCTGTTTGATCACTTCTAGTCCAGTCCAAGGTCCCTCAACTCCCTCTTTGTCCAAAGGTAAGTGGCGAGATCTGCAGGAAATAGACAAAGTTAGCCATAAAAGAATACAGAAAGGGTAAGGCTAAAAAAGAGCAACTATTATTGGTATCCCTGAACTACCTCCTCCAAGGCCAGAGATTAGACCCACTCGGGTCAAGTAATTGTCGGTAGCGATAAGTTCGGCGTGGGGAAGCCAGTGATCAGGCCCAAATGCACCTGATTTGTCCTTAGAGGCGGCAAACCGCTTGACCAACTCCAGTTCTTTATCGGTCAGTTTTACTTCAAGGGCCTTTCCCCCAACGCCAGGGTGGTACTCCTGGCGAGTCTCCAAGCGAGTATGAACATGATTCCTGAAATGACGAGGAATCCTCCATCCTGTGGCGCTGTGCACCTATAAGAAGTTATATTTCCAGTCCTTCAGACTGTTCAAAGTCGGCCAGACCAAGGAGAAGGTTTTTTGCCTGAGAATGGAGAAATATCCGGGAGAACTCCCGCCCTCAGTAGAGGCCACCATCTGCAGGCCAGCCATAAACCTCAAAGCATCGATAGTGGGCCCCTCGCCCAGGAATAAACAGGTCCAGGTGTAAGCTATCAACGACCTGACCACCACAGCAGTCAATTGGGCAATAGCCACATTCATCCGCCTAAAAACCTCCTCCAAGAAGGGATGCAGGGGAAAACGCAGGCCAAACTCCAAACACTTGTGATAGACGGCAATGCAGTCGTCGGGAGGATTGCACACAGTATCCCTCTCCTCAGGGATTATGACCGTGTAACCTTCCCCAAAGTTGTAAAATCTGGCGATGGCCTCAGCAGCATTTTTCTTCAAGATAAGGTCCCGATTCTTGGAGGCTAGGTATGTTCGCAGGGGGATCCTATACTTGGTCTTGTCTAGATAGTAGGTCCTCCCTAACTCCCTAGGGATAAGTGGGCCGGCAATTGTGGAGGTGTCGATCTTCATCGCCTCGTCATCAGAGTCAACGACATCAAAAGGAGCAGGTTCAGGGGAGTTGGTGCCCCCACTCTCCTCTGAGTGGTCCTCCTCGGCCATCCTAACGCCAGGCCCCCCAGAGGAGGAGGCAAAGCCAGTTCTAACCCTATCCCTACCCTCCGCCTTTTCAGTCGAAGGGTCACTAAAAGAAAGAATCCGAGCGCGGCGACTGGTCATGATGATTAAAAGGGAAGGAAAAACGAAGAAACGAAAAGACAAGGACAGAGGATAGGATTCTGACGTAATTGATGGCCGCCGGATGAAGGTGCAAGAAAAGGCTCCTCAGTCTAAGACGTTTAACGAAGAGAGAGTATGAAGGAAGGTTTTTTGGGTTTTCAAAAGTGTAAAAGGGGGAATGGGAGGAGTAGGAATGCTTTTATAAGCAGGAGAAGACGAAGGGTTGCCCAGCCAAAAAACTTCCCCAAGAAAAGCCCCCACGTGTCACACATTTTGAAACCCAACCACCCATCACTTCTCAAGAGGCCTCGAAAAGGCAACAGAAGTTAGAGAGTAATCATTGCATGACGTCATTAAAAAAAACGAACACATGAAAGTCAAAAGCCCACATTTTTCTCATTAATCAGAAGGCCCAAAAAAGGGTCCAAATTACAAAACAAGTGGGATATAAAGAAGTTACAAAAAGAGCCTGAGTTTCTGGCTCATCATGCCTGCAAGTAAAGCAGGCCTAGTCATCGTCAAAACCCGGGGAGTAATCCCCAGGACTATCATAGCCGCCAGCGTCAGATCCCCAGTCCCAGCTGCTGGAACCTTGAACGGATCATCAGAGCCCTCTTCTTCACCCCTGCCGGATGAATAGCTCTGGCCTTCACTATCCCCCGAGTCATGACTGCTCGAGTCCCAGTCCTTGCCATACAGGGCCACCCTGGTGCCTTCAGGGGAGCCATAATCCTCCTTCTTTCTCACCAAGGGAGAAGAAGGGCCTGATTCAGGAGAAGAGCCCGAGTTAGGACAATCGGGGTCGAAGTGTTCAGGGTGAAGCCAAGGGAAGCATTTGTAGCATCCTCTAAAAGAGCAATCCCCCGCTTGGGTACAGCGATCGGGCCTACGCCCTGCGGAGGATGAAGGCTTTCTAAGGCGCTTGCTAGCCCTAGACAGAGGATTTACTCTGGCATTCCGCGAAGGGAAAGAACGTACTCACCGGCTGCGACGAAGAGCCAGGTGTGCCTGCCTGGAGTATCTCAATCTCCAGCGCCCCCTGAAACGGAGGACCTTCACATAGGTTCCACTACAAAATACCGATTTTCTCAACCAAGACATTTGTTCTTTGAAAGGAAGAATATGAGAAGATGGAGATGGGTTGTGAAAATGACAAAGCAAAGTTGGAATTTATACTAAGGCAAAAGGCAAAACATTAAATGACGCCCTAACCGTTTTTACAAAAAAGAGCCAATCATCAAACCGACACGCTGCTCAAAGAGACCACTTTGCAAGAAAAGCAATCATTTGGAAAGACATTCCTACTCTTTGCATACCCAGAGCAATTAAGACTCTCCTCCTTGGGAACATGCGACGCATTAAATGCAAAGATGGAACTCAAGAAGTCAACCTCCCGCCATCCCAATCAAGATATCACCTGCTGAAGAGGAGCCCCCCCCCCCCCCCCCCCCTTCAGCCAGCGAGGGCCAATTGATGGGGGTCGGTAGCCTGCCACGGGTCGCCCGCCATTTGGGCCCCAAGGAAGCTCGACCCGAAGACGAAGGGAAGCCTGCTTGGCAGGCCACCAAAGTAAGACCTCGCCCAACAGCCTACTGAGGACGACCTCAGTCGCCTCAAAGCTCCAGGCAGACCCCTCCCCTGCTCGTCAGGGTCAGGCCGCCTGCTGGTTGAGCCAATTAAGCCCCCCCTGCCTGCCAGACTTCAGGGCTTTCTCGCCCCTGGCAGGGCCATGAAAGGGGGGAGGGGGGAAACACAGAGCCCCTCCGACCAGGCCTGAGGTAAAGAGGAATGAGTGAACGAGGTGAGCCCACGTGTCACCTCCCCGTCCACTCATTCCCCCTCTTTCTCTCTCTCCTCTCCATCTCTTAGGGAAAGGTACAAATACTTTGCCACTTCCCGCATAAAAAGGATTCGATTTTCTCTCTCTAGACTCTCACTCTAAAAAACCGCGACCTTACTCCTCACGAGTAAGGTTCATCAAGGCATTCCACGGACTGACTTAGGCATCGGAGAGGGTTACCTCGGACACCTCCGAGGCCCTGTGCGTTCTTTGTGCAGGGAGCAGGCCAACTCCGCCGGGAACGTCCGATCGCCGGAATAAGAGGAAGGAGAGCTTCGAGAGGATTAGACGATCACCACCAAATACTAGGACCCGAATCCGATTTGGGTCAATTGTTTCCTTACCGGAACACTATTATTTATAATATAGAATTACATCACCCCATCATAATTTTTCGATGTGGGATAATTTAAATGTTTTTTTTGGTCGATATTTATTTAAAACCGAATGATTACTCTTCTTTATAGTCTTAGGAACTTCTTTTGAGATTCAAAAGATAATTACTTAAGGTTTATAGTCTTAGGAACTCTTTTTGAGATTCAAAAGACTTTTGGTAGATATCGAAGAACGAATTATTACTCTTTATTTATAATATAGAATTTCATCATCATATTATAATTTGTCGATGTAGAATAATTTTAAAACTGTTATATGTAATAAATTCATTACATAATGTGAAACAAATAATATGAAATATATACTCTAATGAAAGCATTTTTTACCTCGAATATAATTATTTTATTTTTATAATTTATTTTACGATAATGTTTTAAAAAAAATGAACTTTAAAGGTTTTTAACTAGGAATGGTAAAACATCCCATTAATATGATAAATTAAATATATATTATAATAATTAAAAGATTCTCTAGTTGATTTTTTTATTATTTATGATAATTTGAGGTTTGATGAAACGGACCAATGATATCGCTCCAATCAAGGATGTTACTCTAACGAATAATGTATGTTACTCTAGCAATATATTGTCCTACTCAGAATTGTGCTTCTTCTTCATCATCTTCTTTTTTCCTGATTCTTTTTCATCGTCAGACGATGATTTACATGACGTTTTCGTCTTCTTCTCATCTACATCTTTGAAGATCTGCCTTATGTATGGAGAAATTCTCACCCACATCCCTTCATCATTCATGTGCTTTTGCGTCTACTGAAAAAACAATAACAGCGCCAATAAACGTGGCGAAAAAATAATCAAAACTTGAAATATGGATTAAAGTAACGGATAACAAGAATTAAAGTAACAGATGAAGTGCATTGAAGTAACATTGAATTAAATTAACAGAGGATGCTTATACAACAGGTATAAAGTAACAGAGGTCAGACATTAAAGTAACAGATAGTGTGAATTAAAGTAACATATAATGTTCATTAAAATAACACCAGATATAGGTTAGTGCAAAAAATTCATATAATGATAAAAAAATAAGAGTATGACGCAGTATCTTACTCTTTGATATTGTTTCCTATTTTGAAGTCATCATGTCCCATAATTATAGGAAACAATATCTTTTTTTTTTTTATATGGCGTTACTCTTTGATATTGTTTCCTATTTTGGTGGCAATCACGTCCCATTATTATAGGAAACAATATCTTTTTTTTTAATTCTTTTAATATGGCAGTTTCCTAAATTCTTAGGACACTCCAATGCACTACAATAACAGATAAAAAGAACTAAAGTAACGACTGGAGTGTATTAAAGTAACACGACATATAAAGTAACGATTTTTTTTGTCACTCTAATGCATTAGAGTAACATATGAAAAGAACTAAAGTAACATATGAAGTGCGTTAAATTAACATTAGATTCAATTAACATTACGTGCATTAAAATAACAGAGGTTAACCATTAAAATAACAGATTGTGTATATTAAAGTAACAAAGTATATTTGTTTGTGCGTAAAATTCATATATTGATTAGACCTTTAATAATATGCAGTTTCCATACTGTAAACTTTAAAATCTAATAATATGGAGCATCCTAATGACGTGTTTTCAGTATAAATTGGAAACCAAATACTCACTGTTTGTGTATTCGACGATTTGCATATCCGCCATCGAATGAGAAATTTCAGCGTCGCGAGGAAGAAGATAAATGATTGAATGTGTTATTGAGTGGGTTGATTGAACGTAAGTTGCAACCGCACGAAGAAGAAGATGAATGATTGAACGTGATAAAATGAAATGAATAAAATTAACAAAAAATCTGTAAGCAATATCGAAAACTCACCATTGTTGTACTCTACGTTTTGCTTATCAACAGTTGATGAAGATGTCGCGATCATTGAATCCATAGAACGGGATGTCGAGCACAGATTGATGGGAGCATTTTTTTTCTAGATTTGATGATGATGAACGTAATAATGTGAATGAATGAATTGATTTGTTGTTTCCTAAAATTATGTGAGTTATTTTAGGAAGCAGTATCTCTCTCTCTCTCTTTTAATGCAAATCTTAGAACGAATCTTGTCCATCCATCCATCTCCCATCCAATGGATGGGATAAGGACTTAGGGACTCAATATATGAGAGAGACTCATAAGAACCCATATATATATATAGATAAAGGCTCTTATGAGTCCTTTACTCTTTGTGAGTCCCTAAGTCCTCATCTCATCCATTGGATGAGATGAGGATGGATGGACAAGATGCATCCATTAAAAAAAAAAATTACGTTCCTAAAATAGCTCCCATGAATTTAGGAAACAATAATTCCCTATCACATTCATTCATCATTCACATTCATTCATCATATCACGTTCATTCAAACACAAAAAAAATCCTTTCTTCATTCACGCTCAATCATCGATTTTGTACTCGGAATTCTGTTACAATGGATTCAATGACCTCATCATCGTCTTCAACGGTTGATAAGAAACTGATCGAGTATAACAATGGTGAGTTTCAGTATTTCATTCACGTTTTGATTCAATTTTTATTCATGGATTTCGATGGTCATATTGCTTTCAATGTGCGTTTTAATATCAATGGTTTATCGCGTCAAATTGTGTTTTTTTTACGTCGATTTTCATGTTTATAGTACTTTCATTGTCATTTCGTATCACAGTTTCGTATCAATTTGCGTTTTTTTTTATGTCATTGCGTTTTGATATCACAGTTTCGTATCAATGGTTATTTGCTCTCTCGATCTTTATAGATTACAGGGCTTTTTTATGTTTTTTATTCAGATTTTCCATGATATATATCCATTGATACTATTGTTTTGATTTCAATTAACGCATAAACGTCGTTGAAGTAACATGCCTTCTGCATTAAAGTAACACTTACTTGCAATGACAGTAACACAAATGAACGTTTAGAAAAAGGATTTTGATGATGACGTTAGAGTAACGTATTGTACACGTTAGAGTAACACCACTTATGAATTATAGTAACACATTGTTTGCATGGGTGTAACGCTGTTTGATTTTGTGCAGGTGGTTTTGCCAAAGATGTGAACGCACATGACAACACTGGAAAAGGTAGAATTTGATTCATTTGATCAATCATGGATTAATAACAATGGTTCATTGATATTATTGTTTCACTGATATTATTGTTTGCTTTATGTTGAAGCAGTCATGGCGTTGAAGTAACACAAGTTATGAATTACAGTAATATCTAATTCTAATTAGAGTAACACAAACACGTAACTGAAAAGGGTTTTTGGCGCTGACGTTGGAGTAACATCCTTTAAGGGTTAAAGTAACACAACTTATGAGTTGAAGTAACACTTATGTCCATGGGCGTGACATTTTTTAATTTCTTGCACGATGCATTGGCAAAGAACCGAATGCACAGGAATGGTGCAGAGATGTGGGTGAGGTTTTCACTCCGTACATGGAGCAAGTATTCGGAACAATGAGGCAGTGGAATTTTACAAAATCTACGCGCTGGCTTGCGGATTTGATGTGAGAAAGTATAGTAAGCCAACCAAACGAAACTGTCCAAATCCGTACGCAGCACGACCGCCTAAACAACCTACTAAGCCAACCAATGATGAGGATGACGAGGATGAAGCAGATGAAGACATCGAAGGAGAGGAAACTGAAGAAGACACCGAGGAAGACGAGGAGGATGAACAAGTGTTTTGAGAATACTCGTGTTTTTTTGTCATTATAAGAATTTTTTCTTTTTTCTGGTTTACACGAAAAATTAATTTTGTACAATTTTTTTACACATAGCGCTGTGTTACGGTGCATTTAACACTATATTTATTTAATACATGTGTTTTTTGTGAGAGTAACATCTCATGTGTGTCAGAGTAACACTATTCGTCTGTTACAGTAACGGAAACAATGCATTGAAGTAACTGAAGACAACAACGTTGTTTAGACAAAATCATTGCCAAAGTAACTGGGGATAACTTGGATTGGTTCCATTCATTGACAAAGTACCAACATTTGTTCTTCAAAAAACAATATATAATGCGTCAGAGGAATTAATTGCAATATCATTGTACAAACACCATTAATAACTTAAAGTAACATAAATTGTTCATTAAAGTAACATTTACAATGCTTCGTTGTAACACACAGATTGTGAGACCAAAGAAAATTGGGTTAACTTCAGTAATCCCCATAGTAACACCAGCAGTAAATTAGAGTAACAGGTACAACTAGTTAGTGTAACAGAGTTTAACAGGTTCAATGCATTGGTGATAGTCAAAATACCAATGTAATTAGACAGGTAACTAAAGAATACAAACCATTAATTCGTAGTTAGAAAAGAGATGACATGATTCAGTAAACACGTTATTTTTTTCGGCCCTTTGTTGGCTTGCTCTTGGGAGCGTCGATGATCTTTTGTCTAGCGTCCGCATACTTGTCTACGTTTTCCAACAATCGCGATCGCACCTTGTTCATTATGTTTGCTAAAGTTAGAAAGCTGCTTCAATATAACCTTGCTCGAGTTGAAGGTGAGCGATTGAGTTGAGTTGAGCGATTGAGTTGAGTTGTGCGATTGGGTGCTCGGGTGTGCTTGAGTTGAGTGAAAAAATTGAATGAGATGAGAGATGATGAAGGTGAAGGGTTTTTGTGTTAGACGGGTGTTTGAATGAAAAAAAAATGAATGAGATGAGAGAGAAGATATCAATTGGCAGTAATTTAGGGAGGAGAGAGAATTTTCTCATATTATTTCCAAAATATGGTAGTTACTACCTTAATTACTACATGCAATCTCAACCATTCATCCTCCTTAGATCAATGGCTAAGAATAGGACTCATGGACTCAAATAAAAAAAGGGACTCACTTGATCCTCACTCTATATATATATGTATATATATATATATGTATATATATATATATATATATTGATTGATTGATTGTGTTTAAAGAAGATGCACATGATGCACTATATATGATGGGGGTCGGTAGCCAAGCCTCGGGTCGCCCACCAGTCAGGCCCCAAGACGCCCAAATCCCCGAATAAAGGATGGCCTGCCTAGCAGACCTCCCAGCAACATCACTAAAAACTCCAAGTGAACAGTCTTAATCACTTAACAGCCTGGCCTGGTTTTGCCGCCTGCCGAGCAGGGCAGACCCGGCTTTCCGCCTGTTTCTAGGGCGCTCCCGCCCAAGCAGGACCAAAGGGAGACCGAGGACCCATCCGTCATTTTGTCCAAAAGGTAAGGGGAAGTGAGTGGACGAGACGAGTCCACGTGTCGCGCAAATATCCACTCATTTCCCTCTCCTCTTTTCTTCTTTCCTCTCTCTTGTGGGAAGGTATAAATACTTTCCCATTTCCCACATGAGAGGGGTTGGATTTTCTCTCTCTAGACTCTTACTCCTAAAAACGCCACCTAGTTCCTCACGAGCTAGGTTCATCAAGGCACTTCACGGACGGACTTAGGCATCGGAGAGGGTTCCCTCGGACAACCTCCGAGGCCCTGTGCGTTCGTTGTGCAGGGAGCAGGCCAAACTCCGCTGGGAAGGTCCGATCCAGGGAGTGAGACGAAGGAGAGGCTTAAGGAATTCAGACGATCAATTGTTCACTAGTAATCCAATTATACGGCCCGGATCCAAAGCCGGGTGAATTGTTTCCGTGACCGGAACAATTTGGCGCCGTCTGTGGGGATCTTACGGTTGTGCTCACGAGTTACCCACTAAAATCAACCACTCATAATCACAAAACTACAACAATCATGCCGGAAATCATCGATGCCAGTGCAGGGACGGGTCCGACGGTCCCACCGGTGACCCCCCTGTATGGTATGCAGCAGTCGGAGAGGGTTCCTCCCGCCACGATCCTAGGGGTAGGGGGAACCAGTCTCCTCTACGGACCAAACACTGCTGTGGCACCTGAGTTGGGGGCACACCCAGGGCATGCTCTGAATCTAACCCCAGCTCAGATGGCGCAGACGGCCGCCTTCTTCTCTGCAATGCTGAACCAGGAGTTCACTCCTGAGGACTTGGTAGGCAGGGTCGCATCGGCCCCCAGGCAACCATCCTCAATCAGCAGGGATGGAGCTGGGGGCACGAGGCGGACCGCCGCCAGGAATGCTCAAAGGAAAGCAAGAAGGACGGCACAGGCGTATACACATGTACAAAGGCGCATTACCACCGGCAACCCAGAGCCACCTGTCCAGCAGGCGTTCTCCATTCACACAACAGAATCAGCGTCTGGAGAACAGGGAGGCTTATCTCGAGGGTTACAGGAGCGAATGAGGCCCAGGGAGCCCATGTCAAAACGCTTGGGAGAAAAACCAGGCGGGGTTTTCTCCAGGCTAACACCGGCGGCTAGAGAGCAGTCAGCCCCAGGTTTATCCCAAAGCCTGCAATCCAGGCTCAACCGGGGAGAGAACCTCTGCCACTCTCAGAGGAAAAGACCCAGGCAAGTCTCCCCTGAGACAGAAGATGAAGCAGCAAGCAGGCCGCCTCCAAGGCACCGCTCACCCAGTACAAGGAAACCGACCCATAGACAATGGGATTCTTACGGTAACCAGTCTGGGGAAAGCAGGTCACGACTGGTAGGCAGGCCCACAAAAACCCCACTTCATCCTGAGGTGCAGGAATACCCCATTCCAAAAATTAAGATGCCCACCATTAAGTTTGATGGGACAACAGACCCTGAAGATCACCTTGCGGCATTCGAGAGCCACATGGGCATGTACGACGTGGATGACGCCATCTGGTGCAAAGTTTTCCCAACCACCCTGGTAGGACTCGCACAAGGGTGGTTCAGAGATCTCCGCCAGGGATCAATCAAATTCTTCATAGAGTTGGCCGAGATCTTCTTCGAACAGTATGCTGGGAATAAAAGAAGACGCCTCACTCGTTTCGATCTCATGACCCTAAAGCAGAAAAAGGGTGAAAGTCTGAGGGAATATCTGAGAAGGTTTGATCTGTCCTACCAGCAGGTCAGGGAGATCGATGATTCCACCGCCGTCTACGCCCTGACAATCTCCCTGCTTCCAGGGGAAATGAATAATCAAATGATCAGGGCCCAGCCAGAAACTTTGGCCATGGCCAGGAAAATTGCGGAAGGGTTTATTTTGCAGGAGGAATTCCACGGCCTGACGGATACCCCTGCAGGCCAAACAAAGCCGCAAGAGGGACCGCAGGGTGGACGTGGCAGAAATGAGCCAGGCAAGCAAAGGGAAGAGGGAGACACCCCCAAGAAAGAGCGCACTGTCTACCAGCCCAGGTTTGACAGTTACACTGCCCTCAACAAATCCCGGGCAAAGATCTTCGAACTAGAAAAGGAAACCGCTAAGTGGAATCGCCCGAACAAACCTCGTAGCCCAAAGGGAGACCCCAAGAAATTCTGCACCTTCCACGACTGCATAGGCCACACCACCGAGGAATGTCGCCACCTGAAAGACGAGATCGAGAAGTTAATCAGGAACGGATGGTTGGCCAACTATGCAGCAAGAAACAAACCCCAGAAAGAGGTAGCAGAAAAACCTGAGGGCTCAGCCCAAAACCGCATGGTCATCCATGTAGTTTCAGGGGATGCAGAGGGGCGGACCAGCAGGCGCAGCCAGAAGAGACAAATCCGCGAGCTGAGGAACCAAATTTGCTACGCCGAAAAGGCAGGCAGCCCAAGGGGCACAACCCTAAGCATCACCCCCGAGGATGCGGGGAGAGTCGTGTACCCACATAATGACCCTTTGGTCTTAACGCTGGAAATCAGCAATCATATTGTTAAGAGGTGTATGGTGGACACTGGCGCCTACACAAACCTCTTATACAGGGATGCTTTTGAGAGGATGAACCTTGAGAAAAGGCACCTGAAGCCAGCCCCCGGATCCTTGTATGGATTCAATGGAGCAGGCATGCTACCCATGGGAGTCATCGATATGCCCGTCACGTTCGGGGAAGGGACCTCAGCAAGAAATATCAGGGCGTCATTTGTTGTGGTGGATGCCAAATCCGCGTACAACGCCCTGATCGGCCGAGCCACCCTGGATGAAATAGAAGCCGTCGTGTCAATTAGGGCCCTCACCATAGCCTATGTAACTAACTTTGGCATGGAGGGGAAGGTCCACGGGGATCAGAAGTCGGCCAGACACTACTATTCCGTGGCCCTGCAAGCCCATGAGGCAGAAAGAAAGGGGAAGAGAAAAGCCCAGTGCTCCCCTAGCAGGGAAGGCGAGATCCCGACTGCTCAGCAAGAGCCAGTCCGCCTAGAGCCTGAAGGGGAGAGCATGCTGGTGGATTTAGAGCCAGGGAGGCAGATCCTTGTTGGAGCCGGCCTGGAGGAGTCCTATAAAAAAGAACTAATTGCGGTCCTAAGAGAAAACAGGGATGTATTCGCCTACTCTGCAGACGAAATGCCCGGGGTTGACCCGACATTTATTGTTCACAAGCTGAACATCAGTCCGGAGGCTCGCCCCGTAAAGCAGAAGAAGAGGAACATGTCCGTAGAAAAAGATGCGGCAATTAAAGAAGAAATAGACAAGCTCCTGAAGGCTGACTTCATTGAAGTCTGCGATTACCCAGAATGGCTGGCAAACGTTGTCATGGTAAAAAAATCATCAGGCGCATGGAGAATGTGCGTAGATTTTACCAATCTCAACAAGGCCTGCCCTAAGGACTGCTACCCTCTGCCCAGGATTGACCAGCTAGTAGATGCCACTAGTGGATACACCACGCTGAGTTTTCTGGATGCTTTCTCAGGGTACCACCAAGTGTACCTCTAGCAGCCAGACAGAGTGAGGTGCGCCTTCATAACCAGCCATGGCACCTACATGTACAAGATGATGCCATTTGGGCTGAAGAATGCAGGCGCCACTTACCAGCGGTTGGTGGACAGGGTCTTCGAAAGCCAAAAAGGAAGAAACTTAGAGGCCTATGTTGACGATGCAATCATCAAGAGTAAGGGGGACAAGGAACATCTGATAGACCTTCAAGAGACCTTCGCTTCCCTGCGGTCATATAAGATGAAGCTGAACCCGAAAAAATGCACATTCGGGGTCCGATCCGGAAAATTCCTAGGTTTTTTGGTCAGCTCCCGGGGGATAGACGCCAACCCTGAGAAAATTCAGGCGGTCCTGGACCTCCCGGAGCCTAAAACTATCAGGGACATTCAGAGGCTGACAGGCAGGATGGCCGCCCTGGCTCGGTTCATCGCCAGATCAGCAGACAAGTCCACCCCTTTCTTCAAAGTATTAAAAGGCAACAAACAGTTCAAATGGGAAGACGAACAGAAAAAAGCCTTCGAACAATTGAATGATCACCTGAAAAAGCTCCCAACCCTGGCAAGACCGGTAGCCGGAGAAAAGCTATATCTATACATCGTTGTCACAAACACGACGGTAAGTGCTGTCATCCTAAGGGAGGAAGCAAACTCACAGCAACCCATTTACTTTGTGAGTCACGCCCTAGGAACAACCGAAAGAAATTACCCCCTGATAGAAAAGGCCGCCTACGCAGTCATCGTTGCAGCCAGAAAACTCAGACCCTACTTTGACGCACATCCTGTCGTGGTCCTCACCGACCAACCACTGGAGAAAGTGTTGGAAAAGTTTGAAAAATCAGGGAGACTGCTGAAATGGGCGATTGAGCTAAGTGGGCTGGGAATATCTTACCAGCCAAGAACAGCCATCAAAGCCCAAGCCTTGGCCGATTTTCTGGCTGAATGCTCCCATTCAGGGGAAGAAGAGCCCCCTGCTGAGGAGTGGATCGTACACACTGATGGGTCCTCAACGGCCAACGGTGCAGGCGCAGGCGTCGTATTAACGAGCCCCGAGGGAGTGGATTTTGAGCATGCACTCAGGTTTACCTTCCAAGCGTCTAACAACGAAGCAGAATATGAGGCTGTAATCACAGGGATAAAACTGGCTAAAGCTGCAGGGGCAGAGCGAATTACACTAGCCACCGATTCTCAGCTCATTGCCAATCAAATTAACGGAGAATATGAAGCCAAAGATCAGACCATGGCCGCCTACCTTGAAAAAAGTAAAAAAGGAGTTGTCAGGTCTGAAATCCTATGAAATCCATCAAATACCTCGGTCGCAGAACAACCGAGCCGACGCCCTGTCAAAGCTGGCCAGCTCCAGCCTGCAGGACATACGGAGGTCGGTGTGGGTCGATGTTCTGCATGAAAAATCTACCGGCGCCTGTCAGGCAGTTAGCACCGTTGAAGAAGGGCCGGAAAGTTGGATGACCCCCTTCATCCAGTTCAAAAAACATGGTATCCTGCCATCAGACACAATACAAAAGAGAAAGGTACAGGCTAAAGCAGCCTGGTTCATGATCATTGGTGAAGAACTCTATAAGAAGTCTTTTACTTACCCTCTGCTCAAATGCCTACGGGCAGACCAGGCTGCTGAAGTATTGGACGATATCCACTCAAGCATTTGTGGACATCACATCGGTGGGAGATCGCTGGCCCACAAAGCTCTGAGGGCAGGCTACTACTGGCCTACTATGCTGGCGGATGCCAAGAATCTGACCCAGAAATGCAGAAAGTGCCAACTCTTTGCTCCGTCAATCCATGCCCCGGCCCAGGAGCTCAGGCCAATCCTATCCCCCATCCCCTTCGCTCAATGGGGGATGGACATACTAGGACCCTTCGCGGTGGCCACAGGGGGCAGGAAATTCTTGATCGTCGCCATAGACTACTTCACCAAATGGGTGGAAGCCGAGGCAGTACCCAACATTACTGAGCCGGCGGTCAGAAAAGTGGTCTGGCGAAACATAATCACCAGATTCGGCCTGCCAAAAATGCTGGTATTTGACCATGGCAGACAATTTGATAATGATCCTCTAAGAGTCTGGCTAGAAAGCCACAACGTCGCAGTCGCCTATTCAGCTGTCTGTCACCCTCAAACCAACGGACAGGCAGAAGCAGCCAACAAACAAATTTTAAACGGCCTGAAGAAAATGGTGGATGACTGCAAGGGTAGGTGGGTTGACGAGCTTCCCAGTATACTCTGGTCAATCCGGACAACCAGAAAAGAATCCACAGGCCAGACCCCCTTTGGTCTAGTATATGGAGCAGAAGCATTATTACCAATTGAGGCAAAGATCCCTTCTCTGCGCTCCCTGCAGTACGACCGGGCTGAAAACGAAGTTGCAATGGTCGAGGCCTTGGACCTGGTAAATGAGTTAAGGGAAGAAGCCAGTACCAACATCGTTGCCTACCAGCAACAAATGAGGAAAGCCTTCAACACCAAAGTCCGTCAAAGGAACTTCCAGATGGGTGAGCTGGTTCTAAGAAAAACACAAGCGATTGGAAAATCAAGGGAACATGGAAAGCTAAGTGCCAACTGGGAGGGTCCATACCAAGTGACTCAAGTCCTGGGACCAGGCACATACAAAATCGCCAATCTTGAGGGGCAAGAGTTGCATGCTCACTGGAATGCGGACACTTTGAAGAAATATTACGTCTGAACAAAATTCGAAGATAGTTTTTATTTTTGCTAAAAACAAATGGCGGAGGACGGTCAAAGAATGTCGACGGCTCCGACCACCCAAATTGTCACAAGTTTTATAAAGAAATGAGAAAGATCCAGATTTATACTCGTTGCCTGTTCAATCTTGCGCATTCACACACAAACGAGCAGGGGGCAATAGGGGGAGACCCCCCTGTTGCCAAAGTTAGGAAAAATGAACCCCCCAACAAAAATCCAAGCCTCCCTGCTTACCTCTGGGCAGGCAGAGGGCAGGCCCCCTGGACTTTGAAC
Organism: Agrostemma githago; assembly: GCA_958450325.1. Taxonomy (NCBI): domain Eukaryota; kingdom Viridiplantae; phylum Streptophyta; class Magnoliopsida; order Caryophyllales; family Caryophyllaceae; genus Agrostemma; species Agrostemma githago. The sequence continues at coordinate 66,728,699 of OY288249.1, read as the reverse complement.
AAAAGCCAGGGACAGGCCGGATCAACAAGGACTGGGGGCAGGCCCCCCCAACCTTGTATAAAAAACGCAAAGGCCTCCCTGCTTACCTCTGGGCAGGCAGGGGGCAGGCCCCCTGGACTTTGAACAAAAGCCAGGGACAGGCCAGATCAACAAGGACTGGGGGCAGGCTCCCCAACCTTGTATAAAAAACACAAAAGCCCCCCTGCTAGCCTCTGGGCAGGCAGGAGGCAGGCCCCCTGGACTTTGAACAAAAGCCAGGGACAGGCCGAACTAACAAGGACTGGGGGCAGGCCCTCCAATCTTGTATAAAAAACGCAAAAGCCTCCCTGCTTACCTCTGGGCAGGCAGGGACAGGCTGCGCATCAAACTCATGAAGAAGCAAACAAGAACAAACAAAGCAAACAGAAAAATCTACATAAAAGGAATAGCGTCAAAGGAACACAGGATAAGAGTTTTTAGAACAAGTGATTACAAATTAAACACGGCAGCCGGCCACCAAAAGGGCTCGGCGCGCGAAGTAGTAAGAAAGTTAAAACGTTGGCACAGGCGCGGCAGGAGACGAGCAGGAGCCCTCTGAGGAAGACTGCCCTCCATGTTAGGCAGGAGGGGCGTCTGGACCGGAAGTAGCAGCTCCTTCAGACAGTCTGCGCATTTGAGCTTCGTCCTTGGCAGTATAGAGGGCCCGAAAAGCATCTTCGTCAAAACCAGGGAACATCTCCCTGACAGTCTCCATAACTACCCCCAAACAAGAGTGGGCGCCATTCACAAAGCCCGCCGACACAGCCGTATCCACCTCCTGGAGAATTTTGTCCCTCTCTTTCTCCCATTCCTTGGTCTTCGCTGCCAAATCGTCAAGAGCCGCCTGCAGATCTGAACGTGCCTTGGAAAGGCGCTCCTCTAGGTCGACGACGCTCTTTTTGGCGTGATCCAGCTCAGCCAAGGCTTTCCTGGCCTGATCCAACTCCGCGAAGGCCTGCCGAGCTCTCTTTAACTCCTCCCCCAGGCGAGACACCTCCCTGATGGCCTTCTCATTCTCAGACTTCCAGTGGATCGCCTGACCCTTGGCCTCTTCCAACTCAGCCTCCCTCTTCGCCAACTGGTCCTTCAGACTGGCAATGAGAGCAACGTCCCTCTCAACTGCAGAAAGGCGGTCAGAGTTGGACAGTTCCTCATCACTCAGGCGGTTAAGGGCCGCCAGCTCTGCGGAAGCTTGGATGATGCGGGCAGTACGCTGGACGTACTGGGTCACTTGGCTGGTGGCAGAATGGACAGTCTTGAGAAGATGGTCCGCCAGAACTGCCCCAGAATCAGAAAGCAAGGCAGAAACATCTTGGCTATCACCGGCGGTGTAGTGGAATTCAGTGTTCTCCTCTGAAAAGAGGGTACCAGGAACCCCCTGAGCAAAGCGCTTGGGTTCAGGTCTGGAAGTCACCAGGTCCACCACTTGGTCAGCACTTGGAGCCTCCCTGCCCCTTTTTCTAGTCAGCGCTCTAGGAGTGCTCTCCCCAGTTTCTTCGGAGCCCGCAGCCCGCGGCCCCGAGGGAATCTGAACCCCTGAGGAAAGCCCCCCCTGCCTACCAGCAGGCGAAGGGGTAGCCTCACGGGCAGCAATCTTCGCAACAGGAGAGGGGGTGGCCCCAGAAACCGCCGTTTTCGCAGGCGTAGCTTTGGGAGGAGGAGGAAGCCTTGGTCTACTGAACGACAGACCCTTCAAGTGCTTCATCAGATTCTTCTCACCTCTCTTAAAATCAGGGGGAAGAGAAGGGCGACTTTGGACGACAACAAGGTCTTCAGACAGGCCCAGGCGCCTCACCTCCCCTTTTCTCCAAATAAAGGTAGCAAGAGCTACAAGGAAAGCAGGCAAATGGTCAAGACACTCTAAAAAGAGGAGGGAGAGTAAGAAATAATCATCGACGCTCCTGAACTACCTTCATCTAGACCCGGATTCATGCCCAACCGGGTCAAGTACTTATCAGACGCAATAACCTCCGCATGGGGGAGCCATAATGTAGGGTCATACACCCCATACTTATCAGTATGGGCGGCAAAATAGCCCGTCAATTCCTTGTCTCTCTCGCCCAGCTTCACCTCCAAGGCTCTTCCACCCACGCCAGGGTGATACTCCTCAGGGGTCTCCAGCCTGATGTGGACATGATTCCGGAAATGTCAAGGAATCTTCCACCCATGAATGCTGTGTACAAAGAGGAAGTTGTTCTTCCAGTCCCTCAAACTATCCATGGCAGGCCACACCAAAGAATGTCCCTTCTGCCTCAAAAGGGACCAATAACCAGGGGAGCCCACACTCCCAGAAGAAACCATTTGCAAGCCCACCATGAATCGCAGGGCGTCAATGGAGGGCTCGGTACGGTGGAACAGACAAGTCCAGACATATGAAATTAACGCCCTGACAGCCGTGGCTGTCAGCTGGGCGATGGCGACGTTCATACGCCTGAAGATCTCCTCCAGGGCAGGATGGAGGGGAAAGCGAAGGCCGAACTCCAGACATTTATGGTAGACCGCTATACACCCATCGGGAGGGTTGCATACGGTATCCTTCTCACCGGGGACAACGACTGTATACCCTTCCCCGAAATTGTAAAGCCGCTCAATCACACCGGCGGCGTCCTTTGCCAGGATCAACTCTCGATTTTTCCGGTCAGGGAAAGTACTCAGAGGGATGCGATATTTGACTTTGTCTAAATAGTAAACCCTACCCTTCTCCCGACGAACAAGGGGGCCTGAGGTTCTGGAGGGGTCAACCTCCAGCGCATCATCATCCGAGTCAATGGCGTCAAACGAAGGGGGGTCGGGAGAATTACCACCTCCGCTGTCCGCCGAATGTTCTTCCTCAAAACCAACCTCCCTAGAGGAGGAGGCAAAATTCACCCCTTCCCCCCTCTTTGACGGGTCAGTGAAGGGTAAGATCCGCTCACGGGTTCTAGACATTTTACTCTAATGAAAGCGGAAAAACAGAAAATCAAAAAGAAAAAGCAGGAAGTGGAAGGCAAAAGTCTGACCTAAGATCGTCTGCCAAGTGCGGTGGAAGCCCGAAAAAGGAATCTCCCAGAGAAGTGGGGGCACAAAGTGGGGTACGATCCGTCAAACACCCAAGGGATTTTTGCAGAAAGAGGGGATAAGAAGATTTCAAGAAAAAAGAGATTGGAGAAGAAAAAAGAAGAAGAATGTGCAACTGATTGCTTTTATAGAGAGAAGGGCATGCGAAGGGTCACCAAAATCTCAGGAGACCACCCAAAGACCACTGCCCACGCGTCACTTCCTCAGGAATCGGCCCTGTGTGGTTTCCCAAGAAAAACCTCGAAAAGACCAAAAAAGTGTCAAGGGATTAATCACCCTATGACATCCCCCCTTCATCTCAAACAAAAAAGTAATAAACACATATTAAAAATACAATACACAAACACATCGCCTGAATTTCATTTCATTAAATCTGGAAAGGGAAAATTACATTCAGTAGCCAGCAAGGAAAGAAAATACAAGGGCCCAAGAATTACGGCCCAACGAGTAAACGCCCTGCTAAACGGGCCTAATCATCATCCAAATCAAGGGAAGGGTCCCCAGGGCTGCCTGGACCCCCAAAGTCCGAACCCCAGTCCCAATCTGGGGAGTCTTGAAAAGGGTCATCAGGGATCCCATCCTCATCCCTATCACTTAAACAACCAAGACCTCCACTGTCGTCAGAATCTTGGCTGCTATCCTCCCAGTCCTTACCAAAAGGGACGGCCTGGGATTCGTCGCAGATGCGACAGCCTGTCTTCTTCACAGGCGAGGAGGGGCCTGACGCCAAGGAGGAGTCAGTATCAGAAAGGTTGGGATCAAATTGCTCAGGGTGCAGCCACGGAAAGCACTCGTGGCATCCCCTGTCAAAACAACCCCCTCCCTGGGGGCAGCGCCTGAATCTAGGTGCAGCAGGGGGTGAGGGCCTCTTAAAGCGCTTGTTTAGCCTAGCAGGAGTCCTCCTACCCCTCCGACAGGAATGAAGCCGTGGACGACGGCTATGACGAACAGCTCGGTAAGCAGCGCGAGCATACCGAAGCTTCCAAAATCCTCTGAAAGTGAAAGTAACATAGCGAGACCCGCGGCGAGTCACAGATTTTTTGATCCAAACCATGATTAAAGACAATGAAAGAAAGGAAGGTGGGAAATGAGGCGTGAAAATGATGAAGGAAGATGCCATTTATACAAAGAGGAGAAGCAGAGCATTAATGGAGCTTCAACCACCTCTGCAGAGAGGAAAGCCAATCATCAAACTGGCACACTGTTCGAAAACCCACTTTGCAAGGAGGAATAATCATGAAAGAAGACGTTTGAACTCTCTGTATACCCAGAGAAGTTAAAGCTCGTTCCCTCGGGAACACGCGGCGCATTTAATGCAAGAGTGTTCAAGGAGTCAACCTCCCGTCGCCCCAAAAAAAGACGTCGCCTGCCGAGCAGGAGCTTCGCTCCCCCTCAGCCGGCGAGGGCCAATTGATGGGGGTCGGTAGCCAAGCCTCGGGTCGCCCACCAGTCAGGCCCCAAGACGCCCAAATCCCCGAATAAAGGATGGCCTGCCTAGCAGACCTCCCAGCAACATCACTAAAAACTCCAAGTGAACAGTCTTAATCACTTAACAGCTTGGCCTGGTTTTGCCGCCTGCCGAGCAGGGCAGACCCGGCTTCCCGCCTGTTTCTAGGGCGCTCCCGCCCAAGCAGGACCAAAGGGAGACCGAGGACCCATCCGTCATTTTGTCCAAAAGGTAAGGGGAAGTGAGTGGACGAGACGAGTCCACGTGTCGCGCAAATATCCACTCATTTCCCTCTCCTCTTTTCTTCTTTCCTCTCTCTTGTGGGAAGGTATAAATACTTTCCCATTTCCCACATGAGAGGGGTTGGATTTTCTCTCTCTAGACTCTTACTCCTAAAAACGCCACCTAGTTCCTCACGAGCTGGGTTCATCAAGGCACTTCACGGACTAACTTAGGCATCGGAGAGGGTTCCCTCGAACAACCTTCGAGGCCCTGTGCGTTCGTTGTGCAGGGAGCCGGCCAAACTCCGCTGGGAAGGTCCGATCCAGGGAGTGAGACGAAGGAGAGGCTTAAGGAATTCAGACGATCAATTGTTCACTAGTAATCCAATTATACGGCCCGGATCCAAAGCCGGGTGAATTGTTTCCGTGACCGGAACAATATATAATAACAACTTTACTAACCATCTCCTAAACTTAAGCTAATTAATACTCCCTCCGGTTCTTCGGAATTGCAACATATTCCGTTTAAGGTAAGTTCATTAGAATTGCCACATTTCCTTTTTAGGCATCTTTTTGGTATTATTTAATTATTATTATTTCACAACCCAAAAGTTAATAAAGTCATTACATATGCTAAACCAATTAAGAATCTAATTAAACCTTACATTACCTTAATTTAATTCTTCCCTATTTACGCTACTCTTTCCCCCTTGTCTCCCATCTTCATCAACCCTAAAAAATTGAACTGCCTCCTTCTTCTATCTTCATCCCTACCAACTCTCTTCAACTCCTAAATCGTCAGATCTGCAACTGTTTATACTTTTTCCTTCTTATTTTTATCATTATTATTATCCATGGATTCAGAGGACTATAGTGAATGGTCATTTGTTCCTGAAACCGAATTCCCGATGACTATTGTTGATTCCGACGATGATGTTGTGTTGCCTCCCTTCGTCGCCGATGTTCCCCCCTTGAAAATTGTGGAGGATAGTGAAGAGTGTCTCGAATCTAGGTGTTTTAATGATTCAGTGAAGGTCGATAATGAAAAAAGGTGGAAGAAGATGGATCGCCTTCAAAGGATGGCGAGACAAATAGTGAAAACTAGGAGACGGGAGGGACGTCAGAAATTAAAAAATGACAGGTAAAGTTAATTTTTTTTGTTAAGATCTGGGGAGGGATGGATCAATTAAAGAACATTTACCACAAAAATACTCAAACCTAAAGTACTATGTATTCACCAATTAACATGGTTGATTCGTGTGTACTAAGCAGTTTAGATTCAATTTTACCACAAATTTGTGTTTTTTTAATGTCGTCCAATGCCTTTAACTTGTCGATGCTTTTGTATGTTGCTACTGCCTTTGATGTTTTACAAAATGATCATTCATATCCATTTCAGCTTACTACATTGGTTTTCCGCATTGATGCATTCATATTCATTTTACAAAAGGTCATTCATATGGTTGAACAATGATCACATAAGTATTCAAGTGATCATTTTTCAAACACTTACAAAATGCTTAGTAATCGTACTTGACTAAATAAGCTTACAGTCTATGGAGTTCATTGAGTAGACGTAGAACAACCTCTTTGTTTGGCTGCACCTCAGTTGGCAGTTGTCCTAACCTGCTCAATTTCTTCTTGTTCATATGTGGGATTTTGTACCTATTATTCCCATTGTCTGCGAGGATTTCTCCCATGCAATACATTAATGATAACCAAACGTAATTCAAAGTTGTTTCATTTGTTTCCTCAAATGCCAATTTAACGGCATTTATCAAGTCAACCACATTATGCATTGATTTCCCGTGTTGAATGGTCTGTATAACCCTAAAGAAACCAAGGTCATTGATATTTAGATCGGGTGAATTGGGTGGTTGACATTGTAAAACAATATCGAAGCCATCTGACTGGGCAGCCAACATGAAATCCGGATCATTAGGTTGAATATGTGTTTTTGCATTATCTTGTTGGATGATGATACGTTTGTTGCAGCCTTCTGGCCATTTTTCCTTAATGGCTGGGATAACTTGGTTGATAAGACATTGTTTTACCACTTCCTTTGTGATGCTTTCAATTGGTTTAGTAACAAGTACCCCCCTAGGCCTATTTTCACTTGCTCTCATTGCTGGAACCGTCTCTGTAAAGGGGAAAATCCCTATTTTTCCATCGAAAATGCATGTCCCATCTTCTGAAAACCTTGGTCTAGCAACAGCTGCCAGGAACATTATCTTTTCAATGTATCTCTTGCTCTTGCATGTTCTATGAGGGTCTTGTTCATCAAGCATAAGGTAATAAGTTTCAGACGTTCTTGTCATATAGAACCATTTCTCGTCTATATGAACATAATCATACATACTCTCAAATGTTGGCTTGTTTGGTATAGAGTCATTTGTGATTTTTGACAAAACAAAGTCTACTCTATTCTTCATATTTGCATCAGTAAGGAAAGGTTTGATTGCGTTACTGTGTTTCCTGATCTTCCCCTTAGACACAACTCTTTGTGCTGTGCTTTTTGAGCACCCCAAAACTACTGCCACATCTGATAGGTTCTTTCTATCAGTCAGATTTGTGTTTCGTAACTTTTCTAAATCCAAATTAAGTGTAGGTAGTTTACCTTTGAACTTGGGCTTTAAATTTGGTGCATATCCACCGATAATTGAAGGTTTCACTTCTTTCCATAACCTTTAAATTGTATATCTGCTAACCCCATATTCTAGTGCTAAATCTTTCAAACAACCATGCTTAAGCTTTCCTTCATGATAATGGAGATGCATTTTGGGTGAAATTACCTCTTTTTCTTGATGTGTTAACACTTTATTTGTTCTATTGGAGGGCTGACGAGAAGAAGACTCCAAACCAAAAGTGATGCTTCGATTCGGGAATATGTCGTCGAGTTCCATTTTGAAGATTAAATATTTTTAAGATGTAGGAGTAATTAATGCTAAAAGCATTTTGACTGGTATATGAAGCATTGTATTTAATGTAGAGGAATTTGTGTTTAAGGTTGTATTTATGACATATTTTGGAGTATTTATGTTAGAATATGTAGAAATTTGGAGGGAAACAAAATTGTCAAAATTTTGTAAAAGTGAAAAGTTGGTGGGAAATCTTATGAAAAGTTGGAGAGAGATGAAAAGGTTACTTTTCATTAATCAGGGGTTATACTACTTTTTACATTTCTAATTATTTTAAGAAAAATATTATTTAATTGGTGTACCCCACTTGTCTTAATATTGGTGCCCATATTAAATGTGGCGATTCCGAAGAACCGGAGGGAGTAGGATTTTGTGACCCACAAACTTACTAACTAAACAGACTCTTTAGTCTATGCTAGACGTGCCAAGTTATTTGGATGGCATATTGACTAACAAAACAATTACTCTGTACTAAATAATAATAATAATAATACGTCTAATTGGCTACGCGACAGGTTGCATTGTGGAAGTCTTTACAGGGTGCTCATACGTCTGAATGGCTACGCGCAGTGCCTATCTCCGGGCTGAGGCAGACCATGAATGAGAGGATTTATCGCTCCGTGCTTAGCTATCGGTTAGGTGTTCCTTTATTCTCGATACCTAGACATTGTCCCGCCTGTTCCCGCGTGTTTTTTGGCGACATTTTTGGAGATCATGTTGTGTCGTGTGCTGGTACCGTTGGTATTAAGCACAGACATAACCTGATTCGCGACACCCTTTTGGATATCTATTTCCGATCTGGTATTTCTGTCGGTAAGGAGGTGGATGTCGGTTTGATGGATGGGTTGTCGTAGCCCGGCCCTACGCCCGACGGATTTGCTTCTTTATTCCTGCCTGGTCGCGTGGTCGTTGATGCTGCTCAACGTAAGTGCGCCAAGTATGGAGATTTGTGCACCAGGTTGGGTATGGGTTTCTGCCTTTCTCCTTCTCGTCGCTGGGAGAGCTTGATGCAATGGTTGTTGCATTGCTCAAGCGAATTCATAAATTCTCTATCTCTTAGGATGCGGGGCTCGCGCAGCTGCTTTTATTTTCACTAGACTTAGCTTTGCTATTGCTAAGAGGGTGGGTGCCCAGATAGTATCTCGGCTACCCACTAACTTCTTGTAATTTTTTTTATTCTTAATGTAAGTTCCGGCTTTTATAAAATAATAATAATAATAATAATGATGATGATGATGATGATGATGATAATAATGATAATAATAATAAGACGTGCGAGAGGACGTGCGATTAGGGCACTCCTACCGCCACTGTCTGCCCTAGCCGCCGCCGGCGCACCTCACGTGTCGTTCGCCACCCTTCACGCCGGCCACCTCACGTGCCGGTCGTTACAATAATACGAATAATTATATTGAGAGAGAGCGTGCGAGAGGACGTACGATTAGGGCACTGCCGCTGCCCTACCGCCACTGTCTGCCCTAGCCGCCGCCGCACTGCCGTTTGCCACCCATCACGCCGGCCACCTCACGTATTGGTCGTTACAATACTACGGATAGTTGTATTGAGAGAGAGAGAGGGGAGTGTGCGATTTGGACGTGCGATTAGAGCACTGCCGCTGCTAGGGATGGCAACGGGTCGGGTCCACCCAGACCCATACCCGGACCCGAAGTTTCAACCCTGGACCCAAACCCGACCCGGACCCGAACGGGTCCAAAATTATCAGACCATACCCGAACCAGTCGGGTCTGGACCGAGTCCGGGTCTACCCGCGGGTCCGCCTTAATCATCAACAATATTCTTAAATTTTTGAAAAAATACTACTCATTGAATGAAATTAAATGAAGCCTTAGTTCTAATTTGACGGGTTCCTTCAACTCATTCAAATGAAAGTAGTAGTAGTAGTAGTAGTAGAGTGATTATCTGTGTGGAATTAAAAAACCCCTGAAAAAAAAAACCCACATGTTTCCTCAAGAAGGGAATAAAGTATCACCATTGACATCATTTCTACTGTGACAATGGCGTAAAATTTCCCCAACATTTTATGTCTCTTCTTTTTCCCCACACATACATTCCTTGCATTCCTTTCTTAATCACGGCGTTGGCGGTTCCTTGGCGGCAGAGTGCTTGGATCTGTGTCTGAACTCTGAAGAAGGAGATGAAGAGGATGTACTATCATGTATGAAATGAGTTAGAAGAAGTTTTTTTAGGGTTTCACTTGAAGGAGGTGAAGGGGATGCATATGTATGCGGCAGAAATGAGTTGGAGTTAGAAGAATTTTTTTAGGGTTTCACTTTCTGACACAGAAAGTTTTAATGAATTGATTTTTTTAAACGGGTCTACGGGTCGGGTCCGGGTCCCAAAACTCAGACCCGTACCCGTACCCGAATATTTTGGGGAGGACCCAAACCCGACCCATGCCCATCGGGTCTGAAAAATTTAGACCCAGACCCGACCCATTCGGGTCCGACCCGCCGGGTCTGGGTCGGGTCTTGGACCCATTGTCATCCCTAACCGCTGCCCTACCGCCACTGCCTGCCCTGGCAGCTGCCGGTGCACTACCGTTCACCTCCCATCATGCCGGCCGGTCGTTACTGTGTGTGTATTGGGGGTGCGGTTTGAGAGTGGATTGTGCGTTTGCTGGACTTTCGGGTTCCGTGCCGGCTGCTGCCGCCGGTTCTTTTCTTGGTGAGTGACTGGTCGTGCCTTCTCGGTTCCGTTCGTTGGTTCTTGTGCAGCGCTGGTCTGCTTACTTGCTTTACTCCCAATTTTCGGTTTCGGTTTCGGTTTTTCCGCTTTTGCTTTCTTGTTGCTTTCTTCCTTTGGCGGTTACTGCGTGCGGTTGTTGCCGTCTGCCGGTGCTGGTTTCCGCTTTTGTTTGGGTTGGTTGTGGGTGTTCGCCGGCCTTCCTTTCGCTGCCTTTGTATGATTTTCTCTTTTGCGGTTATTCCTTTCTTTCTTCTTCGTGTGCTGAGTGTTCGTGTCATGCCTAACCTTGTGCAGTTCCACTGTCCTTTTCTGGGCCTCGGTAGGTGTAGGGATAACTGGGGTAAAGGTTCTGTTAAGAATTCTCTGCTTGTCCATCTCCGTGATCATCACTGTAAGGAAAGTGCCCGGGACGTCACGCGGCAATCTCTTGCTTATTTACCTATTTTTTTGGCTGCTGAGTCTACTTTTCGGCGGATGGGTGTTTGGCTGTGTGGGGTTTGCTTTCGGACACATACTCATAACAAAGGTTGTCGGCACGATGCATAGTCTTTTGCTGAGGCCCCTAATTGTGGTGATGGTGTTATCCGCTATGTTCTTTACGGTTTTCCCTGACTATCTGCCCCTAAAGTTTTGTCTTCTAGTGGTGTTGTTGATCCCCCGGTTGTTGGGTTTAATGTGGCCTCTCTTGATCACTTGTTGGCTAAGGGGTTACGTACTGTCAAATCCATCCCTCCAAAGTGTCGTTTAGGGTTTTCTCGGGTTTTTCGGGGGGCTCTTGATGATGTGGTTGCCTCTCCTTGTGATCTCACGTGTTGGGTCACCTTGCTTGCGCTGCCTCTTTGCATACTTAAGACTTTCTCCCCTCGGAGTAACCTTGAGTGTCGATCTGCTATTCGGCAGCAGCGTCAGGAGGGAGTATTTCTAATGCCATTCGTTGTTGGGATGAGCCGGGTGGTCGGTTGTCGCTCCTACAGGATACTCTGGCTGAGGTTGCTTCTTCTTTTAGTGTGAATGAGGATCTCGACTTGAGTGAGGTCAATGTTAGGCAGTGTCGTAGGAAGATTTGTGACGGGCACTACACTGCTGCTGTTCGTGTGCTTTCTTCCTCTGGTGTTGCTCCTTACACCGATGATACTCTAGTGGCTTTGAAGGATAAGCACCCCGTCGTCCCTTCTCCCGCTTTGCCACCCTTGCCTGGTAATCACCACTCTCTCGTTGCATCTACGTCGGTGGTTATGGATATGATTAGAGGGTTCCCTCGTGGCACTTCTTATGGAAGGGACGGTTTTCGTGCCCAACACCTTTTGGATTGTTTAAGTGGTGCCGCAGTTGCTGTTTCGGACGATTTGATCGCATCTGTCACTCGGGTGGTTAATCTCTTTCTCGAGGGCAGCTGCCCGCAGGTCCTCGGAGAGTACATTGCTAGTGCACCGCTTACCCCGCTTGTTAAGCCAGGTGGCGGTATCCGTCCTATTGCTGTTGGTACGATTTGGAGACGGCTTGTCTCTGAGGTTGGTGCTTTCCTGATCGGTCCGGCGCTGAGTGGCTATTTTTCTGGTCTTCAGTTTGGAGTTGGGGTATCTGAGGGGGCGAAGCTATTTTGCATGCCTTGAACCAGCTTGTTGAGGATTAGGGTGATGAGGTAGGTCTTTTCGTGCTCTTGGTGGATTTTCAGAACGCTTTTAACATGGTCGATCGAGAAATCATGTTACGAGAGGTTCGTTACTACTGCCCTGTTCTCTCCCGGTGGGTGGAATTTTGTTATTCTTGTCCTGCCCGATTATATTATGGTGAGCACAGTCTGTGGTCTTGTCAGGGGGTCCAGCAGGGTGATCCTTTGGGTCCTCTGCTTTTTTCTTTGGTGTTACATCCCTTGGTTTGTAAGATTCGGGACTCTTTTGACTTGAGGCTGCAGGCTTGGTACTTGGATGATGGCACCATAGTTGGGGATACATTGATTTTGGGGAAGGTTTTGGAGCTGATTTTGGATGATGGTCCTCGTTCGGGACTTCATCTTAATGTCAGTAAAACCGAGGTTTTTTGGCCTTCGGAAGATCCTAGGAGCAGGCTCCTCGGTGTCTTCCCCTCTACTATCGCCAGAGCGATGCGTGGTGTCAAAGTCCTTGGTAGGCCTGTTAGTGCGAGTCATGATTTCAGTAGTGAGCTCGTGATGAGTAGAGTGACCAGAACTATCACGCTTATGGGTTCCGTCGCTCTACTTGATGATCCACAGTGTGAGTTGCTGTTGCTCCGGGCCTGTACTGGTATCTCCAAACTTTATTTTGCTTTGCGTACTTGCCCACCGACTGTTTTTGAGTCGGCTCAGCTTGCTTTTGACGCGGCTCTTCGTTCTCATTTAGAGCGTGTTGTTATTGCGTCTGGGCCAGGGTTGGGGATTCGCAGTGGCGGCTTGCCACCCTTCCCTTTTCCTTTGGGGGGCTTGGGGTGTATGCCGCTGGAGATGTCCTAAATTATGCTTTTGTGGCATCCCGACTGCAATTTGCGGGTTTGCAGGCTACGCTGCTTCACGCTGTGGGCGTACTGACCCCTGGCCCGGCTTTCGATGCGGTCTTGTGTAGGCTTAATGAGGTTCTGGGTTCTGTTGAGTGTAATCCAAGTGAGATCGCTGCCCCCAAACTTATGAAGTCTTTGGCAGATATATATTTCACGAGGGTTGTGGCTACTGCGGAATCGGATTTCTCCTTGACCTCCCGTCAGGTTGCTTTATGGAAGTCTCAGCAAGGTCATCATGCTTCTGATTGGCTCCGCGCTGTCCCTATTTCTGGGCTGGGCCAGACTATGAACGGTCGAACGTACCAATGTGTGCTTAGCTATCGGTTGGGCATTCCTTTGTTTTCTGAGCCTGGACCGTGTCCTGCCTGCTCTCGGGTTTTTAGCGGCGATATTTATGGGGACCATGCCGTGTCTTGCGCGGGGGTTGTCGGTATTAAACATCGGCATAACCTCGTTCGTGACACTCTTTTGGATATCTGTTTCCGTTCCGGGGTCTCGGCTGGTAAGGAGATCGATATTGGTTTGATTGATGATCATGACAGATCCTCGCGTCCTGCAGATTTGCTTCTTTATTCGTGGGACAGAGGGCGTGACATTTGCGTAGATCTTACCGGGTCTTCTCCGTTGACTCTGTCCGGGATCTTGATTTCGCGACAGGCCGTGTTGTGAGTGACGCTGCTTGGCGCAAATGCGCTAAGTACGGGGGCCAATGCTCGGGGCTTGGGTACGGATTTTTACCTTTTTCCTTTTCTTCGCTGGGGGAATTGGAGGCGGATGCTATCGGCTTACTCAAGAGGATTCAGAAATTTTCGATAGCACAGGATGCCGGAGCACGAGCTGCTCCTTTTATTTTAACCAGACTTAGCTTTGCTATAGCTAAGGGGGTGGGGGCCCAGATTGTATCTCGGTTACCCACCAATTTTTTGTAAACTGTTTTTTGATTCATCAATAAAATTCTCCAATTAAAAAAATAATAATAAGGGAGTGGGGGCCCAGATTGTATCTCGGTTATTTTCGATACAAAATTTTACCTCTTTCTCAAGAGGATACAAAAAATTTCGATAGCGCAGGATGTCGGAGCGCGGGCTGCTCCATTTATTTTTACTAGACTTAGCTTTGCTATAGCTAAGGGGGTGGGGTCCCAGATTGTATCTCGGTTGCCCACAAATTTTTTTGTAAACTGCGTTTTGATTCATCAATAAAATTCTCATTTTATAATAATAATAATAATAATAATAATAATAATAATTTATTCCGGAGTGAGTGCCCAAGTAGTATCTTGACTACCCACTAACTTATTGTAATTTGTTTCGTTCTTAATATAAGTTCCGGTTTTTAAAAATAAAAAATAATAAATAATAAAAATAAAAATAATAACAATAACAATTTATTGTAATTTGTTTCGATTTTAATGTAACTTCCGTTTCATATATATAAATATATAAATAAATAAATGATAATAATATGATTATTATTTACTTATCTTTTAAAAAATGGAAGTTGTATTAAGATCAATAAAAATTATCAGAACTTTTATTGTTTTATTATTATTATTATTGGAGTATTATTATTATTATTATTATTATTATTATTATTTTGAGGAAAAGGAGTGAATTATATTAGATCAATCTTCGCCAAGTTAAGAATGTGTGGACATGACATAGGTCCACCCCGACGCGGCCACGCGCGGGTTTGGGGAGGCGAATGAATCTCCATGAGATGGTCAAATGGAAATTTAAATCGAAGTCGGAGTCGCCACCGAATTTTATGGTTATTCGGAACCGTTCGAGCCCACTCTATGTCGTAGTGGGCCGTGTACAAAATACGGCCCATTTCCGATGTCAGAGTTTATTGGGCTCGTCCCTTTTGCATATCGATATAGATGCCGACTTGAGCGGTTAATCGTATATTGAATGACTCTCGTTGCCAATGGTTTCGGACATCCGGAAACCACGGTTCTGAGTAAGGGGTGAGGGTACGTGTTGGGAAGTTCACTAAGAACACCCAACCCCGCCCGCACATTAGCGGCCTCTACTAGGATATCGAATGACGTTTTAATGCGCGCGTTAGTAATTCGATGAATGATTATGCAAACATTGTTTTCTAAGCATGTGAAAAATTGAATGGGTTGCTAAGTCAATTTAATGCATGAAAATTGATTAACGTCAAAGTTGAATTTAGCATGTGAGATTCGTTTTAGTATAATAAAACAAATGAAATAAAAGGATGAATTTGCTACAAAACAAACAAACGAGTTAGTATCGATTTGTAAATAATAATAGCAAATAAAATATACGAAATCGAGAAAATAAATATTAATCGAAATCTGAAAAATATCGTTGAAAAGAACGTTGTTTTGTATAAAAAACGAAGCTCGAAAAGAAATAAAAAAGAAGGAAAAGGCCGCGGCAAACCGCCGGCCGCGCGACTCGCCCGGGACGCCGGCGGGTCGCGTGGTGGCCTGTTTCGGGTCCGGTGTTCGAAAACTCGAAGTTCGTATTAAATCGTGTATGAATATTGCATGATTCGTACTCGACTTAATATTTTCGATATTCTTTATATTCGATAGTTGACTATGAAATCAATATCGAATACTTGGAATAGTTTTAGAAAAGATGTAAATTTTAGAAATCGGTCGAAGAATAAAACGAACGAAAACGTAAAAAGAAGTCTTGGATTCCAGGCCTGCGCGCGAGTCGCCTGGGCATGGCGCGACTCGCGTGCGGGTCTGTCCGTTTTTATTTTTGTTCAAAAATTGTTATTTTGATGAATCGCGTACAAGTTATGAATTAATTTGTACTCGATTCATGTTTTCGATATTCGTCGTACCCAATATTCGATTATGAAATCGATATTGGATATTTAGAATGAGTTTTGAAAAAGCTTTGTAAAATAAGTCGTTTTGGACGAGAAAAGAAAATAATTTTTGAATGAAAAAGATGTAACGATTTCTGGTATCGTCGAAAATCTTAATATAATTCATTTCGATATGATGTTCGATTATGGAAGAATCGATATCATATTTTTCAGAATATACGTTATGAAAACAGTTTTTCGTTAATAACGATATTAGGAAAATAAAAAAACGACTCTAGACCCGTAATAAAAACAAAACGGACGAAGAGGAGAAAGGGAGAGAAAGGAAGAAATCGGGTTTTGTTGCACCCTCAACCTACATGCTCTTAATGACTCGGATCGGAGCTCGTCGGAATGTGGCTAGGCACGGGAGCGTCGAGTTTTGGTTCGGCTAGGAGGTCGGTTCGGATGGGTGAAGGTTTCGGGTATTGGGCCGGTTTTCCTTCGGGTTTGTGAAGTAATATCGGTTTCTCGATGCTAAGGATTTATATGTGTCGGGATACTAGAAAACTATTGCTGAAAAGATCGCGTGTGTGTGCGTGAATTGTATTTTTTTGGTGTATGATTGTCTGTAAAAAAAATTGATTATCATTATGTTGGATGCAAGGGGCTATTTATAGGAAATTCCCGACCTTGACTTAGGAGAGTTTGACTACCGCTTAGGATAGGAAACGTAGGAGTTTGGGAGAAATAAGAATTCCGCTTTCTTGTGAAGGAAGAAAGGGAAACCGGGTGTTTTGCTACTGTTTTGGGCTGTCTCGGCCGAGTGTTTTACACTCGGTCGGATGCTCGAATCGGTTTTTGAATAGGACTCCTGTTTGAGCTAGAATTACCGCTTGAGTAAGAAGCTGAGGAGAACGAGAATTCCGTTTTCTTGTAAGGGAAGAAAAGAGGAAAAACCGGCTGGTTGTGTACTTGGCCGAGTGTTTCAACTCGGTTGAGTGTTTGAGTCGGTTCTCGGATAGGATTCCTACTCGGGATCGAATTCTACCTTAAACGGAATTGTTTATTATTTTGTATGGCTGATTTTGTAGAGTTGGAGTCCGAATAGGACGTGTGGGGTGTCACGGTCAGCCTACGAGTTTCGGGAAATATCTTTGACCGGGTTTTGACTCGGTCGCTAAAAGACGGTTTTACCCCTGGTGAAGGATTCGACCCAAATTAGTGTTATTTGACTCGAAACGACCCACTGGGCCTGAATTTGAGGTTGGTTTGGTGAGATTTGTACTCCTTAAAATGCCTAGGCCCAATATCCATCATTTCGAGCCCATTTCTGAGTACGTCAAGGCACGTTAGCGTCCGATCATCATCGGGTGTTTGTTGGGAACTACTATAGACACCTGGCAGTCAAAATGTGGGTGTCTACAGAGCCCCCACTCTGACTGAGGCTTGGACAGGGCGAAAGTCAGAGTAGCCACCAGGTCAATCAAGGATTAAAACCTGACAGCTTCCGGTCGGGTCGTTTAAGGTCCATTAGACCTGCGTGGAGGGCCCGCCAGCCATGGGCTAGAAATGTACCTGAACTGATGATGATAACTCCGTGGGGAATTGAACTCGTCATATGAGACTTAAAATGGGCCTGTATGTGGGCTCATCCTGTTAAATGTCGTTGGGGAGTTATGCAAATTGCGCTGTCGCGATTTGTACCTGTATAAGTTACATAAAATTTTGCATGCAACACGTAGGCGAAATAAATATGAATCGCGCTGGGGAATAAAAATCATTTTTACTGCATTTTGAAATCGAAGTCCTGAAAGCAACTCACGTGCTAGGAGATAGGTTTCCAAAATTGAAAGAGGTGGAAAAGAAATTTGCCGTTTAAATAGACTGAAATTTGACCTCGTCGAAAAGGGTTTTCTCAAATGGCTATGTTTTTGCAAATTTTAAAATGAGAATTTGAAAAGAGAGGCCTACCGGCAGACTCGACTCTGGACGCGACAGGACGAGTTGACAGACACGACTTGGACTCTCTAAGGGTTGGACCGTGACTTGGTAAGGAGGTGGGCCACCTAAGATGACAAGACTCTTAAGTTGCGCTATTTCGTAGCCTAGGCGAGTGACAACACGGTCGAATCCTCGGAATAGGAAGGATGTGCTATGGGGGGATTGCAATAGTCTGTAATGAGACTGTTTTGGCATGACAGGACTTTTAGCAGAAGCAATGCCGTAGTCTAGTGCTCTTCTGGATTTTTGATTTTTGGGTACATTTCCAAAGTGGGTATTGCCTCGAGTCCTGACAGATTCTTGTCTTCGACTGAGCCAAGTATTAGGACACACTACAGAAAGAAGGCTAGATTTTTTGAATTTATCTGGATTATGTGAATGGATGGAGAACTTCTGCCTAGGAGAAGCCCCCAGAATGACAAAGCTAACTGTCAAGAACATGACAGTGTCGTGACCGGAATGATGATGCTTTTTGAATGTGTGTCAAAGTGGGTGGTTGTGCCTCTGTTGAAAGGCTGCCTACGTATTCACATGTGGTGAAATCAAACCAAGCCGTAGTTCAGTGGATTGTGGTGCCTAGTTTATTAGGGCTTTGTGTGTAACTAGCCATAGCAATGGTGTAGGCTAGGTGCATTCCCAGTGATGTCTTGATCAAAGGGCTAGAATGGTTAGGATATTGATCCTGTGACTGTGAGTATTCTCCGGGATAGCCCCCAGAGGCGGTGTGAACTATTTGGGCATGTTCTATGCCGACCGCAGGTTGAGTTCCCGTGTTTGGGGTTGGTAACTGGTTTGAATGAGAAGAATTGGGACGGGATTTTAACGAGTTCTGCTCTCGGGGATTTTAACGAGTTCTGTTCTCGGGGATTTTAACGAGTTCTGCTCTCGGGGATTTTAACGAGTTCTGTTCTCGGGGATTTTAACGAGTTCTGCTCTCGGGGATTTTAACGAGTTCTGCTCTCGGGGATTTGACGAGTTTTGCTCTCGGGGATTTGACGAGTTTTGCTGTCGGGGGATTTGACGAGTTTTGCTCTCGGGGGGATTTGACGAGTTTTGCTCTCGGGGGATTTGACGAGTTTTGCTCTCGAGGGATTTGACGAGTTTTGCTCTCGGGGGATTTGACGAGTTTTGCTCTCGAGGGATTTGACGAGCTTTGCTCTCGAGGGGATTTGACGAGTTTTGCTCTCGGGGGGATTTGATGAGTTTTGCTCTCGGGTTTGCGTATGGTGATTGTGAATTCTGTTGTGTAAGGGGGAAGTCGAGTAGAATGGCTCGAGCTTCGATTGGGCAGGTTTGATAATGCGGGATCTGATTTCCATGTCTGGCCCTAAAGGTTAGGGTGTATCCTATGGAGCTTGAATCCTCAAAATTTCGGGCTGTCTCTAGCCTGGGTCTCGGGAAGGTCTTGAGGGTTGTAATGTGGGAAGGCTAAATGTGGTGTTAGCTGACCAGCTTGATTGTCTCTCCCTTATTGGATGGTATGAGTATTGATAATTTTGAATTGATCGTTTTCACTACGGTCATGGTTTGTTTGAATATTTTTTTGGTTGACCTCTTAGCCCCGGTCTCGGAATTCTTCATTTGGATTGATCGCTTAACCTCGGTCATGGGTGCCTCTTTTTTTTTATAATGGCCTGCTTTTTTGTTTTGGCCTTTTGCTTTTTCTTGTATTGGACTTTTGATTTTTTTTTTGTCTAGTTTTTTTTTTCTTTTTTTTTGTTGGTCAGACTAACACCTAAGGTAGGGATTGGTCAGTATTATTGGATGGGTGTTTATTGTGGGAAATGGGCTTGCCTCCCGTCTTTAACCCAAACTAGGAGATTACCTAGATTTGTCATAGGATTCGATACCGCTCCTGCTAAGGGTAGTTGTGTGGCTTTCTATACCAGACATGGAACAGGTAAAGGAAAACACGGGTCTCATTTCCTGCAGTCATTATAGATGTGCCTATAATAGTCACGTGCGTGTGCTCACAGTGTATGATGGTGTTCATCATGTTCTCGGAAACACATAAGGAAAGTATATATGAGAAATAGAAAAGCTGACTTTGTTGAATTTTGAAAAGAGGACAGAATGCAAATGACTCTGACTCTGATTTGGAAATGAGGATGTAGGGTATCCTAGACTCGAACTCAGACTTAGACTCAAATCAAATCCGGACTTTTGGATGCTCGGTTGGTATATGTTCTTTTTTGATAAGGTCATTGATTGGAGAAAACGACAGGTGCCACGACTCGCCTAAACTCGACTTTGCGCAAATGCAAGAGAGGGTGTCAAACTAGACACGGCCCGGGGGCGGGAATGACTAAGATTCTATGACCGGGCTACTTAAATGTTAATCTAGACAAAGTAACGACTGTGACCTAGACTCGACCATGAGACTCGAGCTGTACAAGGATAAGTCCGTAAATGGGGCGACCGTATTTGACCGTGCCGCGTGCTTGGACCAATCGTGGTGATCTAACCCTAGGTGACCCGAGTATTCGTAGCGTGGGTACGACTCGAAGAAGGCATCATCAGGACGCCGGTGTAGGATGAACGTAAGATACTCTCTAGGGTAACCGTGGTTGACTGCTCGGGTGGAGGACAACCCCCTGAGTAAGGCTAGAGACTCAGATGGTGTGACATCTAAGTGACTCGAAAGTGGGATATGTGAGACAACACTTGCAAGACATGACCCTTAGAGCAACCGTGATTGATCGTTCTGCTGAAGGGTAGCCCCCGAGTGGGGAAAAGCCTGAAAAGGAAATGACTCGGAAAGGACACCTAGACGGGTGACTCGTGAAAAGGTGGGCCTTCCTCAGAATCCAACTGTGTGGGTTGGGCCCTGTTCGAAGGAAGGTTCACGTGAGACATTCCCAGACTTTAGACTCGATTGTGTAACTGGGCCAACCTTCGTAGGAGTATGTCCTACGTAGGTGGGCTTTGCCTTAGTCAAATAAGGCGGACTGGGATAGGGGGGAAAATCCGTGATGTAAGATCGACGGAGTTTCGATGCTAGAGACTTTAACGACTTATGACACGACCCGACACTGCTAAATACGGGAAGTCTGAGAAGAGGAAGTTTTGAAATATGAATTTTTTGAAAAGCCCGAAATGAATCGGGTGGAACCGGCCCTTTTCGAGAAAACGGAAAAGGTGGGCCGGGTGGTGGTTTTAAGAAAATAATTTCGAGTTTTGAATTGGGCATAATACCGGCTAGAAAAAGGCTATTTTGAGTAAAATCATAAGTCCTAAGTTCGGTATATGACCCGGATTTTGAAAATTGGATATTTTGAAAAAAGGATGCAAATTTTGAAAAATGACGGTTTTGAAAAAAGATATGGATCAAGTAGCACGTAGTCATGGAAACAGTATACGACGCCATGTATGCTCTTAATCTAAGTCTCGGTCAGTCTATAAGGGTCTATACCAGTGTACATAGCCTATCAAGAATCGGGGCGAACTCCCTAACTCGAGTTGAGATTAGGACATGCCGTAAAACCCATATGAATCGGCTAATGGACACCTTTGACATAACCAGTTTGGACTATATCAATGGTATAGTGGGACGTCGGTCACGAGTACCGGCCCGGGAAAATGGGGTTATGCATGAACCGTAAAACTAAAACGCGCATTGTACTAGTCAAACGATTTCTATTCGAGTCTCACCCTGAGGACACCGAAGGTTATTAACTCGTCAGAAAATCCCCAGCGGAGTCGCCAAATTGTGGACATGACATAGGTCCATCCCGACGCGGCCACGCGCGGGTTTGGGGAGGCGAATGAATCTCCATGAGATGGTCAAATGGAAATTTAAATCGAAGTCGGAGTCGCCACCGAATTTTATGGTTATTCGGAACCGTTCGAGCCCACTCTATGTCGTAGTGGCCGTGTACAAAATACGGCCCATTTCCGATGTCAGAGTTTATTGGGCTCGTCCCTTTTGCATATCGATATAGATGCCGACTTGAGCGGTTAATCGTATATTGAATGACTCTCGTTGCCAATGGTTTCGGACATCCAGAAACCACGGTTCTGAGTAAGGGGTGAGGGTACGTGTTGGGAAGTTCACTAAGAACACCCAACCCCGCCCGCACATTAGCGGCCTCTACTAGTATATCGAATGACGTTTTAATGCGCGCGTTAGTAATACGATGAATGATTATGCAAACATTGTTTTCTAAGCATGTGAAAAATTGAATGGGTTGCTAAGTCAATTTAATGCATGAAAATTGATTAACGTCAAAGTTGAATTTAGCATGTGAGATTCGTTTTAGTATAATAAAACAAATGAAATAAAAGGATGAATTTGCTACAAAACAAACAAACGAGTTAGTATCGATTTGTAAATAATAATAGCAAATAAAATATACGAAATCGAGAAAATAAATATTAATCGAAATCTGAAAAATATCGTTGAAAAGAACGTTGTTTTGTATAAAAAACGAAGCTCGAAAAGAAATAAAAAAGAAGGAAAAGGCCGCGGCAAACAGCCGGCCGCGCGACTCGCCCGGGACGCCGGCGGGTCGCGTGGTGGCCTGTTTCGGGTCCGGTGTTCGAAAACTCGAAGTTCGTATTAAATCGTGTATGAATATTGCATGATTCGTACTCGACTTAATATTTTCGATATTCTTTATATTCGATAGTTGACTATGAAATCAATATCGAATACTTGGAATAGTTTTAGAAAAGATGTAAATTTTAGAAATCGGTCGAAGAATAAAACGAACGAAAACGTAAAAAGAAGTCTTGGATTCCAGGCCTGCGCGCGAGTCGCCTGGGCATGGCGCGACTCGCGTGCGGGTCTGTCCGTTTTTATTTTTGTTCAAAAATTGTTATTTTGATGAATCGCGTACAAGTTATGAATTAATTTGTACTCGATTCATGTTTTCGATATTCGTCGTACCCAATATTCGATTATGAAATCGATATTGGATATTTAGAATGAGTTTTGAAAAAGCTTTGTAAAATAAGTCGTTTTGGACGAGAAAAGAAAAGAATTTTTGAATGAAAAAGATGTAACGATTTCTGGTATCGTCGAAAATCTTAATATAATTCATTTCGATATGATGTTCGATTATGGAAGAATCGATATCATATTTTTCAGAATATACGTTATGAAAACAGTTTTTCGTTAATAACGATATTAGGAAAATAAAAAAACGACTCTAGACCCGTAATAAAAACAAAACGGACGAAGAGGAGAAAGGGAGAGAAAGGAAGAAATCGGGTTTTGTTGCACCCTCAACCTACATGCTCTTAATGACTCGGATCGGAGCTCGTCGGAATGTGGCTAGGCACGGGAGCGTCGAGTTTTGGTTCGGCTAGGAGGTCGGTTCGGATGGGTGAAGGTTTCGGGTATTGGGCCGGTTTTCCTTCGGGTTTGTGAAGTAATATCGGTTTCTCGATGCTAAGGATTTATATGTGTCGGGATACTAGAAAACTATTGCTGAAAAGATCGCGTGTGTGTGCGTGAATTGTATTTTTTTGGTGTATGATTGTCTGTAAAAAAAATTGATTATCATTATGTTGGATGCAAGGGGCTATTTATAGGAAATTCCCGACCTTGACTTAGGAGAGTTTGACTACCGCTTAGGATAGGAAACGTAGGAGTTTGGGAGAAATAAGAATTCCGCTTTCTTGTGAAGGAAGAAAGGGAAACCGGGTGTTTTGCTACTGTTTTGGGCTGTCTCGGCCGAGTGTTTTACACTCGGTCGGATGCTCGAATCGGTTTTTGAATAGGACTCCTGTTTGAGCTAGAATTACCGCTTGAGTAAGAAGCTGAGGAGAACGAGAATTCCGTTTTCTTGTAAGGGAAGAAAAGAGGAAAAACCGGCTGGTTGTGTACTTGGCCGAGTGTTTCAACTCGGTTGAGTGTTTGAGTCGGTTCTCGGATAGGATTCCTACTCGGGATCGAATTCTACCTTAAACGGAATTGTTTATTATTTTGTATGGCTGATTTTGTAGAGTTGGAGTCCGAATAGGACGTGTGGGGTGTCACGGTCAGCCTACGAGTTTCGGGAAATATCTTTGACCGGGTTTTGACTCGGTCGCTAAAAGACGGTTTTACCCCTGGTGAAGGATTCGACCCAAATTAGTGTTATTTGACTCGAAACGACCCACTGGGCCTGAATTTGAGGTTGGTTTGGTGAGATTTGTACTCCTTAAAATGCCTAGGCCCAATATCCATCATTTCGAGCCCATTTCTGAGTACGTCAAGGCACGTTAGCGTCCGATCATCATCGGGTGTTTGTTGGGAACTACTATAGACACCTGGCAGTCAAAATGTGGGTGTCTACAGAATGACTTGCGGAAAAGTTCGACTCAAATACAACTTCATCTCCTACGGAGAACAGAACCTGGCCATGAAGTGGGCTACCGTATTCCCCTCCCGTTTCACATGCACACAAGAAGTACGAGAAAAAAGACGTAACAGCACTGAGATACTCTTAAAACATAAGCCAATCGGACTCCGAGATAAAGAAGTGTGGCTGATTGCATCAGTGACAGTCAGCGCATCACTTTCCACCACTATGCTTGCCTCCCTCGCATCTTTGATATGTTGCAGACCAAAAATCATGGCTTGGGCCTCAACTATTTTGACCGACCATCGAGCACGATATCTTTTACTCCCTGCTCGAAGAATTTGACCCTCAGAATTCCGGTACACATAACCCAATCCCACCTCGTCACCCCCAAAAACCGCAGCATCAACTAACATTTAGTTTGGTCCATCCCTCCTCAGGCGCCCTCCATCTCCCACTACTGCCCCCACCACCTTGCTGCGGAACCGAACCCACGCTGCCAGCATACAGAGCATAGTCACTCACCATCCGGGTTAAGCCCATCTTAACAACCTGACCCGGCTTAGGATTCTCGCCAAAGAACACCGAGTTGCGCCACGACCAGGCCGACCATGCTAGAGCCATGAAAAGGTGACATTCCTCCGAACTTGCCCTGTTAAGTACCCACTTAAACGTATCCTTGCAACAACTCTCCGGCATAGCAGAGGTCAGGGCATCGAGACCACAATCGTTCCAAATGCAGCAGGTTTCCGGGCATCGGAAGAGGGCATGTATAGCCGATTCTGCCTCTGCATTGTATAACCTGCAAATATCATCCTCAACAACGTGACGAGCAAACAAAGATTGACGTACTGGAAGCATCCTGAAACAAGCCCGCCAAACAAAATGGGCAAGTTTTGGGGGTATTTTGAGACGCCAAAGTCGGTTCCAAAATTCGACGTCACCCACCTCCTCAGATGTTGTGCTTCTGTGAGAAAAGCCACCCTTTGCTAGCCTATAGGCAGAACGAACCGAGTACATCCCATCACGAGTCGGCCACCAGAAACAAATGTCACCTGGCATCTCAGAACAGAGGGGGAGAGACACAGCATCCCGAGCATCCACATCCCGTAGCATCTCAGCCAAAAAGTCTAGCCTCCACTCTCCTCGTTCATGATCAATAAAATCCGCAACTTTTAAGTTCGGCTCAGCCTCGAGATTAGGAGTAGGAATCCTACTGGCAGTGTCTCCCGGGAGCCACGCCTCGGTCCAGACCGAAATGATCGCCCCATTTCCCACCCGCCATTTCAGCCCCTCCAAAAGCAGAGCTTTTGCTCCCCATAAATTCCTCCAGCAATAGCTTGGATCGTGACCCCTTCTCGCCTCACGAATATTGGAGTATTATTTTCAATCTCAATATTTTCAACTCTTAAATAATATTGGAGTATTATTTAAGAGTTGAAAATATTGAGATTGAACTTAGCTATAGAAACTGAACTAGATTAACCTGACATGACTTGGACTAAAACATTCGTAAATTAAGTCGAAAAGAATCGGGCATAAGAGAGAGTACTGATTTATGTTCAATTAAACCATCTCAAATCACCAATTCCACTCAACGAGATAAATCGAGGCGGATAAGACCGGTGGCGTGACAAAACCTGAACCCCACAAATCCCCAATAAAATTAGAACCCTAATTATCCACCCTTCTCTCCTCTCCATACTCCATCGCCGAGTGAAGAAGAAGAAGAAGAATGTCGCACTTTGGTAGAGCTGGTCCTCCAGACATCCGCGACACTTACTCTCTCCTCGTTCTCAACATCACTTTCCGTATGCGCTCTCTCTCTCTCTCTCTTCATTCCCCCCACTTTTAATCCAATTATCTCTGCTAACCCTAATAATTATCCCCTTTTTTATGCCGTTTTGAATTGCAGGCACTTCTGCGGACGATCTGTACCCGCTGTTCGATCGATATGGCAAGGTTGTCGACGTCTTCATTCCTCGTGATCGCAGGTTAGAGTTTCTATACCACTTTTGTGTAAGATCCTTGTGTTCTATTGTATTCACACAATTGAAGATGACTTAATTGACTATATATTGGATTTCATTGATTTTTAGGACTGGCGAATCGCGGGGATTCGCATTTGTTCGATACAAGTACCAGGATGAAGCTGCTAAAGCTGTTGAAAAGCTAGATGGTAGTATTAGTTCGCTATCAGTTTTATTAATCAATAATCAATTTTAGGGTTGCAGCGTTTTACTTTTGTGCTTTTTTTTTGGATTAGGGAAAGTTGTCGATGGGAGAGAAATTATGGTTCAGTTTGCCAAATATGGTCCTAATGCTGAGAAAATGTAAGCTCCGAAATATTGTTCTTGTGCTTCAGTTTTAGTGAGATATTTATGCCTGTTTATGTGGTCAAAGATTGTTACTTTGGTCGCTTTTTATTCATTGTTTATCCCATTTATTGATGTATATTTGTATTTTGGACACATTATAGTTTAGTTCATTTAGTCTATGCTGGAGACTTGTATCTAACATGAACAATATCTGGATGTTATAAACTACCATACTCGCTAATTGAATTGTGCATCATCTTCTTGCGTCGATCTAAAACCAAGTTTGATCCGTCAACACTTTTGTAGAGTTAAGCTGAGTAGTTTTATGCCTATTTGCGATTTTTTTTCCTGATATTGGGGGTCTGCCTATCTCCAATGATATGTAGACCAGATTGTACTTCTTTCATACTTTCACCCCTCCAGTAGACTAAATGACACTTCTTATATGTGATGCTATGTGAGAAATCCCTGATTTAACATTGCATATAGCATCTGGCGGTTTGTCACTTCTTGAAAATGTTTGGCGGATATTTTTTTTGTATCTCTTATGGGTTTGTTTTAACTTATATTTTTCAGTCAAAAGGGAAGAATACTCGAGCCAGTTGCAAAAGGAAGATCAAGGAGTCCTCGTCCTAGGTTGTCACTAACTTTGCACATGGCCCTTCTGATTCGATTTACCGTTTTGCATACAAAATTTATTCGCTCTGTGCCTATCTGTATATTTTAGGTACCGGGATGACTACAGAGAAAAAGACAGTAGAAGGAGGAGTCGTAGTAGGAGCAGAGATAGGTATGATAGAGACAGGTATCGTGAGAGGGACAGAGATTACCGTCGCCGAAGTAGGAGCTACAGTAAAAGCCCATCCTACCGTAAAGATTACGGCAAAGGGAGGTATGATGATGAAAGGCGGAGCCGCAGTCGGAGTCGTTCTCGTGGAAGGTTTGTTCATTTTTTCATGGTCTTAACATTCTGGCCGTATTTCTTACCTCTTATCTTGAACTACCTGAAGCTTTACCTGTTTCTATGGCAGTGCTTCACCTGTTAGATCGAGTCCCAGTCCAAGGAGAAGTCCTTCACCTAGAAGATCTCCGAGGGGTGACAGTCCTGTTAGACGTAGCCGTGATGAGCGGTCTCCAGTCCCAAAGAGGGCTTCACGTGAGCGTCTTGCTGATTCCCGCAGCCAGTCTCCTCGCAAATCGGATGCGGATGTGAGGCTTCTTACCAATACTTAAGCTTCATTGATGATCTTACTTTTGTCTCATTCTCATATGTTTTTCGTGTTTTTGTAGGAGTGATTGCTTTGCTCATCAAAGGGAGTACTTGGAATTGTGTTTTAAGAATATGGAACATTTGCGTGTTTGTGGTCTCTGCTTTCGTTGATTTGGGTGCTGTTGAAAGTTTAAAACTTCCTTTGTTGAACGTCGTGCACTATTCGACGTTGATGGGTATGATGTTTGAATATTTAGCTGTTAAATTACCAGTATGTTGTAGCACTTAAAATTGTTGGACCTTTACTGGTCGGAGGCTCACTCCTTTTGTCTCTTCTGCAATGATGTTTGCTACTTTGTTATTGCTCTTTATGGTTTTTCTCACTGACTCAACCCTAAGATATGTTACGATTTGTTTGCTGTTGGTTCCTGACTGGTGTATATATGTATGTATGATGCCCGCATGCTTCTATCCCATTGAATGGCTTTCTGGTAGAGTAGGTAGATTCTTCCGTAGTCAATGGAGAACAGTTACTGCTAAGTTGGTACAGATTGTGGATAATAACTATGAAGTTCTTGACTAGTATTAGTGGTGTATAATGTTCCAGCAAGCTCTGTTTTAACCTATAAGACTTATGATGGTTTCGTACTTGGATTTGGCAAGAATATTCATTTTTTGGACCCTCTTGGTGGAGTTTCTAGTTGCTTACCCGTGTGCTGTTTAGTTGGTGGAGGTGGACATGCCCTTGTCCAAAGGACTTTTGTTTGTCTTCCCATCTCATTTATACTGTCCTTCGTTTGTCTTTGTGGTCAAATGTTTATGGTTTTAACCATCATCACATTATGCAGTAGCTAATGGTAACCTATTCTACATTGTATATCTTCATAGTTTTGGAGTAATTATTGGTTAGAATCGACATCAATTGATCACTAAAGTCAAGTCGGATAAATTTGTTATGGAGTTGGTACCTTCTGATCATCTGCCCCTCTTAGTCCATTGTGTAAATTTATGTTTTTGCTGGCTAGAAATTAAGAGGAACAAGCTAATTTTTTGCCCCATATCTCAGCACGTGAGCTCGTGGCTGTAGCTGAGCAAGTGAGCTCGATGTTGTAGCTGAGCACGTGAGCTCGTGATTGTAGCTGAAAACTGATTTGATGCTGCACTTGCTGCGATCTTGTTTTATTTATCTTTTTGGTGTCTACAAACCAATCCATACATCAGACCTGAATGCAGCTGGTTGATTTGAGTATCCTTGTCTGAATTGCTGTTGTGGGTTGTGGGCTGGTTTCTGTGGATATGAACCAGAGCTGGTGGCGGGCAGAACTATTGCATAAGAATTTGCTCACAATCATTTGTTACCTGTCCACTTTGCTGTTGGCTCCTGTTAGGTGGTTTTTACCTCATATGGTTGTAAGTTTTTCTTATATTCCCAAAAGCTGGTTCTTTGATTTGTGACGACCAAGTTGTGGGAAGGAGTCTAGGACATCATCACGCTATCTTTAACTATCCCTCCGTTATCAACTTTAACCATTATTCACTCTAAAATATGGGTAAACTTTGACCATTAATCAAATTGTGTGCAGGTAGAATGTTAAATCAATCCCATTTGGTTTAGTGTTATAATGTCGGTCAATGTAGTTTCCAAACTCAAATGGGATTTATATGAATGAGATGTAGTGAGGTTATTGTAGGATGAGTTGAGGTTGAAAGTGGGATTCATCTTGAAACTTGAACACCCACCCTAAAAAGTTGAATCTTCATCATGTTTTAATTACTCATCAGAGAGCGTTTAACAGCAATTACCTTTTCTCGTCTTTTTTGTTGTTACTGTTATGGTTGGTATGAGCTGGTTGCTGTAGCCTGGAGGTGACATGTTGATAGAAGTGTGTTGTAGTTCTTTTGATGCTGCACTTGCTGAGTTGCTGGTGGTTAGTTCCTGGTTGTTTGGGCTGTCCCTTTTCTGTTGCTGGCCATTTGCTTGTTGAACGTGTCGCTGGTTTAACTTATTGGAGCCGGTTGCAGCTGCATTTAACAGCATGGAGATGCTCGTACGCTTTTCACTCATTGATTTAAATAATGCATTGTAATGTTTAGTATTATTTCAGGGTTATGCTTTTGTTTGAATCATATACTCATGAAGTTGCATAAATCTTTATTAGCCCAGTATTGCCGCAATGTGCGAGCCATTGAGCGTAATGCGGAATTATGAATCATTCTCGTTGTTAAAAAGGATAGTGTTTGACAAGGTGACGATTATAGCTCCCGAAATATCCATTGCTAGATGATTTTTTGTTGCTAGTTATACTACAACGCTGGTTGTTTTAAACAACAAAATTGTTTGATGATTTAATGAAATAACATGACCAACCTGTCAACTTTTTTTCACCCAATCAATCTTAATTATACCTACGAATTTGTTGTTTTTTTTACAAAATGGAATGTGAAATCAAATGAGCATAACGATAGGCTCAAAGTCTGGAACCTGTGTTATATGAGGTATAACAAAGCTTGACTTGGATCGGTTGCGGCCTTGCCAGATTCGGATTTGGGCATGGCAGATGAAGTACCCGTAGTGTGACTTGACTCACAGCTTAGGGGTGAGCCGGTCCAAGATCGGACCAAGGTTGAAAATAATTTTTTTATGGACCGAAGACCGAAACTACAACTTTCGTTCTTGGACCAGACCAAACCCGAAATATTCGGTCTGGTCCGGTCTTAGACCGGAATGGACCTAGAACTAATTTTTTTACTACGTATTTCATATATGATGAATACATATAATTCCGATAAATCAACATCATTGAATAATAATACGATTATTGTTTTATGAAAATAATTGTTAATGTTAATTTATAATGTCTTTTAATGATAAAATGATCATTAGTTTTATGCTATTTTAATGATTACTCTGTAAAAAAACATAAAATTCGGTTCATTTGGTCCGGACCTAAATTAGACTGGATTGGAACAAAGACCAAAACTTAAGAAAATGTGGACCAAGGACCGGACCTAAAAGAATTGGTCCGGATCAAATGGTCCGCTTGATCCATTTTTCTGGTCCGGGCGTAAAGTTGCTCATTTTCAATTTCATTGTTTTAACGATTCATTGTTATGTACCTGAAAACAGAGAACACCCATTTACACTTCTTCAGGACAAGATCTCCACCAAGGCATTTAGATACCTTCTGTCTCGGAGTAAATCATGCATTGAGCATCTGTCGAAGCGCTGCATCAATAATTAACACTTTCGCTTCTCTTCGTCCATAATTTTATTCAGTGTCGTCCGTATTTTACCTAATATACCCATTTTACTCTCACTTTGTTTAACTCTTTTTACCCACCCTTCCATTTACTCATTCAATTAAAATTACCTTCAACATTCAACTAATCAACTTCAATCATATTTCAATTGCAATCGAACTACAATTAAACAGCTTATGCTCAATCCGACTCCAATTAATTCAATCTTGACATACTAATTTCGAGTTCAAGGTATCGTTTTTAATTTCTGTACATTCTAAATAAACGAATT
The DNA here is from genome assembly GCA_958450325.1 of Agrostemma githago. NCBI lineage: Eukaryota > Viridiplantae > Streptophyta > Magnoliopsida > Caryophyllales > Caryophyllaceae > Agrostemma > Agrostemma githago. The sequence continues at coordinate 66,697,671 of OY288249.1, read as the reverse complement.
CTAAGTAAACAATAGAATGTACCTACGGAGTATTTATATTCTTGTTGAATTTCTAAATGAATGAAATACATGTTATTAATGAGGTCGTTTGAAGTAAAAACTTAAATTCAAAAATTCATTATTAGTAAACAAACAACATCATCCAAATCAGTAAACTAAACTATTAGTAACTTAAATTACAATATCACAATATCAATTATAATTCCTAATGTGCATGTTTGACAAAGCAATTTAATATACTTACGGAAAATACTAATAAACAAACAAAAATACACATAAAACCGAATAAAAAAAATCCACAGACTTGGATATCTACGACTGTCCCTAAGATTGGATTTAGAAACTTTAAAACTCAACCTGGGCTCAGTCTTAGCTGTTCTAAGACTGTCCCAGGACGAGATTTAGAAATTTTAAAACTCAACTTGGACTCAGTCTTGGCTGTTCTATCTAAGGCTGTCTCCAGGATGAGATTTAGAAATTTTAAAACTCAATATGGGCTTAGTCGTGGGTGTTCTATGTCTGTCCCTACACCCGATCTTATATATTTCGCTAGTCATTTCGGGTACGAGTTTTTACGATTAATACCTGGACCGAAGTCTTTTGTCACGTCTAATACGGAAAATAATACAAATCATAATTGCGTTCACGATGACAAAAATAACGACTAACCTCGACAACGTCGTCGTCCGAATTATTTTCGCTATAGGGCAAATTCAAATCAAAAGGAAAACTATTTTCCGCGTTCGACATGTCCGGGTTAATCGTCGAATAATCAAAAATTCAAAATATAAGCGTTTTATTAATTCGATAGTAAAGTTGTTGTCCAGGTTGTAATTAGAATGATGTTGATAAATAGTAGGGTAAATTAGGTTAGTAAATTTAAAAATGACAAATCAATAATTTATTCATAAATTATGGACGACACTAAGTAAATAGACGAACGACGTTAAGTATGTAGTCCCCATAATCCAAGTTTACAATAAAATAACCTTAACCAAGACTAACTTGATATTTGGGGCTCGTCAATAATTTTTTACTTTATCTGTATTTTATTTTTCTTCCCATTTTCTTAGTATAATACAAGGAGTATTTTATTGAAATTAGAAGAAAAAAAGAAAGACACTTGGGTATCTTAATTGGCTTATTATTGGGTGGGAACTCTTTAGATGTGAAGATTGGAAATTGGAATTTGCGACCTATACGGTTTAGACTATGTACATTAGAGAGGACATTTCCATCATCTTATTTCTTCTCTTTCCCTCTATTTTTTTGACACCTCATACTCTCTTTCCACAACTACATTTTTCATTATCTACATCCTCTTCCTCTTCTCTTCTTCAATTTTTCTTCCACAATAGTGAGGATCCTCCTATATATTACTTTTCTTATTATTTTAATTACCATCCAAGTTTTTATAAAAGCTAAAAAAAAATAAAAAAAAATCACATGCAATATGTTATTGGTTAATTTGGCATAAGGGCCAATAATGTTTTTCCTCTAAAATTAGAGGAAGAAGTCATCTTCCTCTTGTTAAGAGGATATGCCCAAGGAAGACATTACAATAGAGAGGATCTCCTCTTAGAGGAAAGAGAGAGCTAAGACGAGGGTACCTCTCTATTGTATATGCTCTTAAGGGTGTTGACACTTTGATACTGTCTCCATATCGTTCATGAGACCGAGGGAGTAGTATCTTGTAAGATAATCATTACTATTTAAATTAGAAAAATCCAAGTTTTTGACTGATTTTGGATCATCACATTTCTAACATAATATTTTTGAAATCTTAAAATAAATTTCAATTACAATATGATAAAACTAATTCAACTACTTCATGATATTACAGATTACAGATGTGAAAACTCAGTACAAGAAATTGGTCCGTGTGATTTTGGTTCGAAACACTTGAATATGAAAAAACTTGCTAAACCCTTTACATTGAAACAACTAGGAGTAATTATTTTTGGCTACGACAATTGCATTTCAGGTAGTAATTCCTGAAGTAGCTAAATTTAGTCATGTTCCTAAGCTAAGAGATATAGCTTGACAAATGATTGTTTTACCATTACTTGGATACGTATGTAATAATATCATTATTACTTGAATCTACTACTTCACCTACCTACCTATCTACCTCCCTTCACCCTTTCTTTCTTTTTAAGTTCCGGTAATCTGACGTTTTAATTTGTGTTTGAATCAACTCATTAACGTAGTGGTGATTTCAAAATATATAATACTCCGTATCATCATGGCTGGTAAAAATGGAGGTATTGTGCCAGCCCTTGGATCATCCCCTACTCCTACCAGTGACTATGGTGGTAGGATTACGGCCGCACTGCTGTTAACAAGCATTGTCCCCGCCTCCGCTGGACTCATTTTTGGCTACGACATTAGCATTTCAGGTATAACCTTACCTTTTCTTTTGTCATCGTATACACAATGGTACGTCGTTTAGGGGCTCTATACGGCTCTACCAAAGACAAATCTAGGAATTTCGGGGATGCGATGATATAAATAACACAAAAAAATATAAGCAACTCGATTGTATAATTCAAAATATAAATTACCATAAGGGTAAGGGGTAATAAAACACGACGAGTTCAGTTCAATTTAAATTAACTCAGTTCAATTTAGTTCAATTTAAGTCACTTCAAATCGGTTAAGTTCAATTGTACATGCAAGAGACTCGGAGAATAAGTCCGTCCTAATTAACTACACTAACTTCAAAAAGTAACATAAATTTGGAAGTTAGTTTACCAAAAGCCTAAAATATATTGGAAAACTAAAAGAAAAATCCTCAAAGGATTCTTGCCAATACTCTCTTCTTACGAGTGTTTAGGGTAACTTTATCAAACAGACTTTCAAACTCCGCTACCTCAGTTTTCTACTCACTTTTACTCCGTATTATTTGTTTATTGCTCAGACGCTTCTTAGACTCACAGCAGACTTTATACATTATCAGTGACTCACCTTACTCTTTTTTGGTAAAAAAAGTTAATCAATTTGGTTTAATTTGTGATTAAACAATTACAAGTTACTTGTTTTGTACAAACTACTACTTACTTTAATTTACTATTTAATTTAATTAAAAACTTTAACTTGTTTATTTTAGTGTTGTTGGTTTTTATGTCATATGCAAAAACACGTAGGGGTGTGCAAAATCCGGGTCGGACCGGAAAAATGGACCGGACCGGACCGGAATCTACCGGACCGGAATCTACCGGACCGGACCCGGAATAAAAAATTCCGGTCCGGGTTCCGGTCCATCATTTTGGGCGATTCCGGGTTCCGGTCCGGTCCGGTCCTGACCCGGTTTTTCCCGGTCCGGACCGGAAAGACTGGAATTATGCTTATTTCTTAAAAATTCCGGTCTAACCGGTCCAAACCGGTCCAACCGGTCCGGAATTTTGGACCGGAATTTCAAAAAAAATTGAAAATTCCGGGTCAACCGGTCCAACCGGTCCGGTCCGGTCTTGGACCGGAATTTTTCCGGTCCGGTCCCGGTCCGAAATTTTGAGATTCCGGTCCGGGTCCGGTCCAAATTTTTTTTACATTCCGGTTCCGGGTCCACCCGGGTCCGGTCCGGGTCGGTCCGGGTCGGACCGGATGCACAGCCCTAAAAACACGGGCAGACGATCTTAAGGACTTCGTTCATATTATAGGTTCGGATGATTTACGATATTTTAATTATTCCTTACTTATATTAATTTACGATATTTTAATGTAATGTTTTGGTACATGGTCTTAGGCACATGGATTAAGAAATCGATTATGAATGGTGGTGGGGTTCAAGAAGTCAAATCACAAAAAACAACCAATAGAAAGAGAATATATTGGACGAATAAGGAAAATTTTGAAGTGAGAAAATCTTAGTGGGGTTTCCTTTTAAAAAAATGTGGAAAAATCTTAGTGGGGAGAAAGTATTAGTTTTGTAACTTCTCCATCCCCTCACAATGTTCTTCCCACTTCCAAATAACACATAGAATAAGAAATCAATAATGAAAGGTGATAAATGGTTGAGTGGGGTTCAAGAAGCCAAATCACAAAAACTAATTAATAGAAAGAGAGTATATTTAAAGTGGAAATTTTTTGGTGGATTTTCCTTTCAAGAAAAGTGGAAAAATCTTGGTAGGGGGCCTCCAGTTTATATGATCTTTCCATTTTATTACTCCCTCCGTCCCAATGAATTGTTGGCCTATTCCATATTGGGGCGTCTCAATAAATTGTTTGCCTTTCTATTTTAGGAATGTTTTTTATATGTAATTTGACCCTTTGACTCCACATGTCACTTCCCCATTGGTTCTCTTTCTCTTGGTGCCAAAATAAAAGGCAAACAAATCATTGGAATGAAGGGACTAAAATATATGTGGAGTATATACTTCCTCCTAGTTTCTAAGATATTTTCTCTTTCTTTTTTGGCACTAGTTCAATCATCGGGTTGTACTTTAATCATTTCTTTATTTACTAGTTTAGAACCCGCACAAATGTGCGGCATATACCGCTTATCAGCATTTATAAGAGGATTTTTTATATTTGATAATCGTATTAAATAATAAAGTTTTTTTTATAATGTTTATAAAATATACTTAAGTTTAATATTAATTTGTTATAAAATGATATATCAATGATTGTAATTACACATGAAAACTTAGGAGTATAAATGATACTCCTTGAAGAAAATATAAACATGAATGTATTTGCATGGTTTTAAATAATGGTATTCATGATAAAAAAAAAATTAAAATATTACTGTGTTGGTGTGTTAAACCTGAAATATATGTTATTAATATTAGTATTAAAAAAGTGGTTAATAAAGACAAACTTACTCTTTTAGTTAATATAATTGATTAATTACTACTCCGTATTTTCATTAAACTAAGTCAAATAATACCTAAATAAATATTTTCATTTCTTCTTCTTCTATTTTTTACTATTTTTTTATTTATCATAAAATTTAATTTGTATAAAAGGAAACTTTGTAAATAGAATTTAATTGTTGAATTGTATCATTAATTATTTGTCTCCATAATTAAAAATTAAAGCTTTTGGAGGGAAAACTTTTAATATAAGTCCACCACCTAAGCAACATCTATTCTCTTAGTAGTAGTAAAGAGGATTCTTCCGTCAATTCTTTATTCTTTCCTTTACTCACAAACCCCAACATATTTCTACTTTATGCCCCACATTTTCTTACTTTAACCAATTATTTATTCCCTTCTTAATTTTTGTTCCAAAAAAAGAGGAAAGATCTTAAGAACGAGGAGGGAGTATTATGGAAGGGAAGATCATTACAACCAGGAGGGAGTAATACTCATCCTTAACAAAAAAAAGTTGTTTTTTCCTAACGAGTTTTTACTCAATTATAACGACATTTTACCAATTTGTCCTTGCCATTTTCTCACCATCCTAAAAAAGTGATATTTGATTTTTTTTTCTCTAAAAAAATAATTGAACATCAACATTTTCTTAATTTTCAAAGTTACATTGAACATTCATTGGTGCGATAAAATACTATGCTTAAGACATTTCTTTAATCGATCGATCATCAATCTTATAGCAAAAAATTAGATCCATAAACCCTAAAAGAATCCTTAAAATCAATCATTGAGATCGAGAAACCCTAATTAACTTTGGAATGAATTGATTAAAAATCTAAAGTTAAAACTTAAAGCAATACAGTATCATTTTATCATTTATTGGAGAACTAGTTAGGATTGATTGATAATTGAATTTAAAATAGTTCAATTGATTGATCAATTTCTTTTGGTAGGGTTTAAAGGTAATTAGAAGATTAATCCTTACAAATCAATCACCAAGAGAAACCCTAATTGATGAACTTTACAATTAATTGTTTAAAAAAACTAAGAGTAAATTAGAGATTACTCCTTTCAAAGATGCGTTTATTAAAATTTACTCCCTTATGATTTTTTTTTAATATTTTATACCCAAAAAGATGCAAAACTTCAAAACTTACTTGCAAATCACTATTCCGATGAATTTATGATTTTACTGACCAAAATGCCCTTCATTAATAGTACGCCCCTCCCTCACCCCACCTCATCCTCATTTCGACTTTACCAACTCTCTCAGTCCCAATTCCAGGAGAACCCTAAATTTCCAAATCGAAAATTTACCAAACCCAAAACTCGAGCATCCATTCATCAATCAATTGTGGGGATTTTTTTTACAAGTCTGCAGACTAAATTTTGGATCATTTTCTTAAATGGGGCTCAAACTTACCTTAATTACAAAAATGAGGTTGAAATCAAACTTATTACAAAAATAGGGTCCACGTCATCACTTGTGAGTTTTGGTTTGTAATCAGCAACCCCTCGCTATCCGGGACAGCGAGGGGTCAGTTGGTAGAAGGGAAGTTCAACCCCTCGCTATCCCAGACAGCGAGGGGTGGAGTGCCCCTAATCAGAATACAATGAAGTTGTTTATCAAAATACATAAATATATCATAATGTTCAAAGGAAAAACTACATCTACATTTTATCGACAATGCTATTGTCCCCGTCGATCCTTCCCCTTCTTGCGCAATCTTGCTGATGATTCTGCTTCTTCTGTTTCATCTTGTTCAGCATATTGTATGCCCCTTTCAAAGTTGCAAAAGTTGTATCTTTGAGGAGTTGGAACATGCTCTTCTTCTTTATACCCAACAATAAGATGGACTTGTCTTCTGCTTATTAAAGCATTCAAGGACATACATATCCTCATTTACTGTAACTTCATGGTATTTTGATTTGGGGCATTCATTCCACCCCTCGCTGTCTGGGATAGCGAGGGGTTGAACATCCCTTCTATCAACTGACTCCTCGCTGTCCCGGACAGCGAGGGGTTGCTGACAGCAAACCAAAACTCACAAGTGATGACGTGGACCCCATTTTTGTAATAAGTTTGATTTCAACCAAGGTAAGTTTGAGCCTCATTTAAGAAAATGACCCCTAAATGAGACTATGATAGCATAAAAGGAAGGGGAAAGAAGGGTAGGAAGAAGAAAGGGCACTTTCGGTATAAAAAATGGGAAACAAGTAAAATAATTCAAACTCACCGGATTAACTCGTCGGAGCAGTGATTTGCAAGTAAATTTTGAAATTTTGCATCTTTTTGGGTGTAAAATATTAAAAAATTATAAGGGAGTAAATTTTAATAAACACATCTTTGAAGGGAGAAATTTCTAATTTACTCAAACACTAAACTTAAAACTTAAAGCAATATTGATTCACATTAATTGTTAAACTAATTAAGATCCGTAGTTGAATTCCCAAGAGTTCGATAGAGTGATTGATTTTTTTTTGTAGAGATGAAAGTAGGCAGAATGATTAATTGAAGATATTGCATGAAAGGTATAGGTGGAAAATTTGAAGGAAATTTGTTAGGATCGAGTAAAGTTTCGTTAGGAAAAAAAATTATTCCGAAAAAAAAGTGTGGAAGTAATAGGTTTTTCTAATTTCTTAATAAGAATTGTTATAGAAGGTTTTTGATATGAATATATATTACTCCGTACATGATATTATGATATCATCGAGTTTTCGTGTTTCAGATTAGTTTGAGGGTAATAATGGAACATACGTACGAAATATAGGAGTATACTTTTTCCGTCTCGATTACTTGTTATCTTTTGATTTTAGTACTTCTCACAAATAATATAAAAGACAAATGATCAAGATGGAGGGAGTAATTATTACCATCAATCTGAAGAGTTTACTGCTATTTAGGAAGTAGAAGACTGAATGTAGTTGAGCTGCAATGAATATGCGGAGTTTGAGTTTTTGAGTGGTATTGAATGTGTTGAATGATTTCAGTACATTGAGTAGCTAAGTATATAAAGCTGGCCTAGATAAAGACTAGAGAACAAAGGTATTATCCTAAGGATAATAAAAGAAGTCTTAGTCTACATTAGACTCTATTGTATACTCTACTATGCTTTAGTCTCATCACTTCTTATCACTTAGTTCTTTCCTTCTTTTCCTTAGCTAAGAGTATGTCCTTCTTGGTTGTACTGTCTTGAGATGGTCCTTAGTAGTGCTAGGCTCGTCTTTACACTCCCCCTCAAGATGTGAGTTGAGTTTTGACGTAACTCCCATCTTGGACAATAGGTAATGATGCTGGTTGATGGGGCACGATTTTGTGAAAACATCAGCCACTTGATCCTTGGTGTTTACATAGGACGTTGTGAGCAATCCTTGTTGTATTTTTTCTCGAATGAAGTGACAGTCGACCTCAATATGTTTTGTGCGCTCATGATAGACAGGGTTAGCGGCTATCGCAAGAGCAGCTTGATTGTCGCACTTAAGGTGTGCTGGTCCTAGATGTTTGAGTCCTAGGTCTTGCAAGAGTTGAAACAACCAAGTAACCTCACATGTTGTCATAGCCATGGCCCTGTACTCAGCCTCTGCTGATGATCTTGATACCACAGTCTGTTTTTTGGATTTCCAGGAAATGGGTGAGTTACCAAGTAGAATGCAGTAGCCGGTAGTTGATCTTCTACTGAATGGGCATGAGGCCCAGTCCGAATCACAGTACGCTGTGAGTTTTACTGCTGAATTGCTGGCAAACAGAATGCCTTGACCTGGTGCAGCCTTTAGGTACCTGAGGACTCTCCTTGCTGCTTGCATATGATCAGATGTAGGTTGTTGCAGAAATTGACTTAGGAGCTGAACTGAGAAGGAGATGTCTGGCCTGGATATGGTGAGGTAAATTAGTTTGCCCACCAATTTTCTGTAGATGTCAGGTTGAGGAAGAGGTGTGCCCTTCCCTGGTTCCAGTTTAAGGATGGGGTTTACAGGTAGCTGGATGGTTCTGGACTTAGTAATGCCAAATGTTTCAAGAAGATCCATAGTGTACTTATGTTGAGAGATGAAGATGCCTGCTTGATTTCTGGTTACTTCTAATCCTAGAAAGTAATGCAGTTCTCCAAGATCCTTCATGTGGAACGCGGTATTGAGATGATCTTTAAGTAGTTGTATCTCCTGAGAATTGTCCCCTGCAATGACCATATCATCCACGTATACTAGCACAACGGTAGTAAACCCATGTTGTTGCTTCACAAAGAGGGAGTGGTCAGCATGAGATTGACGGAATCCACAGGTGAGAAGAGTGTGGGAGAGTTTGGAGAACCATTGTCTGGGTGCTTGCTTGAGTCCATATAAGGATTTCAGAAGTTTACAGACTTTCCCTTTTGGGTTGTTCTGCTCCCCCTGCGTGTGAACCTGTAGAATGCCATCACAGTATCCCTGAGGTAGTTTCATATATACTTCCTCCATTAAATCACCATGCAAAAACGCGTTTGACACATCCATTTGACAAGTTTCCCAATTGTTAATGGAGATAACTGAGAGTAGAGCTCTTACAGTGGACATTTTTGCTACCGGGGCAAAAGTTTCATCGTAATCCACCCCATACATTTGTCTGAATCCTTGAACAACTAGTCGAGCTTTGTGTCTCTCAATGGATCCATCTGGATTGAATTTCGTTTTGTAGATCCATTTGCACCCTATAGCTTTCCTTCCTTTGGGTAGTGTGGTGAGTTCCCATGTGTTATTCTCATGAAGGGCATGCAACTCTTGTTGGATGGCTTGGATCCATTTGGGATCCTTGCACGCCTCCTGGAAAGTGGATGGATCTGTAGTTGTTGATGAGACACTTGTGAAACCAGCAAAGGGCTTATCCAGGTGAAGTTGAACCACATTTGCAATATGAGAAGGAGCCATAACAGGATTGTTTACTATGAAGTCTTTTGCCCATTCTGGAGCTCTCCTCTCCCTCCTAGACCTTCCTGGCACTTCAGTATCCTCGGGTTCAATAATATTATCTTGATGTTGCGGCTGTCCTTCAGGCTCATTGTCTTGTATTGTCTCAATTTCAGTGGGTTCGACTAGTGTAACTGGTGGTACAGCAGGCTCGATGAAGTCTCCAACATTAGGAATAATACTATTTAGGTATGTGCCTGAGTGTAGGCTAGGAATATGTTGCACAAAGTTCTTAATTTTGTAAGGAAACACTCCTTCAAAAAACTTGACATCTCTGGAGACAAACACTGTTTTCTTCACCATATCATACACCTTGTAACCTTTCTGAGATAGAGGATATCCTATGAAGATGCATGGGATGCCTCTGGGTTGGAACTTATCTCTATCCCTGCTTGGATTGTATACCATGGTTAGACATCCAAACACTTTCATGGATTCATATTTGGGTGCTTGCTTGAATAAAACCTCATATGGTGTTTTATTCTGTACAAGAGGAGTGGGAAGCCTGTTAATTATGTAGGCTGCAGTCAACACACAATCCCCCCAGAAAGACAAAGGCAAGCCAGAACTGAACCTAATAGCCCTACTAACCTCAAGTAGATGTCTATGTTTCCTCTCAACTACCCCATTTTGTTGGGGTCTGTCAACACAGCTAGTCTGGTGCCAAATGCCCTTAGATTGTAGGTATGTCTTGTTGTCTCCTTCTGTTAACTCCATGGCATTATCCGACCTGAGTATTTTTATGGTAGTCTTAAACTGATTTTTGACGAATTTGTAGAAGTTGACAAGCAATTTAGCCACTTCCGACTTGTGTACCATGAGGTACACCCAGGTTGCTCTACTGTGATCATCAACCAAAGTAAGAAAGTATCTTTGTTTATTTCTGGTCTCCTTTCTGTATGGTCCCCATACATCTACATGAACTAGATCAAAAACTTTTCCAGCAGTTTGAGTTCTAAGGGTAAAGGGTAATTTTGTTTGCTTAGCCATAGAACATACTATGCACAGTTTTGTTGCAGTTCGTTGTGCTTGTTCAGCAATATGAGGTATATGTTTCAGTTTGCTTTCTGATGCATGACCTAGCCTTAAATGCCAGATGTGAGGGTCCTTTTCATTGAAAATTGGCACTTCATTACATGACTTATCAGGATCAATGCCTGACTTAGACACAGTGTCATCAGTTTCTTGTTCTTGGCTAAACACATTACTAGATACAGCTCCATTACATATAGTAGAGCTGGAGGTTACATTCATATTTAAAACAACATTAGAACTAGACTTACTACTATCCAACAGATAGTATACTCCCTTGATTTCTCTTCCAACACCCCTAGTAGTCTTGGTGACTGAGTCCTGTATGACACACATGTTTGCAGAGAATATTATATGGCAGTTCTCATCCTTTGTTAGTTTTTGAACTGACAATAAATTGTGTCTAAAGGCAGGCACAAACAAGACATTGTTTAAGGTAAGTTCCTTAGAGAATGTGTAAGATCCTACATGTGAGACAACTGTGGTCTCTCCATTTGGTAAATTTATTCTTGGTTTGTTTTTCAATTCCCTTGTATTAGTCAGAATGGTTATATCAGAAGCCATATGATTAGATGCACCGGAGTCTATTATCCATTCATGGGGTGTGTTGGCCGCATAACTACAGTTTAAGTAGGCCATACCTGCAAAGTTAGCCTCCAGTTCATCTTCAGTTTCAGGGTAGTTAATCTCCTTTCCTTTTTGATTGCTCATAAGTTGAGCAAATTGTTGAGTTGTCAGAGTTATGGAGCCTCCACCTTCACTATTGCCTTCTTCTGTTATTGCATTTGCAGCCATTCTCCCTTGCCTGTTGTGCCCTGGGTTTCCTCTGCCCCTATTCATCCCAGGTCTGTGTCCTCCCCTGAATCCTGAGGTCTGATGTCCTCCCTTGGCCTTGTTTTCCTGAGATTTCTCTGGGAATTTCTTAGACACAGGATGGTCAGCAGGATACCCTATGACTCTCCAACATTTGTCCTTGGTGTGACCTTTCCTGGTGCACACATGACAGTAAGGTGCACCGTCACCCTCCTTTTGACCGGCAAAGAATGCTGCATTATCTTCTTCCACCTTGACTATGTTCTTGTAATTTTTCCTTTGAGCTTCTTCTTGCTGAAACAGAGCTGCAGCCTCCTCCACAGTAGGCAATGGAGTCATCATGAGAACATTGGTTCTCATTGTGGTGTAGGAAGGATTTAGGCCATTTAGGAACTGAAAGAGTTTCCTTTCTTCCTGCTCTCTGAATTGGACTTTCATCCAAGCGTTTGTTTCAGCCGTAACTTGAGTTATTGGTGGCCAATCTGACATCATCTCAAGAGATTGCCACAGGATCATAAGTTCTGTGAAATATTCACAGACAGTTTTGTCTCCTTGCTCCATTTCATCTAGCTCCCTATTGAGCCTGAACTTCCTTGCCCCGTTACTTACAGAAAACTGCTTTTGGAAGTAATCCCATATCTCTTTGGCAGTTTTGGTGTACAGGACTGACCTCTTGATGGGTTTCTCCACATTATGGAGGATCCATGAGATGAGTAGACTGTTGCAGGTATCCCAAGCTTCCTGCCTTAGAAGATCATCGGTTGGCCTTTTAGTGACCCCTGTAAGAAACCCAACCTTCCTTTTAGAACAAATGGCTAACTCCATTTGCCTTTTCCACTCCAAGTAGTTCTCAATGCCTGACAGTTTTGTGTCAACCACTAGAGGATGAGCACTCTCTGCAGGATGCAGGTAGAGTGGATCAGTGGGTTCTAGGATGGCAGTAGTGTTTGAGGCTTCTCCTCCTGACTTGGCTGAGAAGGGGTTTACAAGTGGTTCTGCCATGTTTTTGATGAGAGAAAAAACTTATGAGTTGGTGTGGACTTAGCAGGATGCAAAGGGCTTTATATAAGCAAGTTCTTGCTCCTGTGCCAGTAGGATATTAGTTAATGCTCATCAATAGTTAGATATCCGTCTCCTCTTTCCTATAGCTCTGATACCATGAAGAGTTTACTGCTATTTAGGAAGTAGAAGACTGAATGTAGTTGAGCTGCAATGAATATGCGGAGTTTGAGTTTTTGAGTGGTATTGAATGTGTTGAATGATTTCAGTACATTGAGTAGCTAAGTATATAAAGCTGGCCTAGATAAAGACTAGAGAACAAAGGTATTATCCTAAGGATAATAAAAGAAGTCTTAGTCTACATTAGACTCTATTGTATACTCTACTATGCTTTAGTCTCATCACTTCTTATCACTTAGTTCTTTCCTTCTTTTCCTTAGCTAAGAGTATGTCCTTCTTGGTTGTACTGTCTTGAGATGGTCCTTAGTAGTGCTAGGCTCGTCTTTACACAATCAATAATTTAAGGTTTTGTTCGAATCAATATTCTAATAAAATACAGAGTAAAATGATTTATAAATTGAAGATACTTCCTTCAAGTTTTTATGATCTTCCCACTATATATTCATTTGAGTGAGAATAAAATAATGAAGTGGGAAGATCATAGAAACTTGGAGGAACTAGTATATATTATAAGCATTTGATTATAGCAGGCGGTGTGACAACAATGACGCCCTTCTTACAAAAGTTTTTCGTATCAATATTGGAGAAGAAAGAGGATGCTAAAAGCAACATTTACTGCAAGTATGATAGCCAAATGCTGACTGCTTTCACTTCATCTCTCTACATCGCCGGATTATTCTCGTCAATGGTGGCCAGCCGTGTCACTGCCACCTCCGGCCGTAAGTTTGTCATTGTCTTGGGCGCTACCATCTTTCTTCTTGGTGCTATCATCAATGGTGCTTCTCTTAACCTCGCGATGCTCATTATTAGTCGTCTCTTGTTAGGATTTGGTGTTGGCTTCACTAACCAGGTTTGGCTTCTGTAAACATTAATCCTACTCGTACTTATAATTTATCATTAAGATTAAGATTATACGGAGTATTAAGAAAGTGTTGAAATAGTGCTGCAATAACTAATTAACACAGGCAGCACCGGTGTACCTATCCGAGGTGGCCCCACCGAAGTGGCGTGGGGCCTTCAATATAGGGTTTCAGTTCTCCTTGGGCATCGGTATGGTGTCTGCAAACTGCATAAATTTTGCGACATCAAAGAAAGAATGGGGATGGCGAGTGTCATTAGGGCTAGCTGCAGTACCCGCACTGGTAATGGCTGTGGGTGCGCTTATCATACCGGACACGCCCAATAGCTTAGTGGCTCGTGGCAAACTCGAGGAAGCGAGACGTTTCCTAGTTAAGGTGCGTGGTGTGGCTGATGTTGATGCCGAAATGTTGGAGCTGATTAAGGCTAGCGAGGTGGCCAAATCCATTAGTGAGGAGCCGTTCACTAGTTTATTCAAGAGGTGCTATAGGCCACAATTGGTTATTGGGGCTTTGATCCCTTTTTTCCAGCAAGTTACTGGGATTACTGTCACTACATCCTATGCTCCCCTATTGTTTCGGTCAGTTGGGTTTGAAAGTGACTCGGCCTTGATCGGAGCTATTATTATAGGTGTTGTTAAATTGAGTTCGTTTTTGCTTTCGGCCTTCTTAGTTGACCACTGTGGTCGAAGGGTGTTGCTCCTACGAGGAGGCGCGGTCATGCTCATCTGCCAGGTAAACTCTTTGCATTTTGCACTATCAACTACTCTATTTAAGGCATTGTTTAGTACACTCTGGAATTCAAGTTAAAACTCAGTAACATGTCATTTGAGTTAGGATTGATCAAATGGTTCGAGTAATTGTGGCCTTTTTTTTTGTTAAACACTGAGTCCGGTCACGTCGAGATATGCTATCTTAGCTATGTCGTGGTCTATTATAATACGTTGTGCTTACGGGTTGGGTGGTTTCCGGGGTCAATCAACTTTTGCTTTTGGTAGTTGTGGGTCATACATGAGCTTTCCTTTCAGGTATGACTCGAGTCTTGGGTCAGTTAAACTTTATATGTACGATTAATTTTGTTAAGTCTATCCACAAGTAATTGATCGGCGGATGACTTTTGACCTTTTTTCACTTTGTCTTGTGGTCGAACTGAAATGGGCTGAAGTGTGCGAAACCAAATAAAGTGTGCTAATAAAACAAAGTGAGCAAAATGGATGAGACGAAATGAATTTAACGAGGTTGAAGTGAACTGAGCAGAAAATAAGTCGGAAGAACAAAGTCTAAATACTCCGTAGCTAATATAACAAACATGTGCAGATGACCAAAACTTGTTAAAGTCAGAATTGAGCCGAGCAGATAAGTACCGAGTTCATAGTTTTCATAAATACTGTAATAAATTTGTGTTGTTGTGTGATGAAGGTGGCATTGACAGGGGTTCTGGCAGAAGCAACAGGCATTTTAGGAACCGGACGAGTGCATAAGGGAAGTGCAATCCTAGTGGTAGTACTAATTTGCATTTATTCAGTTGCATTCGGGATATCATGGGGTCCTCTACTATGGCTCGTACCAAGTGAAATCTACCCGCTGAAGATCAGGGCAGTCGGCCTAAGTCTAAGCATTGCTGTGAATTTTGCGACAACCTTTGTGCTTGCCCAGACCTTTTTAGCAATGTTGTGTCGTTTCAAGTTTGGGGCATTCCTCTTCTACGCGGGTTGGCTCGTGGTGATGACCGCCTTTGTTGCACTGTTCGTGCCGGAGACTAAGGGTATACCTTTGGACTCCATGCATCATGTGTGGGAAAAGCATTGGTATTGGCACAAGTTTGTGAAGGAGGTCGCATAGTATAAATAATGGAGCACTTCCACTTGTGTAGTTTTGTGGATGTTATTAGGATGTACTCTAACAACGTAGTAAAAGTTCTTCCACTTTAAATAGACCATTCTATTTTATTAGGAGACTTTGTACTATAAAGTTGTTCTGTAGTGTTTACGTAGTACGGTAGGATTTTGTATGACATGCATAATATCATAGAAGTATTTGCTTGGCTACATAATACTCATCATACTGTACTCCGTGTATGGCATCAACGTAATAGTAGAATAAAGTAGGGTGGAATAGTACATGATGTACCCATGAACATACGGTATATGGAAGGATATGAGAGTACAAATTAAGGGCAAAGTTTTTAACGAAGTCAAACCACCCTACAACAAGTTTAGAGTCACACCTATAATATGTGCTCTTTTGTTAAGGGATCGGGGAGTTACATAAAACAACACGAACATAATGAAACTTAAATAAAGTCTAAACATGATGAATCTACGTTGTCCAAGGGCCAAAGCATGCTGACAAGAAGCAGTAGAGAGATCACGAGCATTAGCATCCACCGCATCATCATCCAAGGTGTAGACTCCACATGACCGCTGATGGGACGACTGACACAAACAAAATGCACTTACGCCATAAAGACGTAGAAAGAAAGGGTGAATAACAGGTGACCTGTCATCAATGGAGTAAAGACTCCTGCATTTTGGTGATCGAACACGCCTAGAACAAGGCCAACAAATCAAAGAGCAAACCGAGATGAAAATAAGGAGGCTGCGCCACTTCCCAACCTTTCTACAGAGCAACACTACTCTAGAATCAGAGTTTAGAGTTGAACCAACACACCCGAGACCCTCGAGAATCAAACTTATCATACTCCTAAAGGAGATTATTGTGAAAACCAAACACATCATCAAATAAAAGAGAAGCGTCATTACGATTGAACGGCATCCACCATCACAACCAGTCACACAAACCAAAGATCAACCTAACTCCAATTCACCCAAACCCCAATCAAACCACAACAATGAGCATCGATCCACACCAAAAACCAATCCCAAGCACACATGCAAACAGAGAGAAGGTCACCGCTCACGACAAAGAAAAGACCAAACAAAAGACGGAAAGAGAAGGAAGACCCGTTCCTAAAACACCCGAAAGGAACGACTAAATTGACCGACGAACAACGACTACCATCAACGGACCCATACGAGAGCCACTCCTCACCCAAGACCAAAAACGAACCATAAACAAACCAATCCCAGTCAGTCTTACATAGGGCTACGATGGGGGAAGGGGGCGAGGGGAGGGGGGGAACACCTAGCCAGCCATGCAAGACAACACCGGGACAAAACCAGAAAAAAGAGCGACAACTCAACAACAAACTAGAGATGGGGGAAGGGGGCGAGGGGAGGGGGGAACATCTCTAGAAATTGAAGAGAAGATCACAAAGACAGAGCTACTTAGATCATAAGTAGCGAGGAAGGGTCTGCTGCAAAACAAACAACAAACTGTTAGAATATTTATATTCTTATGGCCTTGTGTCTTTCGGGTTTATAAATAACGAGTTCACATTTAACTGGCCGGGACTTTGATATAAAGTCGACACCGTGATAGTTCGGTTTTGGTTAACGTAATTAAAGTTAGGGAATTACTATTCCCTCCTACCTTACCCTAATTATATGAATTAGACCCTTTAAAATTACTGATTGTCATGAAAAGTTATCATGAAGAGGTATGACTCTTCATGAATTGTTTAACTACTGTCAACTTGTATTTATACAAGGACAGTGTACGTTCATCTTATCTATAAAAAACAATACTCTGTAAAAGTGACAGACAATTAAAGGGTTTGTTCAAAGTTTCTTATTCCATCTTAAGAGAAACATCAAGGCAAAGGGTTAAGGAGGAGAAGCATATTTGGGTCGTTATTCTTATTATTATTGAGTGCGTCGTAAGACATGGACCACGGTTAGTTTCTTTTCGTTCATCGATTGTTTTGGGTTGAATTAAATCGAATCTATAATGATCATGGGATAGATTTCATCATCAAATCGTAACGTATATCTAACAGTTGGTATCAGAGCCATTATAAATTCGTTTAATTCACCTATAAAAGTATCCGTGAGTTTAATCAGGATAATTGCTATCGTCGCATGATGTTTTATGTATGATTCGGATCAAGCGTATTAGTTTGTCCTATTCTTTCATTAAAGTCTGATCATCTAGTATGCACTTATTAAAATTGTCAAGTTGTTTCTGGATCAAGCGGTGTTTGTTGGCATGAAGTTAGTCAATTCTTTTGATAGCAGTAACTTTATCAATCCGTAGTATGTTATTTTGATACAAGAGTAGTAAATTTGTAAAGATGATGACGTCAGTTTTAATTAATTGAATTAGTTTAGATGAATTTTAATTAAGTGCATGATAGCCTGATGATAATTATTGGAACTTATTTATTATTCTTTCATGTTATTAAAAGTTTCTGATAAATAAACATGTTGATTAATTATGACTGATTGCATTGTTATTTAAGTAATAATATTTTCCGCTGCATCATTACTTGAATTAAAAATGCAAATAAAGGCTTATCACGTTTTTTTTTTGGATTTCTCCTTAATGACATTTGTTGTTTATTTGCACATGTTGTAAACTTGTACTTAATAATTTGTTTGATTAGTATGCCCTGATGAGTGATAACATGAATTAAAGTATAATATCATGATGGTAGTAGGCGATTGTGTGACATTGTTAATGCTTTGTACTTTGAATTTTCAATATATGTATGGCTTTATTACTCCGTATATATTTTGTGAGAGGGGAGATATTATGATTATTATTTTTTGTCATTAAAGTTTAATGTTTATATTGTATGTACATGTTAGTCACCAAAGTGGCCTTGTTATGATACACTTAAACATATGAAATGTATTAGTGGTTGTTTAGACCATATTATAGAGATGTTATATATATTAAAGTCCTATATGTTATTATGTACTATGTTTATGTGACCACCCAAAGGAGGAACATGAAATATAGATAATAATATGAAAGGGTTAAATTATTATTTGTACAAAATTTGAATGTTATGTATGTCCAAAGATGTCATTCATTTAAAATTTTGGTATGTTGATAATTGACTATTAAAGTATTTATAACATCGATTGTAGTATATGCATTTTAGTATTGCCCAAAGGTTACTTAAATGTGTATGTAATGTTTCTGAATCTGTATTAAGTTTTCAAAGCACTAATAGGTTAAGCATGTGTAAATTTTTGCAGTCTCATCTAATTTACCTGCATCCGCTAACTCTGTTACTAAGTTTAATGGGCTTAACTATGATGAATGGTCCGAGGAAATCCGGTTCACACTGGGTATTATGGCACTTGACCTAGCCATTATTTCTGATGAGGAACCCTCAGCCATAACTGACAAGAGCACTAAGGAAGAAATTTCCTTATATGAGTCGTGGGAACGCTCTAACAGGCTGAGTTTAACCCTCATGAGATTGACAATGGCGAAAAGTATTAAGCCATCAATGCCTAAAACAGAGAAAGCGAGGGAATTCTTGAAAAAGATAAAGGAGTGCTCCCAATCTGAGCTGGCGGACAAGTCAATAACGGGTAGTCTTATGAGTGAACTGACTAATAAGAAATATGACTTGAACGGCTCGGAATCAATGCATACTCATGTGACAGAAATGTCAAATCTGGCAGCAAAGTTAAAGAAGCTAGGGATGGAAGTAAATGATTCCTTCTTGGTGCAATTTGTTATTAACTCCCTACCTGATGAGTTTAGCCAGTTTCAAGTGAATTATAACACATTAACGGTTAAATGGAAACTTCAAGAGTTAAAGGCTATGCTCATTCAGGAGGAAGGGAGATTAAAGAAGGCAAAAACCCCAGTTGTCCATCTTGTAGGTCATGAAGAAGCCAACAGCAGCAAGAGCACACCAGGTTGGAAAGGCAAAAACAAGGGCAAATCTTACATTAAAGGACCCGAAAGTAAGATGAAAAAGGATTTGAAGTGTCACTTTTGTAAGAAAAAGGGACATTTCAAGAAAGAATGTCCAAAAATGAAAGATTGGTTCGAAAAGAGAGGTATGCATTATTGTTCTGTATGCTTTGAATCAAACCTTATTGAAGTGCCTAATAATACCTGGTGGTTAGATTCTGGTGCTACTACTCACGTTTCTCATATTAAATAGGGATTCAGTTCGATCCGGCCCATAAGAGGACCAAATGAATATCTATCCATGGGAAACAGGATGAAGGCACGAATTGAGGGTATTGGGACCTATCGTTTGATCTTAGACACTGGTTGTCAAATAGATCTTATTAATTGTCTTTATGTACCCGAATGTGCTAGAAATCTTGTATCTTTAAGTAAGCTGGATGATGTAGGTTTTAAGATTAACTTTGAATTTGGATTATTTACTTTGTACCAGAACGATTACTATTGTGGTAGTGGTACTTTATGTGATTCTCTTTATAAGTTCAATCTTGATGTTAATTTTTCTGAATCTTTGTATCATGTTGAAAGTAGAGGCATCAAACGTAGTGCATCAGATGAAAGTTCAGCTTACTTGTGGCATCAAAGACTAGGTCACATATCTAAAGAAAGGTTATTGAGGTTGGTAAAGAATGAAATTCTTCCTCAATTAGATTTTAGTGACTTGGATGTGTGTATAGAATGCATTAAGGGTAAGCATACTAAACACACAGTAAAGAAACCAGCCACGAGAAGTTCTCACCTACTTGAAATTATACACACTGATATTTGTGGACCTTTTGATGCTCCTTCTTGGAGTGGTGAAAAGTACTTTATCACCTTTATTGATGACTACTCACGGTATGGATACACTTATCTACTGCATGAAAAGGCTCATTCTGTGAATGTCCTCGAGATATTCTTGAATGAGGTAGAAAGGCAGCTAGAAAAGAAGGTAAAAATTGTGAGATCGGATAGAGGTGGTGAATATTATGGAAGGTTCACCGAAAATGGTCAGTGTCCTGGTCCGTTTGCAAAGCTTCTTGAAAATAGAGACATTTGTGCTCAATATACTATGCCAGGTACACCTCAGCAGAATGGTGTAGCTGAAAGGCGGAATCGTACTCTAATTGAAATGGTTAGGAGCATGCATGTTAAGTAATTGTTCTTTACCTCTTTCTTTATGGATCTATGCATTAAAACCCGCAACCTATGTTTTAAATCGGGTTCCTAGTAAGTCAGTTCCTAAGACTCCTTATGAACTGTGGACGGGAAGGAAACCGAGCTTAAGACATCTTAGAGTATGGGGTTGCCAAGCTGAAGTGAGGTTGTATAACCCTCATGAAAAGAAGCTAGATTCTAGGACAGTCAGTGGTTATTTCATTGGTTATCCTGAAAAGTCAAAGGGGTATGTATTTTACTGTCCTAACCACAGTACGAGAATAGTTGAGACTGGTAATGCTAGATTCATTGAGAATGGTCAAACTAGTGGGAGTGATAAACCACGAAATGTGGATATTCATGAAATTCGGGAAGAAATTCACTCTCCTGAAGTTGCACCTAAAGTAGTTGTACCCATTCTATTTATACAGTCAAATGACACAGTGGAGCAACATAATGATGTTCAACACCCACAAAATGACAATAACAATGAATCAGAAGTCACAATTCAAGGAGGAAATGATACACCACATGAACAACCAAGGCGGTCTGTAAGAGATAAAAGACCTTCTATTTTAGATGATTATGTGTGTTATAATGTGGAAAGTGAATGTGACTTAAGCATTAGTGAGGACCCCGTTTCATTCCGAAAAGCCATAGAAAGTAACGATTCTGAAAAGTGGTTAATTGCTATGAAAGAAGAGATGAAATCAATGAATGATAATAAAGTGTGGGATTTAGTTGTGTTACCTGAAGGGTCCAAGACCATTGGTTTTAAATGGGTCTATAAGATCAAAAAGGATTCTAAGGGGAACATAGAAAGATATAAAGCCCGACTTGTCGCCAAAGGTTTTACTCAGAAAGACGGTATTGACTATAAGGAAACCTTCTCTCCAGTATCTAAGAAGGATTCCTTAAGAATTGTGTTGGCAATGGTGGCTCATTATGATCTCGAGCTTCACCAAATGGATGTGAAAACCGCTTTTCTAAATGGTGAACTTGAGGAGGAAGTATATATGAAGCAACCTGAGGGCTTTTTAGCTCCAGGTAATGAGGACAAGGTTTGTAGGCTGAAAAAGTCGATATATGGACTAAAACAAGCTTCCCGACAGTGGTACTTAAAGTTTAATGATACTATCACATCATATGGTTTCACAGAGGTCATCGTTGATCGATGTATCTATATGAAAATCAGTGGGAGTAAGTTTGTAATTTTAGTTCTGTATGTTGACGATATTTTGCTAGCTGCGAATAATATGGGTATGTTACATGATGTAAAGAAGTACCTCTCTAAAAATTTTGAGATGAAAGATATGGGTGAGGCATCCTATGTGATTGGGATAGAAATAACCCTTGATAGGTCACAAGAATTGTTAGGACTGTCTCAGAAAACTTACATCAATACAATTTTAGAGAGATATAGAATGGAGAGTTGCTCATTCGGAATCGTTCCTATACAGAAAGGGGATAAGTTCAGTAAAATGCAATGTCCCCAGAATGAGCTAGAACGAAAAGAAATGGAAAGAATTCCTTATGCATCTGTGGTTAGGAGCTTGAATTATGTTCAAACATGTACTCGACCAGACATCACCTTGCTGTTGGAATGTTGGGTCGATATCAAAGTGATCCCGGGATGGACCATTGGAGAGCTGCAAAGAAAGTGCTCAGGTACTTGCAAGGAACCAAGGAGTTCATGCTTACATATAGGAGATCCGATAATGATCTAGAGGTTATTGGATATTCAGATTCAGACCATGCCGGATGTAAAGATACTAGGAAATCAACATTTGGTTATGTCTTCCTATTAGCTGAGGGAGCAGTATCATGGAAATGTGGAAAACAATCTATCTTTGCTACCTCCACTATGGAAGCTGAATTTGTGGCGTGCTTTGAAGCCACTATTCATGCATTGTGGATGCGGAACTTTATCTCGGGACTTGGAATCATCGATAGTATTGCCAAGCCGTTGAGAATTTATTGTGTTAATGAAGCAACCGTATTCTTCGCTAATAATGATAAGTACTCTAAGGGTGCAAAGCATATTGAATTGAAATACTTATCAGTTAAAGAGGATGTGAAGAAACATAGAATGTCAATTGAGCATATTAGGACGGATGTAATGGTAGCCGATCCGTTAACTAAGGGATTACCACCTAAAGCGTTTATTGGCCATGTAGAACGCATGAGTGTTGTAGATAAAGCCTTGCTAATGTAAAAGTAGTGTGCTCATATTATGTTTATGACATTTTGATATCATTTGTTGTTATGTTTCTTTATAAAGTACATGTGATCATTATGATATATGTATACATTTATGATTGGCGATTACATGTAATCTTTTTGAGAATTATTGTATTTTCTCAAATTAGAGCTAGTTAAGAGTTAGGATTGATTTGTGATACATGGAAGGGATCATGTCGCAGAATGATGTGTGACCGCCATGATTCAATTAATTCTAAATCTATTAAAGTTTTATAGAAAGTTTAATGAGCTCAATTTAAGGTGAACATTATAATTATTGATCCTTTAAGTGACACTAAGGCCAAGTGGGAGAATGTTAGAATATTTATATTCTTATGGCCTTGTATATTTCGGGTTTATAAATAACGAGTTCACATTTAACGGGACTTTGATATAAAGTCGACACCGTGAATCCGTGATGGTTCGGTTTCGGTTAATGTAATTAAAGTTCGGGAATTACTATTCCCTCCTACCTTACCCTAATTATATGAATTAGACCCTTTAAAATGACTGATTGTCATGAAAAGTTATCATGAAGAGGTATGACTCTTCAAGAATTGTTTAACTGTCAACTTGTATTTATACAAGGACAGTGTACGTTCATTTTATCTATCAAAAACAATACTCTGTAAAAGTGACAGACAATTAAAAGGTTTGTTCAAAGTTTCTTATTCCATCTTAAGAGAAACATCAAGGCGAAGGGTTAAGGAGGAGAAGCATATTTGGGTCTTTATTCTTATTATTATTGAGTGCGTCGTAAGACATGGACCACGATTAGTTTCTTTTCGTTCATCAATTGTTTTGGGTTGAATTAAATCGAACCTATAATGATCATGGGATAGATTTCATCATCAAATCATAACGTATATCTAACACAAACCACAAAGAGCCCAACAAAGGAGCAGACCACAGGCCCACTCCAGGGACGACCGGACAAAGGCCGAAGAGATCGACCGATGGGAGAGGAGAGGAGAGGAAGAATGACGTACGCCCAGGAGAAGGAGGCGCAGCACGATCGTAATAAAAAGTTGGCGACCGGAGGCAAGCGGGCACGACAAATCTCAGACCGACAAGACACCAAAACAATGGACGAGAAGGAGGTCACGAACCCAATGTGCATAAACAGAAGGAAAATGGTGTGAGGACCAACAATCATAGACGTGGAATGAAAAAGAGGCCGGAGATGGGGCTGAAAAACCCCATCTTCGGCAAGGATGGAAGATAGGAAGGTAGATGGTGGTGGCGGCCGTAATGGTGGCCAATTAGGGTTTTGGTTTTGGGGGTTTTTTTTAGAGAGAAGAAGGAGATAAGTTTTTAGTGAGAGAGGCTGCAAGCTTAAGGGCAAAGTTAGATTATTTATCTATTAATGTAGAAAAATGATTTGGTTGGAGAATAAGGACTTGATGTAGTTTTATTTCAATCAATGAGTAGATTATATAATTAGTTGTACATAACTTGCATCCAATTGACGAGTTTTGACAGTATTATGTGCAGTACTGCTACCAGTCAGCAAACTAATGGCATGATAACCAAGCTAAGATGGATGATGTCTTGGTTCCTTTAATTTGATCAAGACACTTCTAGTAATGTCTCCATTTTAAACTTTGAATTTTGAACGTCTATGATCAAAACAAAGGCTTTTAAGCAGGTATGTTCTCGTGAAAACCGTGATCATATCAGCTACCGTTCTCCTCAACAACCATTCTCCTTCATTAATTGTAATATAAATACGGGTGATTGCAACTGGGAGGTTTTTTGAACATGTACACCCCCATATCATACACAAAAAACTGAAAATAGGTGATCTCGTTCAAACCCGAAAATCACTAGCTAGTAAGTACACTCCACCCCAAATGTAGTTATACTCTTACATAGTACATCCTTACGTACACTAGCGGCCAAGTTCTTGTAGATATCTACGTACACTTGATCTTAGTAAAAAAGTCGAGAAAGGTATACCAAAATCTTGAGTATGTCATCGTGACGTACAAGATCGACATTGCTTGGGACCCTCCATGGATCATTTAATTAATAGATGCATCCAACTTCTTCTGTATGTACTCAAATACTCAATAACTCCTACATACTCCATATCGAAATTTACCATTTTTGGTAGATATATACATATATATGTTGAGTTGAAGTTCATTGTATGTATGCATGTGTTGTGGCTAGGTTGGACGTCATTGTCTAATGTGCAACAACTGGAAGAGAAACTAAATTGGGGAATTGTTAAGTTGCTCCTCCATTCATCAGTCACTAAGTCAAGACTTACGTGGTATGTATGTACGTGTCCTTTGGGTTTATGATAAAGCACTACTCCCTCCATCCCAAAGAGATGTTCCCACTTGATTATTATATTCCTCACATCGGAATAAAGGTGAGAACATCATAGTGGGATGGAGGGAGTATATAATTGCCTTTTATAAAAGCAATATCCAACTGTAGGTCCTAGGTTATAAATTTCAGCTAATTTTCATTTCTCTACGACGGACCTATCCATCACTTCGTTGTATAATGGGTCAAATATTATTCATTTACAGTTTTTGTCTTTTTCTATGTAAATGAGTTGTATTAAAGTTGTTGTAATAAAAACACGGATAACTTTGTGACAAATAAGAATTTGGGTTCGACTTTAGGACTAACCTCAATATGTATAGCTAAATCCTGCGTTGGGTAAATCATTAAATGAGTGATGCTCCAACGATTTACAAGAAAATCACCTTAATAATTAATTAACCAAGAAAATAACTTGATGTTTGGGTTAAAAAAGAGTAACTTGATGTTTGGGCGGGGTTGGTCATCTATAGTTTTGTATCTTAATTTACTCGTCGAACTAAAACTCTTTAAACCTAAAGATTGAATATTGTGATTTCAGACTTTTAAGGGTTTAAGGTTATTTTCCCTTTCAGGGGCAGATTTAGTCATAGGCTACCTGGACAATACCCCAAATAGATTTAAGAATATAAATAAATTATGTCTGCATGTTATTTACATGGTTGATAGTACTCCCTCCGTTTCGATAAATTGTTTGCCTTGGTTTTGGCACAAAGAGAAAGAGGTGAAATTACATATAAAAACATTCTTAAAATAGAAAGACAAATAATTAATTGAGATGTCCAATATGAAATATGCAAAGAATTTATTGGGACGGAGTAAATAGCATAGTTGGTGGGGGATGGTAGAAGTTGGTCATGATATCGTGGCTTCAAGTTCCACAATAATTGATTGTCGTTCAACTTTTTTGGTTATTTAACAGGAATAATTCCAACTTTGGTTGATATTTCATAAATAAAGTCAACTTTAATTAATCAGGGAATAACCCCATGTATGCGACGCATCAAACATAAATGGAATTGACTCATTAATCGGATGCAGTGGGTTTATATGTGTCTCATAGTCATTAATTAACGCAGCTACATCTTCTTTCTTTCCACATCAATGTCGATTTTCCCCTAAACCCAAATTCTCTCCCCTAAATCCAAATTTCAAACCCTAATTTTGCGCAACAATTCTCGAAATCCATGAGTAATCTATCAAATTCATGTTCTTCGAATTCATGAGGATCTAACATCTCGAAAGATGTTCTACAACCACAAGTTACAAGTAGTGATTAGGATTATCAAGAAGGGAGAAAACACTGGGAAAAAGTTTTATGGACGTTCATTATAGCCGGTAAGCTCAATAATTACGATTATGCCATAATAGAATAGTGTACAGGCGTAGCAGGTAACCCGAATCCATTCATCTCATACATGAATTTATTATCAGATTAATTAAAGTTGATTTTATTCATGAAATATCATCCAAAGTTGGGTTTATTCTTGTAAAATAACTTTTTTTTTGTTTTTTTCCTTTGCCTTTTGTAGCCAGTACTCATTAAATAGCCATCTATATTTTTCACTTTAAATAAATTATTATTACTCATATTAATTTAAATAAAAGAACTATATTGCGGGTAAGAATTGAAATTCTAACCTCTGATTTGGAGTAAGAGAACTCTTGTTCTTACTCTAAATTAAATTATACTCCCTCCGTTCCAATGAATTGTTTGCATATTCCATATTGGGGTGTCTCAATGAATTGTTTGCCTTTCTATTTTAGGAATGTTTTTTATATGCAATTTGACCCTTCTCATGAGTTTTGTTCCACATGTCACTCATTCATTGGATCTCTTACCCTTGGTGTCAAAAGAAAATGCAAACAATTCATTGGAACGGAGGGAGTAGCGTATTAATTAGATGGATCTATTAATCCATACTCATCTCAATTTTTAATATAGTACTTGTTACACTAGGTTGTGTTTAAAGATGAAATTGAGAATGTTGACATTAAAGAAATGCACTACTTATCTTGTAAAGGAAATAATAGTAAGGCTATCATTTAATTTTTTGGTTTTTGTAATATGAAACTTGTATTATAATAAAATTGTCTTTGATGTATTTTGAATTAGAACATGTTCTAATATTTTTTCACATATTTATAAAAATGACCTCAATTTTTTGTGATTCGCTAAAAAAATCGCAAGATTAAACCATCAATAATAATGTTCATTTAGTCCTAGATTGTTTTGAATCCTTGATCCGTCCATACTTTCATAAGTTGTAAGAGAATCATTATTAGAATAAGAAAAAATAAAGGGCTCGTTTGGTTCCCCATGGGAAGATGGAGTCACCGGGAACTTTAAATTCACGTGAATTTGTATTTCATGGGAATTAGAAAATATTGTTTGGTTGCTATGTGGAAAATGACTTCATGCGGGAAGTTCTACCCACCAAGGGGGGTTTGGTGAGTAACTTCCCCATTGTGGAGGAAGTGGCAATTCCCGGAAAGTGGGCAACCAAACCACTATCTGAAAATGCACTTCCTGGGAACTTGCACTTCCCGGTAATTGGATGAGTAACCAAACGACCCCAAATGTATGATTTGATTTCAAATCTTAAAATATATTCCATTTAATTTAACAAATTAATGAAAATCTTATACGGAGTATTTAATTTAATAAATTAATGATATTATGAATGTGAACAAAATCTAATTAATTAAAAAATTCTTCATGATTTGTGTTTAAAACACATGGATATGGCTACTCCCTTTTGCTACATTAAAAGAAATTAATAATTTCCACGATAATATAACACGAGTATCACGAATTCTTGTATGAGACGGTCTCACGGTCAGTTATTGTGAGGTCCTCTCACAATTTAAGGTAGTTTATTTTTATTATTTACATGGAGTAATATTAATTTTTATTACAATATCTCTTTTCCGTGAGACAATCTCACACGGGAACCGCTCAATATCATTTGTGGGGATAGATGAAATACATACGTAAGTGCATGCATTGAGTAATAATTACTAGAATATGGTAGCTAGCTAAATATAGGTATGTTCCATAAACGTATGTATAGCTTTAGAAATGGTTGTTCTACAATTACTCGGATCCATAATAATATCATCAATACACTTGACCTAACTCCTCCACTCAATCACTCTTTTTAAAGTTGTGCTCAGACGTTTCATGTTAATTTGATCAATGCTTCCCTTTCTCTTTTGAATCAACATCATATAATTATAGTGCTGATTTCGGAAGAGAGAACGAAAGGGTTCCAATATATTACTACTCCAATAATATCATCATCATCATCATCATGGCTGGTGGTGCTTTTGTGCCGGCCTCCGATGCTCCTGCTGGTGATGCCGGTCGGATAACGGCCGCACTGGTCATCACATGCATCGTTGCCGCCTCCAGTGGCCTCATTTTTGGGTATGACATCGGAATTTCAGGTAATATACGTATGTTTTCATTTATTTTAATTACTTGATCGTATTTTTGCAATAGTCAATTATGAGAAGTACAACTATTTTTTTGTGATTAATTTTGAGTGTTATTACAAAGATGTTTTAGTTTTAGTTTGCGACAACTGTTTAGCTTTAATGTAAAGTTTGCGAGCTAAATGTTTTGCTCAAAAACATACAAATTAACCCATAAAATTGTATAAGCTCAAAAAGTATATATACTCCGTGTACTCTTAAGTACTTTGAGTCGGTTGTACATATATACAACTGGTGATATAATACTCCGTGCTATTTTCCGTATTTTTGTGATTATATTAGGTTAATGTTGGGTTTTCATTTATTTTAGGGGTCGTGTATGGGTGAATTAGAATTTAAATCGAATTCTAAACTAAATATATCGTACTAGCGTGGAATTTATTAATTTGTGAGTTTAATCTTGGTTTTATAAATTTGGTTAATATGTGAATGTGATTATAGGGGGTGTAACAATGATGGTGCCCTTCTTACAAAAGTTTTTCCCATCAATATTGGAGAAAACAAAGGATGCTGAGAAAAACATGTACTGCATGTATGATAGCCAAATGCTGACGGCTTTCACTTCATCCCTCTACATTGCCGGATTAGTTTCGTCCATGGTGGCTGGCCGTGTCACTGCGTCCTCCGGCCGTAAGTTCACCATGGTCTTGGGTGGTTCCACCTTCCTTCTTGGTGCTATCATCAATGGTGCTTCTCTTAACATCGCCATGCTCATAATCGGTCGTCTCTTTTTGGGATTCGGAGTTGGCTTCACTAATCAGGTTTGAATTTCAATTCCATTTTCTTTCCAATGCATAGCTCATTATAACAGCTTCGTGCTCTAATAACTAATTAACACAGGCAGCACCGGTGTACCTATCCGAGGTGGCCCCACCAAAGTGGCGCGGGGCTTTCAATATAGGGTTTCAGTTCTTTTTAGGGGTCGGTGTGGTGTTTGCAAACTGCATAAACTTTGCGGCATCAAAGGAAACATGGGGATGGCGCCTATCATTAGGGCTAGCTGCAGTACCTGCTATCATAATGACTGTTGGTACGCTTATCATACCAGACACTCCAAACAGTTTAGTGGCTCGTGGCAAAATCCAGGAAGCCAGACATTCCTTAATGAAGGCGCGTGGTGAGGCGGCTAATGTTGATGCTGAATTGTCTGAGCTGATTAAAGCTAGCGATGTGGCTAAGTCGATCAGTGAGGAGCCAATCACGAGTATATTCAAGAGATGTTATAGGCCACAATTGGTAATTGGGACATTGATCCCTTTTTTTCAGCAAGTTGCTGGGATTAATGTCGTTGCATTCTACGCTCCACTGTTGTTTCAGTCTGTTGGATTTGGGAATGACTCGGCCTTGATTGGAACGGTTATTTTGGGTCTCGTTAATTTGGTCTCTATGGTCGTTTCGGCCTTCATTGTTGACCGGTTTGGTCGAAGGGTGTTGTTCCTACAAGGTGGTGTAGCCATGTTCATTGGCCAGGTAATGATAAACTCTTTGCATTTTGTTATATCAACCATTTAAATTTACTAAAGAGTGCAAGTTAAACTTGTTAACAGACTATGTTGTTATTGGGCCTGATTATGTTAGATTCTCGGTGACTTAACTAGCTAAACGAGTTGACATACGCACATAAACATATAACTTGTTTGAGTCACAATTGAGCTCGATCAGTTAATACATACTCAACTCATAGTTTTCGTTATAAAAAAAGAAAACTCGAGCACAGATACTATGCATTTATTCTATCTAGATTTTTCAAGTACTTGACCGAAATAATGAATTTGTGTTACGTTGTGTGAAGGTGGTATTGGCAGGGATTTTAGCAGCAGCAACGGGCATATCAGGAACCGGACAAATCCATAAGGGAAGTGGTATTCTAGTGTTAATAATAATGTGCTTTTATGCAACTGCATTCGGGATATCATGGGGTCCTCTAATTTGGCTGCTACCAAGTGAAATCTACCCGTTGAAGATCAGGGCAGTTGGCCTAAGTCTAGGCGTTGCTGTGAATTTTGGGACAACCTTTGTGTTATCACAAACCTTTTTAGCAATGTTGTGTCGTTTCAAGTTCGGGGCATTCCTCTTCTACGCGGGTTGGATCGTGGTGATGACGCTATTTGTTGCATTTTTTGTGCCAGAGACTAAAGGTATACCATTGGATTCCATGCATCTAGTATGGAAACAGCATTGGTATTGGCACAAGTTTGTGAAGGAGGATGAGCGGGTTAGTACAATGCTATAGGGTTGCATGCATGCATAATGGGAGTAGTTGTAGTTTTGGGGATGGATGTTTATGTATGTATTAGGAAATACTCTAACACCACAGTAGAACTTATTCCACTTTAAATGGTCTCATCCGTTTTATTAGGGGGCCGTTTGGTTCGCACAAAGCTATAGGGTTGGAATCAAGAATCAAATCAGGGTGGTATGGAGTTGAAACTTGATTTCTGATATTCGGTGTTTGATTCATTTGTTTAGATGATTGAGAATCAAATCCGAAATTCTAATTTTTTAAAAATTATTCTGGACATGACTAGGTTCACCCCGACGCAACCACGCGCGGGTTTGAGGAGGCGAATGAATCTCATGTGAGATGGATCTCAGATTGAAATTTAAATCGAAGTAGGAGTCGCCACCGAACTTTGTGAGAGTTCGGGCCCGTTCGAACCCACTCTATGTCGTAGTGGGCCATGCACAAAGTATGGCCCATTCTGATGTCAGAGTTTATTGGGTTCGTCCCTTTGCATTTGATACCGATACCGACATTATTGGATACCGTGTATTGAATGACTCTCGTGTGCCAATGGATTCGGATATCTGGAAACCATGGTTCTGAGTAAGGGGTGAGGGTACGTGTTGGGAAGTTCACAAAGAACACCCAACCCCGCCCGCACATTAGCGGCCTCTACTAAGATATCGTTTGATTTTGAAATATGCGCGTTAGTAATACGATGAATGATATGCAAATATTGTTTTCCCTAAACATGCGAGAATTTGAATGGGTTGCTAAGTCGATTTAATGCATCTAAACTTAACGTCAAAGTTGTTTTAGCATG
Source organism: Agrostemma githago (assembly GCA_958450325.1). NCBI lineage: Eukaryota > Viridiplantae > Streptophyta > Magnoliopsida > Caryophyllales > Caryophyllaceae > Agrostemma > Agrostemma githago. The sequence goes on along the minus strand of OY288249.1, from coordinate 66,665,940 downwards.
CGAGGTTCGTTTTAGTATAATAAAACAATCAATGAATAATAAGAAACAAAGACAAAGAACAAACGGGTTAGTAACGGTTTGTAAATTGAATAAAAGATGTAAATATAATGCAATGCATGATTTTGAAAAATTTATGACACGTGATGGATTAAGCACGCGTTGACCGAAGTCAAGAAAATACTTATCGAGACCTGAAATATGCATGAAAAGCCCGTTGTTTTAAAAAAGGAAAAGATGTTTGAAAAATCAAGACGGGATAATTTTTCGGTGTTATGGTTTTCAGGAGTCTACGCGACCCGCGCGGGTGAGGCGCGACTCGCGTGGCCATGCGACCCGTACAGGACTCGTGCGACTCGCATGGCTGTCTGTTCTCGAGACCCTTTTTCGAAAATCAACAATTTTGTTAAACCGCGTACAAATATGACATAATTTATACTCGACTTAAATTTTCGATATTCGTTATATTCGATATTCGATTATGAAATCGATATCAAATATTCGGAATGAATTTTTAGAAGAAGAAAGAGAAGAAAAAAAAGTTTTGTAAATTGTTTTGAAAAATCGAACTAAAAAAAAAGCAATGTTAATTCCATCCGCGTTAAAATCGTCGTATTTTGTTTTTAAGACCATGTGACGATTTTTTAGCATCAATGAGATTAATTTAGTTCTTTTTAGATACGATATTCGACTATGGAATCGATATCGTATTTTTAAGAACGTTTGTTTTGTATAAAAAAAATTATATTATAGTATTGATATTATAAAAGAAAAAAAAACGTGATGAAGACCCATATGAAACGGACCGACGACGCAAAAGGAAGTAAAAAAACGAGAGGAAGAGAGAGAGAAAGGAGAAGACGGGATTTTGATTTACACCCTCAACCTACATGCTTTACTTTCTCGGAACGAGGCTCGTCTAGTTGTGGCTTAGGCACGGGAGCTTCGAGATTATATAGTAAGAGTTATGGTGGTTTATAATTGGGAATGGATTTGACGAGTTTTGCTCTCGGGTCTTTGATGAGTTTTGATCTCGGGATTGTGTATGATTAGGGAAGGGATTTGACGAGTTTTGCTCTCGGGTTTCCTAAAGGATATCTAGAGGAACGGGATTGTATGGGATTGTATCGCCTAGGATGTTTTGTGTGTTGTTGATTGTAATTGTTGTGGATGTTGTAATTGTGTGTGCAAGGGGGTGTATTTATAGGAGAGGTTTCCGGCTTTGTCTAGGAAACGAAACCCGGCTTGGATGGGAAGAAACACCCACTTTGGATAGGAAAAGGTTGCTTGGAGGGGAAGAAACACCGGTTGGGGTGAAGTAGGATTCCGGTTTTTGGATGGAAAAAAGGAATCCGGTTTTGGATGGGAAAAGCTAGCTTAATTCTTCTTCATTGCTGATTTTTTGTAGTATTTGACTCCGAATCAGATTCGTGAAAGCTGCGTGACTGATTTTTCCGCCTCGGAAATGTCTTTGACCGAGGTTTGACCCGGTCGCTAAAAGACGGTTTTGCCCCAGGTGTCGGTTTTGACCCAAATTAGTCTTATTTGACTGGAAACGACCCACTGGGCCTGGATTTGAGGTCTGTTTCGTGAGATTTGTACTCCGTAAAAAGCCCAAACCAAATACTAACGATTTTGAGCCCATATTCGAGTATGTTAAAGCATGTTTGCGTCCGATCATCATCGGGTGTTTTTTGGAAACTGCTATAGACACCTAACGGCCAAATGTGGGTGTCTACAATTATATTTAAAAAATTATATTTTAAATATATAAAAATTTATATAACACTGACTATATAAAATCTAAAAAATTTAGCGTGAAAGAAAAATTAAATAAATTTCATTAAAAACAACCCTTTTTGACGATATAAAACGCTGAATTACATTAATAAAATTTTAAAATAATTTTTTTAGTATTTTAAATTAGTGTTTTTCAATAAAATATTTCAGTAATAATATTTCAAAAAAAAAATTAGAACAAATTTTTTCGAAAAAACAAACAAAGTTTGATTCCAAGGGTTTGAATCTCATATCCACCTCCTCCCTTGGGTATGAGAAACTCATACCATGGAGATTTGAGGTATGAGTATCGAAATGAAAAAATTGTCAAACAAACACAGGGTACGAGTTTCGTTCATTCATTCTAAACCCATACCTCATACCTAAATTCAGCGAACCAAACGGCCCCTGGGAGATTTGTACTCCAATGATGAAAACAGATTGTGCAATTGAAGGTACCTCGTACATCCACAACAATTAGAGCGGCAACAACAACAAACGTCCATCCCAGTTCATTCTCCGCCACATCATTGCCACATCACTTATCTACAAACTCAAACTCCAAAAAATCAATGTCAACAATAGTACAAGTTCATCCAAGTTTATAAATGGGTCCAACACACAATCCACTCACTACTTAAAATTAATTTCTACCAAAATATTTCATTTTTAAATTAACATCATAATATTTTTTAAATAAATTAACATTTCATTTTTAAATTAACAACAAAACGTTTTTTAATAATACTTTTTTTAAACTCCATATTTTTTTAACATTATAATTTTTTGTTTCATATTCTACCAAAACATTTCATTTTTTAACATCGTAAACGGGTCACGGATCCTTCAACCCAAACCCGACCCATTTAAGTTTTGTATCGTGTTCGTGTTGACCCACTTACATAAATGGGTCATTAAAGTTTCAACCCAAACCCAGTAATTTTGTGTCGGGTTCGTATCTAGTTTTTGTGTCATGTCCATATTTGGAAAGTATTTACATATTTATATTAGAAATGGTTTAAAAAAATCGACTAATTTACTAAACAGGTTATTCGTGTTGGTTCGTGTTTCGAGACCTCAACCCAATTAAATCTCGTGTCGACCGGTTATGAACCCTCAACCAGAACCCGTTAATTACGTATCGTGTTTTCGGGTCGTGTTATTTTTTGCCCGCTGAAGTTATATTCGACTATTTTCTTTTATCGAAAAGTTAATGAAATTTATTATGTTCAAAATAAATTTTGATGAGGTGTGCAAAGTTAATAAAAGTTCAGAAAATTACCCAACAATCAAGAAAGAAATGGTGGCAAAATGTTGAGCATGTCATACATGATGTCACCTGCAGCTTTATCATGTTTTCCTTGTCTACAAACACGGTCCGAATTTACGAACACCCACGAACAAACTTTCTCCAACAATAGCATGTTCATCCATACGAACGTTCATCCCTATGAACTTCATATACAAACCCACTACTGCTGATAGGGGTGTTCAAAAAGTGACCCGGACCGGCAAACCCGACCGACCCGGACCGTACGGTCCGGTCCGGTCTGGTCCGAGGGTCTCCAAAAACTTGGTTGCCGGTCCGCGGCCCGGTCCACACTTAAAAAAAATAATCAAATTTAGTGTATTTTGCTGGTCCGGTCCGGTCTTAAGAGGGTCCGGTCCGGTCCGGTCCGGATTTCTTTGTAACCGGTCCGGTCCGCGGGTTTGGATTTTTTGGGTTGCCGGTCCGCGGGTCAAGCCGGTCCGGTCCGAGTTTGGACCGGTGAACACCCCTAACTGCTGATGCTCTTAATCTCTTATGTTAGCATGGTTACAATGCGCTGACATATACTTCTAGTACTCTCTCACTAAAATTCTCTGTCATCTCTCTACAAAAAAGACTCCCAAAATCAAAACCCTAATTAACCACCATTGCAGTAGCCACCACCCTTATCCTTCCTATCTTTCAATCCTTGCCGGAGATAGAGCTTTTTTTAGCTTCATCTCTGGCCACTAGATCATTTTAGACCTTTGATTACGAGTTTTTGTCAGAAGACACCTAACATTTAGGTCTTCTGTAAAAAAAAGTACCTTAGGTTTTTTCTTTGTCCAAAAGCACCTTAAATGTTCAATTCTTTGTTTAAAGGCACCAAATGCCAATTTTCGTCAAAAAAGTACATAAGGACGTTAGACTTGACGGCTTTACTCTTTTAATTATCTTCACTCATCCTTAATCAACTCTCCTCCCTTAATCAAACCCAATCAACTTCTTCCTTTATTATCTTTCTTTCTCATCCTCTTAATTTCCCAAAATATTTTATTTTTTCTCCCAAAAACTTTATTCCCCAAATAACCATTTATTTCCCTTAATTAAACCTCACATTTAACTTCACTTTTGCCTACCATCATTGTATTCAACATCAAATTACATTGGGCCGGATTAGAATGATCTACAATTTCTACCAAGCTTCGATGCAACAGATAGTTGTTTCATAGCACCCGACATTATCCTCCCCTCGTACTTCTCTATCCTTATTCTCTTCTCATACAATCTTTTCGTATTGTATCTCCTCATCCACTCCATCAAATACTCAAAATTGATTTATGCCTACACTTTCTAAGAACATTATTGTAGCTCTCAGAACAGTTGTTCAATAGCATACCTGAGGTACAATTTGCTGAAAAATGGAATATTTTGGGAATTATAAGAGAATGAGAAAGAAAGATAATAAAGGAAGAAAGAGTTGGTTGTGTTTGATTAAGGGAAAAAGGTTGATTAAGGATGAGTGAAGATGATTAAAAGAGTAAAGTCGTCAAGTTTAATGCCCTGGCCTTGTGTACTTTTTAACGGAAATTGGCATTTGGTGTCTTTGAACAAAGAATTGAACATTTAAGATGCTTTTGGGCAAAAATAAAATAAAATTAAGGTGCCTTTTTTTACAGAAAGCATAAATGGTAGGTGCCTTCTGACAAAAAATCCTTTGATTAACGTAACCATTATCACACCGATTCCCACTGATTTCGCGCTATGAATTTGTTTGCTGCCTCTCGTTCTGTAGTCTTCGATTTTGTGTCGGACTGAGTTTCTTTGGGCCGATCCCCTCCGATCGTCATTCTATGACCTCCGTCGTTCTATACCGCCTCTTCTCCAGGTTGTCGTCGTTTGTCTTCCCCTGTCCCGTTGGTTATTGTCCCCTGTCCGGTCGTTGTACCGGGTTCTCTTTCGCTTTGGTCGCATCTTCAACTTCTAGAGGTGACTCCCCCTCACCTCGCCCTCTTCTTCATCTCTAGTAAGTTGTTGTTTTGTTTGGCTTGTTTCTCTTGTTTGGTCCCGAGGGTGTCTTGCATGGCTCTAGCTAAGTGTTCCCCCCTCCCCCACTGCAGCCCTATGTAAGACTGTTTGGGACTGATTTTTCTTGAGGGTCTTTTTCGGTCTAGGGTTGTGACTTTCGTCTGAGTCTTGTTATTGGTGGTTTGTTTACGATGGTCGGTCTTATCGTTCTGATCTTCGAGTGGGTTTGGATCGGGTCTTGTTTCTGTTTCCGCTTTTGTTTTGTTTTGTCAGTCATGGGCGGCAATCGGATTTCATTGCATGTGATCGTTAGGACTTGTGCTTGGTGTGGTCTTCATAGTTGGGGAGTGATCCGTGGTTGGTTGATTTGGAGTTAGGTTGGATTTGGCGTAGTGTGGTGGGTTGTGATGGTGGATTCACTTCCATCATAATGGCACTTCTTAATTATTTAATGGTGTGTTTATTATTCACAATAATCTATTTTAGGAGTCTATGTCGCAGTGATTCTGTCTTTTATGGGGTGAGTTTGGCTCTCGGGCGTTATGGATGTGTTGGTTCAACTTTAGACACTTTCTCTAGAGTGGTGTTGCTCTGTAGGAAGATTGAAGACCGGCGCAACCTCCTTATCGATCGTCATCTCAGCCTACTCTTTGATTTGCTGGTCTTGCTAATATCACTACTACAAAGCCCTTACTTTTATGACGCTTTTTAAGTCTATTTATGACGCTAAAAAGCGTCAAAAAAATTAAATTTTGACACTTACTAAAAGTGTCAAAATTTGGGGTGCCTTAATTTTTTGTCGCTTTTTAGTGTCTATAACCATGACACATTTATGCGTCTTAATTTAGTGATGCTCATTAGCGTCAATATTTTATGATGCAAAATTACGTCACAAAATAATTATTGACGCCTTTTTTTGTGTATGCCGAAAAACTTCATAGAATATATTCACGCCTTTTCCTGTCGCAAGTAACGATGGGATGCTATACAGTGATCCTATTGTCTCTTCTAATGTACGTAGATGCTTTTCTTGTTTCTTCAAGGTTTCTTCAATGCGCTCGTTAGTTGTACGTTCTAGGGAGGCGCCGGTGGGGAAGTAAGTGTCGGCGGATGGGCCTCTACCACGACTCAAGCAGGGGCGAAAGAGCTCTTTCGCCGTGCTGCCTATCCCCCAGAAGCGTTGCTTCTGGTTGTAGCCGCCCGCGACATAATGGAAGATCCGTAAGGTGTTTGGTGCCTGATTAGACGCTCGCGCCTCCTCAACAACTTTGTCAAAGTTCTCCTGAAATAGCAATAGGAAACATGATTGTTACCACATAAAACAATCATATACTTTGACATCATAATTTTTTATAGTAGTATATTAATTTTTGAAAAAGTATGGTACAAGTTCTCACAATCATCTCCGACACTCGGGGGTCTATCCACTTCCCGTTCTTCCCATTCTTTGTCTTCTCGAGAAGCTGGACCGGGATTGCGGTTAGGCCCTTCAAAAAATAGTGTTAAAATTTTAAGCAATTATTTAGATGAAATATATTGCACTATAATTAAATTGATTACTTATTTAAGTTTCTAATTCGTTATCGTGATTTCAAAATTTTTAATATTATCAATAATTATCGTATTTCCCAAATTAATTTTTTTTTCCGATTATGTTCTTGTACTTGATTATCTTTAATCATTATCCTGTTATATTATTAAAAATAGATGTCTGATAAAGGGAAGAGTAAGGTTAGGGCCTTAGGGGTAGCCGGGTCGATGGTAGGGTGGTGACGGCTTCGACGCACGCTAGGGGTAGAGCGCGACCCCCAGCTACCAGGCAACCAGAAGCATCGGCTACCATAGAGCCATTACAGACACCGACTGCGCAAGTAGAGGGTAGGAGCTCATCCGGGAGGGGGGGGGGGGACACAGTCTTCTTCCTCGTGTTTGTATCATCCATGGTGGCCGACCTGCTAGTTCGCAGGCTACCGGGAGCGGTGGTGTCCCGACAAATTTAGGTCATTTCAGAGTCACGACCTAGACGTGGAGTTTGACGAGATTTCCAGGCAGCACGAACTTCCAAATGACATCCCACAACACGGGGATCGCCTTCTATCTAGGATCGGTCATTAACGATTGGATAGAGGAGCAAACAATATTTGTAAGACTCGAGAAAACACAAAACAATAAATGTAGATATGGTAGGTCGAGGTCGGTCCACAGGAATGACGGTAAGTTGATCGAGAAAGAGCCTAATGTGTTTGGGATCTAAATTGGGGAGGGGGGGGGGGGGGGGGGGGGTTGAGTCGAGGCTACACTAATAATTAATCAATAAGAGAAAAGCGTTAGGGGGAGTCGGGGAATCGAAAATCGGGTTTTACAAACCAAAGAATTATGAGGCCGGACACAGTCGATAAAGGAGTCTTTTGAGAGAGAATAGTTATTAATTAATTATAGGAGGAATAGCTATTAATTCTAGGAAGAACACTTAATGCTAGGTTAGTTAGGTTACACTTTACCCTATACTAATTAATTTCATCCCTTTTGCTAATTAATCTCAACCCTTCATCTTACACTAATCCAATGGTTAATAAAGGGACTTATGTACTTATAGGGAGAGTTGTCCTTATGTGAACCTCTCTCTCTCTCTCTCTCTCTCTATATATATATATATATATATATAGAAGTATGATCTTTTACATCCTCCTTCTTTTCCCTCCCATTCTTTGGAAACCTACCATATGATTAAAATATACCTCACATATATTCAACTTAGGGTAGGTTTCCAAAGAATGGGAGGGAGTACATTTTACCTTCTTTTCTAAACCATTGGATTTGACTAGATTAGTGGATGAGATTAAAACTTGAGATCATAACCAACCCTAATTATTCTCACTATTCCCCTTCCTTCTTTCTCCTTCTCTCATGTTGTTTGTTTTACGTTCATCTATTTTTTCTTTAATAATTTTTTTACGAACAATTCTTCAATTAATTTTTTGTGTTCAATTAATTTTGTATCTTGATTTCAATCATCAATTTTTTTGTTCAATTTCGTGATTTCATATCTTCATCAATGCGCTTCAGTTTTTCGCGATCAATTTCTTGATTCATTAATAGGTTTGATTTCGTGTTATTAATTCTAGGGTTTCTGATTTTGTTCTGGGTATTGAATTGAATATCGCTTCTTTCGTGTTATTTGATTTCGTGTTATCAAATTCTAGGGTTTTTTATTGTATCGATTTTTTGTTTATTTCATGTTATTGTTCACCAATAATATGTATTGTTTGTGATTATTCTAGGATACATTATTGGGGTAATTTATGTATTTCTTATTACAAGATTAAATCAATAATTGAATATGAACAATTAAATACTTGAATATGAACAATGAAATACTTGAATATGAACAATAAAATAACTACACATTATTTCACAGCATGAATTTCTGTTTTTGGTACATTATTATTTCTATGAAATACCCAATTATTTTATTATGTTATTCCAGTTATTTTATACAATTGTTGCGGTTATTCTATATTATTCTTGCAGTTATTTCATTATAATATTAGTTACTGTGTTTTACAACCAATTATTTTATAGTATTTTTACAGTTATTCTATTGCACATATGTAATTATTGTATTTCAATTTTATTTTTTTGTACTTTTAACGTAACTAACCTCCTTTTTCTGTCTTTCAGTGAAGTTTATTTGGTGGGTGCGCCTTCAATGATACACAAGATGTTTCATCTCAATACAATAACACGAGTTATTCATTACAATAATTGAGTTAATATATTGGAATAACTACGTAAAATCAGATAATATTATTTTAAAAATGGTCATATTTTAGTTTCATCGCAATACAATAACACGAGTTATTTATTACAATAACCGAATTTCTACATTGGAATAACTACCTAAAATCAAATAACATTATTTTAAAATTAATTATATTTGAATTTCATTTTAATACAATAACAAGAGTTATTCATTATAATAACTGAGTTTCTACATTACAATAACTACGTATTTACATTGGAATAACTCATAGAACTTGAGAACTCGAGAATGATCAAAATATTACAATTACCTGGAGAATGATAAAAATTATGTGTTTCAAGTCTATATAAACGAAAGGAATTGTGACAACTAATTATAAAATTGAAATTGATTAACCAAGAAATATAGAAACTCTACAATTGTATAATGCCATCTGGCTAGAAGAAATAACGAAAAATATATATTGAAGAACAAAATTGAATTAGGCTGAATAACGAAATTGAATTAGATTGATTTTTATTTTTATATTTGATTCATTTTTTTGTAATAAGCGTATAATAACATATATTACGTTGATTATTTTTATTTTGATTCTGTTTTGGGTCAAAGAATCAAGGAGATGGGTAAGATGTGTAACTGTTATGGAGTATGAGATTTTATTTGTAAAATATGCACATCTTAGTCCTTGATCCTATTAAATCCAATGGTCAGCATTAAGAGGTAAAATGTAACAAAATCACTCAATGTACCAGATCCTGCCTCTATATATATATATATATATATATATATATATATATATATATATATATATATATATATAAAAGAGAGATCAGGTGAGTCCACTTATCAAATTTGAGTCCGTGAGTCCTCATCTTAACCCTTGATTTAATGATAGATTAATAATTAAGATTTGTTTTCATAATTAAGGAAATAACTAACAAATCTGGGTAAATATATCATTTCTCTCTCTCCTCCTTAATTATCTCAATGCAAATCTTCTCTCTCTTACTCCCTCCGTCCCAATGAATTGTTTGCCTATTCCATATTGGGGCGTCTCAATGAATTGTTTGCCTTTCTATTTTAGGAATTTTTTTATATGCAATTTAATCATTCTCATGAGTTTTGCTCTACATGTCACTCCCTCATTGGTTCCCTTAACCTTGGTGCCAAAATGAAAGGCAAACAATTCATTGGAACAGAGGAAGTATCAATCTTTTAACTGCTTATTTCTCTCACACAACAAGTTTCTTCAAAATTAAGTTTTTTTCATCTTCACCAAAAAAATCTATCATTTTCCTACTGGCATTGTACGTATGTTACCATGTTACTGTCATAATCCATAAACTATGTTACTTTAACTCATATAACGTGTTACTTTAATTCATGAACTGTGTTACTTTAACTCATAAAATCTGTTACGTTGTATAATATTCTCTTGCAAAAACTATTACTCCCTCCAATCAAATCCACGTTGTCTCATTTTCTTTCACACTTGAGGGGAATCTTCGATATTCTCGACAATCTATAAGTGAGAATATAGTCATGTGGGATTTTGTTTGATTCGTCTTTATGAGCACATTAAGAATATCAAATTTTTATAATTTTTGCTAATGTAAAATGAAAGATATCGCTAGTGTAAAACGCGTCTTGGCAAATGTGCCAAAAGGAAATAAGACAAGTGGATTTGAATGGAGGGAGTACTCTAACTCATACAATGTGTTACTCTAATTCATGAACTCCGTTACTTTAACTCATAAAATCTATTACGTTGCATAATAATCTTTTGCAAAAACAGGACTTTCAAATTTCAATCAACCAAAAGAATAATGTACGTTTCTATTAAGGATACTCCAAAACAAAAATTATAAAACTCCATTATAATTCCAATGTTTCACACCTGTAACTATAAGAACTGGATATTTGAAATCAAATTATAATCATAAACTGTGTTACTGTAACTCATTAAAACTGTGTTACTGTAACTCATTAAGTATGTTACTCTAACGCATAATGTGTGTTATTCTAACTCATTTTACTCCAATAAAGGATGTTACTCTAAGGACTAGATATTGGAAAATCAATCAAACTCATAAAATATGTTACTGTAACTTATTCAGTATGTTACTCTAACGAATGATATATGTTACTCTAACAATATCTTGTCCTACTCAGAATTGTGTTTCTTCTTCATCATACTCTTCTTCTTGTTCTTCTTCTTCTTCTCCAGATTCTTCTTCATCGTCAGACGATGATTTACATGACGTTTCCTTCTTCTTCTTCTTTTTCTCATATACATCTTTGAAGATCTGCCCTATGTATGAAGGAAACTCTCACCCACTTCATGTGCTTTTGCGTCTACTGAAAAGTAATAACAGTGGCAATAAACGTGGCGAAAAAATCAAAACTTGAAATATGGATAAAAGTAACAGACAACAAGAATTAAAGTAACAGATAAAGTGCATTGAAGTAACATTGGATTAAATTAACAGAGGATGCTTATACACCAGGTATAAAGTAATGGAGGTCAGACATTAAAGTAACAGATTAGATAGTGTGAATTAAAGTAACAGATAATGTTCATTAAAATAACACCAGATATAGGTTAGTGCAAAAAATTCATATAATGATCAGAAATGAGAGTATGACGCAGTATCTTACTCTTTGATATTGTTTCCTATTTTGAAGTTATCACCTCCCATAATTATAGGAAGTATCTTTTTTTTTATATGGCGTTACTCTTTGATATTGTTTCCTATTTTGGTGGCAATCACGTCCCATTATTCTAAGAAACAATATCTTTTTTTATTATTATTATTTTAATATGATAGTTTCCTAAATTCTTAGGAGACTCCAATGCACTACAATAACAGATGAAAAGCACTAAAGTAACGACTTGAGTGTATTAAAGTAACACGACATATAAAGTAACAGATGGTAGACATTAAAGTAACTGATGCTCTACACTAAAGTAACGCAGTTGGACGCGCGCGGTCGTTGACACGCACAATCAAACAATATTTTTAACTCTAACTAACCTAACTAACGTAGTAGTGGTAGGTCGGGATCGATCCGCAGGGAGAGGGGTTAAGCCGTAATGGTCAAGTCTAGAGTCTAATCGTGATCGGAGGATTGAGATGGGGGTTTTGGGTCGAGAGAGAGGTCGAACTATTGCTAGCAAACTACACTACTAAAACTAGGGGCAATAATTGGGAAAGGTGTTGGGGAGAGTCGGAATTCGGAAATGGGGTCTTAGAGTCTCGGGATCAAGTTTTTGTTACAACGTTAAAAAGGGAGGTTGCCACCTTTCGGTTTCTCACCCAACCTACCTAAACCCGCTTTCGCGACGAAAGGGTAAGTCTCAATCTAAGGTAATTTCTACCCCGAGTTTCCCCATATTGGTAGAAATGAGTCAAGGTCGGCCTAGCCGCGATTCTAAGTCAACAAAGACACAAAAACCATAAAATTGATAATTAACAAGTAAACAACCCACCAACATCCCTTGAATCAAATAATCCAAATCCTCCTCCCTAATTCCCCAACAAGAAAATCTACTCACTAATCATGGTGATAATCAACAATACGCTAACTAAGGAGAATCTAACTAGAGCATGCATAACAACTACACTAACAATTATACTAATGGAGAAAAAGGGAGAGGAGAGAATTTTACCCACAATGGAGAAGATTTAAAGAGGAAGATGAAGATAAATAAAAGATCGAATCTTGGAGAAATACACAAGAATTTGTCAATAATCCATGCATAAATCTTCAATCTTCAATAAGAGAAATAAGAATCTTCAAGAAATAAAGCAAGGGTTTTGTCACATAAACCCTTGTAAAACCCTTGAATCTTCAACAATTAAGCACAGTCTTCAATAAAGATGGAGACTTTTCTACTAATTAAGGAGTAATTATACTAATACTAAGTAGATCTATTAATTGTTTGTAGAGAATTTTCTAGGAAGCTTACTACAATCAACTACTACTAGAGACTTTTCTACCCTACTCCTACTCCTAAGGGCTAATCCCAAGGCTCACTTAAGGCACAAGGAGGCACTAAACCCTAGGAGGGGTATATATAGATTTCTTAATGGGTTGCACAAACTTCAAGGCCCATGATCCAATCATTTTTCAATTAAGCTAGACCTTCACCCTTTGCGTCTTCATGGGGTGAAACTTCACCCTGCGGCTCGACCTAGTAATCCCACCGGGTGAAATTTCACCCGGTGAGATTTTCTTCGGTTTTTGCGTTTTCGGCCCGGTCTCTCCATCGGGCGAAATTTCACCCGGTGGGCGAAATTTCGCCCGGTCGTTTCACCCGGTGGTAGCTGCCATGAAAATCTTCGGGGAGTGGAAAATGTCGTCGGGCGAAACTTCGCCTGGTGATGACTCACCGGGCGAAACTTCACCCGGTGGTCAGCCACCTCTCTTCCGGTCTCTTTCTTCGTCGATCAATTGGATTACTTGAACTTTCAGTTGTGTGCTTTGCTCTTGGACCGTATCTCTCTCATGCTCGTAGAAGCTCAAACGCGTTTTCGGTCGAAATCCTATCAAAATAGACAGAAAACTACCAAAAACACGTAAAATGCAAAAGAGAGACACTAATGTGAGAATTACGCAAAATACGGCGATAATCGCACTCAAATCTCACGAAACAGAGAAAAAACGGGTCTAAATGGGAGGAAAAACGGTCCAAATTTGGCACACAACAATTCCCTCACACTAAACCGTTGCTCGTCCTCGAGCAAAGACCCAAAAAGAAATTAACTACTACAACTAAGCTAGACTATGCTAAGCCGATACGGGGCAATTAACGGACCCGCTCCGTCCCTTCAACTCACATCGAGATACCCATGAGGTAGAGTACCTCCATGCAAGGCAAGTTGGGGCTTGCTCAAAACTGGGATTGCGACTAACACACACACAAACACACAAAAACAAGAAAGACACACGAAAGAGATAGTCGCAACCAAAAAGAAAATAAATCGCCGAATCCCTCATCGAAACGGCGGAGAAAGCACCGATTCGAGCTTAAGACAAGCGAGAACACTACCAAGTTAGTAACACAAATTGACATGGACTAATAGGATGACAATCAAACAACAAAAACATTGAAAATTTACCAAGGTCCTTCTAATTCCACTAAAGATGCCTACAACGGGACGATAGATGGAGTGGATGAGTGAGAACCATGGAGTTAGTAAGCACTGTAGGTAAGTGTTATGTCGTCTCCTGAGCTAAGCCTAGAGGATCGTCCCAAACTCGAGAAAGCCAATTAGACCAAAAGATGGATGTGTTTGCGAAATGGTAAAGATTGATAGATTACCGCTATTTTCCTTCCTCGGGACTCGGTCCTCTAGTAGGCATTTCACGGCAATAAGTCAACCAAGGGATTATTTGGGTTTGGGAATGATTTTTTTTTTGAGATTTTGATTTTGATTTTCTTTTCGGTTTTCCTTCCCCATTATTTCGATCGAGGTTTTTTTTTTACACAATAACGCCCTTCTTCTTTATTTTTCCCTTTTTCTTTTTGAATAGCTCTTCTTTGGCTAGATAATTCATTTGAGATCAAGGTAAAGCATATTCTTGCAAACTTATTTGTGGAAATGGGTGAATGGTAGAAAATAGGCTAGTCGGGTGTGCACCCCCTCCGAACCCATAAAAGGATGAAAATTTGGACTAAAGAAATGGCTTCTCAAGTAAGGTCACCTAAGAGAACGGGGAACGGTAACCAAGGCCTTATCACTCCATGGGTGGTCAAGGTGGTCAAATGCAAATCCCAGTGTAGACTCTTAGTAGAAAAGATGGACTTATGGTAAAAATCCAATGCAAAAATTGGTTCAAGGTCATTCTACTAGAAACATGTCCAAAGATAAAAAAAGGGTCACTAACAAGGGAGTAATAAACACTCGGCCTAAACTCAAAATCGAGTTTTCAAAAACTTTACCTAGACACGCTATACACACAATGAAAAAGAACACACAAAAACGAGAAAAACACAAGAAAACAAAACAAAATCACGAATATAGCCAAGCACTCCGAACTCCATCAAGTCAACACAATCACAACCACCAATTCCAAAATGTTCACCAAGTGAACCTCCAAATAGCATATGTGCCCAAACTCCCATGCATAAGAGAAAGGGATAAAACAAAGGTAGAAAATATTACCGCGCGGTCTTCATTTCATTTCCGCTACCTTACGTATCCATGCTAAATGGTTGGCGGTGTACCTACAAGAAGGAAATGCAAGGCAATACAAGTGGCACAAAAACAAAAATAAAAGAGAAAAGAAAACTAAAATGAATTTTTTTTTTTGGATTTTTGGTTTTTAAAGGAAAAATGAAAAAGAAAAGGAAGAAAAAGGATAGTAGATCTCTCCCCTACACTGAAACCGTGCATTGTCCCCAATGCACAAGTAGAGGAAGAATCGAAAAAGAATAAAGAGAAAAATGAACGGAAAATCTTTTTGAATTTTTATGATTTTTCAAATGTTTTTGGGTTTTTGATAATTTTTCAAATGTTTTTGTATTTTTGATTTTTCAAAATGAAGAAAATAAAAAGAAAAGAAGAAAAAGAAGAGAAAATAAAAGAAAAAGGAAAAGGAAAAGAAAAAGGAAAAATCGATAAGATGGGAAAGGGCGTAGGTGTAATCACGTCACCTCGCCCGGATTCCGCACGAATTGGGAAAAATAAAAGAAAAAGAAGATTTTAGATTTTTCAAAATGGTCTTGGTGCGATCAAGTCACCGAAGACCGGGAGCAACAATCAGGTCCTTCTTTTCTAAGGCACCTGCAAATAAACCTCACGTTTGTAATGACCCAAGTAGGATCACGTGCGGGGCTGACAAGTCTCCAAACCAACCAAAATATTATCAAAAATTAATCAACAACAATAATTATCAAATGCCAAAAATTGGCGCTGCAAGACTGACAAAGATTACTGAGACTAGAGAACAGATTATTGACAACTGACGACTGACATCCAACACCCCCACACTAACACTGACGACACTCGACCACTCACATCGGACCTGGGGGACGAGGTGGTGGGTAGTAAGACCTTGGCGGAGGCACACCGAAAATTTGATTAAAGAGGTTCTGTTGCTGCTGCAACATCCTTTGGTTCTCCTCCGCCGCCATCCTCGCTGCTTGGGGATCCCTAGCAGCGTCCCTAGCCATCTCAAAGCTACTCCGGGCAAACTCAAAGCCTTCCCTAGAGTACGTGTAAGAACCATGCGCAGTATCGCGCGCATCCCGGGCTACATTGTAGGCGTCCTGGGCCAAGTTCAAGGAGGTGGTCGATCGAGTTCTCCCAAGTCTGACGTGTACGGTCATAAACTTCCCCCCACTGGTTATAAAAGTTCTCAGATCCAAAGAACGAGGAGTGTCGTGGAGGACTCATGTTGACGTCTTCCTGAAAACCGGGGGTAGACTGGGTGAACGTGGAGTGTCTGTGCGGTGTAAAGTCGGGTGTGAAAAACTGGGAGGTCGGGGGTTCGGTCTGACGGGAGCAAGAGGGTCCGTGTGATGATGACGGTAAAGTCCTATGACCCTCATCCCGAGAGGTTTCAACCTGTGGTTCCTCCCCCGACACGTCTACAACCTCAATATCGTCGTCGCCATAATCTAAAGGTCCATCGGGGTATTGAACCATATAGAACTTACCTTGGGTGTTATCCCAAATGTACTCCCCAGACCTCTTCGGCATGCCGAAGTTCTCTTCAACATCTAGCCTGACCCATTCGTGGTTAGGCATTGCAATAGCTCTCATCTCAGCAATCTTATACAAGAACAAACTGTTATAATCCCCTTTCTGGGGCCACACAAGGAAAGGACAATAAACTTCATCTATGAAAAGTCTCGCTCCGTCAACTGGTGCTAAATCGCTAAAATCAATGTCCAAGGCTCTAGCTATCATCGTTACAGTACCGCCACAAGAAATTTTCTTGCGGCTGCCCTTCGCAACCTGGGCAAAATGAGTAGCTAAGGCCTCAGACATATCAATAGACGAGCCTCTATTCAAAACCGCATCCTCCAATAACTGTACAGCTGTGGCACTACAGTTATGGTGCGTATCATAGGTTGTCAAGAATGAGTTGGCTATGATACGCGCCAAATATCGAAGGATGGGATTCCGAATGGAGAAAGAACGCATCTTTCCTCCCTTGAAAGTGCTCTGGCGGGCTATTTTAAACCAGAATCGATCTCGACCGAATTTATCGTCCCGAGTCTGTCCCGCCCTAGGCCTTCCAAGGACCGAAGAAGGTAAACCAATCAATGCACCAAAGTCCCTTAAGTTGAGGACGTACGAAGTTTCTCGCAGCTGAAACGAGACAGTGGCATTATCGTCACCACTTAGCTCGAAAGTTGCGAAAAACTCGCATGTCAACTTTTGAAAAGTTTCCTCCTTGGAGGCATAAAATCTGCTAAGACCAAGGCTTTGGCACATTGTTCGGACATGCGGTTCTATACCCATACGCTCAAGTACATCTCGAGCCGCCCAACGAGTCGGCTCAAGACGACAGACCCAAAATTTCTTACATTTATCAACATGAGCTTTTTTTAGCGAAATATAAACCAGATTCAGGATGACGAAAACTACGGCGAATTTTCGGGTAAGGTACCTCAAGCGGAACAGGTTGTTCGCGCGGTGTTGGTCTTTGTGTCTGAACCGGCATCGGGACAGTTTCATCCCGAGCCTCGGCCGTCTCCTCCGACCTAGAGGACGATGTTGATCCCGAATTCCGACCTAGCATTGAAGAAATCCGTTTCCTTACCATTTGCTTCACCCTTCTCATTCTTGATGCTTGAAATTTGATGATTATGTGTTGACGGTCTCGGTTTGGGGTTTGTCGGAATCGGAACAATTTCTCGAAACAAACTCCAAGAAGATGTTAGGAATGTGATAAGAATGAGAAATATATAATTTAATTGGATTTTGGTGAAGGAATGGAGGGATTAGAGGTGGTTTAAGGTGGAGGATTTAGGGTTTGTTTGGGGTTTGGTTGAGGAGAGAGATAGGGAAAGTGAATTATGAAGATGGGAAAGGGTGGGTTTGGCTGGGTAAGTGACGCGGGGTGATGTTTCGCCCGGTGGATCACCATCGGGCGAAATTTTGCCCGACGGTATTCGGGTCAATTCTCGTCATTTCCGCGCTGCTTCACCACCGGGCGAAGTTTCGCCCGGTCAGATCCCACCGGGCGAAGTTTCGCCCGGTCAGATCCCACCGGGCAAAATTTCGCCCGGTCAGATTTCCGTCAATTCCAAGTCGCAAAATATTTTTACCGCAGGGCGAAGTTTCGCCCGGTGAGATTCCACCGTGTGAAATTTTGCCCGACGGATTTTCCGTCGATTCCTTTAGTTTCGAGCAAAGTTGCCACCGGGTGAAATTTCACCCGGTAAAATATTCACTTCAAAACGGGACTTTGCTACGAAAAATTTCTTTGACTTGGCCCAAACCATCCTTAGCTCTTCAAATAAACCAATCTTCTCAATCCATGATTATTCATAATCGTTTAAAACGCAACCCCAAAAATTCCGAAAGAAATCTTCATGATTCCTGCAGATACCAAAACAGGCTCCAAAAGAAAAATCCAAAAACTGTTGTCCAAAGAAAATAAAAAGAGATGGGAATATACAAATATTTACAAGGTGGTTATTATGGACACCACAAAACCGAATTGAATAGTTTGAGTTTAGTCGGGGTTGCTTGAAAAGCAACCCGAAGGGTCTTGATCATTCACTCCAAATTCCACGTTACCGATCTTGAGCTTTTCTCTAAACTCCGGCATATTCATAAGTTGCGATACCTCGGGAAGCATGGCAAATTCTTCGGGAATATCTTCGTCGGAGGTAGAACCAAGTATGAATAGAGCACCGTCGTCTTCTTCATCATCATAGTCAAGATCTTCGGTAGAAGGCTCTTCATTTGATGGGAACTCCACCATTTGGTTCCGAAACTCCGTATTAGGAGGATCTTCGGGAAGGAACGCGGGAAGCACAAATTGGACCATTTCGTTAGCGACATTGAATGATAAACGTCCTCGCTTTACATCGATAATTACCCCACCGGTAGCTAGAAAAGGCCGTCCCAAAAGGATAGGATTTCGCTCCTCAATTGGCATGTCTAAAATGACGAAGTCGGTGGGGATATATAAATTCCCCACATTAACCATGAGATTACGAGCCAATCCGTAGGGCTCTTTAGTGGTCCCATCGGCCATTTGCACATTCACGGGAAAATAATCCAAGTCTTTAATATAAATAGTGCGAGCAATGGCTAAGGGCATCAAACTAATGTCGGTTCCAAGGTCGCACAAAGCACGGTCTATTAAGACATGGTCGATGGAGCATGGAATGGCAAAACTACCCGGATCTTCTAGTTTAATGGGAATTGTAGCTTTAGGGTTGGTCTTTGGAGAAACGGGTGCCTTTTCCTCCTCGGCGGGTTTCAAAATGATGTCTCGGATGTAATCGGATGGGGTAGGCATAGATGTGCTTGTGACAATGTTTTCAATAAGGTCGGTGAAGGTTATCATTCCCAAGGCTTGATCATTGAATAGGGTTGTTGGCTTGTCATTCAAAGGAGGTACTTCAATCCTAGACACTAGATTTGTGTCCTCTATTGGAATTTGTTCGATAACAAATGCAAGGTCTTTCACAAGATACTTCGACGGATCTCTCCTTGACTTTTCGGTTACATCCTCGACCACTTTCTCATCAAGTTGATTGATTGAGGGATGAGATGTAATTTGTGGTCAAAAGATTTCACCGGTTCCTCTTTACTAATTACCTTAACGGCATTCACGGATGCTTTGTTGAAAGAATCGGTCGGCTCTTGAGGAGATCGAGCTCGAGACGCGGCTCGAGCTTCTAGAGCTTCGAGTCTAGCTCGATTTGATGCATTTTCTTCCAACAAGAACTTAATAGTTTGTTGAATGTCATAAAAGGGTTGAGAGTTTCCTTGAAAGTTCCTTGGAGGACCTTGATTAGGCGGTGGATAAGCTCCGAAAGGAGGACCTTGATTAAATTGAGGATGAGTTCCAAAAGGTGGACCATAGTTCGGTCTAGGCGGTCCTTGAGGATGGAAATAGCCTTGATTGAATTGATTTGTGTGAGGAGGTCTCGGTTGATAATAGAAGCCATGAGAATTAGGATAAACCCTTTGATTGGGGGCTCTTGGAAAAGGATGTGATCCTTGAGTAGGCATGGAATAAAATCCGGTCCCCAAGTTAGGATTGTTCGTTTGAGATTTTTCATGGGTTCCTTGGTGTTGGCTTGAAAAACACTCTCCTTTCTCATACACAATTCGGAATCGTGGTCATATCTCCCATAGTGATCACATGGAATTTCAATACGATATAATTTAGGTGGTGAAATGGACGATCGTCTCGGTGAACTTACTCTTCTTGGTGGAGATGTTCTAGTCTTGGGTGGAGAATTGGCTCTAGCAACATAGACTTCAAATTGCTTGACCAACTCCTCAATTCTAGCTTCAAGTTCGGTTCTACTCTCGGTTGACGATGTCGAATCACCACTTAGCTCTTCGTGTTGATCATTTTCGGAGTATTCATCATTCTTGGCTATCATTTCAATGAGTTTTGTAGATTCGATTTCATTTAACAAAAAGAAATCGCCTTTTGCCGCCGCATTGACATTATCTTTGGCGTTGTCCAATAAAGAGTGGAAGAATATATATGAAGTAGAAGCCAACTAGGGATGCCGTGGTGCGGACATTTCCTTTGCAACGTTTGAAATCGGTCCCAGGCTCTACCTACGCTTTCATTTTCTTGTTGTTGGAATGTTTGAATTTCTCTTCGGAATTTGTTGGTCTTGGATGGTGGGTAGTATTTTTCGAGGAATGCGTTGCTCAAATGTTCCCAAGTGCGAAAATTATTGTTGGGGAAACTCTTAATCCATCTCCTTGCTCCATCACGCAAGGTGCGAGGAAAGAGAATCCGACGTAGTTGGCACTCGATGACACCTTCAAGCTTGACACCAATAAGACTTTCCTTGAAAAGACAAACATGCTCTATCACATCTTCATCCGGCAAACCTCGGAAAGTTTGTTGTTGAATTAAATGGATGATAGAAGGTTTAAGCTCGAAACTCTCCGGGATGGCTCCAATGAAGACGGGTGAAGAAATCTCTTCAATAGATGGTTGGGAATGGGACCCAAGTGTAGCCATACTTGAATCCTTGGAAGTTGTTTTGAGAATGGAGTGTTAAGAAATGGTGAAGTTGATGGAGGATTACACTATCGAGTTGTTGCTTTGGTCACAATATTACCAAGCGACTTGCTCTCCGAATGGGGATCAAGCAACCTAAATGACACTAGCACCTAATGGCACTAGGGTAGGAGGAAAGAAAAACAATTATCCAATCACAATAAAACTAAGACTTGATCAATTAACTAATCACCGTCTCCGCGGCAACGGCGCCATTTTGGACGCGCACGGTCGTCGACACGCACAATCAAACAATATTTTTAACTCCGACTAACCTAACTAACGTAGTAGTGGTAGGTCGGGATCGATCCGCAGGGAGAGGGGTTAAGCCGTAATGGTCAAGTCTAGAGTCTAATCGTGATCGGGGGATTGAGATGGGGGTTTTGGTTCGAGAGAGAGGTCGAACTATTGCTAGCAAACTACACTACTAAAACTAGGGGCAATAATAGGGAAAGGTGTTGAGGAGAGTCGGGATTCGGAAATGGGGTCTTAGAGTCTCGGGATCGAGTTTTTGTTACAACGTTAAAAAGGGAGGTTGCCACCTTTCGGTTTCTCACCCAACCTACCTAAACCCCGCTTTCGCGACGAAAGGGTAAGTCTCAATCTAAGGTAATTTCTACCCCGAGTTTCCCCATATTGGTAGAAATGAGTCAAGGTCGGCCTAGTCGCGATTCTAAGTCAACAAAGACACAAAAACCATAAAATTGATAATTAACAAGTAAACAACCCACCAACATCCCTTGAATCAAATAATCCAAATCCTCCTCCCTTATTCCCCAACAAGAAAATCTACTCACTAATCATGGTGATAATCAACAATACGCTAACTAAGGAGAATCTAACTAGAGCATGCATAACAACTACACTAACAATTATACTAATGGAGAAAAAGGGAGAGGAAAGAATTTTACCCACAATGAAGAAGATTTAAAAAGGAAGATGAAGATAAATAAAAGATCGAATCTTGGAGAAATACAAGAATTTGTCACTAATCCATGCATAAATCTTCAATCTTCAATAAGAGAAATAAGAATCTTCAAGAAATAAAGCAAGGGTTTTGTCACATAAACCCTTGTAAAACCCTTGAATCTTCAACAATTAAGCACAATCTTCAATAAAGATGGAGACTTTTCTACTAATTAAGGAGTAATTATACTAATACTAAGTAGATCTATTAATTGTTTGTAGAGAATTTTCTAGGAAACTTACTACAATCTACTACTACTAGAGACTTTTCTACCCTACTCCTACTCCTAAGGGCTAATCCCAAGGCTCACTTAAGGCACAAGGAGGCACTAAACCCTAGGAGGGATATATATAGATTTCTTAATGGGTTGCACAAACTTCAAGGCCCATGATCCAATCCTTTTTCAATTAAGCTAGACCTTCACCCTTTGCGTCTTCATGGGGTGAAACTTCACCCTGCGGCTCGACCTAGTAATCCCACCGGGTGAAATTTCACCCGGTGAGATTTTATTCGGTTTTTGCGTTTTCGGCCCGGTCATTTCGCCCGGTTGTAGCTGCCATGAAAATCTTCGGGGAGTGGAAAATGTCGTCGGGCGAAACTTTGCCCGGTGATGACTCACCGGGCGAAACTTCACCCGGTGGTCAGCCACCTCTCTTCCGGTCTCTTTCTTCGTCGATCAATTGGATTACTTGAACTTTCAGTTGTGTGCTTTGCTCTTGGACCGTATCTCTCTCATGCTCGTAGAAGCTCAAACGCGTTTTCGGTCGAAATCCTATCAAAATAGACAGAAAACTACCAAAAACATGTAAAATGCAAAAGAGAGACACTAATGTGAGAATTACGCAAAATACGGCGATAATCGCACTCAAATCTCACGAAACAGAGGAAAAACGGGTCTAAATGGGAGAGAAAACGGTCCAAATTTGGCACACAACAGCAGTATATGAACTACAATAACTCAATATATTGTGCGTGCAAAAATTTCATATGATGAATAAGACATTTAAAAGTATGCAGTTTCCCATATTGTAAACGTAAAAACTAATAATTGAGTAGCATCTTAATGACTTCCATGGCGATTCCAGTATAAATTAAAAATCATAAACTCACCGTTTGTGTGTTCTATGATTTGCATATGCGCCATTGAATGAAAATTTTAAGCCGGATTGATTGAATGTAAGTTATAGTAGCGCGAAGAAGACGATGAATGATTGAATGTGTTCTTGATTGTGTTGATTGGAAGTAAACAGCAGCGGCGCGAAGAAGAATTTCAATGGTAGAATGAGAGAATGATGAATGTGATTTTTTTATGAATGATTGAATGAGAGAATGATGAATGTGGTTGAATGAGAGAATGATGAACGAGAGAATGAATGAATGAATGGCAGTATGAATGATACTTTACTCAAATATATTCCTTCCTATTTTGATGGAAGCATTATCTTCTCCTTTTTTTAAAAAATAGTGATGGATCTCGTCCGTCCATCCATCTCTCAATCAATGGATGTGATGAGGACTTAGGGACTCAATTCTTATGTGGGACTCATAAGAACTCCACTATATATATAGGGGTTTGCTTAATGGATCATTAAACCAAGTCCAAATCTGATTTTTTTTGCACTTCAGTGTAACTTTTGACCTATGGATCTTCAAAGGGTGAAACTTCGCCCTGCGGATTTATGAGATTCACGAGACATTGCCGTCAGGTGAAAATTCGTCCGGTGCACTTTTCTTCCAGATTTTGAAATCTGGGACACCAATACTATCGGGCGAAACTTCGCCCGGTGGATACAAATTTTGCCCGGTCATTTTGCCCAGTGGTTTCACTTAATGAAGATCTTCGGGGAGGCAAATAGGTCGTCGGGTGAAACTTCGCCCGGTGAGATCTCATCGGGTGAAACTTCACCCGATGGATTCTTTGACCTCTTTTCTTGTTTCGCTCCTTGTTGTTTGGACTTTTTAGCTTCGTGAGGTGCTTCTGGACGGTATTCCACTCACTTGGGCTCGTGGAAAGTCGACATGTTCTTGGAGACGAATCCTATCAAAATAAATAGGAAAACTACCCAAAAACACGTAAAACGCACAAGAGAGACGTTAATGTGAGAAAAACTAAGAATAGGGTGACAATCGCATTCTAATCTCACAAAAACGGAGAAAAACGAGTCTAAATGAAAGGAAAAATGGGCTAAATTTAGCACACATCAAATCTCCCACACTAGACTGTTGTTCGTCCTCGAGCAAAGACCCAAAAAAGAATCTTACTACTACTACTAAGCTAGACTATGCTAAGCCGATACGGGGCAATTAACGTGTCCGGTCCGTCTCTTCAACTCACATTGGAATACCTATGAGGTAAGGTACTTCAATGCAAGACAAGTTGGGTATTGCTCAAAATGGTGGATGCGACTAAACACACAAACACATAAGCACAAAAGAATAGGCGCATCCAAAAAGAAATTAAAACACCGAATCCCTCATCGAGATGGCAGGAAAAACACCGAGCGATTACTTACTCAAACAATCATAAACATTCCAAATTAGATCACCCAAGTGGAAATGGACAGAAGTCTAATAGTATGACATTAAAGCAATAAAAATGTCGATAAATTATCTTGGTCCTCCTAATCTTCTAAAGGGGTACGACGGGGTGTTAAACGGAATGGAAATGAGTGAACCATGGAGTTATTCGACACTGAATGTAGATGCAATCCCATTCTCTTTAGCTAAGGCTAAGAGGATCGTTCCAAACTCAAATTATCCGAATTAGTCCAAACAAAAAAAAATTGAGAAGTGTTTACAAAATGTGGTGGATTGACTAATCACCGCTATCTTCCTTCCTCGGGACTTGGTCCTCTAGTAGGCACTTCGCGGCGAAAATTCGATCAAAGGGCTTTTTTAGAGAGGATGTTTTGATGATACGATTTTCATGAATGTTCCTTTTCTCTCCTTTGATTTTCATTTGTTTGTGCCCTTTTTCTTTTGCTTTGGTTTGCCCTTTTTGGATTTTTGATGAGGTTCACAACCAAACATGGAGGTTTATTTTTCTAAACTATTGCAATGATGTATAGGTGGAAGAGAAAATAGGTATCAAAAAACGCGCGTCATCCCCGGATAACCCACAAAAAGATGAGAAGAATTTGGACTAAAGGTGCAATGGACATTCGAGCAAGGTCACCTAGAAAACGAGATACGGTAACCAAGGTTCAACTCCTCCATGGGTGGTCAAGGTGGTCAACTGCAAACCCCGAAGTAAACCTCTAGTTGAAAAGGTGGACTCAAGCTAAAAGATCAACATATTCATTTATTTAGAGTCATTCTACTAGATTAAGGTCCAAAATCTAAAATGGGTTATCCACAATGGAATGTAAATTCTCGCCATAAGCTTGTAATCGGGTTTTTGAAAACTTTTAATCCTAGACACACTATACAAAATCAAAAAGAACACAAGAAAAAGAGAGATAATAAACAAAACGAAAACACAAGTGAAGTCATGAACCCCGGTCTCCATCAACATTCAACACACAATCAACCACAAATCCCAGAATGCTCATTTCTTCGAGAGTCTCCAAATAGCAACAACTTAACTTCTATACCAGAGTAAAGGGGAAGCGAAGAGGAAAGAAGTTTGTTGTGTGCTAACTTCTATACAAATCCCACAATCTACTTCAACACCTTTATTGGAAACAATATGACCAAGGACTACACCTTCTTCGACCATATGTGAACGTCCGTTCGCACAGCCCGTCGACCCATGCGCGCCCGCGCGTGACCGATCCGGTTTTCAATCGCGGCGGCCACCCACGCGGCCCCCTCCCGGTCGGGGGCTGGTCTGATCTCGCGTACGGAGCGATGTGTCGGACCTCGATTCAGATGACAATTTGGACTTGTACTAGACGGGTGCAGGCACCCGTGTTTCCGTTGGAATCGATCGAGTCGTGGTTGTAAATGTTTAAAGGCCGATATGTTTGGTAAGGCGACCTTTTTAGTGAACTGAATTCGTTGCCGATTTGTGGAGTCGCCACCGAGTCAATTATGGGGACTCGGAAACCGTTCAAGTCAACTTTGATCCTTAGCCAGCTCAAAGCTGAGGGGCACAGGACCTAAAGATAAAGACTTGTACCCTTAAGCACTCCATGCCTGGAATGACTCTCATTGCCAATGGTTTTGGACATCTGGAAACCGTCGATTCTGAGTAAGAGGTGAGGGTACGTATTGGGAAGCCAACGTCTGCTAGACATCAACACCCAATCCCGCCCGCACGTAGCGGCCTCTAATAATCAACCGGTGGGCTGATAACTTTGTTCCTTTGTTGTGGAGGAAGTACGGTAACATCCATTTTTTTAACCCTATACCTTTTTGCTATGTCGGTTGTTTAAGGAAAATTAAGTTTTGTCGTCGAAGTAGTTGTGTTTACATTCTTTGCATGAGATTTCACGTGACAAGCAGGCCATAAAAAGATGCACATAGGAGAGTAGAAAGTATTAAATATTATACGTATTAGCAAATCATTTTTAACGTGATAATACGGATATTAGTCATTCTCGTGGTATACCTTACCCGGTATTCTGCTTATGATGCGTCGACTCGATATTAATAGGGATGCGTCGAACCATGCAAGGTGAGCACCGATACTAATACGGAACCCGACCATCGCTTTGTTCATTTTTAGTTTGTTTACGTTATGATTTCCGTGTTAGGTGATTTAGCATTCGATTATAAGATCATAAAGGCATAAATCATACGAAAGCGGTAAATGCGAAATGTAAGTAAATCACATAATGAGGAGTTGCACCCTCGGAGTATACGCTAAACGGGACGCGATGTATAGATAGTTGAGAACGGATCTCGGAACTACTCGGGTCTATTTAGAGTATTTTAGTACTTATGGTTGAAGTTGGGACATTACGTGTTTTAGTACATGTCGTGGACCTAGTGTCCATACTTGACATTATCATAATGCATAATGAAACTACAAGAAAGTAAAGTTTTGTTTAGACGAGAACCTAGTGACGATTCAACTTCCAAAGGCGGATCCTCCTAGCTCGCCTGGTGATTTCGGCAGAGTTCCGTTACCGTTGGCTCTTCTTGCGGCTAATCCGACAGAACTCCGTTACTAATGACCGGTTCTGCAGCTAATCCAGCAGAACTCCGTTGCTAGATCGGAGTATGTAGCTAGTCAAACACAGGCACCTCGGGATCAAGTGGGGTGCTCGAAGGTGAGGAGTAGTGTCGATTTCGCTTATCGGGACTACGATCGAGTGGATCATTTGCTTTGGGTGTCGGAGTGCGAGCCTAAGCGAGAAACTCTTAGCGAGTAAAGAGAGAAGGGAAGATGTTGTGTGTCGAATGAAGGGGGTGAAGGGGGTATTTATAGTTGTTTTCGGCTCTCATCACCTGGATGGCGCCTGAGTCCAGGCGCACCAGAACTCAGGCGCCTGGGTTTAGGCGTGTGAAGACTGAGGCGCGCAAAGTGAGGCGCTTGGGATTTTGAAGATACGATTTTGATACTTTCCAATACCGAGAGTTGTGTATATCATTTGTAACTTGGAGACTAAGCTTCCCCCCCCCCCCCCCCCTCTTTGACCTAGCGCCGTTGCGCTGAGTGGGCCTCGGGTGCATATCTCGAGGTTCGCTTGGCGCGGTACTGACTCGGTTCGTATTTCGGGACCGACTCGGGCTCTCGGTGTCAGAATTGACTCTAATTAGTGTCTATGCGACCGTAATGACACGACTAAGGCTGCCTTGATGTTAATTTAATTTTTTCGAGTAATTATTTGGTCCATTCTATAGAAAAACTATCTAAAACATCGCAATCTCGCGTCGCGTTGCAGTCCGATCGTCATCGGGTGTGTTGGGCACTCCTGCAGCCACCAGGTCCAAATCTGGGTGTCTACAGATGCCCCCACTTTGACTGAGGCTTGGACAAGGCAAAAGTCAAAGTATAGCCACCCAGGTCAATCGAGGATTACGACCTGGTGGCTGTTCGGTCAGGTCGTTTTAAGTCTGTTGGACTACGTGTTGAGGCTCGCCAGCCAAGGTTTAGAAATCTTACCTGACGTCCTCGCTTGTGGCTGTCTATCGGGGCCCGAGCCCGTGCTTGCCATCTCGTTCTAGGTTCTTCATCTTCATGTGTTTTGCCTTTTCAAATGTTCAGGAATCCGTTCGAATTTGGGTTACCTTTTGAGTGCGTGTGACGCGTCAAGCATGGATATGGAAGAAAAAAATGTTCGATGTGTCAGCTTCCATTCGAACAATTATTTTTGGGATGCCTATGACCTCTTGAGCTTTGTAAAATAAAATGCCTTTGGGATGCTTATGACCCCTCGGACTCAATAATGAAATAAAATGCCTTTGGGATGCTTATAACCCCTCGGGCTCGGAATAAAAATGCTTGAGTGTGTCAGTACCCACTCGAACAATTGCCTTCGGGATGCCTATGACCCCTCGGACAAGAATGTTTGAGCGTGTCAGTATCCGCTAAAACTCAAATTGTTGTTTGCTGTGCCTTCGGGATACTTATGACCCCTCGGGCAAAAATGTTTGAGCGTGTCACTATCCGCTCAAACTCAAGTTGTTGTTTCCTATGCCTTCGGGATGCCTATGACCCCTCGGGCAAAAATGTTTGAGCGTGTCAGTATCCGCTCAAACTCAAATTGCTGTTTGTTGTGCCTCCGAGATGCCTATGACCCCTCGGGCAAAAATGTTTGAGCATGTCAGTATCCGCTCAAACTTAAATTGCTGTTTTCTGGGCCTCCGGGATGCCTATGACCCCTCGGGCAAAAATGTTTGAGTGTGTCAGTATCCACTCAAACTTAAATTGCAGTTGCTGTGCTTTTAGGATAACTAAGACCCATTAGGCAAAATACGTTTGAGCGTGTCAGTATCCGCTCAAACTTAAATTGTTGTTGTTGTGCCTTCAGAATAACTAAGACCCGTTAGACAAAATACGTTTGAGCGTGTCAGTATCCGCTCAAACTTAAATTGTTGTTGCTGTGCCTTCAGGATAACTAAGACCCGTTAGGCAAAATACGTTCGAGCGTGTCAGTATCCGCTTAAACTTAAATTGTTGTTGTTGTGCCTTCAGGATAACTAAGACCCGTTAGGCAAAATACATTCGAGCGTGTCAGTATCCGCTCAAACTTAAATTGTTGTTTGCTGTTGCCTTCAGGATAACTAAGACCCATTAGGCTCGAAGGTGCTTGAGCGTGTCAGTATCCACTCAAACCCAAATTGTTGTTTGTTGTTGCCTTTAGGATAACTAAGACCCGTTAGGCTCGAAGGTGTTTGAGCGTGTCAGTATCCGCTCAAACCCAAATTGTTGGGGAGGCATAAGACTCAAAAAAGTTCGAACGTGTCAGTATCCGCTCAAACTTAAATTGACCTCCGGATAACTAAGATCCGTTGGGCTTGAAGACGTTTGCTGGCATTCACTTATTTAAATCTGTTTTACGGATTTGTCTTATTGTGTTCGGATTTGCTTTGCTTTGTTCTGATTTGTTATGCATTTGGATTCATTCGGAATTTGTTTAGATTGGCTTTGTTTTGTTTGTTTTATCACGTGCTCGAGCGTGAGCATTCTTGTTAGTCGTGGCTCCTATGCTTGTTTCATTATTGTTCTTTGTTCGGAGTTGGTTTGTAGGCGTGCTTTGCCGGTATTAACTAGTAATTGCCTTGTCGTTGTTTATTTTACTCGATTTAGGGGTACGTGTTTTGCGGACATTGGACATTAGGCCTCGTTTATTCATGTTTTTAGTCTTATGCCGGGTTAGTTGGACGCGTACTCTTCTGTGCCCCAATTTTCAGGCACTTAGCCCCCAGCGGTCCAGGTTTTGGACGCACGACCTGAGGCGTCCTGGGTCTCGTGGGTCAGGTCCGCTTAATTCAGCGAAGATTGGGGCGAACGATTCATTCATCCCAAATTTCAAACGTGCGCCCCTCTTCGCCTCAATCTTGCTCCTTCGACCTATTCAACCGATTTCCGTCTCGATTTTTGCCATACACAAAAATGTCGACTCCGGGTAACTGTCGGCGATGAGGGTGGAACAATGCCCTCTACTTCTGTTGTTGTTGCTGAAACTATTGCTACTTCTACTTCTACCAAAGGTAATGATGGGTTTGCGGAGGTTGACCCTCTTCAACCTCCTCCAGAGCCATGAATGGGCTCCTCTAGAATTGTAGGGGTCTAAATGACCCGCTCGCCCCTACAATAGGAAATTTGAGAGCGGTTAGTAGTAGTAGTGTAGACACCCGCATTTTGACTGCCAGGTGTCTATGGCAGTTTCCAAAAAACACCCGATGATGATCGGACGCTAACGTGCTTCTATGCCCTCGGATACGGGCTCAAATCCATTAATCGCTGGCTAACACACTTACAGAGTACAAATCCCACAAAATCAACCTCGAATCCAGGCCCAGCGGACCGTTCCGAGCCAAACAAGACTAATTTGGGCCAAAACCGACACCGGAATTAAAACCGACCTTTTTGCGATTGGGTCAACCCTGGTCAAGGTCGTTTCCGAGACATACAAAACAACCATTCACAACATCAAAAGTCCAACTCAAGAAGCAAAACCAACAGTCCATCTTCAGACGGGCCATCAGGTCAAGTCCGTCAAGGCAAAACCCTAGACACCAAAGTGCATGACCATGCCTATATAAACACCCCCATGCAACACACTTTCAGACATTGAAAAAAAACCCTAGAGCAACCCTACACACACATACAACATCTGTTACAAACCCTAATCAAACCCTAGCAATTCTACACTAGCAAAAAAACCCTAAACCTAGTTTTAGGAATCAATCCCGAGCCACCATAACTTAACCTCCATAAAACCTCGAAGACTCTTGTGTTAAAGCCACGGTTACGAGATCGATCCGAGACAAGAACATGTAGGTTGAGGGTGTCAAAACCCCGTTCTCTCCTTCTTCTCTTCCTCTCGCCATCTTCTTCGCTTTTTCTTACTCTTTTTTTTCTTTATTTTTTTTTTCTTTATTGCATCATAATATCGATAATACTAATACAAAACATTAAAATACTTATCGATTTGTGTCGAATAAGAGGGGTATCGGAATAAGGAAACACGAATATACAAGTGTACTGCACACAGCGTTGACGGTCGCTTGTTCCAATACCCCGATTATTTGATTATTGAGATTAGTTAACTTAAACAATACTTTTTTTATTTTGTTTGCATCATTATCATTAGTCGTATATTTACATTATTTTCCAAAAACAAGCATTATAAGGGTCGAAACCCGTTGATGCGGATCCGACATCAAACAATTCGCAAGAATTAATTATGATGTCGGGATGCGGAGGGAATCAAGTCGAGTTTTTTTAATTAAAGTATCGATCTATTAGATTCGATACCAATTCCATAATTGGATGTCGAATTTAATAATTTAGTCAAATAAATTAATTAACACGATTTTCGTTGATGCTAATATAGATGTCCTCTAATTCAATTGAATTAATTACGACATTAATAAACGCGGAGAAAATTTATATCGTGCTAGTTAATTTAAAACGACTTATATTATTTTCTTTATTTTTTCACTCTAGTATTCCATATCGATTCCATAATCGGATATGGGATATGACGAGCATCAAAATTAAAATCGAGTATAAATTATTCCAAGTATTTAATATCGATTTCATAATCGAATATTGAATACGACGAATATCAAAAATATTAAGTCGAGTGCAAATTACGCAATATTTGTACGCGATTTAATAAAATCATCAATTTCCCGAAGAAAACAATTTCGCTCTTTTTATTATTATTCTTCGAACATCATTTTTTTAGACAAAACAATTTTTTTTAGATCTCGATATATTTTTTTTCCTTGACCTCGGTCAACACGTGTTAATCCATCACGTGACAAAATCATGCATTCATCACATCTATATCTTTATTCAATTTATTACTCGTTACATCGTTACTAACGGTTTGATTGTTTCCTTTGTCGTTTTTTGTCGTTTATTTTATTTTACTAAAATGAACCCACATGCTAAAATTCCACTTTGACGTAGAATTAATTGCATTAAATCGACTTAGAAACCCTTTTCAATTCCATTCACATGTTTAGGGAAAATAATCTTTGCATATCATTTTCCCGTTTAACTAGCGCGCGTATTGTAAGTCACTCGAATTCTTAGTAGAGGCCGCTAATGTGCGGGCGGGGTTGGGTGTCCTTTGTGGGCTTCCCAACACGTACCCTCACCCCTTACTCAGAACCTCGGTTTCCGGATGCCCGAAACCGTTGGCGCACGAGAGTCATTCAATACACAATATCCGATAATGTCGGTATTGGTATCAAATGCAAAGGGACGAGCCCAATAAACTCTGACATCGGAAACGGGCCGTATTTTGTATACGGACCACTACGACATAGAGTGGGCTCGAATGGTTCCGAATAACCACAAAATTCGGTGGCGACTCCACATAGACCTAAATTTCAATTCGATCCGTTTCATATGGAGATTCATTCGCCTACCCAAACCCGCGCGTGGCCGCGTCGGGGTGGACCTATGTCATGTCCACAATTTGGCGACTCCGCTGGGGATTAACTGATGCGTGACTTACCATCGGCATCCTCAGGGTGAGACTCGAATAGAAATCGTTTGACAAATACAATACGCGTGTTAGTTCTACGGTTCATGCATAAGCCATATTTTCCCGGGCCGGTACTGGTGACCGACGTCCCACTATACCATTGATATACTCCAACATGGATATATCAAAAGGTGTCCATAGTCGATTCGAGTGGGTTTCGCGGCATGTTCTAAGCTCAATTCGACTTAGAGAGTCCGTCCCGATCAACGTCTAGACTATGTACACTGGTATAGACCCTCTCAGACCGACCGAGACTTAGTGTAGAGCATACATGGCGTCGTTATAATGCTTGTGTGACTACGTGCTACTTGGTTTCCGAGTCGTTTTCAAAAATATCAACTTTTCAAAAATTACATCCTCCTTTTCAAGATATTCAATTTTCAAAACCCGGGACATACCGAATTTAGGACTTATGATTTTACTCAAAATAGCCTATTTTCTAGCCGGTATGCTGCCCAAATCGAAACTCGAACTTTCAAAACTCATGGCCCAATTACTTTTCGTCCTCTATTTCGGAAATTTGGGCCATTCACCGAGTCCACTCGGTCCTTTTTCAAAAATCAATCAATTTTCAAAACTTCCCTCCTCTTAGGACTTCCCATATTTAGCAGTGTCGGGTCATGTCTTAAGTTGTCAAGTTTCTCTAGCGTCGAAGCTCTGTCGATCTTACATCGCGAGCTTCTTCACTATCCCAATCCGCCTTATTAGACTAAGGCAAGACCCACCTAAGTAGGACATACTCTTACAAAGGAGGGCCCGTCAACACAATCGAGTCAAAAGTCTGGGGATGTCCCGCGTGAACCTTCCTTCGAACAGGACTAGGCCCACTTGCCGAATCCTAAGGAAAGCCCACACTTCACGAGTCACCCGTCTAGGTGTCTTTCTCGAGTCGTTTCCCTTTTTAGTCTCGTTTGGGATGTACTTTCTATTCCGGGATTTCTTGGCTAGTTTCTGATTACGTGGTGTTCTTACAGACAGGCCAGCCACAACCCGACATCAACGCAAGATGGAAGATTTGAAAAATGCCCTAACCAAGATCGAGACTCAACTGACCTCCATCCTCGCTAACCAAGCAACTTTGGACACCCGCCTGAGCACTGTGGAGAAGACGGTCCCAGTTGAAGGAGCTGATTCCGCTGGGCCCATAGCCGAATTGGTCAGTGTCGTTCGCAGGCTCGAGGAGCAAGTCCACTTGTCAACAAGCAACTCGATCCACTCCGAAAATGCTCGCATTTATTCACCTTTGAATGACGAGCTACCGGCCAACCTCAACTTGACGGGAATTCCTATGTTTGAGGGTACCGAAGACCGGTCCATCACATCCGGGCCTTCAAAGACTTCATGGCGGTCAAAGGGGTAAAGTCCACCATGTTCAAGCACCTATTCCCTTCCTCCTTGGAGAAGCACCCCAGGGCCTGGTTCTACAGGCTCGACCCCAAGAAATACAAGACTTGGGATGATGTGGCGACCGAATTCGCTCGGAACTACGCCGATAACACTGAAATCCAGACTACGATGCGTACTCTGGAGGTAATGGCCCAAGAGCCCAAAGAAGGGTTCACAAAATACTTGCAAAGATGGAGGGCCGAGAGTGTGAAGCTGGTCGACAAGCCCGGCGAGAAGGCCCTAGTGGAAGCCTTCGTCAAAAATCTACTTCCATCCTACCGGGTCCATCTCCGGTATGCTATCATCCCAAACTTCGCTGTCCTTACTGAAATGGGCACGAGAATCGAGGATGACTTGAGGCTAGAGAGCCTGACTAAGGCCTCTACCAAAGGCTATCAAGGGGCAAGTTCATCTACGATCAAGCCCACACCTGCAGTTGCAACTCGCAGCATCTTCGACGAGGTAAACCTGCTCGACACCTCATCTAAAAAGAATACACCAAATCGGGTATTCACAGATATAGGGACTACCTATACTTATGCCTTACAGAGGCTATCCTCAAAGGGCCTAATCCAACCGATAGGCCCAACTGCAGAACCTCCAGTGGAAAAGAGGTCCAAAACTTACAATGCCCAGGCCTATTGTCAGTATCACCGGGGTAACGGACATGATACTGAAAAATGTTGGAGGTTAAAACATCTAATCCAAGACCTTATCGAGAGCGGGAAAATCCCGTTGCCCGGAGACAAGCCGAGCAACAAAGAAAACCCGTTCAGCGCTCATGCTATCTTCACCGGTGAGGTAATTGACTGTTCCCACCTCATCTCTCCCTTTATCCCACAAATCAACGGGATATGGTTCGACGACGAGGATGATGTGTACTTAACCAAAGGGGAAGCTGTCCCCATCACCCTTGAAGAGGTACGACAGGCTAAGTCCAAGGCCTTAGCCACCAATCATCTCGCCGCAGCTGGGCGTTCCGTTCCTATATCCGTCACTGAACCCGCCAGGACGGAGCCTACCCTCGAAGAACCAAGCCCAGACACGGCTCTGGTCCAACAAATGAAGAGGGTTCGAGCCGATCTAACCATATGGCAACTATTGGTTAGCTCGCAAGCTCATCGGGAAGCACTGACTAAGGCTCTCGATGAAATCAAGGTTGATTCAGAAGCTACCCCTGCCGAAATGGTAGCCGCCATCATGCCCTACCTCAGGGGCAAATCCAAAGAAGAAGGCCCACTCATAACCTTCTCTGAAGCTGATCTGCCACCATTTGGGCCCAATCACAATCTGGCCCTATACATCACGGTCATCTGCAAAGGTAAATATCTCCCGATGACCCTTATCGACGATGGATCAGCCGTGAATGTCCTTCCTCTAAGGACCGCAAAAGCACTCGGCATCACCGACGCCGATTACCTTCCAACGGCACAGACTATCCAGGCTTTCGACGGAAGCCCAAAACCTGTCGCCGGGGCTGTGAAATTAAAGATCATAACGGGCCCAATCGAAAAGGAATTGGAATTTCAGGTGATAGATGTCACCTCATCATTCAATCTCTTACTAGGAAGGCCTTGGATCCACGCAGTCAAGGCCGTGTCATCTACCCTCCATCGAAAAGTCAAGATGCCCCTTAAAGACGGTATCATCACGCTGGAGGCGACCCCAATTACCGTAGCAAGCTGCAACGCTACGGGCCGGGCCGACCCACGAGGATTCGATTTCGTGGGCATGATCGAAGAAGAATATCTCTTTAGGCCCTACTTCACAACTAGCATCGACACGATGCTACAAAATCTGGGTTACCTACCCGGAATAACCTCAAGGCCAAATCTTCCAGCTGGAAAGATTATCGAGGTTCTAAATGATGGCGAGTCACATTTCGGATTGGGGTATGCTATAACCCCGGAAAACGTGGTTCGGGCCGGTATTCACAGGGCCGTCGATATTATCAAGGGTACTTATATAAGCCCTTATAGCCTGAAGTTAACGGATTACTTCGTCACCCCAGTCTTCGGAGCTATCCAAGTGGGCCTTTACCAACCCACCATCACATATCCTGAGACCAAAAAGGCTCGGGAATGCAATTTCATCCCTGATGATATATTTACCATCGTCCAGACCGAAACAAAGGAAGGCAAAAACGACTCCGAGCCCGTGCTGGGGCTCCTATTCGGGGAAGACAAGACCGTCCCCGCTCCGAAGGACGATTTGGTCAACCTGATCCTTCGCAGCGATCGGTTCGACCCAACCAAGCTAATCACCGAAGTCGGCGCCAACACCGAGACGAGGGCTTGGAGGAAGACCATAAAGTGGACCGATAGTCAAGGACGGGTCTACAAGCTGACCACCGGCGAGGGAGACATGCCGGATACCGAGTCTGAGTCAGAGTCAGAGTCGGAGTCTGAGTCCGAGTCTAGAGGGTCTGGTGCTAAAGTCGAGTCTGTAACCCCTCTTCCCTTATCCACTGAGGTCTCGGGGCCTGTCCCAAGACCTCTCCCTATCCCGCCTCTGACAAATGATCAGATGGCAGCTCTATTCGAGCTATTTTCAAAATTTACCATCAATAATAATAATGAACACCGTTCTGCTTACGACTTGTCTTATTTCCAAAATTTTCTCAATTTCAAAAATTTTATGTGCAATGACATTGAGAAACCCGACGAACAGGTACCCCTACCTCAACATCTGGTCGAGCAACTCGAGCAAAGGGAATCCCGAGATTCGGTAATTGAAGAAACCGAGTCCATCAATGTGGGAACCACTTTAGAGCCTCAGATGCTTAAATTGGGCCTATCTTTAGATCCAGAGGAGAGAAAACAATTCGCAGACCTCCTCCAGGAATTCAAAGATGTCTTTGCATGGTCCTACAAGGACATGCCGGGTATAGACCGGGAGATAGCCGAACACCGAATACCCATCAAAGATGGGTGCAAGCCGGTAAAGCAAAAACTCAGAAGAATGAAGCCCGAATGGTCTCTTAAAGTCAAGGAAGAGGTCGATAAACAATTCAAAGCAGGCTTTATACAAGTGTCTGAATATCCAGACTGGGTTGCAAACATCGTGCCGGTACCCAAAAAGGACGGCAAGGTGCGGGTTTGCGTGGACTTCCGGGATCTTAACAAGGCAAGCCCAAAAGACGATTTTCCGTTACCACACATCGACATACTGGTGGATAATACGGCCGATCATGCCCTTTTATCGTTCATGGACGGGTATGCCGGGTACAATCAGATTAAAATGGCAGAAGAGGACATGGGTAAGACCACCTTCATTACACCTTGGGGTACTTACTGTTACACCGTCATGCCATTTGGGCTTATCAACGCCGGGGCCACTTATCAACGGACTGCCACTACTTTGCTCCACGACATGATGCATAAAGAAGTGGAGGTCTACGTGGACGACATGATCGTCAAATCTAAGGACCGAAGCGGGCACATTTCAGCCCTAAGAAAGTTCTTCACCCGGCTACGTAAATACAACATGAGACTGAACCCACAAAAATGCAGCTTTGGGGTGACGTCGGGCAAATTACTGGGCCATATCGTTAGCCAACGCGTCATCGAGGTCGATCCAGCTAAAATCAAAGCCATCACCGAGATGCAACCACCCAAAACCGAAAAAGAAATACGGGGGTTTCTCGGGAAAGTCCAATACATCAGCCGGTTCATTTCAAAACTAACCATGGTATGCGAACCCATCTTCAAAAAGCTAAAAATCGGAGAACGGGTGCTATGGGACGACAAATGTCAAGCGGCTTTCGACAAAATCAAGAAGATTTTGTCTGCTCCGCCGGTACTAATGCCACCTCAACACGGTCTGCCTTTGTCGTTATATCTAACAACGACTGAGACAGCCATGGGGGCTATGCTGGCCCAGACAGTCGATTCAGAAGAACGGGCTGTTTACTACATCAGTAAGAAGTTCCTCGAATATGAGTGCAAATATACAATGCTCGAAAAGACGTGCCTAGCATTGGTTTGGGCCACTAAAAAGCTCCGACATTACATGCTCAGTCACGAGGTACATGTGTTATCCAAAATGGATCCTATCAAGTACTTATTCGAGAAGCCCATCCTCAACGGCAGGATGTCAAGATGGACTTTAATGTTATCCGAGTTCGACCTCAAATTTGTACCATTAAAAGCCATCAAAGGTCGGGTAGTTGCCGAGTTCCTTGCTGACGGCCCAATATCCGAAGAAGGCCACACCGATACATGGGCCTTTCCTGATGAAGACATATTCCATACCGATACGGAAGTGTGGGATTTATATTTCGATGGGGCATCCAACTTCCGAGGATTTGGGGTCGGAATCCTGTTAATTTCACCCCGAGGGGAACACACTCCCTTATCCATCAAGTTGGACTTCAACGTGACCAACAACGCAGCCGAATACGAAGCATGCATTCACGGGTTGCAAGCCGCCGCTGATTTAGGGGTAACAAACCTTCGGGTCCACGGTGATTCATCACTGGTCATCAATCAAGCACTCCAAAAATGGAAAACTCGGAACGCCAATCTCGTGGCTTACCAAGCACGGGTAAGGGTTCTAGAGAAACAATTCCAAAAGGTAGAATACATTTATCTGCCCC
Source organism: Agrostemma githago (assembly GCA_958450325.1). Taxonomy (NCBI): domain Eukaryota; kingdom Viridiplantae; phylum Streptophyta; class Magnoliopsida; order Caryophyllales; family Caryophyllaceae; genus Agrostemma; species Agrostemma githago. The sequence continues at coordinate 66,627,327 of OY288249.1, read as the reverse complement.
GGGAAGAGAATCAGTTCGCAGATGCACTTTCCAAATTAGCATCTTTACTGAACATCCCGGATCACCTGACCAGCATGCCAATCTGTGTCGAAAGACGGTCCGAGCCAGCCTACATCCACGCCATTCAGGATATCGAGATAACTGACCCGGAACCATGGTATCAAACCGTCCTAACCTACTTGGCAACGGGAGAATATCCCCCGGGAACTGAAAACCGGGCCAAGAAAGCCCTGCGGAGATTGGCAACCCAATTCGTTCGCACAGACGACGGGCAATTGTACAAAAAGACGGCACAGGGGGCTCTACTCCTATGCATCGACAAAATACAGGCCGAAAAGGTCATGGCCGAGGTCCATGATGGTGAAAACGGCCCGCATATGAACGCTCATATGCTAGCCCGAAAAATCATGAGGCTCGGGTACTATTGGAACACCATGGAAACGGACTGTCAGTTGTATGTCAAACACTGCCATAACTGTCAGATCTTCGCCAATGTACAGCATATGCCATCTTCCCTATTATATACCATGACGTCACCATGGCCATTTTCGACATGGGGTATTGACATAATTGGAAAGGTGCATCCTTCCGGGACGGGAGGTCATTGCTTCATCTTGGTGACCATCGACTACTTCACCAAATGGGTCGAAGCCGAGTCATACCGTGTCTTGAACGCCAAGCACGTGGCCAAATTTATCCAAAATAAAATAATATGCCGGTATGGGATCCCTCATGAGTTCATCAGCGATCACGGGACCCACTTTCAAGCTGAAACTGCCGCATTGCTGGCAAAATACAAAATTCAAAGGCATACATCTTCGCCTTACCGACCTCAAACAAATGGAGCGGTAGAAGCGGCCAATAAAACAATTGTCACCATACTTAAAAAGATGGCTGAAAATTACCGGGACTGGCCCGACAAAATACCTTTTGCCCTATGGGGATATCGAACCTCAATCCGCACCGCGACCGGGGCAACCCCGTATTACTTGACATACGGAATGGAAGCGGTCCAACCAGTCGAGCTAGAGGTGCCATCCCTTAGGATCCTACTTGAAAGCCAAGTACCTGAGGCAGATTGGGTCCAAGCCCGATACGATTCGCTAGTCCTTTTAGACGAACGGCGATCCCGGGCTCTCAACAACATTCAAATATATCAAAAAAGGATCCAACGGGCTTTCAACAAACGGGTTAGACCCAGGAACATCAAGGAAGGGGATCTGGTCCTAAAATCGGTTCGTGCCTTACTACCGGTTGACCCAAGGGGTAAATTCAAACCCAACTGGGCTGGGCCATACTTAGTCAAGAAGGTCCTATCAGGAGGAGCGGTAATGCTGATAGACTTGGACGGGAACGAATTTGTCAACCCAACCAACTTGGACCAGCTGAAGCGCTATTACCCATAAACCCCCATCTCAATGTCATTTGCAAAAATTTATAAAAATTTGTCCTTTTTATAAATTTTCAAAATTTTAGACAAGTCAATAAGCTAGAACTAATCATTCTACTGTCGCACATCTTGAATTAATAATCCTGATGTATTTCGAAAATTGCAAAAAAAAAAGTCAATCAAATCAAATTTCGAACTACGTTTGGTTTGATTCCGCTATTTGCGGATACGTAGGCAACCCTTCAAAAGGGTACAACCACTGCAATGAACGAAAGACGGGAACGGTGTTCAATAATATGTCTTTTATTAATATCTCGATAAACTCGGGATTACAAAAAAAAAACGGCATTCACACAAATAATTACACCACAAAAATAATAATAATATTCAAATAATAAAATGAGGAGACTAGTATCCGGGCATCTTCCCCTTCCCCTTGTCCTTCGGGTCGCGTGGAGCCTGAGGTCTTCGGGGTGGTGACGAGCGTTCACGAATCACAAGTGAAACCTCCTTAGCCCGAGCCCGTTTCTTTGACGACGGGTCTTCAATCACGGTCTTCGGCCCAAGTCGGGCCCGCACATGCTCAGGCAGTCTATCCCGTGGGCCAAGTCGGTCCTGCACGGGTAGTCTTGGGCCCAGTCTCCTTTCTAAGTCCGTCTGGGGGCTCACTTTCCCCCAAGCACCTTTAGCACTAGACCCTTCAGCTTGAGTCTTAGTCTTTTTCTCATGACCAGACATTAGACGAACTAGGGTAGCTGGAGTGTCTCCTTCATCAAAGAATCCCCTGTTGTCTTTGGCTTGCTCCCTTCTCAGCAGGTCGAAGGCTTCATCGACTTTCAAAGCGGCTCGAGCTTTAGCATCTCCTGCTTTGGTCCACTTCTTATAAGAATCTGAAACCCAGATTGAGTGGCGAGATTTGACAATAGGCCAAGTATGCCGTGTGTACCACCTTTGCATCCAGGTATCACACATTACATCAGTCAACTGAGTTGGGTCACTCACAACCGCTTCAACTTCAGGGATTCGCTGGGTCCATCCATACTGCCTTAGTATGCGATCCGGATAGAGATGAACCGTCTGCTTGAAAGAAAGGATCACCTGATAGCGGGCTCTGTCCCTCGGGTCCAAGCCACTCCAAAGGTAGATGGGCCACCATGGAACCACCCATCGAATTAACGGGCCACCATGAAAAGACAAAACCTCGTCCCAATACTTTTGCGTAATCTGACGAGAGAAATCAATGGCCCGCCTCCTCGTCATCACCTGGTTATGACGATAGTTGCCCGCATCAAGGGGAGGATCTATCACTGATAGCCTCTCATAAAGCCAAATCTGCAAAAAGGAAACAAAAACATGAGTAAAAAAAAAATCAAAAAATCGAAAATCAATTTTTTTTTTTTGCAAAGTAACATACTTGCAGCAATCGGGTGCTCCCGGTAAGACGAATTGACGAGTCTCTTTTGCGATCGTCCAATCCTTGAATAATCTCGCCCGTGATCAACCAAGCCGGACTGTGCTCAGTCTCCATCAGATCCACTACGGTCAGAAGACGGGTACTTCCCATACAGGATAACAAGTCCATATGACCCTCGAAAGCATATACATGGAGCATGCAAAAAGAGAAAGCCCTACGGCTGTAAGCCGGTCTAACCCGAACATCGAAAGAATTCATGAATTTCTCAGCCAGGTCGATCAGAGAAATTTTATCACCATCCATCATACGGGACACCTCGTTGTGAGAGAGCCCTAGAAATTCTCTCAGCTTCCTCCTCGGGTCATAAATCGAGTACGGAACGGCGGGACGGAGTATCGGGTTCCATCCTCCTATAGCTGCAATCTCCTCAGGTAAAGGGCAAACTTCGCCCCGGGGAAAAGAAAAGACATGATATATGTCATCCCAGTAAGCCAAGCATGCATCCAGGAAATAGCGATCAACCACCATCTGACGGAACGGATGCAGCTGAGTTATACCCGTCTGGTTGAGCGCCACCCTATCCGTGTCCCTAAAGCGACGGGACCACTCCTGCAGTATAACGGTCAATCTATCGATTCCCATGGCTAATTCCTTAAGAAAATAAGATCTTCTTGTTGCCTTAAGGGAAATAAAGAGACTTTCTTTAAAGAAGGGATTGATTTGTAATGAGAATTGTGGAGAAATCAAGGGCAAGAGAGGACTATATATAGCATTAGCCTTGCAAACTGTTTAGGAAAATTTCCTAATCCTAATTGGAATCAAGCCGCAAGCCTAGTCTCGATACTAGCACGGAAATCTCCATCCCGAACTTTCCTAATCTTTTTTAGGAGTCAAAATCTCAACGTTTCCAAAACTCAACGGGATGGGCCTACATACAGGCACACCCAGGACTTATGCGACAAGTCCAATTCCCCACGGAGTTATCGGCTCAGGTATGACTTCTTGCTTACGGCTGGCGAGCCCTTCACGCGAGTCTAATGGACTATAAACGACCCGACCGGAAGTCCGCCAGGTTTCAATCCTCGAGTGGCCTGGTGGCTACTCTGACTTTCGCCTTGTCCAAGCCTCAGTCAGAGTGGGGGCTCTGTAGACACCCGCATTTTGACTGCCAGGTGTCTATGGCAGTTTCCAAAAAACACCCGATGATGATCGGACGCTAACGTGCTTCTATGCGCTCGGATACGGGCTCAAATCCATTAATCGCTGGCTAACACACTTACAGAGTACAAATCCCACAAAATCAACCTCGAATCCAGGCCCAGCGGACCGTTCCGAGCCAAACAAGACTAATTTGGGCCAAAACCGACACCGGAATTAAAACCGACCTTTTTGCGATTGGGTCAACCCTGGTCAAGGTCGTTTCCGAGACATACAAAACAACCATTCACAACATCAAAAGTCCAACTCAAGAAGCAAAACCAACAGTCCATCTTCAGACGGGCCATCAGGTCAAGTCCGTCAAGGCAAAACCCTAGACACCAAAGTGCATGACCATGCCTATATAAACACCCCCATGCAACACACTTTCAGACATTGAAAAAAAACCCTAGAGCAACCCTACATACACATACAACATCTGTTACAAACCCTAATCAAACCCTAGCAATTCTACACTAGCAAAAAAACCATAAACCTAGTTTTAGGAATCAATCCCGAGCCACCATAACTTAACCTCCATAAAACCTCGAAGACTCTTGTGTTAAAGCCACGGTTACGAGATCGATCCGAGACAAGAACATGTAGGTTGAGGGTGTCAAAACCCCGTTCTCTCCTTCTTCTCTTCCTCTCGCCATCTTCTTCGCTTTTTCTTACTTTTTTTATTTCTTTATTTTTTTTTTCTTTATTGCATCATAATATCGATAATACTAATACAAAACATTAAAATACTTATCGATTTGTGTCGAATAAGAGGGGTATCGGAATAAGGAAACACGAATATACAAGTGTACTGCACACAGCGTTGACGGTCGCTTGTTCCAATACCCCGATTATTTGATTATTGAGATTAGTTAACTTAAACAATACTTTTTTTATTTTGTTTGCATCATTATCATTAGTCGTATATTTACATTATTTTCCAAAAACAAGCATTATAAGGGTCGAAACCCGTTGATGCGGATCCGACATCAAACAATTCGCAAGAATTAATTATGATGTCGGGATGCGGAGGGAATCAAGTCGAGTTTTTTTAATTAAAGTATCGATCTATTAGATTCGATACCAATTCCATAATTGGATGTCGAATTTAATAATTTAGTCAAATAAATTAATTAACACGATTTTCGTTGATGCTAATATAGATGTCCTCTAATTCAATTGAATTAATTACGACATTAATAAACGCGGAGAAAATTTATATCGTGCTAGTTAATTTAAAACGACTTATATTATTTTCTTTATTTTTTCACTCTAGTATTCCATATCGATTCCATAATCGGATATGGGATATGACGAGCATCAAAATTAAAATCGAGTATAAATTATTCCAAGTATTTAATATCGATTTCATAATCGAATATTGAATACGACGAATATCGAAAATATTAAGTCGAGTGCAAATTACGCAATATTTGTACGCGATTTAATAAAATCATCAATTTCCCGAAGAAAACAATTTCGCTCTTTTTATTATTATTCTTCGAACATCATTTTTTTAGACAAAACAATTTTTTTTAGATCTCGATATATTTTTTTTCCTTGACCTCGGTCAACACGTGTTAATCCATCACGTGACAAAATCATGCATTCATCACATCTATATCTTTATTCAATTTATTACTCGTTACATCGTTACTAACGGTTTGATTGTTTCCTTTGTCGTTTTTTGTCGTTTATTTTATTTTACTAAAATGAACCCACATGCTAAAATTCCACTTTGACGTAGAATTAATTGCATTAAATCGACTTAGAAACCCTTTTCAATTCCATTCACCTGTTTAGGGAAAATAATCTTTGCATATCATTTTCTCGTTTAACTAGCGCGCGTATTGTAAGTCACTCGAATTCTTAGTAGAGGCCGCTAATGTGCGGGCGGGGTTGGGTGTCCTTTGTGGGCTTCCCAACACGTACCCTCACCCCTTACTCAGAACCTCGGTTTCCGGATGCCCGAAACCGTTGGCGCACGAGAGTCATTCAATACACAATATCCGATAATGTCGGTATTGGTATCAAATGCAAAGGGACGAGCCCAATAAACTCTGACATCGGAAACGGGCCGTATTTTGTATACGGACCACTACGACATAGAGTGGGCTCGAATGGTTCCGAATAACCACAAAATTCGGTGGCGACTCCACATAGACCTAAATTTCAATTCGATCCGTTTCATATGGAGATTCATTCGCCTACCCAAACCCGCGCGTGGCCGCGTCGGGGTGGACCTATGTCATGTCCACAAGTAGTAGTATGTAGTAGTAGTAGTAAATATGACTTTACCTTCCTCATGGAAATAAAATGTGGCACCTCGGATATATCGAGGTTAGGACACTCATTGGGAGCTATTAGTGGTGTCCGTGTAGACGCCATAGGCAGTAGTGGGGGATTGTGGCTGAGTTGGTTTACAGCCACATGTTTTGATCATATTTTCTCCTATAATAACTTCATAATTATCAAGGTTAAGTCCTGTGGATTAGCATGGTAGCTTTGTTGCATTTACGGACATCCTAATGTGAGTAGCATGATGGCTGTCTGCGAACATCCTGGACAGTGGATCACTATCGATGATTTACCTTATATTCTAGTAGGAGACTTCAATCAGGTCCACCGATTCGAGGATAAAGTTAGTAGGCATAGTCACATTGTTGAAGGTATAGATGATTTCATTGAATGGAAAATGAAACACCAACTTTATGATGTTCCCTATAAACGTCCAAGATTTACATGGTGCAATAATCGAAAGGGAAATGAGAGGGTATATGAATGCCTTGATAAAGCATATGTGAGCTTGAGTTGGGTTCCTTTGTTCCCAAACACGGGAGTTACTCATTATCCAATACATCTCTCTGATCTTGCCATGATCGAGCTTAACCTAAACCTCACCACTGATTCTTCTCCTAAACCATATAAGATTGAGGCTTGGTGTCTGGATGCTGATGAATGTAATTCACTTATTATCTCGGAATGGAATAGGCCCTTATCTTTAACCGACTCTTGCTCCTTCCTCTTTATGCGTAAGCTATTCAGAATCTGTATTGTTGTTAAGAAATGGAGCCTTGATTGAAAAGCGTCTTGGAAAAAGCAATGGAACAATTTCGATCTTGAGCTCGAAAAGGCTACAAATGTTATTCTTAATGGAGGTTCAGAAAAGCAGTATGAACGCAGTCATGACAACCTCCAGCAGTTCATTTCTACTATGAACTGTTATTGGAAACAAAGGGCAAAGATTACTTGGAGTGTAGATGGAGATATTTGCTCACGATACTTCTTTAGCTGTGTCAAAGGAAGAATAGCAAGAAATTTCATTCTCGGTCTTAGAAGAAACGATGGTGAATGGACCACCACTTGTGGGTAACTACATGACCTTATTAAAGACCCTTTTGTTCCTATCTATAAATCGGAGGAGTCGGTGGCAAATTGGGATGAAAACATGAGATATTTTAGAAACTTCTATGGTCATCTTTTTAACAATATTTCGTCCTCTTTGGTAAGTGAGGACTTGAAGCATCTATCGAAACCTTTTTCACCTAAGGAAGTGAGGGCTGCTACTTTTCAGCTGGGCAGTCTCAAGTCACCGGGTCCTAATGGGTTCCCAACCTCTTTTTTCAAAGACATTGGTATCTGATTAAAAATAATGATCTTACAGGAGCGGTTTGTTCAATTCTGAACACGGTAATGTTAACAAAGAAATGAACAAAACATACATTACTCTTATTCCTAAAAACTCATCCCCTGAAACTATTGATCAATTCAGACCTATTAGTCTCTATAATGTTGTTATACGCATCACCACAAAGTGCATAGCCAATTGCCTGAAGAGAGTGTTGGGCAAACTTATTGGTCACTTTCAGAATGCTTTTATCCCGAGTCGAGCTATATAACTGATAATATAATTATTTCTCATGAAGTTGACCGCCATATTAGGATGATCGCTAATTGAGAAAACGGTAAACTTGCCATCAAGGTTGACTTCAGCAAAGCCTTCGATCGTCTGGATTGGCGGTTTATTCAGCTCACCTTGGAGGTGATAGGTTTTCCTAACCATCATTTCATCACTCTCATCATGAATTGCATTACTAGTGTCTCCTATGAAGTCCTCATTAATGGGTCACCCAAACTGCCCTTTTGTTCATATCATGGGCTCCGTCAGGGTGATCCTTTATCTCCATTCATTTTTGTTCTATGCACGAAGATCCTCTCTCGCAATATTTTATATGCCAGGAACGAGGACTAATTAAGATAGGTATTAAGATTGCGAGAACTGCGTCAATACTCACTCACCTTCTTCTTGATGATGATGCTCTTTTCTACTGTGGTGGAAGTCTCGAGAAGACAAAGAATTTCCATGATATCATTGAGAATTTCTGCAATGTGTCAGGAGAAATCATCAATAGAGAAAACTCATTGATTTTTTTCATCCCTGGTTGTACCTTGGCGGTAATGCAAAATTGATATCGACTTTTTGGTTTCCCTATGGATAATTTCAAGGATAAATATTTGGGTCTCCCCTCAATCTATTTAGTAATAGTAAGACTTTCTTCAACCGTATCATTAATGGTATTACTTCGCGAATTACCTCTTGGAATGGTACTTTCGTATCTTTAACAAGTCGCCTCACTTTGATCTCCTCGGTCCTTGCCTCCCTTTCTGTCTACCTCCTATCAATGTTTTGTATGTCGGTAATTATGGCAAATAAAATCAATACATTATTCGCCCATTTTTTATGGGTGGGACGACAATCTCATAAGACAATCCGTTGGAGAAGCTCTGATTATTTGTGCCTGCCTAAGGTTGATGAGGGACTGGGTATTAGGCATATACAATCCTAAAATCAAGCACTCTTAGGGAAATTATCCTGGAAGATTATTCAAGAACCAAACTCCCCTTCACAGTACCATATTATCATCAAAATATGGATCCTTGGCATCATTTAATTTGTCAACTCTCAGATTAAATGCAGTCCTCCCCAAAACTCATCATGGGGATGACGAGGAATTTGTTGGGGTTTTAATCTGAACCATGGTGATTTGGCTGCAGAGGAAGATGAAGCTTTAATTACAGAATGAAACAGAAGTCAACTACCTGACTTGGCTTCCGGGTAGCCCAAGCAATCTCAACCCTTTGAATTGTAAATGGGTTCTTGGCTCTACTCCGACTCTTAAAGAACCCACTCCCTCTTCTTTCGAGTTTGTGACTTTTCAGCATTTACTGAACGGGAACGGAAATTGGGATGTTCCTCGACTTATGTCTATCTTTACTGCTGATTGTGTTGCAAAGATTCTTTGTTGCACTCGCCCAAGATATTCCTGTGATGACAAACTCTATTGGAGCTGTACGCCTTCAGGTACTTACTCTTCTAAAAGCAGATACAAGAAGGCTTTTGATCAAAACTGAGGCTAACAATAAATAACAGACTATCAAGTGATATTCTCTTATCCTTCTGCAAGAATGGGCTATGGAATTCATAATTGCCAGCGAAATGGAAGACCTTTCTATGGAAAATCATTAATAATGCCTTCCTATTGGTGAAGAGTTCGAAAAACGATCTACGACTATCAATCTTTTCTGCAAATCGTGCCTCCCGGCCAATTCCATCGAGACACTTGGTCATATCTTCCGGGACTGCCCGCTCTCCTTTGCGGTGTGGCGAAGTTCACATTTTGCTGACAACCCTAACTTCGCCTCTACAATTGATGTCAAAGATTGGGTTGTGTCGTGGATCCTTCATTTGCAAACACTTGAGGATGATGAAAGTATGGGTATGCTATTTATCTCTACTCTTTATGAAATCTTTGGAAGTGCAGAAACTCCTTGATTTTTGAAGGTCGGGCAAGTAACGCTGCCATCATTAACTCTCTTGCTGAAGATGAGGCAAGGATTGTGTTGAACAACAAGTAAATTAAAAAAGAATTCCCGATCCAAGACCCAATGTAATCTACTTCTAAATTAGGACTTTTTCCACCTTGGCAAGGACCTTTTGAACAATCGATTTATTCGGTTCATTGGGGACACCTCGAAATGTCCCTATTCACGAGTGGTTGATGCAACATGGGTCGATCTGCATTTGGGATCGGTGGGTTGGATTGCTTTTTCAGTTTTTAATCAATTAATTGGGGAATATTCTCATAAGATCTCGACCGTTTCTTCTACCCAGACAGAAGCCTTGGGACTCCTCATGGCCTTAAGATGGGCGCTATCTTCTGGTCTACGACACCTAATGATCTTTACAGACTGCCTCTAACTTCTGCAATTTATTGCTAAGGAAACTATCCGTCCACCTGATCTGATTCACTTGTTAGACAATATTGATTTAATTTACGTTGATTTTCATTGTCTTTCTTTTTGTTTTCTACCTAGAGCATTGAACACTAAGGCGCATACCCTAGCGGCTTCTGCCTTACGTGCTTAACAAAGCTCTCGGCTTTGCTGGCAAAAAAAAGTGAACAGACTCATCTAGAAATTTTCTTTCAATACCTACATAAGAAAAATAATGATATTTGATGAGTTTAATAGTAACTCATTAATTTTAGTAGTGACAAAAAAAATTATTGCATTATTGCATGATGAAATGTAAATTCAAAATTCATTTAGTATAAATAATTATCTCAAAATTAAACTCCTATATATACTGTGTTGGGTACGGGGTCTATACTAGTTAAATTACAAGTGCATGCACTAACCCTAAAATGTAAACGCGGTTGTCGCGCCATTTTGTAATATCGAAGGAAAGATAAACACGAAAATTTAAGGAAAGACGGTTTTTTCTAGTGGGAAAAATAAGAGAGATAGTGGAAGATTGAATTGTGAATGGAGTCTTGTGGTGGAGGGGACCATACGATATTACTCCCTCCGTTCATATCCAAATGATACGTATTCCTTCTTGGGTCGTTCAAATCCAATTGACTCATTTTCTTTTTAGTCCATTTTTGGACCAAACTATCCTTATTCTACTGACCAATTTACACCATATGCCATTGTGAAAAGACATTTTTGATTATTAAATACTCCATCTGTTTTATTGATATCTTTCACATTTCTTTTTTCAACCATTTCTTTGATTTCTTCAATTTCTCTTTTTTTTGCTACCAAACTTCTCTCTTATCCAGGTGACCCACTTAACTTACCTTCTCTATACTTTTACATATTTTATTGTTTTTTCTTATGATATGTGTCTCTCATTATTAAAGAAATAAATGAAACGGGGAAATACTAATTTGTCTCTCATGATTGTCCTTTTAATATTACTTTAATATTTTTTTAATCCTTCCACAAAACAGTACCCTTTGGGCACGAACGGAGGGAGTATAACGTAACATAATAAAATGACGGTTTCAAAAAAAATTGTTTCATTATCGAGTTTTATTAACACGATTTAAATTTTTTAATGTAATTAAAAAATTAATGAAGGTAATTAAGGGAAGATATTGTTATATTTTCACATTAAAAAGCGCCGACGATCTGACTGAAATATAAAAAAAAACAGCATTGACACCAAAAGAAAGAAACGGTAGAAGATTACGGAAACGTGTGCTTCATTAACTGCTTTTGTTTGTCCCAAGACTCCCAACTAAACTAAAAATTAATCGAACCCCAACCGGCCAACCCCCCCATCCCTGATCCCTCCTCCATTCCTCCCATCTCAAACTTCCACAACCCAATCTATTCTATGCCGCCGCCTCCCGATGACGGCGCCGCCACATGCAGCGCCGTCCACGACATCTTCGCCACTGATTCCGACGACCACTTCGACTGTCCGCATTGCCGTAAATCCGAACCCTCCTCCTCCGCCGTCTCCGACACCGATAAGTTACGCCGCGTCCTGTCCGCTTCTATCAAGGGTTTTGGCATCGGCGCCGGATTGAAAGGCGGCCTCTCTCTTTTCTCCCTCCTCGCCCGCCTCAGTCGCCGCCATAAGGCCAAGTTAGTGCACTTCCATTTCATACCTCCACTGTGATTTTAATCCTGTAGAAAATTTTGGCAATTGGCGAATTGTCAATTTTAATATTCTATGCGGATAGGCGATAGTATACGTTTTTCAAATTACATGAGCTGATTTAAAAAACGTATACAATCAAATACAACGGAGGAGGAAGTATGGATTATATATATAAGCTCTTCTTCTCAGATGATATTTTCTCACAAAATACGTATGGCATATTTTATTTTTAAGTAAAACTTAGTTTTATTAGGAGTTTTTAATATTGAAGTTATTATGACGAAGAATTATCAAATGAGCTGATGAAGTACTCCTTTATTAAATTAGGCGAAGTTTCCGAAGTTAGATTTTGTATCTTCGTAATTTGATTAGGTTATGCGCACCAAAAAAACTAATTTGATTAGGTTATGGTGATTTGCTGCAGATTTTTGATTAATTGATTAAATTAAATTTGAACAGGAACGGCGGAGGATTATCAAGTAGTGAGGAGATTATATTGGTGATTAAGGAAACATTGCGATATGGTTTGTTTCTGGGTACTTTTGCAGGGACTTTTACTTCTGTCGATGAAATTATTGCTTCTTTTGGTGGTCATCGTAGGCAAGTGTTTTACTTTGACATCGCTATCGTACTTCTTATTGTGTAATTAATATTTGCTGTTGTTGAATTGTTGCGGTTTCACCTAGGATTAGAGTACCCAATCTTACTTGATGCCTGCCTGTTCGTTCTTGATTTGGATCAAGTTCAGAAAAAAGTCTTTGTGCTGCCCATTTCAAGTTCGTTCAACAGACCTGTCGAAGGATCATCATTTCATTTTTGTGTTGCTTATGGAAGCTGATGTTTGGATACTGGATCACTGTGTTTTCAGGACCGCTAAATGGAGGGCACTAGTAGCAGGTGCTGTTGCTGGGCCGTCAATGCTATTAACTGGGTTAAATACACAGCACAATAGTTTGGCTATCTATATCCTCATGCGAGCAGCTGTATTGGCATCTCGCTGTGGAATAAAGAGCAAGCGATTTGGGCGCATTTGCAAACCTTTAACTTGGGCGCATGGAGATGTCTTCCTCATGTGTCTCTCGTCGTCCCAAATATTGTATGTTTCTTTCCTCGCCATTCCAAGCTCGGCTTCGTAATACACTTAAGGTTTTGGCGAAAAGTCTGCCAATAATACTCCGTACCAATTAAAGAATTTATAGGCGCGAATAACTTTATTTGAAGCGGTCTAATTATAATTTTTACTTATCTATGTCATTTCATTCTAGCACAAGTTGATCCGTCTGTCTCCTAATTCCTTCTGTCGTGAGTATTGTTGTATAATCAATATCTATTTCTAGTTGGTAGTATTTGAATCAGGGAATTAATTGAGTAAAAAAATCACTAGGCTTCAATGTTCCAGTAAACTCTTTTGAGCTTTTCACATAGTGAAGGGAACTGTCGCTTATGCAACAATTCTTGAGAGAATGTTAGTTCAACCTATCCTGTTACTTTGATAGCAACAGAGAGACCACAGGGTAGTCTCTGAATAAGATTTTCTTTGTTTGGCTATTTGCCTTTTTCTTATGGGTATATTGAGGAAATTTCTCTCTTTTGTCATCTAGCAAGTCCATCACATCTTTCCTTTTGTACAAGAAACCCTATCTTCCATTATTAATCACACAAATGCACCATTAATACAGTTGGAAGTTGGAACCAAACTATCGTAGAATGCAATGCATTTGACTGGTTTCAATATGTAGGTCCCACATTATTTTGCCCTGATTAGTTGAGATTTCATAAGAACCATATTGTCATTTCACATATACAGAAAAGTGTCCAAAAAGAAAATAGAGTAAATCCAAAGTTTTGGACAAATAGTAAATATGGGGTATTTCCCAAGAGTGTGAGATTTGGTGGAATAGATCGATGTGCATGGGGTTAAATTTTTGATATGAAAATGAGGAAATGGATTACTGGATTAGGAATATATCCCCTCCATTTTTTTGATTTAGCACCATTTGACCAAATTTCCCTCACAAGAAAAGTCAAATGGGGCTAAATAAAAAAAATGGAGGGAGTACTAAACATAGGGACTGTTAGAGGAATATTACAGGATGAACAACATTATCGGCAAGAGAGAATTTTTTAGGTGGACCCCTTGGAAGGGATGTGAGTGTACATTGTACAATATTCAACTGTTTTTAGTAATTTAAGGTTTTTAGATCCAGTATTGAGTTCTTAAATCAAAGATAATATATGATGTGCTGTATTATCATCGTTACTAACGTACTAAGAAAATATACTAAGATGATAATACATGTCATCTTTTCCTTGAAAAGCTAAATGATTTAAGCAGGGATGCCCCTTCTCAGGTCGGCCTACATTTTGAAACAAGAATCTCTTCCTTCATCTTACAAGTCATTCCTCAATAAACATGGTGCAAAGGATATGTCCATCCTGCAAGGCGTAAAACAGCTTGCAAGCGGGAATAATGTTTCTAATCTGGAGGCAATAGAGAAATTCTACAATTCTGTTGGTGTAAACATCCGATTAGATCCAGAAATGAAAGTCCCCTGTTCGGTATAATTTTTTCTGTACCGCGTAACTTCGTATTTTCAATAGACAGTACTTGTTTGGGAATAATAATATTTTTTTTATATAAATACACATTTTTTTGCTTCTAAATTACACATTTCTCATAAAGAAATTAGAATTTGAGGGAAATGTTGGTGATTATATTTCTATGTGATATACGTCTGTGTTTCTCCTGGTATCATTGATTAGAGTCTTGGACCCGTACTTGTGTTTCTGTGTCGATTATCACGTTTTTTTTTCTCCAATTTGCACGTTTTCACTCTATTTGGTGGCATTACCTTACTGTGACCTTTGATGAATCATTCAGATGGTACATGGAAACCAATCGTGTGAGTCCCATTTCATCTCGTTTCTCATCGAAGCATATAAAAGAGCACTACCAGTTTATCTACCAGTGTATTTGGTTCCTGCTCTAATTGTCCATCGTCAAGACTTGTCGAAAAGGTAAGTCTTATTAAAATCACTTTATACCTTAAGTCATTACTGGATGATAACTACAACTGGTGCTGAGTACTGTAGTTTAGCATTTGAATTCTGTCTGTGCTTGTGACACTGGTAAAAAATTGTTTTCACCTGTTACTAGCAGATATCTTGTTACACAAGTTCAGTTCATGTTTCTTAGACTCGATTAGAACTTGGCAGTATATGACGCAGGTGCGCATCCGTGTTGGACTCGGTCTTTTTTGGCTTAAAATGAAGTGTCGAAGTGTCATACTCATGTTTGTAGGAAACGGGATTGCAAGATTGCGTGGTTGATCAGCATAGTTCACAACTAGTTGTAGCTCGACATATTTATTAGGGTCATCGAGGGCTCGAGGCAGACTTTTCGCTTATGTTTTAATTTTTTTATCCTTCTCCAATCTCTTTCTTGACTTCCATGTTGTTCAGATAACTGTTTTATTTCCCTGGTTATAAATGTAAGGATATAACTTTATTCCACAATGAGAACCGGTTGGTTCTTGTCTAATGTTCCTATTGTTTTATGTTCAGACCTTACACAATCTTGTGGAAGAGTGTTTTTGGTATGGCAAGGTCTAGCTTGTTCTTATCTACATACTGCGCTTCGGCATGGTATGTATTTTCTACTATAATTACGGAGTATCTTCAACCCCAACTATCTGTGCATATTAATCTCCATGTGTGCTGTTTATTCCTAGTAGGAAGTTTAGTTTTTTTTACTACCCTTGTCAAGAGTGGACTATTCTAAAACTGCGAAGTGATGATACAAGCTTGATTATTTGAATTGAAGATTCTGAAATTAGACATGATAATTTTGATTTCTATTGCAGTTATTATCTTCAATTCTTCATAACTACACAACGCGTCGTCGGGTCATGAATGGAGAGATTATATGTTTACAAAACAAGATGACCCAGCTGTATATCTGTACTTTGAGATTATCCACCGTTGGTGAAATTTAGTGATTAGCAGAATGTATCTCATGGTTAAATTTTGATTTGTCAAATGCTGCTATTGCAGCCTTTAGTTTGTGCTTTTCTCTCTCTCTTTTTCTTTCGTTTATATGGAGCCATAAAGCATCAATACAACCCCTTTTATAATCCGTCCCTTGGATACGGACCCTTACTAGCTTTAGTCAAGTCCGAGTGGCCTAGATACAAATAGGGCAAGAAACCACAAGCTGTGGACCGAACTATTATACTCACCTAATCCTTAATCACAAGGCCTTGACTTCCACAGGATGTGGACATGCGTTCTCTTCAGGATATTCAAAAGATGCAACATTCCGATGGTGGCCATGGGGACGGTATGTACAACACTCTTTTAACACTATGGGATAACCCTTGAAAAGTGAAAAGTGAAAAGTGAAAACTTTAGTAATTCATCTTAATCTTCGGTCTGTATATTCTGAACAAACTGTATTGGCCTTTTGAACAGTTCCCAACTGGCCTTGCGTTGGCGATTGAGAAGAAGAGTAGACGGATAGAAATATCATTGTATTGCTTAGCTCGAGCCATTGAGAGTTTTTTCACATGCATGGCCGACATCGGATACTTGCCTCAATCTCTAATGGAGGTTAAAAGAGCAGATGTGGTTGTTTTTAGCTTATCAACTGCTATAATTATGCATTGCTACTCTCAGGAGAGAGAGGTCTTTAGATCCAAGTACCTTAATGTTCTGGACTGGGTCTTTGGTGTACCCCCTCCTCCTTGTTACACACCCCGATACAAAAACAGTTAGAAATGTATTTTTGATTTGTATATCAATATTCGTTTTTGTCAATACACTTTGAATATGAATATTGGATCTCTCAATTTTCACCCAAGGGAATTATACTGATTGCTTGCAAGTAATCTGTAAAAAATCTGTGCATTTTTTTTCCGGTCATACCATATACATAATCTGCGAAATCCGCTAGTATAAACTGTGTAGTTTTTGTTAATTAACCCTCGATTTTTGTGGTAATAATGAACTTAGGTTCACCATTATTCAAAGTGTACTATATTGATATTGTCAGAAAAAAAAAATCGTGCATCTGTGCATGGATCATTTTCATAGTTTTATTTTCTGTATTTTTTTCCAAGCTTTCGTTTCATAAAGAGTTGCGTGACGACTGACGAGGCTTGCAGGTTGCGACTCCAATAGCTGTAAGGTCAACTGAAGGCATTCTGTGTTGAACAGTAGGTTAGAGATGGTGGTTCTTGAGAGTCCAAGACAAGCCTTGTCGCATTGCCATGGCTTCCCCTTGAAGTGGGCTTTGGGCGAATCCTGCATGTTTACAATATACTCACTTCATATCCAAACACACCACATCTCTATATAGTCACGTGGGATCTTGTTTGATTCGTCTCTACGATTTCATTAAGAATGTCAAATTTTTATAATTTTTACTAAAGCTAAATAAAAGATATCGATTGTGTAAAACACGTCTCGGCAAATGTGAAAAAACAAATGGTGTGTTTGGTTATGAAGGGAGAGAGTAACTAGAATAGGCCTATACATAAAATTTACTTTGTAGCATAGAAATTAAAGATTTTAAAGTGGAGGTATATTAATGTTTACATTCCTCAATTTTGAGAAAAATAATTTCAAATTGATAAGCAATCAAGATAATGAAGTAAAATTAATAAATGTATGTTTAGATGAAAATATTATATCCACAAAGTATATTTTTATTTGAGAAGAATGTTCAGCTCACGTGGTTAGAGCTCCCTTATCTGGTCGAGAGGTCAGGGGTTCGATTCTCATTTGCGACTAAGTGCGCGCTTCGTGTTAGTAACTCTCTAAGAGTCCCTTAGTGTTAATCCCCACCTTCCATTCATCTTCCCTCATACACTTCCCAATCTCCTCCTTTTCAATTCATTTTCCAACTCAATTCATCTCTCTCTAACAAAACCCCAACAAATAATCTCCATTAATAACTCCGTCAACTACTCCGACCATACTACGTTTTTAACACAACATACTCCGTCAATAACTTCGATCATCATACGAAGGTATGTTCATGCTTTTTCTTCGTCATCTTCATGCTTCTTTTTCTTCATCATCTTCATCTTCATGCTTCTTTTTATTTTTCATACCATTTTTTTTTGTATTTATAAAATTATTCATCTTCATTATCCACAAAAAAAAAGAACAACTTAATCTTTAAGATGAAGTTTGAAGATGAAGTTGTTCTTTTTTTGTGGGATGAATGAAGGTTGAAGATGAAGATGAAGATGAACAAGTCATTTAGTGCGTAATGTACAGAATTGCAACACCACACACTTTCAGTTGTATATAGTCACATTCATTATATTGTAGAATCACGCAGCTGTACACTCATTGTAGTCACATATTCAGTTGTATAGTCACACTCATTATGCTGTATAGTCACACTCGTTATGTTGTAGAATCACTCAGTTGTAGAATACCTTGAGATTAAGGTATCATGCGTTTAATCATCTTCATCTTCATCTTCATGCTTGTTTTATTTTTCATACCTTTTTTTTGGTATTTATAAAATTATTCATCTTCATTATCAAAAAAAAAGAAGATTCAATATAGATGAATAAAGGTTGAATATTTAGTGAATGTTTAGATATTTTCGTTTTTTTAAAGTCACAGTCGTCCATTCATCCATATTCAACTTTCATTTTTTTCGTGGATAGTGAAGATGAATAATTTTATAAATACAAAAAAAGGTATGAAAAATAAAACAAGCATGAAGATGAAGATGATTAAATGCATGATACCCTAATCCCAAGGTATTCCACAGCTGCGTGATTCTACAACATAATGAGTGTGACTATGCAACCTAATGAGTGTGACTATACAACTTAAAGTGAGTGACTTTTTTCAGGTATGTTTTTTATCTACGTTCAAGATTCCATGTTCGTCAAATCCCTACTTCCGAATCTCGACGATTTTCAGGTATTTGTTTTTATCTTTTTAGAGCATCTTTAAAATAATTAATCATCTTCATCCTCATGCTTGTTTTATTTTTCATTCCTTTTTTTTATATTTATAATATTATTTATCTTCATTATTCACAAAAAAAATGAAGGTTGAATATGGATGAATGAGTTGAATATTTAGTGAATGTTTAAATAATTTGCTCTGATTCGTATGTATAATCATCTTTCTAATTATGAATGTGACTTTGCTAATGATGGTTGAAGAATAATTGACTGTATGACTTTTATTTTCCATTTTACGATTTCAGTTTTGTAGTCACACACTTTAGGTTGTATAGTCACACTCATTATATTGTAGAATCACACAAATTCTTGCAGTGATTAGTGTATGTAATCATCTTTGCTAATGATGATTGAAGTATAAATAAGTGCAAGTATAATTTAGTTGTATAGTCACAGAGATTATGTTGTATAGTCACACAGTTGAAGTTGTATAGTCATACTCGTTATGTTGTAGGATCACAGTCATTATGTTGTAGGATCACACCGTTTATGTTGTATAGTCACACAGTTAAAGTTGTATAGTCACACTCATTATGCTGTACAATCATGCAGTTGTACAGTCATTGTAGTCACATATTCAGTTGTGTTGTGTGATTTAGATTGATTGTGTGTTTTGTTGCAGCGAAATGGTTGGTGGAAAGAGGAATGTTGGTAAAAGAGGCGGTGGGAAGAAGAAGGTCGTGGAAGATACAACGACCGACAACGTAATTGGACAATGTATTGTTGCGCACGTACCGGAGACCATCGTTAAAATCTTGAGTATTTATATAAACACTTGAGTATTTATATGGGATAAAATATTTGCTTTAGGATGAACGTACTATATGTAAAGGATGTTTGGTGGGTTAGAATGTTTTTATGTTTGACGTACTATAGGTAAAGGATGAACTTTTTCTAATGTAAATATAATTTCATCGCTATTTTCTGGTTTCATAATTAATCACGCGAGGTATATAGCAAAATCACTTATCATTTCACCTTTAAAACCACGCAGCTGTTTGTATAGTCACATTCGCCTTGTTGTATAGTCACACTCGCTATGTTGTATAGTCACACTGCTAATAATATTGTATAATCGGAACAGATTTTGGTTTTTCAATTTGTATAGTCACACTCGTCATGCAGTAAAATCACACTCACTATGTTGTAGAATCACACTCATTTTGTGCGTAATGTCAAACGCCAACATAATGAGTGTGACTATACAATTAAAAGTGTGTGACCTTGCAATTCTGCAAGAACATTACGCACAAAATGAGTTGTTCTTTTTTTTAATTAAAATGTTTTTACAGTCAATCAAAATAATACTTCTAACTGAAACATATATTAATTAGAATGTTTTTTTGTTGG
This sequence comes from Agrostemma githago, assembly GCA_958450325.1. Lineage (NCBI taxonomy): Eukaryota > Viridiplantae > Streptophyta > Magnoliopsida > Caryophyllales > Caryophyllaceae > Agrostemma > Agrostemma githago. Next base: position 66,607,030 of record OY288249.1, on the reverse strand, counting down.
ATGAATGAAGTTGGAAGATGAAGTTGTTCTTTTTTTTTGGATGAACGAATCTTAAAAATGAAGAAATTATTCTTTTTTTGTTGGATGAATCGAAGTCGCTCATTTTACGTCTAACAATCACCTGTTGTAATATTTGTGATAGGAGAGTTGAACGTTTCAATAATTTTTCAAAATTTTAAATGTGTCTTACAAACAAGAAATCAACTATAGAAGAAACCAACATGAATGAAGGTTGAATATTTAATGAATGTTTAAATACTTTTGTATGTGATTAATAGTTTCATTTTTTCGAATGTCGTTACTGAGGTCACAGTCGTCCATTCATCCATATTCAACTTTCATTTTTTTGGATAATGAAGATGAATAATTTTATAAATACCAAAAAAAGAAGGTAGGAAAAAAAAACAATCATGAAGATGATTAAACGAATGATACCTTAATCCAAGGTATTCTACAGCTACGTGATTCTACTACACAGCGAGTGTGACTATACAACATGATGAGTGTGACTATACAACTGAATATGTGACTACAATGAGTGTACAACTGCGTGATTCTACAACATAATGAGTGTGACTATGCAACCTAATGAGTGTGACTATACAACTGAAAGTGTGTGACCTTGCAATTCTGTAAGAACATTACGCATGATGAAGATGATGATAGGATGAAGATGATGATGAAGATGTTCTACAAACTTCCGTCATTCATCGAGCTTGAAGATGAAGATGTTCTTATTTTTTGTTGGATGAATGAAACTTGAGATGAAGAAACTTTTTTTTGTTGAATGAATAAATTTTGAAGATGGGGATGTTTTTTTTTTGTTGAATGAATGAATGGATCTTGAAGATGATGATGCTTTTTTTTGTTTTGATATATGGAGATGAAGATGAAAGAGTATCAAATTGTAAGGAGGGAGAATAAAGAACTGAGAGTTTGATTGAGGAGAGAGTTCTTCCCTCTCTCCACTGCTGCGAAGTGTGATTGAGGGAAGGGTTGCTTCCCTCTCTCCACTGCTGCTGTGTCAGTGTACTGTATTTTTTTAACACATCATTCATCTAAGCCATCCATTCAACCCAAGATCAAGGGTCAACAACACAACTTCTCAACTTCCCAATCCACACCCAATTCCCTTGATCCTATATATATATATATATATAGCAAGACTCTTATGAGTCCTTCTCTATATATGAGTCCATAAGTCCTCATCCCATCCATTGGATGGGATGAGGTGAGGATGGATGGACAAGATGCATCCTAATATTTGTATTTAAAAAAGAAAAAAAAAAGAAGAAGGGAGATTTAGTATCCTAAAATAACTCCCTTGATTTTAGGAAACAATAACTCCCATAATCATTTCATTCCTCATTCATTCACATTATACGTTCATCAAAACCTAAAAAAAAAAAAACGCTCTCATCATCACGTTCATTCATTCATTCAATCAAATTTGTGCTCGAAATTTCATTACTTTGAATTCAATGATCGCGACATCTTCATCAACTATTGATAAGCAATTCACGAGTATAACAATGGTGAGTTTCGATATTGCTTTCATGTTTTGCGTTAATTTTTATTCATCATCTTGATTAATTTGCGTTCATGTTTTTTGCGTCAATTTTCATGTGGATATTGCTTTCATGGTCGTTTAATTCATCATAGATTCATATCAATGGTTAATTGGTCTCTTGTTAGTATAGATTCCAGAGTTTTATGTTTGTTATTTAGGTTTTCCGTAATCTCCACTGATATTATTGTTTTGTTGTCTATTGAAGCAGACACGACGTTAAAGTAACATACGTTCTAAGTTACAGTAACACGTAATTTTAATTAGAGTAACACACACTGAACGTTGAGAAAGGTTTTTGACGATGCTGTTAGAGTAACGTGTTGTACGAGTTAGAGTAACTCAACTTATGAGTTGAAGTAACACATTGGTTGCATCGACGCAATGTTGTTTAATTTTGTGCAGGTGAAATTGGCAAAGATGCGAATGTACAGGACAACACCGGAAAATGTGGAATTTTATTCATTTGATTAATCATAGATTCATATCAATGGTTTTTGGATTTGATTAATCATAGATTAAGCAGACACGGCGTTGAAGTAACATACGTTCTAAGTTACAGTAACACCTTATTTTAATTAGAGTGACACACACTGAACATTAAAAAAGATTTTTGGCGCTGATGTTGAAGTAACTTGCTTTATGAGTTAGAGTAACACAACTTATGAGTTAAAGTAACACATATGTCCCATGGGCGTAATGTTGTTTATTTTTTTGCAGGTAGCATTGGCAAAGAAGCGAATGCACAAGAATGGTGCAGAGATGTGGGTGAGGCATTCACTCCGTACATGGGGCAAGTATTCGGGGAAATCGATGAGGCGGTGGAATTTTATAAAATCTACGCGCTGGCTTGCGGATTCGAAGTTGTTTTTTTTGTGGGTTTACAAGAATAACTGATTTTTTACATATTTTTTTACACATAATGATGTACAACGTTGCAGTTAACTCTATATTTATTTAATACATGTGTTTTTGGTTAGAGTAACATCTCAGATGTATTGTAGTAACATCATTCGTTCCTTAAAGTAACAAATATAATGCATAAAAGTAACTGAGGATATTAGCGTTGTTTACCATTCATTCTTAGATTAACCACAACCATTTCTTATAGTAACATGTTTTGTTCGTTAAAGTAACAGCTACACTGCGTTAGAGTAACACATATCTTTTTCTCTAAAGTAACACTGTTCATGAATTAAAGTAACACATTGTACGAGTTAAAGTAACAGTTTTTGCAAGAGACTATACAACAGTTCATGAATTAAAGTAACACATTATATGAGTTAAAGTAACGGTTTTTGCAAGAGACTATACAACGTAACAGGTTTTATGAGTTAAAGTAACACAGTTCATGAATTAAAGTAACACATTGTATGAGTTAAAGTAACAATTTTTGCAAGAGACTATTATACAAGGTAACACATTGTATGAATTAAAGTAACAGAATTCATGAATTGAAGTAACACATTGTATGAGTTAAAGTAACATAGTTTACGGGTTATGACAGTAACATAGTAACATACGTACAATGACAGTAGAAAAATGATGATTTTTTGGTGAAGATGAAAAAAACTTGATTTTAAAGAAACTTGTTGTGTGAGAGAAAGAAGCATGTTGTGTGAGAGAAAGAAGCAGTTAAAAGATTGATAAGAGAGAGAAGATTTGCATTGAGATAATTAAGGAAGAGAGAGAAATGATATATTTACCAAGATTTGTTAGTTATTTTCTTATTTCACCTCAAGCAATCACAACCATTTATCTTCCCCTTGATCAATTGTCCAAGATTGGACTCATGGACTCAATGTATATAGAAGGACTCACTTGATCTTTTAACAAATCTTGGTAAATATATCATTTCTCTCTCTTCCTTAATTATCTCAATGCAAATCTTTTCTCTCCTATCAATCTTTTAACTGCTTCTTTCTCTCACACAACAAGTTTTTTTAAAATCAAGTTTTTTTCATCTTCACCAAAAAATCATCATTTTTCTACTGTCATTGTACGTATGTTACTATGTTACTGTCATAACCCGTAAACTATGTTACTTTAACTCATACAATGTGTTACTTCAATTCATGAATTCTGTTACTTTAATTCATACAATGTGTTACCTTGTATAATAGTCTCTTGCAAAAACTGTTACTTTAACTCATACAATGTGTTACTTTAATTCATGAACTGTGTTACTTTAACTCATAAAACCTGTTACGTTGTATAGTCTCTTGCAAAAACCGTTACTTTAACTCATATAATGTGTTACTTTAATTCATGAACTGTTGTATAGTCTCTTGCAAAAACTGTTACTTTAACTCATACAATGTGTTACTTTAATTCATGAACTGTGTTACTATTGTAGCTGTTACTTTAACGAACAAATCATGTTACTATAAGAAATGGTTGTGGTTAATCTAAGAATGAATGATAAACAACGCTAATATCCTCAGTTACTTTTATGCATTATATTTGTTACTTTAAGGAATGAATGATGTTATTACAATACATCTGAGATGTTACCCTAACCAAAAACGCATGTATTAAATAAATATAGAGTTAACTGCAACGTTGTACATCATTATGTGTAAAAAATATGTAAAAAATCAGTTATTCTTGTAAACCCACAAAAAAAAATAACTTCGAATCCGCAAGCCAGCGCGTAGATTTTATAAAATTCCACCGCCTCATCGATTTCCCTGAATACTTGCCCCATGTACGGAGTGAACGCCTCACCCACATCTCTGCATCATTCTTGTGCATTTGCTTCTTTGCCAATGCTACCTGCAAAAAAAATAAACAATGTTACGCCCATGGGACATATGTGTTACTTTAACTCATAAGTTGTGTTACTCTAACTCGTAAAGCAAGTTACTTCAACATCAGCGCCAAAAATCTTTTTTAATGTTCAGTGTGTGTCACTCTAATTAAAATAAGGTGTTACTGTAACTTAGAACGTATGTTACTTTAACGCCGTGTCTGCTTAATCTATGATTAATCAAATCCAAAAATCATTGATATGAATCTATGATTAATCAAATAAATAAAATTCCACCTTTTCCGGTGTTGTCCTGTGCATTCACATCTTTGCCAATTTCACCTGCACAAAATTAAACAACATTGCGTCGATGCAACCAATGTGTTACTTCAACTCATAAGTTGAGTTACTCAAATTCGTACAACACGTTACTCTAACATCATCGTCAAAAACCTTTCTCAACGTTCAGTGTGTGTTACTTTAATTAAAATTACGTGTTACTGTAACTTAGAACGTATGTTACTTCAACACCGTGTCTGCTTCAATAGACAACAAAACAGTAATATCAGTGGAGATTACGAAAAACCTAAATAATAAACATAAAACTCTGGAATCTATACTAACAAGAGACCAATTAACCATTGATATGAATCTATGATGAAGGAAACGACCATGAAAGCATTATCAACATGAAAATTGACGCAAAAAACATGAACGCAAATTAATCAAGATGATGAATAAAAATTAACGCAAAACATGAAAGCAATATCGAAACTCACCATTGTTATACTCGATGAATTGCTTATCAATAGTTGATGAAGATGTCGCGATCATTGAATTCATAGTAATGGAATTTCGAGCACAGATTTGATTGAATGAATGAATGAACGTGATGATGAGAGCGTTTTTTTTTTAGGTTTTGATGAACGTATAACGTGAATGAATGAATGAGGAATGAAATGATTATGTGAGTTATTGTTTCCTAAAATCAAGGGAGTTATTTTAGGATACTAAATCTCCCTTCTTTTTTTTCTTTTTTTTTTAAATACAAATATTAGGATGCATCTGGTCCATCCATACTCATCCCATCTAATGGATGAGATGAGGACTTATGGACTCATATATAGAGAATGACTCATAAGAGCCTTACTATATATATATATATATATATATATATATATATATAACTCTATATATATATATATATATATATATATATATATATATAAAGAGAGAGAGAGAGAGAGAGAGAGAAAAATGGGATCTGGTACATTTGTCAAATTTGCTACAATTTACCTCTTAATTGTGGCCATTAGATCTCACATGATCAAGAGCTTATATCTCACATGATCAAGAGCTGAAATTAAAACTCTCTAAATCCCAAAGCATTTTTTTCTCAGATTTTTATAATTATTTGATGTACAAACAAGATTATTTTAATGAAGAAACGTAGTTATTTTATAGTTAACTCAATTGTTTATTGAGAATAATGTTATCAGGTTATTTCAATGTAAATACGTAATGATTTCAATGTAGAAAGTCAGTTATTGTATTGAATAACATGTGTTATTGTATTGAGATGAAATTCAAATATAATAGAATAATGTTATCTGATGTTACGTAGTTATTCCAATGTAGAAATTCGGTTATTATAAATCGTGTTATTGTATTGAGATGAAATTCAAATATAATTAACTTTATAACAATGTTATATGATTTTACGTGGTTATTCTAAAGTAGAAACTCAGTTATTGTAATGAATAACTCATGTTGTTATATTTGGCTGACACTCAAATATAATCAGTTTTAAAATATTGTTATTTGATTTTACGTAGTTATTAAGCCAATGTAGAAACTCAATTATTGTAATGAATAACGCGCGTTATTGTATTGAGATGAAACATCTTATTGTAATGAATAATGCGCGTTATTGTATTGGGATGAAACATCTTGCATATCATTGAAGATGCATCCAGCAAAAGAAACTTCACTGAAAGACAACAACAAAGAGGGAGTTAGTTATAGTACAAAAAAATATTGAAGTATAATAATCACATATGTGCTATAGAATAACTATAAAAACACTATAAAATAACCCTGATTATAAAACATACTCCCTCCGTTCCAATCAATTCTATACGTTTGCTTTTTCACACTTGCCAATGCACATTTTCTTTTGTCTATATCTTTAGCTACGTATTTCTAAAAATTATAAAAATTTGATATTCATGATGTATTCAATTAGACAATTTAAACAAGATCTCACATGACTATATTTTATCGTATATATTAAAAGTTATGTCGATAATTCTTCTCATCTATGAATAGTGCATAATATTCAAATGCATGGAAATGATTGGAACGGAGGGAGTAGTAACTAATATAATGAAATAAATTCAAGAATAATATAGAATAACTGCAACAATAGTATAAAATAACTGGAATAACATAATAAAATAATTGGTATTTCATAGTAATAATAATGCACCAAAACAAGAAATTCATGCTATGAAATAATATGTAGTTATTTCAATGTTCATATTCAAGTATTTCATTGTTCATATTCAAGTATTGCAATAACAAGTTCAGTAAACCATAAAAACTCAACGAATTAACATGAAGACCATCAAACCCTAATATTGAAACGCAGTAAATTTTAAGTTCAAAAAATTTGAAAAAAAAACGCAGACTGATAACGTAGACTAATAAGAAATTGAAAAAAATTTGAATAACGCAGACTGATAAACGCAGTACTAAATTGAAAAAAAATTGAACAATACTAAGTTGAACAATACTAAATAAATTGAAAAAACAAATCATACAGTACAAAAATTCTAAAATTGAAATAGACTGAAACCGTAAAAAAATACTATTGAAATACAAAATACAGTACAAAATAAAAAATACAACAGACAAAATAGACTGAAATCATACAGTACAAAATACAATACGATTGAAATTGATCAAACAATAGAAAAAAAAATTGAAATACAAAAAAATTGATAAAACTAAGGATTGAAATACCTGATTTGGATGCAAGATTGTTTGTAGATATTGATGAGATGCGATTTCTTCTCGCAATATTGATGTTTTTTCGTGAATCTGGAGTGGGATGCGAGAGGATTTGGGAGTTAGGGATTTTTGTTTCAGTTTGGGTATAGGGTTTGAGCGTGAGTTGTGTTTGAAGGTGGGTTGTGTTTGACACTTCACTTCTTAGTTTTAATATTTAATCTTGACCCTTAATGTAACTAGATCTAATGGTTGCAAAATGAAGGTAAATTGTACAAAAAGATGGGGTGGGTAAATGATCCTACTTCTCTCTCTCTCTCTCTCTCTCTATATATATATATATATATATATATATATATACACACACACACAGAAATGGGATCAGGAGAGTTGAGTGTGGATTGGGAAGTTGGGAAGTTGTGTTGTTGGCCCTTGATCTTGGGTTGAATGGATGACTTAGATGGATGATGTAAAAAAAAGAAAGAGAGAAGGAGTGTCAATAAACTGACACAGCAATGGAGAGAGAAAAGCAAACCTCTCCTCAATCAAACTCTCACTTCTTACAATTACTCTCACTCCTTACCATTTGATGCTCTCTCATCTTCATCTTCTTTTAATCGAACAAAAAAGCTCTCTCATCTTCATCTTCATTTAATTGAACAAAAAAAAAGCATCATCATCTTCAACTTGATGCTCTCTCATCTTCATCTTCATCAATCGAACAAAAAAAAGCAGCATCATCTTCAAGATCCATTCATTCATTCAACAAAAAGAAAACATCCTCATCTTCAAAATTCATTCATTCTACAAAAAAAAGTTTCTTCATCTTCAAACTTCATTTATCCAACAAAAATAAGAAGATCTTCATCTTCAAGCTTGATGAATGACGGAAGTTTGATGAACATCTTCATCTTCATCCTATCATCATCTTCATCATGCGTAATGTTCTTGTAAAATTGCAAGGTCACACACACTCATTATGCTGTATAGTCACACTCATTATGTTGTAGAATCACGCAACTGTACACTCATTGTAGTCACATATTCAGTTGTATAGTCACACTCATTATATTGTATAGTCACACTAGCTAAGTTGTAGAATCACGCAGTTGTAGAATACCTTGGGAGTAAGGTATCATTCGTTTAATCATCATCATCTTCATGCTTGTTTTATTTTTCAGACCTTCTTTTTGTTTGATATTTATAAAATTATTCATCTTCATTATCCAAAAACAAAATGAAAGTTGAATATGGATGAATGGACGACTGTGACTTTCCTCAGTAACGACATTCTAAAAAAACGAAAGTATTAATCACATACAAAAGTATTTTAACATTCATTAAATATTCAACCTCCATTCATGTTGGTTTTTTATAGTTGATTTCATGTTTGTAAGACGCATTTAAAAATTTGGAAAATTAATATATGTTCTAGTTAGAAATATTATTTTGATTGTCTGTAAAAACATTTTAATTAAAAAAAATAACAACTCATTTTGTGCGTAATGTTCTTTCAAAATTGCAAGGTCACACACTTTTAGTTGTATAGTCACACTCTTTATGCTGTATAGTCACACTCTTTATGTTGACGTTTGACATTACGCACAAACACTACAAGAAAAACTGTTCCGGGCGTTCACCTGTTTGGCGTCCTTGGCATATGGACGCCGACATGGCGTCGGAAAAATCATACGGGCGTCCACAGTCGGACGTCAAAATTGGCGTCCGATTGCATTTTGGGAGGACAAAACTCAGGCCGACAGGCGTCCACAAGCGGACGCCATTTGGGGTAATTGGCGTCCACTGGCGGACGTCATTTTGGGTAAAACGGGCGTCCACCAATGGCGTCCGACAGTGGACGCCCGTCGACTTCAGTTGGCGACATATGCTCGCGCACCCCCCTTTCCCCCATCACTCTCTAAAAAAAAACACTCTCTACCTCTCTTCCTCTACTCGCCGATCCACTCCTCCATTCCTCTCCTCAATTTTTTCCTAATTTTTGGTATGTTTCTTACTTACTTAGTTGTTATTCATTATATTTAGTTCTTGTTTTCTATTGTTTCATAGTAAATATTGTTTAGGTCTAAATTTAGATTAGGTTGATTAGTTTAGGCCAAATTCGATTAGGTTGATTAGTTTAGCCCAAATTTGATTAGGTTGATTAGTTTTGCCCATCACAATTTTGATTATGGTTTGATCAATTTGGTTGAATTGAGCTACAATGACCTCTAGGGCATTCCGTGAGTTTTTGTGTCACTTAGGACGGACCAAAAGGTGTCGTAATAATGCCGGAATTTCCCGAAACCACTTCTATCTTGATCGGGGTTGTAATTAGGTGTTAGCGGTGCTTTCGGAGTTTTGATATCTGTATCCAAAAATTTGACCTTATTTGACCTGTTTTAGCTGTTTTTGTCTGACTTAGGCCATGAATTTTTGTCTTTCGTTTGGTTATTTTGGGATTAAATTGATAAATGAGTTAGAGTTTTTGTAAATTGCGATGAAATTGTGATTACATTTGTGATTACTATCGGTGACTGATTTTTGTAAGGTCAATTCTAGAGTAATAAGACATTTGGGTTCACTTTGACGTATTAGGGATTAAATTGAGGAAAATGAAGTTAGGAAAATTAAACTTTAATGTGTTATATATATTTTTTGAACATAGAAAATGAAGAGGATTGAACGGAAATGGATGTATGAGGGAAGACTTGATAAGAAGAGATGTCCCACCGTCGAATTTCTGAGGGGTGTTGAATCATTTGTCGAGGTGGCTAAAAAGTCAGTAGATTATGCATCGAGGGGGGAGGTTAGGTGTCCGTGTAATAAATGCAAGAACATAAAATTTCTTGAGATCCTTGTAGTTAAGGAACATGTCATCTATAGTGGTTTTTTACCCCAATACTATAATTGGATTTGTCATGGTGAGCCATCTCAGTGTGAGGAACCCGGAAACCATCAAAATGAGGGGGGATTGAGAGGTATGATAGTTGACGTTGTGGAGTGCAATTTATTTAATAACGAGAACACATATGGGAATGACGACTCACCTAACCCACAAGACTACCCTAACCCATAAGAGCCTAACCCACGAGCAAAGGCGTTTTTTGACATGTTGGATGCTTCTGAGAAACCGTTGTACGGAGGGTGTGATGTGACTTTGTTAGAAGTCGCGTCTATGGTAGTTAGCCTTAAATGTGAGTTCAACCTACCCTTTGCTTGTGTCGATGGTATTGCTGCCTTGCTCGAGAGAGTTATTCTAAAGGACAATATCATGACCCGATCATTCTACACAACCAAAAAGGTTGTGAAGGGACTTCAACTCCCGCATCAAAAGATTGATGCTTGTCCAGATGGATGCATGCTATTTTGGAAGGATGATGCGATGCTTGATGAATGTAGGAGATGTGGTAAGAGTAGGTATAAGATGGTTGAGGGGGATATTGTTTTGAGAGGTAGAAAAGGGAAAAGTGGTGTCAGGGGTAAGAAACCAATCCCAATAAGTCAGCTTACGTACTTCCCTATTGCACCTAGGCTTCAGAAATTGTATGCCACAAAAACCATAGCGGAGCAAATGAGGTGGCACAAGGAGGACATTAGGGTACTAGGGAAGATGTGTCATCCGAGTGATGGTGAGGAGTGGAAGCGTTTCGATAGACTACATCCCCACTTTGCGTTAGAACCACGGAATGTAAGGCTTGGGTTGTGCACTGATGGTTTTGCACCGTTCGGCCAATTTGGTAAATCGTACTCTTGCTGGCCAGTGATGATCACACCTTACAACCTACCTCCTTGGTTGTGTTTGAAGCAGCCTTTCATATTCCTATCTCTTATTGTGCCCGGACCCAAAAACCCGAAAAATCATTTGGATGTTTACTTGCAACCTGTTATTGAGAAAATGAAACAACTGTGGGAGGTAGGGGTGGAAACTTATGATGTCTCTCTTAGACAAAACTTTCAGTTGAAAGCAGCTTTGTTGTGGACTATAAATGACTTCCCCGCATACGGTATGCTCTCGGGGTGGTCTACTGCGGGTCAGAAAGCATGTCCGTGTTGTATGGATGAGAGCAAAGCTTTTTATCTTCCAAATTCTAGTAAAATAAGTTGGTTTGACTGTCATCGACAGTTCCTACCAGAAGGTCACCCATATAGAAAGAATAAGAAGGCATTCAAGAAGGGTGAGGTTGTGCTTGATGACGCACCTGATCGACTCCCCGGAGATGAAGTTTGGGAGTTGATTTCCGATTACCCGTCCACTATCGACGGAACAGAGCAGGAGTTCAAAGACCTCAAGAAGTTGAAAAATGGTTGGTTTAAACGTAGCATATTTTTTGACCTACCATATTGGAGGACTTTGTTAATTCGTCACAATTTAGATGTGATGCATATAGAGAAAAACTTCTTTGAGCAGTTGATTCACACGGTGATGGATGTGGAGGGGAAGAGTTGTGACATTATAGGCTCCCGGCGAGATGTAAAGATTTTTTGTGACCGTCCTCAACTGCACATCAAACGGGATGGGTCGAAACCGAGAGCCTTGTTCACACTTGACAAGGCTCAGAGAAAGGCGTTGTTGGAGTGGGTAGAGAAGTTGAAGTTCCCTGATGGGTACGCCTCCGACTTCAAACGCTGTGTTGATCTTAAGAACCTGAAGCTGCAAGGGTTAAAGAGTCATGACTGTCACGTCTTCATGGAGAGGTTGCTTCCGGTATCACTAAAGAACCTTTTGCCACCGACGGTGTGGAATTGTATAACTGAGATATCTCAGTTCTTCCGAGATTTGTGTTCAGCTACAGTATCAATTGAGGACATGACTCGGCTGGAGGATCAAATTCCACAGATACTTTGCAAACTTGAGATGATCTTCCCACCGTCGTTCTTTAATTCCATGGAGCATCTACCTGTCCACTTGCCCTACGAGGCTAAGGTTGGAGGACCTGTCCAGTATAGATGGATGTACCCATTTGAAAGGTACATAACTTTTTGTAACTTCATTTATACATTTAATTTAAACATAGCTAATTTTTATTAATTGAAATACATAACTTGTTTACTTAGGTTCCTCAATCATTTGAAGAAGAAAATTGGTAACAAGGCTAGGGTAGAGGGATCTATTTGTAATGCATATTTGACAGAAGATATTGCAAACTTCTGCTCCCTCTACTTCGAGAAAGATGTTCAAACAAAAACAAAGAACTTGAACTTAGAACATTCGGTGTCCATTGATCCTACTATACCCGAGTTTTTTCAAAAAGAAGGACGATGAAGGAACTTCATCCGCTGAGGGTTATAGGACACTAGATGAGAAAGAGTATAGCCGAGCGCACCTTTACCTACTCTCTAATTGTGAGATCTTAGAGCCTTATGAGAGGCAATTTGTAACTGAATATGTCGGTGCGAATCCTGACGTGAACCCTGATGACGTTTGGAGTAAGCACGACGAACATTTTCCGAAGTGGCTCAAGGATCACGTAGTTTCCTTAGACATACATGATGACTTGGTTAGAAGTTTGGCATTTGGTCCAGTGCGAGCGGTTAAAACCTGGAAACGATACTCGGTGAATGGGTTCAATTTCCACACATTCAACTACGGGAAGAACAAGGCTAGATGCAACTTTGGTGTGAGTGTGTCATCTCTTGATGGTGATGAGTACTATGGTATTTTGGAGGAAATTTTTGAGCTTTGTTATGCCGGCAAAGAACGAGCGTATAGAGCTGTGGTTTTCAAATGTGAGTGGAAAGACAGCTCCGTCAACGGGACCCGAGTGCATGAACGTTACAAGATTGTGGAAGTTAATCACACAAAGAAATTTCCTATCTACGATCCGTTCATACTCGCCCATCAGGCGAAGCAAGTTTATTTTGCTCCTTCTCCTTACACAAAAAATGACAGAAATCAAAGTCAATGGTGGGCAGTCTTTACAACTAAACCACGGGGACAAATAGACAGTTCTCTGTTCCAGGAAGAAGCTGTTTCAACTGGTACACGCTTATCTTCTATTGAAGAGGCCATATTCTCCGAAGAAGAAGATCAGGATGAAGGGGCAGAGGAAGATTTTGAGGACAATGTTGATGATGGACAAGGAGAATACATGGTTATGGATGTACCAGAGATCCTTGAGGAGGATGACGGACACGAAGAAGGCAATTGGGAGGACGATCAACTGGAGGGCGAGGAGACGGAGGAGGAGGACCAGACTGAGGAGGATGAGGCTGAAGACAATAACGACAGTGAAGATGATTAAGCGAGTTGCTGTAGTAAGTTATATTGATGATTACATGACTAGGTCACTGTGCTACTTATTTGGTACATTACTTAAATCAAGTTAGAATGTAGTCGCTAGTTGTATTTAACATTGTTTAATTTGTTGCAAGGTGAAGATAATGGCAGGCAGTAGAGCGACCAGAAAACGTGGTGGGGGTAGTAGGTCTGCTCAGACGTCGACCACACACCAGGAGGAGGAGGAGGAAGTGATTCCCGAAACAATACCGGAGCAGACCGATGAGCATGAGGAGGAGGAGCAGCAGCAGGGGCAGGTGGAAAAGCTGGATACGGACGATGCCGGTCGGGTGATTCTCAAACCTACAGGCACATGGTAATATAATCTAACTTGTTGATTATTCGTTTATAACATGTTTATTTTTGGACTACATCTTGTATGATTTTATACATATATGTGCTTCTGGACTCGGTGCAGGTTTCTGCATAAAGATGTCGTCAGAGGCTGTACTACCAGCTATATGGTCGACAAAGGACAGGGGTACGCCTGTTGGTCTCAGGTGCCGGAGGAGGTACGGCAGTGGTGGTTCAACCAATTCCGGGTATGTAGATTGTTTTGCTACCGAGTTTTTAATTTATAATGACGACTTTGTAAATAATTTTGCTACTAATTATTAATCCTCCTTGATTGTGTAGATGAAGTTCAGTTGGGCACCCGAGTTAGAGGGAAGGGTCTGGAGCCGGTACAATGAGGCGTGCACACGACGTTTCACTTGTGTGATGAATAAACGACGCACGCGGGGGACTCCGCTAAAGGACCTTACAGGTGTTGTTTTTATTTTGGTAATCAATTTTAACAAACAATCTAACTTCAATATTTCACTGTATTAAATAATATATTGGGTTGTCATATTTTAGGTGAAGCATTGGAGAGATGGGTCGCGTACCACGAGAAGAAGGACTTTAAGGTCAGGTCTGAAAGGGCCCAGAAGAACAAACTTGCCGACTGTGAGCATGAGGGCCACGCAAACCCGACACATCATCGTGGTTCTCAGTCTTCTTTCAGTCGTGCCAAGAGGGTATGATTTCCACTAATTAATACCGTACTCTTACTTGAATAATCGGAAAATATTTTCGCATAATTTATATTCACCTAATAACATTCGTACTCATTTAATAGATGCAAGCTGAGCTCGGGAGGCTGCCAACCGCGGCGGAGATATTCTTCGACATGCATGGGCAGACCGACGACAAAGGGACTACCTTTAAGACGAAAAAGGATCAGGCGCTCTGGGTGAGTACTAACTATTTCAAATTAATCGACTTTAGTTGGTAGATAACTATCTTCGATGGTTTCATCTAATAATAACTTCAATTGAAATCGTTCTTCTGTACGACGCAGGACGCCTACCAAGAAGAGCTAGCGAGACTCGAGGCTGATCCTGATGTTGAGGAAGTCGACCCGAATGAGACTTGGTTCAAGGTCGCCAAGGGTTACAAGAAAGGTAGTGTGTACGGTGTAGGAAATGCACACGGTATGTACTTCACACCTCCCACACCGCGTGTCAGCACCTGCACACAAATGGAGTACACGCCAGCTGGATCTCAGCAACCCGACCCGGAGAAGGACGCCATGAAGGAACAGCTGACGGCCCAGCAGCAGCAGCTGAAGGACCAGGCCGAGAACATAAAGAAGATGCAGGAACAGATGGCCATGTTTCAGGCCATGTTCAGAAATTGCAACCAAGGTCGTCCCCCATCCCCTCCAGACGAAAGAAACCCATTTGGTGATGGTGGTGGTAACTCTGGTGCTACAGCTAGCTTCACAGTTTGCTGATTGTTTTTTGTTGCTGTTGTTGTAACTTAATTTGCGGATTATGTATCTTCTAACTAGTTTAGATTTGTGTATCTTCAAACCGTATGTTAAATTTTTTTTATATAAGTTTTTTCAGCATAAATGAGTCGAGAGATGAAGTGTTTTGGTTGACTGAGAGTGAATGAGGTTGAGGTATTGTGGATAGTCCACATTTGTGGTTGGTTGAGTGTTGTGGATGTCGTTTATATTGCAGGTTTTGGCTAGACATTGAACGCATGTTTACGGCCATGCACCAGCGTAAATAACGTCCGATAACGGACGCCATAACAGACGCCAGGTGAAGCTAGATTGGCGTCCGACTGTGGTTGCCAGGAGTCCCCATTTGGCGTCCACAGTCGGACGTCAACTTAAGGACCCTGACGTCCGACTGTGGACGCCATCTGGGGACTCCTGGCAACCACAGTCGGACGCCATCCCTGGCGTGGACTGTCGGTCGCCATTCCTCTTGGCGTCCAATAATGGACGCCCGTTTTAAAAAAAGGCGAGGGGTCGTGGCTTCCGCTTTCTAACGTCTGTTTGCGGACGCCCATTTGCTTATAACGTCCACTGTCGGTGGCCACTAGGTGGACGCCTGGGGCACCTTTTCTTGTAGTGAAAATGAGTGCGATTCTACAACATAATGGGTATGATTTTACAACATAATGAGTGTGATTCTACTGCATGATAAGTGTGACTATACAAAATGAAAAACCAAAATCTGTCCCGGTTATACAATATTATGAGTGTGACTATACAACATAGCGAGTGTGACTATACAACAAGGCGAATGTGACTATACAAATACGACCACTTTTGGTTACAAACCAATGGGTGCACAGCTGCGTGGTTTTAATTTTTAAAGGCGGAAGGATAAGTGATTTTGCTATAGACCTCGCGTGATTAATTATGAAACCAGAAAATAGCGATAAAAATATATTTACATTGGACAAAGTCCATCCTTTACATATAGTACGTCAAACATAAAAACATTCTAACCCACCAAACATCATTTACATATAGTACGTTCATTCTAAAGCAAACATTTTATCTCACATAAACACACAAGAGCTTAACGATGGTCTTCGGTATGTGCGCAGCAATACATTGTCCAATTACGTGGTCGGTCGTTGCATCTTCCACGACCTTCTTCTTCCCACGGCCCCTTTTACCAACATTCATCTTTCCATCAACTATTTCGCTGCAACAAAATACACAATCAATCTAAATCACACAACACAACTGAATATGTGACTACAATGACTGTACAATTGCATGATTGTACAGCATAATGAGTGTGACTATACAACTTTAACTGTCTGACTATACAACATAAACTGTGTGATCCTACAACATAACAACTGTGATCCTACAACATAACGAGTATGACTATACAACTTCAACTGTGTGACTATACAACATAATCTCTGTGACTATACAACTAAATTATACTCATACTTATTTATACTTCAATCATCATTAGCAAAGATGATTACATACACTAATCACTGCAAGAATTTGTGTGATTCTACAATATAATGAGTGTGACTATACAATATAATGAGTGTGACTATACAACCTAAAGTGTGTGACTACAAAACTGAAACCGTAAAATGGAAAACAAAAGCCATACAGTCAATTATTCTTCAATCATCATTAGTAAAGTCACATTCATAATCATCATTAGCAAAGTCAAGTATAATGAGTGTGACTATACAACCTAAAATGTGTGACTACAAAACTGAAATCGTAAAATGGAAAATAAAAGCCATACAGTCAATTATTCTTCAATCATCATTAGCAAAGTCACATTCATAATTAGAAAGATGATTATACATACGAATCAGAGCAAATTATTTAAACATTCATTAAATATTCAACTTTCATTCATCCATATTCAACCTTCATTTTTTTGTGAATAATGAAGATAAATAATATTATAAATACCAAAAAAAGAAGGAATGAAAAATAAAACAAGCATGAGGATGAAGGTGATTAATTATTTTAAAGATGCTCTAAAAAGATAAAAACAAATACCTGAAAATCGTCGAGGCACGGAAGTAGAGATTTGACGAACGTGGAAACTTGAACATAGATAAAAAAAATACCTGAAAAAAGTCACACACATTAAGTTGTATAGTCACACACTTTAAGTTGTACAGTCACACTCATTATGTTGCATAGTCACACTCATTATGTTGTAGAATCACGCAGCTGTAGAATACCTTGAGATTAGGGTATCATGCGTTTAATCATCTTCATTTTCATGCTTGTTTTATTTTTCATACTTTTTTTTGTATTTATAAAATTATTCATCTTCATTATCCACAAAAAAAAAATGAAAGTTGAATATGGATTAATGGACGGCTGTGACTTTAAAAAAACAAAAATATCTAAACATTCATTAAATATTCAACATCCATTCATCCATATTCAACCTTCATTAAATATTCAACCTTTATTCATCCATATTCAATCTTCATTTTTTTTTGGATAATGAAGATGAATAATTTTATAAATACCAAAAAAAAAGAAGGCATGAAAAATAAAACAAGCATGGAGATAAAGATGATTAAACGCATGATACCTTAATCCCAAGGTATTCTACAGCTGAATGATTCTACAACATAACGAGTGTGGCTATACAACATATTGAGTGTGACTATACAACTGAATATGTGACTACAATGAGTGTACAGTTGCGTGATTCTACAACATAATGAGTGTGACTATACAACTGAAAGTGTGTGGTCTTGCAATTCTGTAAGAACATTACTGATAACTCCGTTATTGACCGTATTTCCACACTATTTTGACGTTTATTTAGCCTCGATTAATCGTCTTTTCTTAGGCATTTTGGCTCGTTTCATCTATATTTTGTATTACTCGGGTTTTTTGCGTTTGTTACTTGTTTTTAGGCATTTCCGTGTCAAAAACGATGAAACCCGAGCATGCCCGAGTAAAAGGGAGCACATGACCCGAGTTCGAGCCTAGACAAGCGCATAGAAGATCAAGAAACGGGAAAAGAAGCATAGGAAGAGAATAGCACGGTCGACTGTGCGATTCTCTGGCAGACACGACACGACCGTGCGATTCTCACCGTGCGTTACTCCGGTTTAGCTAATTTACTCCGTTTTTGACCGGTTTTCTATGTAACCTAATTAGAAGTATAAATACTCTAATTTTATCATTTTGCCTCTAAGCTTCATTCATTACACTAGTTTTCAATTTTGAATATTTGGGGTTTTTAGAGAGAAGTTATAACATATTATTGAAGATCTTCATTTTCATTTTCCAAGATTGAAGCTTTTATGATTATTATTATTTCTTCTTCTTCTTAATCTCTTCATCCTCCTTAAGTGGGTAATTTTACTTTTTCCTTTGTTTTAATTTATTTTTGTTATCTTTCTCTTTCTTAGTTCATCTTTGTAGTTTGCAATTGATTAATTTTTTTTGTTTGTTCCTTCTTCCCTTTTGTTCTTACTCATGTTAGAAATAGAAACCCCTAATTAGAAATCCCCAATTTGACCATTTTTGTTATTTGTTTCATTTTGTTAGTTCATCTTCATTCTTGTGTGTTTTTCTAGTTCTCCATTGTTGTAGTTTCCTTCTTTTTGCTTATTTCCCCTTTTTATTTGTTCTTCCAATTAGAATTTTCCAATTTAGCCATTCTTGTATGATTAGTACTAGTAAAATTCAATTTATGATTATGGTCATTGTTAACGACTCCACCTTTACACTAAATTCTACTAATTTAGTTATGTCTAGTGAGTAATCATCCCTCTAGGGTACGATTTGGCCCCAATATGCCTAGATTGTGGGTTTGAATTTCGATGTTGGATTGTTTGGGATAAATAGGAATTGGGTAGTTTGGGGATCGGGAATTGACTTGGCATTTGGTTGTGTTTGAACCCTTGACCCTTGTCCATCGACGGGAGTCGGTTAGGTCTAGGTTGTAAACCTCGTCTCTTGTCATGCCTTGCCCCGCCTAGTTGAACACGGGAGTGAGAACTTGGTAGGGTACCCAAATTATCGGTTTGGACTCTTCACCTTGGGAGAGGGAGGAAAAAGGACCGGGACTAGACGCGGACTTAATGAGCCGACTCACGAACCTGGGAAGGAGGTGATCGGTTTTACCTTAGTTGGATTACGAACCCGGGAGGGAGGTAGCTAACCCCAAGAGGCGTTCCACTATTCCTATCATCCCTAGCAATTCGATGCTCGGTATTCCCTACCCACGATTATGGCATGTTGGAGGCTAAGTCGGACCCTAGGCCTTTCTCTATCGAGTAACCGTCGTTTTTAGTCTTCGTTTGTTTCATATTTAGTTTTCTATTTTCTTTTTGTAGTTGTAGTTCACCTATCCATCATCATTATCGACTTAGATAAACATTTAGGATAAACACGACTAGGCATCACTTTGCTCCTTATGGGATCGACCCTCTATTGTGCTATGATTACACCGTACGCTTGCGAGGTACTAAAACTCCAACAATTACGCACTAGATGACTTGTTCATCTTCATTTTCAACCTTCATTCATCCCACAAAAAATAACAACTTCATCTTCAAACTTCATCTTAAAGATGAAGTTGTTCTTTTTTTTTGTGGATAATAAAGATGAATAATTTTATAAATACAAGAAAAAAGGTATAATATATAAAAAGAAGCATGAAGATGAAGATGATGACGACGAAGAAAAAGAAGCGTGAAGATGAAGATGATGAAGATGAAGCATGAACATACCTTCGTATGATGATCGAAGTTACTGACGAAATATGTTGTGTTAAAAACGCAGTATGGTCGGAGTAGTTGACGGAGTATGGTCGGAGTATTAATGGAGATTATTTGTTGGGGTTTTGCCAGCATATCCATTGGCATTCCACCTAACCACCTATACAACTTTCCACAATTGCCTATTTGTTACATGATTTTTTATATTAGAAAATCTTAATAGGGCTATAGCCCATACAGCCTATGGCTGTATCCGCCCCTGATCGTATCTAATTTCAAAATATTTGAGAATCTTTTTCCCTATGATCATCATATGTTCTTCACATGCTCTTTCATTGATAACAGATTTATCTTTGGAATTATGTGATTCAAAAGGTACTGACATTTGATATTTTGTTTATTACTTAAAAATTGCTCCGTATTCGCTTATTAGGCACGATGTCCCTCTATCGTTTTATTTTCTAATAAACCATTGATTTTATTGTCTTATTTCTTTGTTAATGTTGCAACATTTGTCACTTGCAGCACTTTTACTTGATTTTGAAACACAATCGTTTATTAGCTGAAATGGTAGAGCATTGTACTAATGTACAAGATGTGGGTTCGAGTCCCATATGTACGAACTAATGGAATAAAAAAATTCAATCACAAAGGTTATACTTGCAACCGAGGACAAAAATAAACTGGTGACTTTTACCAATGTTACGGTAACAATATTACGATAATATTGTGATAGTGATTAACTAGGTTACAAAGATACAATTGTAGTGAAATTTTAGAACAATTTTTTTATAATTAATGAGACAATCGTTTAGGGATAGAGGAAGTAATATTTAATTACATTACCATTATCACTTTGATATTCAAACTATGGAGTATTACAACAGGCCAATTAACCAAATTGGTAAATAAAATACAAGTTTCATGACAAATTGGTAAAAAAAAAACTCATGTGACAATTTGGTAAAAAAAATGGTGGGTTGGTGCCAATTTGGTAAAAAAAATTCTCATGCCACAAATTGACCCAAAAAAAACTACTCTTCAAAAACCGTCAGGTTTGGGTCGCGTCAAGTCGTCAAGTCATATCGGGTTTGGATCGTAACGTGTCAATATCTCTTTCGAGTCGGGTTTGGATAATTAGGTCATTATCGGGTCCTAATAAGATTAGTTTTTTTACTAGTATTATTTTGTTAAGTTACTTTGTCATTACGTCTAACGTATCAAATTAAACACTAAATCGCTTTCATTTGGATCAATCTATAGTTCTATGATCATCAATTTTATTAGTTCGGGTTCAACCCAGATTGGGTTGGCTCACTGATTAACGGGTTAAATCAGGTCTCGGGTCACAAGCGAGTTGGGTTAGGTCGATTTCAGGTTACTAAACTTTTGGATTCTAACGGGTTGGATTCGGGCAGGTTGGGTCTCCGGTCCATCAATTTGGGGGCGATTGTGGTTTTCGATCCTAACCCGATTTTTTTTTTCAGTCCGTACCGATTTGGAGCGGAGTTATATTTATTTGATATAAATTCCGATTTAACTGGTGAAAAGGACGGGAATTTTAAAAAAAATGTGCACATTTCGGTCCGGTCTTGGACCGAAATTTTCCGTATCAGTCCCGGTTCAGATTTTTTCAATTCCGATCCAGTTTTTTTTTAAGATTCCGGCTCCGGTCCTAAATGGTGCACAACCCCACCCGAAATGATCTGACCCAATAGTGACCAGACCCGACTCTGAACCCAACTCGAAAGAGATGTGGACTTGTTATGACTCGAACCCGATATGATCCGACTTTTCTCGAATTAAACCCGACGATTTTTAAGAGTTGTTTTTTTCGGCTCAATTTTTGGCAAGAGAATTTTTTTACCAAATTATCACCAACCCGTCACTTTTTTTTACCAATTTGTCCTATGAGTATTTTTTTTTACCAATTTGTCATGAAACTTCCATTTTATTTACCAATTTGGTCAATTGGCCTATTACAACATTGAATACCACGTATGTAATAGAATAACAATAATATTGTTGTACCAATGTTAAAGTAACATTACTGGGCCACTATTACTGTTATAATATTACAATAATATTATAACAGTGATTAATAAGGTTACAAAAACACACTTAAACAATATTACAGTAACATTGTCACAGTAAAAAGATTACAGTAACATTGTGACAATATTTAACAAGGTCAAGTTTGTCCCGCTTGTAAGCACTTGAGGGAAGATCCATCATCAAAGTAACACACAAACATGTTAAAGTTCAAATTTTAATTCATTTAATTTTAATTCACAGAGTAACATGACCTTTGTATGATAAGTATATAGTACATTTTTATATAACGTATTTTATGGTTTACATGTATATATGAAAATGCTTTACTACTTTTGTTTGTTTCACCAATGTTACAGGAACAATATTACCGTAATACTATTACTGTAATGTTTACTGTAACTTCAATAACTTGCGATTAATAAGGTTGCATATAACATGAAATTTTAGTACTTCGTACAATTTATTTTATAATTACACGGTATTATCCAAACTGTAATATTATAATAGTGTAAATATTATATTGTTGTGAAATGTTACAGTGACAATATTAGTGAGACACTATTACTGTAAAAATATTGCACAACAAAATATTGAGACATTGTTACTGTAAAAATATTACAGTGATAACCGTTACTGTAATTAACAAGGTTACAAAGATTACAGTTTCGATGTTTTTGTACAATACGTAATGTCATAAAGTATCCAAACAATCTGCAAATCAACGCTTAAACTCAAGGAACATTAAATTCTAATAAACTTAATACAGTATATATGAATCTTAATCTAAAAGGTACAAAAGTTTCTAATTAGCGTCATCGGCCATCGCAATCAAAATTCACTTTAACATCATCGCGATCAAGTCAAAGTAACTAGAAACCGTAAATGTGAAATTTTAGAATAACTTTTTTTATAATCAATAATATGCTAACATTGTGACAGTAATAATTCAATCGAATTAATAATTTTTTTATCAACAAATAAACATCTCAGAACCTCTCTAAGTTTTGGAATCCATTGAAATTAGTATAATTAAATAGTCCATAAAATCAGCAAATAATGCAATTAAATTGATCTACCACAAGTTAGCAACAGAATATGGTATCTAGGAGAAACATATAATATATTTGGTTGATAACGAACAATTACCCTGAAAATTGAACTGATTAGTAGCGAATCAGATCATACTCTTCCCCGATCAATTTAATTATTCTTTGCCTCCTAATTTATTCTAGGTGACTGATGTAGCAAGTATAAAGATTTTTACTTGACAATAATTTTTAATTGATTAAGTTTGAAAAAGAAAAAAAGGATGATAGAGATATATTGATATACGCGGTACGAGTTGATCAGATGTCAGAGTGAAAACTAATGAAGAGAGAGAAAGCGTGCCATTGAAAATGAGGGTGTGCGGTGTGTGTCCGGTTAGAAATTTGGTAGTCCAAATTATCACTTTGTTTCGGGAAAATCGTGGTCTTTTGATTTTGTTTGATAGGATGGTCCTAAATTGTGGGACGGACTCATTAAAGAGGGCGACTCACCGGATCCTCACACACACACACACGCACACGCACACGCACACACGCACACGCACACACGAATTAATACTAAGAATTGAACATCATATGATACATTAAGAATTGAACATCATATGATACATATTTTCTTAAATGGTTTAATACTCCCTCTGTTTCATTGATATCTTCCACATTTCATTTTTCAACCATTTCTTTGATTTCTTCCACTTTCCTTTTTTTCTATCACACTTCTCTCTTACCTAGGTGGCCCACTTGCTTTACTCTCTCTACTTTTACTTAATTTATTGTTTTTCTTAAGAAATGTGCCACTTTTAAGGGGGAAGAAATCATTGAAACGGAGGGAGTAGTACTTTTTGTTTTATGAAATAGAAATTGGACTATTTCCACCTTTTTATAAAAATTAATGTTTAGAGATTCAACTAGAAAAAAAAACGTTATTTAGAAAAAAGAACCGAATATATTTTTCTAGTGTGAAACTAAGAATCGCTATACTATAAATTTACCATTTACCATTTTAATGATTTTATCACCATCCATGAAATGTAATGGATTACCAATTTATTTTAAAGTTTTCTTTATTTAACTTCCATCATTAGAAATAATGCATTTTGGAGGGAAAATTTTAGAAAATTGTTATTCTTTTAGTATATAGGGGATTTTCCTAAAGGATTGGACGCAAGCCACCCATAACTTTTATTTGTAACATTTTCATTATTTACACGAGTAGTTTTTTTTTACCGAGATGGAGTATTTCTTTAATCTTTAAAAAAAACATAATAATGTGCAATCAATCCATACCAAAGATGACACTGAACTCATGTAACCTTGATAACACCTTTATTCTCATTTGATTTTTTTACTTAAGTTGGGTGCATACATTTTCTAAGATATAGGAGTATTCTCTTAGTACACACTGGAGATAACAAACATGATTTAAAAATCGTTGGTTGTGAAACGATGTTTCTACTTTTAGTTAGTTATACTGTGCTTATAATAGGTTGCTTATTATGTGTTTCTTCTTCTCCTGCCAGCCACAAGTCTAGATAATGAGAGGTTAACAACGAAGATGCCTAGACCTAACAATTTTATTCCAAAGTTTAGGATTTCTCCTAAAAATGAACTGGATTGAAGATATTATTTAAAGCACATGGAAATACTAAAATCTAAAACATTTAATTCCCACAAAAATAAAATACATAGTTAAACATTTAAATAGGTATGACATCAATTATAAAATGCTCATTGGTGCTCATACTATTTAATTTGTTTAACATAGCAATAAATGCTAAGGTCGGAGCCGAAATTATCTTTGACATAACAAAGCATGGTGCTAAACCAAATGGTGATGCCACGCAGGTAAACGTAAATAACAAGTGTATCGTCTAACGATAAGGACCAAGCCAAATAGTAACATTCACACAACTATCATGTTATTTTCTTTTATATTAGTCAATGAGATACCAAACAAAAAAGATAGGGCATGTGTCACTTTCTCCCGCAACACGGCTCCTATAACAATTATCTCGTCCAAGTAGATTTTACCTTTCAAAAAAATATTGCATCTAAACTAAAAGATTGTACATACTTTGTTTTCTTTAAAAATTAAAAAATATATTTTACTGTAGTGGTTAAGTAGTTAACCATATCCATCATATAACTATTTTACCGTATCACATTCACTCCAACAATAACAAAATAACTAATGTATGTTAGCATTACCATGTCCATTGAATGATGGTCAAAAGAACTTCGGGTAAGCATTCCAAAGGTAAGAAATGAGATTAATAGTAATTTTTAATAATGATTATTACCAGGGTGTCATGAAAGCTTGGCAAGCAGCTTGTGCATCAACCACTCCTAGCAAAATTTTGGTACCAAAAGGATTATATAATCTTAGGGCTGTTCAGTTCAAGGGTCCATGCAAGTCCAAAGTTAAAATAGAAATCTTGGGTAACTTCAGGGCCCCAGCTGATCCTGCTCAATTCAAAGGCCAAGACTCTTGGGTTACAGTCGCATATGTCGATGGTCTGACCATCACCGCTCCCAAAGGTGCCGGTGTCTTTGATGGACAAGGTGCACTATCATGGAAACAAAACGACTGCTCCCAAACTGGCAAATGTGACAACCTTCCTTATGTAAGCGCTTACATACGTAATAGTCTTAAAACATACTCAACATTTTGAGTAATGACGTTTATACAGTCTTGATCTCTAAATGTATGATCCACGCAGAACTTCAGGTTTAATTATCTAACAAATGCTGCGATTAACGGGATAACTTCACTTAACAGCAAGTTGTTTCATATGGCCATTCTCGGATGTAAGAACATCAAAATGCGTGACATTACTGTGACTGCCCCTGCATATAGCCTTAACACAGATGGTATTCACATTGGGCGCTCAAATGGTGTCGAGATAACTAATGCCCATGTTGCAACTGGAGATGACTGTGTATCAATTGGTGATGGTGCGAAAAATGTGCTAGTACAACAGGTTACATGCGGCCCAGGTCATGGGATTAGTGCTGGAAGCTTTGGTCGGTACCCCAATGAAGAGCCTGTGAGCAACGTCACTATCAAGGGTGCAACCATTAAGAACACTGATAACGGTGTTCGTGTTAAAACATGGTATGGGTCTCTTGCAGGAAGTGTTACTGGTCTCCATTTTGAGGATATCATTGTTGAGAATGTTAAGAACCCTGTCATTCTTGATCAAGAATATTGCCCCTACAACCATTGCAAATCCAAGGTAATAGTAATACTCAAATCCATTATATATAAGCATTAACAAGAAGTCAATTCTAAGATTACTCTTTTGTTGGCAGACACCATCGAAAGTTAAGCTCACCGACATTCGATTCAAGAACATCCGGGGTACATCTGCTACTAAAGAAGCGGTGAAAATCATCGGCAGTAGTGGGTTTCCAAGTGAAAAGGTGGAGTTGGCTGACATTGACCTGAAATACATCGGTAAAGATGGCCCCGCCATCTCTGTGTGCAAAAATGTGAAACCTAAGATTACAGGAAAGCAAAATCCACCAGCTTGTACTGCTCATGTGTCGACTGCTACATTTTGAGTTCTTTCGACTATTATGTGAAATTGTATCGCTTTTTCCCTACCAATAGTCCCAAAATGATTTGTGGCCGGCAAATTGATTTGGGTTCGGCTAATGCATTATTGCTTATTGATAATCATTATGTAAAGAAAATAAAATGAAAGAAGTGGAAAATTTGTGGGTTACTCTATAACTTCCATCAAATATACATACTAATCTGAGTACAATCATATACTTTTGTCTATTGTCACTTACATAGCTAGAGCCCTCGCTTCACTGCAGTTGTCGAAACTTGGTGCTAGATACCTACAATTTCAAGTTGTCCAACTCAATATTTTTTTCTGGGTATGTTTATGCATGCTTTATAGTTGATCTTTTGTCTGACCTACTTAAATTTGTAAGAGTAGTTATCAGGCCCCTAACAGAAAGTAATAGCCACAAATAAGAAGTAAGCATAATAACACAAGTTGAAAAAAATAAAGGTAAAGGATATGACCATGTTAAATCAAATCGTCATGAAAGTATAAATTAAGGTATTGGTTACCTCGTAATCATAATGCTAGACCGCCTTACCACTACACTAATACATTGAACTTACGGAGAAACATCAAAATATTAGGTCAGCATCTTTTTATTTTAGGATATTTCCCACGATACCCTCGAACTTTGACAGATTACACATGGTACCCCTCATTTTAAGTTTGTTCCTGTGCTTACCTTGTGTTTTGTGTTTAGTGCCCGTGGTACCCTTGATCAAATTTCTGTCATAACGACGTTAAAGATTAGGCTTGACTAGTGATTAATTTATTTTGGCGGGAAAATTAGTTAGAATAATTAACGAACTTCAAATCAAAATAGTTGAAAACTGAGAGAATGTCTATGGTAAGTTAGAATTTATGATAGACTTAATAATTGATTAAGTGATTTGATCAGTTTAGAGTTACTGAATTGTGGTCCATTTGGTGATCAACCTAAACTCTATTAAATATTTATCTCTTATCTCCTACAATCCTATATTCCTTTAACCACTATACAGAAAGTTTATCTAGTTGTAATTTTATCTTTGATGGAAAGATTAGTATAAATACAACATCGGGTCACTAAATTCATCTTCTCTATTCATCTATATCCCATCTAAATCTGAGAGGAAAGAGTTTAGAACCGACAATATAATTAAGACGGTCGACGGTATTCGGGAACGGTATTTTTGGGTTGTAGATAAAGCTGTTCAGAAATCCGATAAGCAATGGCTGGAGGTTATTTCTAGATCTTATTATTTACTTCCGCTTTTGAGTTTATCGTTATGTTCATTTATTAATTAGAACATGATAAATTCATATAAAGAACTTACATTTGGTATCAAAGCTTCAGTTTATATCTCTGTCTTGCTTATTCTTCCGGGTCGGATTTCGTCAGTCTTATTGTTACTATTGATTTTTTCCGCCGAGTGATATGTTGATGTGTACTGCTCATTTTCGTTATGGATGTCAGACTATTGAGTTACGGACTAGGAGTGTTATATGTGCTATGCTGGAAAACTATTTGTTTTAACTCCACCTACAGTATATCTTCTGTGTAATCCCCTATAAATTCTAACGCAATACAGTGGCGGAAACACTGTAGATTTGGGATTAAAACACACTGATGTTCTATATTTTAGAAAAAGAACGGTCAGTCAATACAAAGGCCACTTTTTACAAAAGGACTAAAAATAAAAATTCTCCAAATGGGAATAAGAATCCATAAATAAACATAAATCAAGCGGAGTAGGATCCACGCCACTCGCTAGCTCACACCAAACCCCGGAACAAATAATACGGAGTACCTGCCATGTTATAAACATAACAGGCACAATTCATTGGGGAGCAACTCAGGCAGTTCTCCCAGCCATATTACATAATATTAAAGCATAATTACTATTATATCAAAATAGTTGAAAATGGAAAACATTTAAAATGATACGGTAAAATACTTCAAAATGATTGCCAACCTGCAAATCAATGTCAATCAATAACAATAACGGCGTTACGGAAATCAATCAGTGTATCGGAATAGACTTTCACCAGGATCATACTAAACTAGGTTCGAGAATTCAGTCAAAACAAATTAGACTTCGGTCTCTAACTAGGCAACTCAACTATAACAGGACTGCGTGCAGCGAGATCCTGGCTTGAGTAATGTACACCCCTCCTGGACACCAACCGTAATCCAGTTCAACCCGACGGCGACTTACACGATGCGATACCTAAGTTTAAGGTCAAAATATACACTCCTGAACACAAACCATGCTCAGTTCAACGACCAATGTGTCTCAACATAGACACACCAGCTTTATAGTTGATGGCAAAACGTATAACACAGACTGTATTACTCTACCCGTACACTTGTCCTTATTCCATAACTCCAAAACAAAGTCGTTGTCATAATTCGATAGGATTATCAAAACGTTCTTAAAAAGAAACTTTCTAATTTGGGAAACTTTCTTCAAATATTAACTTTCCAAAATAGGTATTATTATAATTAGAAATCGTTTAACATTTGAATTATTTAAAATATTTATATTAGGCCTCGAGACATAAACATTATACTTATTTTATAAATATATATTTAATGATCTAAAGTCAACGAAAGTCAAAATCATAAGTATTTCTCAGAAGGTTGAAATATAAGTAATTACAAGTATTAAATTACAAATTTACAGATTTTCTGGAATAACACTGTCTTACTATAAAATTCGTAATTAAACCATTAAAAATCAAAACAACGTAAGACTAGTGGGGTTGGAAACTTTAGAAACTTAGTTACAACTTTTATTTGTGGAGAAAATCCAAATTCCAAATAAAGCATGGGATTTTGTTTTGTATTTTCACAAACTGACAGGATTCGACAACCGATGGCATCTCATTAATAAAATACATTTAATAATTTATTTTAAATCAAAACCAATTGGAAAAATTAACCAAACTCTTCAAAGTTTATGTAGGTAAATTACCCAAATTAAATTCATAGTGTATCAAAGGTTTTAAATTAGTTTTACAACAACTGACAGATTTGCGGACTATTTCGACATCTGTTCGTAAACATTTTATTGTGACCAAACTACTTGGAATTAATTTACGAAATTCTACAGACATATAATATACTTAAAATAAATAGTAGTCTTTTTTCAAGCATTTCGAAAATAACGTCTTTAAACAGTAGTAATAAATCGTTCAAAAACACTAATCGATTCTGAAACATGCAGTAATTATGTTAAAAATAATAAAAAAAACTTTCACTTTGCTACTTTATATTAAAATCACGAAAATTCAGAAATAAAGTCTTATTTTTATGTTTTAGTCTCGGCCTTATAATACTTTTAGAAGATCCGATGTGAAATAAATTGAGAAGATTAAAAGCGATAGAAACACGAAATTGATTTAAGCATATTATCGCAATATAATTAAATCATGCTTATTCGTATAAAAATTTGATTTTAAAACGATACTACAAACAACTACAACATATATATCATGCAATACCGAGTCATGCCATCATGTGTTACCTTAAGCGAGATCCGGGTCAATTATGATAATCATCTTTGACGGAATTGATATGATAACCTACAAAATAAATTAACATATGGTATTAAACCATATTATAAATTAATAAATGAAGAAAACGAGACGGAGAATAGGAGTAATTAAATTACCCTCAAGATTGGAATAGGATCGGTAATTAGAAGTTGAGAATAAATTACTATTGTTGTACGTTCAATTCAATTTTTTTTGTAGAGAAGAGGAGAAGAGGGATACGTACAATGTTATGATAGAATAAGAAAATTGTGTTGGGGGGTTTAAGAGAAGTTTGGAGAGTCAGTAACTACTGACTCAAACAGTTAGCCAAAAAGAAGGGAAGTGGAGCGAAGATAGGAGAGAATATCGAGTCGGTTTTTGACTCTCTCAACTAAACCACGAAAATGTCTCAGTCCGATGAGGGAAACGGTCGGGTCTGCTACAATCTGAGCCCGACTCGCGCTTCAAATCGTAAATGGATCACTTAAAAATAATAATAATAATAATAATAATAATAATAATAATAATAATAATAATATTACCATGAATGTAATTAAATGATGAGGAATTTTTAATTTGCTATTTAGTTAAATAATAATAATAATAATAATAATAATAATAATAATAATAATAATAATAATAATAATAATAATAATAATAATAACTAGACGGAACTCGTATAAGAACGTGTTTACGAGAAAGTAGTATTAAAATCACGTTTCAAAAATAATTATGTACGAAATCGCGTAGAAAAAGATTAAATAGCAATTTCTCGATATTAATAAAAATTCTTGCGAATGAGGTAATTAAAATGAGTTTCGAGTTTAAAATAAGAACTCAAGTTTATATAAAGATGAACTCAGGAATATAAACCGTCAAAACGGAAACTCGAATAGAAATAAAATGAAATGAAAGTAAGATACATTTTAAGCATAAAAATGACTTTTCGAGGTAAATAGGATTTTACGTGTTCAAACGATTGAAAAATGAATCTGTTTTATAATTATTTAAGAAATACGAGTTAAATCGTAAACAAAATAAAATATTAATAAAATTTAATATATAAAAATCAGGGGTGTTCATTCTGATGAGTTGAAAAAGTTTACTTTTCTCTTTCATTGAAATTGACAACTGTAAATACTAGCTCCTATGCCCTTAGCCATATTAGGAGTATTATGTACTCCACAATATACTTTTGGTTATTTAACAACAATAATATCAACTATAGGGCATCTTTCCAAAATAATATCAATTTTAATAAATTTGGGAATAATACGTATTATTGGAGTAGTTAAACCAGAGTAGTATAGGTGACCGATTACCTGTAGAACCCTTCCAACTTCCTTTTTCACCTTTAATTTTATTTAACGGCAATAATATCAACTATAGAGCGTCTTCCAAAAATAATTCCAATTTTAATAAATCAGAGAATAATACGTATTTTTGGAGTAGTTAAACCATAGTAGTATAGATGACTAGTTAGCGGTAGAACTCGTTCACCTTCCTTTTTCGTCTTTAATTTATTTCATATTACTTCACTCTTTTTCACTTACTCAGTGTACGGGACATTAAACGTTATTAATGTCCTCTGTCTTTCAGTTTTTTCAAGTCTTCAAACTCACCAAATCTAGCTAACAACACAATCCTACACCAAAATCAACACGTTAATCTAAACGAAACGTATAAAAAAACTGAAGAAGGATGAAGGGTAATGGAGAGAGAGGATGAAGGAGAGAAGTAAGGAGGAGTAGACTTGACAAAACTGACCCGGCCCGAATAAGCCAAACTATACCCGACATGACACCCGAATTGAAGACTAGAATTTGACCCGTAATCCGAATTGACCTGAGCTAACCCGACTATTATTATAAAAAACGAGTCGATATCCCTAAAAAAGTAGAAAATAGCAATCCCGAGAATGACCTCAACCCAAAATTATCCGACCCAACCCGAAGTTGACCCTACACGATTCACCTGTTATCCAGGTCTAAGGAGGAGCTAGGAGAAAGGATATGTAGCACGTTAAATATTAATTGGGTGACCTGATGTAGCAGGTTATAAACTCACTTATACTACTCTTGTTTAACTACTCCAATAATACGTATTATTCTCAGATTTATTGAAATTGGTATTATTTTGAGAAGACGCCCTATAATTGATATTATTGTCGTTAAATAACCCTATACTTTTTTATCATACTTTCGTGTAATAAATGTTTTTGCATGATCACTCTTGTCATCTAATCATGCAAGTTGGATTCCATTTTTGTTGAATATTTACTGTCAACATATTGCGGATTTTTTTTTGTGAGTATATTTTTTTTTGTACTCGTATTATATCGATTATATTTCAGTTCATAACGTGATTTCAGTAGTAATTTTTCACTTGTATATTATTTTGTATGACATTTGGATATTTTGTTGAGTCAAAATTATAAGTTACGTTTCGGGTCATATGAATATTAAGGTTCACATAATAAATCAAGTATTATTATTATGTCAGTTTTGAGCTATCTATATAACTTAAGTTAAAATATATAGATTAATATAGTAATGTTGAGTGATTCGTAAATTTTATTGATTAGGGATAGTCATAGCATCTCTAATTGTTTGAAATTTCGTTTTGGGAATCACATGTAGTAACTAAACATTAATTATAATCAATCGTACGTAATATAATAAAATATACCCACAGGAAATTTTGTTATTTTTGTATGATTAATTAGGATGAATATTAAACTATATTTCTTGATCTACCCACAGGAGTTAAGAAATAAAAATTTAATAGTCTCATCATTGAGTTAATTAAATTTATTATGAGTCTAATTTGAGTAAGACTTTAGCCCACAGGCAAGTTTTATGTCACTAGGTTCATATTAGCATGATTTTACATTGGTAAAGCATGATTATAGTTATGTCTCAAATTATTAATAAGCATGTTATTTATTTATTTGCAGTTATTTTGTCTGGTAGTTCTTATGATGTCAAATTTAACATTTCTGAATTGAATGGTGAAAATTATAAGGTCTGGAAAGAGAGGGAACTACTGCAGTTAGGATGGATGGATATTGATTATGCTATAAGGAAAGACGAACCACCTATTATAACGGAAGCTAGTGAACCTGATGAGGTAGATCTTTATGAAAAGTGGGAGAGATCTAACCGTCTCTCCATTATGTTCATAAGCACCAGGTTATGTGCTAGTATTCGTGGTTCAGTTGATAAGTATGATAAGGTTAAAGACCTAATTAAGGCCATCGATGAGCAGTATGTGACTTTAGACAAATCTCTTGCCAATATCTTAATTATGCAATTTTCATCCCTAAAGCTCACTCAAACTAAAGGCGTGCGTGAATATATCATGCGCATGAGGGACATTGCGGCTGATCAGCATATTTTTTATCGTATTTTATTGTCCCCCGACAACCATTTTTTTAGCTTTTCTTCTTCCTTATTTATATATTTAATGTCGATTTCTTTTAGAAAGTCGATACTGTCGGTTCTCGTGCTATTTTGCAGGTTAGGTACAATTTTGAGCATATTTAGGAGTAATAACCCGGATAGCCGAGACGAGGACGGAAGACGAGGAAGAAAACGAAAAGCCAATAAGCAATGAAGAACTCAACTACGAGTTCTAGCAGCACCCACTCGATCGAGTAGATCGAGTAGTGCTAAGCACTCGATCGAGTGCCTCATAGTCAAACCCAACGGGAGTGCATTGGAAATTTGGGCCGATTCCTATTTTCAGCTCAAAGACGAACTCAACTTGGAGCAGATACGGATCCACTCGATCGAGTGGCATCACATGCACTCGATCGAGTGAAGTCTGACCCAGGCCGCGGATTGGATATTATTTACTTAGAATTATGGGCCCGTTTTTAAGTCAAACTGATTTCTTTTAAATTAGTGGAGGAGGAATTGTCAGACACTTTTGAACATTCATTCAAACATTACGTACCTTTTTGCTTAGGATTGAAGTTTTGCACTTTTCCCGTTTTCCTCGCACGATTCATCGAATTCCGTTCTTACCTTTTCAGATCTCAAATTGTTCGGTATCGATTACTTTTAATTTTAATCTGAATTTCAATTTTAGTTTTCTAGTTTTAATTCTTCCTTTGTTTTCATAGTTAATTTGATTTCAGTTCTTGTTTATTATCTGTTAGTATAGAATCATTATTTCTTCGCATAGTTTAATTCAATTCGCATTCATCATGTTTATCTGCGATTCATCTTTTGTTAGTTTAATTACAATCATCATGAGTAGCTAAATTTTATCTAGGGTTTTAAGGGGATCGATGGGTATTAATTGGGTTATAGAAAATTGACCTGTTTCTAATCATATGAACTGTCGCCTGAATGTTGTTTTAATTTTGATTGATTAATTACTGGCCAGGATTAATTAGTTAGTATCACAATTAGGACTTTTTGCCGACCGGGTTAAGGACTAATTAGGTCACGACATTTTGGGTAGACTAGCTTAATTCTAGCGACCGCAGGTTAAGTTTAGTTCTAAAGTTTGTAGTAGTACCGACCGGACCTACACCTTAGACAGTTCGATTATTGACCTGTTAGTTGACTCCCTGATCCGATTGATATTCATTGTGAACCTGAGACCCTAGACCTTTTTATTATTGATTTACCTTTTAGTAATTAGCTGTCAGTCCACCCAAACAAACAAGAAAAACAGTGACCTGTAGTCTTAAGTCTAGATCTTAGAACAAGTAATTGAGTCCCGTGGTTCGACCCCTACTTTACTATCTGCATTAGTTAGTGGACCTTAGGGTATCTTTGATTAGGGATACGACTACCCCTGTCAAATTTTGGCGCCGTTGCTGGGGAGACGGTGTTATTTATTTACTTGTTTTGTGTTTTAGTCTTTTGATTGCTTGTCTCGAGGAACTTCAGTTCCTTGAGACCGTTTCTCACATTTTTCTTGTAGTTTCCTCATATGCCCAGGTCCTCTCGAATTTCAGGGTATGTACCACCATACGATCCTGAACCAGATAGAACTCTCCATAGGTCTAGAAAATTTTACAAGGAGATTGCTGAAACAAAAAGATCAGAATTGGTGGAAAATTCGGACGACGATTACATATCCGAACAGCAGTCCTTTGAAGAAGATAATTCCACTACTACCCCCGAGACACCGCTAGTCAAGATGCCTCCCAAACTTGCTAGCCATTCCGAGCTGGAGCAAAGCGCCCTACCGAAACCATTGAAGAGGCCCACGACCACAACGAGAACATTTGAGATTCGCCCCGCCTTTATCACATTGGTGGAGCGAAATCAATTCGGTGGAGGTCCCGATGAAGATCCGGCGAAGCACATGAAGCTCTTCACCGACTATTGCTCTACAATTCCACTCCCCGCGGGAGTAACACAAGAAGAGGTGATGGAGATGCTATTCATGTTCTCCTTACGCGATAATGCAAGAGATTGGACCACGGATCTAGACAAAGCAACCGAGGGAATCACAGATTGGAACTCCCTAGCCTTAGCGTTTTACAAGCACTACTACACGCCGCAGAAGACCAACATGTTGAGGAGTCAGATTACTAACTTTCGACAGACATCTCACGAGAATATCTATGATGCATGGGTAAGGTTTAAAAAGCTAGTCAAGGAGTGCACACATCACGGATTCGAGGTATGGTTTTTGTGCAATCAATTTTATAATGGTTTATATGACGATTACCGAGCTACGCTCGATTCTGCAACTAATGGCAGGTTTCAAAACAACATTGATGATGATAAAGCATGGAAATTGATTGAAGATATGGCTACTCATCATTCACGTTGGGGAAATCCACAAGGTAACACCCGAGGAAATAGTGGTGACTCCGAGTCATCAAATGCCATAGCTAACCACTTAGCCGCTTTAACTAAGCGGATAGATACCATGGAGCTTGCTAGAACCCAAAACCAACAACAACAAGGAGGTATATACCAAGTTAATGCAATGTCCGAGGTAGTTTGTGAGAGTTGTGGTAATATAGGTCATTATGCACAAGAGTGTGTAGGTTTAGAAACAGCTAATGTTTTCCAATCCATGAGACCAAACCTCCCATACATGAACCAACCGGGCTATGACAAGTCCTTGTTGTCTTATAGGAGCCAGAACGTGCTTAACCCGCCACCACCCGGTGGTAGCAAAACCGTCCCATATGTAGCACCCCATAACCAACCTTCCCAAAACCATAGCAATAAACGACAACAATTTTAAGGAGGGCAGCAACAAAATTGGGGTAACCAACATAATTGGGGTAACCAACATAACTGGGGTAACCAACAATGGGGTAACAACCAACCTTGGGGTAACCAACAAGGGTGGGGGAACAAACAACAATTCCAACCGACCCCACAAAACCAAAACCAAACCCAAGCTCAAGCTCCAACCAACACCGAGTATGCGGAGATAAAAGCTTTATTGATGCAAGGTATCCAAACTCATAATAAGCTAGAAACCCAAGTCAACCAGATACTTGCCCCATAACAAGATCCCAGATACCCAAGTAGCACAACTTGCCGCCCAAAAGCAAGCTAGGCCACCGGGTACTCTACCTCCTCAAGGCAAACAATCACACGAGCAAGCCAATGCGAATTGAGAAGCGGAATCCATTATGACGGTCCAAAGATGCCTGAGGAGTATCTTGTGGTTGATGAGACCGAGTTGGAGAAGCAAGAGCTAGCCGAAGAAACATTGAGTAGGCCACGGATTGAGGTCACTCGATCGAGTAACACCACCTCACTCGATCGAGTAGACCCCCTAAAACTTGGCAGAGAGCATTCAAGTGGACAACTCGACCGAGTCATGCCAGACTCGATCGAGTTGGAGGTCACTCGACTGAGTGGTGTCAGCCCACTCGATCGAGTAGACCCTCAAAAATCGACCAATAACTCCCCAGTGATACCACTCGATCGAGTGCCTTCAGATGACTCGACCGAGTATACCGGAACTCGACCGAGTCAGCCTGGACTCAATCGAGTGGAGACCGTAATGCCTAATTCATCTATTTTTCGTCCCCAGTCTTCGACCAAGGATGGAAAATCTTCTCAAGCATCCTCGTCTCAAGTCAAGGAGCCTGCGATTCCAATCGTGCTTCCATTTCCCCACCGACAGCGTAAGACAAAGCTTGATTAACAGTTTGGTAAGTTTATGGAAGTCGTTAAGAATCTCCAGGTAAGTGTTTCTTTTACTGATTTAATCACTCAAGTTCCTGCTTACGCGAAATTTATGAAAGAAATACTAACTCGTAAGCGATCTTTTAGTGAAACTGAGACAGTTGCCTTCACAGAGGAATGCAGCGCGCTACTACAGAGTCGTACTCCGCCCAAGCTCAAGGATCCAGGGAGTTTTTCTATCCCCTGTACTATAGGGACATTAGCTATAGATAAAGCCCTGTGTGATTTAGGAGCTAGCGTTAGTGTCATGCCATATTCTACCTGTCAGAAATTAAATATGGGTGTTTTGAAATGTACTAATATGACTCTGCAGATGGCTGATAGATCGGTCAAATATCCTCTAGGTGTCTTAGAGGATGTTCCGGTCCAAGTAGGGAAATTCTTTATTCCCGTAGACTTTGTAGTCTTAGACATGGCTGAGGATGCCATAATCCCTATTATCCTTGGTTGCTCTTTCTTACACACGGCAGGGGCGATCATCGATGTCAAAAATGGGAAGCTCACACTCTCTATAGGAGATGATACCGTGACTTTTAGTCTCGATCAGGCTCTTAAGAAGCCCATGATAGAGGAGTCTTGCTATAGTATAGATGTCATCGATTTGGAGATTGAAAACTTTATTGACAATTATCTTGGTTGGGACCCTTTGGAGAAATTGTTGACATCCGGCGATGCTGATGCTGAGAAGAGATCATGGAGCGCGGAAGTAGATGAGCTAGAACGCATGCTGAACGGGAAGGTGAGCACTATCGAGAAGGTATACAGTCTCGGCACCCCTAAAAAGGAGGTTGAGGTAAGTAAACCTGAACTAAAACCCCTTCCCTCTAATTTGAAATATGCATTCCTAGATGACAAGGGTCTAAACCCCGTAATTGTCAACGCTGCACTCACAGATAGCCAACTTTCGGAGTTGTTAGTTATCTTACGACGACATAAGAAGGCTATTGGGTACAGCATTGATGACTTACGTGGTATTAGTCCCGAATTTTGCATGCACCGCATTCACTTAGAAGGAGACCATAGACCGTCTATTCAGGGACAACGTAGGTTGAACCCGAACATGCAGGATGTGGTTAAAAAGGAGGTTATGAAACTCCTCGATGCTGGCATTGTCTATCCTATTTCCGACTCTAAATGGGTTAGTCCTGTCCAAGTGGTTCCTAAGAAGGGAAGGACCACGGTTATCACGAACGAGAAGAATGAGCTTATTTCTACTCGATTAGTGACTAGATAGAGAATGTGCATTGACTACCGTAAGCTGAACGTAGCTACTAGGAAAGACCATTTCCCACTCCCCTTCATTGACCAGATGCTAGAGTGTCTTGCATGCCATAAGTACTTCTGCTACTTAGGTGGCTACTTGGGATTTTTCCAAATCCCAATTCACCCGAACGACCAGGAGAAAACAACATTCACATGTCCCTACGGCACCTTCGCATACCGAAGGATGCCATTTGGCCTTTGTAATGCCCCAGCCACTTTTCAACGTTGTATGATGTCCATATTTTCGGACCTTATCGAGTCTGTCATGGAAGTTTTCATGGATGACTTCAGTGTATATGGCACTGATTATAATGCATGTTTAATTAATCCTTCACGGGTCTTGCAACGTTGTGAGGAGACCAATTTGGTCTTAAACTGGGAGAAGTGTCACTTCATGGAGACCGAGGGAGTCGTTTTGGGTCATTTAGTGTCCGAACGTGGAATCCAAGTGGATAAGGCAAAAGTCGAGGTGATTGAGCAATTACCATACCCCGTTAATGTTAAGGGTGTGCGGAGTTTTCTTGGTTACGCGGGGGTTTTACCGCCGTTTTATCCAAGATTTCTCCAAAATTGCCAAACCTCTAACTCAGCTGCTTCTAAAAGATGCCCCGTTCGTGTTTACTGACGAGTATGTTCAAGCCTTTGACAGGATTAAGAAGGCTCTTATTTCCGCACCGATTATTCAAGCGCCCAATTGGGATTTGCCTTTCGAGGTTATGTGCGACGCTAGCGATTACGCTATAGGAGCTGTATTGGGTCAAAGGAAAGACAAGGCTTTACATGCGATCTATTATGCTAGTCGGACGTTAGATATGGTGCAGGTTAATTATGCTACCACAGAGAAGGAATTATTGGCCATTATCTATGCTCTAGACAAGTTTTGAGCCTATCTCATTGGCTCGAAGGTGATAGTATATACAGATCACGCAGCCTTGAAGTACCTTCTCGCGAAGAAGGAGGCCAAACCGAGGCTTATTAGATGGATCTTATTACTGCAGGAATTTGACTTAAAGATTCGTGATAAGTCCAAGGCCGAGAATGTCGTAGCCGATCACCTATCCCGGCTAAGATATGATGGTGGGGATCTTGCCCCAATTGACGATTCATTCCCAGATGACCATTTGCTCGCTATTACCATGGACACTCCATGGTTTGCTGATTATGCCAACTTCCTAGTTGGAGGTACTCTACCTCCCGACCTTCAGTATCAGCAGAAGAAGCGATTTCTACATGATGTTAAGAGGTATTTCTGGGACGACCAGTATCTCTTCCGAGAATGTGCAGATGGCCTATTTAGGAGGTGTATTCCCGAGAGTGAGGTACATTCTATCCTCACTAGATGCCACTCCTCCTCTTATGGTGGACATCATGGTCCTTCGAAGACTTTCGCGAAGTTAATGCAATTGGGCTTTTATTGGCCCACTATTCTCAAGGATGCCAACGAACGGGAAATATTTCTCGACGCCACGAAATGCCTCAAACCGAGATTCTTGAAGTAGAATTATTTGATGTTTGGAGTATCGATTATCAAGGACCGTTCCCTTCTTCTTATGGGAATCGGTATATTTTAGTCACCATAGATTATGTTTCGAAGTGGGTAGAAGTCATTGCATCACCCACCAATGATGCTAACGTGGTGATCCGGCTCTTTAAGAAGACCATATTTCCTCGCTTTGGGGTCCCACGGGCTATTATTAGTGATGGCGGTTCACACTTTCACGAACGCCAACTCACTAAGCTATTGAAGAAGTACGGTGTTCACCATCGTACTGGGCTAGCTTATCATCCACAAACTAGTGGACAAGTCGAGATCTCAAACCGAGAGATCAAGTCTATTCTCGAGAAGGTTGTCCATACTTAGAGAAAAGATTGGAGTTCGAAGCTCGATGATTCTCTTTGGGCTTACCGGACCGCATTCAAGACCCCTATCGGGACATCCCCGCATAGGCCCGTTTATGGCAAAGCTTGCCATTTACCGGTGGAGCTCGAGTTTAAGGCAATGTGGGCCTTAAAGGAGCTAAATCTTGATCCAAAGCTAGCCGGAGAGAAGCGCCTCATGCAATTGAACGAATTGGATGAATTTCGTCTCCATGCTTATGACAATGCAAGAATTTATAAGGAGCGGACCACAAGACGGCATGACAAGCGCATTATCCCCCGAGAGTTCAATGTCGGTGATAAGGTACTTTTATTTAATT
Source organism: Agrostemma githago (assembly GCA_958450325.1). Lineage (NCBI taxonomy): Eukaryota > Viridiplantae > Streptophyta > Magnoliopsida > Caryophyllales > Caryophyllaceae > Agrostemma > Agrostemma githago. The sequence continues at coordinate 66,566,063 of OY288249.1, read as the reverse complement.
CCCGACTTTGACTCTTTCCCGGAAAACTTAAATCCCGATGGTCTGGACCGTTCACGGTGACTGAAGTAAAAAAGTTTGGGTCGGTTACACTCACTACCGACAAAGGCGAAATATTCAAGGTGAACGGTCAACGCCTCAAGATTTTTCACAAAGGTGCACATGTCGGTGTCGTAGAGGCCATGGACCTCAACGACACTCTCGAGTCTGCCTAATTCTATTGAGGTAAACCGGTCGAGCGGGACCGTAAAAACCAGCGCTAACCGGGAGGCAACCCGACACCATTTGTATATATTTGTAATTTCTCTTTCCGCATTTTTATTTTTTTTTATTTTTTTTAGCTTGGTAGCTCTAATTGGGAGTTAGTATAATTTATCGAGTGAGGACGCGGGAATTTTACGGTTTAATTGATTTAATTTCAGGATTTTTGAAGCAATTAAAGAGAAAATAAGCAAGGAGTCGCAGGTGGAGAGGTCACTCGATCGAGTGGCCCAAACACTCGATCGAGTGCCCTGACGAAGGAGGGTCTGCCTGTTTTTTCAGGGGCTACTCGATCGAGTGCCCTGACACACTCGGTCGAGTGCCCCTGAACCGGGTTCAGTGCCGGTTTTTCGCCTTCTTTTATTTGCTCTTATTCTCCTTTGTTAAATCAGTTTTATTAATCAAACTCCCTCTCCCCTAACAATACCTAAGAACCCTAACCCCCAATTCACCCAAATCATTCCTATTTCATCAATTCCTCACCAAATCTCACGATTTTTGCTTCTAAATTGCAATTGGGAGTGTTTATTTGTGTTTCTTGGTGTTGATTTTTGAAATTTCCGCCCCTCTTCCCCAAGTTTTGAAATTTTCGAGCTACTTAAGGTATGATTTGGGTTTTTAATTTTCTTGATTCTTTTCTTGATTTTATAGTTCAATTTCATCCTTAGTTATATACTAATCCCATTGCATGCTTGATTTTGTGTTAATTTCACCACTTTGTGCTCAAAAATCAATTTTTGTGTATGGTGTCTGATTTTGGCCGAGATTGTGTATTTTTTGTGGGATTTTTGTATGATTATGTTTTGTTATTATGCTATAGTCATGGCAGGAAGAAGGAATCCACCCCGGAACAACAATAGGAACAGGAACGCAAGGCAGCCAATTGTCCCGGCTGTTCAACCTGTACTAGGCTATGAAGAAATTGTTTGCAGGGACGAGGCCCAGAGAGCTCGTTTAGTTGCATTGATACCAAGGACGATGGAGGCCACCCGGTGCTGCTCGTAACAGTTCGTAATCGACCTCGGTTTGAACGAGCAATTACTGCACCTCTTGTCCATGACCGGATTCGGTGGACTATGGACACTACGTGAGTTATCTTACCGAGTACTCACTTTAGAATTCCTTAGCTCCTTTGAATACGATAGACAAGATAGGAGAATATCCTTTCGCTTGAATAATGATGAGCAGTCCATTGCCCTTATCACCCTGTCCGAGTGTCTAAGGCTTACCTTTGACCAGGAGGAAGACACCCTCGACATACCCGATAGTTCAAAGGCCCCTCCTTATTTTAAGTTATTTACGGGTCGAAATGTCAGTGTCACTCCGATGGCACTCAACGCCATCCCACACCCTACTATCCGCCTCTTCTTGCGGATTCTGAGTCATTTGGTTTTTCCACGCTCCGATATGAGTAAACTTCGCTCATTGGAGGTGTTTATTTTAGGACACTACCTAAACCCCTTTAGGCGATCCCTGAAGGCGTTTAGTGCACCGGGTATGATCTATGTCAGAATCGAGCGGCAGATCAGTGGATCTGGACCGCTCGGTTGTGGAGCCATTGTCACCGCGCTAGCAAAGCGCTATATTATGGGTTTTGGGGAAACAGTCACTTTTGAGAGTCTCACCAACCGTGTCCCTTTGCTAGACCGTAGTTACCTCTTCTCCACTTTGAAGTGGATTCGGGGCAATCCTCCGGACTTTCTGTGGCGCGTCCGAGACAAGGTTTGGATGAAACTCCCGGTTGCCGAAGGGACAATCCTACCGCCACTCCTAGCCTTGCAACCCACTCCCGCAGGCGAGGACACACCCGACCCACCGAGCTACCCCATTCCTGAGGAGCTCTTCTTTTTTGACGAGGGCGTTCAACCCCCTCGACGTAGGGTTCGCATTGAGATCGAACCCGACGAGACCGAGCCACCTAGGGCCACACCTACACCCACCCCGACCTTCCCGTTCCAGACTCCGGGTGCCGAGTTTTCGCACCCGTATCCGTTTATGTACGATCCAGTTTATGAGCACCATCGACGGGTACACGAGGGGATCAATCAGAGCATCGTCAACCGCGAGATCCACGAGTTCATGCTTACTCAAGGCATCTCGGCGCCTTAACATCCGTCCTACTGGAGAGGTCCGGGTGATACTAGTGGTATATTCCACGATTACGGGGTTGATCCAGCTGCTTGGGGTCCGGACTACGGGCACACCTACGGCGGCCTAGGAGCACAGTGGTTGAGAGACTTGAGACAGTCAGGTCATCAGGGTGGTACTAGTGGCTCAGGCCAGGGCGATACTGGAGCCGGTCCATCTGGGACCGGTGGAGATGATGAGATGGCTGATTAGCCGGTTTGGGAGAGCTACCATTGTATATACGGTGCTTTCTTTTCTTTTTATTTCTGTTTTTATTGCTTTCTTAGATTTTTTTTTCCCCTTAGGTCGAGTTGTCCTTAGGATTGGCTGTGGAATTTCTTGTCTTATATGTTGTAGAGTCACATTGAGGACACTGTGACATTTAGGTTTGGGGGAGAATTTGTGTGTTTTTGTGTGCTTTTATTTTCTGTTGTGTGCTTTCAAAAACTCTAAAAATCCAAAAAAATTGAAAAATCAGAAGAAAAAAAATTCAAAAAGATTTTTATTTTGTGTGCCTTGTGTCTGTCATCTGTCTGATGTGAAACATGCAAAACGGCGATGATGACATTGCGTTTCACATGATTTCTCCTAATTGACAGCTGACTCCGTACCTGAATGCATGTAATACTTGAGATGGGATGATTTTGATATGATTGCCTATTGAACTGTTAATTGCCAAATGAGCAAATTTGACCATTTTGTCGGCAAACCACATAAATTCTGAGGATTTAGAGCTTCCTAGGCCAGTAACATCCATAACTGGTCTCACTTATTATTTAGGAATTGAGTGGTTTCTTCTTGTGGAATGTGTAACATCAATTTGCATAAATATAACGTCCGTCTCTTGATATTGAATACGTGTTTGGTTTGAGGATGAGGTACATGAGGAAAGGCATTTCTGTTTTTGATGAGCTCCACATAGGGGTGTAAATGAGCCGAGACACCTCGTGAGCAGCTCGAGATCGGCTCGGTCAAAGCTCGGTCAAAGCTCGACTCGTATGAGCTCGGCTCGGGTTCGAGCTCGGCTCGGATCATTTATGAGTCGAGCCGAGCAAGACCTGGCTTGGCTCGAATAGCTCACGAGCGGCTCGATATTATTTTAAAGTTACAGTTTCCTTTCCGCTACCTAAATTAAATATACCCATTAATCATTATATTATTTTGTCTTTCGTAGTTAATTAAGTTTCGAAATGTTTGATATTTCATATACGCCTCTTATTAAGACGATTTTATTTTGTTACTATAATGTTGCGAATTGCAATATTCAGGACATCGATTCTTATCTTTCATCATTACAATTTGTATTTTTATTTCTCTTTTCATCGTAATAGCTTGAGACACTCATAAATCAATAATGTATTGATTTAATTTCCGTTTCATTAGTCAAAAACTCAAATCAATTGAGCACTTAAGCTCCAGCCCAACCCATCATGCGAGTCGAGCTCAACTCGAGCCCGTGAGTCGAGCTCAACTCGTGCCCGGAGTCGAGCCTTTTCCCGAGCCACGAGTCGAGCTCGAGCCACGAGTCGAGTTAACGAGCTCGAGCCTTTGTTTTTGAAGCTCGACGAGCTTGAGCTCGAGCTGAGACTCCCCCTTTTCTTTTCGAGCTCGAGTCGAGCAGCCCCAGGCTCGCGCTCAACTCGGCTCGTTTACACCCCTAGGCTCCACATAGCCAAAACTACCCATTTTTACTACCCTGTAGATTTAGGTCAGTTTCCCTTTGTTCAGCCCATTTCAGCTGTTGTAAGTCGTTTTTATTATATATCAATCAGCTACAACCCAGAATAGCCTACCTTATCCGGACAGTCGTAGTGAACATAATTTGAATTACTTCACTATTAGATCATAATTTGGTTTTTTACATCTTTTGGATCCTAGTGTAGGATGTCCTTTTTTGTGCGACTTTATATTCGCCTTCCCCTTGTATGAATTAAAAAAATATAGAAGCATGAAAAAGCAAGAAAGAAAGACAAAAAAATGGAATTAGAAAAAGAAAAGAAATTCCGAGAAAAAAGAAAAGAAAAATACATATATGCTTCTTATAATATTTTAGGGAACGGTCGAGATGTTGTAACTAGAATTGAATCATAATTAGGAGGATGACAAAATTCCCTCTTATGCTCTTTTGAGTCTTACTTCTAGTTAATGGCCGGAATTCATAGATGAGGTTTTTGGATGGATAGTTTTTATTGTGTAGCTGCGACTACTGGTCTTAGTCCCACATTTCCATACGTGCTTTAAGCACAATCCATTTTATTCCCTCGCATATAAGCCACCCTTTGTAAGTCCTTGGCATGTACTATGGTCTTGATTGGTGGAACACGTATTTGATTGGGGAGATTGATTTCATATTCGATTGCATGCATATTTCATAAGTCGAGTGAGTGTCTTTATTCTTTCCTATCTTCACATATATACTTACCCGTACTTATGAGTGTCGAGCGACAACCATAAGGAATTCCGACATTATTGGTCTTGCAAGATTGAAAATTTGGCAGACAATTGTTTGATTATGGCATGATTATTGATCTCGTTGCATTCTTGAGCATTACATGTTTTCTCGTTGGTTTTAGTCGATTTTAGGAGAATGAAGGTAATTCAGCTCTGAGTCGTGTTTCACATCACTTGTCCTCGTTTGTGTATATTGGTTGTTTGCTTGAGGACAAGCAAAGGTTTGGTTTGGTGGAGTTTGATCAACGTATTTTTTTATCGTATTTTATTGTCCCCCGACAACCATTTTTGAGCTTTTCTTCTTCCTTATTTATATATTTAATGTCGATTTCTTTTAGAAAGTCGATACTGTCGGTTCTCGTGCTATTTTGCTGGTTAGGTACAATTTTGAACATATTTAGGAGTAATAACCCGGATAGCCGAGACGAGGACGGAAGACGAGGAAGAAAACGAAAAGCCGATAAGCAATGAAGAACTCAGCTACGAGTTCTACCAGCACCCACTCGATCGAGTAGTGTTAAGCACTCGATCGAGTGCCTCATAGTCAAACCCAACGGGAGTGCATTGGAAATTTGGGCCGATTCCTATTTTCAGCCCAAAGACGAACTCAACTTGGAGCAGATACGGATCCACTCGATCGAGTGGCATCACATGCACTCGATCGAGTAACGTCTGACCCAGGCCGCGGATTGGATATTATTTACTTAGAATTATGGGCGCGTTTTTAAGTCCAACTGATTTCTTTTAAATCAGTGGAGGAGGAATTGTCAGACACTTTTGAACATTCATTCAAACATTACGTACCCTTTTGCTTAGGATTGAAGTTTTGCACTTTTCCCGTTTTCCTCGCACGATTCATCGAATTCCGTTCTTACCTTTTCAGATCTCAAATTGTTTGGTATCGATTACTTTTAATTTTAATCTCAATTTCAATTTTAGTTTTCTAGTTTTAATTCTTCCTTTGTTTTCATAGTTAATTTGATTTCAGTTCTTGTTTATTATCTGTTAGTATATAATCATTATTTCTTCGCATAGTTTAATTCAATTCGCATTCATCATGTTTATCTGCGATTCATCTTTTGTTAGTTTAATTACAATCATCATGAGTAGCTAAATTTTATCTAGGGTTTAAGGGGATCGATGGGTATTAATTGAGTTATAGAAAATTGACCTGTTTCTAATCATATGAACTGTCGCCTGAATGTTGTTTTGATTCTGATTCATTAATTAATGGCCAGGATTAATTAGTTAGTACTCCCTCTGTTCCATTGAATTGTTTGCCTTTTCTTTTGGCATCAAGGGTAAGGGATCCAATGAGAAAGTGACATGTGGAGCAAAACTCATTAAAAGGGTCAAATTGCATATAAAAAACATTTCTAAAATAGAAAGGCAAACAATTCATTGAGACGCCTAATATGGAATAGGCAAACAATTCATTGGGGCGGAGAGAGTATCACAAATAGAACTTTTCGCCGATCGGGTTACAGACTGATTAGGTCACGACATTTTGGGTAGACTAGCTTAATTCTAGCGACCGCAGGTTAAGTTTAGTTCTAAAGTTTGTAGTAGTACCGACCGGACCTACACCTTAGACAGTTCGATTATTGACCTGTTAGTTGACTCCCTGACCCGATTGATATTCATTGTGGACCTGAGACCCTAGACCTTTTTATTATTGACTTACCTTTTAGTAATTAGTTGTCAGTCCACTCAAAGAAACAAGAAAAACAGTGACCTGTAGTCTTAAGTCTAGACCTTAGAACAAGTAATTGAGTCCCGTCTCCTGGTGGTTCGACCCCTACTTCACTATCTGCATTAGTTAGTGGACCTTAGGGTATCTTTGATTAGGGATACGACTACCCCTATCAGCGGCTCAACTTAAAGGCTTGGAGGTTACTATGTTCGACTCCTTTCTGGTGCACTTCATTTTATGCACTCTTCCTTCACAATATGCCCCTTTTAAGATATCCTACAACACACATAAGGATAAATGGTCTATTAATGAGCTTATGACCATGTGTGTTCAGGAGGAGGGTAGATTGCTACTGGAAGAAGGTGAAAAGATGAACTTTACCACTTCTAAAAAGAAGGGTGATGATCACACTAAAGACAAAGGAAAGGGGAAGGTTCCAGCTCAGTCAGTCATAAAGAAGGAGTCTTCGTGTTTCTTCTGTAAAAAGAAGGGACTCATGAAGAGAGATTGCCCTAAATTCAAAGCCTGGCTGAAAAGGAAAGGTAATTTTCTAGCACATGTATGTTATGAATCTAATATGGTTTTGAATCATAATACATGGTGAATTGACTCTGGGACTACAATCCATGTTTCTAATACCTTGCAGGGTATGACAAACCTAAGGAAACTAGTAGGCAGTGAAGCCTCTATCTATTCAGGAAATCATATAAGATCACATGTGGAAGCCATCGGGACATACACTTTAATTCTTAGTAGTGGTTTTAATTTGGTTTTGCAAGAGACATTTTATGTTCCTAAATTTGCTAGGAATTTGATTTCAGTTTCCAGACTTGTACGCTTTGGATTTTCTTTTAAATTTTCATATTTTGGTTTTAATATTTTTAAGAATTCTGAAATAATTGGTTGCGGTATTTTGTCTGAAAATTTATATCGTCTCAGTTTGCAAAATGATACCACTGAAAGTACTATGCATGTCAATACTGGTTTAAAAAGATGTACTCCCTCCGTTCCAATGAATTGTTTGCCTATTCCATATTGGGGCGTCTTAGAATTGTTTGTCTTTCTATTTTAGGAATGTTTTTTATGTGCAATTTGACCATTCTCATGAGTTTTGCTCCACATGTCACCTCCTCATTGGATCCCTTACCCTTTGTGCCAAAAGAAAAGGCAAACAATTCATTGGAACGGAGGGAGTATTATGGATGAGAATTCTTCTATGTTGTGGTTGGGACACATCTCCATTCAGAGGGTTAAGAGATTGGTGAAAGAAGGGGTACTTTTAGTACCTTACATTTCACCGATTTCGAGAATTGTATTAGTTGCATTAAGGGAAAGCAAACTAATACTCATAAAACTGGTGCTAAGAGGAGTCCTGAGTTATTAGAAATCATACACACGGATATTTGTTGTCCGGACATGAATGTTAATGATCTGAAATACTTTATCACCTTCATTGATGATTATTCGCGATATATGAATCTCTACTTACTTCGTTCCAAAGACGAAGCTTTAGATGCCTTTAAATTATTTAAGGTTGAAGTAGAGAACCAATGTGATAAGCGCATTAAAATCGTAAGATCAGATTGAGGTGGTGAGTACTATGGTAGATACATCGAGAACGGACAAGCACATGATCCATTTGCTAAATTTCTTCAAGAGCATGGGATTGTTGCCCAATACACCATGCCTGGTTCTCCGGACCAGAATGGTGTAACGGAAAGAAGAAATCGGACATTAACATGGTACGGAGTATGCGAAGTAATGTTAATCTTCCATCATTTTTGTGGGTTGATGCTCTCAAAACGGCAGCGTATATATTAAACCGGGTTCCTATCAAGGCCGTCTCTAAGACACCTTTTGAATTATTCAAAGGTTGGAAACCGAGTTTGCAACATATACGCATTTGAGGATGTCCGTCTGAAGTGAGATTTTATAACCCACAAGAAAAGAAACTTGATCCTAGGACTATTAGTGGGTATTTCATTGGATATGCCGAGAAGTCTAAGGGTTATAGATTCTATTGTCCATCTCACAGCACTAGAATTGTGGAATCGAGAAATGCTAAATTTCTTGAGAATGACTTGATCAGTGGGAGTGATCAATTTCGGGAAATTATTCCTAAAAAGGATCACAATGAGGTTCCACCATCTGGCTCAGGTGTCGGTTGGTCGTCATTCACACTCCTTAAGTCCAACCGAGTGTTAGATGACCAAATAAAGAAACTCCACATACTGCTGATCGAAATGTGGTAGAGACTGAGGAGGTTCAACCCGAGGGTGAACAAGGTCCATCTGAGGGTGAACAAGGTCCACCCGAGGGTGAACAAGCTCCATTAAGAAGATCTACCCGAGAAAGAAAAACAACAATTTCTGGTGATTTTATGGTGTATTTACAAGAATTGGATTATTGTGTTGAAGCCGATAATGATCCTTTGTCATTTTCACAAGCCGTAAGTTCTACAGATTCAAACTTATGGATGAATGTTATGAAAGATGAGATGAATTCTATGGCATCTAATGGAGTCTGGGATCTCGTCGAGTTGCCTGATGGTGCAAAAACCATTGGATATAAGTGGGTCTTTAAGACAAAGAAAGACTTGCTCGGCAACATCGAGAGGCATAAGGCAAGACTTGTTGCTAAAGGATTCAATCAAAGGGAAGAAATCGATTACACTGAGACTTTCTCTCCTGTATCGAAGAAAGATTCTCTCCGAGTCGTCATGGCATTAGTAGCTCATTTTGATTTCGAGCTACATCAGATGGATGTGAAAACGGCATTTCTCAATGGAGATCTAGAAGAAGAGGTTTATATGAAACAACCTGAAGGATTCTTCTCTAGTGATGGTGAGCATTTGGTTTGCAAGCTGAATAAGTCTATATACGGTTTGAAACAAGCTTCCCGACAATGGGATAAGAAGTTCCACGAAGTTATTTCTTCATTCGGTTTCGAAGAAAATATTATGGATCAGTGTATATAACCTTAAGGTCAGTGGGAGTAAGATTTGTTTCCTTGTGTTGTATGTGGATGATATTTTGCTAGCGACCAATGATAAGGGGTTTCTATATGAGGTGAAATAATTTCTTTCAAGTAACTTTGATATGAAGGATATGGGTGAGGCATCTTATGTCATTGGCATTAAGATCCATAGAGATAGATCCTGAGGCATTTTAGGCTTGTCTCAGGAGGCCTATATCAACAAAGTACTCGAAAGGTTCAGAATGAAAGATTGTTCACCAAATGTAGCACCCATTGTGAAAGGTGACCGGTTCAGTTTGGACCAGTGTCCTGGGAATGACATTGAGAGGGAACAAATGAAAAATATTCCCTATGCTTCAGCACTCGGTAGCATTATGTATGCTCAGGTCTGTACCAGACCCGACATTGCATATGTTGTTGGAGTATTAGGCAGATATCAGAGTAACCCAAGAATCGATCACTGGACAGCTGCAAAGAAAGTATTGAGATACCTTCAGGGTACTAAGGCCAGGCTTACATGCTTATGTATAGACAAACTGAGAGTCTTGAAGTGCTAAGGTATTCCGATTCAGACCACGGTGGCTGCATTGATTCACGAAAATCCACCTCAGGATATGTGTTTATGCTAGCCGACGGGGCTATTTCTTGGAGGAGTACCAAATAGACAGTGGTAGCCACTTCTTCTACGGAGGCCGAGTTCATTTCTTGTTTTGAGGCTACCTCACATGGTGTATGGCTGACAGGCTTCATATCTGGTTGTTACGTTTTATTTTGTAGTACCGCAAGCGTACGGGTATTGTAGCATACGGGTCGATCTCAAGAAGGTGAATGATTAAGTACTAACTAATTTCTGACTACGAGTTATCTACGTCGAGTAAAGAAGGTGTTGATTTTATGACTAATTTTAACAAACTAAATGTAATAAATCGAGATGAATTCAATAATGGAAAGACCTAGGGCAATGGTTCACTATTAACATGGATTATCGATGCAATCAAAATGTGACACAGCTTTGTCAAGTTATCGTCTTGGGTGAGACTAGCATTCCTATTTTAATCAATACTTTAAATTCTCCGTCGAGACATAAAAAGCCTATCTAGCATGTTATAAATCTTATTCTCATGGCACGAATAACAAGACTAGACGCATTAAGAATCGATACTAACATGTCCCAATTATTCCAATTCACTATTCTCATGTGAAAGTTCAAATCTTGTTTCGGCTCTCTAAATTAAAACTCAATTCTCGTCGTAATTAAAATTGAGTAGAAATTAATCGACAAGGATACAAACTTTTAGGCATGATTCATATGAAAACATCCAACTCTCGTTGTAATGATAATCTAAACTCAACCTAGCAATTCAAACTAATCAATCAATTATTAAGCACAACCGAAACAAATCCAATTTAATAATTCAACAAGGCGAGTGATGGGGGTCGGTTGCCTGCCTTTGGCCGCCTGCCAATCAGGCCCCAGGGCGACCAGTCCCAGAAGGAGGAAAGGTCTGTCCAGCAGCCTTTCCATCAAAGTCACTAAAATCTCCAAGTGTGGCCCTAGTCCCTTGAGCCATCCGCCAAACAGAGCAAACCAGGCCTGCCGCCTGCTTCCAGGGCGTTCCCGCCTGAACTGAGCCGAAGGAGAACCGAGGACCCATCCGTCATTTTGCCTAAGGTAAGGGGAAATGGGTGGACAAGGTGAGTCCACGTGTCGCGCCAACATCCACCCATTTCCCTCATCTTCTTTCTCTTTTCCTCTCTCTTGTGGGAAGGTATAAATACTTACCCATTTCCCACATAAGGGGGGTTGGATTTTCTCTCTCTAGACTCTTACTCCTAAAAACGCCACCTAGTTCCTCACGAGCTAGGTTCGTCAAGGCATTTCACGGACTGACTTAGGCATCGGAGAGGGTTTCCTCGGACAACCTCCGAGGCCCTGTGCGTTCATTGTGCAGGGAGCAGGCCATTTCCGCCGGGAAGGTCCGATCTAGGGAGTGAGAGAAAGGGGAGACCAGGGGAAATCAAACAGTCATTTGTTCACCATTAACCCGATTATACAGCCCGGATCCTAGGCCGGGTGAATTGTTTCCGTGACCGGAACAATTTGGCGCCGTCTGTGGGGAGCTTACGGTTGTGCTCACGAGTTACCCACTAAAATCAACCACTCATAATCACAAAACCAAAACAATTATGCCAGAAATCGTTGATGCCAGTGCAGGAACGGGTCCGACGGTCCCACCGGTGACCCCCCTGTATGGTATGCCGCAGTCGGAGAAAGTTCCTCCTGCCACGATCTTAGGGGTAGGGGGAACCAGTCTCCTCGGTGGACCTAACACTGCGGTGACCCCTGAGCTGGGGGCACTCCCACGGCACGCTCTTAATCTGACCCCAGCTCAGATGGCACAGGCAGCCGCTTTCTTCTCTGCGATGCTGAACCAGGATCTCACTCCTGAAGACTTGGTAGGCAGGGTCGCATCGGCTCCCAGGCAACCATCCCCTATCAGCAGGGATGAGGCTGGGGGCACGAGGCGGACCGCCGCCAGAAATGCTCAGAGGAAAGCGAGGAGGACGGCTCAAGCGTATACGCATATGCAAAGGCGCATTACTACTGGCGATCCAAAGCCACCCGTCCAGCAGGCGTTCTCCATCCACACGACAGAATCAGCGTCTGGGGGACAGGGAGGCTTATCCCGGGGATTACAGGAGCGCATGAGGCCCAGGGAGCCCATGTCGAAACGCTTGGGAGAAAAACCAGGCGGAGTTTTCTCCAGGCTAACGCCTGCAGCCAAGGAACAGTCGGCCCCAGGCTTATCCCAAAGCCTGCAATCCAGACTCAACCGGGGACAACCGCTCGAGTCCAGGTACCATCAGGGTGAGAACCTCTGCCACTCTCAGAGGAAGAGGCCCAGACAGACCTCCCCGGAAACAGAGGATGAAGCAGCCAGTAGGCCGCCACCAGGGTACCGCTCCCCCAGTGCTAGGAAACCGACCCATAAACAATGGGAATCTCACGGTAACCAGTCTGGGGAAAGCAGGTCACGACTGGTAGGCAGGCCCACAAAAACCCCATTGCACCCTGAGGTACAAGAGTACCCCATTCCAAAAATCAAAATGCCCACCATCAAATTTGACGGGACGACAGATCCTGAAGACCACCTTGCAGCCTTTGAGAGCCACATGGGCATGTATGACGTAGATGATGCCATCTGGTGCAAAGTTTTCCCTACCACCCTGGTAGGACTCGCGCAGGGATGGTTCAGAGACCTCCGCCAGGGGTCAGTCAGATTCTTCATAGAGTTGGCTGAAATTTTCCTCGAACAGTATGCCGGAAATAAGAGAAGACGCCTTACCCGTTTCGATCTCATGACCCTGAAACAGAAAAAGGGTGAGAGTGTGAGGGAATACATGAGAAGGTTTGATCTATCCTACCAGCAGATTAGGGAGATCGATGATTCCACTGCCGCCTACGCCCTGACAATCTCCCTACTTCCAGGGGAAATGAAAAACCAGATGATCAGGGCCCAGCCAGAAACCCTGGCCATGGCCAGGAAGATTGCTGAAGGGTTCATTCTGCAGGAGGAGTTCCACGGCCTGACGGATACCCCTGCAGGCCAAACAAAGCCTCAAGGGGGACCGCAGGGTGGAAGGGGCAGAAGTGAGCCAGGCAAGCAAAGGGAAGAGGGAGACACTCCCAAGAAGGAGCGCACAGTCTACCAGCCCAGATTCGACAGTTACACCGCTCTGAACAAATCCAGGGCGGAGATCTTCGAACTGGAAAAAGAAACTGCTAAATGGAACCGCCCGAACAAACCTCGCAGCCCAAAAGGAGACCCTAAGAAATTCTGCACTTTCCACGACTGTATAGGCCATACCACCGAAGAATGCCGTCACCTGAAGGACGAAATTGAGATATTAATCAGGAACGGATGGTTGGCCAACTACGCAGCTAAGAATAAGTCTCAGAAGGAAGTGTCTGAGAAACCCGAAGGGTCAGTGCAAAACCGCATGGTGATCCATGTAATTTCAGGGGGCACTGAGGGCCAGCTCAGTCGAAGAGGCCAAAAAAGATAAATGCGCGAGCTAAGGAACCAGATCTGCTATGCTGAGAAAGCAGGGAGTCCAAGGGGAGTGACATTAAGCATCACCCCTGATGATGCAGGGCGCGTGGTATATCCGCACAGTGATCCTTTGGTGCTGTCCCTAGAGATCAGCAACCATATTGTGCGAAGGTGTATGGTGGACACAGGCGCGTACACGAATTTGCTGTACAAGGACGCCTTCGAAAAAATGGGCCTGGAAAAAAGGCACCTGCGACCTGCCCCCGAATCATTATACGGATTTAGTGGGGCAGGCGTGCTGCCCATGGGAGTCATAGATCTGCCTGTAACCTTTGGAGAAGGCTCTACTGCCAGAAATGTCAGGGCAACCTTTGTTGTTGTGGATGCAAGATCTGCCTACAACGCCCTAATCGGCAGAGCCACCCTGGACGAAATCGAGGCAGCCATCTCCATCAGGGCTCTCACCATAGCGTATGTCACTGATTTCGGGCTAGAAGGAAGGTTGCGTGGGGACCAGGAGTCAGCCAGACAATGCTACTCCGTGGCCCTACAAGAGCACGAAAAAGAAAGGAAAGGAAAAAGGAAGGCTGACAGCTCCCCCAGCAGGGAGGGCGAAATCCCAACCGAACAACCGGCGCCCGACCACCTGGAGCCAGGGGGTGAAAGCATGTTGGTAGATTTGGAACCAGGCAGACAGGTCCTGATAGGAGCTGACCTGGAAAAATCCTACCAAGATGAACTAGTCAAGCTGCTAAAAGAAAACAAAGACGTATTTGCCTATTCTGCAGACGAGATGCCCGGCGTTGATCCATCATGCATCGTTCACAAGCTGAATGTAAGCATGGATGCTCGCCCTGTAAAACAGAAGAAACGAAACATGTCTGCGGAAAAAGACGCAGCAATCAAGGAAGAAATTGACAAACTCTTGAAAGCAGATTTTATTGAGGTCTGTGATTACCCGGAATGGTTGGCGAATGTAGTCATGGTTAAAAAGTCGTCAGGCGCATGGAGAATGTGCGTAGATTTTACAAACCTCAACAAGGCCTGCCCGAAAGACTGTTATCCGCTCCCCAGAATCGACCAACTGGTAGACTCCACCAGTGGTTACTCCATGCTGAGCTTCCTAGACGCCTTTTCAGGGTATCATCAAGTATACTTGTGGCAGCCGGACAGGGTGAAGTGTGCGTTCATCACTAGTTCAGGCACCTACATGTACAAGATGATGCCATTCGGGCTCAAAAATGCAGGGGCTACGTACCAGCGGTTAGTTGATAAAGTGTTCGAGAAACAAAAAGGCAGAAACATCGAGGCTTACGTTGACGACGCCATCGTGAAAAGCAGAGAAGACAGAGAACACCTGATAGACCTGCAGGAAACCTTCTGCTCCCTGCGCGCCTACAAAATGAAACTTAATCCAAAAAAGTGTACATTTGGAGTCCGCTCCGGCAAATTCCTGGGGTTCTTGGTCAGCTCTCGGGGGATAGACGCCAACCCTGAAAAAATTCAGGCAGCTTCCTGAGCCCAAGACCATTAGAGACATCCAGCGCCTGACGGGCCGCATGGCCGCCTTAGCACGGTTCGTCGCCCGATCAGCAGACAAGGCCACTCCTTTTTTCAAAATACTGAAAGGGAACAAACAGTTCAAGTGGGAGAACGAGCAGAAAGAGGCCTTTGAGCAATTGAAGGACCATCTTAAGAGGCTCCCTACCCTGGCAAGACCAGTAGCAGGAGAAAAACTTTTCCTCTACATTGCAGTGACCAATATAACTGTCAGCGCGGTCATCCTACGAGAAGAGGCAGGCGCCCAGCAACCTATATACTTTGTGAGTCATGCGCTGGGGGCAGCTGAGAAGAATTATCCGATGGTCGAAAAAGCCGCCTACGCGGTCATAGTTGCTGCCAGGAAGCTCAGACCTTACTTTGACGCGCATCCAGTCGTAGTCCTCACCGACCAACCCCTGGAAAAGGTGTTGGAAAAATTTGAAAAATCAGGGAGATTGTTGAAGTGGGCAATTGAGCTGAGTGGGCTAGGTATATCGTACCAGCCGAGAACGGCCATCAAGGCCCAAGCCTTGGCAGATTTTTTGGCTGAGTGCTCCCATTCAGGGGAGGAAGAAGCCCCTGCCCAGGAATGGATCGTGTATACTGACGGATCCTCGACAGCCAATGGCGCAGGCGCAGGCGTCGTGCTAACCAGCCCAGAAGGGACTGACTTTGAGCATGCTCTCAGATTTGTTTTCCCAGCATCAAACAATGAGGCAGAGTACGAAGCAGTACTCGCAGGCGTCAGGCTAGCTAAAGCCGCAGGAGCAGAACGAATTGTCCTGGCGACAGACTCCCAGCTCATCGCCAACCAAATCAATGGAGAATACGAGGCAAGAGACCAAGCAATGGCCACATACCTGGAGATGGTGAAGGGAGAGTTATCCGGCCTAAAATCATATGAGGTCAAACAAATCCCCCGATCCCAGAACAACAGAGCAGATGCCCTGTCAAAACTGGCAAGCTCCAGTCTACAGGACATCCGGAGATCAGTATGGGTCGACGTTTTACACGAGAAGTCCACTAACCCCTGTCAAACGATTAATACCGTGGAAGAAGAACTGGAAAGCTGGATGACTCCCTTCATCCAGTACAAGAGGCATGGTATCTTACCATCAGACTCATTACAAAAGAGGAAGATACAGGCTAAAGCAGCCTGGTTCATACTCATTGATGAAGAACTTTACAAAAAGTCTTTTACTTATCCCCTGCTCAAATGCCTACGGGCGGATCAGGCCGCTGAGGTATTGGAGGATATCCACTCAGGGATTTGTGGACATCACATTGGTGGGAGATCGCTGGCCCACAAGACCCTCAGGGCAGGCTACTACTGGCCTACCATGCTGGCAGATGCCAAGAGCCTGACCCAGAAATGCAGAAAATGCCAACTCTTTGCCCCATCGATCCATGCCCCGGCCCAGGAGCTCAGGCCAATCCTATCTCCCATCCCCTTTGCTCAATGGGGGATGGACATTCTAGGACCCTTCACGGTGGCCACAGGGGGCAGAAAATTCCTGATTGTCGCCATAGACTACTTCACCAAGTGGGTGGAAGCCGAAGCAGTGCCCAACATCACTGAGCCGGCGGTCAGAAAGGTGGTCTGGCGAAATATCATCACCAGGTTCGGTCTACCAAAGATGCTGGTATTTGACCACGGCAGGCAGTTCGATAATGATCCGTTAAGAATCTGGCTGGAAAGCCACAACATCTCAGTCGCCTACTCAGCTGTCTGTCATCCTCAAACCAACGGACAGGCAGAAGCAGCCAACAAACAAATCCTGAACGGCCTGAAGAAAATGGTGGATGACTGCAAAGGTAGGTGGGCTGACGAACTCCCCAGTATACTCTGGTCAATCCGAACTACCAGAAAAGAGTCTACAGGCCATACCCCATTTGGTCTGGTATATGGAGCAGAGGCACTATTGCCAATTGAGACAAGGATCCCCTCTCTGCGCTCCCTGCAGTACGACCGGGCTGAAAACGAAGCTGCAATGGTCGAAGCCTTGGACCTGGTGAACGAGTTAAGGGAAGAAGCCAGTACCAACATCGCTGCCTACCAGCAGCGAATGAGGAAAGCTTTCAACAGCAAGGTACGACAGAGGAATTTCCAGATGGGCGAGCTGGTTCTGAGAAAGACGCAGGCGGTTGGGAAGTCAAGAGAACATGGAAAGTTGAGTGCCAATTGGGAGGGCCCATACCAAGTAACTCAGGTTCTGGGACCAGGCACATACAAAATAGCCAACCTTGAGGGACAAGAGCTACATGCTCACTGGAATGCAGACAGACTAAAGAAATATTACGTCTGAACAAGAATACATGCAGTTTTTACTTTTACTAAAAAAGGCGGAGGACGGTCAAAAATGTCGACGGCTCAGACCACCCCAATGTCAAAAAGAAAATTTTAAGAGAAATGAGAAGATACAGATTTATACTCGTTGCCTGTTCACACTCGCGTCTTTCACACACAAACGAGCAGGGGGCAATAGGGGGAGGCCCCTCTGTTGCCGAAATTGGGAAAAGTGAACCCCCCAACGCAAAAGCTACCCTGCTTACCTCTGGGCAGGCAGGGGGCAGGCCCCCTGGACTTTGAACGAAAAGCCAGGGACAGGCCAGGCTAACAAGGACTGGGGGCAGGCCCCCCAACCTTGTATAAAAAACGAAAGCTACCCCGCTTACCTCTGGGCAGGCAGGGGGCAGGCCCCCTGGACTTTGGACAAAAGCCAGGAGCAGGCCGTACTAACAAGGACTGGGGGCAGGCCCCCCAACCTTGCATAAAAACACAAAAAGCCACCCTGCTTACCTCTGGGCAGGCAGGGGGCAGGCCCCCTGGACTTTGAACGAAAAGCCAGGGACGGGCCAGGCTAACAAGGACTGGGGTCAGGCCCCCCAACCTTGTATAAAAAACGCAAAAGCTACCTTGCTTACCTCTGGGCAGGCAGGGGGCAGGCCCCCTGGACTTTGGACAAAAGCCAGGAGCAGGCCGTACTAACAAGGACTGGGGGCAGGCCCCCCAACCTTGCATAAAAACACAAAAAGCCACCCTGCTTACC
Organism: Agrostemma githago; assembly: GCA_958450325.1. Classification (NCBI taxonomy): domain Eukaryota; kingdom Viridiplantae; phylum Streptophyta; class Magnoliopsida; order Caryophyllales; family Caryophyllaceae; genus Agrostemma; species Agrostemma githago. Next base: position 66,547,911 of record OY288249.1, on the reverse strand, counting down.
TCTGGGCAGGCAGGGGGCAGGCTCCCTGGACTTTAAACAAATGCCAGGGACGGGCCAGGCTAACAAGGACTGGGGGCAGGCCCCCCAACCTTGTATAAAAAACGCAAAAGCTACCTTGCTTACCTCTGGGCAGGCAGGGGGCAGGCCCCCTGGACTTTGGACAAAAGCCAGGAGCAGGCCGTACTAACAAGGACTGAGGGCAGGCCCCCCAACCTTGCATAAAAACACAAAAAGCCACCCTGCTTACCTCTGGGCAGGCAGGGGGCAGGCTCCCTGGACTTTAAACAAATGCCAGGGGCAGGCCAAACTAACAAGGACTGGGGGCAGGCCCCCCAACCTTATGTAAAAGTGAAACAAACAGGAACCCTCCTACCTACAGGCAGGCAGACTGCGAATCAAATCCATGAAGAATCAAAATATACAAAAGCAAACAGAAAATTCACATATAAAAGGAAAAGTAGTGTCAAGGGAATACAGGACAAGAGTTTTCAAAACAAGTGGTTACAACCAAGAGTACGGCAGCCGGCCACCAAAGGGCTCGGCGCGCAAAGAAGTAAGGAAATTAAAACGTTGGCAGAGGCGCAGCAGGGGACGAGCAAGAGCCCTCTGAGGAAGACTGCCCTCCATGTTAAGCAGGGGGAGCGTCTGGGCCGGAAGCATCTCCCTCAGACAGCCTGCGCATTTGAGCTTCATCCTTAGCAGTGTAAAGGGCCCGGAAAGCATCTTCGTCAAAACCCGGGAACATCTCCCTGACAGCTTCCATGACAACCTTCAGGCAGGAGTTAGCACCATTAACGAAGCCCGCCGACACAGCCATTTCCACCTCCTGAAGAATCTCACCCCTCTCCTTCTCCCAATCCTCGGTCTTCGCCGCCAGATCGCCGAGGGCCGCCTGCAGATCAGAGTTTGCCTTGGAAAGGCGCTCCCCAAGGTCAATAACGCTCTTCTTAGCATGGTCCAGTTCAGCTAAAGCCTTTCTGGCCTGCTCCAGTTCAGCAAAGGCCTGCTGTGCTCTCTTGGACACCTCCCCCAGGCGAGACACTTCCCGGGTAGCCTTCTCGCTCTCAGACTTCCAGTGGATCGCCTGACCCCTGGCCTCTTCTAGCTCAGTCTCCTTTTTCGCCAGCTGATCCTTCAGGCTGGCAATGAGGGCAACATCCCTCTCAACTGCAGAAAGGCGGTCGGGGTTGGCTAGTTCCTCATCACTCAGGCGACCAAGGGCAGCCAGCTCCGCGGAAGCCTGCATAATTCGGAAGGTGCGCTTAATATACTGGGTCACTTGGCTGGTAGCAGACTTGACAGTCTTGAGAAGATGGTCTGTTAGAACTGCCCCTGAGTCGGAGAGTAGGGCGGAAACATCTTGGCTGTCACCTGCATTATAATGGAACTCAACGTTCTCCTCAGAGAAAAGGGTGGCGGGAATCTCCGGAGCAAGACGCTTGGGTTCAGGCGTGGAAGTCTCCAAGTCCACCACCTGGTCAGCATTAGGGGCCTCCCGACTCCTCTTTCTGGTCAGTGCCCGGGGGTACTCTCCCCAGTCTCCTCGGAACCTGCGGCCCGCGACCTCGGGGGAATCTGAATCCCTGCTGAAAGGCCCTCTTGCCTGCCAACAGGCGAAGGGGTAGCCTCGAAAGCAATCGCCCTCGCAGCTGGAGAGGGGGTGGCCTCAGAAACCGCCGTCTTGGCAGGCGTAACTCGAGGAGGAGGGGGAAGCCTTGGCCTACTGAATGTTAAGCCCTTCAAATGCTTCATCAGATTCTTCTCGCCTCTCTTAAAACCAGGGGGAAGAGAAGGGCGACTTTGGATAACAGTGAGATTCTCGTCCAGGCCCAGGCGTCTCACCTCCCCTTTTCTCCAAATAAAAGTGGCAAGAGCTGCAAGACAGACAAACAGGCTGTCAAGGCATTTTCAAAAGAAAAAAGAGTAAGAAGGAATCACCAGCACTCCTGAACTACCTTTATCCAGACCCGGATTCATGCCCAACCGGGTCAAATAATTGTCAGTCGCTATAAGCTCCGCATGAGGGAGCCATAAGGTGGGGCCATACACCCCGTACTTGTTAGTGTGGCCTGCAAAGTAGGCTGTCAACTCCTTCTCCTTCTCACTTAGCTTAACCTCCAAGGCCTTTCCACCCACGCCAGGGTGGTACTCCTCAGGGGTCTCCATCCTAGTGTGGACATGATTCCTGAAGTGACGAGGAATCCTCCACCCATGGGTGCTGTGTATGTAAAGGAAGTTGTTCTTCCAATCCCTCAAGCTGTCCATACCAGGCCACACCAAACAATGTCCCTTCTGCCTCAAGAGGGACCAATAACCAGGGGAGCCCGTACTCCCAGAAGAAACCATCTGTAAACCCACCATAAACCGCAGGGCGTCGATGGAAGGCTCCATGCGGTGGAAAAGACAGGTCCAGACATATGAGATCAGCGCCCTGACAGCTGTGGTTGTCAGCTGGGCGACGGCGACGTTCATGCGCCTGAAGATCTCCTCTAAAGCAGGATGGAGGGGAAAGCGAAGGCCAAACTCTAAACATCTATGGTAAACCGCTATGCACCCATCCGGGGGGTTGCATACAGTATCCTTTTCGCCAGGGACAACAACTGTATACCCCTCCCCGAAGTTATAAAGCCGCTCAATCACAACGGCAGCGTTCTTAGCGAGGATCACCTCCCGATTTTTTCGGGTCGGGGAAAGTACTCAGAGGGATGCGGTATTTAGCCCTGTCTAAATAATAAACCCTACCCTTTTCCCGACGAACGAGGGGGCCGGAAGTTCGGGAAGGGTTAACTTCCAACGCCTCGTCATCCGAGTCGATAGCATCAAATGAAGGGGGGTCAGGAGAATTACCGCCCCCACTGTCCGCCGAGTGTTCTTCCTCAAAACCAACCTCCCTAGAGGAGGAGGCAAAATCCATCCCTTCTCCCCTTTTTGATGGGTCGATAAGGGGCAAAATCCTTTCACGGGTTCTGGACATGATTACTCTAAAAAAGATGCGGAAAAAAGGAAATCGAAGAGAGAAAAAGAGTGGAGGATGAAAATCTGACCTAAGATCGCCTGACAGCACGTCACAAGCCCGAAGAAAGAATCTCAGGGAAATGGGGGTGCAAGGTAGGATACGATCCGTCAATACTCCAGGGTTTTTGACAAGACAGAGAATGAGGGAATGTCAAAAGAAAAGAGAGATTGGAAAAAGAAAAAGAATGAATAACTGATAGCTTTTATAGAAAGAAAGGCATGCCAAGAGTCGCCCAACCCTCAGAAATTCACCCAAGGGCTGCGGTCCACGTGTCGCGCCTAGGGGGGTTTACTCTAGGCAGCTTCCCAAGAAAAACCTCGGGAGGACCAAAGGGTGTCAGAAGATTGGTCACCCTATGACGTCCCCCCTAAAAAAAAAAAAAAAAAAAAAAAAAAAAAAAAATCGCAACACACAAACGCATCGCCTGATCTTCATTTCATTAAAACCTTACAAAGGAAAGCTACATCTTAAGACAGATATGGGAAGAAAAATACATAAGGCCTAAAGATCCGGCCTGGCAGAAATCAAACGCCCCGCCACGCAGGCCTAGTCATCGCCCAAATCTGGGGAACAATCCCCAGGGCTGCCTGGACTCCCGAGAGTAGAACCCCAATCCCAGTCTGGGGAGCCCTGGAAGGGGTCATCAGAAGCTCTGTCATCATCCCTGTCGCTCAGGCAGCCAAGACCCTCGCTGTCATCAGAGTCATGGCTGCTATCTTCCCAGTCCCTTCCAAAGGGAACGGCCCGGGACTCGTCGCAGGTGCGACAGCCTGTCTTCTTCACAGGCGAAGAGGGACCTGACGCCAACGAGGAATCAGTGTCAGAATTGGGGTCAAATTGTTCAGGGTGCAGCCATGGAAAGCACTCATGGCATCCCCTGTCGAAACAGCCCCCTCCCTGGGAGCAACGCCTAAACCTAGGCGCAGCAGGAGGCGAGGACCTCCTAGGGCGTTTGCCCATCCTAACAGAGGCCTTCTGACTTCTCCGGCGAAAATGCAGTTGTGAGCGGCGGCCCCGGCGAACAGCTAGGTAAGCAGCACGAGCATATCGAAGCCTCCAAAAACCTTTGAAGATAAAAGTAACATGCCTAACTCCACGACGAGTTACACTTTTTTTGATCCAAGCCATGATTAAAGACAGAATGAAGATTGGAAATGGGTCATAAAAATAGTGAAGGAGGATGCAATTTATACGGAAAACAGAAACAGGGCATTAATGGTGCCCCAACCACCTCTGCAAGGAAGAAAGCCAATCATCGAACTGGCACACAGCCCAAAAATTCTCTACGCAAAGGAGGGTAATCATAACAAAAGACGTTTGAACTCCCTGCGTGCCCAGAGGAATTAAAGCATGTTCCCTCGGGAACATGCGACGCATTAAATGCAAGTGTCCAGAGAGACAACCTCCCGCTGTCCCAAAGCAAGACGTCGCCTGCCGAGCAGGAACCCCGCTCCTCCTCAGCCGGCGAGGGCCAATTGATGGGGGTCGGTTGCCTGCCTTTGGCCGCCTGCCAATCAGGCCCCAGGGCGACCAGTCCCAGATGGAGGAAAGGTCTGTCCAGCAGCCTTTCCATCAAAGTCACTAAAATCTCCAAGTGTGGCCCTAGTCCCTTGAGCCATCCGCCAAACAGAGCAAACCAGGCCTGCCGCCTGCTTCCAGGGCGTTCCCGCCTGAACTGAGCCGAAGGAGAACCGAGGACCCATCCGTCATTTTGCCTAAGGTAAGGGGAAATGGGTGGACAAGGTGAGTCCACGTGTCGCGCCAACATCCACCCATTTCCCTCCTCTTCTTTCTCTTTTCCTCTCTCTTGTGGGAAGGTATAAATACTTACCCATTTCCCACATAAGGGGGGTTGGATTTTCTCTCTCTAGACTCTTACTCCTAAAAACGCCACCTAGTTCCTCACGAGCTAGGTTCGTCAAGGCATTTCACGGACTGACTTAGGCATCGGAGAGGGTTTCCTCGGACAACCTCCGAGGCCCTGTGCGTTCATTGTGCAGGGAGCAGGCCATTTCCGCCGAGAAGGTCCGATCTAAGGAGTGAGAGAAAGGGGAGACCAGGGGAAATCAAACAGTCATTTGTTCACCATTAACCCAATTATACAGCCCGGATCCTAGGCCGGGTGAATTGTTTCCGTGACCGGAACAGCGCGATTAAAATCAAAGCATCAATAACCCATATTATCGGCTCACCGAGCTCTAGATAAAAGAACTACTCACAATTCATAATCAAAATAATAATCAACAAATGAAATAAAGAGTAGGGAATTAGGAAAACTTATTCTTGATTGATGAACAAAATGATGAACGATCGTTTCTTCAAGGTCTTGGAATAATAAAACTAAAATGCATAAATCTAATAAAATTGCATAACTTTTTTTGTATGTAGTCTAGGAATAATAAGCCTGTTCTAATAAAAATAGTAATCCAATATAAGTAGGAAAAAATAGAGGGAGATCAAAAGTCACACGTGAGTAACTATTCGCTAGTAGCGGCACATTTCGCTACTAGCGGCACTCTGGAAGCTTCACAAATTGCATGAATTCTGATGAAGCCTCTACTAGCGGCAGGTTTGCTCTTCGTCATCCGCTAGTAGCGACACTTGAAATTCTTTATTCTCTCTTCTTTGCTTTTCCTTTGATTTCTTCTATCCTTTTCTTCATTCAATCCTCGATATAACCCGGCATTTGACACGTATACCACCAATATCATCCGGGCATAATAAAAGAATTTCTCGGCTCTTCAAAATAGCTAGAACCGTCATCAAAAATCACATACATAATCAAACCATGTGAGATCATCGGAAATGCTTCAAATGTCACTATATCGCCCCAAAATTAACTCTCAACACCACAAATACGACGATATATACTCACAATTAGTGCTAAAAATAGCACTTAACACTGGTCTTAGAGTTGTTGACTCTATTAGTCGGCCAATACAAATGTATTGCGATAATACAGGTGTTGGCTCTATGGCTAAGAATAATAAAAGTGGAGGTGCAAGTAAGCACATCGACATTAAGTATCGGGCCCTTAGAGAACGTGTTCAAGAAAAGAAAGTGATTGTTGACCACATTAGCACTGATCTTATGATTGTCGATCCCTTGACTAAAGGCATGCATATTAAGAATTTCAAGGGTCATGTAGCAAGTATGGGACTTGGTCCCGAAATGTGATACATTTATTGCGTTGTTTTGAACCTTTCATTCAGTTGGATATTATCTCATTTTAATTTATACACGTACATATTTTGTTACCATTATTTATTGAGAAATATCATATTGTTCTGACCTAGAGTAAGCATATGGTTTATTCATTAAGTTGAGAGTGGTGAAAGACCGAGTATATTGTGATACATGGAAGGTTAATTCTCGTTTTAAATAAGAGGATTAGTCGCTATGATTCGTATATGCGATTTCTCGTTTAAATGGACCAAGTGGGAGAATGTTAGAATTTATGATAGACTTAATAACTGATTAAGTGATTTGATCAGTTTAGAGTTACTGAATTGTCGTCCATTTGGTGATCAACCTAAACTCTATTAAATATCTATATCTTATCTCCTACAATCCTATATTTCATTAACCACTATACAGAAAGTTTATCTAGTTGTAACTTTATCTTTGATGGAAACATTAGTATAAATACAACATCATTCAGGGTCACTAAATTCATCTTCTCTATTCATCTATACACCATCTAAATCTGAGAGAAAAGAGTTTAGAACCGACAATATAGTTAAGATGGTCGACGGTATTCGGGAACGGTATTTTCGGGTTGTAGATAAAGATGTTCAGGAATCCGATAAGCAATGGCTGGAGGTTATTTCTAGATCTTATTATTTACTTCCGCTTTTGAGTTTATCGTTATGTTCATTTATTAATGACATGATAAATTCATATAAAGAACTTACATGGTACCCCTGATTTTCCAATGTTTTAGTCATGGTACCCCTGTATCATAGGCAAATAATTGAAACGACAAGGATACCACGGGAAAAGAATTGAAAACATAGGGGTACCATGATTGAAACATCGAAAATATAGGGGTACCATGAACATTTTCTCCAAGTTTTTTTAACTATTTTAATTAGAAGTTCGTTAATTATTCTAACTAATTTTCCCTTTAAAATAAAATAATCGCTATTCAAGCCTAATTTCTAACACCGTTATGACAAAAATTTGATCAGGGGTATCACGGGCACTAAACATAAAACACAAGGTTACCTTAGAAACAAACTTAAAATGAGGGGTACCATGTGTAATCTGTCAAAGTTCGAGGGTACCATAGGAAATATCCATTTTATTTTTTATTGATCATGAACCAATAATCTTTGTTATCATCTCTTGCTTTGAGCCATCCCATTTTTCTCCTTACAAGTTTCCTCTGTTATTCCAACTCTTGTCAAACCTACGATCTTATTCAATTTTGATAAAAAAAACTAAAAAAAAATGGTTGTTGTTTAATACTCTCTCCAGTTTTATATGTTTGCCGATAGCCTTTTGCACACTATGTAACACCGCTATTTTTCCTAGTGTTTTTATCTTTTCTGTTATGACTTTGTCATAACTCTGTCACATCTCGACCTTATGTTTCATCATTTTTTCCAAGCTCTATTTCCATTTTTGAGTCTTATGATATTTATTTTTATTTTAAAAGATTTTAATTCTTTTAAATCTTTTTATTTGATTTTCCTCGTAAACTAATTATTTTTCCGCGAGTAATTTTACTTCTCTACGAATTACCGTTTTTAAGCTCGGATTTAAGTTATTTATTTTCCTACAAATGTCTAAACATATTTATATAATATTTTCAACTTAGAAATATTTTTATTTACGAAAATTTAACCATCAATTATTTCATTACAAAGTTTCGTAAATAATTATTTTCCAACGCGAGATTTACTCGAATTGCTTTGAAATACCTTTAACTATTTTACGATTCTTCTTTTTATCAACTTACAAATTATTTGAGACTTTTTTCTCATGTTTTGGACCGACACATCTCCTTGTCACACCCTTACTACATTTTCATTATACGTTTCATTTATTCGATTCTTTTCATTAAAACGTAATTCTTTTCTTTTCTTTAAAACGTAAATACGTAATTCTTTTCTTTTCATTTATTCGATTCATTATGATCAAACCTTTCATACTCCCTCTCCTCTTCATTTGGCCGGCTCTTTAAGCTTGTATCCTCCTTGTTTTTATCAAAAAAAATTATTATCATTCATGCTTAAAACCATCTATTTCCTAAAACATTCATTTTGTTAATTAAACAAAAAAAACTTCTTTCTTTTTCCCTCAAAACCGTGACATCCATCAGCATTTCAAGGCTGATTCTTGCACTACAACAAAATTACCTTTTCACGACGATTATATCGTGACGATTGAAAAATTGACACAATTTACCAACAATGACTCATATAATAAACAACTTATCGTATCAAATAACAATTGACACTAATTAGTATACGTAAATGACGCTAATAACTCCTTAACATATCTAAATACTGAAAAACATAAATCGATGAGCGCTAAACCTGTTCTCAAATTTTTTTCATATTTGCGCCAACTCTAATTATTTCCTAAACTCAGATTTATTTTTCTAAAACTTACGCAGGTTTCTAATATATGCCTTCATCTTCATACCGTGAAGCTTGCTCTACATATACATACCGTGAAGAACCGCAATCATCTTCATCCTTCTCTCCGAAATTCAATCAATATCACACGATTATATCGCTGTTTCCATTAAGGTACGTTTTACCCAATTCAATCCCAATTACTGTTGTACAATTATTTCCATTAAGGTACTAATTATTCGATTATATTGCTGTTGTACGCTCATTCGATTACTGTTTATGGAAGAATTAGTCGATTATATACGATTATTCGATTATATTGCTGTTGTAATGATTATCGTTGTTGTACGAGTATAATCGAAACTGAATTTTACCCAATTCAATCCCAATTACTCCCTCCGTATCTATATGTTCGTCCACTTTTAATATAATACTCCACCCATATATTAAACAAAGTGGACGAACATATAGATACGGAGGGAGTACTGTTTTTCCCAATTCAAACCCATATTACTGTACGTTTTACCCAATTCAATCCCAATTACTGTTTTTTGATCCCAATTACTACTGCGTAGGTACTTTTTAATTATCGATTATACTCTTTAATCTCTTTTATTTGATTGTATCAACATATAATTGGGATTTATTGCATAATTTATTGTTCTAGCCATCTATTACATATTATAGGATTGCTGTTTTGATTACTGTTCCGATTACTGCTTTGATTACTGTTTCGATCCCAATTCAATCCCAATTATTGTTGTTTCGATTACTGTTTATATTAGGGTTATCGAGTATAATCGAAACTGTTTATAATTGCTCCCAATTCAATCCCAATTATTACTGTTTTTCGATCCCAATTACTATTGCTTCGGTACGTTTTAATTATCGATTGTACTCTTTAATCTCTTTTATTTGATTGTATCAGCATATAATTGGGATTTATTGCATAATTTACCCAGTTTCAGTTGATTTACTCCCTTACCCTGTTAAGATGGCTGGAACAAAATCTCGGGGTTGAAACTTCATATCGGATTTCAGTAATGCACATATATTAGTGTACCCGAGATGTGCATTACTGTTCGTCAGTTTGTATCTACATATATACATACACATACAATATATATACATATACATACAATATACATACATATATATATATATATATATATATACACACACATATACATACAATATATATATATATATATATATATATATATATATATCGTACTAAGCATTACTGTTCAGTAATATATGTGCACATATATATATAAGCATTATTGGAACAAAAGTGTTGATTTCAGTTTGTATGCACATATATAAGCATTACTGTTCGTCAGTTGATTTCAGTAATATTATGGCCCTTTGTTGTCAGCTTTTTTCTCCCCCAAATTAGGTTTAGCATTTCAGTAAGAATGAAGAAATGCATAAGCTTATTGAATCCCGATTCCTAGAACTTGTAGTAAGCGTTCATTATTTCCGGTTAGATTGGATAGTTTACGTGATTATTGCTATTAGGAAGGTGTCAATCCCGAGTGTTTGAATTCTATAGTTAGTGTGGATAGTTTACGTGATTATTGCCATTAGGAAGGTGTCAGTGCTGAGTGTTTGAATTTTAGAGTTTGTTATTGTTACTTTTACAGAATTTTTCGTTATTTACGTAAAGTTCTGTTGATGGTTTGTACCATGATTTAGGTTTAGGCTTGATGATTGTCGTTGTTTGTTCTGATTGCTTGTTCATTTGCCGACCCCAAACTCTTATATTTTCGTCTATTGATTGAGAACTAAATGAAATACTCCGTAATCTGAATATGTTGGTAATAGTTAAAGACCTTTGTATGATTAACAAAGACCGAAATTCAGTATATGATTATGATACTATCGTGTTGGTTACAGGATAGACACCTCTTGTTCATGCAGCCAGACAAGGTCATATCGACACAGTGAGTTTTCTTCTTGATCACGGTGCGGGCCCTGCAATCGCTAGTGACTTGGGGTCTACAGCTTTACATCATGCTGCTGGCATCGGTGTACCTTTTTTCTAATCGCTTGGCACTTAACATTGTTTCTTATTTTACTCCCATAATACATGTATAGACAGTACTATACTCTCATCGTAGCCTTGTTCTTATGTTACTTTAACACTTCAAGTAGTTGCCCTCGTATCCGATATGTATCGTGTTTGATACGAATCATACGATACACACTTCAACACTTTATTTTAGACCAAAAAATCGGGAAAAAACGAAAATCACACAAAATAACCGCATCCAAATATCCAATGCATTGTTTCAATACTTACAAATGAGTCAAGTAACGTAGCCCACTAGCACTGTTCATGGTATGTTGGCAACAGATTCTGGGGCACAGGTCCACTGATTCTATATTACATGTCAAATGAATCAACAAATTGGATTGTTGTGTCCTATTTTATCGTATCGAAATATATGGCTCATATTAGTGAAAGAATTGAACATTGCCATGGCCCACAAGTACACATTTTTGGGGTTTTCGTGAAACCTTGAACCTTCTACTAATATTCAATTCGTAACCCCTTTTGTGTGCAGGAAATATGGAGTTGATAAAATTGTTACTTTCAAAAAGAACTGCAATTGACTAACAAAGTGACTCTGGTAGCCCTTTAATTTGGGCTGCGGGGCATGGCCAAACGGATCTTGTCGAGGTTCTCTTACAGCATAAGGCTAATGTAAGTTTGAATCATTTCGTGAATTAGCCCTTGGACCTTCATGGTGACATTAATGTACTTTGTTCAATAAGTGTTGTTTTCCCTGTTTGCCTATTTATGTTCTTTGCCTTCAGTGAAAATTCAAAACACTTGTCTTTTACAGAGATTTAGCTACTGAAAGAAGTTGATAATGTTTCAGTTCTTTTGACTCCTTTGATGTGATGTTAACTTAATATTATAGGCTTTCTGCTTTTTGTTTCATGCTTTGGTTTATTCTCCTACTGTTTTGTAATTCGAGTGTTCTTATCTTTGAAGAGTATGGTTAAAGTTATGAGAATAATAACTTGGTGCTTGTATTAATCTTTGTATTGTTTTTGCAGCCTAATTCCAAAACTGATGATGGTATAACCGCACTGTTATCAGCCGTGGAAGCTGGCTCCCTTGCCAGTTTGGAGAAATTAATTCAGGTTAAGATACTGATAATTAATTTTATTATAATTTGGTACTCTTAGAATATTTTTTACTCTTGAGTATGCTATCATTGAACTGACGACTGTTGCGTTGCTTCTTTTGTCCAGGCAGGTGCAAATGCGAATATCTCTATGGGTGGTGCAACTCCATCACACATTGCAGCAGATAGTGGTAACATAGATATTATCAATTGCTTACTGAAAGCTGGTGCTGATCCAAACATCACGGATGAGGTTAATCCATAAAACCTTCTCGAAGTATAACGTGTAAAATATGATGTCTTTCGTGACTATTAGATCGATTGTGGAGTACTCGGTAGTTAATTTTGACTTCAACACAGATCACAATTGGACGTAATCATTTGATGTTAGAAGTTATTTGCTTAATCCAAGTTCATATTTGATACAGTACTGTACTATTTCTTTTCATACCGAATGCTTTAGTATGGAAGTAAACGTTTGATTTGTTGATTGGCTTTGAAAACACAGAACGGTCCGAAGCCAATTCAAGTTGCTGCAGCAAGAGGCAATCGTACCGCAGTCGAGAGTCTTTTTCCATTGACTATGTCTGTACAATTGTGGACATGACATAGGTCCACCCCGACGCGGCAAAGCGCGGGTTTTGGGGAGGCGATAGAATTTCCATATGAGATGGATCGGATAGAATTTTAAATCGAAGTAGGAGTCGCCACCGAATTTTATGGTTATTCGGAACCATTCGAACCCACTCTATGTCGTAGTGGGCCATACTTAAAGCCTGGCCCATTTCCGATGTGAGAGTTTATTGGGTTCGTCCCTTAGCATTACGATACCGATGCCGACTTGAGCGGTTAATCGTATATTGAATGACTCTTGTTGCCAATGGTTTCGGACATCCGGAAACCACGGTTCTGAGTAAGGGGTGAGGGTACGTGTTGGGAAGTTCAGCGAGAACACCCAACCCCGCCCGCACTTAGCGGCCTTTACTAAGATATCGTTCGGTTTTGTGTACACGCGTTAGTTCGACGATTGAATGATATGCAGAGATTATTTTCCTAAGACATGTGAGGAAAAATAAATAAATGGGTTGCTAAGTCGTTTAATGCATGTTAAACTAACAACGTCAAAGTTATTTTAGCATGTGAGTCCGTTTTAGTCTAATAAAACGATAAAAAGAAAATCTGAGAATAATTTGCTACAAACACGAGAAAACGAGTTAGTAACGATTGAAATATTATAATAGGAAAGAAATATGAAATCGAGAAAATAAATATTAATCGAAATCTGAAAAATATAGTTTAAAACGTTGTTTTGTATAAAAAACGATGTTCGAGAAAAAATAAAAAAAAAACGAAAAAGACGTGTTGGGCCGTGAGCCGCGCGACTCGCCCGAGACTCATGCGGGTCGCGTGGCGGCCTGATTTCGACAATGGTTTTCGGAAAATATGCATTAAATCGCGTACGAATATCACATAACTCGTACTCGACTTAATATTCTCGATATTCGTTATATTTGATAGTTGATTATCAAATATTTAGAATAGTTTTGGAAAAGATGTAAATTTAGAAATCGTTTCGTAAAATAACAAAAATAAACGAATGAAAAACTAAAAAAATAGAACCGGATCACAGACTCGTGCGCGAGTCGCCTGGACCGGGCGCGACTCGCGTACAGGTCTGATTTTTTTTATTTTTTTGTCGAAAAATCTTATAAATCGCGTACAAATATGGATTAATTTATACTCGATTTATATTTTCGATATTCGTCGTATCCGATATTCGATTATGAAATCGATATCGAATAGTCGGAATAATTTTAGAAAAGGTTTTGAGAAAAAGTTTGTTTTGAACGAAAAGTTAAAAAAAAAAAGATTTTGAACGAAAAGCTTGAAAAAAGGATTTTGAACAAAAAGATGTAACGAAATTGTCGAAATCTTAATATAATTCTTTTCGATACAATATTCGATTATATAGAATCGATATCATATTTTAAGAATATTCGATATATGAAAATAGTTTTTAATAATATCGATATTAGAAAAAAATAGGAAAAGACCGACGAAAGACCCATAAAAAACGAGAAAAAGAGAAGAGAAAAAGAGAAGAGTCGGGTTTGATTTACACCCTCAACCTACATGCTTTGTTTTCTCGGGATAAGGCTCGTCGGGAAGTGGCTTAGACTTGAGAGCGTCGAGATGATGAGGATGAGTTAAGGTGTATCGGTTTGGGTGATTTGGGACGTCGGGTTTGGCCGGTTTCGTCGAGGTTGCAAGGCTTCGAAGGTGTCGGGATTTGCTAACTATCGGGTTTGTATATGAACCGTGTATAAGGCTGTTTTTTCGGTGTGATGGGTGTGTAAAAACCGTGTGTATTGGCTGAAAAAAACGTTGTAATTGATGTCTGTTTTACGTTGGACGGGAGGTCCTATTTATAGGGAGTTTCCGACCTTAGTTTAGGAGAGTTTGAATACCGTTTAGGATAGGAAACGTAGGAGTTCGAGGGAAATAAGAATTCCACTTTCTTGGCCAAGAAGAAAGGGATTTCGGCTGACTTGAAGGTGAATTGGCCGAGTGTTTTACACTCGGTCGGGTACTTGAATCGGTTTTTGGATAGGATTCCTGTTCGAGCTAGAATTACCGCTTGAGTAAGAAGCTGAGGAGAATGAGAATTCCGTTTTCTTGTGAGGGAAGAAAGAGAGGAAAACCGGCTGGTTTGAGGGTGTATTGGCCGAGTATTTGGTACTCGGTCAATGTCTGAATCGGTTTCCGGATAGAATTCCTACTTGAGATCGAATTCTACCTTAAACGGCTCTTCCCTCACAAGAAAGAGAGGAAAACCGGCTGGTTTGAGGGTGTATTGGCCGAGTATTTGGTACTCGGTCAATGTCTGAATCGGTTTCCGGATAGAATTCCTACTTGAGATCGAATTCTACCTTAAACGGAATTGTTTATTATTTTTGTATGGCTGATTTTTGTGGAGTTAGGGTCCGAATTGGACACGTGACTTATCACGGTCGGTCCGCAAGTCTCGGGAAATATCCCTCACAAGACGGTTTTACCCCTGGTAACGGTTTGGACCCAAATTAGTGTTATTTGACTCGAAACGACCCACTGGGCCTGGATTTGAGGTTGGTTTTGTGAGATTTGTACTCCTTAAAATGTCTAAACCAAATGTCCATATTACAAGCCCAGATCCGAGTTCGTCAAAGCACGTTTACGTCCTATCATCATCGGGTGTTTGGCGGGAACTACTATAGACACCTGGCGGTCAAAATGTGGGTGTCTACAGAGCCCCCACTCTGACTGAGGCTTGGACAAGGCAAAAGTCAGAGTAGCTACCAGGTCAATCAAGGATTAAAACCTGGCAGACTTCCGATCGGGTCGTTTAGGGTCCATTAGACCTACGTGAAGGGCTCGCCAGCCACAGCATAGAAATCATACCTGGGTTGATGTTGATAATGTCGCGGGAGCTTGCCTAGGAAGCTATGGGTATACCTGTTTGCAGATATATCCTGTCTTAGAATTGCGCAGGAGCTTGCATGAGCTTTTCCACTGGGGAACTTAGAATTTTTGGGAGTCTTGAGTGTACCTGTATGCTGACATAATTTGTATGTAACACTTAGGCGAAACACTGACTCATGCTGGGGAAAAAGATGATTTTTCCGAAAAAATTTTGAAAAGGAGAATGCTGAAAATTTTTGGAAGTTTGAAAATAAGAAAGGCTGGGATGACTTTGATTCCTAATTGGATTCTGACACGGATTTCTGAAATTTCCTGGTTAGGCCTATATGCCTAGATGAAGGAGGGAAAGTGGTAAAATCCTATTCCTGTGATGACTAGGAAGAGGGATATTCTTTATTATAAATAGAGGGCTTTGGCTCCTTATTTTTCATATTCTCACCCCAAATCTTTTCTTTTATCTCAAAATCCTTTAGACTTTTTAGGATAAAATAAAAGAAACTATTCTTGCGATGGGTATTGACCATTTGACCGCGATGCTTTATGCGTGGGCCCAGGATTTTCGAGATGAAGATAGAGTCCAATTAACTCAAATGGGAATTGTGGCTTTATTCCTACTTCAGCGACTTAAGGTAGATTCATACTTCCTTGATGCTTGCTTAGCCTTTTGGGATACTACCTTTCATGTTTTTGCATTTCTTCGAGGAGAAATATGTCCTCTTCCTGAAGAGATAGCAGCTATTGGAGGGTGGTGCCCTAATGCTCGTCCTGCTATTCCCTCATTTTATCCCGATCCAAGGAGGAGGCTGAGGGATTTTCTAGGGTTGTCGCATGCTGAGACAGCCCGTATGGTGAAGGGAAATTCAGTTTCCCTATTTGACTTGGCTGATAAATTTATGAACCCGGTTGGTGAAAGAATTACTTCTACCCATAGGCGTAAGGCCTTTGCCTTTTGTATGCTGCATAGATATGCCTTCGAAGGTCGAATGGATGCTGACTCATGCTTAGGTGAGATCAGGCTAATCAGCATAGTTGATCAAATGGAGACAGGTCACAGCCCAGCTTGGCTGATAACTGGGGAGATTATTATGGGCCTTGACGCTAGGAAACTCGAACCAGGCCAGCAATTAACAGGGAGCATCCGTCTTTTGCAGGTATTTTAACTAATGCTCGATTTCCGATTTTTACGGTAATTTTGAATTTTTTGGAATTTTCCGAAATTTCCAATTTTCCGGATTTTTTCGAATTTTTTGATTTTGCCGAAATTTTGAATTTTTACGAAAATTCTTAATTTTTTGAATTTTTCCGAATTTTTCGAATTTTTCGAAAATTCCAATTTTTCGATCTTTTTTTTTTTTGATTTTTCGAAAGTTTTTGACTTTTCGAAAATTTTGCAGATCTGGTTATCCGAGCGTCTGTCGATTATAGAGCCCCCGATAAATATACCCAAATATCGCAGTAGTCAGATCGGTTCAAGGTCTCGCCGAATAAGATCAAGTCATCCCATAACTCAAAAATATTGGGATGAAGAGCTAACATTCCATGGTGGGCCTTTGATCAGGTGGAACGTCGTTTGGTGGTTCCTTTCGAGGCTGACAGGATTAGCTAGGAGAGACAAGGCCCGTTATCTGGTGATTCTGTCCTTGGACTGGACTGTCCATATCTATCCGGACCGTATCCTAAGGCAATTCGGTTCGTTTCAGGAAATCCCTGAGACTGAGGCAATTATTAGCGTTTCGATCCAATTGACGGACGCTATGTGCGACACGTGGCTACAGCGTTGGTTTACTCGTGTCATGTGGACTATACCTCGCCCTTGTCAAACCACTTGGGTTTCTGAATCCCAGGAGGCCCGTAAAGCTTTGAAGATCGAAGAAGCTCTTGACTTGGCCCGCCGAGAATCGGCCAAAAATAATAGGCGGTTCTTTGAAGAGACTCCAACTTCCTAGGCTGAGCCAGGGTCGGATTCTAAGTCAAAATCTAAGACTCAGACTAATGAGACTGGTGCTAGCGATTTGGAGAGAAGACTCGGACCGAGGCTGGCAGTCCGAGACAGGCTAGGCCCGCGTGATAACGAGGTGACCGGGGAGTCGAGTTTGAAGAAACGAGCCCGGGCTAAGGAGGTTCCCTTGGTGATTAGGGAGCGTTCACCCCCACCTCGACGCCGATGGACCGAAAAGGAGGCTAAGGGCAAAGGAAAGGGAAAAAATGCCCTAGTTTATACTATTTAAGTATTAATATGGTTTATTTTGTGATGATTTTTTTTGATTTTTTTGTAATTTTATTATTATTTTTGAAATAAAGAAAGGTTTATTAAAGAACCGTTCCTGTTTTCCTTTTCTCGATTGCAGTGGTTGTGCCCTTTTGAGGGGCTGCCTACGTATCCATAAAAAATGGAATCAAACCAAACGTAGTTCAGATTGAATTGCAATTTCGAAATACATCAAGACTATTGGTTCAAGATGTTTGAAACAGTAGAATGAATAATTCTAGCTTTTGACTTGTCTTTAAAAGTTTGAAGAAAATGTTTTTAATAAACTTTTGCAAATGACATTGAGAGAGGTGGGTTAAGGGTAGTAGCGCTTCAGCTGGTCCAGGTTAGTTGGGTTGACAAACTCGTTCCCGTCCAGATCTGTTAGCATTACCGCTCCACCTGATAGAATCTTCTTTACCAGATATGGCCCTGCCCAGTTAGGTTTAAATTTTCCCCTTGGGTCTACTGGTAATAAAGCTCGAACAGACTTGAGAACCAAATCTCCTTCTTTGATGTTCCGGGGCCTCACCCTTTTGTTGAAAGCCCGTTGGATTCTCTTCTGATAGATTTGAATATTATTGAGGGCACGAGATCGTCGTTCATCTAAAAGGACTAGCGAGTCATATCGTGCTTGAACCCAATCAGCTTCGGGTACTTGACTTTCAAGTAGGATTCTGAGTGATGGTACTTCTAACTCAACAGGTTGGACTGCTTCCATGCCGTATGTAAGGTAATACGGTGTTGCCCCGGTCGCAGTACGAATCGAGGTTCGATATCCCCAAAGTGCAAATGGTATTTTGTCGGGCCAGTCCCGGTAATTATCAGCCATCTTTTTGAGTATGGTGACAATTGTTTTATTAGCCGCTTCTACCGCTCCATTGGTCTGGGGTCGGTAAGGTGAAGATGTATGCCTTTGAATTTTATATTTGGTCAACAAGGCTGCTGTTTCAGCTTGAAAATGGGTCCCGTGGTCACTAATGAACTCATGAGGGATCCCATACCGGCATATTATCTTATTTTGAATGAACTTGGCAACATGGCTAGCGTTGAGAATACGATAGGATTCAGCTTCGACCCATTTGGTGAAATAGTCGATTGCTACCAAAATGAAGCAGTGTCCTCCGGCTCCCGAGGGGTTTATCTTTCCAATTATGTCGATTCCCCATGTTGAAAATGGCCATGGTGATGTCATGGTGTATAGCAAGGATGGTGGCATATGTTGTACATTGGCAAAAATTTGACAATTATGGCAATGTCTAACATATTGTTGATAGTCGGTTTCCATGCTATTCCAGTAGTAACCGAGCCTCATGATCTTCCGGACCAGCATCTGGGCGTTCATGTGTGGACCGCATTCGCCATCATGTACCTCGGCCATAACTTTTTCGGCGTTGGTTTTATCAACACATCGAAGGAGAGCCCCCTGTGCTGTCTTTTTGTAGAGTTGCCCATCGTCGGTGCGGATGAACTGGGTTGCCAGTCTTCGCAGGGCCTTTTTGCTCGGTTGTCAGCTCCGGGTGGATATTCCCCAGTTGCTAGGTATGTCAGCACAGCTTGATACCATGGCTCAGGATCAGGTATCTCGACTTCTTCGATGTCGTGGATATATGCTGGCTCGGATCGCCTTTCGACACAGATTGGCATACTGGTCATATGGTCGGGGATGTTTAGCAAAGATGCCAGTTTTGAGAGTGCATCTGCGAATTGGTTTTCTTCCTGAGGTAGGTATATGTATTCTACCTTGTGGAATTGCTTCTCGAGATCCCGTACTCGTGCTTGGTAGGCCACGAGATTAGCATTTCAAGTTTTCCATTTTTGAAGTGCTTGATTAATGACCAGAGATGAATCACCGTGTACTCGGAGGTTTGTGACTCCTAAGTCGGCGGCGGCTTGTAGCCCATGGATACATGCTTCATACTCAGCGGCGTTGTTAGTGACGTCGAAGTCCAATTTGATGGATACGGGAGTATGTTCCCCTTTTGGTGAGATTAGGAGGATCCTGACTCCAAATCCTCGGAAATTGGATGCCCCGTCAAAGTATAAGTCCCATGCTTCGGTATCAGTATGGAAAATGTCTTCGTCTGGGAAGGACCAAGTGTCGGTGTGTCCTTCTTCGGTTACGGGACTGTCAGCGAGAAATTCGGCTACTACTCGTCCTTTGATGGCTTTCAGTGGTACGAATTTTAGGTCGAATTCTGCCAACATGAGGGGCCATCTTGATATCCTGCCATTGAGGATGGGCTTTTCGAAAAGGTACTTGATTGGATCCATTCTGGATAATACCTGTACCTCGTAGCTGAGCATGTAATGCCGGAGCTTCTTAGTGGCCCAGACCAAAGCTAAACATGTCTTTTCGAGCATGGTGTATTTACACTCGTACTCTAGAAACTTCTTACTGATATAGTATATAGCCCGTTCTTCGGAATTGACCGTTTGAGCTAGCATAGCCCCCATGGCTGTCTCTGTCGTGGTTAGGTATAGTGACAAAGGCAAACCGTGCTGAGGTGGCATTAGGACCGGTGGTGAGGCCAAAATTTCCTTGATTCTATCAAAGGCTGCTTGACATTTATCATCCCATAGTAACCGTTCTCCTATTTTCAGCTTTTTGAAGATCGGTTCACACACCATGGTTAGCTTTGAGATGAACCTACTGATGTATTGGACTTTTCCGAGAAACCCTCTTATCTCTTTTTCGGTTTTAGGGGGCTGCATCTCGGTGATGGCCTTGATTTTGGCTGGATCGACCTCTATACCTCGTTGGCTGACGATATGACCTAGTAATTTACCAGATGTTACCCCGAAACTGCATTTCTGAGGGTTTAGCCTCATGTTGTATTTGCGTAATCGGGTGAAGAACTTTCTCAGGGCGGTGATGTGACCATCCCTGTCTTTGGATTTGACGATCATGTCGTCCACGTAGACTTCCACTTCCTTATGCATCATGTCATGCAATAGAGTTGTGGCGGTTCGTTGGTAAGTGGCCCCGGCATTGATGAGACCAAACGGCATAACAGTATAGCAATAAGTACCCCAAGGTGTAATGAAGGTGGTCTTATCCATATCTTCTTCTGCCATTTTTATCTGATTATACCCCGCATATCCATCCATAAATGATAGAAGGGCATGCATGATCTGCTGTGTTGTCCACCAGTATATCGACGTGTGGCAACGGGAAATCGTCTTTCGGGCTCGCCTTGTTAAGATCCCGAAAGTCTACACAGACACAAACCTTACCATCCTTTTTAGGGACTGGTACTATGTTTGCAACCCAATCTGGATACTCGAAGACTCGTATGAACCCAGCCTTGAATTGTTTATTGACTTCCTCCTTGACTTTGAGGGACCATTCGGGCCTCATGCGCCGAAGTTTTTGTTTAACCGGTTTGAACCCTTCCTTGATCGGTATATGGTGCTCGGCTATTTCGCGATCGATTCCCGGCATGTCCTTGTAGGACCATGCGAAGATGTCTTTGAATTCTTGAAGGAGAACTATGAATTGTTGTTTCTCCTTGGGATCTAAGGATAGCCCTATCTTAAGCATCTGAGGTTCTAAGGTTGTTCCCACGTTGATGGATTCGGTTTCTTCGATTACCGGATTGCGGGATTCCCTTTGCTCTAGTTGCTCGATCAGATGTGGAGGCAAGGATACCTGTTCGTCGGGCTTCTCAATGTCATTGCACATAAAATTTTTGAAATGGAGAAAGTTTTGAAAATTAGACAAGTCGTAAGCAGAACGGTTGTTATTATTGATCATGAATTGAGAAAAGAGCTCGAAAAGAGCTGCCATCTGATCACTAGTCAGTGGCGGGATAGGTAGGGTGCCCGGGACAGACCCCGAGGCACCAGGAATGGCAAAAGGAAGAGGGGGAGTTACAGGACTGACCCTAGCACCAGACTCACTAGACTCAATCTTAGACTCTGACTCGGACTCCGACTCAGACTCAGACTCAGATTCTGGCATTTCTCCTTCCCCTGTGATTAGCTTATAAGTTCTTCCTTGATTGTCAGTCCATTTGACAGTTTTCCTCCAAGCTCTTGCGCCAGACCCGACTTCTGAGATTAGCTTAGACGGGTCAAAGGTACGACTGCGGAGAATGAGGCTGACTAACTCTTCCTTCGGTGTTGGGACCGCGAGTTCTTCTCCAAAAAGTAGCCCTAGTGCGGGCTCGGCATTCTTAGCATCTTCGGCTTG
Source organism: Agrostemma githago (assembly GCA_958450325.1). Lineage (NCBI taxonomy): Eukaryota > Viridiplantae > Streptophyta > Magnoliopsida > Caryophyllales > Caryophyllaceae > Agrostemma > Agrostemma githago. Next base: position 66,526,268 of record OY288249.1, on the reverse strand, counting down.
GATGAGAGCGAAGATGTCGTCCGGTATGTAGTTGCAGTCCTGGGCCAAGTGGGTCCCAGGGCGTATGTTTGTGGGCCGATATAGGCCGGTTTGAACAGTCTCGAACACGGGAGTGACAAAGATAACCTTAGCGGTTTCAGTTTGGCCCATGTTTTCCGGAGTTAGGGTGTAGCCCAAACCCGTTTGAGTCCTCCCATTGTCCAGAACTTCGAGAATTTTTCCTGCAGGGAGATCGGGCCTTGATGTAACCCCTGGTAGAAAGCCCAGATTCTGAAGCATCCGGTCGAGGTGGACTGTGAAATAGGGGCGGAAGAGATGGTCTTCTTCGATGGCTCCTATGAAGTCGAACCCCCATAGATCGGTGCGGCCCGAGGTGTTGCAATTAGCCACGGTCATAGGTGTGGCTTCTAGAGTGATGACGGAGTCATGCAAAGGTAGCTTGATTTTCCGATGCAAAGTGGAGGATACAGCCCTGGTTGCATGGATCCAAGGTCTTCCTAAAAGAAGGTTAAAGGAAGAAGTGACGTCGATCACTTGAAATTCCAGCTCTTTCTCTATCGGGCCGGTTATGATAGTGAGTTTTGTGGCTCCGGCTACTGACTTTGGACTCCCGTCAAAAGCCTGAATGGTTTGAGCTGTTGGAACATAGTCGGCCTCGGTGATGCCGAGGGCCTTGGCGGTCCTCAAGGGGAGGACGTTGACTGTTGACCCGTCGTCAATTAGGGTCATGGGTAGGTACTTTCCACGACAGATAACTGTGATGTAGAGGGCCATGTTGTGGGCTGGCCCAAATGGTGGTAGATCAGCATTGGAGAAGGTAATCAGTGGGCCTTCCTCTATGGATCTCCCCTTTAGATGAGGTAGGACTGTGGCTACCATTTCAGCTGGTGTAGCCATGGAGTCGATTTTGACTTGATCGAGGGCCTTAGTGAGTGCCTCTCGATGTTCTTGGGAACTAACTAGGAGTTGCCATATAGAGAGGTCAACTCAGGTCTTGCTTAGCTGCTTCACAAGAGCCTTTTCAGGAGTTGGTTCTTCCGGAGCGGGCTCCACTTTGAGTGGCTCGGCGATGATGAGGGCTTGACTAGTGGCTAAGGCCTTGGACTTAACCTTTTGAATCTCCTCGGGCGTGATGGGGACAGCTTCCTCTTTGGTGAGGTAGACATCGTCTTCGTCATCGCACCAGATCCCGTTTATTTGTGGGATAAATGGAGAAATGAGGTGTGAGCAATCCACTATTTCCCCTGAAAAGATGGCGTGAGTGGCCAACGGGTTATCCTTGTTGTTGGGTTTACCCCCGGGCAAAGGAATTTTCCCGCTTTCAATGAGATCCTGGATAAGGTGTTTCAGTTTCCAACATTTTTCGGTATCGTGCCCCTTACCACGATGATAGTGACAGTAGGCCTGGAGGTTGTAGGCCTTGGAGCGACGTTCGACCGGGATATCAGGTTTTGGACCTATCGGGGTGATCAGGCCTTTCGATGATAACCTTTGAAGGGCATTTTCATAGGTAGTGCCTATGTCAGTGAATACTCGGGGAGTGGTAGTTTTCTGGGATGAGGTATCGAGTGCATTTACCTCGTCGAAAATGCTACGAGTGGCAGCAGTAGTAGCGGGCTTGCTTGTTGATGAACTAGCCCCTTGGTATCCCTTGGTGGAGGCCTTAGTGAGGCTTTCCAACCTTAAATCATCCTCGATTCTCGTTCCCATTTTAGTTAGGACCGCGAAGCTAGGTATGATGGCGTACCGGAGATGGACCCGGTAAGCTGGAAGTAGGTTCTTGACAAAGGCTTCAACCAGCACCTTTTCACTGGGCTTATCGACCAGCTTGATGCTTTCAGCCCTCCAGCGTTGAAGGTATTTTGTAAATCCTTCCTTAGGCTCCTGGGCCATTACCTCCAGGGTGCGCATAGTGGTTTGGATTTCCGTATTGTCGGCGTAGTTCCGAGCGAATTCCGTTGCCACGTCATCCCAAGTTTTGTATTTCTTGGAATCGAGCCGGTAGTACCAGGCCCTCGGGTGCTTCTCGAGGGATGAAGCAAACAGGTGCTTGAACATGCTGGACTTAACCCCTTTAAGGGCCATAAATTCCTTGAAAGCCCGGATATGGTGGACCGGGTCTTCAGTACCCTCGAACATTGGCAGACCCGTCAGATTGAGATTGGTAGGTAGTTCATCGGTCAGTGGGGTGTAAATCCTAGCATTCTCCGTATGGATGGAGCTTTGGGTTGTCAGATGGACCTGTTCTTGCAGTTTGAGGACTGCACTGGCCAGTGCGGCTAGAGGCCCGTCATCTTCGATCGAAGCATTGGGGGTTCCCTGTTCTACGGCACAAACCCGAGTAATGATGGAGATCTGGTCTTCTCGCATTTTTCTCAGTTGGTCTTGGATTTGGGCCAATGAGGTGGTCAATTCATCTATGGCTTTTTGCGTCATGGCTCGGGTGTGGGGTGACCTGTCTGTAAGGGCACCGCGTAATCAGTAACTGACCCAGATCTTAGAATCAAAAGTACATCCCAAACAAGGAAAAGACTAGACTAGAAAAAGACCGGAGACTGACTTCTAGACGGATGACGCGTGGATGATGGACCTTCCTTAGGATTCGGCAAAGTGGGCCTAGTCCTGTTCGAAGGAAGGTCTATGTGAGAATTCCCCAGACTTTAGACTCTAGTGTGTAAACGGGCTTCCCTTTGTAGGAGTTTGTCCTACGAAGGTGGGTCGTGCCTTGACAAATAAGGCGGACTGGGATGGGGTGGAAACCCGTGATATAAGATCGACGGAGTTTCGACTGTAACACCCCATTATTTTCTGAGTCAATTATAAGCTTGACCTTTCTACTTTTATTTAAATCGGGTTCTTAAGTTGGAAAAATATTTTTAATATCGTTATAAATATTAGAATATTTTGGGTCGTCTTATAATAAATCAGTTTTGATTTTCTTTAAGTGGAAGTTTGTTTTATAAACCGACTTTATATCGGATTCGACTTCGAGTCAAACACGATAAGGAAAAAAAAAAGAAAAAAAAGGAAACCTATTAGTAAATCCTCTCTATATATATATATACCCTTGTATCTCTTTATTCATTCATTCATCCTGCTTCTTTCATCCTCTACCTCATCTTGCCGCCTTTTTCCATCCTTGTTTCCGGGTTGCCATCTTTCGATCGTATCAAAAGAATCGATTCTTCATCCTTACTTACTCTAGCACGTTTTACGTTCTTCTTCATCAAATTGTAAGTATCGATTTTTATTAAAGATCTTTATTTGTTTTCCTTATATAAATATATATAAATCTAGTTTTGTGAGTAATTCTATAGTTTACTAAATTTATGGAAATAGGGGTTTTGTATATAGGTTAGACCCATTTTAATAACAATTAGATTAATGGATCAAACTATATTGATTGTAGCTTGTGGGTTCAAGGAGAAAGAATTTTTGGATTAGTATTAGCTTGGATTGTCTGTCTCGAGAGGTAAGGACGTTTTGACTTTTTCACCTTTAAGTAAAGAGTATGTTCGGCTTAAATTATATTTTTGAAACGGTTTTATAATTATTTTGTCAACGATGAATTTTTATGACACTCTTGTGATATTTTGGATGTTGGAATTTTGTGACACAAGTCTGGTATTATTTTGGTACAATTCTTTTGGTGGTTATAACAGACTCTGGGAGCTCTGTTGGTCTATGAGGTTAAGGTGCGTCTGAGACGTCCCTGGGATTTCGTCCCGAAACTGAACTCCTGGCCCGAGTTGTGTTAAGTGGGTTTTTTCCGGCTCCCCACTTGCTAGGTAGTTAGACTTCCTCCTTTGGCAGCCTCATCCTACTGACTGCCCAAATGTGAGTAGTGCGCACTATAGTAAGTCTAGCTGAGCATAGGTGGTACCTCTAGATCGTGCAAAAGGGTAGGACCTTGGCACACAGGTGGAAACAATATATTTTGGTTGGTTTTGGTTTTGACTACTATTTTCACAGTATTTTGGTTTGGTGTTGAGACAATAATATTTAACTCTGATTTCAGTTTTCTACAAATTATTATTATTGTTTTACGTTTTCAATATAATATATTTTACTCAGCTTTGCTGACGTCCTTTTGTTTTGGGTCGTTCCCCCGCTGGAACCTGTACCTATTTGTGTTTTTTTTGGTACAGTTGATAGGTACAATTAATATGCTGCATGGGTGCATTTGGTTCGGGATGCTGAGCGAGGAAGGATTTTATTATTTAACGTTTAACTCCAAACTATTTATATTTATGTTGAATTGTGGGTTGAAGTTGTTTTAAACCGTTTTGAATTTTGTGGGACTTAAGTCTTCCGCTGCAACGTTTTCATTTAATTATTTATCGTATTTACATTTCTTTTTAATTCATATACTATTCTTTTGCCTTGCATTTGGCCTTGTGAGCTAAATGCGGAGTAACGGCTTTAAATTTTCCTATTTTATTCTGTTATTTTGGTCGCGAAAATTTAGGGCTGTTACAGTTGGTATCAGAGCAATAGGTCTTTCCAAAAAAAAAAGTTTTGCAAAATTTGAAATGGTTTTAAAAAAAAAAAATACTACCTTTATAAAAAAAATAAATCTTTCTTTATAAACCGAGAGTGTTGGGTGGATGGGGTGCATTGCATACGCATGAATTATGTTATTTATATATATATTTATATTTGTCATGTTTAGTACTATTAATATCCTTACCTAATTGAACTGTGATAGTGATGAATGCTACTTACATTAATATTGTGATTGAACCTTCTTATACTTGGACTTAATAGAATATTGTCTACATCTATAGTGACAATGTCTCGAGGAAATGAAAACAATGATATGGCCGCTATGATAGCACAATTGTTAGCTCAGAATGCAGCTCTTATTGAAGCTGTACAACAAATGACTGCTGTTACCCGGAATATGAATGATAGGGTCGAGAATGAGAATGATCCTACACCCACTGTTACTGGAATGTCTGAAGCGGTACAGAAGAAGAAACCGCCGACTTTTACTGGGAAAGGGGATCCAAATGAACTAGATAATTGGGTAAGGGAGATGGAGAAAATTTTTCTAGCTGTAGGTTGTCCACATGAATTTCAGGCTAGGATCGCTGTCTTCTATCTGAAAGAAGAGGCAGACATTTGGTGGCAGACCGTTAAAGAGGACTTTATGAAACCAGTTAGAATAAGAAATCCTAATGGCACACACACATTATATGATAAAGACTGGGATACTCTTAAGGAAATATTAGAAGCAGAATTTTTCCCAGAACATGTGAAACATCAAAAATTAGCTGAATTTGGAGACCTAAAACAAACCGATGAGATGAGTGTGAAAGACCTTTATAATAAATTTGTTGAACTTAGTCGTTTTGCTAAGGAGCTAGTGCCAACTGAAGGGATTAAAGCGTCTAGGTTTGAGGATAAGTTACATTGGAAGATTAAGGGTAGATTTGCTGGAGAGACATTCACTTCTTTAAGAGATGTCTATGCTAGGGCTGTTAATATCGAGAGGAGTAATCAGAAGATGGAGACTGAGATGGTAAGTACTGGGACTAAGAAGAGAGAGTTTCAGGGGAGTCAATCTGACAACCCAGCAAAGAGAGGGAATTTCAATACTAACAATAACACTCAACAAAAGTCCCGATCTTTTGGAGGGAATGGGAAGGAAGAAGGTAATAGCTGGAGAGGTAACCAGGGAACAACTAATGACTTTACCCCACATTACTACTGTAAGATATGCAAGGGAGATCACCCAGGGGTTGACTGTGAGGGAAATAAGGTGACATGCTACTGGTGCGGGAAGTTAGGACATCGAGAATTCGAGTGTAGGAACAAGAAGGCAGGGAAACCTCGTGCTACGCAATCTGCTAGTGCTAGTGTGAATCAGAGTAACCGATTTGAGAGTCAGGGGAACACACAGAATTTTGGTAGGTCCCAAACTAACAATAATTTTAGGAATCCAGGTCCGACTCAGACCAACATTACTGCAGCTAGTAAACCCGCGGGCCAAGTAAATGGTGCACAGAATAGCAAGAAGCCTACTGGGAAGCTCTATGTCATGAATAGAGAGGAAGCCGAAAACACGGATATCGTTTCGGGTAATTTTCTAGTGCATTCTATTTTAGCTCATGTTTTATTTGATTCTGGTGCATCTCACTCTTTTATTTCGACTAAGTTTGTGGATAAAATGAATGTTGAGTCTAGTGAAATTGTGAATTATGATTTTGCCACGTCATCTGGGAACTTAGTAAACTATAAGAGGGTTTATAGGGATGTGTCTGTTTTTATTAGTGATTATGATTTTTAAGAGGTTTTTTTTTGGGTTGACTAGTGCACCTGATTTGTTTATGGACTTAGATGAACCGAACTTTGAGGACTTACCTAGATAAATTTGTTGTGATATTCATTGATGACATAGTATTTATTCAAGAATAAAGAGAAGAATGAGGAACATATTTACGAATTATCTTAGACATCTTGAGAGGAAAATAGTATTTGCTAAATTTTTGAGGCGTGATTTTGGCTTGTAGGAGTAATTTTGGAATATTATATCTAAGTATGGAGTATCAAGAGATCCTGCTAAGGTTGTTAAGGAGTGACCTAAATCGGAATCTGTGACTGAAATTCGTAACGTTTGGGTTTAGCTGGTTACTATATGAGATTTGTGGAGATTTTTTTTTTAAATATAGATAGATTAATGACTGCACTGATGTAGAAAGCCATAAAATTTCATTGGGATGAGAGGTGTGAGGAATCGTTTCGAATTATAAGGAAAAATTGACCACTACTTTAGGATTGACCTTCTCGGATGGAAATGAAGTTTTTGAAGTTTATACCTATGCATTTTTAAGAATCAGCAGAATAAGAAAGTGATTGCTTATGCATTTAGGCAGTTGAACCTTTATTACCCTACTTATGATTTGGAGTTAGCAGCCGTAGTCGTTACCTTGAAAATTTGGAGACATTATCTGTTTGGTGTACCCTTTAAGGTTTTTATGATTGTAATTTTTAAGATATATATTTACCCATTAGGAGCTAATCGTGAGATAAAGAAGCTGGTTGGATTTGATTGAGGACTATAAGATCGAGATAAGAAAAGCCAATGTGGTGGCTGATGCTTGGAGTATGAGTTAGATCCTTTAGGAGTTTCCGAGTGGAAGTGGAGTTTAATCCTTATGGATTTTATAGTTGGGTTGTCAAGGTCAGAGGAAGATAATAATATGATTTGGGTTATAATTAATAGACTAACTAAGAGAGCACATTTCATTACCATGAAGGATATGTGAGAGAGGAAGCAACTTGGTGATGCTTATATACATTATGTGGTAGGACTTCATGGGATTTCAAAGGATATTATATTAGGTAGCAAACATGGTGAATTTTTCGTGCTTCGAGGACGAAGCTTTATTTTAAGGTGGGTAGAAATATACGTGACTACTTGTTTTTATGGTAAACTGAACATGTTCTTGTGTGATTTCATACTAATATCTATTTATTGGTCACAAATATGAATATTTTGGCTATTATCGATGCTTAATAAGCACAATGTCATTGGTTATTGGTTATTACTTGAAATTGACTTGTTTACACATATTTGTGGTTTGTTTGTGCTCAACGCACATATTGCTGATTGTGTGCTCAACACACATATTGTTGGTTTGGTAGTGCTAACCGCACTTATTTGATTGGTTGATTGATTTTGTGCGATACGCACTTGGAAAATGGTTGAACTTGTGATTTTTTAAAATTTTGAAATAATTTAAATATTTTTGTCCGACATGCTCTTAACTTGGCAAGTGATACTTTTACCGTATGAGAATTTTGGTGGTTTCGAACTTTGGTATTATCTTATGAAATTAAGTGATCTTACCTCGTGGATTTAGGTGGTGGTGAAATTGTATACTTTGAAATTTGAGGAATTAGGTGGTTATGAATTTTGAGGATTTAGAAATGTGAGATATCTTTAAGGGTGTGTTTAATTTGACGGATTTTGGATACATGGAGTAAATAAGTTATTTTGGAGATACATGAAGAATTTTGGTGAATTCATGAGTAATGTGAGGCTTTATTTTTCGAGGATAAGTTTAAACTTCGAGGACGAAGTTTTGTTTTAAGGAGGGAAGTCTGTAACACCCCATTATTTTCTGAGTCAATTATAAGCTTGACCTTTCTACTTTTATTTAAATCGGGTTCTTAAGTTGGAAAAATATTTTTAATATCGTTATAAATATTAGAATATTTTGGGTCGTCTTATAATAAATCAGTTTTGATTTTCTTTAAGTGGAAGTTTGTTTTATAAACCGACTTTATATCGGATTCGACTTCGAGTCAAACACGATAAGGAAAAAAAAAAAAGAAAAAAAAGGAAACCTATTAGTAAATCCTCTATATATATATATATACCCTTGTATCTCTTTATTCATTCATTCATCCTGCTTCTTTCATCCTCTACCTCATCTTGCCGCCTTTTTCCATCCTTGTTTCCGGGTTGCCATCTTTCGATCGTATCAAAAGAATCGATTCTTCATCCTTACTTACTCTAGCACGTTTTACGTTCTTCTTCATCAAATTGTAAGTATCGATTTTTATTAAAGATCTTTATTTGTTTTCCTTATATAAATATATATAAATCTAGTTTTGTGAGTAATTCTATAGTTTACTAAATTTATGGAAATAGGGGTTTTGTATATAGGTTAGACCCATTTTAATAACAATTAGATTAATGGATCAAACTATATTGATTGTAGCTTGTGGGTTCAAGGAGAAAGAATTTTTGGATTAGTATTAGCTTGGATTGTCTGTCTCGAGAGGTAAGGACGTTTTGACTTTTTCACCTTTAAGTAAAGAGTATGTTCGGCTTAAATTATATTTTTGAAACGGTTTTATAATTATTTTGTCAACGATGAATTTTTATGACACTCTTGTGATATTTTGGATGTTGGAATTTTGTGACACAAGTCTGGTATTATTTTGGTACAATTCTTTTGGTGGTTATAACAGACTCTGGGAGCTCTGTTGGTCTATGAGGTTAAGGTGCGTCTGAGACGTCCCTGGGATTTCGTCCCGAAACTGAACTCCTGGCCCGAGTTGTGTTAAGTGGGTTTTTTCCGGCTCCCCACTTGCTAGGTAGTTAGACTTCCTCCTTTGGCAGCCTCATCCTACTGACTGCCCAAATGTGAGTAGTGCGCACTATAGTAAGTCTAGCTGAGCATAGGTGGTACCTCTAGATCGTGCAAAAGGGTAGGACCTTGGCACACAGGTGGAAACAATATATTTTGGTTGGTTTTGGTTTTGACTACTATTTTCACAGTATTTTGGTTTGGTGTTGAGACAATAATATTTAACTCTGATTTCAGTTTTCTACAAATTATTATTATTGTTTTACGTTTTCAATATAATATATTTTACTCAGCTTTGCTGACGTCCTTTTGTTTTGGGTCGTTCCCCCGCTGGAACCTGTACCTATTTGTGTTTTTTTGGGTACAGTTGATAGGTACAATTAATATGCTGCATGGGTGCATTTGGTTCGGGATGCTGAGCGAGGAAGGATTTTATTATTTAACGTTTAACTCCAAACTATTTATATTTATGTTGAATTGTGGGTTGAAGTTGTTTTAAACCGTTTTGAATTTTGTGGGACTTAAGTCTTCCGCTGCAACGTTTTCATTTAATTATTTATCGTATTTACATTTCTTTTTAATTCATATACTATTCTTTTGCCTTGCATTTGGCCTTGTGAGCTAAATGCGGAGTAACGGCTTTAAATTTTCCTATTTTATTCTGTTATTTTGGTCGCGAAAATTTAGGGCTGTTACATCGACACTATAGATTCTAACTTATGACAAGACCCGACACTGCTAAATACGGGAAGTCCTAAAAAGAAGAGGGTTTTGAAAAGTGGATTTGAATTTGAAAACCGAGCAAAGTCGGATTGGAAGACCCGATTTTTTTGAAAACCGAGAAAGGGGTTATCGGGCCGAGATTTCGGGCTTTTTTTTTTTTGAAAAAGGTTTGGACAGCATACCGGCTAAAAATAGGCTATTTTGAGTCAAAATCATAAGTCCTAAATTTGGCAGCTTTCCGGGTTTTGAAAAATGGATAGGTTTTGAAAAGATGTAATTTTTGAAAATGACGGTTTTTGAAAAGACCAAAAGGATCAAGTAGCATGTAGTCATGGAAACAGTATAACGACGCCATGTATGCTCTTAGTCTAAGTCTCGGTCGGTCGAATAGGGTCTATACCAACAACGATGGCTTTCTCGTACTGAGGATGGACTCCCTAAGCCGAGTGGGTCTTAGGACATGCCGCGAAACCTAAACGAGTTCCGCCATTGAAGTCTTTAGTGAATCCAAGTGGGAATGCAACGTGGTATAGTGGGATGTCGGTCACAAGTAACCGGCCCGGGATAGAACGGGGTTATGCATGAACCATTGAACTAAAACGTGTACATTACTAATCGAACGATTTCTTTTCGAGTCTCACCCTGAGGATGCCGATGGTAAGTGACACATCAGTTAATCCCCAGCGGAGTCGCCAAATTGTGGACATGACATAGGTCCACCCCGACGCGGCGAAGCGCGGGTTTTGGGGAGGCGATAGAATTTCCATATGAGATGGATCGAATAGAATTTTAAATCGAAGTAGGAGTCGCCACCGAATTTTATGGTTATTCGGAACCATTCGAACCCACTCTATGTCGTAGTGGGCCATACTTAAAGCCTGGCCCATTTTCGATGTGAGAGTTTATTGGGTTCGTCCCTTAGCATTACGATACCGATGCCGACTTGAGCGGTTAATCGTATATTGAATGACTCTCGTTGCCAATGGTTTCGGACATCCGGAAACCACGGTTCTGAGTAAGGGGTGAGGGTACGTGTTGGGAAGTTCAGCGAGAACACCCAACCCCGCCCGCACTTAGCGGCCTTTACTAAGATATCGTTCGGTTTTGTGTACACGTGTTAGTTCGACGATTGAATGATATGCAGAGATTATTTTCCTAAGACATGTGAGGAAAAATAAATAAATGGGTTGCTAAGTCGTTTAATGCATGTTAAACTAATAACGTCAAAGTTATTTTAGCATGTGAGTCCGTTTTAGTCTAATAAAACGATAAAAAGAAAATCTGAGAATAATTTGCTACAAACACGAGAAAACGAGTTAGTAACGATTGAAATAATAAAATAGGAAAGAAATTAGAAATCGAGAAAATAAATATTAATCGAAATCTGAAAAATATAGTTTAAAACGTTGTTTTGTATAAAAAACGATGTTCGAGAAAAAATAAAAAAAACGAAAAAGACGTGTTTGGGCCGTGAGCCGCGCGACTCGCCCGAGACTCATGCGGGTCGCGTGGCGGCCTGATTTCGACAACGGTTTTCGGAAAATATGCATTAAATCGCGTACGAATATCGCATAACTCGTACTCGACTTAATATTCTCGATATTCGTTATATTTGATAGTTGATTATCAAATATTTAGAATAGTTTTGGAAAAGATGTAAATTTAGAGATCGTTTCGTAAAATAACAAAAATAAACGAACGAAAAACTAAAAAAATAGAACCGGATCACAGACTCGTGCGCGAGTCGCCTGGACCGGGCGCGACTCGCGTACGGGTCTGATTTTTTTATTTTTTTGTCGAAAAATCTTATAAATCGCGTACAAATATGGATTAATTTATACTCGATTTATATTTTCGATATTCGTCGTATCCGATATTCGATTATGAAATCGATATCGAATAGTCGGAATAATTTTAGAAAAGGTTTTGAGAAAAAGTTTGTTTTGAACGAAAAGTTAAAAAAAAAAAAAAAAGATTTTGAACGAAAAGCTTGAAAAAAGGATTTTGAACGAAAAGATGTAACGAAATTGTCGAAATCTTAATATAATTCTTTTCGATACAATATTCGATTATATAGAATCGATATCATATTTTAAGAATATTCGATATATGAAAATAGTTTTTAATAATATCGATATTAGAAAAAAATAGGAAAAGACCGACGAAAGACCCATAAAAAAAACGAGAAAAAGAGAAGAGTCGGGTTTGATTTACACCCTCAACCTACATGCTTTGTTTTCTCGGGATAAGGCTCGTCGGGAAGTGGCTTAGACTTGAGAGCGTCGAGATGATGAGGATGAGTTAAGGTGTATCGGTTTGGGTGATTTGGGACGTCGGGTTTGGCCGGTTTCGTCGAGGTTGCAAGGCTTCGAAGGTGTCGGGATTTTCTAACTATCGGGTTTGTATATGAACCGTGTATAAGGCTGTTTTTTTCGGTGTGATGGGTGTGTAAAAACCGTGTGTATTGGCTGGAAAAAATGTTGTAATTGATGTCTGTTTTATGTTGGACGGGAGGTCCTATTTATAGGGAGTTTCCAACCTTAGTTTAGGAGAGTTTGAATACCGTTTAGGATAGAAAACGTAGGAGTTCGAGGGAAATAAGAATTCCACTTTCTTGGCCAAGAAGAAAGGGATTTCGGCTGACTTGAAGGTGAATTGGCCGAGTGTTTTACACTCGGTCGGGTACTTGAATCGGTTTTTGGATAGGATTCCTGTTCGAGCTAGAATTACCGCTTGAGTAAGAAGCTGAGGAGAATGAGAATTCCGTTTTCTTGTGAGGGAAGAAAGAGAGGAAAACCGGCTGGTTTGAGGGTGTATTGGCCGAGTATTTGGTACTCGGTCAATGTCTGAATCGGTTTCCGGATAGAATTCCTACTTGAGATCGAATTCTACCTTAAACGGCTCTTCCCTCACAAGAAAGAGAGGAAAACCGGCTGGTTTGAGGGTGTATTGGCCGAGTATTTGGTACTCAGTCAATGTCTGAATCGGTTTCCGGATAGAATTCCTACTTGAGATCGAATTCTACCTTAAACGGAATTGTTTATTATTTTTGTATGGCTGATTTTTGTGGAGTTAGGGTCCGAATTGGACACGTGACTTATCACGGTCGGTCCGCAAGTCTCGGGAAATATCTTTGACCGGGTTTTGACTCAGTTGCTAAAAGACGGTTTTACCCCTGGTAACGGTTTCGACCCAAATTAGTGTTATTTGACTCGAAACGACCCACTGGGCCTGGATTTGAGGTTGGTTTTGTGAGATTTGTACTCCTTAAAATGTCTAAACCAAATGTCCATATTACAAGCCCAGATCCGAGTTCGTCAAAGCACGTTTACGTCCTATCATTATCGGGTGTTTGGCGGGAACTACTATAGACACCTGGCGATCAAAATGTGGGTGTCTACAACAATCTATCCATAATTGGAGTGTTGATGGAATAATTGATTATATGCAATCAGAAACACAAAAACAAGAGGTATTACTTCAGTCGAGAGTCTTTTTCTATCGGCTACATCCGTGCAATCTATCCATAATTGGTGTGTTGACTGTTGATGGAATAATTAATTATATGCAATGTATCACTTCTTTTGTACTCCGTATATGATTGTGTTTGTCTTTTCTGATTTAATCTGTGGTATTTTGGCAAAATAATTTTCGTAAATTATCGAGTTTATTGCTGTGGTAAAACTGTCGACAGAATTCTTTTGAACCTGGATTTGTTACCTCATGTGCTCTTCTTAGCAGTTAATACATCAGCATTGTCAAGATAGATAATACTTCAATACCTCAAAAGTTCTTTGGTTTGTGCTGTCAGTGTATAAGGAACGTTTTGCTTCTACATTTTGACAGTTTTGACTTTCGACTCTCATTTTATTCCTATTGTGTTTAATTTGGCGAGTAGCTCTTCTGCCTTTTTTTAATCTATCTGTTTATTATTATTATTATAGGATCTTGGCAGAAGTGTTAAAGGTGCTAGTTTGACAAGCAGTAAAGACTTGCAGTAGCTAGATTTACCCGAGGTGTATCTTTCTCAGCATGAGTTGCTTTACTTAACCTAGGGTCCTCGTGTCGTAGTGTACTCCATATATAATAGCGAAGCAAAGTGAACATACATATTTTGTTATATGTGTCAAGGAACATACATGAACCAGTGAATGTGTATATACATACATAAATCTATTTCATTTATTTTCTTGCACGTGGGAAATGACTAAAAATTTGGTATAGCTTGGTATATACATGATATTTGTTATTGCAGTTTTTTCGAGGCGCAACTACTCTATTTAATTTGGAATAGATGGTTTGAAGCTTTGCTTTGGGGTTGAAGACCTAGTTATCTTTTTTTAGGTTCTAAAAGGATTGTTTGCACTTATTTTGGACCTATTTTTATTAATTTAATTTAGTCGATGTTGGATGCATATAAATTTGAGATTTTATGAGTTATATATAAGTGTCATGTTTTTTCGTCTGTCCTTTCTTTTTATTTTCGCATCGTATTTGAGAGATAGAAATGATATTTCGTATCGAATGAATTGATACCAATTTACTATGTCGTTGCAATTGTATTACATATCGTGTCGAATGCAATTGTTACAATTGTTTGTAATACTTATCGCGTCGAATACTATTGATAAAATTGTAAAAGGAATGATATTATAGTACTTGTTTATCGTGTCGAATACAATTACAACAATTGCCACTAAATGACGTTTTATTGTACTTATTGTGTTGAGTACAATCCCCACAATTCTTATTAGTGGGAAAATCAAAATATTTACTGCATCAATAATAATCGACACTAAAATCGTCACTAAACCTCATCTTCTTTCGCGTCGCTTTTAAGAACCTAACCCAGCGAATAGATTATTCGACACGAAAAGCTACGGCAACGCCGCCTACCTCAACGAATACACAATCGATGGGGAAACCTTTCGCGTCGAATAGAATCGCCACGAATTACCAAAATAATCGCCGCGAAAGGGTGATTTTGTTGTAGTGTTGCTTCAATTTGAGATAGCTCGGAATCCAGTATTTCATGACAGGACGAAACATATTGAGATTGACTGTCATTTTGTACGACATCATTTGAGCGAAAAGACAATCAGTTTGTGTCATATCCGGAGTAGAGAACAGATTGCAGATTTATTCACTAAAGCACTAGAAAGCGAATTGTTTGACCATCTGCAGTTCAAGTTGGGACTTGGTTTACCAAGTGCGCTAACTTGAGGAGGAGTGAAAGAATATGTTTATGATATTCTGTATATTATTATGATACTAGATGGAGAGCTCGTGCGATGCACGGACCGCTTTTTAGTGAAGTTGATAAGGACACCAAGTTGAATGATTGCATAAATTTGTGAAACTGTACAACAGTAAAGAGCCAGTCGAAGTTAAGAGCATGACTAATAGTAAAGGTGTAACACCCCTTGTAGACACCCACATTTTACTGCCAGGTGTCTATAGCAGTTTCCGACAAACACCCGATGATGATCGGACGCAAACATGCTTTAACGTACTCGAAAATGGGCTCGAAATCATGGATATTTAGCTTGGGCTTTTTACGGAGTACAAATTTCACAAAACCAACCTCAAAACCAGGCCCAGTGGGTCATTTCGAGTCAAATAAGACTAATTTGGGTCGAATCCGACACCAGGGGCAAAACCGTCTTTTAGCGACCGAGTCAAACCCGGTCAAAGATATTTTCTCGAGACACGTGAGTCAGCCGTGTCACCCCACGTATCTGATTCGAGCTCAAACTCTACAAAAATCAGCTACACAAATATTAAACAATTCCGTTAAAGGTAGAATTCGATCTCAAGTAGGAATCCTATCCGAATACCGAATCGAGCATTCGACCGAGCATGGGATACCCGGCCGAGCAGGCTATTTTCAGCCGGTTCCCTTTTCTTCTTTGCCAAGTAACGGAGTTCTCGTTCCTCACAACTTCTTACATTTCCTATCCCAATTGGTATTTCTTGTCGTACAAGCAAGATACCTCTCTCAACCTTCTTCTCCTATAAATAGGACCCTTTGCACACAACATAGACACACAATTTTTCATACACATTATTCACACACGTTTTCATACAACGACACATACAATTTCCGACATCCTACATCCATACACAATCCGACACACTTAGCATCGAGAAACCGATAGTGTAACCCGAGACTAACAAAAACCGGCCTACACCCGTCACCCTTACACGTCCAAACCGAACCACCAACTCACCGACATTAACCCGACGCTCCTGTGCCTTAGCCACATTCCGACGGGCCCCGATCCGAGTTAACAAAAGGATGTAGGTTGAGGGTGTAATCAAACCCGATTTCTCTTCTCTCTTTCTCCTTTCTCTCGTTTTCTTCTTCTTTTTGTGTCGTGTCGTCGTTGGTCGATTTTTTATTATGGGTCGTTCATCGCATCTTTATTATTTCTAATATCGATATTACTAAAAACTATTTTCATATGACGAATACTCTTAAAAATATGATACCGATTCTCTAATCGAATATCGTATTAAAAGTATTACATTAATCTCGTTGATGCTAAAAATCGTTACTTTTTTTACAAAATACAACGATTTTAACGCGGAGAGAACCGACATTTTTTATCTCGTTCAAATTCTTTTTTTTAAAACAATTTTATAAAACCTTTTCTAAAAGTCATTCCGAATATTCGATATCAATTTCATAATCGAATATCGAATACGCCGAATATCGAAAGCATAGATCGAGTATAAATTAATTCATATTTGTACACGATCTAACGAAATTAACGATTTCTCGAAAAACCCGAACCGGGACAGACCCTCACTGACAGGGTTAGTCGTATCCCTAATCAAAGATACCCTAAGGTCACTAACTAATGTAGATAGCGAAGTCAGGGGTCGAACCACAAGGAGATGGGAATTCAATTATTTATCCTAAGAATTAGATTCTAGATTATAGGTCACAGTTTTGGTTGGTTTGGTAAACTAATAACTAATTACTGATAAATAAATCAATAAGGAAAAAAAAGTCTAGGGTCTCAGGTTCACAATGAATATTACTCGGGTCAGGGAGTCAACTAACAGGTCAATAATCGAACTACCTAAGGTGTAGGTCCGGTCGGTACACTACAACCTTTAGATCTAAACTTAACCTGCGGTCGCTAGCATTAAGTCAGTCTACCCAAACTATCGTGGCCTAATTAGTTCTTAACCCGGTCGGCGAAAAATCCTAATTTGCGATACTAATTAATTGAATTATGCATCAAACAATTAATCAGAGTTTAAACGATATTCAGGCAATAGTTCATACGATTAGAAACAGGTCAATTGACTATCACCCTAATAATACGCATCGATCCCCTTAAACCCTAGATGAAATCTAACTACGCATATTAATTATAATCGGACTAACAAAAGACGAATTGCAATTAAACATGACGAAAACGATACGAATTAATCTACGGAAGCAATAATAAATCTACACTATAAAACAATACAAAGAATAAATTAAGACGGAAATTAAAGTAGAAACTGAAATTGAAATTAAAATTAAGAATAATAATACCGGAGAATTCAAGATCTGAGACGGAGAACTAGGTTCAATGTATCTCGCAAAGTAAACTAGACTAAGAAAACTAAGATAATAAAAAGTGTGGAGAAGAAGGTAAAAGAAAAGATAAAAGATGTCCCAAACAAGAGTCAAACAACTGATATATAAAGAGTATCAATTGGACTCAAAAGCAGGCCCAAATTCAAAGTCGAAATAAGAATGACGCATGGCCCGGATTGGGTGCACTCGATCGAGTGCCTGACGGCACTCTATCGAGTGACACACCCAAATATGGACAGGAGCTTCACGAAGTAGCACTCGATCGAGTAGCGCTGTAGGTCACAGCATCGCGCGCTCGACTTCAAACGGATTTATTTTCTTCGTTACTTGTTCAAATTGGACGTGTAATATACCGTTGGAAAGATAAGAGAAAGAGCTTTCCAACGCCACCAAAATAACTTTGATTGGAGTTGTAGAACTCAAGATATGAACGTTTGAAGTTGACCCTTGCGTAGGCGATCATTCTCTCATCTCGTTTTGTGTCTTTTCCTTCTTGGGTCTTTGTTTCTTCGTATATTCCGCATCTTCTTCCTTCGATTCGACGCTTAGATGTGAATTCTTCAATTATCGATTCCGTAATGCTCTTATTAGCTCCAAATGCATCCAAATCTACAAAATACACACAAATACGGAAGTATCGACATTCAAAGCATATTGCATCATTATTAACGAGTTAAGCACGAAAACCGAGATAAAACTAACAATTAAGAGGATCCAAATATGTATATAAATAACGCTTATCAAACTCCCCCAAACCAAACCTTTGCTTGTCCTCAAGCAAACCAAACATATAATATAAGAGAGGACAAGTGATGCGAAGCACGACTAAGAGCAAGCTTACAATCATTCTACTAAAAATCGGCTCAAGTCGGTTAGAAAACACACAATGTCAAAAATATAACTAAATCAATAATCATGCCTTAAATGAACAATTGTTTGCCAACCTTTCAATCTTGCAAGACCATCAATGTCGGACTTCCTCGCGGTTATCGCTCAACACTCATAAGAACGGGTGAGTATATAAATGTGAAGATAAGAAAGAATAAGAACACTCACTCGACTTATGAAACATGCATGCAATCGAACATGAAATCAATCTCCTCAATCAAATACGTGTTCCACCAATCAGGACCATAGTACATGCCAAGGACTTACAAAGGGTGGCTAAATGAGTAAGGGAAGAAAATGGATTGTGCCTAAGCACGTATGGGAATGTGGAGCAAAAACCGGGCCCAATCGCAGCTACACAATAAAAACTATCCATAAAAACCCCCAGCAAATAACGTCGAACCACCAACTAGAGGTATAAATTCAAGATTAGGTGTAAGAGGGAATTTTGTCCATCCTCTCAATTAATCTCTAGTTTCAATCTTTTCGACCATTCCCCGAAATATTACAAGAAGCATATTTTTCATTTTTCATTTTTTTTTTCATTTTCAATTTCTTTCCTTTTCTTTTCTTCACTTTTTTCTTTCATGCTTCTATTTTTTTTTCAA
Organism: Agrostemma githago; assembly: GCA_958450325.1. Classification (NCBI taxonomy): domain Eukaryota; kingdom Viridiplantae; phylum Streptophyta; class Magnoliopsida; order Caryophyllales; family Caryophyllaceae; genus Agrostemma; species Agrostemma githago. The sequence goes on along the minus strand of OY288249.1, from coordinate 66,507,348 downwards.
TTTGGATAGGGGGAAGGCGAGTACAAAGTCGCACCAACGATATTACACACTAAAGTCCAAAAGATGTAAAAATCTCGAAATATGACCGATTAGTGAAGTAATTCCCAACTAAGTTCACTGCGACTGTCCCGACAGGGTAGGCTATTCTGGGTTGTAGTTAAATAATAGAGTAAATTAAAAATTACTCCCTTTTAAGATACCAGTTTTAAAATTTACTCTCTTTTAAAAATTTTGTTAAAAATAACTCCCAAAATCTATCAAAAGTTCAAAAATTGCTCCAAAATATAATTTTTGGACGAAAATGCCCCTAACTTTTTTATGTCATATTACTCCACCTCACCCTCTAACCAGGGGCATTTCCGTCCTAAAACTAAATTTGGGAGCAATTTTTGAACTTTTGATAGATTTTGGGAGTTATTTTTGACAAAAAATTCAAAAGGGAGTAAATTTTAAAACTGGTATCTTAAAAGGGAGTAATTTTTAATTTACTCTAAATAATATAGGCAATAAAAACAGGCTTACAACGGCTGAAATGGGCTAAACAAAGGAAAACGACCTAAATCTACAAGGTAGTAAAAATGGGTCATTTTTTTGCTATGTGGAGCTCATCAAAAACAAAATTGCCTTTCCTCATGTACCTCCTCCTCAAACCAAACACGTATTCAATATCAAGAGACGAATGTCATATTTATGCAAATTGATGCTACACATTCCACAAGGAGAAAATCACTCATTTCCTAAATAATAATGAGACCAGTTATGGATGTTACTGGCCTAGGAAGCTCTAAAATCCTCAGAATTTTGTGGCTTGCCGACAAGTGGTCAAATTTACTCATTTGGCAATTAAAAGTTCAAATAGGCATATCATATCAATTTAATCAAATCTCAAGACAAAACACGTTTTCAGGCACGAAGTAAGCTAAAAATTAGGAGAAATCATGTTAAGAGCATTATCATCATCGCCGTTTTGCATGCTTCTACATCAGACACACCACATAAAAAATAAAATATTTTTGGAATTTTATGATTTTTTCAATTTTTTTGGATTTTTATATTTTTTGAAAGCAGTAAAACACACGACGGAAAATGAAACACACAAAAGCACACAAACTCTCCCCCAAACCTAAATGTCACAGTGTCCTCAATGTGACTCTAAAGCAGATACGACAACAAATCCACAGCCAATCCTAAGGACAACGTAACCTAGGGGAAGATAAAAATCTAAGAAATCGAATAATAAAAGAAAAATAAATAAAATAAAAATGGAAGGAAACTACCGTATACATAACACAGCTCCCCCAAACCAGCTGCAAAGTGGGGGTTCTTCTTATAGATCAGTTGTCCACAGATGACTGTGATCAAAACAGCTTAATGCTCTCAAGAGTCGATCAAACATCTGCGCATGTGCTACACAAAAGCATAAGTAGCACCAAGATATAAAGAAGACAAACAGAGACAAAGTCAATGATCGTCTTAGCCTATCAGACGAGCTAGACCAATCCTCAGCATGGTGGTCATAGTGCATAAGAAGAGTAAGAATGTTAATAGGCGGCTCGTAAGACAAGACATACACATCAAATATCTCAGATTCACCCCAAGGCTTATCATCGGGTATAGATTGCATAAAAGAAGAGTTAGAACTCCTAAGACTACTCAAAGGATCAATCTTACCGATCTCCGTGAAAGAATTATCACAATCCTCCCCACTAATCATAAGCTCAAACAAAGGGTCAAGAGAAATATAATCAAGACAATTAATAGGTGGAAGTGGGTCGTCCTCAATATAAGGGAAAAACTCAAATGTCTCTAAAATTGGTGTTTCAAAGAAATCATTCTCGCTATCCCATGTAGCCACACCTCTTCCACTCAAGGAATCGTCAAAAAGTGTATTCTTCTCTTCTTTTTCATTTTTCCTCTCAAGCTTAAGATCCTCTCTTTTGTTCAATTCTGTCTCCAAAACCTCATAATTGACATCAAATGACACTCTCTCAAAATCACACAAATCAAAATCCTTAATGTTATCCTCAATTAAAAGAGCATCATTCAGAGCTTCCAAACACACGTTTTCCTCAAAAAACACACATTCTAGCTCACAGTCATTCATGACGGTTTGGTGATCTTGAATAGATTGAACATTATACCCATCATCATCATCATCAATTATGTTCACAAGAGATGGAGATAGAACACTTACCTGGAGGTTCTTCACTACTTCCATAGGCGTACCCGATTGACTTTGTTGCTTTTGGCTTGCTAATTGGGCAATTTGATTGTTCAAGATTTCATAATGATCTAGCAATTGGCCTATTTGAGTATCTTGCTTTTGTTGAGCTTGCACGAATTGCAGCAACAAAGCCTCAATTTCCGCCTTGTCATTTTTCCGCCTCAACTCTAATTCAGCACTATTACGGGCTAAATATTTAAGGATTTCCAATCGTTCCTCGTAAGATATATAATTAAACATCCCTCCGCAATTTTCCTCAATTCTAGCCCGTGACTCATCATCAACACCATTATATATCATATGACACATATCCCGTATATCAACATTAAAGCCATTTTGAATAATGAAAGACTCAAGTCTATCCCAATAATTATGTAGTGACTCATGTTTGAATTGTGGGAAGTAAAAATTGGTCATAATGGTGAATGATAACAAAAAATATATACAAAATAAAATAAAAAAATTATATACAAAAAAAAAATTATCGCCAAAATTTGACAGGGTTAGTCGTATCCCTAATCAAAGATACCCTAAGGTCACTAACTAATGTAGATAGCGAAGTCAGGGGTCGAACCACAAGGAGATGGGAATTCAATTATTTATCCTAAGAATTAGATTCTAGATATAGGTCACAGTTTTGGTTGGTTTGGTAAACTAATAACTAATTACTGATAAATAAATCAATAAGGAAAAAAAAGTCTAGGGTCTCAGGTTCACAATGAATATTACTCGGGTCAGGGAGTCAACTAACAGGTCAATAATCGAACTACCTAAGGTGTAGGTCCGGTCGGTACACTACAACCTTTAGATCTAAACTTAACCTGCGGTCGCTAGCATTAAGTCAGTCTACCCAAACTATCGTGGCCTAATTAGTTCTTAACCCGGTCGGCGAAAAATCCTAATTTGCGATACTAATTAATTGAATTATGCATCAAACAATTAATCAGAGTTTAAACGATATTCAGGCAATAGTTCATACGATTAGAAACAGGTCAATTGACTATCACCCTAATAATACGCATCGATCCCCTTAAACCCTAGATGAAATCTAACTACGCATATTAATTATAATCGGACTAACAAAAGACGAATTGCAATTAAACATGACGAAAACGATACGAATTAATCTACGGAAGCAATAATAAATCTACACTATAAAACAATACAAAGAATAAATTAAGACGGAAATTAAAGTAGAAACTGAAATTAAAATTAAAATTAAGAATAATAATACCGGAGAATTCAAGATCTGAGACGGAGAACTAGGTTCAATGTATCTCGCAAAGTAAACTAGACTAAGAAAACTAAGATAATAAAAAGTGTGGAGAAGAAGGTAAAAGAAAAGATAAAAGATGTCCCAAACAAGAGTCAAACAACTGATATATAAAGAGTATCAATTGGACTCAAAAGCAGGCCCAAATTCTAAGTCGAAATAAGAATGACGCATGGCCCGGATTGGGTGCACTCGATCGAGTGCCTGACGGCACTCTATCGAGTGACACACCCAAATATGGACAGGAGCTTCACGAAGTAGCACTCGATCGAGTGCAGTAGGGGCACTCGATCGAGTAGCGCTGTAGGTCACAGCATCGCGCGCTCGACTTCAAACGGCTTTCATTTCTTCGTTACTTGTTCAAATTGGACGTGTAATATACCGTTGGAAATATAGGAGAAAGAGCTTTCCAACGCCACCAAAATCACTTTGATTGGAGTTGTAGAACTCAAGATATGAACGTTTGAAGTTGACCCTTGTGTAGGCGATCATTCTCTCATCTCGTTTTGTGTCTTTTCCTTCTTGGGTCTTTGTTTCTTCGTATATTCCGCATCTTCTTCCTTTGATTCCACGCTTAGATGTGAATTCTTCAATTATCGATTCCGTAATGCTCTTATTAGCTCCAAATGCATCCAAATCTACAAAATACACACAAATACGGAAGTATCGACATTCAAAGCATATTGCATCATTATTAACGAGTTAAGCACGAAAACCGAGATAAAACTAACAATTAAGAGGATCCAAATATGTATATAAATAACGCTTATCACTCACGCGAGTCGCGCCCCCTCCCAGGCGACTCGCGCGGAGGCCTGAAACCCGCGGCTCTTTTTTTCCTCTTCTTCGCTTTCTCAATTTTTCTTAAACCTCGTTTTTTACAAAACGATTTCTTAAAACCTTCTTTTATCTTTTCCAAAATTATTCCGAATATTTATTATCGATTTCATAATCGAATATCGAATATAACGAATATCGAAAATATTGAATCGAGTACAAATTATGCTATATTTGTACGCGATTTAATAAAGACATCGATTTTCAGAAAATCGACCTCGAAACAGGCCGGGGCGCGAGTCGCGCGCACCCCGGGCGAGTCGCGTGGAAGACTGAAACGTGACCCGTCTTTGTTCTTTTTTATTTTTTCAAACATCGTTTTTTTGGATAAAACAATATCTTTTTAGCGATATTTCAGATCTCGATATATTTCCATATTATTCATTACATTCATATTTTCACTCGATCGTTACTAACACGTTTGTTCATCTTTTTTAGCAATTTCTTTTCATCATTTGTTTTATTATACTAAAACGAACCTCGCATGCTAAAATACAACTTTGACGTTAATTTTCATGCATTAAACGACTTAGCAACCCATTCAATTATTCACATGATTAGGAAAACAATGTTTGCATATCATTCATCGTTCAACTAACGCGCGTATTCAAAAATCAAACGATATCCTAGTAGAGGCCGCTAATGTGCGGGCGGGGTTGAGTGTTCTTTGTGAACTTCCCAACACGTACCCTCACCCCTTACTCAGAACCTCGGTTTCCGGATGTCCAAAACCATTGGCAACGAGAGTCATTCAATACATGATATCCGATCAAGTCTGTATCGGTATCAAATGTTAAGGGACGAACCCAATAAACTCTGACATCGGAAATGGGTCGTATTTTGTACACGGCCCACTACGACATAGAGTGGGTTCGAACGGGCCCGAACCCCCACAAAGTTCGGTGGCGACTTCAACTTCGATTTAAATTTCAATTCGATCCATTCTCATATGGAGATTCATTCGCCTCCCCAAACCCGCGCGTGGCCGCGTCGGGGTGGACCTATGTCATGTCCACACCCCTGATTTTATAAATTAAATTAATTTAAACTTATGTTCGTATTTTATTTTGTTTACGATTTAACTCGTAATTCTTAAAATTATTATAAAACGAATTTATCGTTTAATCGTTTCAAACTCCTAAAATTCTAATGGTCTCGGAAATTATTCTTATATTTAAAAGATATTTTTATTTCTGTTTCGATTCATTTTATACATTTAATTTAATTCTTATCGAAAGACTATTTCAACGATTTAAATTCTAAATTATTTTTATTTATTTATATTTAAACTCAAATTTCTATTTATTTATTTTTCGGCTTGAAGCTCATTTATTTTATGTTTCGTCAAAACATTTATTTCCTTTCCTCAAAAAAAATCAATTTAATTCGTTTTCGTCAAAATAATATTTATAAATCGAGAAACATTAATTTTAAGACTCAAAACGTTTATTTCACTTTGTTTGTCCTCCGGGACGAATTAATTATTTTCGTAAACTTTGTTTCCATTTCGAATATTCATTTTAACCCGAGAAATATTTTAATTACTCTTTTACGTTATTCGGCTCAATTATTTATAATTTTTCTTAACTCGGTTTCTTACTTGGGTCAACTTTTGACTTGATGTCTATTTAAACCGTAACCCTTTTGCTCGACCCATCTTATTGTATTCTTTCCGACCCATTTTGTTTTCTTAAACTTAATTTATTAAAACCCCTTTTTGTTTTGATTGTTTTGTGTCAGCCGCAACATCCTCAACTCCCATCCCAACTTTTCTTTTTCATCTTCTTCAATCTCCATCACCATCATCGTCTTTTGCTCGCTGCGGCTGCATCTGCGTACTGTTGCTGCTGTGTTCGGCTGCTGTTACGTCCTGTTTCTCGTCTTTCTTCTACCCTCTTCTTCGTTCTGCCTGTTGTTCGATGCTTTTGCTGCTGTTCATTCCTTCGTTTTCGTGTTGTTGCAGTCTCGACTTGTCGGTGCGGCTGTTTCTCCTTGTATACTGCTGTTCTTTTGCTTCGCATCTTCTGTTCTGTCATCGTTTTATGCTACTGTGTTGTTTTGTTGTCGTGTGTGCTGTTGTTACTCGTTCAGTTCGTTTTTGGTTCGTGTCCCTTTTCTTTTCTTCGTTTTCCTTTCTACGTTTATGTTACTAGCTGCTGATTCGTCGTTGTTTTGTTGATGGGTTGTTGCTCTTCTTCGTTTTGGTTTGTGTAGTATACGCTGCTGCGTGGTCGTTGTTATGCTCGTATTACCCTTGTTCATGTTCTTCTTCTTCCTTTTCGTTCTACCTCTTTTCTTCTTCGTTTGTTGCTACGTTTGCTGTTCGTTGCTGTCCTGTTGTTCACCTTGTTCTCGCTCTCTGAGTTGTCGATTCCTATCCTCCTTCCGTCCTTATCTCTTTGATTTCCTTGCTGTCCGTTGTTGATCTTGCTGCTATTTTGCCCATGGTTGCTGCTGCGTTTGTTACTGCTACTGTCTTTCAGTTTCACGGTTCCGTATTCTTTTTCCGTTCTCCCTTTCTTCTCCATCTGTTTGCGTTTTAGTGCTGTTGCTTTCGTCTGTTCTGCTCGCTGCTGTCTGTTTTACTCTTCTCTGTCTGCCCCCTTCACTTCCGTCACTGTTGTTTTTATCGTTCCTGATGATGTTACTGTTGCTGCTTCTATACAACGCCTTTATTCCTCTTCTTCCTTTTTCGTCTCGCTTTTTTTCGAGTTGTCGATCTTCGTCCCTCTGTCTGTCTTTTTCTTTTTCGTCGTCCTTTTTCCTGATGCATCTGCTGTTGTCTCTCTACTCTCTTTCGTCTGATCAGAACCCGACGAAGTTTTTAAGGAAGAACAAGTTCCCGAGGCAACTTTAAGACTATTGAAGGTTGGACGGAGCTTGGACTGATCGTCAAGAAGGGGCGAGTACGTGATCGTTTCGGTTTCTGGCCTGAGGTAACTTTAGGACGTTACTCGATTTTATATCGTATGTTTGAGTAGTAGTATGTAGTAAATATTTTAACTTCCGTTTTCAAATTTTAGCTATTTATTATTTGCTAAAAATATTATTTTAAAATTGCGTACCTTATAAATATTTTACAAGTTTTCGATATCGTTTTATAAATTGTTAGTAATCTAATTATTTACGATCATTATAATATTTTGTTGTTTATCATGACATTAGTAACTAAATAATATTGATTTCATATTTTCGTCATACTTCGTTAATTTCTAATTTTTAACTTAAAATCGTATTTTAATACAATAATCGAGATTTGTAAACTTATTTAATAAATTAATTTTCGTTTTACGATTTATACTAATAAATGAGAAATAGTCGATTTAGTTTTAAATACATTTTTAGTCGAGACTATTTTCACTAATAATTTCCTATTTGTTTCCGATTGACTATTTTTATTAAAATCCGTATTATTTATTAATAAAAGCTATTTGTTAAAAATAATTTGAAATCTTTGTAAATCTCATTTCATTTATAAAACTCGTTGACTCAATTAATTTTGATATCGTTGTTCTTAAAACAACTCTTTTCTAAAATTTATTGTTTTAAATCGGTTTTATAATTATTTAAAAATACTATATATTGCCTTATTATATTTTATTTATATTTGAGTGACGAATTTAGAAATATTTTAATTCACGTTAACGACGATATTAACAAAATGTTAATTTCGTAAGCAATAATGCTATGTTAATACATTTCACTTGTTTTTAATAATTTACGTATTTTCCATAAGAATATTTCTATTTTAACTAAGTTTCTAAAATTAGTATATTTCTATTTATAGAAAGTTTTCTTTTAATATAAAATGTGTATTTCTTTTGTTCCATATTATTTACAATGATTATCTCATTTGAAAATCGATAAAGGCTTGGTTTTGGAGTTATGGAATGAGGACAACTGTATGGGTAGCCATCAACTATAAAGTTGGTGTGTCTATGTTGAGACGCATTGGTCGTTGAACTGAGCGTGGTTTGTGTTCAGGAGTGTGTATATTTTGACCTTAAACTTAGATATCGCATCGTGTAAGTCGTCGTCGGGTTGAACTGGATTACGGTTGGTGTCCAGGAGGGGTGTACATTACTTAAGCCAGGACCTCGCTGCACGCAGTCCTGTTATAGTTGAGTTGCCTAGCTAGAGACTGAAGTCTAATTTGTTTTGACTGAATTCTCGAATCTAGTTTAGTATGATCCTAGTGAAAGTCTATTCCGTTACACTTATTGATTTCCATAACGCCGTTTGAATTTTATAATTGTCGACTGGTTTTGACTTGCAGGTTGGCAGTCGCTTTAAGTTTTTCCTAAAAACTTATGTTACTATATTGTTTTAATCGTTTTCCATTTTATCTATTTTGATATAGTAATACTATTATTTTTCATATGATATAATATGGCTGGGAGAACGTCCGAGTTACTCCCCACTGATGTGGCTGTTATGTTTATAACATGACAGATTTTTGCTGCTGAGTTTTGGGTGTAAGCTAGCGAGTAGCATGGGTCCTACTATATCAATTATGTTACTTCTGGATTTTTGTAAACCCTTTTAAGGATGTTTATTTTAGCTCTTTTGTAAAAAGTGGCATTTGTATCAACTGACCTTTCTTTTAATTAGAATATAGTTTGTCGGTGTGTTTTAATCTCAATCTACATACAGTGTTTCCGCCACTGTATTGCATTAGAATTTATAGGGGATTACAAAAGGAATATTATCCATATACGTAAATGTGTTTCAAGGGATCTGAGATAATATATACGGTAAACGTCAAATTAAATTATAGGCATTATATATGGTGCATTGTAGTTAGAATAAAAGACTAATTAAAGTACCTTGCACATAAATATACGTAGATATAAATATTTACTGGGTAAAATGGAAACATATTACAATCAACAACGATGAAACTATATGATAAAAAACAAATTTGTCATCATGCGCACAAGTTATAATAATAAATGTTGTCGCTTAAAGTAACGATGCATACCCTTATTTATAATAGTACAATTATGAGTGCATTTGAAATGATAGTAAAGTTCAAAATTACGACTTGATATTTATAATTGTAGATACTTTGATCACCACATTAGAGTCTCATTAAGACCATGCAATATGGTTAATTGATAATCCTACTTTCTTAAATTTTTGTTTGATATCTAAGGACGAACGATTACTCTTATTTATAATATAATATTCCATCACTTTCTTATAATTTTTCGATGTGGGATCATTTTTTGGTTTATATCTAAGGAAGAACGATTACTCTTATTTATCATAATAAAATAAAGGAAAAGAAAATATATCTATTTGTATTAGGATAATAATAATATAATTAATAATTTTATTTTTATTACTAATTATTTTAAAATTTTAATTTTATATTTTTAGAATTTCTTAAGAATTAAAATATTTTTGGTTTATAGTCTTAAAAAAAAATTATGACTCAAGATTTTTTTTTTTTTTTGAATCCCAAAACACGGGACTAATTTGATTGAATACGGTCCGAAATCACAATGGAGTCAACCCAAGCCGGGCCACTGTCCATCCACATCCGTTTCTCGAAGCTCACTCTAAGTGTGTGCGCAAGCGCGTGAGCAGCTCGGTTACAAGTACGGGGGACATAAGACCACGAAACCAAATCGAAAGAGTTACATAGCTCAATTATCTCATCAAGAATAAGGAATAAATAGCTCCTTTCTTGCTTGGCCTGCCGTAAGTAGTTAATAACGGTCAAACAATCGCTTTCCATTATCACTCGTCGATGCCCCTTTTGTTTCGCTTCCTCCAGCCCAAACCGAATGGCCTCCGCCTCCACCACACTCGCCTCCAGCTCACCTCTCCACCTCATACTGCCCGCCCACACCATATTCCCCTCTCCATCCCGCGCTATCACACCAATGCTCCTGCCCCCTCCATAAATTCCCGCGTCGCAATTGATCTTGATACAATCTCTCGGTGGAGCTTGCCAATGCATCCCCACCCCTACCCTGCCTCTCCTGGCAACCCCTTCTCGCACCCGATTACCCGTCGTCACACACTCTAGTTCCGCCTCAAGATCAATAACACGATTAATCACTCTCTCCACTTCAATCCCCTTTCCCTCGAACACCAATTTGTTCCTTGCCTCCCAAATAGCCCAACATCCCATCATAACCTTCCCTCTCTCCTCTTCCACTCAAGATTTTTGGTTAATGTATAATAACGAATTATTATTACTCTTATTTAACACAAAATCCTATGACCTCATTATAATTTTTCGATGTAAAATAATATTACTTAACTTTATAATCTTAAGATATTTTTTAAGATTCAAAAGAATTTTGGTTAATATCTAAGAAATAATGATTAGCCTTATTTATATACGAAGTAATGGAAATCGATTTAATATAAGCTCCACTTTTCTCCTCAAAAAAAAATATACGAAGTAATAGAATTTTATCACATTATATTATAATTTTTTTTTCTTCAATGTGGCACAATTTAACTTAAGTTTATATATATATATGCTTAAGAACTCTTTTTATAATTTAAAATATTTTTGGTTTATAGTCTTAAAACCAAATTGACTAAGCATTTCACACTTTCGCTGTCCAATTTTGTGCCTTAGAGGTTTATATAGTGATAATCTTGTATTCTTAAATGGAGCAGGATTTTTTTTTCCTATACAAATTTCTATATTCTTAATTTAAATTTTACAAAAATCGAGTCTTGGGTGGGGTAGGATTGTTTATTCTATACAAATTCCTATATTTTTTTATTTAAATTTTAAAAAATTGAGTTTGGGTGGAGTAGGATTTTTTTTCATATACAATATTTTATATTTATTATTTAACTTTAAAATGTATTAAAAAATTTGGACCAATCATATCGCTCGAAAAGTTCATGATGTATTAATATATATTGATTGATTGATTGATATATTGATTAGAGTGTATAATATTATCATTTAGGAGATAAAATATTTGGTTACTTACCATAGAAGATACCACGAGATTGTATTCTTAGTATATATATATGCGGTGTACGGGATGATTAACTTTAATAAGAAAAATTGAGATCGATTCTTCTAGCCAACTCTAGAATATTATAACTCTAGAATTTATCATGCCCCTTTGCAATTTGAAGTGGGTTTGCATGAAATTTGAGTTAGGGTTTATGTTTTTCAGTTACTGCTGCGGTAAGAAGTGAGAAATCAATGTCAAAGAAGAGCAGAAGTTGTGAAGGTAATGATGGTATGGGGTATGACAGGTTAATTGGCATGCCTGATGAAGTGATTGTGCGTATACTTTCATTCATGCCCACCCTAGATGCCGTTGGAACCATGTTACTCCGCCGATTTGGAGACCTTTGGACTCTGCTCCCTGCTCTTACTTTCGATTACGTTTTATACACAACTAGGATGGTTTGGGTTGATAGTATTGCACCAAGCGATTGCGAAGCTTTTTCGAGGTTTGCTTGCTTTGTCCAAAACGTGTTGATGCTTCATAGAAGACCCACCATCGACGCTTTTCATCTCTCAATCAACGATGGATTTGAAGATGAATTTGATGAAGAAAATAATTCGGATTATCCAAAAAAGATGATTGCTTACGTTCAAATGTGGCTCAGATTTGCTGTTGGCAAAGATGTCAAACATCTCTATTTCAATTGTGTTGCCTTTGATTTTTTACGTCCACCCCGTTGTCTTTTTACAAGTCAAACCCTTGCAACGCTCACCCTGTCTGGCTGCTTTATGCTCGAGCACCAATATCAAACCCCCCATTTGAAAACTTTAAGAAAATTATCACTCATAAGAGTTACTGGAAGTACTAAGGCTTACAATCAGCTAATACATGGATGCCCTTCTCTACAGGAATTGGTTGTGGATCCTGCTTTAGACCCGGGTTTACATGTTTTGAATATTAATTCTCCAAGTGTTAGTCGATTGCGCCTTACACTGCTAGGCTCTTCTTGTACCCTTAATTGCCCCAGACTGAAAATTCTCGATATTTCTATATTTCAAACATCACCGCTTTTTCAGCTGAGTATGATTGGTGCCGTGTCTCTGCAACAAGTGAATCTCAAGTATTTACCAGTTACATGCTCTTCTGGTCTAGTTAAGACATTGTTTAGGCTAATTCAAAGTGCTGAGCTTCTTACATTGTCACGTTCTGCTTTTGAGGTATGAATTTCTTCTTCTAAACTTGTAGATGCTTTTAGGCTATTTCAGATTCAGACGTTTTAATCTTCATTAAGTTAGTTAGAAACGGACTCGATTTGGGTTGGCTTAGCAGAGGGTTTGTTTGTGTGAATCCTCGGATTACTTAATTAGCTGACCGTTACAATGAGCAAATCTGATAAAAACATCTTTCGATACCCTTTTTGTTTTCTTGTTATTCAGCGAATATCTTGCATCGAGAAGATGGAATTCTCACAAAATAGTTGGAAGCGTATAGTTTTGCACCCACAGGGGGATAGCGAAAGATGCCTTGGAGTTATCGTGAAGTTGATCAAATGTTCAGTGAACTTGGAAGAGCTGGTCATAGATGCAGGACAATCACTACGGGTAAGTGGATCGTCTCATGAAATTGGAAACCGGGATGAGTTATCTACTTGTGTGATGCCACTCCTTAAGACAGTCACTATTCATGGGAATTATGGGTATGAAATGTGGTGCAATTGGCAGCTCCAAGTGATTAAGTTTTTGCTGGGAAGCACAATCATTTTAGAGAAATTGGTGATTAATGTTGGGGAGAGTAAGTTTACCGCGGTGGAGGAGCTTGATTTTGTGAAGCAAGTATTAGGATTCAGGAGAGCCTCCACAAATGCAACCGTCATCATTGCTTGAACAGCTTGCAGTACAGAAGGCTACTACTTGAATGTTAGGATATCTTCGCCCAGAAAGAAATATGAATTCTATCTCAAAACGATATGTATGGTCGCATGAATTAGTGGCGGATCTTACTGGAAGAATGAAAGTACATACTGACTTCTGTATTTCATGATTTTTTTTCTTTGTTTATTTAGCATTGCTGCGAATGATCACAGATTCACAGCTCTCCCATTATTGCTGCAAAGTTGAGTGTTTCTGCAAGCTTGACACAACCCAATTTGGTTTCCTATGTCTATACCCTTCTAAGTGATTTGCATTGCATAAATTAACTGCTCGGTAATTAATTAAAGTAGATAATAAAGTATGAAAAACGATTTCTAAATTGAATTATTTCTATTAGGAAAGCGTTCAGTCAATTGATTTGGTGTTGTTTTTCAGTGATTTCCTTATTCGCACATAACACTATCTCAACAAGAATTAAATGTCGATAATTTATCCAGGAAATTCGTTCATTTGTGGCAAAGTAAGGAACTTTGTCAGGCTAGTTCCTAACCCCAGTTAAGACTTGTAACCTTGAGCCTAGTAATCAAATTTGCTACATACATTAAATGAAGTCAAGGAACTTGGTCGAGGCATTGCTGATTTCATCCGAGTTGAAAAAATCAATCGAAATGAATCGAATGTTTTTGTTAAAGCAAGTTTGTATGATTCATGAAACGTCATGATTAGTTGTGGAGATGTCATACATAATTTCAGTGTTTAGTGCTAATCAAATTACACAAAGATTACCAAAAGTATAAGGAGCATGAATGATGTATAATCAAATTATAGCCTTATAGGGATTAGGCCACTATATCTAATTATGTAGGACTAGCTAAGCTAGGTTACTTGCATTACATGAATGAATAACATCACGATCAATGACTGAACGGAATCTAAAGCAAGAACGGGGGACCTACAAGAAAATGAAAGGAGGGCCCGGTATACACACACCAGAAAGGTCGACATGACTAGTAGTCACCAAAACCTATCTCATATTGTCCAGCTCTTCAAGTCATACCCTCTCGTATTCTCTATTCCCTCTCATCCATTTAATCTTTTACCTAAGATATTTCATCATTTTTAAGAAATATAGTAAAAATAAGAATATTATTGGTAAATCAAATAGTTTTATGGGTCTATCAAACTTAAAGTTAGAAAAAAATAGTAGTGACATTTGTGTAAACAAATGAAAATAGGGGATTATAAGGTAAAATCTTTTAGTCAAAAGAGGCATGTAAAGTATTGATTGATTTAGTCATTTATAGTAGGTGTAAAAAAATTCTTTGGATGGGAGGGAGTATAATCTTTCACATTGATTTTGGTGAGAAAATAAGAAGAATGAAGATATGTGAAAGAAAAATAAAAGTAGAAAAATGTAGGGTCAACAAAATTAGAACCACAAATGTGGAACATCTTAGTGAATGTCTCAAAACGGAAAGAGTTATTTCATGAAAATAATCTCAACTATATGTGTTTCTTAAAATAATCAAAATTATACCTAATCTTATTTTAATATTAACCTCGCTTTGCTAAGAGTGACCGGCTACCTGTTGAACCTCTCTTATTCAACTCTTCGTCTTACTCTTCTTCACATTTCCTCTTCATTTTCGGTCATTGGTAAAAAAAATTAAGGCTTCACAAAATTCATCTTTCATTTCTTTTTCGAATAGTCTTATAGAGGCAATGAAAAAAATGTTTATATTGTTGTTTTGGATTTTGCGATCGCAACGAACCCAATAAAACTCTTGAAAGTTACAACAAATAACTATTACCGGTAATAGCAAGTCATAATTTTGTCCATAGCAAAGCGAGATTAATGAAGACGTAGTTCATATTAAAATGAGATTAAGTATAGTTTTGATTATTTTAAGAAGCACACGCATAAGTGAAATTATTCTCATGAAATAACTCAAACGGAAATGTGGAAGATTATAGAGGAGGGAAAGGAGTATTTAGTTACTCCGTATTATCTACTCGTATTACTTTTGAAATAACGTTCAAGAAAAGAATAATACTACCTCCATTCATCTTTTAAGTTCATGGGGTAGATGTCTTAAAAGTGAGATCGGAATGTCAAATTACCACACAATTTTAGACTAAAAAGAAAATATTCCAAATATGAAGGTTAAACATGGACAATCTAAGGGCTCGCTTGGGATGAACGTAATGAATTGGGGATAATGAAAATAAAATGAACTATAAAATGGATGAAGTAGCGATGGAGTAGTGATCACATACACTAAGCAGAAATGGAGAAAAAAAGACAAATATAGCCTCTTTTGGGGAGAAATCGTTGCTTCCCCTCTATCTCCAAGTAATGTATTACCCCCTCTTTGAGTAATTGTTCCTCCCTCACCCCCTTCTTTGCACCATAAAATATCACCACTAACCACCACTCTCCATTTTCTTCTCATTTTGAGGTTCATTACTCTCAATTCATTACCTACATCTCAAGCGAACACTAAAGAAAAATAGAAAGTGATAAAATGGATGGAGGTAGTGAATTTAGATCATTACATAAACGTAACAAAAATTTACCAAAATTATTTACTTGTGCACAAAGAATAAGGTTGTCACTGGAGGTGGAGGCTTTCACCTATAAAGTAAAAGACTCGACACAAATAAAGAAATACGTAATATACTTGTAGAATATAGCAATTTAATTGAATAAGGCAAAAATAGTACTCCCTCATATTCCTTTTTTTCTTTCCTCTTTTCTTTTTTGGTTTAGTTTGTTTTTCTTCCCTATTTAGTATTTCCTTTCGAAGTTGTAGTTTTTAATCAATTCTATTTTTTCTTCTATTCTTTATTATTTGCTTTCTACACAAACCCACCATCTTTTACTTTTTCTTACCATTATTCATTTCTTTACTCTTTCCTTGATTTTCGTGCCCATAAAAAAAGGGAGAAAAGGAAAAATACCAGGGAGTATACCCAAAAGAGGAATATGACAATATGTTACATAATAGTATAATACTATTGAACGAAGGGAGTACATTTTTATCGGCTCAACTCTTTAGATAACAATGTAATCCTCTCATGTTTTTTTCTTATTATCACCAACTTCATCCCATTATTAGTCTTCATCGTAGGCCTATCCCAACCCCAACCTCCTTCACCATATTACGTAAATTATAACATTTGTACCAACTTCACCATATTACGTACATGATTACTACATCATACACCAAACCTCTTCTTATTAAGCTTTTTCACCAATGTTTCATACTCCAGTAAACGTGATTAAGACGTAACTGAATTGGGGCGGATTTTGGGGGTGTCTGGGGCAGGTGTCTCCCCTAACATTTATCCGTATATGGAACATGTTATATTTGCAGAATTGGTAGACGTTATCTTATAGTCTCTCCATGTCCATAATGTTTCTCACCTTTCTTTAATATATACGGGGAATATTTCATTGAAAGAGAAGGAACAATATGATAAGAAGATAATAGAAAAAAATATTCGGATTCTGATCTCCAGTAATCCGTATTACGAGTATTTTATTGTGATTATGGGCCAAGCCCATACACTTTATAATTTATGTGGACTAGTTTCTTAGGCTATATAAACAATGGTTGTGCTAATGCGACTTGATAAACTAACGTTGATTGAAAATCGATTGGTCGTGCTAACACAATGTGTATTAGTGGTTTGGGCTTGAAATCAAACACGGTACCACGTGAAACGCCCCAGACACGTGGTATAAAAATCAATAGAAAATGAAACATTGCCATGTACGGCCTCCCGAATGACTCAAATTGAAGTCTATACACGGTTTTTGGGAGATTCGGGGGTCCGAAATAAAAATGGCCCAAAATTGCAAGTATGTTTCTTGGCTACGATAAAATGGACCACACAAAATTTGAGCAACAATGAAGACCATTTAGGAATGCCGGAATGTGATAAACCAACGTCAATCGAAAATTGATTAGTCGTGAAAAAGGCGACGTGTACTTTTTGTTTGGGCTTGAAATCAGACAGGAAACCTCGTGAAGCATCCCAAGCGCGTGGTATAAAAATCAGTTGAAAACGAAACGTTGCCCTGTCCAACACCCCAAACGGCTCAGATTGATGAAGTGTATAATACACAATTTTTGAGGATTCGGGGATCTAAGACAAAAATGGCTGAAAATCGCACAGAGTGTTTCTTCGATACGTTCAAATGACTACACAAAATTTGAGAAGTAACGAAAACCATTTGAGGGCACCAGAATATTATAAACCAACGTCGGTTGAAAATCGATTAGTCGTGGAAACATGACGTGTTTTTGTTGTTTGAGCTTGAAATCGGATAGGTACCTCGCGAAGCACCTCAGACACGTAGCATAAAAATCGGTAGAAAACGAATGATTGCTCTGTCCTACCTCCCGAACATCTCAAAATGAAGTGTATAATACAATGCACGTTTTTTTGGAGATTCAGGGTTAGGAACAAAGATAATGGGCGAAAATCCCACAGAGTGTTCCTTGGGTACGATAAAATGACCACGAAAAATTTGAGCAGCAACGGACATCATTTGGGGTGTTGGAATGTAATAAATCAAAGTCACGAGGTTTGAACCCTGGTTGCTGCCTTAGAAAGCGTTTTCAATATAAACCATTTTTTTAGATAGCAGTAAAGCGCTTTCTCATACAACAGCCAACACAAACCTATATTTTTTTAGCCTGAATTGGGTCGGGTCGCTGTCTGAGGTTGCAGTTTTGCACCAAACCTAGCTTAGGAGATAACGTGAGTCCATTCTTGATAATTATTTTGATACAAATCGCATTTTGATAATTATTTTGTAAAAAAAAACTCTCAATTGGGTCACTGATTAATATTTAAGTGTCTTGACCTTAAAATAGTCGATTAGACATTTCTTTTTTATGAGTGGGGTGAACTTTTAACTAATCTAGCTAGAAAGAGTGTCTTCTTTTCAGTTCAATTTTGATTTTGTTCCTAACATTCTTCAAAAACTTAAAAATCATACTCCCTCCGTTCCAATGGATTGTTTGCCTTTCCTTTTGGCACCAAGGTTAAGGGAATCAATGAGGGGGTGACATGTAGAGCAAAACTCATGAGAATGATCAAATTGCATATAAAAAACATTCCTAAAATAGAAAGACAAACAATTCATTGAGACACTCCAATATAAAATAGGCAAATAATTCATTAAAACGGAGAGAGTATATCCTCTAGCTACAATGTTTTTAGGCAATTTGCTGGCTGATAAGATTCGATGAAAGAGTGAAATCTGTGATTTGTACTCCGTAGTTTGTAGAGAGAGGCAAGTAGACATGAATATGATTACATGAAAAAGGATTTGGTTCTTCTTGGTGCACAAGCACAACTAGGATGGATAAGAAAGAAACAAAGACAACACATGAAAGAAAGAATAAAATAGTTTCCATTATACCAAAAAAATATTTTAGATAAAGAGAGAAAATAAAATAAAAATGAAGTAACATAAAAAAAAGTTATGGCTACAATTTGCCTATCAATTTTTTCCATTGTATCCCCACTCACTCATTCACTCAATTAACCTATCTTGTTTTTCTTCCCTCTTTCCTTCTCTCTCTCTCCCTTCCTCTTCCTTTCCCATACACCCATGTGGAGTGTCCTGTGACTCTTAACTTCTGAACCCCAAAAATCTTGGAATTCTTCCATTTCATTTCACCCCAAAATTAAATCCCCTGCTGCTGCTACTACTACAACCATTTTTACTACCCAATTAAACAAAATAAATAAATAAATACATCCAACCCACATACTTTAATGCTGTCCTAATATTAACCCTTTTTTTTATTAATTGTTTTTCCATTTTTGGTACACTCAGTAGTATTAATGATTATGTCATGCATGAAGATGATTTTAATTTATTTGGGTAGTTGATTATTATTATTATTATTATTATTATTATTATTATTATTATTACGGAGTATTATTATTTAAGTTATTTGGGGGTTGAGAGAGAGAGAGAAAGGGGAAATGGGTGGAAAAGGGTGTAGTATAGTATGGTTAAGAAGGGATCTGAGGGTGGAAGATAATCCAGCACTGGCAGCAGGAGTAAGGGCAGGTGCAGTGATATGTGTCTTTGTATGGGCACCTGAAGAAGAAGGTCATTACTATCCTGGTAGAGTTTCAAGGTGGTGGCTCAAACACAGCTTGCTTCAACTTGATTCTTCTTTGAGAAGTCTTGGCACTTTTCTTATCACCAAGAGATCTTCTGATAGTCTTTCTTCTTTACTTGATCTTATTAAATCTACTGGGGCCACTCAACTCTTCTTTAATCACTTATATGGTAAAATCATCAATCCCTGCCTTTTATTCCTCTTCCTCCTTACCCTTTTTTTCTTTTAAGTCTTAGATTTCATTTTTATTTGTGTTTTTTATTGACCTTAAAGTTTTTGTTTTTGTTTGGTATGATGGATTGATGATGTTCTTGTGTGTGACGGATTATATCGGGTCAAATACAATTCATTTACATAGAGAATTGTACTTTGGGATTATTTTAATATCAAAGGTTTCTACTTTGGGATTATTTTAATGAAATTGTTAATTAGATTGATGATTGCATGGTTAATAGATTTACTAATCATTGTTTATTGTTATTGTACTGTACTACAAAAGGTTTCAACTTTGAACATTTGGGGATTTTTTTTATTTAGAGCTGTCAGATATGCATTTGTAAACCTTTAAAAATGTAAAAGGGGAGTTTTGGACTGTTTACTTGAACTGGAGGCTTTGAACTTTGAGTGATTTCAAACCCCCTTTTTTTTTTCTAGAACATCATCTACCCTTTTGAGTAATTGTTAATCTTGGTATGACTGTGACTCTGCAAGAATTCTTTGGAAATTTGGTTTTATACTCATATGTGCAACATTAAAGTGGTTGATGATTGACAAAAAGAAAATGAGATTGAGGATTCTGCCTTAAAAGGGAAGTTGTTTCTCTTTAGATTTGTCTTTGTTTTTCTTCCATTCTATGTACAGAGTATGTTTTTCTAGCAAAAGCGATTGTTTAACTCTCGTAATTATGAAAATTATTTGCTGCATTCGGTAGTGACATTTACTAAACTGAATTACATAGCTAACTGCCTTGCCTTGTTTGTGTTTCTCTGCAGATCCTCTATCGCTTGTGAGGGATCATCGCGCCAAAGAAGTTTTAACTGCACACGGTATAGCTGTACGTTCCTTCAATGCAGATTTGTTGTACGAACCATGGGAAGTTTTAGATGATCAAGGCCAGCCATTTAATACCTTTACTTCTTTCTGGGACAAATGCCTTAGCATGCCGTTTGATCCTGAGGCTCCACTTCTTCCACCTAAGAGAATAATCTCAGGTTAGTTGTCCCGATGCAAAGTTCTCACTGTCGGTGCAGGAAAGATGTTTTTGTAAGCTTATTGATCTTTCAAAATAATTTCATGACATGGTCTTATATGTTGTTTTTCAGGAGATTTGTCATGTTGCCAATCGGACACATTAATATTTGAAGATGAATCAGAAAAAGGAAGCAATGCTCTGCTAGCTAGAGCATGGTCACCTGGGTGGAGTAGCGCAGACAAGGCTCTAACAAGTTTCATCAATGGCGCGTTAATTGAGTACTCAAAGAACAGGAGGAAGGCTGATAGTGCAACGACGTCCTTTCTTTCTCCCCATTTGCATTTTGGGGAAGTCAGTGTAAGAAAGGTGTTCCATTTGGTTCGCATAAAACAGGTCTCTTGGGCGAATGAAGGCAATACACAAGGAGACGAGAGCTGCAATTTGTTTCTCAAATCAATCGGTTTGAGAGAATACTCAAGATACATGAGTTTCAATCATCCTTATAGTCACGAGAGGCCGTTACTGGGGCACCTCAAGTTCTTCCCTTGGGTAGTCGATGAAGGCTATTTCAAGGCGTGGAGACAAGGTAGGACCGGCTACCCTTTAGTAGATGCTGGTATGAGGGAGCTGTGGGCCACTGGTTGGCTACACGATCGAATTAGAGTGGTTGTTTCTAGCTTCTTCGTTAAGGTTTTACAGTTGCCATGGAGGTGGGGTATGAAGTACTTTTGGGATACTCTTTTGGATGCCGATCTTGAAAGTGATGCTCTTGGCTGGCAGTATATATCAGGTACTCTACCTGACAGCCGAGAGTTTGACAGGATTGATAATCCACAGGTAGTTCACATTTTTCTCTCTTTATTCTTTTCATTGTGATGTTTTTGAACTAGGTAAACAAACTTGAACAGGTTTGTTCCTTCCACTTTATTGATGTTATTACAAGATCGTTTATATTAGTCGAACTCGTCATAGCATTAAGGTCAAATTTGAGGTGTTCGATGATACAAAGGCGAGGTTTTGCAAGAACATGGCTTTCCAATTCAAAGTATCCAACTATTGTCATAAATTGGACTCATTCATGGTTCTTAAATCTACTTTTTTTTTCTAAGCAAGGGAGTCTAAAGGCAATTAGATTTTTGAACCCACCTGTATAACTTTACGAGCTAACTATGTTCTAATGGTGATGAGGTTTATAGTGGTCCTCATAGGAAGTTTTCTTGATTTAAAAAATTCACGAGTTACCTTCCCTCTTGTTCTAGCTCATTCCAGGTTTATATGATTTATTTTAAGAAAATAAAATGGTACTGTAGGAGATTATGTTCTTGTTGCTTGCTATATTGATTTAAGTTTCTTTTTCCCACAACAGTTTGAAGGCTACAAATTTGATCCTAACGGAGAGTATGTAAGACGGTGGCTTCCAGAACTTTCAAGACTAACAACCGAATGGATTCATCACCCATGGGATGCACCTGAATCTGTACTACAGGCTGCAGGAGTGGAACTCGGATCGAACTATCCTCTACCCCTTGTGAAACTAGATGCTGCAAAAGTTAGACTACAACAAGCCCTGTCTGATATGTGGGAGCTGGAAGCTGCTCACAGGGCCGCCATTGAGAATGGTATTGAAGAAGGTCTCGGAGATTCTGCTGATACCGAACCCATTGCATTTCCTGAAGACTTACAGATGGACGTTGACCATGACCCTCCAAGGGATGATACTACAACTCCAAACAACAACAACAACAACAATAATACTCGTCGTTTTCAGGATCAGATGGTGCCTAGCATTACATCCACATATTTCAGGGTTGATGATGAGGAGACGTCTTCAGATCTTCGTCAACCTTCAGTGGGAGATGGAAGAGCTGAGGTTCCAAGAGATGTGATTGTAAATCAAGAAGATTCAGATATACCGGATCCAAACCCGGGTATTTCTGTCGGGGCTAGAAGGAATAACATCACATTTGCTGTACAGAATGTAGAAGAGTATGGAGCTGAGTCATCAAGTACTAGTGGTGGTAGTCGAGGTGAAAGGAGTAGTGGGGTTGTCCCAGTTTGGTCTCCCTCAACTTCTTTCACCGATCAATTTATGAGTGATGAAGCGAGTATGGGGACTGCTTCCGGCTTCTTGCAGAGGCATCCACAGTCTCACCAACTCGTTAATTGGAGGCGGCTTTCTCAAACCGGGTAAGCTCTTTGATAATTTTATAGCACTTTATTAATTCCACTCAAGTTTCTTGCGGATTCACATCCTCCAAATTTATATTTGCGTAAATTCATTGAAGTAGATGCCAATTAGCTTAGTTGGTAACCTCATGAGAGGTGGTACTCATAATCACCTTTGTGGCTCCATTTGAACCCAAAAAAAAAAAAAAAAAAAATTACTGTACTAAATTGGTGGTAATGTAGTACTCTATTGTTTTTTTTTTTTTTTGAAACGAAGTAATGTACAGTACTCCGCATTATTGTTGATCTAAACTTTTAAACAATATAGGGTATTACAAACAGTCTTGGTGTGGTAAATTGGTGGGTAATCAGAGAGGATTAAACAATGAAGTCATGTGTTTGTCTCATCTCATTTGTATCCTAGGACAATGCCGGAAAAAGAAAAAAAGGAAACATTGACAGAAAAAATGGATTAGGAGAAGCTTGTGAGTTGTGAAGGTTATACTCCCTCCATTCAAAATCCACTAGTCACATTTGACGTGACACGTTTTATACCAGCAACATCTTTCATTTTGCATTACTAATATTACTCATAGAAACCCTTCTGAAGCATCACCATCATCATCATCATCATCATCATCATCATCTTGTTGACAGTTAAGAAATGAGGTTCTTGGAGACGCATGGAGGATGAGCAAGGAGGAAGCACAGTCGCTGGAAGTAGGCGACATGATTGTGTCAGGGTGGTTTCAGAATGATGACATTGGCGGGCGTATCTATTCCTCTCTTGTATTGTACTATTATGAAGTAAGTAGTTTTGATGTGTATAGTTGTAGTGCCCCCCCTTATAAGCAGGGGAAAGAGAGAGGAGTATGTATTTGTAGGGGTGGGTAGCCTTCAAAATACCCAGGTTTTCATAACATCAGTTGTAAAAATTGCTGCTATTATTATTATTATCAATAATAATAGTGCATTGCCTTTATTAACACATCTGAACCAACCAACCAACCAACCCGGAGACAAATGTTTGGTGATTAATTTATGGCTTAATATTGCGAATAATATCATTTGCATTTGGATAATGGTTAATGTACAAATTTCATGGTGATATTTCACTCATGAGTACGATGTTGTATGTATATAATGTAATGAGACCATAGATAGAATCTTTGAAACTATGAGACGACATTTTAGTCGGTTTTAAGGGGCAGAGTGCCTCTAATCATTTTGATTTGTCAAAACAAGTTACGTGAGTGTCGCTTGCTTCTCTTGACATGCACAAGAAGGTCGTTACGTCTCAACAGTTTCGACGATAATAAGCCCAACTTCTCAGGTTGACTCAACTTAGGGTAACATTATCAGCAAGACTCTCCAAAATCTTAAGACTCTGCCACCTCAGTTTTCCACTAACTTTTAATATTTATTTATTCTTCAGACTCACCTCAGACTCGCCTCAGATTTTATACATTATTAGTCAGACTCTGCTCAGACTCATCTTACCAATTTTTGGTTAAAAAATGAATTAATTTGGTTTAATTTGTGATTAAACAATAAAATTTACTTGTTTGGTACAAATTACTACTCGGAATTACTTTACTATTTAGTTTAATTAAAAAATATAACTTGTTTTATTTTATTGTTGTTGATTTTGTTTGATATACAAAAAGACGGGTAGACGTCTTTTGGCCTTCATTCATATTATAGATCCGGATAATTTATAATACATTGATTATGTCTTACTCATATTAATTTACGATATTTTAATAATTATTTTTTCATACATGGTCTTAGGTGTATCGATTTAGGTTATTGACTTACGATTCCCATAGAATGAAAATCTACTCGTAATTGTTATTTTGCAAAGAAAAATAAACGTTGGTGGCCGAACGCTCATCCTTTTTTGTCCTTTTCAAAATAACGACTACATTAAAATAGTTAATTTCGTGTTTAATTAGTTAATTACGTATAATTACTTACTTGTATTTTTATTTGTTAAATAAGTGTTTAATTACGTTGACTCGGTTAATTAGTTAATCAGGTGAAATTGCATTTTTATTTGTTAAATAAATACTCCCTCCGTCTCACTAAGATTGTCCCGTATTTCTTTTTGGGTAGGTTCTTAAAGATTGTCTCATTTCTCAACTTTCCTTTTTAGTCTATCTTTTTTTACAACTTTGTCCCTACTAAGACAAAGTATTTACCATTTTGTCATTCCATTAACACACACCACCTCACACATCACCCTATAAAGTAGTCATAATTGCCTATATACCCCATCATTACACAATTTTCTTAATTATTGTGCAAAAGTAAATGGGACAATCATTTTGGGACGGAGGGAGTATTTAATTACTTAATTAAGTGAAATTACTTGATTCAGTGTTTAATTAGGTAATTACTCCATACATTAAATTGGATAATTATGTGTTTTATTAGTTAAATATGTACTTCGTAATTAATAATTTTATTAAGGGTCGAACAACAAAATGGACAATTAGACAAAGACGTGAGACTTTAAAAAAAATACGGAGTAAAAAATAAAAAAAAATTGTATAAATACGAACCGTTTATTTAATAATACGTCGAAAAATATACAACATGAGTCATGACCCCACAAAAGTCTTAAGTTGAGTCTTTAAAATTCTAGACTCAACTTAAGACTTTGGTACATTATTGGTAGACCCCACACGAGTCTTGAGACTCATCTCAAGACTACCAATAATCTTCTTAAGACTACCAAAAATCTTAAAACTCCCTCAAAACTATCAAAAATCTTAAGACTTTGCTCAAGACTTTGCAACATTATTGGTAAGACTCACATGAGTCTTGAGACAAGACTATCTCAAGACTCACTCAAGAATGATGTAGGGGGAACTTAAGCTCGATATGGGGTGACGGGTATATGGCGGTTAAGCTCGATATGGCTAAAGCCTATGATCGGGTGGAATGGTTCTTTTTGGAACGGGTGTTGCGTAGGATGGGTTTTGAGGATGGTTGGGTGGACCGTGTGTTACATTGTGTGACAACGGTCACGTTTGCTGTTTTTGTGAACGGGAGGCCTTCACGTGAGTTTAGACCAGGAAGAGGACTCCGTCAAGGTGACCCACTTTCTCCGTACCTGTTTATTTTGTGTGCAGAAGTCTTTTCGAGCCAGATTAGGCGTGCCATTGAAGAAAAATCGATACATGGGATACGTATTGCACGTGAGGCTCCTGTGATATCACACTTATTTTTTGCTGACGATAGTCTGGTTTTCTGTAAGGCTAATATTCGGGAGGTACGAGTAATAAAGAGGATAATTGAAGTTTATGAAGGAACGTCGGGACAAATGGTTAACCTGGATAAAACGACTGCCTCTTTTAGTCGACGTACAAGGCGGGGGCATGCGACTTGGGTGGCAGGGGAGCTGGGCGTGAGGGTGGTTGATAATCCCGGGAAATACCTTGGGCTTCCGACGGTAGTAGGGCAATCAAAACAGGCTATTACTGGTATTCTTCGGGATAAACTCAACAAGAAATTAAAAGGATGGAAAGGGATGTTGTTGTCTAAGGCGGGTAGAGAAATAATGATAAAGGCTGTGGCCCAATCTGTTTCTACCTATGTGATGAGTGTGTTCAAGCTTCCTTTTAATTTCTGTGAGGAGATTCGGTCGATGATTTCGAGGTTTTGGTGGGGGACGGAGAATGGTAAGCGCAAGATTTCCTGGATTGCCTGGCAAAAATTGTGTAGGCCAAAAGAATTAGGAGGTCTCGGTTTTAGGGATTTTCATAAATTCAATCTTGCTCTACTTGCCAAGCAGGGTTGGCGCCTGACTACGGAACCAGGTACACTTCTAGCTCGCATTTTTCAAGCTAAGTATTATAGAGGCGGTTCGTTTCTTCAATCGAGTTTGGGACATAACCCTAGTTATACGTGGAAAGGGATTTGGGAGGCTAAGGAGGTGGTGGTCCGGGGGCTCAAGAGACAAGTGGGAAACGGGATGAGCACGCGGGTTTAGGGTGACCCATGGCTGCATAATGAAGGGACGAGTCGTGTGATCTCCCCACGTGGAAATCATTGCGCTGATATGGTCGTTGCTGACCTGCTGACGAGTGATGGTGCCTGGAATTCCTCGAAGGTCCGAGACCTGCTACTTCCTTTTGAGAGCGAAGTTGTCCTGAATATGCGATTGGGCTCGAGAAATAGGGAGGATACATGGTTTTGGGGGGAAGAAAAGAATGACATGTTTTCTGTGAAGTCAGCCTATCGAATGTTATCGAAGGAGGAGGGTACGAATAGTGGGCCTTCGGAGTTTGCACGAGAAAGGTGGTTGTGGACAAAAATATGGAAGGCACGTGTGCTACCCCGGATGAAGGTGTTTTTTTGGCAGTTATGTTCGGAAGCGCTGCCGACGAAAGGAAATATAGCCCGTAGAATTAAGGATTCAGATGATATTTGCTCGATTTGTTATAGCAAGGTGGAGACTTGTCTCCACCTTGTTAAGGGGTGTGGATGGGGGTATGGGGTGTGGGACGGGTTGGGGTTGGAGATTAAGGATGATAAAGGGTATGAGCGGGTGATAGAGGGAGTGGGTGGAGGATGTGTGGAGGGAGATGGAGGAAGACGAGCGAGGGACGTTCATTGCGGGATGTTGGGCTATTTGGGAGGCACGTAACAAATGGATTTTTGAAGGAAAGAGGGTTAGTGTGGAGGGGGTACTCCGTCGGGTACAAGATGTCATGAGCGAGTTGGAGACGAGTGAGAGGGATGATATAAGGGAAGGGCAAGACGTGGGGGGACGAGGGGGTAGAGGCAACGGAAGATGGGTGGCGCCACCGGTCGGTTGGATAAAACTTAATTGTGATGTTGGGCTGAGTGGTGGCGGTATAGGGATTGGGGTCATTGCGAGGGATGCGGCTGGAGGGATGATGTGGGCGGTTAGTGCGAGACGGAGAGGACGGGTCGAGGCAAGCGAAGCGGAGTCGGAGGCTATACTGGAAGGACTCAAAGAAGCATGGAGGCACGGCCATAGGAAGCTGGTTATCGAAAGTGACAGCAAGACTATCATTGATGCTCTTAGGAATGGTTATCAAGGTCGTAGTTATTTATTCTTATTATTAGAGGATATTCATGATTTATATTGTAGTTTCGACAGTATTGTGTGATCTTATACTCCGCGGCATGGAAACCAAGCAGCTCATGAACTAGCACACTACTTTGCTCTGAGCCTTGGGAGACGTGTTTGGGATGATGTGGTGCCACCGACTGTTGAAGGTATTGTTCGTATTGACTCTAATCAATTAAATTAATCTCATGCTGGGAAATTCAAAAAAAAAAGAATGATGTAGGGGGAACAGTTAAAAATGAATGTAACTTGTTTTCACTCAAATATCGCCAAGAGTATTCTATACAATTTGTCATGTTAAATATCTTGAAATTTTTTTGTCTTGGTTGACAAAAAAAATAAAAAATCTTGAAATTTCCTGCCAAACAATATATAAATATTACTGTATTAAAATAGATTTAATTCTACTTTAAAACCTTTATATTTTTGAGACATAAGGTCTTAGGTGAGAAGATTAGACATGAAGTAAGAATGTATTACCGGGCTAAAGATTAGTCCTATCAAGCCTTTAGGCATTGTGTATTCGTAAGAAGTTACTTATTCTTTAATATAATTACCTTTTACCGTATTCAAACAAGGATCGATTGTAAACCATTTTTTTCTCTCTCTAAAACCTCCTCCTTCTCTCTTAAGTTAACTAAACAAAAAACCCTATTTCCACCACTACTGTCGCCACCAACCATCCTTCCTCCTACCTTGCAATCTTTGCCGGGGCTATTTTTTGTTCCATCTCCGACCCTTCGATCTTAATTTGCAGCTTTGATCTCCATTTGCATGTGCCTTTTGTCTATCCGATCTGTTGTCGTTGTTTGCCTTTTTATCGGTCTCGTCTTCTTTTTTTCGTTCTGGGTTTGTTGTGGATCGGACCTTTGATCATCCGTGGGAGTTGGGTTTGGTGATCGTCCATGTCGTCCGGCCTACCTCATCCGTTCTTTGGCCTATTGGTTTCGTCTTCTTCGTGAGGTCTGTCCGTGCTTTTTTGTGATTTTTTGGGTCGGTTTTCTTGTCGGTGTGGTCTGATCGTCCATGCATTCAGACATTTCGTGTCCTGATCGGATGATAGAGTGTGTTCCCCCCTCCCCTCGCCCCCCTCTCCCATACTCTAGTATGTCGATTTGGTTTGTGTGTCTCTTTGTTTTGTTCGATCCTTTGTTGTCTGGCTTGCTCCGGGCTAGGTGTTCCCCCCTCCCCCCTCCCCTCGCCCCCCTCCCCCACCCTAGCCTTTTGTTGGTCTGACTTGGTTCGTCATTTGTGTGGTCCTTTGTTGTTGAGGTCATAGACCTCTGTGTCCTATAGGTTTCTTTGTTTCGTTGGGTTTTGTTGGTTGATTTTCTGACGGTCGTCATTGCTGTTTCCCGCGGATTGATTTTGGCCTTGTCTTCTTGTTTCTGGCTTTTCTTGTCTTTGTCTCCTCGGTTTGAGGAGGCTGTTGCGTTTTGGTGTGGGCTGATTTCTTGGTTCTCAATGCTTGTGGGTTTTGGGTGTCAATTGTTCATGCTGTGGTGTTCTTAGCTACGTTACGATCGGAGTGTGGTTGTTTTTGAAGTAGGTTGGATCATGGTGTTGTGTGGTTTGGTTGTAGCGGTTGGTCTCCTTCTAAGTCAATGACGTCTTTTACTTATATAATGCTACTTTCTTTTTCCGTAATAATCTTCTCCTTGCGGAGAATATGTTGTTCGTCTCTAGGTCAGGTTTATGTTGGTCACACTTTGGAGCTCTACTCCTTGGTGTCTACAGCTACAAGTTTGGGTGAGGGGTGGTCTTCATTTCCTCTCGGTTGGATTCTCCCTTTGGATAAGTGGTATTTTGTTCGGCTAGTTCAATTACCAAGATACAGGAGTTTTATCTCCATCTGGGACTTGTCTTTTGGCATGTTTTTCCCCGTTTTCTTTCTACGTCCTTGTGGCGTTAGTGCAGCTTGTTATTGTTTCTTAGCCATTCAAAGGAGTATGCAGTCTACTGGAATGATCAGCCAAGAAGACGTGAAGTGTGTTGAAGCCCGTGCCCATACTACTGCTCTCTACCAACCCGTTGATCTTGAGCGTTATGATTTTAGTTCTTTTAGTTCGCTATATATGTTTTATTATGTCGTCTATCGATCCCTAGACAATAGAGCTAATACCTTAATGGTTAATGCTCTAAATTTGTAATAGGGTGGTTTTGTTATGTTGGCAAAAAAAAAAAAAATTACCTTTTACCAAAAAAACTCTTATATTTCTCTCGCAAACTCTATTATTTACTTGTATAATTTAACGTTTAATTAAAATAATTATTATTACAAATAACACAAAACAATGCCGCACTGTTTCCTGGTTGACGGTCTCAAGACGATACAACGGAGTCGCTCACGAACTTACACGCTACTATTATGGCAGAATCAAGACTAGTCCTTGGAGCGATAGTGTTCCCGACTACATTAAAACTTTGTTAGTTTCTGATTTAGTTCCAACTAGTGTAAAACCCGTGCCTACGCACGATTTTTTAATTGATGTTTGTGTATACAAAGAATTTAGTGAAATTATAAAATTATAATCCTTGTTTCTAAGTCAATATTTTACACTTTTCTTTTCTTTATAATGTTTCCGTCAATAGTTAACGTTTTTTTGTTTTGGGTAAACTTTATTATTTATATTTTATTTTTAAACATAAAAACAATTTTCCTCTCACTACCTTGTCTTTCAGTATAAAGAAAAAATGTAATATTATAATATGATGAACAGAATTTAAAATTAGTAATATCTTCCCGCTTTTATTTTATTTATATTTGTTATCTATAAAATAATACGGCGTATTCTTTGAGAAATACAGCTGATAAATGGATCAAATCGTGTCCAATTTACGACACATAACTGGATAAGAATATAAGTAATAAATAATGAATATCTTACTTTTTACTCATTTTAGGTCGATTTTATATATATATATAGAGAGAGAGAGAGATCCTATGCACCATTCACACTCTTCTTTCTCCATCTTTCATTCATCCACCATTTTTTTTCTCGTTCATTGAAGAACAATAAAAAAAATCTAATTGCTCCAGAATTATCTCTTCATCATCAATCTCCAAAATCTCTTCGTCATTTATGCACATCAATGGTTGCTAATGAGGTTTGTTTATTTTTTTTTTGCTGTTATTAATTAATTTATTCATAAAACTTCAATTGATTTATTTATGCTTAATATTTTTCAATCCTTTAATTGATTTTTTTGCATCTGAAGTTTAATTTATTCACAAAACTTTAATTTTTTGCATCTGAAGTTTCAATTAGGGTTTCGGGATTTTTCATCTGAAGTTTAATTTATTCATAAAACACGTAAAAGTGAAGAAAAATATGACAAACCCAGATGCTAAAATCACCCAAATATGGTAAAGATCGGATCTTTATGTCAAGAAAATGCAGTGATGAAATGAGTTTGTTGAAGGTTGAGATCTTTATGATGGTAAGATTTTATATTGTAATCTAGTGTTTTTAGTTGATAGTTGAGATGATTGAAGTTTGAAATAAAGTGACTTGTATGATTGTTTATTTGTTGAATCATATCTATATTTTTCAGTTGTTAATTATAGATTTCTGATAAGGATGAAGAAGTGAAAATGAAGACGAAGATGAAGATGTGGGAAGATGATGAGACAAGTGACACTTTGTGTATAATCAGATTTAGTGTAATTTTAATCATTATCCGTGTAACTCAGTATCTGTTTTGGTACTGTTGTAAACATTCAAGTGTATGTATTGAAACTTCAATACATTTGTTTTATAACTTCAACTCAATTGTTTTGAAACTTCAGCATCCGTCACTCTGAGTTTAATTTGTAACTTCACATATTTTGTAACTTCAGTTAATATGTTTTGTAACATCAGATCAATAAAATTATACTGTAACAATAACGAAAAATACAATAAATTATATATCAAAAATAACAAATAAGACTCTCATATTATTGACTACCTTTGAACATTAATATATGTATTTTGGTTTACCCAAAAAAACTACATAATCAATATTTAGGCCATCAATATTGGGAAAAGGAAGCTCCTTAAATGTTATATGTTCTTTTTCATAAGTCTTATTCTCATCCTTTGGATTAAGAAAATAGGATGGTTGAGATTAACTTGGGAAAAAGAAAAATCAATCAATCTAATTAATGATGGTTTTTACTTCGCTTTAATTGGTCAATATGCAACTTCAATTACTTTATAATGTCACTTTAACTGATAAATTTGTAACTTCAGTTCATATGTTTTGTAACTTCAATTCAATAAAATTATACTGTAGCAATAACGAAAAATACAATAAATTATATATCAAAAACACCTAGAATCGTGGACGTTGAAGTTTCAAAACAACTGAGTTGAAGTTACAAACACAAACAATTGAAGTGACAAATAGATAAAGTTGAGGACCCTCTACAAGCACTTAGAATTACGGACGTTGAAGTTTCAAAACAATTAAGTTGGAGTTATAAAAATAATGAATTAAAGTTTCAATACACAAATGAGAAGGTTTACAACATAGTATCAACAAAAATCAAATTCTCAACTACAATGGAGAAGATGAGACACCATGAATGCTGGTTTAAAGGAAGAAAACATTGAGTTAAGTGTCTTTTGAGAGAGAGGAGAATAAGATGTTGTATGAGAGAGAAATATTTATTATTAACATTAATGCTAGTTTAACATTAATATTCTAGGAATTGATTATTAACATTAATGCTAGTTTAGTTAGGTAATGTCACCCTATACTAATCAATCTCAACCCTTCATCCTATTTCAATCCAATGCTTAATAATGGGACTTATGGACTTATAGGGAGGGGTGTCCTTATGTGAACCCCCCCTCTCTCTCTCAGATTACACATAACTTTCTAGATTTAGTGATGTTTAATAGAATATTTTTCGTAAATTAATTTATTTCTAAATTTTAGTGCATTATAATTAAATAGAGAATTTTTAAATTAGAAAAATATTTTAGTAAATTTCGAAATGACTCGTAAATATGACTCGTTGAACCTAATATTTTGACCTGTGCCCATTTTGTGCAAACTCGAAATGATCTACCGAGGAATTAATTTAGGATCAAAATCCATGTTGACCCGTTTCGATGACATGTCATTAAAAAATTATGGGATTTTCTACGTGGTACCCCTATACTTTTCACTTTTCTACGTGGTACCCCTACTCTTTCTATGTCTATACATGGTACCCTTGAATTTTATTATTAATTTAACTAGCGCCCCAATATTTTTTTTCCATCAAGTTTTGTCGTTAGATTATGTTTTTAACTTAGGATTAAGACTTCAATATCATTTAACTTAGATAATTAGCAAGTAATTGAGTTTAATTTAAGTGTTATCATTTGATTTGACAATAAAACGTCAAAAATATAATTCGTTTAGATTGGGAGTATAACTGCAAACACGTACAAAATTGTTAGTTTGAGTTCAATTATCGGTTAATTAGGTATGTTAAATGACGTTTAACTTTTAATTTTGAACATAAAAAGGTAATTTGTTGCCAAATCTTGACATGAAAAAAAGTTTAGGGGTAACAATAAAGATAATAATAATGTTTAGGGGTACCAAAAAAACTTTTAGTTAAGTACAAGGGTACCATGTATACATGTAAAAAGTGTAGGGGTATAAGGTAGAAAAGTAAAAAGTTCAGGGGTACCACATAGAAAACCCCAAAAATTATTGACTTTGTTGGGTTGTTGATGATGACTAGCCTATTTAATTTGTGTTTTCCTAGTTCAAACTTTTCAGGTTATGATCAATCAAGAATTAGTTGATGAATGTTGAGAACGATTGAATAAAGATCAAGACAAGTCACCAAAGAATCGAGAATGAAATAGAGCGTTACGATGTAAAGATAAGAACTTTTGATATCTTGTAGTTAGTTCAAGTAAGTAGCCAACCAAACTGTTTGTAACAGTCTGGTTGACTGTTACTTCTATTCGACATGTTTCATCTAAAAGAAAGATTTCAAACC
This sequence comes from Agrostemma githago, assembly GCA_958450325.1. Classification (NCBI taxonomy): domain Eukaryota; kingdom Viridiplantae; phylum Streptophyta; class Magnoliopsida; order Caryophyllales; family Caryophyllaceae; genus Agrostemma; species Agrostemma githago. The sequence continues at coordinate 66,473,602 of OY288249.1, read as the reverse complement.
TTAAAGTTTTATTTTTTCAAATCTTTTCAAAAGTGACTTTGGAGTTTGTTGTGATATGCAAGCAACTGATTTTGTGTCATCAAAACACTTTCCCAAATAATCCCCAATATGGTTGGAATACTTTTTACCAAACACCAAAAGAGAGACTTCTCTCCCGCCCAAAGAGTTCACCTCAAAAAGTGTGTTTGGCTTGTTTGTGCTTGTCCCAACCGTGAACCCTTTCACTCCTCACATTTGGTAAAGGTCTTAGTTGCTTTCTTTGTTCCACTTCCTCAAGATTGCCTTCCTTATGCATCATTGATAAAAGTTACAACCTTTTTGTGTATTCCAAAAAGTGTTGACTTCTTAAGAAACTTCAATCTTTCCTTTGCTCCACTATATAAGGAGATGCTTACCACATACAATACTCAAGACTTTTTAGACAAAATCTCTCTTTGCAAATTGTGATTTTAAAGTTTCAAAAGCTAAGAAAACTCTTTGCAAAATATTTTAAAGTCTTCAAAAGTCACGGTCGAATGAACTGCTACTTCTTGTCATGCTCTTGTCTAACTTAGTTAGATTGTAATATTGTAACTTCTTTGTAAGTTATTTAGAGTCGTGACCGGAGTAGGTCATTGGAGAGTTAGGAGACGGAGTAGTCTTCCAAACTCGAAAGTCGTAACCGGAGTAGGTTATGAGGTTCTTATTGTAAGTGTCTAAGTTTTTGGAGTAGATTACTTAACAATTATTAATAAGAAAAACATTGGACGTAGGCCTTTAGAGTGTTGGCCGAACCAATTCAAAAACGTATATGTGTTCATGTTTTTCTATTTTCTTCCGTTGCATAAAAAGTAGAACACATGTCGTTTAGCTTCGCTCTTATTTGTTCGTAGATCAATATTAGTTTTAGTTATATTTTTCAAAGTAATTGTAACAGTCGATATACTGTAACATTTCTCTGTAACATCACCTTTGGTTAAGAGAAATAGAGGCAGTTAGATCACAGTTTACCATGCTGTAACTTTTGATCTGTGGCTTAATCCCTTGCCAAGGCAAAATTGTTACGGTCAGACTGACTGTTACATTTACTAGTTCTTACTTGTTCTAGCTTTTAGTTGTCCACGTAGTCTAACTCACTTTAATTAATAAAGTTTGAGTTAAAATTTTTAAAGGTACCTAATTCACTTCCTCCCCTTCTTAGGTACTTAGGATCCATAAACTCTTCAGACTTTAATATTGTAAGTTACAAATTTTTTTAAAAAATTGTTATATCATTGGGCCCAACTTTTTAAATTAAAATTGTAACATATGAGTATGTCGTTCATCTTGCACTTCATTAAATTGAACCTTAAAAGCTGTAATAGAATTGTTTGATGGGGAAAGCCTAATTTTCATAAATGTGAAAAGTATTTGGGCGGGAAAGTTGAAAAATCATTTTTGCCCATTGCTTTTTGTTTTAGTAAATAGGGGATTATGTAAGCCCTGTTTATCAGGTCCTCAAAACAAAAATGCCCCACCTCTCACAAGTTACACATGAATGATGACCGTGGCGAAAATATTATATTAATGTGATTAAATATTATGTCAAATTAGACAAAACCTAACCCAAAAACTGTCAAATTTATTTGAATAACTCGACTGGGCAGCGACCTGAAGCCGACCTAACTCAAACCCAGACTTTGAATGGAATCGATATAACTTGATTTAAGCTGAAATCGACTCGACGAGAGTTGAGCACCCTAAACTTGATACGATTAATTTATGGTTATAACTCGATACTCCCTCCTATTGACCATGATGTTCCCTCTTTTCTTTTTGAACCTTTATTCTTTCTTTATTTTTTTTGTTCTTTTCTTTATTCACTAATTATTATTTTTTTGGTATAACGAAGCGTGCACTTATTCGCAGATGAGAATCGAACCCCTACCTCTCGACCAAGGAAAGGAAACATTTTTGTACTAAAGAAAAAAGGGAATATCAACAGGAGGGAGTATAATCTTCAGTCCTTTGCAACACTCGTTACTTATCCTAATATGCACCCGTAGTCTCAATTTGTGAAGCCAATAGGTGGAGAAAAACATGAGATGGGCTTTTGTTCTTCTTCTCTTCAATCCATAGAAGGGAGGGCTTAAGTAAGGGTAGGGTTTTAGGATCATACTACCACGAGTCCTCCTATATAACTCTTCCACATCCCATCTCCTTGCCTCAACAGCACAACGCCGCATCCTCCCTAGTCCCTTCCCTTCCATCAAATCTTTTTCAGTCATCGTAACTCTAGTATGGTACTAGTATTCAACTACTACTCCCTCCGCCTCCTTCATTCGTAAGGGAGGGAGTAGGATATTTTCTATATATTCGATGTTTCTGTATTTAAGAATATTTGATTTGATTGATTGATGCCTTTTCTTTCGGCCTCAAGTTTTGAGATCTGTAGATCAGTTTCTTGTTGGCTTTGTTCTGAAGGCATATATTTAATTCATCTTCTCTGGGGATTTTATGTCCGGCTTTTTACTTTTTGTTTCTATTCGGACCCCCTTTGTTTGATATATTATTCATTCATTCTCTCCCAATTCTTTGTTTAAATCGTCTTTTGTTTATTTGAAAAAATACTACTCGTACTAGTTACTTTCAATTTTTGTGTTGAGTCGAAGGTGACTGAGTTGATTTGACCTCGAATTCACATTTCACATTGGCTTGAGTTTAAATTTTTGTTAGTGATTGAAATTGGTTTGGATTTGATTCTAGGCTTGCGTAGATTCAATTTTGATCAATTTCGGTTGAGATGATTCTGAGTCCGCAGATGGCAGAGTTCACGAGGTAAAAATGTGTTCAAATGTGAAAATTATTAAATTGAATCGTGATATGGACATTTTACGTACAAAAAGTCGTTTAGCTTAAAGTGACTACAAATGACATGACCCTTTTGATGGTTTTGGTATAGAGTTGCGTGAGATTGGGGGAGAGGAGCAGCAGAATTGATTGTTTGTGTTAGTATGTTCCATACATTTGCTGACTGATCTCAGACACATTCCCCTAGATTTAACCTGAGTTTGTCAGATCAGCCATAAACTAACCCAGTTTTGCAACAATCAATTTAACACAAGTTGTGAACTCTGAACTGAGTCCACATTAGAAAATACGAGAAAATTTTCTTATATGGTTGTGTTAAAAGGGATAGGTTACCAAAATTTTCACCATTCTTATTGTGTAGGATAGTCTTGGCAGTAATTCTTCTAAAGATTGGGAACGCTAGAGGAAACAGGAAATAACTTAAGTAGTCTTGGACCAAAAAAATCACAAAAGTTAATGATAGAACTGGTAATTGATCCCATCTCTTGGAAGTTCTTACTGCCCGCCTTAATTAAAATAAATACTCCACTCCGTAAATCAAAGGTAGTTTTATTGCACAGAAGCTAAAAGAATCACCAGATTTTCGTTTTCTTAATGATATATATGCCCATTTGCATCCAAATCCTGTAAATAAGAGAGACAGCACCGGAAGAAATACAGGACTCACAATTTCAATTTCAAATTCTAATATTCAGAGAGACTGTCACCTATTCTGCGGGTCCAATTGATTCATCTCTCATAATTGCACACCATCTCAGCGGAACTGTCTTATTCAATGTTCACGTCGACCCATCAAAAGCCTTACTCATTCTCAAAGTCAGGGTTACTCTATTGGTGCTTGCATTCCTGATAGAAACAGCCGAAGCTGGTGATCTGGATGCCCAAGACGGGCATTTATAGAGTCGTCTTGGAAACTGCATCTCTAAAGGAGCTGTTGTCTTGTTCAAGCTGCATGTATCTTATCTTCTCCAAGTAATACGAGCAGATAAGGGAACATACAAACACGGTGGCTAAGGCAAGATATGTCTCTTCACGAAGTAGGCTCGCGAGAGATTTTGCCTGTGAGAATGGGCAATCATCTGAATCTTCATTCTTGCTTCTTTCTTGATTTGAAACACTCACAATTTTGTTAAATGGCAACTCATCTCTTGGGTCACCTTCGCTTCTATACCTGTTATGCAGACAAAATAAATACGAGATACACGAGGAAGATTACAAGTCGACCATGTATCTTCTCAAGTTGATAACTCTCTTAGCATTACGGCTTGAATCCGACAACATTAATTCCAAGGCATTCACAACTGGCTATTTTTGGATGACCCCTTGATAAGAAATTAGTGAAATTGCACACATAATTGAGAATAATACTTTCGATAAGAAAGTGTACTCGTACTACCCGATTTAGCAAAGCCATTTTGCTTATTACTACGTACTCCGTACATTATTGTCTCAACTGGAGGAGTAGAATTTATATGGGCTTGGCATCAAATTCGAAAAACGACACCAACAACACAACTTTAGTCCTAAAAAGATTTGGGGTTAGATAACATGAATCATTATCCAAAATCGTCAAGCAGGGCTTGCATTACAAATAACTAAAAGATTTTGTTAAAGAACCCTCACTGTCTATGCTCTAGTAGTCTATGCCGGTTAAGAGTTTTGAACCGGTTTAACAAGCAACTAATATAGTAGTAGCATAAAAGGAAAAAGGGAAAGAAAAAACGAGTTTACCAGTTACATCATTAAAGAAGGATACAAGTGAAGTCAAGCTACGGGAGCCACGATAACGAACACGCATTGTAGAGTTCAAAAGTGAAAGGGTTGGGAACCCATGAACTCCATACTTCGAGAGGATGCTGCATAAATAAAATCATACAATGCCACCCGACGCTTGGCTACGTCAAACAATTTGCAACCGTGAGATTGCTGTTATAGCTAAATGTAAGTATCACCATTGTAGTTTCACACGCACGCACAGGGTGCAACAACTAGTTTGTACCAACAATCATTTGGATTCGGTTCCAAGTTAGGAGTAGTGTCATGAATGTTAGAGTTTGATGGTTTCGGTCTACGACTTGGTCTTGTAAATACTATCTGCAAGGCATAAGCATATTGTCGTCAACGTTAGGCTTACACTTTACAAGTCAAGGGGCTAAAATTCGTCCCAAGTTTTGAACTCTATTGGACTAATATTTTAATTTATTAGGGTCGAAACCTGATTATTTAGTCCGCTCGATCTATTGGTTTGACGACAACTCGCTCGATCGGGTCTTCTCCTTTGAGCCAGTCCGGTGTGTCTGAATTCATGCCAGGTTGCGTTGTTGGCGACACTGCTCGGCGCAAATGCGCTAAGTATGTACCGGGGGCTTGTGCATGGGGATTGGTAATGGGTTCTTACCCTTTTCCTTTTCTTTATTGGGGGAATTGGAGGCGAATGCTATCCGCTGACTCAAGAGGATTCGAAAATTTTCGATAGCGCAACATGCCGGAGCATGCACCGCTTCTTTTATTTTTACTAGATTTAGCTTTGCTATAACTAAGGTGTGGTGACCCACTTTGTATCTCGACTGTCCACCAATTTTTTGTAAACTGTGTTTTTGATTATTCAATAAAATTCTCCTTTTATAATAATAATAATAATAATAATAATATGGAGTAATAATCTATGCATTATGTATTTGAAGAATTGGCCCGGTGAGAGACTATTTTTCATCACGTTAGGGAGTGACATAAGTAGGAAAAAAAAGATTGGTAGGATCTTCCATTATGTGGAAGATTTTTTCATTAACATTATATCAACGAGCCGACTTTTTTTTTGTGATATTTGAAATAGTAATAATAAAAAAATTACTCAATATTAATAATTTTAATACCGAAAATTGCAATTATAATCAAATACCTTTTTTTTAATACTCATATTCAAAATATGTCACATTTATGCTCGTATCATTTAATGACTAATTTTTAAAGTAATGTAATTATTGGAATTGACCCGACCAATATTTTAACTGAACTCGTCCTTGGAGATCTGACCCACTCGATCCGTTTGATGGATCGTCCCACTTACTCATTTACTTACTCACTCAAGAGGAATCCTCTTTCTTCTTCCCCAATTTCAATTTGTTTACTTTTTAACTTCATCTGAATTAAAGGTGATGATGATATCAGGTAATAACTTTCTTTGTCTTTTCCGATTTCAATCTCAACCTGCATTTGTTGCCATTCATTATCGTCATCTTAATCATCTTGCTCGTGCCATCGATTCGATTGATGATCCCCAATTTTTTCCGGATGCTGTTCGTGAACAATGTCGATTAGGGTTTTCTACAACTGAAATCCCCCTTTCCATCTTTCATCAATTGAAATCTCCCCGCTCACTCCCTTCCATCACTGTCTTCATTCAGCTGCTTACTGTCATGTCTAAGATCAAACCTAACCCCCTTTTTCCACTGTTGTTACTCTATATAATCAGCTTCAGCTCTCGGGCCTTCGACCCAATTGTCATTCGGTTGGTATTCTTGCCAAGTGTTACTGTGGTTTAGGCAATCTTGATTTTGCGTTTTCTCTTCTGGGTAAGGCCCTTAAGCTTGGATATCCTCCTAATATTGTCATCATTACCACCTTACTTAATGGGCTCATAGTTTCTGATAAGTTGAAGCAGGCCGTTCAATTGTTGGATAAAATCGTCAAGCGTGGGATGCAACCTGACATTCTCACTTACGGTGCAATGTTTAAAAGTCTCTGTTGCTCTGGCGACAATTCTGGTGCTCTCCGTTTGCTTCAGAATATGGAGGCTAATGCTCCCGTTAAGCCCGATCTTGTCATATACAACACTATAGTTGATAGCCTTTGTAAAGATCAGATGTCACCTCAAGCGCTCGACCTCTTCAAGGAGATGTATGAAAACCAAGAGCATTTTGCCCCATGTCGTAGCCTATAATACCTTACTTCGAGGACTTTGTAGTCTAAGGCATTGGGATGCTGCAAAAGAATTGGTAGTCGAGAGCAATCTTACCACGAGATTCATTCGCCTACCCGAACCCGCGCATGACCGCGTCGGGGTGGACCTATGTCATGTCCACAATTTGGCGACTCCGCTGGGGATACCTGATGTACCACTTGTCATCGGGATTCTTAGAGTGAGACTCGAAGAGAAATCGTTCGGTTATTAACGTGCGCGCGTTAGTTCGATGGTTCATGCATAACCTCATTTTTGCCCGGGTCGGTTACTTGTGACCGACGTCCCACTATACCGCGGTGCATTCCTACATGAGCGTGGTAAAGAAATCTATGGCCGAACTCGTATGAGTTTTGCGGCATGTTCTAAGTCCAATTCGGCTTAGGAAGTCCGTCCTGATTTACTAGAGAGCCATCGGTGTTGGTATAGACCCTCTTTAGACCGACCGAGACTAAGTATAAAGCATACATGTTGTCGTCATAATGCTTGTTTGACTATGTGCTACTTGGTTTCCGTGTCAGTTTTCAAAAACCGTCATTTCAAAAAATGCATTTCAGCTGAACCTTCTCCTCGTCTCTAAAGCATTAAGACCATGCCTGAAGCAACGCAGTTAAATTTTCGATACCCATGGCAGATATTCGAATCTTTTTTCTCGAGAGTTTGAGGAATTTTAGAAGGAATAGAGATGGGTGTGAGATGCAAAAAAGTGAAGCAGGAGGTCTTGTATTTATAACACCAAACCTTGACAACCTCCACAACTGTCGGGCCTCTTTAGCCCACGCGGGCCTGCGTGCGCCGGTCTGATCTAATCTCCAGCACTTTCAAACCTGATACAGTAATCGAGTCATCTCGAACATTCCTACCTCAAAAATTTTCAAAAAAAATAAATAAAATTTTTCAAAACTTTAAATTTTACTTCCCAGCGGAACCAAGTAGGTGGCTCACCTAAATATTACATGTAAATGTTATGTGACTGCATACAGGTACACCTGGGACTTCGAAGGCAAATCCAACTCCCCACGGTGCTATCATCATCTAGACAGGTATGATTTCTACCTTATGGCTGACGAGCCCTTCACACAAGTCTAATGGACTATAAACGACCCGACCGGAAAGCTGCCAGGTCGTAATCCTCGATTGGCCTGGTGGCTTCTCTGAATTTCGCCTTGTCGAAGCCTCAGTCAGAGTGGGGCTCTGTAGATACCCGCATTTTGCCTGCTCGTGTCTGTAGCAGTCTCCAACAAAACACCCGATGATGATCGGACGTAAACATGCTTTAATGAGCTCGAATACGAGACTCAGAATCAATAGTATCTGAAGTGGACACTTAGCGGAGTACAAATCTCTCAAAACCGATCTCAAATTTAGACTCAGTGGGTAGTTCCCAATAAAATAAAGCTAATTTGAGCCAAAACCGCCACCGTGGGCAAAACCATCTTTTGCGACCGAGTCAAAACCCGGTCAAAGTCGAAACCTGAGACAAAACCAACCTCACGTTGTGTCTAAATGTAAAGTCAAAACAAACAGGATCAAAGGTCAAAACAGAATCTCAACCTTCCCCATTTGTCTCACCTGCCTAGACACACTCGATCGAGTGCACCCCCAAAAATCGAACAGGCACCCCTTTTGAGGCCACTCGATCGAGTGCACTTAGGGTCATTCGATCGAGTGACCCCAAGCCGGAGGTTAAAATCTATATATACCCCCCCGACTCATCATTTCACAAGACTTTACAACCCTCAAAACACTCTCATTTGGATCCTCTCCTTCACATTTCGAGTGCTTCACACTCATACACACACACAAAGCACCTCCGAGATCTAGCCTCTCGAAAACCGAGAACATCGTCTCCCTAATCACACACCCTAACTCACCCTACATTCTCGACCGCTCCCGTGCTTACGCCGACACATGATGAGCCCGTGTTCCGAGACCATAAGCATGTAGGTTGAGGGTGTACCAAATCCCGTCTTCTCTAATCTCTATTCTTCTTTCATTTAAACATAGTAATCATTAATCATTAACTCCTAACTTTTATTTATCATTCATCTAACATATAATTTTTGTTTACTAACTACTAACTCTTTACTTTCCGCACCTAACTTTTTATTTATCGTACTACTAACAATCTAACAATCTAACATTTATTATCGTTTTTTATATTGTTATATATTAATACCGCGTATATTATAATTTAACAAAACTATTTTCAAATCGATTCGAGCGACGTCCAATGACCCTAAATCGATTGTCGTAGGCTTAAAAGCCAAATTACGACGTCGAAACGCAAAGGACTTAAGTTTCATGACGACGAATCGATTTCACTCAATCGAGTACATTCGATAATTGAACACCGTCTAAAGTCCATTATAATCCTCCGAAAATTTGTACTAGAGGTGGCGCCCTTCGAGGCGCGCCGCCCTAAACACTTAAGGGTTAGGGCGCTTTATGGCGTATGCATAACCGCCGAATTATAACGCGATCACGGTTGTTCGTTATCAAGCATATTCGATGCCATTTCAAAACGTCACTCTAAAAGCCCGATGTCGACTCCGTAGTCGAACTTCGCGCATAAAAGAGTTATCGACAATTGAATTATCATGAAATCTGTTGACGCCGAATCGATCGACAACGACATCGTGACGCGGAGGGAATCAATATTCATTCTAGTTCAATTAATTCCGATTTTACAAACAACACTCTAAAATGCTTGATGTCGGTTTCGTAACCGAGCGTCGTGCATAACGAGTTATCGAGAATCGAATTAGTGTAAGTTATGTAATGTTTACATTTAGTTCTATCATTTCTCGATTCGAAGCACCAAATCACGAAATGGGTCATTTTGAAGCAAACCTTCACCCGTTACAGAGGGCACTCGATCGAGTGACCCTCCTCAAAAATGGGCAGGGAGTTTTCACGAAGGTCACTCGATCGAGTCCCCTTAATGACTCGATCGAGTGACCCCTATAGGCCTCCAACGAGAGCCTAAAGGTGATACAAGGCTCCGTCAAGCCATGTTTACGACTTTTAGTCAACACGTGGTAGTCCAATCACATGTTTCTTTTTTCAAATCCCATACATTATATCCTATTCTATCTCGTTACCTTTACAGCTTTGAGCAATGTCTCGTATGACTAGTCCTACATCGACGACTCCTTAGCCGTATTCGATATACGATTGGTCGAGACATCCCCATTTCGCAATGATAAGTCGGGACAAGACTTCGAGGCCCGGGATCAAGCTAGCACTACGCTTCGGTCCTATACGCTAAACACGTATTAAAGCCTTTGTCCTCCGATCGATGCTCAACGCAATGTGTAAGCGATCGTAGTTCGTCCAGTTATTCAATTCACAGTTTCGATTACGTTTTCTATTTTCGGGTCCGTTCATAGATTACATTTACCGTTGCTAACTCATTTATCTTTCCGTTTTGTCCAAGTATTGTGAATTCTGGGTTGTATTTCCGCCCGTGTAATTTGTTATTTATTTTCAGGTTTATTTATTTTCGATGCTTGCCATTTACCGCTTTCTAAATGAACCTCGCATGTTTAAATTCAACTTCGACGTAACTTAAGATGCATTAAACGACGTAGCTAAACATGTATTTCGCATGGGTAGCTAAAAACGTTGTTTGCATATCATTTAACCGTCTTACTAACACGCGAACACGAAAACCGAACGATATCCTAGTAGATGCCGTTAAGTGCGGGCGGGGTTGGGTGTCCTTCGTGGGCTTCCCAACACGTACCCTCACCCCTTACTCTGAACCTTTGGTTTCCGGATGCCCGAAACTGTTGGCGAACGAGAGTCATTCGATACCCGATAACTTGGCATCAATATCGTTATGCAAAGGGACGAACCCCCATAAGTTCTAGTTGTGGACATGACGTAGGTCCACCCCGACGCGGCCACGCGCGGGTTTGGGTAGGCGAATGAATCTCCATATGAGAATGGATCGAATTGAAATTTAGGTCTATGTGGAGTCGCCGCCGAATTTTGTGTTTATTCGGAACCATTCGAGCCCACTCTATGTCGTAGTGGTCCGTATACAAAATACGGTCCATTTCCGATGTCAGAGTTTATTGGGCTCGTCCCTTTGCATTTGATACCAATACCGACATTATCGGATATTGTGTATTGAATGACTCTCGTGCGCCAACGGTTTCGGGCATCCGGAAACCGAGGTTCTGAGTAAGGGGTGAGGGTACGTATTGGGAAGCCCACAAAGGACACCCAACCCCACCCGCACATTAGCGGCCTCTACTAAGAATTCGAATGACTTTCCAATACGCGCGTTAGTTGAACGGGAAAATGATATGCAAAGATTATTTTCCCTAAACATGTAAATGGAATTGAAAAGGGTTCCTAAGTCAATTTAATGCAATTAATTCTAACGTCGAAGTTGAATTTTAGCATGTGGGTTCATTTTAGTAAAATAAAATAAACGACAAAAATTGACAAAAGAAACAAGCAAACTGTTAGTAACGATATAACGAATAATAACGGTTTGTGCAAATATTGAATTGAATTGAATGATGTAAACAAGATGATGCATGGTTTGAAAAGATAGCAATACACGTGATTAATTAGGCATGTGTTGACCCAAGTCGTAAAGTACTATCGAATTTAGAAAGAAGAAGGATGTTCGACTCACGTTTTTGGTCGTGATGAGGCCACTCGATCGAGTGGTCGATGGACTCGATCGAGTGAACCTCTAAAAAAGGTTTCTGTTTTGCGTTTCAGACCATACTCGGCCGAGTTATTGGCCAACTCGGTCGAGTACATGGCCACTCGACCGAGTCACTGTGAGACTCGACCGAGTGGGGGTCGTAACAAGCATTCTGATCCGATTTTGGGGTGTCACTCGACCGAGTGGTCTAGGCACTCGGTCGAGTGCCCCCTGTACGAATTATAATTCGTTCGCAATTTTGTATTGATTTAGAAATTGCTTTTGATTTTTGATAATTCGACGGTTTTACCGAATTGAGCATAAATATTGTATGACTTATGCTCGATTCGGGTTTTTTTATAAATCATCAATTTGATTGAACCGAATATAAATATTATTGAATTTATACCCGACTCTAAATTTAAATGTTCGTTATATCCCGTATTCGATTATTGAATCGATACGGAATACTAGAGCGAAAAAATAAAGAAAATTGATTTGAGTCGTTTTAAGTCAATCAAAACGATATGAATTTCCCTCCGCGTTTGTAGCGTCATAATTACAACGTGACATCTACGTTAGCATCAACGAGAAATCGAATTAATTGAATTAAATTGGCTAGATTGTTAGATTCAACATCCAACTATGAAATTGGTATCGGATCTAACGAATCGACACTTTGCTTAAATTAGAGGACTTGATTCCCTCGGCTTCTCCGACATCGAAATAAATCCCTAAGGATTGTGATGTCGGATCCGCGTCAACGGGTTTCGACCCTTATTAAAAATACGTATCTTGAAAAAGGTTTTTTTAGGAAATCGATGCAATATGCGAATAACAATAATGATACAAACGATATGAAGATTATTGTTTAAGTTAACTTATCTCAATAATCAAGTAGTCGGGGTGTTGGAATAAGCGACCGTCAACGCTGTGTGCAGTACACTTGTATATTCGTGTTTTCTTATTCCGACATCCCTCATACTCGACACAAATCGATAAGTATTTTAATGTTTTGATATTATTTATACTATCGATATTATGATGCAAAGAACAAAAAAAACGAAAATAAGGACGCGAAGAGAAGAGGAAGTCGACGAGAAGAGGAGGAGAAAGGAAGAAAGGGTTTTGACACCCTCAACCTACATGTTCTTGTCTCGGATCGAACTCGTAACCGTGGCTTTAACACAAGAGTCTTCGAGGTGAATGAAGGTTAAGTTGTGGTGGCTCGGGATTGATTCCTAAAACTAGGTTTAGGGTTTTTGCTAGTGTATTGCTTAAGGTTTGCTTAGGGTTTGTAAAGATGTTGTGTGTGTGTGTAGGGTTGCTCTAGGGTTTCTTGGAGTTGTCAAAAGTGTGAAATTGATTGTGCATGGGGATGTTTATATAGGCATTGCCCATGTACTTTGGTGTCTAGGGTTTTGTGCCCTGACGGACTTGACCTGATGGCCCGTCTGAAGGTGGACTGTTGGTTTTGCTTCTTGAATTGGACTTTTTGTATTTGAGAGGCTGCTTTGATGTGTCTCGGAAACGACTTTGACCAGGGTTGACCCAATCGCTAAAAGTCGATTTTATTTCCGGTGTCGGTTTTGGCCCAAATTAGTCTTGTTTGACTCGGAACGGTCCGCTGGGCCTGATTTTGAGGTCAGTTTTGTGAGATTTGTACTCCATAAGTGCTTAAGTCAACGACTAATGGATTTGAGCCCATATCCGAGCGCGTAGAAACACGTTAGCGTCCGATCATCATCGGGTGTTTTTTGGAAACTGCTATAGACACCTGACAGTCAAAATGCGGGTGTCTACACTAGTATTAAAGCGGACCGTGCATTGTGCACGATATATCTAAGTATAGAGTGGGTTCGAACGGGCCCGAACTGCCACAAAGTTCGGTGGCGACTCCAACTTTGATTTATATTTCGACCCGAAAACAATCTTACCACGAGATTCCTTCGCCTACCCAAACCCGCGTGTGACCGCTTCGGGGTGGACCTATGTCATGTCCACAATAATGCACGATTAATTTAGAATTTTATTTTTAATGACTACTACTTATAAATATCTTATTGGTAACCTATTAACTTTTCACATTTTTAATCTTTACATTTTGATTTGAGAAATAATTTGAAATTTCAAATATAACCAAGATAATCAAGTAACCTCATTTAATTTATATTTTAATGAACATATCTTTTTGTTACAAAGATAATGATAATATTTTATACTCCCTCCGAGTTCCTATCATTGACACGTATTCTTTTTTGGGCTAAGTTTGATCTTTTAACTACTTTTCATTTAGGCCATAAATGTGTGGTTCATATTTTAATATTTACCCATCAATTTCTCACTTTTTTTTAACCACTCATTTTTTCTTTCTTATTTTTCACCCAAAAGCCTCAATCTTTCTTCTTTTTTGAACCACTCATTTTTCCTTTATTATTTTTTACCCAAAAGCAAATGGGTCAATCATAGGAACTCGGAGAGAGTAATTTTTACCTCATTACTTAATTAAAAGTTTTTTTTACGAAATTAGTTTTTCCTAACCCACGTTTATTCAATCTTAATGAATTTTCTTAAAATCTTCCAACTTTACCCTTTACAAAAATTCCACCAATCTAACTAGTTTATCGTTCTACATCCATTTTTTTTGTTCAATTTATCTCTTAAAATCGTTAATCAATCATCAAACAATTATGGATGTTGATCCAATTATCTTCATAACATCAATTTTTACTTATTTACTTAATTTAATTATTTAGGGTTCATTAATTTTTAACTTAACACCAATAATACTAAATTTTTTTGAAGTAAATTGCTGATATACATCGAATCCTATGACTCAAAGTACCGATTTTAATTCAATTATTGATTGATTAAGTAATACTCCGTATTGTCCGATTGATTATTCAGTTAATGATTAAGTACCGATTTTATTCAATTAGGTTATGTGCTCATCAATTCTTCCCTAATAATAATAATAATAATAATCAATAATAATAAGGGGGAAAGGGAAATTATTGGTGATTTGAGTTAATCACGTTTCATTTGATGTAGTCGGGGTTTAGTTACAAAGAAGGGTGAACTCGGTTTAGCTATATGACGAGTCGCGAGTGCGGAGTGCACGCTTGTCTAAGTCTAAATTGAGCTTACGGTTTGTCTAAATGATTAAGTGTACGTGTCTTCGTTTCCGTCTTTACCCATATAATAACTATGGGTGATCGGGGTGTGTTACGTTGGAAAATACGTTATAATTGTGTGGATCATTATCTTCTCTAACCGTCATTTTTGACGTGTTAGCCATCAACAATTCAGTTTTCCTTGAGTTTTGCCATTTGACACATGGCTTGTTTTCATGCATGGAGGTTATGCATGGTTTATAATTCTTTTGCAAAGTACGTACACTTGAGAATAGTGGACGCAGATATAACAAAAAGAAATAGACACTTTATTGCTCTGGTTTTTCTCTGTTTTTCTTCTTTGTAAAGTAAAAACTCTCAATCTACATAAGTTCTTGCTCAAAATTCTAGTGTCGGAATAAGAGTGTGCTCTTGTAGTCTTATCCCACAAGAAAATCGTGTAACCCGGGACACTATAGGGTCGATTATTCTTGAAGAAAAGTGATTTCATTCACGATTCTACAAAGATATCCAAGAAATTGAATTTTCATTGTTGTAATTTTAATAGTTTAGTATTTGTAACTATTGTAATTTTCGATATTGTTGTAACCCGGAATTTTATACAACAATCTTCAAGAATAATTCCACAATGTCGAATGTGAAAGAGATGACAACGAAAATCGGGAAATTGGACAAGTTTGAGGGTGTCGATTTCCGTCGATGGCAAAAGAAGATGCATTTTCTCTTGACTGCTTTGGAGGTGGTATATGTTCTTAGCACACCGATACCGGAAGTGACGGATGATGGTCCCATTGATCAACTTCGGAAGAGGAACAAATGGGAGAATGATGACTACATATGCCGAGGGCACATTCTTAATGGTATGTCAGATTCTCTATTTGATATCTATCAAAATGTTGAGTCGGCCAAAGATTTATGGAATCAATTAGAATCTAAATATATGGAGGAGAATGCTTCGAGTAAAAAGTTTCTGGTTAGTAATTTTATGAATTACAAAATGGTAGATTCTAGGCCGGTAATGGAACAATATAACGAGTTATTACGTTTATTGGATCAATTTGCTCAACATAAGATGGAAATGGATGAGTCTATTTCGGTGTCAAGTATCATTGATAAATTACCACCTTTATGGAAAGATTGCAAACGGATGCTTAAGCATAAAAAGGAAGAGTTGAGTCTTGTTCAACTCGGTAGTCACTTGCGTCTAGAGGAATTTCTAAGGGCGCAAGAGGATACTAAGGCCAAGGGTAAAATGGCTACGGATCCGTCTTCCATCAATGTGGTGGAGGGTGGTGAGGGTTCTTCTAATAAGAATAAGGGTAAAAAGAGGCAACATTCTAGTGTTAGCGATGATACCAATTTAGTACCTAAGGGTGTTTGTTGGATTTGCGGTAAGTATGGTCACTTCAAAGCAGATTGTACCGTGAAAAGGAACAAAAAAGCAACACCGAAAGGGCCTTCCGGGCAGCGGTGTAAGGACAAAGGGCAAGGATCTAAGGACCAAGGGCCACCTAAACATCAAGGTTAGAATTTATCTTGTGATTTTAATTCGGTTGAGAATTATGTATCATTGATTTCTGAGGCATTTTATATGCAGGATGACAATGTTGCATGGTGGATTGACTCGGGTGCTACCAAGCATGTTTGTAGAGACCGTCGATGGTTTGAAGATTACAAACCGGTGGAAGATGGGTCCATCTTATTTATGGGAAACGAGTCAAAGGCTGCCATTGTCGGTGTAGGAACCGTGGTGTTGAAGTTTAGTTCCGGAAAATTTATTACCTTAAAGCATGTATTACATGTGCCTTGTATTAGAAAGAATTTGGTATCCGGTAGTTTGCTTTCGAATGATGGATTTAAATTAGTATTTGAATGTGATAAATTTGTATTAAGTAAGCATGGATTGTTTATTGGATTTGGTTATTTATGTAATGACATGTTCATGTTAAATTTGAATCATGATGATGTTGATCGTGCTATGGTTTGTAGTGATGTTAATATATCGGTTTTTTGGCATGCTAGATTAGGTCATGTTCATTTCAAAAGAATGATGTTAATGTCTAAAAATGAGTTGATTCCATCTTTTGACATAATTAATATGAATAAGTGTAACACTTGCATGTTGACTAAAATTGTTAGGCAACCTTTTCCTAGTGTTGAAAGATCGATTTCGGTTTTGGAACTTATTCATAGTGACCTATGTGATTTATATGCTACACCATCTTTGGGTAATAAAAGATATGTAGTAACTTTTATAGATGATTGTACTCGTTTTTGTTATGTATTTTTTGTTGCACAATAAAGATGAGGCAATGAATATGTTTAATATCTATAAAAGTGAAGTTGAGCTTCAATTGTCTTCTAAGATTAAGAAGATGCGTACCGATAGAGGTGGTGAATTTTATGATCCATCCTTTTTCGAATCATGTGGTATAATACATGAGGTAACAGCACCGTATACGCCACAGCAAACGCCACAGCAAAATGGCATTGCGGAGAGGAAAAACCGTACTCTTAAAGAGATGGTAAATTCCATGTTATCCTACTCGAGTTTGAGTAAGGGGTTTTTGGGGGGGGAGGGGGAAGCAATGTTAACAGCTTGTTACTTGCTTAATAGGATTCCAAGTAAACGGAATACTATAACTCCATATGAGCTTTGAAATCAAAGAAAACCAAACCTAAATTATTTACGAGTTTGGGGTTGTAGAGCGGTAGTAAGACTACCGGCTCCTAAGATTAAAACCTTAGGTGAAAGAGGCACTGATTGTATATTCATTGGATATGCTATGCATTCCAAGACATATCGGTTCTACGTCATTGAACCGAATGATTTGGTGTCAGTTCATACCGTCATTGAGTCAAGAGACACCATCTTTGATGAGTCTCGCTTTACATCAATGCAAAGGACAAAATAAATTACTCCTAGAAATATTGGAATAGAGGTGACGGATAATGTGTCATCTCAAGATGAGCCTATTGTGCTTCGGAGAAGTAAAAGGGCTAGGAAAGAAAAATCTTTTGGACCCGATTTCCAAATTTATTCGGTGGAAGGGACGAGAGACGAGGTGAGATTCCAATATTCATACTGCTACAATGTGGATGAGGATCCTAGGACATATAAGGAGGATATGAAGTCTGAAGATGTCTCTTTTTGGAAAGAAGCCATCAATGATGAGATGGATTACATTATGGGGAATAACACGTGGATCCTCACGGATCTTCCACGTGGCTGCAAACCTCTGGGTTGCAAGTGGCTCTTCAAAAGAAAGATGAGAGTCGATGGGACAATCGACAGGTATAAAGCCCGGTTGGTCATCCAAGGGTTCAGACAAAAGGAAGGTATTGATTATTTCGATACCTATGCTCCGGTTGCTAGAATCTCCACTATTAGATTGTTGATTGCTCTAGTGGCAATTAATGATTTAGTTATCCATCAAATGGATGTCAAGACGGCGTTCTTGAAAGGAGATTTGGAAGAGGAAATTTATATGAGGCAACCAGAGGATTTTATTATGCCGGGTAATGAGCATAAGGTTTGTAAGCTTGTCAAATCCTTGTACGGACTCAAACAAGCTCCTAAGCAATGACATCAAAAATTTGATGAAGTTATCTTGTCAAATGGTTTTAATCTTAACCAATGTGACAAGTGTGTATATAGCAAGTTTGATAAAACTGGTAATGGTGTAATCATTTGCTTGTATGTAGACGACATGTTGATTTTTGGTACTAACCAAAATCAAGTTGACCTCTGTAAAGAGTTTTTGTCGTATAGTTCCATGAAAGACATGGGCGAGGTGGATGTGATCCTTGGGATCAAGATAATTCGGAATAGCGATGAGATTTTATTAACACAATCACATTATATTGAGAATGTGTTGAAGAAATTTCATTGTGAGAATGGTACTCCGACAAACACTCCCATGGAACCGGGTGAGAAACTCGAGCCTAATTCGGGTGAACCGATATCACAACTTGAGTATACTCGGGTCATAGGCTGCTTGATGTATGCTATGACTAGTACTAGACCGGACATTGCGTTTGCGGTTGGAAAGCTTAGTAGATACACGAGTAACCCAAGTAGTCATCATTGGCGTGTGGTAAATCGTGTTCTAAGGTATCTTAAGTCCACTAAGGATTTTGGATTGACTTCTGTGGGATATCCTTCGGTCTTAGAAGGGTACTCCGATGCAAGTTGGATAAACAATGTGGAGGATCACTCCTCTACTAGTGGTTGGGTGTTCTTGCTTGGAGAAGGTGCTATATCGTGGGCTTCTAAAAAGCAAACATGTATATCTGACTCAACCATGGAGTCGGAATTTATAGCCTTGGCTGCGGCCGGAAAAGAGGCGGAATGGCTTAGGAATTTGGTATACGAAATTCCGTCATGGCCAAAACCGATGTCACCCATTTGTATCAATTGTGATAATGCTAGTACATTGGCTAAGGCATATAGTCAAGTATATAACGGTAAGTCGCGACATCTAGGCGTTAGACATAGCGCTGTACGTGAGTTGATCACTCATGGGGTGATCTCGGTTGTGTTTGTGAGATCTCAATATAATTTAGCTGATCATTTGACGAAAGGATTGGCTAGGGACTTGGTGAACAAGTCGGTTATCGGGATGGGTCTTAAACCCCTATGAGTCTTTGGTGGTAGGATACCCAATTCCCCTCTAATATGACGTTGGAGGCAGAATTAAATGTGGAAGGTCTATTATCATTGACTTGAGCACATGAAATGTCCCGAAGGTATGTTCTATTAATCTGCATGATTAGGTTGAAGTAAATCTTCTTAATGGATCTTTGACAAAGTGCAAATGCAGGTGCACAATTAAAGATTCACCTATGTGAGACATGAAGTTAGCCGCTTCAAAGAGGTTTGGGGTTGACTTCTCATATGTTTTCATGAAAGGATATGGACACGAGGTTGTTAATTAGTGTCGGTTTTACTTATGGAGATTTCAGCTTATGTGTATGATTATCTTCATGTATTCAATATGGGTAAAGGGGTTCAATGCTTAGACACACCCCGATACACTGAATATTTGGAATGTGTAATTATACTAAGTGGTAATTCAATCTTCGTGATATTGCCATAATGCATCAGTTGGTTGTTTTTCAGTTTTGCTAAACCAAGGATTACACTCAAATGGGGGAGGATTGTTGGTGATTTGAGTTAATCACGTTTCATGATATAGTCGGGGTTTAGTTACAAAGAAGGGTGAACTCGGTTTAGCTATATGACGAGTCGGGAGTGCGGAGTGCACGCTTGTCTAAGTCTAAATTGAGCTTACGGTTTGTCTAAATGATTAAGTGTACGTGTCTTCGTTTCCGTCTTTACCCGTATAATAACTATGGGTAATCGGGATGTGTTACGTTGAAAAATCCGTTATAATTGTGTGGATCATTATCTTCTCTAACCGTCATTTTTGACGTGTTAGCCATCAACAATTCAGTTTTCCTTGAGTTTTGCCATTTGACACGTGGCTTGTTTTCATGCATGGAGGTTATGCATGGTTTGTAATTCTTTTGCAAAGTACGTACACTTGAGAATAGTGGACGCAGATATAAGAAAAAGAAACATACACTTTATTGCTCTGGTTTTTTCTCTGTTTTTCTTCTTTGTAAAGTAAAAACTCTCAATCTCCATAAGTTCTTGCTCAAAATTCTAGTGTCGGAATAAGAGTAAGCTCTTGTAGTCTTATCCCACAAGAAAATCGTGTAACCCGGGACACTATAGGGTCGATTATTCTTGAAGAAAAGTGATTCCGTTCACGATTCTACAAAGATATCCAAGAAATTGAATTTTCGTTGTTGTAATTTTAATAGTTTAGTATTTGTAATTATTGTAATTTTCGATATTGTTGTATTCCGAAATTTTATACAACAGGAATTGGGGCTGGCAAGCCTCATTGAGAGGGTCGATGCTGTTTGGCGACGAGGAACGATGGTGGTAGTTGGTGGCGTCGGACGGTGGTTGTTGGTATTATTTGTGGTGGAGATTCATATTTAGGACTTTTTTAAAGAGAAAATCAACATCACTTTTGAGGGCGTCTGGGAAATGACAGGGACAAATAGGTAAAATGTTCTTAGGATTGAGTAAAACCTCGTTAGGAAAAAGCACGACCCTTAATTAAATGTTTAGGGTTTATATAAAGGGTTGGTGGTTGCCGGTTGGCATGGTGGTCGGGGGGAACGGGCTCGCCGGAAGGGGGTGACTGTTCTTGGTGTCTCGCTGGAAGGGGGTGGCTAGGGTTGTGGGTGCGTGAGGTTCGGGTCAGTCCGTTGGTTGGTGGAAAATAGGACTACGAACTCATCAACAAATATTTTACAAGTATATTTTTATGATTCAAAATTGAATAGTCCGTTTATAATTACTATAAGAAGAAACATTCGTATCCATGAATACTTTTTTTCCTCCATGGAAACAATGAAGAAAAAACATTCATAATGTCTTTCATCCATGAAGTTTTTCTTCATGAAATGAAGAAGTGAAAAATTCTTTATACGCACGAATAAGCGGAGAAAAATCATAGTGAAAAACTCAAATGGTTCATAAAGTACGTCGGGCCCCTTCCTTTTTCTTTAATTCTAGGATTTTTCTACGCTGTACCCTTCTGTTTTTTCGTTTTCTACCATGTATCCCTCATATTTTCTAATGTAGTTGATTAATTTAATTAAACATGAAATGATTGACAATTTTTTTCTACTAAAAAAACTCTACTTAATTTTCACCTATGTCACTTATGTTCTCTCCAATTCTAATTTTCATGCATAATTTCTAATTTTTTCTTCATTTTATCATAATTTTTTCTTCATTTGATTTGTCTTTAAAGTTCTTGATCATACAACAACAATGCTTTGTTTGTTAATATAATTGAATTAATTTCGTTCAAAATCAATAAGAGAAAGTAAAGAGAAATCGATAAGGTAAAAAAGAATAAGAAGTTGATGATTAAAAGGGAGAAAATTGATGAAATTAATGAAATAAGAGGGGAAAGTGGTGGTAAAACTGTAAGATAACTGAATTGTTTTATCATTGATTGCTAGAATCAGCTACATTATATAGTAGACCATTTTGGAGAATACTCCAAAAATATTCCTAATATATTACTCTGTATATTCTATAGAATATTACGCTACTCATAATATTCTACCTAAAAATTTTATTTCCTAATCTATAATATTATTTCCTAATATAACATTAATAATAGAGTCCTAATATATCTCTAATAAAAAGAAGTTAAGGTTGTTAAAACTAGTCATGTCATATCTTACCCATTGTCATGTCATCAAATTAACCTAGCATTGGGTTTTAGAAAATCAAGTGGTACAACGTAGAAAATGTAGCCAAATTTTGCTTTTGAAGTTCAGCTCTTAAAAATTTAGCTCACTCATATTTCAGCCAAAAAGAACGGAGACTTAGACTCCTTCTAAGAGTTTAGAGTTGAGACTAGAGCCGGTAAAAGCTGACCCGACCCGCAAAATCGATGCGACCCACCCGAAACTCGACCCGATAGAACCCAAACTTTTGATGAATTGAAACTGGCCTAACTCGACCCAATGACAAACCAATAATCGGTACAACCCGAAATACTATGAACCGAACCCGACCCGAAGGCTAACCGCAAACCCGATAGGATCCGAAATGATATGACCCGTACCGACTTGTGACCCAACCCGAGTTGACCCGTAACCTAATTCAACCCGACCGGAGTTCATTTATCTAACATTCAAAATAAAAAGTTAATAATAACGACTCAATTTGAATGCAACACATTACCTGATTCGTTATTATTAGCCGAATTGACCCTACTTGTTATCTGACCTAATTTATTGTCTTACCTTAACCGACCCGATTAATTGGCTGACCCGAATTGACTCAATTAAAATCAAAACTAGACCCGAAAATAAACTAAAGTGACTCAACTGACCCATGGAAGACCCGATGATTGAACCGAATAGATCCGATTAGATAACCGACCCGAATCAGAACCGATAGTTGACCCGACATAACCCGATTATTAGATAACCGCTTGTTGCTATTTTTAACCTAAGTAAACCCGACCAGTAAGCGATCTGACTCAAACCCGACCTGTCAAAGTGTATTGACCCGTTCAAACCCGAATGCAAGATGACCCGGTCCATCTTAACCCGGCCCATAACCGATCTGAGTGATCCAATTGTCACCTCTAGTTGAGACCCTTTAAAATTTTACCCAAATTTCAAAGGACTAAAGTGTGGTTGCAAGCCCCATACAAACATGGACCTTTATGCTATATGCATGTCGTCTTAATTGTGTATGGGATTTTAAAGGCGATAAATGATAACCAATAAAAATGCATGATTCCTTGGTGTGACGTAGTGGGGATTAAGAAAATGTGGATTTCCAACTGTTTTCTTGTCATGACTGAGGATTTGTTGGTGAGAGTTTTGGTTGGTGCTGGAACGACTACTACGTATATGAACATGGCATCATGTGGATGTGTTATCATAACTCATAAGCATCCTGATCACCATTTCATACAAACATCAATCATACAAGTCATAATCAATAACAAATCTCGCCTGGAATAATACATTTGTGTTATCCAACAAATTATATTCCCTCCGATTTCGCATTCTATGACTGACCGACCC
This sequence comes from Agrostemma githago, assembly GCA_958450325.1. Lineage (NCBI taxonomy): Eukaryota > Viridiplantae > Streptophyta > Magnoliopsida > Caryophyllales > Caryophyllaceae > Agrostemma > Agrostemma githago. The sequence goes on along the minus strand of OY288249.1, from coordinate 66,450,372 downwards.
TTTTATTACTACACAAATTCTCGTTTGTTATGGAGGTATTCTTGAAAATAAAGATGTTTTGTTCTTACATATCTAAATGATTAATTCTTTACTCGTTTTAATAATGTGACGGATACTATTACTAAACATTCTAACTTACACCAATATGGTTTATATATATTCCGACAAATTATATTCCCTCCGATTCTGTATTCTATGACTGACTGACCCTTTTATTACTCCCTCCATTCATATCCATTTGTCGCATATGTTTTTTGCACAAGTTTTTAGGAGATGAATATAAAATTATTAAAGTACAATAAGAAGTATATAAGGTGGACCATAAGAAGGATAAAGAAGAATAAAGTAAGAGTAAAAGTGTCATAATAATTGACCAAAAAGAAAATGTGATAAGTAGATTTGAATGGACTAAAGAGGAATATGTGACAAGTGGATATGAATGGAGAGAGTACTACACAAATTCTCATTTGTTATGGAGGTATTCTTGAAAATAAAGATGTTTTGTCCTTACATATCTAAATGATTAATTCTTTAATCGTTTTAACAATGTGACGGATACTATTACTAAACATTCTAACTTACACCAATATGGTTTATATATTGATCATGTGATTATGTGAAGTTGATCAAATGAAGTAGTGTCCGACCAGATCACTTTCAAAGCCTTCTTTGATTCTGATTGAGCGGCTTGTCCAACCATCAGAAGATCTATGGTGGGTTGGTTCTTTTATAAGGGTGATCATCCTCTCAATTTGGAAAAGCAAGAAATATAGATTATCCTTTCCAGATCTTCCGCTGAAACAGAATATCAAGCTATGTCCAAAGTTGTTGCTGAGATTACCTGGATGTGCAACTTAACTTCTTGGAGAGATGTGTCTCCAAAATCAGAAGCGTGTTACTACTACATTGTGACAACCAAAGCGTCATACTTATCGCCAAGAACCCCTGTGTCTCACGAGCGAATAAAACACATAGAATTAGATTGTCATTTCACTCGTGACAAAGTCATGGAAGGCCTCCTTCAGTTGCAATACATTCTTACCAACTCTGAAATAGTAGATATATTCACCAAAGTCCTCCCATCTGAACAACATTGTAATTGGGATCTCATGTACAATCTGAGTATGATACGACATGGTCATTCTCCATCTGGCTGGATAATAACATTTCTTAGCCCACTACGTACTCAAACATCCAAAGTTCAGCGACCACAAGTCAATACAACTCATAATTGGTCATCTGATCCAACTTAGATTATAATGAGGCCTTGGCCCATTTACCCATTTATGTCCTCGGTTTTTAGGATTTCCCCAAGGGATGTTGTTTAGATACAATTGCAGTCAATAAACATAAGTGTATATTCAAAAACTCATTCAATACTACATCCTTTCAATACAGTCAGATTCTCATCAATGAATCTGGACTCCAAGCATTAACAACCGGTGCTCTCAATCTATCAAGATGAAATTGTTGATTTGTATAAACCTTGACTCAATGAATTTTAATAGAGATGTTGATTTGTATAAACCTTGACTCAATGAATTTTAATAGAGATTTTATAATTGTTTTTGATGATTAGAATGATTAAAATGCCATTAGGCTACATTAGTACATTACAGATATTCTCTTGTTTTTTTTTTTGTGTCTTTGCCTTGTAGGCTTACACCTCTATTTATATGGATACATGGACACATATCCCTAAGGGACAAGAACCAATAAAGCATTCTTTGTCTTGACTAGTCGTTGTCTTCCTCTGGCATTTTGTTTTGTTATCACACCTTTGACCTTTGCTCCCCATTCTCTTAAGAGCTTCTAGTTGTAGAAAGCTTTTTACTTTCTTCATTGCTGCACCACTTGACAGTCCCATTTTCATCATTCTCTCTATGCTGTAATGCTGCTGCAATAAGTCTATTGCTGTACCACTGTGTCTGTTGCTGTTGTTTGATACCTTGAGATCTTGCCCTTTTACACTCCCCCTCAAGATGTGAGTGGGGCATTGTCATCACTCCCATCTTGCGTAGAAGTTTGGATTGTTGAGAAACAGTTAAAGCCTTGGTAAGGACATCTGCTAGCTGAAGATAGGAAGGCACATAAGTAGGCTTAATGACCCCTGCATCCACCTTGTCTCTAATGAAATGACAGTCTAGTTCAATATGTTTTGTTCGTTCATGGTAAACTGGGTTGGCTGCAATAGCAATGGCAGCTTGATTATCACATTTTAGAGATGCAGCTTGTAGTTTGCCTAGACCTAGGTCTTTTAAGAGAGAAAGGAGCCAAGTAACTTCGCATGTAGTCAAAGCCATGGCTCTATATTCAGCTTCTGCTGAGGACCTAGCTGTGACAGTCTGCTTCTTAGACTTCCATGAGATAGGTGATGACCCAAGTAGGATGCAGTAGCCCGTTGTAGATCTTCTAGAGAAGGGACATGATGCCCAGTCTGAGTCACAATAAGCTGTAAGAGTAGCAGATGAGGAATTGGCAAGTAGTATTCCTTGACCCGGTGATGATTTAATGTATCTCAACACTCTCTTAGCAGCTTGCATATGGTCTGAGGTAGGACCTTGCAAGAATTGACTGAGTAATTGAACAGAGAAAGAGATATCTGGTCTGGTTATAGTCAGATATATTAGTTTACCAACTAGTCTCCTATATGGTTCAGGGTTGGCAAGGAAAAGTCCCTTGTTGGGTTCCAACTTAGTGTGAGCATCTAAAGGGACCTTCAGGTTCCTTTCTTTAGTAACTCCAAATTCTGATATGATATCAGTGGCATACTTCTTCTGGCTTATGAAAATGCCCTGAGGAGTATGAGCTATTTCTAGCCCTAGAAAATAAGTGAGTTTTCCCAAATCTTTCATGTGGAACTTAGTTTTCAGGGAAGCTTTTAGCTTTAGGATTTCTGCCTCATTATTTCCTGTGATCACCATATCATCCACATAGATGAGAACAACAGTTATGCTAGTACCTTGCTGCTTGATGAACACAGAATGATCAGCCTTAGATTGTACAAAATCTATATCCCTCAAGACATTTGACAACTTGGCGAACCACTGTCTTGGAGCTTGTTTAAGTCCATAGAGGGACTTGTTGAGCTTACAGACCAAAGGACCTGAGTATTTGAGTTGCATTCCTGCTTTGCTCTCAGTAATTCTATCTCCCACTGCACTATACCCTTGAGGTAGTTGCATATACACATCCTCATTCAAGTCACCATGCAGAAAGGCATTGGAGACATCCATTTGGCATGTTATCCAACCTTTCATAGAAGCAATGGCCAATAGTGTCCTGATAGTAGTCATCTTCGCTACAGGGGCAAATGTCTCTTTGTAGTCAAGACCTTCCCTTTGTCTACACCCTTGAATGACTAGCCTGGCCTTGTACCTGTCTAGGCTTCCATCAGGGTTCATTTTTATCTTGTACAACCATCTGCACCCAATTGCCTTTCTTCCAGGTGGTAGTTCTACAATTTTCCATGTATTATTCTGTTCCAAAGCATCAAGTTCTTGATTCATAGCACTTCTCCATCTTTCATGTTGAACTGCTTCATGAAAGTAGTAAGGTTCATGTTGCTTTGTAGCTTGTTTTACCATGTTAACAAAAGCTTCTCCAACTTCAGTTTCAGTAGTGGTTTGAGCTTCAATGGTGCTTTGCTTATCATTCCTTCCTCCATGGTTAGTTATGAAGTCTTTCATCCAGATAGGAGCCCTCCTTTGTCTCTGAGTCCTCCTTTGGGATTGGTCTGACTTGTCATGAGTTCCTGCCTCCTGTAATGTGGGTTGGGCATCATTGATTTCAGCATTCCCTTGTTCTGATGTAGGGCCTGATCCATCCTCAAAGTTATTCTCATTCTCTTCTTCAATTGGCACACCTCCTACATCAAAGGTGTGAGATAGTATAGCAGGTAATGGTTGCATCAGATGCGACTTGGAATGCTGTGAGTAAGGATATATGTGTTCATAGAAGGTAGCATCTCTCGTGACAAATCTTCTTTTACTATCCAATTCTTGCACCTTATATCCCTTTTGGCTTGTAGGGTATCCCAAGAACACACAGGCAACTCCCCTTGGCTGAAGTTTATCCTTGTTTCTCTGTGGATTGTAGGCCATAACCAGACACCCAAAACTTCTCAGGTTGTCATAGTCGGGCCTTGTTTTGTGGATGATTTCATACGGAGTTTTATTTTGAATAACTGGAGAAGGAAGCCTATTGATTATATAGGCTGCAACCATGACACAATCCCCCCAATAACTCAAAGATAGACCCGCCTGGAACCTTAAGGCCCTACTTATCTCAAGTAAGTGCCTATGCTTTCTCTCCACAATCCCATTTTGCTGTGGTCTGTCCACAATGCTAGTTTGATGGACTATTCCCTGTTTAGTGAAGTAGTTTCTACACTCCTTATCATCAAATTCAAGGGCATTGTCAGACCTTATAATCTTGACCCTTGCATCAAACTGAGTTTTAGCATAAGTACAGAAGGACTTTATAATTTTTGAGGCCTCAGATTTATGTTCAATGAGATACAACCAAGTCCCCCTAGACATGTCATCAACAATTGTCAAGAAATATCTAAACTTTCCCTTATAAGTGACCCTATATGGTCCCCATATGTCTATATGGATCAAGTCAAAGGGTTGAGCAGCAATGGTCTTACTTATTGTGTAAGGGAGTTTAGTATGCTTTGCCATTGGGCAAGTTAAGCAAGTTCCTTCCTTGTTTTCTGACTGTTTGAGTTTGATGGATGAAATGTGTTTCAGTTTTGAGTGTGGTGCATGACCAAGTCTATGGTGCCATAGGGAATAACTACAATCATTCTTGTTAACATTCATAGAAATAGGTTCATTACATAAGGTTTCAGCCATTAGTTTGGCCACAAAAGGACTAACATCAGAATTACAGTTTTGAGTACTACTTAAAACAGGAATTCTGGTCTTGTTGTCTTCTTTGTTGTGAGGCTTGGTGAGGTCTTTTTGGTTGGTAAGGTAGTACAGACCATTTGCTGCCCATCCTAAGACTTTGGGATCCCCCCTAAAACATTCCTGCACATGACATTGGTCATTTAGGAAGGAAACACAACAATTGTTATCCTGTGTAAGTTTGTGGACTGACATAAGGTTTTGTTTGAACTCTGGAACATAGAGAACTTTCTTTAGGACAAGGCCATTTTCCAAAGTCATATCACCTATATGAGTCACAAACACAACCTCACCATTTGGCAAATTTATCCTAGGCTTTTTCTCTAGGCTTACAACATTTGTTAGAAGAGATTTGTGGGCAGTCATATGATCTGATGCTCCAGAATCTATAATCCATTTATATTTAGACAATTGAGAGTAATTGCAACTTATACCTGCATAGTTGCAGTCAATTTCCTCATCAGTGTCGTCACCTGTGTTGGATTTTGAGCTCCCAGGTACAAGCTTCATCAGGCTTTCAAGTTGCTGAGTTGCAGCTCCTATGGCCATTGCTAGTTCAGTGTCTTTGTTGGCGTTACCAGCAGACCTTTTTCCTCCTTTTCCTCCATAATTGTTGTAAGTTTTGCCTGAATTCTGGCCAGTTTTCTGAGGTTTGGAATTTGGTTGACATTTGTTTACAGATCTGTTATTGTTTCCAGTCTTTCCTTTAGGATAGCCAACAACTTCCCAACATGCTTCAGACTTATGGTTCGACTTACCACAATGAGTACATGGCTGCCTTGGGTGTTTTTCCCAACACGATTCAGACTTATGGTTAGTTCTGCCACAGTGAATGCATTTGACTTCATTAGTCTCCTTTCTTCCTAGAAAAGCAGAGTTTTCGCCACTTCTTTCTGAGTTGAAGTTCTTGTTTTGGGCTTCTTCTTGCAGCAATATTGACACAGCAGCATCAACACTGGGTAGGGGGCTCATGAGCAGGATGTTGCTCCTTAAAGTAGCATATTCCTTGTCCAATCCATTAAGGAATTGGAAGAGCTTCCTCTCCTCAGACTGTTGGTCCACAGCTTCCAGATAAGTCTTCATCTCCTGTGATATGGTCTTGAGAACAGGATAGTTGTTCATGTTGTTGAGTTCATCCCACACAATCTGCAATTGGGTACAATACTCCTCTATACCTCTACTATTCTGGCAGATTTCATAGGCTTCTCTGTTCAACTTGAACTTTCTTGCTCCATTGGCCACTGTGTACCTCCTTTGAAGTACATCCCATATCTCTTTTGCAGTGTCAATGTATACTATGACATGTTTAATCCTTTCACTCACATTTTGAAGGATCCAAGATATGACTAAGTTATTCGAGGATTCCCATGCCTCAATCTTGGAAGTATCCTTCTCAGGCTTGGGCACAGCTCCATTAATGTAACCCAGCTTGCGTTTTGCAGAGAGGGCTAGTTCCATTTGACGCTTCCACATAATATAATTCTCTGACCCACACAGTTCAGGGGTGACTTTGAGGGTTTGTGATCCTTCTGAGTGGTTCATGTACATTGGTTCTTCTTTTTCATCACCTTCTCCTGCCATCTTGTAACTAGCTGAAGAGTGGAGGTAAGAAGAGGTAAGGCTTTATTATTATTATTTTTTTTTTTCAGACTTTTATGAGCACAAGGATAGCTCTGATACCATGTTGATTTGTATAAACCTTGACTCAATGAATTTTAATAGAGATTTTATAATTGTTTTTGATGATTAGAATGATTAAAATGCCATTAGGCTACATTAGTACATTACGGATATTCTCTTGTTTTTTTTTTTTGTGTCTTTGCCTTGTAGGCTTACACCTCTATTTATATGGATACATGGACACATATCCCTAAGGGACAAGAACCAATAAAGCATTCTTTGTCTTGACTAGTCGTTGTCTTCCTCTGGCATTTTGTTTTGTTATCACACCTTTGACCTTTGCTCCCCATTCTCTTAAGAGCTTCTAGTTGTAGAAAGCTTTTTACTTTCTTCATTGCTGCACCACTTGACAGTCCCATTTTCATCATTCTCTCTATGCTGTAATGCTGCTGCAATAAGTCTATTGCTGTACCACTGTGTCTGTTGCTGTTGTTTGATACCTTGAGATCTTGCCCTTTTACAGAAATAAATCGTTGGAGTAATATGATATTTGTCTTCCTCTTTTATTAAAATAAAAAATTGCCACTCTAATAAGAACCAACGCCTCTTTGACCCGATCATTCCCCGAAAAATAAAGTCAAAAGTTCACAAAAAGAAACACATCATGCAACAAGTGAATGATGAAGAATACATTAGTGCTCAACTTATATGTTAGTAGTATTAGAAGTGGGCAAAGCATAGAACACCCCTTAGCTTGGCTGGCAACCTAGTTGATCCATCAAATAAGACGACTTTACACAAATTTAATTATTGCAAAAAAATAAAGGAAAAGGGAAAGGAAAGGGGGAGTTGGAATTGGAATTGGAAACACTACTCCTACTACTACTATTGCTATTGCTTGGCATTAAATAATTAGGGTAATAAATAATGATGAATAAATCTGCAAAAAGACACTCATTGCTGGGTCAATTCCATAGTCAAGCAGCTGTCATTTTTTTTCTTTCTGGATATACAAAATCCTCTTCTAACCCTTTCTCTTTCTCTCTTCTTTCTCTCGCTCTTAAACGACAGCAAATTAGACCTTGCACTTGTCGGATTCCTTACTATTATTCTTATTTCTCTCTTTCTTTTATTTATTTCTCTTCCCTTTTATATCTACCCTTATTTCTTTCTCTTTCAAACTTTAATGATCTAATTTCCAACTTCAACGAGGAGAACGAAGAAGAAGAAGAACACAAGAAAACTAACAAGAACAACAAGAAAAAGAAGCTGTGGTTGTGGTGCTAATTAATCACAGTTCAGAATTTATTTCGCAGGGAACTAATTAAGTTTCCGATTTATATATTATACACAATATATATATATATATACAGTAGCGGAAGATATATAAAAGAATTAAAGTGTTTTATCGATCATCGATCATAGATGGCGTACCAAGGTCAGTACCAATACCGGTCGCCCTTTGGCGATACGACTTATACGAAAGTGTTTGTTGGGGGGTTGGCTTGGGAAACCCCAACCGAAAAGATGCGCTCTTATTTTGAACAGTTCGGTGACATTCTTGAAGCCGTGATTATCATTGACAAGAACACTGGCAAGTCTAAAGGCTATGGCTTTGTAAGTTCCCTTTTTCTTTCTTTTTTTAAGCTTCTTTTCTTAGAATATCTTTCAACTTAATTAGTTCTTTTCTTCCCTTTGGTTTTAAAAAATATAACTAGATCACCGCACCGTGTGTAGGTGACGTTCGGTGATCCAGCAGCTGCGGCACGAGCCTGCGCTGACGCAAATCCCATGATCGATGGGAGACGGGCAAATTGTAACATTGCTTCCTTTGGACGCCCAAGACCCTCACCACCAAGAGGTCTGTATCAGTTTTGTGATTAGAAATTAGTATCAGAGCGTTTTACAAGGGACTAATGTAGGTTTTTTTGATTTTAATGGGATTGCTCGCTTGGGTGGTGCGTATAGTATAGTCGTATGATTTGATGTATGTAGTGGCCGGTCATTGTTATAGATGAGGTGGTGTATAGTGGCACAGAACGTGACACTACTACATGCATTAATGGGTTATACTACTATACTGGGGTTAGTAGTATGTGACATTGTCGTGTGTGTGTGTGTGCGCAGGTAGAAGCAGCCAAGGAGGAATTGCACAAGGTCCATCATCGTCATCATCATCATATAGTGGAATTCCAACCCCCCATCAAACAATGCAGGCATCACCTTATTTTTTCCAGCCTTATGGGTTAGTCACTCACTCCTTTTTCCCATTCTTCTATCATTACATTCAACTACACCGGTCCTGTTAATTGGTAATATAGGTACAACGTGGACCCGACTCCACTAAGACACTAGCTAGCAAAACAATATTGTCGTCGTTGTGGTTATTAGTTGTTGTCGTCGATTATTTGAAGATGAAATGGACAGTAGATGTAATTAGAATATAGATAGATTAAGATAACAACAATGTAGTATGTACTCATATGACATAGGAGTAGAATGCAAAATTTCATCCAACAACATAATAGGATGGTCACATCAGTGTCTTGTATAATTATGCAATACATACATACATCATGTGTAAACTGTAAAGTAGGGAAGTTAAAGGAAAAGAGGGATATAATAATAATACTACTACTAATAGAGTAAAGGAGCGGGGGAAATTAATAATAATGGGAAGGAGTTGGAGGGTAGTAAGAGGGAGGGAGGGAGGGGGGGTCGATAATGGTGGGCAGTACACAGGCTGGTTTAAGGACACCCTTGTGATACTTTTAACGTACATGCCACCCCCTCCCTCTTCTTCATTTTCTTTTTTTTTTATTCTTTTGCCAGCATCCTCTCACGTACCTCACTTACTACTCCACTTATTACCTCTTATGTCTACCATGCCAACCAAAATATTATTACTCCCTCCGTCTCCGTCATTTGTTTCTTTTCCTTTGATTAAAATTTTCTTCACAATTAATATAAAAGATAAAAAAATGAATAAAACAGAGGGAGTACCTCTTAATTTGTTATTCTCCGTTTTTTCTTCACCCATTGGAGGATCAGTTAGTTAGTCTCCTTCGTGAGAAGATATCGGTCATTTGTTTTAAATATTAATCATTTAGTTAATTAGATTAAGCCATGATATTTTTTTTTTTAAAACCCCAAAACAGGATTTAGTAGACTTCATTAAGATCGGCCTCAGCCAAGCCATGACATTTTTCATCCCTAAGAAATAACAATATTTTTGTCTTTCTCTATGTAAATGACTGCATACTTGACTCGTTAAAACATCATAACATATACATCTCCGTCACGAAAAACATGAAAATTTCTTAATTGGTAGTTCATTTGTTTTAATTTAGTTTGTTTATTTTTGTCATGTATTATTGTGATGATATTTTAATCAAAAGTTAAAAAAAAATTGATTTAAGAGATGCCTAATTAATATGATAGGGAGGTATTAATGTCATTTGGTTGTGATATTTAAATCTGTGAATGTATTATATGAGTATTATTATATTACTCCGTATTATTTATTGAAAAATAATTAATCCAATGATTTATTACATACATTTATCATTGGAGTTGGATATATATATATATATATATATATATATATATATATATATATATATATATATATATATATATATATATATATATATTTACTTTATTAAATTCCCGCGTTTTGGCTAGGTCAGCTCATAAAAGCCAATGGTGAGAGAGTCAACTATACCATGATCTTTAACTTAAGATGATTACATAGTCATACATACGTAATGTGTGTAGGGCACGTTCACAAAGTCAACGAACTCCCCCAAACTAGTTCGTTTCCTGCCTTTATTATTAACACATTACACTTAAACATACATACAAACCGCTCTCTTAGAAACGATGGGAATATGGGATGGCAGATTATGAGGAGTATCTCCTATCTAGCAGGGGCGGTCATCTCTGTCGATGATTTTAATTAACTCTTTGTTTTCGAGTTTAGCTGATGTTGTTGTTCCTGTCGTTTGTCGATTCGAGCTGCTTAGAGTAAAGGAATTAGGTTCAATTATTCTTGTGCATGCATTGAGTGTCCGTCCGGCCAGTTGGAGATTATCTGTCTATTTGGTGTATAACTATTTATTTCACATCTTACAAACTATGCACACAGTGAGTGATTGAGCCACATTTTGATGTTATTATTAGGGGTTGAAAACTTCGTTCAAAATACTCCTCTACTTTCTAGTGGTGTGACTGTAGCCCCACATGGCACGTCATCTTAATTACTCCGTATTTATAAATCTCTCATTCGTTTGTTTAGTATTTATAAAGATAAACAAATACTGTAATAATTTCTGAAACATATACGGTTTCAAGTTAAATCATTGGAATTATAAGTTAGTTGATAACTTGATACTGTATACTGTATTAGATATCTCTATTATTGTTGAGAGATGTAAGAACTAAAATTAAACTGGCAGTCACTAATATTATGACATTTCCATGTAATTCTTCTAGGTCTCCTACTAGAAAACTGTTGTTAATTTCGTGTAGGGCAAATGAATGGTACGAGCAAAAAAGCCGATTGAAATGACTTTTTACTGGGAGTCAGTAGCTAGTTTTCGTAAATGCTACTCCAGATAGCGTATAGACTTCTTTTTAGGATTATAGTTATAGATTATTTTAGGATCATCTGTTATCAAGTGAGTAATGAAATATGAATCGTACCCATCCCATATATCTACAGAATTTGCTTTATCTAACGTGCATGGCATTTGCATAAAATTTAATGTGCATGACACTTGGATAAGAATTTCTCCTTAGATCAAGGTAGTGTAGTTTAATATTTTTTCCGCATCGATCATTTATTTATCTTTTATATTATTTATGAGAAATATTTTAATTAGAGTTGAACAAATGAACAAAATGGAGGGAGTAATTAGTAGAAATCGGATAGGATTAGAAATTAGGGTTTAAGTTTGGTAGGTACATTGAAGATGTTAGGGAGCAAATTGTAACTAAAATGGTAAGATAGATCCTCCAAGCTAGATGAAAATAGTTGATTAGTTAACAATGTAGCAGCATGCAATGATATTAGTACGTAGGCATTGAGGTATGTTATGTATGTATTGAAGCCCATATGATATGGATGGAGGACCCCTGCGCTGCCCTCCATTGATTCAAGCTTAGCTTGCAATTTTAGGGTAGGCATTACTTCTCTATTATAAAGCATCTTCTACAGTGACTTCTCTTTACAATCAATCGTGGTCCTATTTTACAACTGTACTCGATCATGCATGTCTTCTTTCATCTCATTTCATTTTTGACCCTATATATATATTTGTACTACCACTAAATCACTTACATATATACTTCATTCCTCCCCATTCCCTCTAATTCCATACCTTGTTATACGTGTTTAATTTGTTGACTGAACATAGAGTTTGTAAAAATGGAGTACTACTCCCTCCGTTTAAGTCATATTTCACACTTTTCCTTTGTGGGATATCCGTCAATAGTTCTCAACTTCTATTTTTAGTATATTTCCACGCTCTACTTTATTCTTTAATAATATTAAAAGCAATTCCCTTTCTTTTCACCTTGATCTTTGTGTATAAAGCATACGTAACCTATCTATTGAGACAGAAGAATTATATAGGAAATTTATTTTTATACTACTAAAAATTATTTTGTCTTTTATATTAATTGTAAGGAGTATTTTAATCAAAAACAACTGAATGAAATGGAAGAAGTATTATGAATATCATGCAATTTGTATAAATAACATTTAATAATTTGATGCACCACTAAGATACGAGTATTTAATTAAATGAGGGGGATTATGAAAATATAGTCGTTACTTGGTAAAGTAGCGTGGATAGTCGGTCAGCCTGACCTAATAAGTTTAAAAACCGTCAATACCGAAATTGCACCGGTCAGTCAGTTAGTCCACTAAGAAAAGAAAAAGGGGAAACATCCACAGTAGCATGATTGATTAGAACATGACATTATTTTTTTTAGCGTGATTAACTAACTACGGAGTAGAACATGACATGATTATGTGCGGTAGATGGATCATGTGAAGCTCTGGGAAAACGAAGATTCTGACCTATATTAAAATACTACATGCCAATGCCCAATGGCACTTGAAGTCTTCAATACTTTAATGAATGATTCTATTATTACGGAGTAATTCAATTCTTTATATATGTTCATTTTTTCTCACAAGCTATCATTTTTGCTCACAAACTACGTAAAGAATTGAATGGATGAAAGAGAGTATTAAATAAGAGAAGACAAATAATCTACTGTATCAAAATTTTTGTCAAATTCTTAAATTGAGTATTTAAAATTAAAAATTCAATTGAGGATTGACCCATTTTTCTAGGAATAATATCCAACAAATGATTCACATGTATAAATGATTTGTTTTTTCCCCTTGAAATTTAGAGAAAAATATTATACTAGGTAGTAGGTTGTAAAGTTGATGAGTTTGATGAATACTCCATAGAGTCTAGAGTGATGTGATATAATCTCAAGAAGGAGAAAGATCTTAGCAATAAACTTAGAGTAAGCGAATGAAATGAAGGGGGAGTTAATGTGATAGGGTCCAGTGGATTAATTAGATGGGAGTTTTTGTAGGAGTTGTTGAAGAGAGTAAAACATTCCAATTATGGGTAGAGATCAAAATGAAGCAATATTTCAAAAGTACTTGCCACCCCTTCCCCTACTTCCAAATACCAATTCTCAACTAAATGCATGCTTGCTTCTCTCTATTTGTGTCCTGCAGGTACCCCTATCAAGCAGCCTATGGTTACCAAGTAAGCCCATTTGCTCTTTTGTCTTCCTTCTTTTACCTTTCCTTTTCTTTTCTTTTTTCCCTGAGACGCAAAGAATATGATCGATACCCCGACTTAACTAACTAATAGAAACATCAAATTTGATAAGATAGATAGATTGATTAGTTAATGATCGTACGAGTATTTCATTTTGATAAAGATTGATTAAAAAACCCAGGACAAACTTTTCTAGTTAGAGGTAGTGGTCAAATGCAGACTTAGACTAAACGAGAATGAATTAGATAGAGTGTAACATGGCTTATGTGGAGCAGAAGCAATCCATTTAGATTTAAATGATGCGATTCATGAGGGAATAGGACGAATGAGACGGATTGAGAGGTGAGACGCGAATTAATGAATGTGTGATGTGTGATGTGTGATGTGTGCAGGGTGTATACAACCCACAACAAGTGCAACAATCACAATACTATGCACAGTTGTATGGAGGTGGGGCGACGTCGTCATCGTCAATGGGAAACCCGTATTATTACGGAGGTGGGTACTCGAGAGCAACCTCAACACCGGCGCAACGTATCACAGGGGCACCCTACTACTACTATCCTGCGCAGATGGAGGGTGCTAACATCACTCACTATCCTAACACTAATACTAATACTGTGGTTGCTGCTGCTGCTGCTGCTGCCCCTCCTACTCCTAATCCTGCTGCCCCTCCTTTCCTCTCATCTGCTCTTCCTTCTTCTTCTACTAACAACTTGCAATCTATCCCCTCTTCTTCAGGTCACTTCTTGTTCTCCACTTTTTTTTAGTTTTTTTATTTACTATAATGTCAATTAGCTGCTTTTTATTATAGATTTCTAGCTTCACTAACTGTTTTACACGTAGACCTCCCAAACGGGTCGTCCTGGTTAGGTTCCCGTCTGTTCAATTTGGATGACTTGTTTTAATTTCGAGATTGTAAGAATCATGTCAAGTTCGGATGGGATTAGATCATTTCAAGTTCCAGTCGTTTGCAGGTTTGTTATTATAGGGATATCACTTTGTGTGCAACACTAAACACTGAGTCAAGTTGGATTACATTGGGTACAGGTCATGCTAGGGTATTTAGTTTCACTTGCGGGTTGGATCATTGGGGATTTGGGTCACAATAATTTTCAAACTGAATGATTTCAGTTTAGTACGCGGAGTAATAGATTTCTCTTCACTCAGGTTCGCCTAATACATAAAGTCCTATAAAAAAGTTACTCGTATTTTTTACCTTACAAGACAAGTTAAGGTAAAATAATCCAAGCAACTACATACTAATGTAAGATGGTAAAATGACCATGTGGATAAAGATTACTACATAGAGGGTAAGGATGTAAATGAAAGAGGGAGGATCTGAGTCAAAGTAGAGAATTGGGACATCACACAGACGACTAGTTTGTGTTGTATCTGAGATAACATGTGTGTTCTGTGTATGTTGTACAGAAGTAATAGGCCCACAAATATTGGAGTTTTATTTGACGTACGTGGTTATGTACATTAGAAAGGGCCCACAGGGGCCCAGTGATTGTGGTTATTAGATGCAGCAGCTTTTAGTGGCACTGGTCTTTTGCACATTGTGGGTAAACATTTGTGCAGTACTTTGTGTAAAAAGCTATTCACTTAATAATAAATGTTGGGTAATTTCGACTTCTAGCCCCCAGAAAGTCAGACGCTCTTTATATTTTCAGTCATTACAGGCCCACACACTCTGTAGAGTACAATATTTGGTTTGGGTCATCGACCCATGGAAACAACTAGATGGGATGGGGCAAACGGGTCAATCGTATTAGGTTTGAGTTGGGTTTGCTTCGTGTTGAATTACTTTCGGATTATTAAATTTGGGTTGACTTCGGGTCGTGCCGAATCATTTCGTGTTAGGATCATTTTCGGGTTAGGATCATTTTCAGTTTGCTATTTTCAACTTTTTAAGAGATATCAACTCGTTTTCTATGACAACATCCGGGTCAGGCAAGGTCAAATCGGGTTACGAGCAAACTCGGGTCTTCAGTTCGGATGTTTGAACGGGTTCAGATTGACTTATTCGGGTCGGGTCATTCGAGTGGGCCGCTTTTGCCAAGAATTTGTTAGAAATTAGATACCGTCGTCAAACTTTTTTAAATTGTAGGATAGTGATTCTGGTAACACTATGAAATTATAATGGATTTCTGATTTTAACATATGATTAATGATTTATTGATTTGATCTTACTTACAAATTATTGTAAAAGATAAGTCCTTTTTGTGATGGATATATCTGTCAAAAATCGATGACACGTCTTTATCTATCTAAGTGAGTAGATATGTTGGTCATAAAACCAGAATATATCGTTAAATTGTGGTACTCAGTGTGATATTAAGATAAATAAATCAAACTACTCAAGTCCTCATTGGAGAATGTGTATTCATTTCTAGGATATACTTCCAAATTTATTCTGTTGCTAAAATAATTTCCTGATACTTAATATTATTTGAAGAGACTTTAGTAGGAGTGTAGGATGACTAATTGTGCAAGTATTAGTAAAGCGTTGGTAGTAAATAAAATGACAATAATTGTTCTTTGCATGAGCTCCTCGTTTATATGATAGATGGTGCATATCTAGTCTAGGTGTAACTGTAACTGTATAACGTAGCCAAAAACCTCTTGTACAAAACCATGTTCCTCCTATAATCTATTCTTTGCCTAAAACTTGGACCTTGACATTGTCATACTTCCTTGTTTGAATTGTCAATAACTTTTTACATACTTGAGTACAAGATTCTTGTTTATTTTGTTTCGATTCATTTAAATACGGTTTACATTGTGATCCTTTTGTGTTAAAACGCCTCTAATGTATAAAACTGTCTCTACAAAAGTTGTTGGTGTTACTTACACTTTTATATTACAGGAGAAGCAGAAACTCAACAAAGCAAATCCGAAGAAACAGAAGCTCAACCAAGCACTTGATCTGAGGATGGTGATTATAACTGTATAATCCAATTTTAACAAATTAAAACTTCCAATTATTCATGCCACTTCTTCAATTCTAAAAAAAAATTATAACAATTTTTCCCATAACTACCAACTTTATAATCTTAAATTTTTCTGGGTCCAAAGCTCTTAAATTGACCAGGGTTGATGCAGCTTCGACTAATGAAGATTTTCCAATCCTGGTGATGCATCGTCAATATTATGGATGAACCAGTGCTGCTATTATTTATTTATTTTTATTTTTATTATTATTTTCATTCTGCAAATCTAAAAATACTTCTTAATTTTGTCTACTTCTATTCTTTTATCCTGCAAATAATTCTCTGTGAATTATCTGTTTCTTTAATTATTATTTTAATTTTGCTCTTCATATTAATTTTGTGTAACACACATGACACATCCAATGCAAGTACAAAGCTTTAAACATGTTATGGACTACCGAGTACTTGGTGTTACTAATGTACCGTCGTAGTATTATGGGAACAAGAAAAGGGACCCTTTGAATAAGGAATTAAGGATATTTTTTGTCTTTACATTTTTGTTTTGTTTAAGTTTACTTCCAATTTTTAAGTAAAAATGAATTTTTATTCTATTTGTTTAAATTTGGCACAAATTCGGATGTGGGACGGTATTATTGTGAGAGGTCCCAAATATTCGTATTGTGAAACACTTTTGTGCAATCAAACACTCTTTTATTAATTGAGTAATTAGTGGTCGGTAAATAAGTCCAATACTTAGAAAATTAATACACGTATTAACTCATTGTTATTATGAGAGACTGTACAATTGGAAGTGACAGTGGTAACAAACCTAATAGTAGTAGGTACGATTAACATAAAAAAGTATATAAATATAAAGAGGGTACGCTTGTTATAAAAATAGGTACAAAACAAAATTGTCATTTATGGGTACGAATATGACATAGATTGGTACTGAAGAGTGGTCTCTCAATAAGTTATTGAGAGACCGTCTCTTCCAAGATTTTGTGTTGTTGTTATAGGAGTACATCTTTACCGATAAAATGAATCACAGTAATTTTTCATTTCATAGAATATGTCACCCAAAATAACATATTGACCTCATATATGCTTTTCCATATGTTTGTTACCCAAACCAAACCTTTGCTTGTCCTCAAGCAAACGACACTAATATAAACATATGAGGAGAAGTGATGTGAAACACGACTCAGAGCTGAATTACAATCATTCACCTAAAATCGACTAAATCCGACGAGAAAACAGGTAATGCTCAAGAATACAACGAGATTAATAATCATGCCATAATCGAAATTGCTTGCCAAATTAAACTTTCAATCTTGCAAGACCAATGATGTCGGATTTCCTTACGGTTGTCGCTCGACACTCATAAGAACGGGTAAGTTTATATGCGAAGATAAGGAAGAATAAAGACACTCACTCGACTCATGAAATATGCATGCAATCGAATATGAAATCAATCTCCCCAATCGAATACGTGTTCCACCAATCAGAACCATAGTACATGCCAAGGACTTACAAAGGGTGGCTAATATATGTGGGAATAAATGGATTGTGCTTAAAGCACGTATGGAAATGTGAGGCAAAAATAGTAGTCGCAGCTACACAATAAAAACTATCCATCAAAAATCTTATATATGGATTCCGGCCACCAACTAACTCAAAAGAGCATAAGAGGGAATTTTGTCATCCTCCTGGTTATAATTAAATTCCAGTTATAGCATCTCAACCATTCCCCGAAATATTACAAGAAGCATGTATTTTATTTTTCTTTTCATTTCTAAAAAAATTTCTTCTTTTTCTAATTCCATTTTTCTTTTTTCTTTCTTTTCTTTTTCATGCTTCCATATTTTTTTTCAATTTCGGATAGGGGAAGGCGATGTAAAGTCACACCAATGATATTAAGCACTAGGTTCCAAAAGATATGAAAATCTCAAAATATGACCTATTAGTGAAGTAATTCCAAATAAGTTCACTGCGACTGTCCCGGTAGGATAGGCTATTCTGGGTTGTAGCTAATTGATATATGTAATAAAAACAGGCTTACAATAGCTAAAATGGGCTAAACACGGGAAAATGACCTAAATCTACATGGTAGTAAAAATGGATAATTTTGGCTATGTGGAGCTCTTCAAAAACAGGAATGTCTTATGAGACCAGTTATGAATGTTACTGGCCTAGGAAGCTCTAAATCCTCAGAATTTTGTGGCTTGCCGACAAATGGTCAAACTTACTCATTTGGTAATTAAGAGTTCAATAAGCACTCATATCAAGATCATCTTATCTCAAGTATTACATGCATTCAGGCACGGAGCCAACTGTCAATTAGGAGAAATCATGTAAAATGCAATGTCTTCATCACCGTTTTGCATGTTTCACATCAGACACAAAAGCAAGCAAAGCACACAAAAGTAAAATCTTTTTGTATTTTCTAATTTTTCAATTTTTTTGGATTTTTAAAATTTTGAAAGCAATAAAAACACACAACGGAAAATGAAAACACACAAACTCTCCCCCAAACCTAAATGTCACAGTGTCCTCAATGTGACTCTACAACAGATAAGACAGAAAATTCCACGGCCAATCCTAAGGACAACTCGACCTAAGGGAAAGAAAAAAAAATATAAGAAAGCAATAAAAACATAAATAAAAAGGAAAGAAAGTACCGTATATACAATGGTAGCTCCCCCAAACCTGCTAATCAACCATCTCGCCCTCTCCACCGATTCCAGATGGACCGGCTCCTGGATCGCCGTGGCCTGAGCTGCTAGTACCTCCCTGAGTACCTGGCTGTCTCACGTCTCGCAGACACTATGCTCCTAGGCCACCGTAGGTGTGCCCGTAATCTGGACCCCATGTAGCAGGGTTTACCCCGTAATCCTCAAATATGCCACTAGTGTCACCCAGGCCTCGCCAGTAAGTCGGGTGGTGAGGTGTCGAGATGCCTAGAATAGTCATATACTCGTGGATCTCGCGGTTGACAATGCTCTGATTAATTCCCTTGTGGATCCGACGCTGATGCTCAAATTCCCTGTCACACATGTACGGATACGGGTGCGGAAACTCGGCACCCAGAGTGTGAACCGGGATGGTCAGAGTAGGTGTGTAGGTGTAGGCATAGAAGGCTCGGTCTCGTCAGGTTCAGTATGTACGTGAACTCTTCGTCGAGGGGGTCAAACGCCCTTTGTGGAGAACAAGAGCTCCTTGGGAATCAGGTAGCTCAGTGGCTCGGTTGGGTCCTCAGCCGCGGGCATGGGTTGCAGGCTGGGCAAGGAGTGGTGGTAGGACCACCCCTTGGGCGACCGGAAGGTTCATCCAAACCTTGTCCCTGACGCGCCACTAAAAGTTCGGGGGATCGCCCCGAATCCACTTCATAGTGGAAGTGCGATAGCTACGTCCTAGCAAAGGGACGTGCTCAGCAAGACTCGTGTATTTGACTGTTGTCCCAAAACCTGTAAGATAGCGCTTTGCTAGTGCAGTGAGAATTGCCCCACAGGCGAGCGATCCAGTTCCATTGATGTGTGGCTCAATACCGACACATATCATCCCCGGGGCACTGAATGTCCTTAGGGACTGGCGCAAGGGGTTGAGATAGTGTCCTAAAATCAACACCTCCAAAGAGTGAAGCTTACTCATGTCGGAGCGTGGAAAGACCAAGTGACTCAGAATCCGCATAAAGAGGCGGATAGTGGGGTGTGGGATGGCATTAAGTGCCATCGCAGTGACACTTGCAACGCGACCCGTAAATAGCTTAAAGTAAGGAGGGGCTCTCGCACCCTCGGGTATGTCGTACAAGTCGACATACCGGTCGGAGGTAATCCCTAAGCGTTCGGCCAAGTCACTAAGGAGGATACGTTGCTCAAGATTATTCATACAAAAAGATATCATGCAGCTTTCTCTATCGTGATCAAATGAACTAAGAAACTCTAAAGTGAGTGATCGATAAGATAACTCACGAAAAGTCCACAGCCTACCAAATCCGGTCATAGATAGAAGTTGCGTAAGCTGCTCGTTCAAGCCTAGCTCGATCGCGACCCGCGACAAGCAACATCGTGTGACTTCCATTTGCCTCGGTATCAAGGCAACCAAGTGAGCTCGCTGAGCTTCGTTCTGACAGATAATCCTCTCGTAGCCTGGAACAGCCGGTTCCTCTGCGTCTTGCTCGACGTTCTGATTCCTATTACGAGTTCTTCGGGGTAGGTTTCTTCTACCTGCCATGACTATAGCATAATAACAAAACAGAATCACACAATAATCCCACAAAAAAAATGACAAAATCTCGGCCAAAATCAAGCTCCTCACACAAAAATCAAATTTTGGGCAAAAAGGAATGAAATCAACACAAAATCAAGCATGCAATAGAAGTAATATGAAACTAAGGATGAAATTAAGCTATAAAATCAAGAAAGGAAGTAAGAAAAATGAAAAACCTGGAAGGTACCTCAAGTGGGACGGAAATCACGAAAATTGGAGGAGGGAAGACGAAAGTTTCTCAAAACAACACCAAGGAACACAAGTAAATACTACTCCCTCCGTCCACTATTTATCGCCCCACTCCATGAATATATGTGAGGGATATTTTAATGGAGTGGGGCGATAAATAGTGGACGGAGGGAGTACTAATTGCAAATTAGAAGCAAAAAACCGTGAAATCGGTGAAAATTTGATGAATTAGGAGTGATTTGGGTGATTCGGAGGTTAGGGTTCTTAAGAAATATGAGGGGAGATGGGGTTTTAGTGGGTGACTGAAATAATACTTAGGAATTAGAATTAAAGCAAAAGCACGAAAAAACTAACTAAGAACCCGGTTCAGGTGTACTCGATCGAGTGCTTATAGGGCACTCGATCGAGTCACCCCCTAAAAATCAAGCAGGCAATTTCCCGTCAGGGCACTCGATCGAGTGCACCTAGGCCACTCGAACGAGTGACCTCTGTAGCTGCTCTCCCTCTCTTTCTTGCTAAATGCTTCCTAAATTCCTGAAATTAAATCAATCAAACCATAAAATTCTCTCGTCCTCACTCGATAAAAAGCACTAACTCCCAAGACTAGAGCTACCAAGCTAACTCAAAAATTAAAAATAAAAATGCGGAAAGAGAAACTATGAATTTATACAAGTGGTGCCGGGTTGCCTTCCGGTTAGCGCTGGTTTATACGGTCCCGCTCGACCGGTTTACCTCGATGAAGTTAGGTGGAATCGAGGGTGTCGCTGAGGTCCATGGCCTCTACGACACCAACCTACGCACCCTCGTGATAAAGCTTCGTTGACCGTTCACCTTGAATATTTCGCCTTTGTCGGTAGTCAATATAACCGATCCAAATTTGTTCACTTCAGTCACAGTGAACGGTCCAGACCATCTGTAACACCCGCTATTTTTCCTAAGCATTTTTATTCTTTCCGTTAGTACTCCGTCTTAACTCTGTCACTTTTCGGCCTCATATTTCATCATTTTACTAAGCTCTATTTTCATTGTTGAGTTTAATGATATTTATTTATATTTTAAAAAGATTTTTAATTCTTTTAAATCCATTTATTTGATTTTCCTCGTAAATTATTTATTTTCCGCGAGGAATTCTATTTCTCTATGAATTAACGTTTTTAAGCTCGGATTTAAGTTATTCCTCTTCCTAAAAATGTTTAAATACATTTTTATAATATTTTCAACTAAGAAATATTTTTGTTTACTAAAGAGTAGCCATTGTGATTTTAATACGAAGCTTCGCAAATAATTATTTTCTTACGCGAAGTTTACTCGAATTACTTTGAAATGCCTTTAGCTATTTTACGATTATACTTTTTATCAACTTATAAATTATTTGAGACCATTTCCTCACATTTTGGACCGACTAAGCTCTTGGTCACAAGTTTTTTTTTTTGGTGAGATGTAAAAATTATATTAATATGTAACAAATGATTGGAAGAAATATCTTCCTTACAATATCAGGTTAGCTAACCAATCTTTATCTTTGCTATTTTGTAATTGCTTACATGACCCATTCATTCTTGTTCTAAACTCGTCTTTAATCCGACTCAGCACAACATCCGGCTGCATAATGACATGTTCAATTCTTGCCTTGTTTCGTTGATTCCAAACGTGATAAATGACCGCGTTTGTTATCCCATTTATCACGCCCCTCCTTAGCTTGGAGCCCCTTCTTGCTATTTGCCAGCCCGTCTCTCCCACCACTGGGATTTTCAAGCCCGTCCAATCATTCACCAAGCTTAGAACCCGCGAACTGTAATCACACTCGAAGAATAAATGTTCCAAAGTCTCGCTCATAGTCCCACAAAGACAACAAGAATCCTCCTGAACAACTCCAAATCTGAGTAATTTGGACTTTGTATTCATCGCTCCATGATGATATGTCCAATTAATGAACTTGTGTTTGGGAGTTGTCCACTCGTTCCACACGAGATATGACCACTGCATTTTTGTTGCTGCTATTCTCAAGCACTCATATGCCTTACTGACCGAATAACTATGACTCGGTCTCAGATTCCAAATTTGAGCTTGGTCTTTAATCTCCTCTTTGATCTTACAAATCTTCCTCCACGTCCAAGGGACATCAACCGGAGCACTATATGACTGCCATTCCCGTCCTTTCAGATATATATGATTTACCCATTGTGTCCATAATTTATCGGGTTTACTGTGTACCCACCATGCTAACTTTCCTACTGCAGCTCTATTCCAGGTTCGATCGTCTTTTATACCCAGTCCCCCTTCTATAATAGGTCTACAAGCTTTCTCCCAGGAGACCGTCGGAGTTCGTTTGTACTCCGTCCCACCATCCCAAAGAAAGTTCCTGCACAGGGATTCGATATTCTTTATCACGGCAGTAGGCAGGATGAAGATAGACGCCCAATAATTATGCATTGTCTTCAGGACCGCTTTAATTAGAACCAGCCTGCCAATATATGATAACTTTTTGGTTCCCAAAGCTCTAATTCTCTCCATAATTTTATCGATCAACGGGCTGCAGTCTTTAGCATTGAGTTTAGTCGGTTTAATAGGGACTCCAAGATATCGAAAAGGCAGTGTTCCTTCCACACATCCCGAGACCTGTATTATATCCGCCCTCACATCATTAGGAACGCCATTGAAGTAAACATTCGTCTTTCCTGGGCTCATTTTCAGCCCTGACGCAGCGGAGAATGTTGCAAAAGTTCGTAGGAGAACCATTATCGAGTCGACATCCCCCTTACTGAATAGAATTAGATCATCCGCAAACATCTTGGTCACAAGTTTTATTACGTTTTATTTAAACGTTTCATTTTATCACGTTAAAACGTAAACGTAAGATAATTTCTTTTCATTCATTGTTGCATTATTATTAAAACTCTTCATACTCCTTTCTTTTCTCTACTTGGCCGGCCACTTTAACATGTTTCACCTAGTTTTCATCAACAACATCAATCTCATTTATATTTTGGAAAACCATCCATTTCCATACTACACTTTATTCATTCATCAAGTTAAAAAAAAATCTACATTTATCCTCTTGGCCGTGGCACTCTTCCTCTATTCTAGGATTATTTTTGCTTCAATTCTAGTCTTAATCGACTCAAATTCATCGTCAAATAATCCTCTTTCCGTCCTCTTCGTTAAGGTATTAATCAACGTCGTTTTCGATCAATTTTTACCTTGATTTTTATTAGTTTTCTCATGGTATTTTTCTGCCATGATTTCCGTGTTTGGTAGGATTTTTGGACGATCCCGAAGTCGACAAATATATTATCGACTCAGACTTAGAGTAGAGGTAACGTCGATGTTACTCGGTATTTCATGATTTTAATTGAGTATTTGCATGTATATATTTTTATGTTTTATTTTGGCAATATATGTATGTCATGAAATCTGGAAATTTTTAAAAGTTGAAAATTTGTATGTTTCGG
The DNA here is from genome assembly GCA_958450325.1 of Agrostemma githago. Lineage (NCBI taxonomy): Eukaryota > Viridiplantae > Streptophyta > Magnoliopsida > Caryophyllales > Caryophyllaceae > Agrostemma > Agrostemma githago. The sequence continues at coordinate 66,426,181 of OY288249.1, read as the reverse complement.
TATTTTTATCGCTTTTACGAGATTAACGATTAAATTGTTATATTAATTTGTAAAATCGTAATATTCGGCCTAAACATGTAATACATGTTTATATTCTGGAAAAATGTTGTTTTTGATGATTTTTAATAATTTAGTATTTTTCTGATATTTTTGATATCGATTATTGAATTATTACCGTTTTCGGACAAAAACGATTAAAAGCCGATTTTTAGTTCTAATACTTAAACATTTTATTTTAATCTGATTTTTGACGTGGTGAAACTTTCTGGTGAAATAGAATTTCTGAATTTTTTCATAATTTTTCGGAATTTGTAAGTGGATGAATTAATTAATCACTTTAAATTATCGTTTATCGTTAAAACCGTGTTTGTTGTTTAAATTCTTGATTTCTGGTCTTTGGTTTAAATCTGGAAAAAATTATGATTCTGATGATTTCATATTAAAATGTAATTTTATGATTTTTAGTGCCTTAATAAAATGTTAGGAACGATAAGTTTTATTAATGGAATCGTTAATTGTGAAAACGGGTTTTAAAGATGGTTTTGACGGGATTTATTAAATCTGGAATTTTTGGAAATCTGGAAAAATGGTAGATTCTGGAAAATCATGATTTTTAGGTTTAATAATAATTTTTGGATATTAATACTTAAATCGTTTTGTAATTACTATTTTTATTAATCGTTATTGTCGAGATTGGACGATTAACGAGAAAACGCTTTAAAAACCGAGTTTTAGAATTCTGGAAATTTTCTTTTCTGGACAGAATGTCCATAAATATAATTTAACTATTTTACATAATTTTTGTACTATTTATTAAAGTCTTTAATTAATAAATATTGATTTTCGGACAAATTGTGATTTATCGTTAAAATGCTTCGTCTTACCTAAAAGAATTATTTTTTTTAAAGCAATTTTGAAAGTATTTAAATCTGAAACTTTAAGATTTAAATCATCCCTTAACATACTCTAAATGTATTTTTTTTGGTTTAATTAAATAAAGACGTTCAAATATTTAATTTGATGTTTGCCGTAAAATCCTATTTGTAATTTTATTGTCGAAACTAATAATAATTAGGGAAGTTTATTAGCTTTTTAACTTTTGAAAACACCCTAATTAGTAATTTTAAAATGTTTAAGACATTTTTAATCATTTTATAACACTTACTAGTTTTGTCCCGTGCAACATTGCACGGTGGGCTTAAAGTAACCTAAAAATTAAAAATGATTTTGATTAAAAAACCATTGTTACCCAATATATGTTACGTAAATAAGGCAAAAAGAAAGTCCAATTAAAAAAATTATAAATACTGAAACACTTCTTGATAGACGACATTGGTAGTAGTGTTCGAAGTGTGCTTCTCCTTATCGTAAATAAGAATTTTCAGGCCGCGCTTGCTGGTTACCCTTGATAGTGCAACATATAGTTGGCCATGAGTGAAAACAGGCTTCGGGAGGTACAGACCAACATGTGACAATGACTGCCCTTGACTTTTATTAATAGTCATTGCGAAACATACTGAAATTGGGAATTATCGTCTTGTAAAACGTACTGGAAACTTAGCTGAGTCGGAAGGAGATAGGGAGAATCGAGGGATAAAGACTTTATCACCTTTATGGCTCCCTGTTAACACAGTACAACAAATAACCCTTTTCCCCAAGTCAGTAACAATCAACCGTGTTCCATTGCATAACCCATGGAATTGGTTAACGTTCCTGATGAGCATGACTACAGCACCAATCTTTAACCGAAGTTCGTGGTTAGGCAACCCAGAGCACTTAACGCTATTTAAAAATTCAGTTGAGTGAAGCTCAGGTTGCGGTAATGGTGACTCAATTGATTTAGGGTCATGTTCAGGTGCAGGTAATTCATCCATGCAAACCTCATCAGAGCTTAGATACACCACCTCTTGCTCAGCTATAAGTGATAAAATGTAGTCATTCACTAACTCAACAAATTCATGGGTAGGAGCTAGGATTGCTCTGTGTTGAAAATAATCGGGATCCCGCATGCACTTCAAGAGGTTAGGATATGTCGACTCTACAATTGATGCAATAGGGTCATCGACATTATGAATAAGTATCTCCTCCGGAAACTGGATGTCGACCTCACCATCATTGGGACCGCCTTCTACTCCATCACCAACCCTCAAGATCCAGTCAGAGAATTCCCTTATTTCATTTGCGTTAGTAGGACAACTCTGTACTTGTAACCGCATATTTTTAGTAAGCTCAAGGACCTGTGCCAATTTGTTTGTAATTATAAAAAAGCGTTAGATATGAATGGCAGCACAATTATGTTAACAAAATAATATGCACCGGACACGTTTCAACACAATCTTAAAAGAAATATTAAAGTAGGAGAAATCAGACCTTGCATGATGACCATAGATATGAGGAAAACAATGCTGCGTGAACGATATCGGATCTGCTGCCTTTAGGGACAACCGGGAGTATCTGCCTAAAGTCACCTCCAAACACGACAATCTTTCCGCCAAAAGGTAGGTCAGCATTGCTCTCACTAACAACACGCATCACATCCTTTAAGCTACGATCAAGAGCTTCAAAGCTATGTCTGTGTGTCATTGGTGCTTCATCCCAAATAATGAGACTTGCCTTCGTAATCAGCTCGGTCAAGTCCGTCCTTGGCCGAATATCAGAGCACGTGGAAGTCTCAGTAATATTAATTGGAATGCTAAACCTAGAATGAGCTGTCCTACCACCAGGAATCAATGTAGCAGCAATTCCACTCGATGCAACAGGGAGAACAATCTGGCCCTTGCTACGCAAAGCGGCACATATAGTACGCCAGATGAATGTCTTCCCTGTTCCTCCATAACCGGATACGAAGAATATGGCACCTCGGTTAGCTGAAACTGCATCCATTATTTCATCGTACACTGATCGTTGTTCGGCAGTCATCATAGGCAGTGCCGATTCATGTTCACATCGTAGAGCCTCCCTATCATATGCAAGCTCATCTCGTACCAGTGTATTCCCAAGATAAGAAACAATCGATGCATCGGGGATAGGCATACCCTCAAATCTACCTAGGGTACTGCCATTGCTTTGTAACGATGCCTCAATTTCAAGCAGTGCTAAGTTTTGAATCTCTTTGTCCGACAGTTCCAAGTAGGGATGGCAACGGGTCCAGGACCCGGTCCAGACCCGGCGGGTCGGACCCATACGGGTCGGGTCTGGGTCTCATTTTTTCAGATCCGGCGGATCCGGGTCGGGTCTGGATCTTATTTTTGAAAACCGGGTCCGGGTCCGGGTCTGAAATTTTGGACCCGGACCCGACCCGTGGACCCGGCACTTTAATTTAAAAAAAAAATAAAAAAAAAATAAAAATCTACCAACATAATGTACATACGCAGAAGGCAGAACTGGTAGTAGCAAACAACTAAATTAATTACTCTCACTTCTTTCCTCATTCCTCAATCCTCACCATTTGTTTGTTCATTCAAGGACTCAAAGTTGTAGTTATAACTTGTGGATTGTGGACTTGTGGTGGTGAATTTAGTTTGTTGTCGGACATTTATGTAAGTCTTCTAAGACCGTTATGAATGAGTTTGTAAGAGTGTTTAGTTTCTTAGTACAATATATGTCGTAAATAATTTTGTACGTGATAAAAAATACCGGCGAAATTTGAAATTTGGAAGAAATGAAGAATGTAGGACAAAATAAAATAAAATAGTGTGACCCGCGGGTAGACCCGGACCCGGACCGGACCCGGCGGGTCTGGATTCGGGTCTTAAAATTTTGGACCCGGCCGGGTCCGGGTCGGGTCCGGGTCTAGGGTAATTTTGACGGATCCGGGTCCGGATCCTAGTGGACCCGGTCCAGATCCGGTCCATTGCCATCTCTAGTTCCAAGTCTGCGGTGGTAATCCAAAGCATGATAATACGTAAACAACATGGCCACTATTGTGGTTGTGCATTAAATTTAGCAGTGGGCCAGAAAATAGAACGAAATTGCAAAAAATGTTTTTCATTTGCTAACATCTTACCACGTAAAGAAAGAGAAAATGATAAGAGTTGCACAAACCTGGATTTAGTAAAAATATGCGCTGCTTGTGGAGAATGTCATCAGATAGGAGGGTCCATGTTTCTTCCCAAACCTTAGAAGGCGTTGACATTGAATTGGCCAACAACAGTGATGTGAAAAGATGTCTAAGGTACACACCTGATTCCCAGTAGTGTGCTTCCTTAATGGCATCAATATACTCGGTGTCATCCCCAACTAAGCCAAGAGCGTAACACGCTTCATGAAAACTTTGATAGACAACACCATTCACCGTCCGAATATCCTCATAACACGTGGGACCTCTAATGTGGTTTAACATGGCTCTCATATAGTATAGTTCACCACACTTTGGCGGCACATGGTGCAACCTACCAATAGTAAGTCCCCTCTGCCTACGCTTCCATCCCTTCTTTGCCCTATCCCATACATATTTTTGTGGGATTTCACACAACAATAATTCCCGTGCCTCAGGGTCTCTTTGATTTAGAAGTAACCAATCAGTGAATTTGACATGCCAACACTTGGGTGCTCAAGAACCTCATTAATTGGTTCGTCGTCTTCAAAGATCACAGATTGCTCTCCAGGGAGGTGGAACTGTAATCTCTCTACAGCAGGAGTCCTGTAGTGGATATCGAAGGCAAAAATCCTCCAGACAGCTTCACATGCAGAGACATATCTACAATCATACAATTTTTTGATTTCATCAAGCTGGTTTTGGGCATTGCGGCGACTGTAAGATGATTGCATCGTAACACGGTCAGGCCCCTTATTAATGTACTTGAACAAATATTTGATGGACCTAGCCTGGTTACACCACTCTACATTGATGTGAGCATCATGCCTGACAATTAGTTCAGGATTGTAAGGGACGACATACCGATTGTCAATCGGTACACCCTTCTTCTGAATAACAATTCCGTTATCCCTTCTTTGATAAACAGGGAAACCATGCTTGTCAACTACTGTCCTTGGGTTGAAGGGCTTTGGGAATTTCCTAATACATACCCCATCTGACATGCATGGGGAATTAGGATTTGCCAAGCCGCAAGGACCATGAATCATTAAGTTTGACACAGCAGCGTGCAAAATTGGGTACTCCCGTTCATCTGGTATCTCTGCAGATATTATCCTGTCGACGTCCGAAACCTCTGGGAACTTGTCATCTCTATGAAGGAACAGTAGAATATGAGCATGAGGTAGTCCTCGCTTTTGGAATTCAACTGTGTACACAACTGCGTTTGATATGAAACAAAAAGATACGAATTTAAGATAAGTGCAATAAAGCTAGCAGAGCCTAATGATGAGAAAAAATCAAATATTAACGCACAGACCTGACTTTGTTCGGCCAAAGATTTCACGAACTTTTAAGTCATGGATTAACTCATAGAGCTTGACTTGGAAAACTCGAGATAGAATATCTGGACGATCTTCTGCGCGAAGACCCCTCTTAGATACAAAGCGCTGTATTTCAGGCCATTTCGGATTGCAAGTGAATGTTATAAATAGGTCTGGGTAACCACACCACCTACAAATAGCCAATGTGTCCAAGTATTTTGATCTCATGAAAGCATCACCAGACGTGAACGAAGCTGGGACAACAAACCTACCACCAGTGGAAGATGCCTCAACATTACCGTCTTCCACCGCATTGACAACATTCTTGAACTTGTCAACCCTTAGCAACCCTTGATTGAATCGAAAGAATGATAAGCGTTGAGACTCGACCATCATGTATCCATCGACACATATTTGTTGGAATAAGTTGCAAGCCCTTGTCCATGTTGGATATTCTAACTCAAGGGGTCTTTCTTGAAATCGAAAGGCAAAAAACTCACGTAATGTCAGCTCTTCACGTGGTTTTAGACTTTGGCTAACACCAAGAGACGCTTCACTGTGTGGTATGTTTGGACGAAATCCATCCTCACCATATGGAAGCAGTAAGGGGTATTGGAGGGCAAGGAATAACGGATGCAGCTCCGAAATCCGCTGCAGTGAGCCACAATTTTTTTGAACTATAATGTCGCGCTGTTCCATTTCTGGCCCAATGTCACCTTCAACCAAAGCAGCAACCTCGGGAGCAGTTGGACGGTTATATGTCCTACCGTCCGTAATTCTACGTGAAATTAGTCGTATACTGACATCACCTGATACATCTGACGAAAGCCGATCCCTAGCCAATCGAAATGTCTTTGCCAGAGGATTGTGCTCATCTATCATGTCTTTCAATAACAACATGAGTTCCTCATTAAGTCAATTATGACCGCCATAACTGCAGGACCATAACACGTAAGGAATACAAATAATCAAAATAACAGATAAATATAGTAGACTAAACGGTACATGTAACGAAACAAACAATGCTATATGTGGAACAAAGCAACATTTGACATAACACATAAGCAAAAAGTACAGTGAATCACCTTAACGCATTCATTCGGTTGTTGACCTCGTCCTCAGTATCGTAAATGTATAGCTGGCAAAACTTGGGAATTGAATCCTCAGCGGGCAACAAACTGCCAATTCTGTGTACATTCTGACCACCCATTCTGAACGTGTATGGACCCCGACCCCGGTTAACGGTTTTATCGATGATACCACCAGTGGATGAGAAAGAGTAGGAACAATTGTACGTTCTTATATTGGTGATGAATGTGGAGCTAAGGCGATGTTCACGATCTAAAAGTGACTTTAACAATCCCGGAGGCTCACTCAAATATGGCAACGTCACCTTCCCATCCGAGCAACATAGGGAGAATCTAGGGTTTGTTGTTCCTTGAGATTTTCCAATTCTTTCTTCATACCACATTAGTGCTCCGCAATTTCGACATTGGTACTCAGGGTCGCCAATGTCCCAGTAGACTACAGACGCTGGTTGTTGTCAAATTCGAAGACATGAGTTATTAAATATAATTAAACATGTTTGGTACATGACAACGAAGTTTGTAATTAATAGCGTAGAAAGAACTTAGCGAATTATGGTTAAGAATGACATGATGAATACTGACCTTCATCAAAAGGTGCAGTAATTGATGTGGCACCGCTGGTTGACCCGACTTCAAAATGAGGACTTTGAAGGATATCTGACATGTCATGGTCTTCTGTTGTATTGGTAGGGATTGCACCCGAACCATCAGCCACCTCCTCAAAAATAGGGCATAGGTCTCTTGTGTAGCTGGGGGCAATCGGTGTGGTTGAACTTTGTCCTAAAGTAGAAGGCATTAGGTTATGACAATAATTTCTAACACCGTCGCTGTGGAAATTATTTTCCACATACACTTCCGGTAGTGGGTAGACATTATAGTATTGGTAGTGGGTGATCTAGCCTAAACAATAAAATTTGTCATTGTAGATAGAATAATACCGATGTCATTGGTAGGTACCAAACGTGTTGGTCTTCATTTCTGTAGAGTCAACAATTTCCGTCGAGCCCTTTTTGATTTTGCTGCCTGTTGTGCTGGCGAACGAACAATTGGCTCAATTGGGACTGTGGGTGATGGTGTTGCGGCAATTGGATTAGGCGAAGACAACCGGCACATTAATGCACCTGCACATGAGGAAGATGGTACAGAGGTGTCATGTAGCTGATTGTCTGTGGAGGACACAATATGTACCCATTTAGTGAATAATTTGGTAGGAAGTAAAGTCTATGTGAAAGGTATAAAATGAAATGCGGAGCCTATAGACGTGTGGGTCATTGTATTGTGTAAAAACTTATTTAACGACACCTTCATACATAATCATGTATGTATTTATGTATGCATGCATGTGGGCCGGTGCAAACACAATATATATACATATATATAGGCATATAAATAGGCATACATGTACATGTGTGGATATAGACACATATATATTATGTTCTTGATTAACTGTGCCACAATATTCAAATGTGCCTATGTACAAATACAAATGACTGACCGTATGCAAAACCAATTAAGAACATACCGTTGGTCATATTTGGTGAGGGCGAATGTATGATTGCCTCATTTTGAGCAGATGTGTCATGGAGATTCAAACATAAGCTTGTTGGCACATCGACGGGTGGATCTGGAATTAAAGTTTCTCCTACGGTACTCGGTTAACAAATGTTAGACTTCTCAACGACGAAATAAATTAAATAATAGTACAAACCTTTTCCGATGTATGGCAAATACGTACTTACTATGATGTCAGTGAAATTTAAATAAGCGATGATAGTTGTCCATAGAGAATGAAAGATTACCGATATTTGTTGAGCCAACTGAAGCCGATGAACATTTTTTTTGGGCAGTTAAAACTTTCCTCCTAGCTCTTGCCGTCTTTGCCATATATTGGACTGGTGTAAGTGCAGGTGTTTGTAATGTGAGAGTGGATGATGGTGTCGAAACAATTGAGTCAGAAGACCGAAATGGTATGGCTGATGTAGTATTAGATGAAGAAGATGGTGAACACGAATTATGGAACCGCGCATCTACAAAGGCGACAATGCATATATTTTATTCATGGCGATCGGAACTCCCCACACGTAAACAATAAAGAAAGACAAATTGTGTTCACATGTTGGTTAAACGAATCAACATGTGAATTAATACACTAATAAAGATAAATATACATCTTTCTACGTACAACACTTATCGTATTAGGCATACAGGTACCTAAATAAATAAACATCTACACAATCATAGGTACTTAGGTACGTACCGTTACTAATATTTGACAATGGAGTTCGAGCGGCTGCATGAATCTGGTGAAAGTGGGCATCTTCTATGACCGAACTGCTATTACCGTTACCTAGCAAAGGAGATGTACAAATTATCGAGAATCAAATGACATAAAATTAGACCATACAAATTAGATGGTTGTTCGAAAATAAGGGATTGTAAAAAGTGCAAACGAAATTGTGAATGAATGATATGATGCCAATTTCTATGACGTCTTCAGAAAATGCATATCGTTAGTTTTTATTATAGAAACCGATTAATGTTGCACACCAGCGGCCCAACAAAACAAAATCGACTGGACTAAGCATAGAAAAGTTAAAGGGATGTGTTTCGTTCATCTACACACAAATTGGACCCGACGTCAATTTGATGGCCCACCACAACACTTACATGTACAAACAATTGTATCGTGTTGTATGACGCAGTTAATCACGAAACTAAAACCGACAACATCAGGCCCAAACACAAATATTGGCTCCCGTGTTTTGTTAAACACCCTTTTTGATTGGGCCCAAAGCCAAAGACGGCCCTAAGCCGTAGACGGTCCAGAATATGCAACCCAAGCCCGTGTCTCTTAACTGTATACACCCTAATGAACCCTAATAACATGAATACCCTACCCACCCTCACAACATCGTTAATTTTCTAACCAAACCCTATCCCTCTTTCAATGACTGCCGCGCCTCTCACTCTCTCACTCTTCCTGCCACTCTCTCACTCTATTCTTTTCTCTTACCCTGGCCTCATAGAATTCTTGTACATTCTTCAAAGAAATCAAAATCCTTGATTCCGAGAAACTCAAACACTAATTTCAAACATTGTTCCTGGCTTATGACTGATGAGATCTGTTCGTCGACAACACATTTAGTTGGATTCTATCAAATGGCGGAGGTCACAAAGTGGTTTCATCGACATGCGCAGCAAGTAGGAGCAACGATCTGGTTTGGTTGCCTCAGTTTAGCGTAAAAATTGAGTTTATTTGGCCGATTATGCCGAAAGAGAGGTAAAAGTTAGATCTTTCTCTCATTCAGTTGTTGTAATGTCTCCACTTTTTATTTTTTTCCTGAGATTTATGTATTTTTTACCTCTGTTATTCTTCTGTTTCCATTTCTTTTATTTTTCTTTCTATCTCAATGGCATATAATCTGATCAAATGGCGAAGTTCACAAAGTGGTTTCATCGACATGCACAGCAAGTAGGAGCAACGATCTGGGTTGGTTGCCTCAGTTTAGCGAAAAAATCGAGTTTATGTGGCCGATTATGTCGAAAGAGAGGTAAAAGTTTGATCTTTCTCTCATTCAGTTGTTGTAATGTCTCTACTTTTTATGTTTTTCCTGAGATTTATGTAATCTTTACCAAATTTAACATTTAGCGTCATCAAATATTGTATAGGATCGATCATAATTAAGTGATATCTGCAACACAATTAACATAGCAAAACCAATTTCGTAGCTGATCCTCCATAATGACCCTTTTTTTCCCTTTGCTAGCCTAATCAATTTCAATTTCAAGCACAATTACAAATTTACAATCACTCTTCTATCAACCAAAGTGACGAAGAATTGGGAAAAGATAATATCTTTGGAACTGGGTATAAATTCTAAGCACAACCCATGTAATGAAATCAAGCAAGAATGATAAAATTCAAGAAATTTGGCAGTCCAATTGAAGAAATAAAGACGAAGATTCATGTTTTATGCTTCATGTACGAATGTAAAAATAAAAGGGGGAAAAAGGAGGGAAATTCGGGGATTTAAGTGATATTAATATTACCTGAAATATATTTAAAAAAATGGGGTGAGAGATCTCATATTTATGTAATTTTTACCTCTGTTATTCTTCTGTATCCATTTCTCTTATTTTTCTTTCTATCTCAATGGCATATAATCTGATCAAATGGCGGAGTTCACAAAGTGGTTTCATCGACATGCGCAGCAAGTAGGAGCAATGATCTGGGTTGGTTGCCTCAGTTTAGCGAAAAAATTGAGTTTATGTGGCCGATTATGTCGAAAGAGAGGTAGAAGTTTGATCTTTCTCTCATTCAATTGTTGTAATGTCTCAACTTTTTCCTAAATTTCTGATTTTGTTCAGATGTACAGATTCCTATTTCCTGACTAATTTGAAAAATATGTTCTGGATGACCTTAAATCTATGTCCGCAACTGTATTTCACTTCTAATTAAATTCTAATTTGGTAAAGCGACACGCAATATTCTAAATTATCATGAGATTTAATTTGAAATACAGTACGTTGGGTTTACTTTGAAATACATGCTTTCTAAATTAATGTCATGCCACACAATATTCTGCACTTAACAATTTCTTTGACAAATCCTGAGATTTTTATAAGAATAGTTCAAATACCCATATCACAATTTGATTCATTTTCCCCTATAATCAATAAAAAAATCCAATCTTTCATTTATTTCTTTATTTCTTCAACAGGGCAACGAAGGAAGCCGAGCTTCTTAGTGAATTTTTTCGAAGTTTGAGCCGTATTCCATGGTAAGATCCTTGTTGTTTTATTCTGTTGTCACTCTATTGGTTTTCTAATTAATTTTGTAGCCATAATTTTTCCTGTTGTCATAATTTATTCTCAGGTTTTTTTTTCCTGTTGTTATAATCTGTAGTTTTGCTTTTTTTACTTTTTCACTATAAAATCTGGTACGCCAGTCTCGACACAGTACTTTCCTAGTCTTGCTTTTTTTTTTTTTAAATTCAAATCTGGTTCGCCAGTCTCGACACGGTACTTTCCGGGTCTTGCATTTATTTTTAATTTTTTTTATTTAAATCTGGTACGCCAGTCTTGACATGGTACTTTCCGTGTCTTGCTTTAATTTTTTTTTATTCAAATCTGGTACGCCAGTCTCGACTTGGTATTTTCCCGGTCTTGCTTTTTGATTATTTATTTTTTTATTTAAATCTGGTACGCCAGTCTCGACACGGTACTTTCCGGGTCTTGCTTTAATTTTTTTCCTTTTTTATTCAAATCTGGTACGCCAGTCTTGACTCGGTAATTTCCGTGTCTTGCTTTTATTTTTCCTCTGTTATCATTGTTAAAATTAAAATTATATGTCCTAAGAATCATACAATGGACTACATATCTGTAGTACATACAACAAAGTAATATTAAGTATTATTGTTTTCTTATTTCAGGTGACAACAAAATAACAAACTACAATAATAGAAGCTTCAATAGATTGCTCACTTGATAAAGTATGTTTCTCATCCCATCACCTAATTGTTTACGTCATTTTCAAATGTCATTTTGCCTATAAACTTTTTCAACTTTCACCTAACATTAAAATAATTGACTCTATTAAAATAATTGACTATAATAGCTATAAGTTTTTTAAAATGTCACTTTTCATGTAGTTTTGGTATTTATCTTAAGAACTTTCATCCTTATAAATGATAATGCATCCTTGTCAATTCTAAGGTATTAAAAGGAAGTCCTACATTTTTACTTTTAACCACTGCAACTAAATGCAAGAAACTGAGAAATTTTATATAATTTGAGGACTCACCGTCACGTCTTGTCCTCTTGCTCCTTCTTCTTTCTTTCATGCGTGAACTCGAAACGTTCTCCTTCTCCATAATGAAACAATAAAAATACTGAAAATATGAGCAATATGTTTAGTATGCATAAGGGACTAACCTTCAATTATTTGCGATTGAATGTTCTTGACCTGGATCTGTCTATCACTATATATCCTGCAAATTCTGTAACTGTTTTTGATAACCACCCCTTGCTGGCAGTTACTATGACTTAAATAACTTATCCATACTAAATTCAGTAGTAGTAACTGTCAACTATTGTCATGGTTTTGTTGTGCATTTGTTTTGTGAGTTTTTATTGTGATGATTTGTGTTCACCTAGCAGTAACTTACCAATATGTTAACATTGCATACACCTGAAGTATAAAGCAAAGAACACAAACTCATAAATTGAACAGCTAACTGAAAGTCAATGTAATTTGAGCACTAAAAACAAATGTGAAAAACGTTTGTCTTTTGGAAAATAGAAAAGCAGACACACGCAAGTGTGTACTTGAAATTTTTGGCGAAATAGAAATGCAGAAACACGCAAGTGCTTGCTTATTATTAACTACATGGCCACTGATATTCTGTTCTCATTTCTTGAGTAACTTTTGACCGTCCTTTGTGGCTGATTGCTGATCTGATTTCTGTGTTTTTGCTTCACATGATGCTTCCATGGTTGAATAATCTCTCTTCTTTGGGATCTTGCTGACTGGTGTTAAGTCATCTCTGCTTTCAATTTTTGGATCCAATGAGGAGCTGTCTCCAACTGAATACCCAGATGGTATGGTATTCTGGACAATTATTTATTCAATATGTTACACACAAATAATGGATTTAGAAATACATTAATCAAATTTTTTTCCATTGTTGAACACTTACTAACCAATTCTGAGTCATTTGATATTGCTGATCCTGTTGCTGTGACTGTACTTTGAGAGCATGAGTCTTCATAATAGTACCGTCCTCTCTCTGATGAGTTCCTTTGCTGATTTTCCTAGCAGTTTTGTCATATCCTCATCCCAAATTATGAATTCGGCAAACTCACATACCTCATCAAAAACTGTAAACTTTGATTGGTACCTGTGTGATTTTGTGTGTTAGAGTAGAAGCGTAGATTGTAGTATTTATTGCGAGCATGGCAGAAATGACAGACCTCATGACTGGTTCTTTGGCTAGGTTGTAGAATCTGCACTTAATTTTCTTACAGTACCACATGCCGTTCTCTTTAAGCGTCATCCGAGTCCTGCAATCTCCACATGAGCTATAACACCACTCTTTGGATGTGTCCATCTCAAAGAGTGTAGCAAGTGTGACAAAGGCTCCGGCCTGTAAAGTAGGCGTAGACAGAATTAGGAAATGTTTGAACCATACTCCGTAAAAGTTATCGTTGTGAAACAGTTGACCTATTACCTTTTGACTGTTTTTGATATCGGTCAACGACATGCACTTTGACCCCGAAAGTATGCTTTGACTTGTAGTGGCTCCTGTCAATGGCACCCCAGTTTTCCATCTATCTGCTCCACTTGGTTTCGGGTAACTGCATTAGAGTAGTGACCACATTTGTTATGTTACTTTTGAGAACTTACATGTGCATGTTTTTTTTGTGCATTATGTAATGCACGTATATACTTACTTGTTCCTGAAATCTTCGACCTGAGAGAGTTTTGGATTCACCAAAATCAGTGTAGCGTCTCTCGTTGTAATGCCAACCACATCTGCAGAAAATGTTAAACAATCAGCCTTAAATAAGTGGGGTAGGTGGACTGGAAGTTGTTTCTAGTCTTACCTTTCCATTCATTCCGTTTAACATGCCTAATCACCAGAATGGGCCTGTCACTATGCATGTACTCGTTTATGATACGTATGATTTCTGCAACGCACCCTCCAAATATAGAGCACGACATTTGTTCTTTTCTGTACAACATGAGTGTTAGGTTTTTGGAAGTACACGTAGAGTTAGAACTAAAATCTGGAAAGTGGCAAAGTGACACTGATCTTTGATATTACTGCGTTGGGATTTTACCGTGTGTTTTCGAGAGTAATTGTAGTCCAACTATAACCTCTAGCTGAAGTCAGAATTGGGTTGTAGTCGACAAACTTGGCTATGACATCTACAATTTGGATATATATTATTAGACGTGGAAGTAGAAGTTAATATCAGAAAGCCTAAACTGTGTAAATTGGCAAATGGGGGAATTTGAACTCACCAAAGTATAGGTTGTTGGGCACATTTCCTTCAATTATGTCATCAAATTCTTGTAAGTCGAGTACATAGCGTGGTATACTTGGGTCGGGGTGAAGTTCCATCACCTTTGAACTAAATTCCATCCAAATACGACATGCATGTGACGTAACTTTCTCAGATCCGACATTTGAGGAGACACTGAACTTTGATATGTTGTATATATGTCCTTCTTTGAATCCTTTATTGAAGGCTTTAACTAATCTTTGTTTAATTGATGCCTGAATTGTCGAACCCTGTGCAGATTAAAGAAACATTGGAAAGGATTAGGACTCTATACGTAAATATTATAATTCCTTAGCTGCTGCAACAGTGAAAGACACTTACATTGGTGTCGACCAAAATTAGTTCAACGCCATAAATAATTGGCGGTTTACCAATTTGGCTAGCGTCATTATCTGGCGCCTTCGATGTACGCAGCCATTTCCGCATCACGCGAGCAGTTATCTGCACTGATCTCATGGAATCTGTTATCTCGGAAATTGCGACAGGCTCGAATTGGAACGACATTCTCGAGGGTTCTCAACTAAAGAGAGAGTTGATAATTTAGACTTGACAAATGCTTGTATATGCTTATGTTTTTCTGCTCATTTATAAACAGACATTTATTATTGGTGGGCAGTTAACTGAAAGTGGGGTGCACTTGAAAGAACCATGAAACTGCTGGCATATAATAACTGCTGTTTAAAAAACTGCTGCAAAAGAACTGCTACTGCCATAAGTCTTCCCCCAAAAATGGCAATTTTTTTAAGTGCATGGATGATCGACAAATCAGCGACACGTAGGCGCCACGTAGGTATACGCTGAGGTGGCTTAATGTGAGGGCTTAAAATATTGCTACTTTAAATAATAAAGGATACGATATTTTAATAATTTCATAAAATCAAATGATCTTACTTTAATAATTAATATCGTTAAGGCCGAAAGTATTAGTTTTATAAACCTATATCGTTTACTAAAAATGTGGTATTAGTATGAACTAATATTTTCACTATTTTGATATAATGCTATTTTTAGTAAAGTTTCTAAAAATAGAAGTTTCCTAAAAATAGAAAGTTTCCTCTTTTGGAAAGTGATTCCTTTTTCCCTTTTTTTTCTCTTATTATTATAATGATCATATCTCTTAAATATATCGATAATGGCTTGTTTTGGAGTTATGGAATAAAGTCAAGTGTGGGGTTAGAGTAATAATCTGGGGTGTACGTTTTTGCCATCAACTATAAAGTCGGTGTGCCCATTTGGGGCACATTTGGTCGTTGAACTGAGCATGATTTGTGTTCAGGAGAGTGTGCATTGTGCCCTTAAGCTAGATATCGCATCGTGTTAGTCGCCGTCAGTTGAACTGAATACATTTGGTATCCAGGAGGGGTGTATACTACTTAAACCAGGACCTCGCTGCACGCAGTCCTGTTATAGTTGAGTTGCCTAGTTAGAGACTGGATTCTGTTATGAGTTAAGTTTACAGTTCTCGAAGCTAGTTTCCAGTATTATTCCTAGTGAAAGTCTAGCCTTGTGCACACTAACCGAATATCCATAACGCCATTTTGATTATTTTATTTATTATCGATATAAATTGGTTTGCAGGTTGGCAAATATTTTTATGTTTCTTCGGAAACCCTTTTGATTATTTTGTTTTACGCTAAAGCTTATTTTAATATGATGTTTTACTGTTTTCCTTTTTTCTATTTTTCTATAATAGTAATTACAGTTTTAAAATCCTGTTATACGGCTGGGAGAACGTTGACGTTGCTCCCCACTGATTGTGGTTGTTATGTTTTAAACATGGCAGGTATATGTGTTTTCCTTCGGGTAGGCTAGCGAGCAGTTATGGATCCTGCTTGTTTTAATCAAATCACTGTATTATGGATTGTTAAAACCCTTTTTATGGATTTTATTTATTTATTTATTTTGTAGCCATTTTTATTTTATGGCTTATGTATTGACTTACCATTTTTATTTAATCAAAACATAGCTACAGTGTGTTATAATCCCACTTCTACAGTGTTTCCGCCACTGTATTGCGTTAGAATTTCTAGGGGATTACACCATCGGGATTTAAGTTTCCCGGGAAATAGTCGAAGTCGGGAGTTGAATAAAAGTACATTATCACCGACATTGAACTCTCGGGGGATGATGCGCTTGTCACGCCATCTTTTGGTCCGCTCCTTATAGAGTCTAGCATTATCATAAGCATGGAGACGGAATTCATCGATCTTATCCAATTGCATGAGGCGCTTCTCTCTGGCTAGCTTCGGGTCAAGATTGAGCTCTTTCAAGGCCCATATTGCCTTAAACTCGAGCTCTACCGGTAAATGGCAAGCCTTGTCATAGACGAGCCTATATGGAGATGTTCCGATAGGAGTCTTGAAAGCGGTCTGATAAGCCCAAAGAGAGTCATCGAGCTTCAAACTCCAATCCTTAGTCGAAGTATTGACAACCTTCTCGAGAATGGATTTGATCTCGCGGTTTGAGGTCTCGACTTGCCCACTAGTAGGGGTGTTCAAAAAGTGACCCGGACCGGCAAACTCGACCGACCCGGACCGTACGGTTCGGTCCGGTCCGGCTACATACCGGTCCGGTCCGCGGGTATCCAAAAACTTGGTTGCCGGTCCACGGTTCGGTCCGGTCCGGTCCACACTTAAAAAAAAATCAAATTTAGTGTATTTTGTCGGTCCGGTCCGGTCTTAAGAGGGTTCGTCCGGTCCGGTCCGGGTTTCTTTGTAACCGGTCCGGTCCGTGGGTTTGAATTTTTTGGGTTGCCGGTCCGCGGGTCAAGTCGGTCCGGTCCGGTCTGGGTTTGGACCGGTGAACACCCCTACCCACTAGTTTGTGGGTGATAGGCTAATCCGGTACGGTGGTGGACACCGTACCTTATCAATAACTTAGTGAGTTGGCGTTCATGGAAATGTGAACCGCCATCACTAATAATAGCTCGTGGGACCCCAAAGCGAGGGAATATGGTCTTCTTAAAGAGATGGATCACCACGGTAGCATCATTAGTAGGTGAAGCGATGACTTCCACCCACTTTGAAACATAATTGACAACGACTAGAATATACCAATTCCCATAAGAAGAGGGAAACGGTCCTTGATAATCGATTTCCTAAACATCGAATAACTCCATTTCGAGAATACCGGTTTGAGGAATTTCATGCCATCGAGAAATATTCCCCGTTTGTTGAGAAGCATCGTAAGAACGTATAAAGATGGTGGCATCCTTGAGAATAGTGGGCCAATAAAAGCATGATTGCATTATCTTCGCAAATGTCTTCGAATGACCGTGATGTCCACCGTAAGGTGAAGAGTGACATCTAGCGAGGATAGAGTGTACCTCGCTCTCAGGAATGCACCACCTAAATATGTCATCTGCGCCTTCGCGGAAGAGATAAGGGTCGTCCCAGAAATACCGCTTCACATCATGTAAGAACCGCTTCTTTTGCTGATATTGAAGATCGGGAGGTAAAGAACCTCCAACTAATGCAAACCATGGAGTGTCCATGGTAATAGTGAGCAAATGGTCGTCTGGGAACGAATCATCAAATTGGGCAAGGTCCCCGCCATTATTTCTTAGGCGAGATAGGTGATCGGCTACGATATTCTCGGCCCCGAACTTATCATGAAATTCCAAATCGAACTCCTGCAATAGTAGAATACATCTAATAAGCCTCGGTTTGGCCTCCTTCTTCGCTAGAAGGTACTTCAGTGCTGCATGATTTGTGTATACTATTACTTTCGAGCCTACGAGATAGGCTCGGAACTTGTCGAGTGAATAGATAATGGCTAGTAGCTCCTTCTCCGTGGTAGCATAGTTGACCTGCGTAATACATAATGTCCGACTAGCATAATATATCGCATGTAATGCTTTGTCCTTCCTTTGCCCTAGCACAGCTCTGATGTGTGCTAAATTTAGACCGTTTTTCCTCCCATTTAGACTCGTTTTTCCTCCGTTTTGTGAGATTAGACTGTGATTATCGTCCTATTCTTAGTCTTTCTTGCATTAGCGTCTCTCTTGTGCATTTCACGTGCTTTGATAGTTTTTCTATTTATTTTGATAGGATTTGACGCTGAGAGCATGTCCGAGCTTCCACGAGCACAAGAGAGTGGAATAACGTCCGAAAAGCAACATACGAAACTAAAAGCTCAAGCAATCCAATCAAACGACAAAGAGCGAGACAAGAAAAGAGGTCAAGGAAACCATCGGGTGAAGAGTTTCACCCGATGAGATGCCACCGGGCGAAGTTTCGCCTGACGATATTTCGACCTCCCCGAAGATCCTCGGGAAACTTTTTCCACCGAGCAAAACTTTCGCCCATCGGGTGATGTTTCGCCCGACGGTAAAGAGGCCCCCAAATGCAAAATCTGGAAGGAAGTTCACCGGGTGAAACCACCGGGGAAAGTTTCACCCGGCGGTAATGGATCGTGAATGGCTGATATTCGCAGGGTGAAGTTTCACCTTATGAAGATTCATTGGGCAAAAGTCTCACTAATGGAGCAAAAGTTGGATTTGGGCTTTGGTTTCAGGATCCATTAAGCTACTACTATATATATAGCCAACCTAGTTAGATGCACATGATCTTTTTCATAACTCTCCATTAGACATTAGATCATTTTCATTAGCATCCTTCATCATCCATCACTACATTAGCTTAGATAAAAAGCCATTAGATACTTATAGTTTTTATCAATCTTCATCTTCATCTAGTTTTATATTCAAGCTTTTGTAAGGAATTCTAGTTTAATTCAAGTTCTTTGGAGATTATCAAGAGATTAGTGACAAATTCATTGTCCTTTTCATCAAGGCTTCTCTTTATTTTTATGCAATCTTCATCTTCATTACTGTCATTTTTCTCCATTGTTGGTATATTTCTCTTCCTCTCCCTCATCTCTAGATTAGATTTACTATTGCTCTTTCATTATTGTATCGTTTTCATTGATTTTACTTGCGTTGTTTTTAGATCGCTTTGTAGTTTCTTTTGTTGATCGTAATTTCCTTCGTTGTTTTAGTTTTGTTTTCTCTAGTTTTCATCATTATGCATGTTTTTGGTATTATCTCCATTGTTATTGCTTTTGTAGTTTTCTTCATGAATTGTGAGTAGTTTTCTTGTTAGGTGATTAAGGGAGGAAGTTCTTGGGTGATATGAATTAAGAAATTGTGGTTTAGTTGCATGTTTGTTGATTTATCATGCTTGAGGTTTTTGTGTCATTGTTGACTTAGTCCGGCCAACTAGATTGGCCTTGACTCATTTCTATCATTTGGAGAAACCTAGGGTAAGAAATCCCTCGATTTGAGACTTATCGTTTGTCGGGAAATTCGGGGTAGAAATTACCTTGACTTGAGACTTACTTTTTTTCGCCGTGAAAGCGGGATCTAGATAAGTTGGGTGAAGAAATCGAAAGGTGGCATTCTCCCTCTATCGACTTTGTGACCGACTGTAGACACCCACATTTTGACCGCCAGGTGTCTATAGTAGTTTCCAAAAAACACCCGATGATGATCGGACGCAAACGTGCTTTAACATACTCGAAAATGGGCTCGAAATCATGGGCTTTTGGTTTGGGTTTTTTTACGGAGTACAAATTTCACAATACCAACCTCAAAATCAGGCCCAGTGGGTCATTTCGAGTCAAATAAGATTAATTTGGGTCGAATCTGACATCAAGGGCAAAATCGTCTTTTAGCGACCGAGTCAAAACCCGGTCAAAGATATTTTCAAAACACACGGACCAGCCGTGTCACTTCACGAGTTTGGCCTAGACTCAAATGCTACAAAAAATCAGCTACGACAAGTATTAAACAATTCCGTTAGGATAGAATTCGATCTCAAGTAGGAATTCTATCCGAACACCCGATCAAACACTCGACCAAGCATCAAATACTCGGCCGAGCAGCCCTCATTCCAGCCGAGATACGTTTCTTCCTCACCAAGAAATGGAATTCTCATTCCTTTCAACTTCTTACATTTCCTATCCAAACCGGTATTTCTTGTCGTCTAAGCAAGAATACTTCTCCTAGCCTTCTCTCGTATAAATAGGACCCTTTAGCATCAACATAAACACACCATACGACATTCACAATTACACATACTATACATAAATATCATACACACACGACTCATACACGCTTATACAAAAACCCGAGATCACGCCCGACGAAACCGGCCACCTCACCCACCACTTCACCCGTCCAAACCAAACCACCATAACTCTCCTACGTTACCTCGACGCTCCTGTGTTCAAACCACGTTCCGACGAGCCCCGTTCCGAGTAAACAAAGCATGTAGGTTGAGGGTGTAAAATCAAACCCGACTTCTCTTTCTCTCCCTTCCTTTCTCTCGTTTCCTTTTTTCGTTTTGTCGTCGTCGGTCGTTTTTTTATGGGTCGTCGTCATCGCGTCTTTTTTTGATATCGATAATACAAAATATTTTCATATACAACGAAACGTTCTTAAAAATACGATACCGATTCTCTAATCAAATATCGTACTGAAAAAGAACTACATTAATCTCGTTGATGCTAAAAAAATCGTTATATGATTTCATAAGACAAAATACGACGATTTTTAACGCGGAGAGAATCAAACATCGTTTTTTTAGTTTAATTTTACAAAACGATCTTCAAAACTTTTTTTTAATCTTTTCTAAAAATCATTCCGAGTATTTGATATCGATTTCATAATCGAATATTAAATACGACGAATATCGAAAATATTAAGTCAAGTACAAATTATGCCATATTTGTACGCGATCTAACCATCAATTTTCTAAAAAAAACGATTTCGAAACAGCCCGTCACGCGACCCGCCGGCATCTCGGGCGAGTTGCCTGACCCGCACGGGTCGCGCCCGTCCCGGGCGAGGCGCGCGGCTGGCTGGAAAACGCGGCACAATTTCGTTTTATTATTATTCTTTGAACATCGTTTTTTAGACAAAACAGCGTTTTTTCAGATTTCGACATTGATTTCTTTTAACATGTGTTAATCCATCACGTGTCATAAACTTTTTCAAAATCATGCATATTATTGTATTTACATCTCTTATTCGATTTATAACCCGCTACTAACTTGTTTGTTCATGTTTGTAGCAATTTCTTTTCATTATTTGTTTTATTATACTAAAACAAACTTCGCATGCTAAGACAACTTTGACGTTAATTTTAGATGCATTAAACCGACTTAGCAACCCATTCAATTCTCGCATGTTTAGGGAAAATAATGTTTGCATATCATTTCATCGTTCAACTGACACGCGTATTCGAGAGTCAAACGATATCCTAGTAGAGGCCGCTATGTGCGGGCGGGGTTGGGTGTTCTTTGTGAACTTCCCAGCACGTACCCTCACCCCTTACTCAGAACCGTGGTTTCCAGATGTCCGAATCCATTGGCACACGAGAGTCATTCAATACACGATATCCGATAATGTCGGTATCGGTATCAAATGCAAAGGGACGAACCCGATAAACTCTGACATCGGAAATGGGCCATACTTTGTACATGGCCCACTACGACATAGAGTGGGTTCGAACGGGCCCGAACTCTAGCAAAGTTCGGTGGCGACTCCAACTTCGATTTAAATTTCAATTCGACCCATCTCATATGGAGATTCATTCGCCTCTCCAAACCCGCGCGTGGCCGCGTCGGGGTGGACCTATGTCATGTCCACACCGACCCATAATTTCGAGACTCATAGAACCCGATTTCCGATTCCCGAATCCCCCTAACACCTTTTCCTTATTGATTATTCTTCGTTATTTATTGCATTCTAGTTTAGACTCGACTCAAAAACCCCCAATTAGACCCCAAACACATAGCTCTCACTCGATTACCGCACCGCCTTCTCTATGGACCGACCTCGACTTACCACGACTACATTTAATTGTTTTTGTGTTATTTGCGAGTCATATAAGTATTGTTTGATCCCCTATCCTTCGTTAACGATCGATCCAGATTTAGGCGAGATCAAGCTCATACAGCGTAATCGCTAGCATCGCATATAACTTCGAAAGGCAAATCCCAATCGGGAGATTGAATAATCGGCGCGGAAATAAAGAGCTTGTTTAATCCTGTCAAAAGCTCGAGCACACTCGTCAGTAAAAACGAACGAGGCATCCTTGAGAAGCAGTAGAGTCAGAAGTTTGGCAATCTTGGAGAAATCTTGAACGAAACGGCGGTAGAAACCCGCATGACCAAGAAAACTCCGCACACTCTTGACATTAACCGGGTATGGTAATTGCTCAATTACCTCGACCTTCGCTTTATCCACTTGGATGCCACGTTCGGACACTAAATGACCCAAGATGACTCCCTCTGTCACCATAAAGGGACATTTCTCCCAATTTAAGACCAAGTTGGTCTTCTCAAAACGTTGCAGGACCCGTGAAAGGTTAAACAAACATGCATCATAATCAGTGCCATATACACTGAAATCATCTATGAAAACTTCCATAACAGACTCGATAAGGTCCGAAAACATGGACATCATACAACGTTGAAAAGTGGTCAGGGCATTACAAAGGCCAAAAGGCATCCTTCGGTATGCGAAGGTGTCGTAGGGACAGGTGAATGTGGTCTTCTCCTGGTCATCAGGGTGAATTCGGATTTGAAAGAATCCCGAGTAGCCATTTAGGTAGCAAAAGTATTTATGACAGGCGAGATGCTCTAGCATCTGGTCAATAAAGGGGAGTGGGAAGTGGTCTTTCTTTGTAGCCGTGTTTAGCTTACGATTGTCAATACACATTCTCCAACCAGTCACTAATCGAGTAGAAATAAGTTCATTCTTCTCGTTTGTAATAACCGTGGTCCCTCCCTTCTTAGGGACCACTTGGACTTGGCTAACCCATTTAGAGCTGGAAATGGCCAGATAGACAATACCAGCATCAAGGAGTTTCATGACCTCCTTTCTGACCACATCCTGCATATTCGAGTTCAACCTGCGTTGTCCCTGAATAGATGGTTTGTGGTCTCCCCCTAGATGAATGCGGTGCATGCAAAATTCGGGACTAATGCCACGCAAATCATCAATGTTGTACCCAATAGCCTTCTTATGTCGTCGCAAGATGACTAACAGCTCTAAAAGTTGGCTATCTGAAAGTGCAGCGTTGACGATTACGGGATTTAATTAGACCCTTATCATCTAGGAATGCATATTTCAGATGAGAGGGAAGGGGTTTTAGTTCAGGTTTACTTACCTCGACCTCCTTTTTAGGGGTGCATAGGCTATGTACCTTCTCAATAATGCTTTATTTCCCGTTTAGCAGACATTCTAGCTCGTCCACTTCCGCGCTCCATCTTCTTTTCTCGGCATCAGCATCGCCGGATATCAAAAGTTTCTCCAAAGGGTTCCTACCAAGATAGTCGTCAATATAGTTCTCATTTTCCAAATCAATGAGATCTATACTGTAGCAAGACTCTTTTATCATGGGCTTCTTAAGGGCTTTATCGAGACTGAAAGTCACGGTATCATCCCCTACGGAATGTGTAAGCTTCCCATTTTTGACATCGATGATCGCCCATGCTGTATGTAAGAAAGGGCGACCAAGGATGATGGGAATTATGGCATCCTCGACCATGTCTAAGACTGCAAAGTTGATGGGAATGAAGAATTTCCCGACTTGGACCGGAACATCCTTTATGACATCAAGAGGATATTTCACCGATCTATCAGCCATCTGTAGAGTCATATTAGTACATTTCAAAACAAAGATACGGGTTAGTTGCGTCACTGTAATCAAAATAATCCTATATTACTACTAACGGATAGCTAGCGATAAGTAGGGTCGATTCCACAGGGAGGCAGCTTGAAAATTATATGTCAGCCAATTAATTTAACGGGTCACAATTTTGATGATTTTGGGTGAATGACGGTCTAATAAAATTAAAGATGTTCCGGTTACGGAAACAATTTACCCGGCCCAGAATCCGGGTAGTGTCGTTGAATTGATGATGGATAATTAGTCGCTTGATTCTCTTGATCTCCCCTTCCTCTCACTCTTGGAATCGGACTTTCCCGGCGGAAAATGGCCTGCTCCCTGCACAACAAACGCACAGGGCCCCGGAGGTTGTCCGAGGAAACCCTCTCCGATGCCTAAGTCAGTCCGTGAAATGCCTTGACGAACCTAGCTCGTGAGGAACTAGGCGGCGTTTTAAGAGTAAGAGTCTAGAGAGAGAAAATCCAACCCCCTTTATGTGGGAAATGGGTAGGTATTTATACCTTCCCACAAGAGAGAGGAAAAGAGAAAGAAGAGGAGGGAAATGGGTGGATGTTGGCGCGACACGTGGACTTACCTTGTCCACCCATTTCCCCTTACCTTAGATAAAAAGACGGATGGGTCCTCGGTTTTCCTTCGGCTTCATTCAGGCGGGAACGCCCTGGAAGCAGGCGGCAGGCTTTGGTTTACTCCGTTTGGCGGATGGCCCGAGAGATTGGGGCCACCCTTGGAGATTCCAGTGATTGATGGGAAGAGCTTCTTGACAGACCTTTTCCCCCTTTTGGGACTTGGCCGCCTCGGGGCCTGATTGGCAGGCGGCCCATGACAGGTAACCGACCCCCATCAATTGGCCCTCGCCGGCTGAGGAGGAACGGGGTTCCAGCTCGGCAGGCGATGTCTTGTCCTGGGACAGCGGGAGGTTGCTTCTTTGGACACTTTGTATTTAATGCGTCGCATGTTCCCGAGGGAACATGCTTTGATTTCTCTGAGCACTCAGGGAGTTCAAACGTCTTTCGTTATGATTACCCCCCTTTGCATAAAGAATTTTTGGGCAGCGTGCCGCTCCGCTGATTGGCCCTCTCCCTTGCAGAGATGGTTGGGGCACCATTAATGCGGGTTTTTCCTTGGTATAAAACCTGTGGCTTTCTTGATCATTTGTGCTTCATTCCACCTTCAATCTTTCCATTTTCCTCATTTTAAACATGGCTTGGATCAAGAAAAGTGTAGTTCACCGCGGAGTCAAACATGTTTCCTTCATCTTCAGGGGGTTTTGGAGGCTCAGATATGCGCGGACGGCTTATTTAGCTGTTCGCCGGAGTCGCTGCTCTCAGCTTCGTCTTCGCCGGAGGGGTCGGAAGGCCTCTATCAGGATGGGCAAACGCCCTAGGAGGTCCCCTCCTCCTGCCGCGCCTAGGTTCAGGCGTTGCTCCCAAGGGGGGGGGGGGGGGGGGGGGGCTGTTATGATAGGGGGTGCCATGAATGTTTTCCATGGCTGCACCCTGAACAGTTCGGCCCCAACTCTAGCACCGATTCCTCCTTGGAGTCGGGCCCTTCTTCGCCTGTAAAGGAGACAGGCTGTCGCACTTGCGATGAGTCCCGTGCTGTCCCTTTTGGAAGAGACTGGGAAGACAGCAGTCATGATTCTGACGACGGTGAAGGTCCCGGCTGCTTGAGCGACAGAGATGATGACGGGGCTTCAAGTGACCCCTTTCAGGGTTCCCCAAGTTGGGACTGGGGTTCGACTCTCGGGAGTCCGGGCAGTCCTGGAGATTATTCCCCAGATTTGGGGGACGACTAGGCCTGCGTGGCAGGGCCTTTTAACTTCTGTCAGGCTGGAATTTTTCAAGCCTTATGTAATTTTCTTTCATGCTCGTCTTGCGATGTATCTTTCCCTTGCGGGGTTTTCAATGAAATGACTATTTTGCGTTTTTTTTTTTTTTTTTTTTAGGGGGGACGTCATAGGGTGACCAGCCTGCTGACACCCTTTGGTCCTCCCAAGGTTTTTCTTGGGAAGTTGTCTAGGGCAGACCTCCCCAGGGGTGACACGTGGACCGCTGCCCTTGGGTGAATTCAAAAGGGCTGAGTGACTCTTGGCATGCCTTCCTCTATAAAAGTGATTCATCGTCCATCACCTTCCTCTTTTCCAATCTCTCTCTTCTTTCGATATTTCTTCACTCTCTTCTTGTTGCCAAAAACCTTTGGGTATTGACGGATCACTTCTTCCTTGCACTCCCATTTCCCTGAAACTCCTTCTTCGGGCTTGTGGCGTGCTGTCGGGCGATCCTTAGGTCAGATTTCCATCCTCCGCTCTTTTTCTTTCTTCGGTTTTCTTTTTTCTGCATCTTTTCCTTTTTTAGAGTAATCATGTCGGGAACCCGTGAAAGGATTTTTCCCTTTACCGACCCATCAAGGAGGGGAGAAGGGATGGACTTTGCCTCCTCCTCTAGGGAGGCTGATTTTGAGGAGGAACACTCGGCGGATAGTGGGGGCGGTAATTCTCCTGAACCCCCCTCGTTCGACGCTATCGACTCGGACGATGAGGCGTTGGAAGTTGACCCTTCCCGAACTTCCGGCCCCCTCGTTCGTCGGGAGAAGGGGAGGGTTTATTATCTGGACAAGGCTAAATACCGCATCCCTCTGAGCACGTTCTCTGACCCGAAAAATCGGGAAGTGATCCTTGCTAAGAACGCCGCCGTCGTGATTGAGCGGCTCTATAACTTTGGGGAGGGGTACACAGTTGTTGTCCCTGGCGAAAAGGATACCGTATGCAACCCCCCGGATGGGTGTATAGCGGTCTTTCATAAATGTTTAGAGTTTGGCCTTCGCTTTCCCCTCCATCCTGTCTTAGAGGAGATCTTCAGGCGCATGAACGTCGCCGTCGCCCAGCTGACAGCCACAGCTGTCAGGGCGTTGATTTCATATGTCTGGACCTGCCTTTTCCACCGCATGGAGCCTTCCATCGACGCCCTGCGGTTCATGGTGGGTTTGCAGATGGTTTCATCTGGGAGTACGGGCTCCCCTGGTTACTGGTCCCTTTTGAGGCAGAAGGGACATTGTTTGGTGTGGCCTGGTATGGACAGCTTGAGGGATTGGAAGAACAACTTCATTTACGTACACAGCACCCATGGGTGGAGGATTCCTCGTCACTTCAGGAATCACGTCCACACTAGGATGGAGACCCCTGAGGAGTACCACCCTGGCGTGGGCGGGAAGGCTTTGGAGGTTAAGCTAAGTGAGAAGGAGAAGGAGTTGACGGCCTACTTTGCAGGCCATACCAACAAGTACGGGGTGTATGGCCCCACCTTATGGCTCCCTCATGCGGAGCTTTTAGCGACTGACAATTATTTGACCCGGCTGGGCATGAATCCGGGTCTGGATAAAGGTAGTTCAGGAGTGCTGGTGATTCCTTCTAACTCTTGTGTATTTCGGAAATGCCTTAACGGCCTGTTTGTTTGCTTTGCAGCTCTTGCCACTTTCATCTGGAAGAAAGGAGAGGTGAGACGCCTGGGCCTGGACGAGAACCTCACTGTCATCCAGAGTCGCCCTTCTCTTCCCCCTGGTTTTAGGAGAGGCGAGAAAAATCTGATGAAGCATTTGAAGGGCCTGTCATTCAGTAGGCCAAGGCTTCCCCCTCCTCCTCGAGTTACGCCCGCCAAGACGGCGGTTTCTGAGGCTACCCCCTCGCCAGCTGCGAGGGCGATTGCTTTTGAGGCTACTCCTTCGCCTATTGGCAGGCAAGAGGGCCTTTCAGCAGGGATTCAGATTCCCTCGCAGCCGCGGGCCGCAGGTTCCGAGGAGACTGGGGAGAGTACCCCCCGGTCACTGACCAGAAAGAGGGGTCGGGAGGCCCCTAACGTTGACCAGGTGGTGGACTTGGAGACTGCCACGCCTGAACCCAAGCGTTTTGCTCCGGAGATTCCCGCCACCCTTTTATCTGAGGAGAACGTTGAGTTCCACTATAATGCGGGTGACAGCCAGGATATTTCTGCCCTACTCTCCGACTCAGGGGCGGTTTTAACTGACCATCTTCTCAAGACCGTCAAGTCTGCTGCCAGTCAAGTGACCCAGTATATCAAGCGCACCTCCCGAATTATGCAGGCTTCCGCGGAGCTGGCTGCCCTTGGTCGCCTGAGTGACGAGGAACTAGCCAATCCAGACCGCCTTTCTGCAGTTGAAAGGGACGTTGCTCTCATTGCCAGCCTGAAGGATCAGCTGGCGAAAAAGGAGGTTGAGCTAGAAGAGGCCAGGGGTCGGGCTATCCACTGGAAGTCTGAGAGCGAGAAAGCTACACGGGAGGTGTCTCGCCTGGGGGAGGAGTCCAAGAGAGCGCAGCAGGCCTTTGCTGAACTGGAGCGGGCCAGAAAAGCTCTGGCTGAACTGGACCATGCTAAGAAGAGCGTTGTTGACCTTGGTGAGCGCCTTTCTAAGGCAAACTCTGATCTGCAGACGGCCCTTGGCGATCTGGCGGCGAAGACCGAGGATCTGGCGACGAAGACCGAAGACTGGGAGAAAGAGAGGGGTGAGATTCTCCAGGAGGTGGAAGTGGCGGTGTCGGCGGGATTCGTTAATGGTGCTAACTCCTGCCTGAAGGTTGTGATGGAAGCTGTCAGGGAGATGTTCCCGGGTTTTGACGAAGATGCTTTCCGTGCCCTTTACACAGCTAAGGATGAAGCTCAAATGCATAGGCTATCTGAGGGAGACGCTTCCGGTCCAGACGCTCCCCCTGCTTAACATGGAGGGCAGTCTTCCTCAGAGGGCTCTTGCTCGTCTCCTGCTGCGCCTGTGCTAACGCTTTAACTTCCTTGCCTTCTTGCGCGCCGAGCCCTTTGGTGGCCGGCTGCCGTACCCCTGGTTGTAACTATTTGTCTTGAAAACTTGAAAACTTGTCTTGTATTTCCTCGACGCTACTTTTTCTTTTATATGTGAATTTTCTGTTTGCTTTTGTGTGTTTTGATTCTTCATGAGTTTGATTTGCAACCCACCCGCCTGTAGGTAGGAGGGTTTTTGTTTGCTTGGCCTGTCCCTGGTATTTTGTTTAAAATCCAGGGAGCCTGCCCCCTGCCTGCCTAGGGGTAGGAAGGGAGATTCCTCAGCGTTTTTTATACAAGGTTGGGGGGCCTGCCCCCAGTCCTTGTTGGTATGGCCTGCTCCTGGCTTTTCGTTCAAAGTCCAGGGGGCCTGCCCCCGGCCTGCCCAGAGGTAAGCAGGGTAGCTTTGCGTTGGGGGGTTCACTTTTCCCAATTTTTGGCAACAGGGGGGCCTCCCCCTATTGCCCCCTGCTCGTTTGTGTGTGAAAGACGCGAGTGTGAACAGGCAACGAGTATAAATCTGCATTTTCTCATTTCTCTTAAAATTTTCTTCTTGACATAGGGGTGGTCGGAGCCGTCGACATTTCTGATCGTCCTCCGCCTTTTTACTCTAGTAAAAGTAAAAATTGCCTATACTCTTGCTTAGACGTAATATTTCTTTAGTGTATCTGCATTCCAGTGAGCGCCTAGCTCTTGTCCCTCCAGATTGGCTATCCTGTACGTGCCTGGACCCAAAACCTGAGTTATTTGGTATGGGCCCTCCCAATTGGCAGTTAGCTTCCCATGCTCTCTTGACTTTCCAATCGCCTGCGTTTTTCTCAGAACTAATTCGCCCACCTGGAAGCTCCTCTGTCGGACTTTGCTATTGAAAGCTTTCCTCATTCGTTGCTGATAGGCAGCGATATTGGTACTGGCTTCCTCTCTTAGCTCATTTACCAGGTCCAGGGCCTCAACCATTGCGGCTTCATTCTCAGCCTGGTTGTACTGCAGGGAACGTAGAGAGGGAATCCTTGTCTCAATTGGCAATAAAGCCTCTGCTCCATATACTAGGCCAAATGGGGTCTGGCCTGTAGACTCCTTTCTGGTAGTTCGGATGGACCAGAGTATACTGGGGAGTTCATCAGCCCACCTGCCTTTGCAGTCATCCACCATTTTCTTCAGGCCATTCAGAATTTGTTTGTTGGCTGCTTCCGCCTGTCCATTGGTTTGAGGATGGCAGACGGCTGAGTAGGCGACTGAGATGTTGTGGCTTTCCAGCCAGTTTCTTAGTGGGTCATTATCGAACTGCCTTCCGTGGTCAAATACCAGCATTTTTGGTACACCGAACCGGGTGATGACATTTCGCCAGATCATCTTCCTGACTGCCGGCTCAGTGATATTAGGTACTGCCTCAGCCTCCACCCATTTGGTGAAGTAGTCTATGGCGACAATTAAGAATTTGCTGCCCCCTGTGGCCACCGTGAAGGGTCCTAGGATGTCCATCCCCCATTGAGCAAAGGGGATGGGAGATAGGATTGGCCTGAGCTCCTGAGCCGGGGCATGGATCGATGGGGCAAAGAGTTGGCATTTTCTGCATTTCTGGGTCAGGCTCTTGGCATCTGCCAGCATGGTAGGCCAGTAGTAGCCTGCCCTGAGGGCCTTGTGGGCCAGTGACCTCCCGCCAATGTGATGCCCACAAATCCCTGAGTGGATATCATCCAATACCTCAGCGGCCTGATCCGCCCGTAGGCATTTAAGCAGGGGATAAGTAAAAGATTTTTTGTAGAGTTCCCCATTAATGAATATGAACCAGGCTGCTTTAGCCTGTACCTTCCTTTTTTGTAGCGAGTCTGACGGTAAGATACCGTGCCTCTTGTACTGGACGAAAGGGGTCATCCAGCTTTCCAGCTCTTCTTCCACGACACTAATCGTTTGACAGGGATCAGTAGATTTCTCGTGTAAAACGTCGACCCATACGGATCTTCGGATGTCCTGCAGACTGGAGCTTGCCAGTTTTGACAGGGCATCTGCTCTGTTGTTCTGGGATCGGGGAATTTGTTTGACCTCATATGATTTTAGGCCGGACAATTCTCCCTTTACCATCTCTAGGTATGCGGCCATTGCTTGGTCCCTTGCCTCGTATTCTCCATTGATTTGGTTGGCGATGAGCTGGGAGTCTGTTGCTAAAACAATTCGTTCCGCCCCTGCGGCTTTAGCCAGCCTGACGCCTGCGAGTACTGCTTCATACTCTGCTTCATTGTTTGATGCTGGGAAAACGAATCTGAGAGCATGCTCAAAGTCGGTCCCTTCTGGGCTGGTTAATACGACGCCTGCGCCTGCGCCGTTGGCCGTTGAGGACCCATCAGTGTATACGACCCATTCTTGGGCGGGGGCTTCCTCTTCCCCTGAATGGGAGCACTCAGCCAAAAAGTCTGCCAGAGCTTGGGCTTTGATGGCTGTTCTCGGCTGGTAAGATATACCTAGCCCACTCAGCTCAATTGCCCATTTCAACAATCTCCCCGATTTTTCGAATTTTTCCAACACCTTTTCCAGGGGTTGGTCGGTGAGGACTATGACTGGATGCGCGTCAAAATAAGGTCTGAGCTTCCTGGCTGCAATTATGACCGCGTAGGCGGCTTTTTCAACCATCGGATAATTCTTCTCAGCTGCCCCCAGCGCATGACTCACGAAGTATATAGGTTGCTGGGTGCCTGCCTCTTCCCGTAGGATGACCGCGCTGACAGTTATATTAGTTACTGCAATGTAGAGGAAAAGTTTTTCTCCTGCTACTGGTCTTGCCAGGGTAGGGAGCCTCTTAAGATGGTCCTTCAGTTGCTCGAAGGCCTCTTTCTGCTCGCTTTCCCATTTGAACTGTTTGTTTCCTTTCAGAATTTTGAAAAAAGGAGTGGCTCTGTCTGCTGATCGGGCTATGAATCGTGCCAAGGCGGCCATTCGTCCCGTCAGGCGCTGTATGTCCCTGATGGTTTTGGGCTCAGGGAGGTCTAGAACTGCCTGAATTTTTTCAGGGTTGGCATCTATACCCCGAGAACTAACCAAGAACCCTAGGAATTTTCCGGAGCGTACTCCAAACGTGCACTTTTTCGGATTTAGTTTCATTTTATAAGCGCGCAGAGAACTGAAGGTTTCCTGTAAGTCTATCAGGTGCTCCCTGTCTTCCCTGCTTTTTACGATGGCATCATCAACGTAAGCCTCAATGTTTCTGCCTTTTTGTTTTTCAAACACTTTGTCAACCAGTCGCTGGTACGTAGCTCCCGCATTTTTGAGCCCGAAGGGCATCATTTTATACATGTAAGTGCCCGAACTAGTGATGAACGCACACTTCACCCTGTCCGGCTGCCACAAGTACACTTGGTGGTAGCCTGAAAAGGCGTCTAAGAAGCTTAGCATGGTGTAGCCACTGGTGGCGTCTACCAATTGATCGATCCGAGGGAGCGGATAGCAGTCTTTCGGGCAGGCTTTGTTTAGGTTCGTGAAGTCGACGCACATCCTCCATGCTCCAGACGACTTTTTGACCATGACAACATTTGCCAGCCATTCTGGGTAGTCGCAGACTTCAATGAAGTCTGCCTTCAAGAGTTTGTCGATTTCTTCCTTGATCGCTGCGTCTTTTTCTGCAGACATGTTTCGTTTCTTTTGTTTTACAGGGCGAGCATCCATGCTTACGTTCAGCTTGTGAACGATGCATGAGGGATCAACGCCGGGCATCTCGTCTGCAGAATAGGCAAACACGTCTTTGTTCTCTCTCAGCAGTTTGACCAGTTCGGCCTGGTAGGATTCCTCCAAACCTGTTCCTACCAGGACCTGTCTTCCTGGTTCTAAGTCCACCAGCATGCTTTCGCCTCCTGGTTCCAGGCGGTCGGGCGTCGGGTGCTTGACTGGGACTTCGCCTTCCCTGCAGGGGGAAGTGTCAGCTTTTCTTTTTCCTTTTCTGTCCTTCTCGTGCTCTTGTAGGGCCACGGAGTAGCATTGTCTGGCTGACTCCTGGTCCCCACGTATCTTTCCTTCCAGTCCGAAGTCTGTGACATACGCAATGGTGAGAGCTCTGATGGAGATTGCGGCCTCGATTTCATCCAGCGTGGCCCTGCCAATCAGGGCATTATAGGCAGACCTTGCGTCCACAACAACAAAGGTTGCCCTGACATTCCTGGCTGCGGAACCTTCCCCGAAGGTTACAGGCAAGTCGATGACGCCCATGGGCAGTATGCCGGCCCCACTGAATCCGTACAGGGACCCGGGAGCAGGCCGTAGATGCCTTTTTTCCAGGCCCATTTTTTCGAAAGCATCCTTGTATAAAAGATTTGTATATGCGCCTGTGTCTACCATACATCTTCGCACAATATGGTTGCTGATTTCTAGGGACAGCACCAGAGGATCACTGTGCGGATATATCACCCGTCCTGCATCATCAGGGGTGATGCTTAGTGTCACTCCCTTTGGGCTCCCTTCTTTCTCAGCGTAGCAGATCTGGTTTCTTAGCTCGCGCATTTGCCTTTTTTGACTTCTTCGACTGAGCTGGCCCTCAGTGCCCCCTGAAATCACGTGAATTACCATCCGGTTCTGCACTGACCCCTCGGGTTTCTCAGATACCTCCTTCTGAGACTTGTTTTTAGCTGCGTAGTTGGCCAACCATCCGTTCCTGATTAATTTCTCAATTTCATCCTTCAGGTGACGGCACTCTTCGGTGGTGTGGCCAATACAGTCGTGGAAAGTGCAGAATTTCTTTGGGTCGCCTTTCGGGCTGCGAGGTTTGCTTGGACGGTTCCATTTGGCAGTTTCTTTCTCCAGTTCGAAGATTTCCGCCCTGGATTTGTTCAGAGCGGTGTAACTATCGAATCTGGGTTGGTAGACTGGGCGTTCTTTCTTGGGAGTGTCTCCCTCTTCTTTTTGCTTACCTGGTTCACCTCTGCCCCTTCCACCCTGCGGTCCCCCTTGAGGCTTTGCTTGGCCTGCGGGGGTGTCCGTCAGGCCGTGGAACTCCTCCTGCAGAATGAACCCCTCAGCAATCTTTCTGGCCATGGCCAGGGTTTCGGGCTGGGCCCTGATCATCTGGTTTTTCATTTCCCCTGGAAGTAGGGAGATTGTCAGGGCGTAGGCGGCGGTGGAATCGTCGATCTCCCTAACCTGCTGGTAGGATAGATCGAATCTTCTCATGTATTCTCTCACACTCTCGCCCTTCTTTTGTTTCAGGGTCATGAGATCGAAACGGGTAAGTCGTCTTCTCTCATTT
The DNA here is from genome assembly GCA_958450325.1 of Agrostemma githago. NCBI lineage: Eukaryota > Viridiplantae > Streptophyta > Magnoliopsida > Caryophyllales > Caryophyllaceae > Agrostemma > Agrostemma githago. The sequence goes on along the minus strand of OY288249.1, from coordinate 66,391,938 downwards.
CCGGCGTACTGTTCAAGGAAAGTTTCAGCCAACTCTATGAAGAATCTGATTGACCCCTGGCGGAGATCTCTGAACCACCCCTGCGCAAGTCCCACCAGGGTGGTAGGGAAAACTTTGCACCAGATGGCATCATCTACATCATACATGCCCATGTGGCTCTCGAAGGCTGCCAGGTGGTCCTCAGGGTCCGTCGTCCCGTCAAATTTGATGGTGGGCATTTTGATTTTTGGAATGGGGTACTCTTGTACCTCAGGGTGCAACGGGGTTTTCGTCGGCCTGCCTACCAGTCGTGACCTGCTTTCCCCAGACTGGTTACCATGAGATTCCCATTGTCTATGGGTTGGTTTCCTCGTACTGGGGGAGCGGTGCCTCGGTGGCGGTCTGCTAGCTGCCTCGTCCTCTGTTCCCGAGGAGGTCTGCCTGGGCCTCTTCCTCTGGGAGTGGCAGAGGTTTTCACCCTGATGGTACCTGGATTCGAGCGGTTGTCCTCGGTTGAGTCTGGATTGCAAGCTTTGGGATAAGCCGGGGGCTGACTGTTCCTTGGCCGCAGGTGTTAGCCTGGAGAAAACTCCGCCTGGCCTCTCTCCTAGGCGTTTTGACATAGGCTCCCTGGGTCTCATGCGCTCTTGTAATCCTTGAGATAAGCCTCCCTGCCCTCCAGACGCCGATTCTGTCGTGTGAACAGAGACCGCCTGCTGGGTAGGTGGTTCTGGTTTGTCAGTGGTAATACGCCTCTGCACATGCGTATACACTTGGGCTGTTCTTCTCGCTTTTCTCTGAGCGTTTCTGGCGGCGGTCCGCCTCGTGCCCCCGGCCTCGTCCCTGCTGACCGGGGACGGCTGCCTAGGAGCCGATGCGACCCTGCCCACCAAATCCTCTGGTGTGAATTCCTGATCCAGCATCGCAGAGAAGAACGTGGCTGCCTGTGCCATCTGAGCTGGGGTCAGATTGAGAGCACGTCCAGGGCGTGCCCCCAGCTCGGGTGTCACAGCAGTGTTAGGTCCACCGAAGGGATTGGTTCCCTCAACCCCAAGGATTGTGGCAGGAGGGACCCTCTCCAACAGCGGCATTCCGTACAGGGGGGTCACCGGAGGGACCGTCGGACCCGCTCCTGCACTGTCATCGACGATTTCTGGCATGATTGTGTTTAATTTTGTGGTTATGAGTGGTTGATTTTAGTGGGTAACTCGTGAGCACAACCGTAAGTTCCCCACAGACAGCGCCAAATTGTTCCGGTTACGGAAACAATTTACCCGGCCCAGAATCCGGGTAGTGTCGTTGAATTGATGATGGATAATTAGTCGCTTGATTCTCTTGATCTCCCCTTCCTCTCACTCTTGGAATCGGACTTTCCCGGCGGAAAATGGCCTGCTCCCTGCACAACAAACGCACAGGGCCCCGGAGGTTGTCCGAGGAAACCCTCTCCGATGCCTAAGTCAGTCCGTGAAATGCCTTGACGAACCTAACTCGTGAGGAACTAGGCGGCGTTTTAAGAGTAAGAGTCTAGAGAGAGAAAATCCAACCCCCTTTATGTGGGAAATGGGTAGGTATTTATACCTTCCCACAAGAGAGAGGAAAAGAGAAAGAAGAGGAGGGAAATGGGTGGATGTTGGCGCGACACGTGGACTTACCTTGTCCACCCATTTCCCCTTACCTTAGATAAAAAGACGGATGGGTCCTCGGTTTTCCTTCGGCTTCATTCAGGCGGGAACGCCCTGGAAGCAGGCGGCAGGCTTTGGTTTACTCCGTTTGGCGGATGGCCCGAGAGATTGGGGCCACCCTTGGAGATTCCAGTGATTGATGGGAAGAGCTTCTTGACAGACCTTTTCCCCCTTTTGGGACTTGGCCGCCTCGGGGCCTGATTGGCAGGCGGCCCATGACAGGTAACCGACCCCCATCAAAAGAATATAAAAAATATCAAATTAAGAAAATCATCATAGTCGTCGGATCACTACGATTAAAACAGATAAACATAAGATTTCCAAATAATCCATTAAGACGAGATAAAGAATATCAACACGGTCCTCTCGGATCACTAGTCATCCTAGAAATCACCTAACGGGCTCTCGCTACTTATTAGGGACTTCTATCGATTACAACGAGTCTATTCCTTTCCAGGTTTTCGATCTTAGGTCGGGATTTACAAGATACAAATAACCAATTACGGTCTATAATTAATTACTCGTCGTTATAATGTTGCAAGAGCGATTTAAATCGAAAAGGTCGATTATTTAGTCCTCACATGTAAACTCGATTCAATTCGCAGTTCACCTAAACTCAAGTGATGGAAAATTAACTATGCATATTTACAGTAATACTAACATAATAAAACATGATGAAGGATGAAAGAAGATGAGAAAAAGCTAAAAATAAAAGAGGATAAAAGTTACAGAAACAGACGGAAGGAAGAAGAAAAAAAAAACAGTAAACAGGACGGAGAAGGATGAGATTAGGGAAGAGGAAGAAAGTACCTAGACTGGAATTTAGTAGAGTGGAGATGAAGAAATAAAGACAAAAATAATAATCACCCGAATAATGTAAATACTGGAGAATTCAGAGGAATTGAAATAGAAATAAACTTGATGAAAGAAGAACTGATTATTTACAATCAATTGAAAACTAAACTAATTACTGAACTAAAGAAGATGTGTTGATGAGAAGATGATTCCAATCCTAGAATTTATAGCTCTATTTATAGTGCTTGAGTCCTCAATAACTGCCCCTTAACTCCCTGCTTAAACTGCTATCCTCAATCCCATTAACTAGGAAGAACTGAAGTAGTAGGGGTAGGATCTTTATGCGCAAGAGGAAGGAAATCGTGGGTAGCGTCAACAAAATATCTGCGCTGATGAAGTAGTATCCCATTCTGCAGACTGGGAATTTTATGCTGGTGGACTGAGATCCCAGTCTGCCGAATGGGTTCTTCAGTCTGGCCTTGAGTCTAGTGTTTAGTCTTCTTCAGTCTACAGAGCTCTTCTCAGTCTACAGACGTGTCTGTTTGCTTTGCTTGCACTTTCTTAGTCTATAGACTTGTTTCTTAGTCTACAGACTCCTACTTTCTAACTTCCTCCCTTCTTCTTCTTAGTCTACAGACTCAGTCTTCTTAGTCTATAGACTTCCTTCCTTCTTCTTATTTTTCGTACAATGAATCGGTTTTAGAGCTTTAACGATTTTTGACGTAATTTTTAGCTCTTTTAACTACTCGATCTCAATAATCTGCAGAACAACAAAAGAATACCCAAGTAGCACATATGGGAGAAAATAACGTAATCCGACTCCTAAAAATAATTAAACGACACGGAAATGCGTGCCAAAATAGGTGAAAAATCGAATAGGAACAGCACGCATCAAACACCCATATTCAATTTTTGACAAATAGAATACGACATTACGCTAATGCTAGCTCTTAAATCACAGAGGGTCTTATCAATAGCAAGTGTCCCTATAGTGCAAGGGATAGAAAAGCTCCCTGGATCCTTAAGCTTGGGCGAAGTACGACTCTTTAATAGCGCACTGCATTCCTCTGTGAAAGCAACTGTCTCAGTTTCACAAAAAGAACGCTTACGAGTTAGTATATCTTTCATAAATTTTGCGTAAGCAGGAACTTGAGTGATCAAATCAGTAAAAGGAACACTTACCTGCAGATTCTTGACAACTTCCATGAACTTACAGAACTGTTGATCGAGCTTTATTTGTCTTACGTTGTCGGTGAGGAAATGGAAGTATGATAGGAATTGAAGGCTCCTTGACTTGAGACGGGGATGCTTGAGAGGATTTAGCATCCTTGGATGAAGATGGGGGAGGAATGATGTGCGAATTAGGTTTTACGGACTTCACTCGATCGAGTCCAGGCTGACTTAGTCGAGTGCCATCATACTCGATCGAGTCACCTGGATGCACTCGATCAAGTGGCATGACCGTAGACTCCCCGGTCGATTTTGGGGGGTCTACTCAATCGAGTGGTTTTAATGCACTCGATGGAGTGACCTCTGACTCGATCGAGTCCTCTTGGGTTACTCGGTAAGTCGAATCTAAATAAGCTAAGACGAATTACAATAAGAGGAAACGAGTTAGGGGAGTCGGGGAATCAGAAATGAGTCACATAAATAAAGGAATCACTCAAACGATATACAATTGATAAGGGGTGAGTCACCTTTTGATTTCTCGACCCGACTACGCTAAAGCTCACTTTTGTGACGAGAAAGCTAAGTCTCTAACCGGAATTACCCAAACCCCGAGTTTCCCCATATTGATTCGGGTGAATATGAGTCAATTAAAGTGATCAAGTAAGGTGAACACATACACAACAATTCCAAACTAGACAAACCAATCCAAGTATATCAATCACAAGAATCCCAAATTCATATCACCCAAATCTTCCTCCCTTAACTCCCTCACTACAAAAGTACCCACTAATCATACTAAAATCCAAATTAACTAAACAATTCACTAATAATAATGAAATAATAAACATAAAGAAAACTACACTAATTAATCTACCACTACACTAATCATGAAATTAATAGAACTAATGACATAAAATGAACATCAAAATGAACTAATAATTATTCTACCAAAATAACAATAACATAGAGATGAAGATAAAAATAATAATAACATAAAAAGATGATAACTAATTAAGAAATAATTAAATAAACTAAGAACATGAGATGATAACTATAAATAAGGAGAAAAGATTATACCAACAGGAAATTGCAAATATTAACTTGATTATAATAAAGGAGGAGTCTTAGAACATTAATTGAAGGAAAAACTAATTAGATCTAGCATAAGAGAGTATTGGATTGTCACCCTCCAAATATCTCTCTCAACTAATCTATCAAAACCCTAATAATAGTCTACTAATGTAAGATGTAAGGTAAGGTAGTCTGCTCAAATAAGGGTTTTACATATATATAGTGGTAGAAGTTGAATAGAAACATAAGAAAATAGAAATTAAAACCCAAGTGGAATAGTTATCCTAAAACTTTAGAATAACTACTGTAATGGATGCCTTGGAGTAACTACTGTAATGAATTGGAGTAACTGATGTTAGAATGACAAGTTTTACTGAATTGGAATAGTTATCCTAAAACGTTAGAATAACTACTGTAATGCCTTGGAATAACTACTGTAATGGCTTGAAAATGTGTGTAATTTAGACACTTACATCTTTTGCCCTAGCTCGAATTTGTTCATCGGTTTCAAATCCAGCTGGCAAATCCAAATAAGTCTTTCCTGGTTGAGGTTCACTCACAACCTCTGTCAATATTTCATTGTTGTTGATTGTTGTGGCCACCGGAGTCATCAGAGGATCTGTTAACCACACATACAAAAAAAACACATGTTAAATATAAAAATTTAAAATGTAGACAAATTAGAAAAAATGGAAGAACATTAATAGAATAATTATACCATTCTTACTGGTTGACTGCTTGCAAATAGGGTAAACACCCTCGATTAAGTTACCGGTTCCTAGCCCACCGGTGCTAAGTTACGCCCTTCCCCTCTGCTCTAAACTCTTATCTGACCAATGCTTGATCAGTGGTAAATCCCTTGGGGCAGCCTCTCCATGGAACTCTACTCGATGAAAATATGAAAGTAACAAAACAAGTATATAGCCCCATAAATTTTTGACTTTTCCGGACCTAACCAAACTCACTCCTTGGACTAGCTGCTGAAAAATATATGAGCACCAATCGTACTCACATATCCTTCCTACATCTTTGACCACTTTTAGAAGAGAGAAATCAACGGTGTGGTTTGTCGTTGGTGCAAGAAAGGATGACATAGCATACAAGACAAACATACGCTTGAATTGATCTCCACCGGTATCTCCGTACTCAAACATAGATGTAGTCAGTTGGTGCAGCTTGATACAATCCTTGTTGTTGTTTATGCCAAATAGTTCCCTCCACTGGCGCTTCAACGTGTCTTGAGTTGATAAGATGCCAGGCCCAGTTGGCACTAATTCTACTTCATGGCCACCCCTTGGCAGCCCAAATATGTCATGGACATCATCTTTTGTGAGCAAAAATCTGATCCTTGAAGCCTCAAACATGTGGCCAGCAGCGTTGAAATGTCTCACTAAGATGGCACTATGTCTAATGGGAGTGAGTGTTGAACCTATATACTACGTGTTTTGCTTATGTCAATATTACATTTTCTAAGTGACGAGATTATTCCGTGAAGAATCATAATGTGCTAATACAGGCGTAAAAGAAGCAGAGATTCAAGACGGCAACTCGATCAAGACCTTAAATGGGAAGGAATGCGGCTTAGGAACTCAAATGTAAAGGGAATAAAGCAATTGTATGACAGGGATAGTATAACCTTGAACAAGGTTATATTAACCTATCTAGTAAATGACTATACACGAATTGCCAAGATTTAAGACCAAAATATTTTCATAAAATCCCGTCGATCTTGTTAGTTGAAATATTCTAAGAAGAAGATAATGCTAAGAGAAGAAACTATCTATCAAGAAAGTAAAAGTTTCCAAAATAAATGATTCTAAAAAATATCTTGATTCCTAAAGATATTGGAAAATCATTAACAAAGTAAACTTGAATATATTATCTTGATTGATATCCCAACTACCATATCTTCTCTAAGTAAGGAAATATATCAATTAGAATGATTTCATTCCCTTTGATAAGAAGGATGTTTTCACCTATAAATAGATCAATTTTCCTCGCTAACTAGTACGACTTTCATATATACATTCTCATTTTGCAAAAATCATATTTCACTTTCAAAGAGCTTTTTCAATAAATTTCGTTTTAAGTCTTGGCTAAATAAAATCGTGTCTAATTTTTTTACACTCAGAAGTCATATAGTTTCATTATTCTCTCTAGACAATTGAAGTGTATTCTTAGCTAGAGAAATCTTGTAAACTCGAGTAGTAAAGTCATACGAGTTGAGTAGTTGTTTACTCAATCGAACGACATATATCGTTCACACCTTGAACGCTTCACATCGTTCAAACACCGAGGGCTTCACATCCCTCACACCGAAGGCTTAACATTCTTCATCGAGTGCTTAATATCTCTCAAATCGAGTGCTTCACATCACTCTCACCATCACGATTAGAGTTAATCGTGAGAGCTTTTATTTGTAAGGTAATCCGGAGAAGGTACTCTTATAAATAAAAACACCGGTGGATGTAGGCTTTTCAATTGGGCCGAACCACGTTAAAACTGCTCGTATTATTTACTTTACGTACTTTTTTTGTTTTGCTATTTCTTATACTTATACTCTTTAGTAGTAAGTATAGTAGCAAACATTTTGTTACATCTTTTTATTATCCATACAACTAACGTAATATTACACTACATCCTTCATAATAAGATTTTAGTGTAATATATCGTTTAAACTTTTAAAAAGACGTAAATACTCTATTCACCTCCCCCCCCCCCTCCCCCCCCCCCCCCCCCTCTAGAGTATTTTTTAGGATCGCTAGACTCTATAATTGGTATCAGAGCAGGTTCTCTCGATTGATTTACATCAAAAGAGTAGATCCTAAACTAGCGATTCTATATTAATCCATTTCAATCAAATGGACTCCAAAAACTCAAAGTTTCCCACGTTTGATGGTGTATACTATGGGTTGTGGAAAAACAAAATGATGCACTACATAAAAGGAACGGATTTCGAATGCTGGAAGATCATAGTCAAGGGACCAATCGCCATCCAATCCGTTGATGTTCTTGGGAACATCACCGTAAAGGATGAAGAGAACTATGATGAGAACGATTATAAAAAGGCCGAAAAAAATTCTCGAGCAATGTCATTATTGCAACGAGGAATTTCTTCCAAAGAATATAATTGACTTACTTCTTGCGTTTCCGAAAAAGAAATCTGGGACAACTTAGAACTTGCGTATGAAGGAACTACTCTAGTAAAAAAAGTTCAGGATTGATTTATTAACTCAACAATACGAATTGTTTAAAATGGATAAAGATGAAAGCATTGTTGAAATGTCTGCAAGATTTACTAACATCACTAATGAACTAAGAAATCTTGGTAAATCATTTGATACTGAAGATCTTGTAAGAAAAGTCTTAAGAAGTCTCACTGATAAATGGCAACCGAAAGTTACTGCTATTGAAGAATCAAAAGATCTAACCTCACTCAGTTATCAAGAATTGCTTGGTAACCTCATGGCACATGAGCTCGCTCTGAATCAATGTCAGAGTGAATCATCTAAGAGTAGAGGTATAGCTCTAAAAAGTTCTCTCAGTGACGATGAGGAAACCATGAGTGATGACTTAGCCTCTTTTGTCAAACATTTTCGAAAGAATTTTAAATTTGGACAGAAAATCTCATTTAGAGAAAAAGGTAACAATTCTAATACAAAACAAAATAATAAGGGATGTTTTAAATGTGGAGAAATTGGACATCTAATCAAGGATTGTCTGATGTGGAAAAACATCAAATCAAAAGGAGAAAGAGAACGATCAAAGTTCCAACACAAGCAGGCCATGTTGGCTTCGTGTGGATGGGGGAACTAGATTCAGACGAAGAAGAGGTAAACATTTGCCTAAGTGCTCAGCACAGTGACACATCTAAGCCTAAGACGCGGAAGCACAAAGACATGTGTTTAATGGCAAAGACGTATGGTTCAAGCTCGAATTCGGATGAGGAAAGCAATGAGGTAAGTATTACAAAGTTTAAGAAAAGACTTAGGAAACCCACCAAGGATAAACTCCTTTCCCACTTTGATGAATTATTAGAAACCTGTGAACAACAAAAAGAGGAAATAAATGAGTTACTAAAACAAATAAATGAAATAGCGTTTGAAAACATTACTCTAAAGAGATGTGACAATATTCGAACAAACAAAAAGAAATCCTCTGAAATTTCAAAGTCAAAACTTGACATATCAGATAATTCGAAAGATTGTTCGGGTAGAAACATCGATGTAGAAAACTTAAGATCATCAAAAAGGGATGCAGACCATGAAAAAGTAAAATTAGAAAATGCGGAATTAAAAAGAACTATATCCATACTAAACAATGAAATTAATATTGAGAAAATAAATCATGATAGAATAAAAAATTCTCTTACTTCAAAAATCATGGAATTATAAAATGAAAAAGGAGTCATGCAGAAAAGGTTGGATGAAAAAGATCATTATATATCAAGAAACGTGGAAGGTAAAGAAATAAGTTCGGGAAGAAAGATTGAAGAAAAAGGAACTAACAAAAGAAAGTGGAGTAAAAATGGAGTAAATAAGAGACTTAATAAAAACTGTGATAGATGCAAAATAATATGGGTACGTAAAGACTCGTTGCCTAACTGTGACGTAAAAGGACCCAAATCCGTTTTGGTACCTAAGAAACAAAAATGACTATTGCAGGTTCACGAGACTACAAGGGCAAACAGATGGTATTTAGATAACGGGTGTTCAAGACATATGACGGGTGATAAGAAGAAATTTCTGTCATTAGAGGCTTATGACGGAGGAAGTGTAACTTTCGAAGATAACAAGAAAGGAAGGATAATCGGTATCGGAAAAATCGGTTTATTAGATTCACATTGTATTGAGAACGTATTGCTAGTAAAAGGACTAAGGCATAGTCTTTTGAGCATATCGCAACTATGCGATCGAGGAAACAAAGTTGTGTTTCATAATGATAAGTGTCGTATCATTCGAGAAGGATCCTCAAATGTTATCCTGGAGGGGGAACGATCAAACAATGTCTACATAGCCGATATCAAAACTTTACCTGATAATGCTGTCACCTGTATGAGTGTTACCATCTCTGATCCACTTCTTTGGCATAAAAGATTTGAGCACATAAGTCCTTTCAGTCTCAATAAATTAAGATCTCTAAATCTAGTTGAAGGGTTACCCTCTATAACCTTCGATACTAGCAAAGCCTGTGGACCTTGCATACGCTGCAAACATGTGAGAACTTCATTCAAGCCTAAAAAGTTCGTAAGTACTACTAAGCCTCTAGAACTTATTCATATGGATCTTTGAGGACCTATGAGAATAAGAAGTAGAGGTGGTAGCCGGTATGTATTTGCTCTTGTAGATTATTTTTCTAGATTTGTTTGGCCCGTCTTCCTTAGCTCGAAAGATCAAACTTTTGATGAATTCGAATGTCTAATGAAGCTAGTCCAAAACAAGTATAGTTACAATCTCATATCTATCATAACAGATCACGGAACCAAATTCGACAACGAATCATTCATAAGTTTTTGTAGAGAACATGGAGTTGGGCACAATTTCTCCGCTCCACGGACTCCACAACAAAATGGAGTAGTTGAACGAATGAATTGAACGCTTGAAGAAATGGCTCGTACCATGTATGTTACTATGCAGCGGACTACCCGGAAACTTTTGGGCCGAAGCAGTTAATACAGCGTGCTACATTCACAATCGAGCTATGATTAGACCTGTGTTGAAGAAAACACGTTACGAACTTCTAAGAGGAAGAAAACCTAGAATATCACATCTCAGATGTTTTGGAAGCAAGTGCTTCGTTCACAACAATGGGAAAAATAATCTAGGTAAGTTTGATCCCCGAAGTGACGAGGCCGTATTCTTAGGTTACTCAGATCATAGCAAAGCCTACAAAGTTTACAACAAAAGATGTCCACGTAATTTTTGATGAGACCAACTCTATAAGTCAAGATGATATTGAAGAAGAAGACGATGATGATGATCCAGATTTTTGGCTCACGAGAAAAGATGCACCAGAACTTGAGGAAGAAGTTAAGGAAATAGAAGGATCAAATGCTGAGTTAGGAGAAGAACGCATTAATGTTGATCCAAATGTATCACTAGTAGATGAAAAACAAAGTAACGGTTCTTCAGAGACTAAAGATAAGATGGAATCAACATTAGTTCCAAATGACATCAAGAATAATGTAACCTATGATATAAATTCAGGGGGAACCAGAGAAAATCCTACCAAGGTTGATGTAACTACCGGCACTGATTCAGGGGGAACTATAAGCAAGGATAATCTAGCCACTATTAACAACTCAGAAGAACATTCCTGGAAAAGTAATAATGTTCCCACAAATTTTAAGAAGTGGAAACGTCAAAGCTCACATTCTATAGATGTTATTCTGAGCGATTATCATAAGGGAATCCAAACAAGAAGGTCTCTAAGAAACCATTGTGTTCTAAATTATTTTCTCTCCACTATAGAACACAAAAATATCAAAGAAGCGCTTACCGATTCTGACTGGATCGTAGCAATGCAAGAAGAGTGGGACAATTTGAACGGGACAAAGTTTGGCACTTGGTTCCCAGACCATTAGACAGAAAAGTGATAGGGACTCGTTGGGTATTCAAAAATAAACTTGATGACTCAAGAACCATTGTTAGAAACAAAGCAAGGTTGGTAGTACAAGGTTACAATCAACAAGAAGGAATAGATTTTGACGAAACCTTTGCTCCGGTTGCGAGATTGGAAGCCATTCGGCTACTTATAGCATATGTCGCACATAAAGGATTCAAGTTGTTCCAAATGGACGTTAAAACAGCGTTTCTGAATGGATTCCTAAAAGAGGAAGTCTTTGTAGAACAACCCCCTGGATTTGAGAGTGTGGATCTGTCAAATCATGTTTTCAAGCTAGATAAGGTTCTCTACGGACTAAAACAAGCACCAAGAGCTTGGTATGATAGATTGTCTCAATTTCTACTCCTAAATGAATTTAAGAGAGGGTCTGTTGATAAAACACTCTTCACAAAAAATGTCGAGATGGACACGTTAATCGTTCAAATTTACGTGGACGACATTATTATCGACTCCATAAATGAAAATCTATGCAAATATTTCTCAAACTTAATGCAATCGGAGTTCGAAATGAGTATGATGGGTGAATTAGGCTTCTTCTTGGGTCTACAAATTAAGTAGTCAAAAAGGGAATTACTGTGCATCAACAAAAATATGTGAGTGAACTTCTAAAAAAATACGGGATGGAGAAAACAAAATCTGCACCTACACCTATGGCCATTACCACGAAACTTGACAAAGACGAAGGAGGTAAGTCTGTGGACAACACTTCATATCGAGGTATGATTGAATCTCTACTTTACTTAACTGCTAGTCGACCTAATATCATGCACAGTGTGTGTGTGTGTGTGTCTGTGCCCGATTTCAGTCTGATCCAAAAGAATCTCACCTAACTGCTGTCAAACGTATCTTACGTTATTTATTTGGTACACAAAATCTTCAATTGATTTATCCTATGCATGATAATTTTGATCTCATAGGATATTCAGATGCAGACCACGGAGGATGCTATATTGACAGAAAAAATACTTCAGGGACGGTAACCTTTCTAAGATCATGTATAATATCACGGGGTTCCAAAAAACAAGCAACAGTGGCACTTTCATCCACGAAAAGTGAATATATTGCTGCATCTCTGGTATGTACTCAATTACTTTGGTTACGACAGCAATTAAGGGGTTATGGTGTAAATATTAAAATCGTACCTATCTTTTGTGATAATATCAGTACCATCGCCATTTCAAAAAATCCCGCCCATCACTCTCGTACCAAACATATTGACATTCGGCACCATTTTTTGAGAGACCATGTGGAAAAGGGTAATATTGAACTTGAGTTTTGTCCTTCAGATCTACAAAAAGCTGACATTCTTACTAAACTTTTACCCACGGAACGGTTCGAGGAATTACGGTTAGAACTTGGTTTAATAAAAGAGAAATGAAAAGTTGTTGGTTGTTTTTATTTGCCTTAAATGATTGACGAAGACTGGGGTGATGTTAGTCTGTGTCCGTATTGCCTCGATCCATGCACTGGTAAGCATTTATTTTAATAAGTATGTCTGAGATTTTGTCTTGATTTTCCTAAATTATGATAACTGCCATTTCGTGACAATATCATATATCATATGTTATGTAATTTTACTTCCATATATTCACGAGAAATCTTGAATATTTCGGGAAATTCCAAAATAGGAATTATTCCTTACGTAAAATTACACTTCATACATTATATATGGTTTATTCATCTCATATTATTGCCAATCAAGTTTAATATCCGTCCATATACAAATCTTCCCGTCACATGCTTAGCCTAGGAAATAAATCTCTACAAAATCTTTTCCTCCTAATAAATCTCTCCTCATATATCTTCTTCCCATAAGTTTAATAATTACAATCCCTTTTTAACCATTTTTACCGCCTCTCTCTTCCTTTTTCACCTACCTCTTTAACTCTTCCAATTCTCTCTCCTCAAACCCATCACCATGGCTCCAAAGAAAGAATCATCCTTCACTCCTCACAAAAAAAACCTCCGTTCTGCCTCCCGAGATTTGACTCTCAACACTCGGCCTGCCGACACAAAAGAGGTGGTAGAAGTTCTCAAGGATGTGACGGTTGCCGGAAAAAGGAAGAGATCTGTTAAGGGAAAAGATCATGAAGGTGAAACTAAGGAGGTGTTGCATGGAAAGGATCTCATCCTGAATGAACTCGAGAATGTGCGCATGACGAGACAAGAGAACGATCATGTAAAAAAGGTTCTTAATTACTCTTTTGTTTCGGGTCATCAATACATCGCTGCATGGTTTGATGAGAACTCATGTGTGTCACATCTTTGTGATATACTTGCTTTACAAGAGTGGGGTGACTTACTTAGTTACTTAACATGGGACATCAATTTTCCCAGTTCAGATTGCTCAATTTTGGGCAACTTTGAAAATCGATAATAAAGTCTTATATGCTAATTTTGGGGATAAGTACATTAAAATTACAATGGAGGACTTTAGTCAGATATTGGAGGTTCCATGTGAGGGGGAAGAAATTCAGTCCTGGGTCGGCTGGAAAAATTACGACACTGAAAAAATCCTAAGCATTAAGAAAACACTTGATCCTAGGGCTACTGAAATTTCCGTCATGATTGGAGTCAATTTGACACCCATTGCCAAACTTATCTTCAATGTGTCTTACTCTTCCTTGTTGCCCCGAAAACTGGAACAAATAAGCTTCATATTCATGAGATTATTTTACTCCATCATCTCCTTCAAGGGACTAAAGTTAACCTACCCTTTTTGATGATGAGTCACATTGAACATGTGCTTACTGAACTTAAAGCTCCTCAGATCAATGGCTCTATCTGTATTCCTTATGAAATGTGGTTATCTAAGGTACTAAAGATCGGGGGGTTGAGAGCAAAATATCTCATTTCGAAACACCTTGCGATATTATGACCACAACCTACCTCAAGCAAATGTCAATCTTGAGCGATGATGGTAGTCTTAAAGTTAAGGGTGAATGTTCTTCTAAGGGAAAGGAGGTAGTGAATGTGATGCCTGAAAATTTCTCTGCTGATATTTTGAGCAAATTGAATGAAATTGTTGTTTTGGTTGCTGACCCACCTCCTCCAGTTGTGGTTAATGAATCCACAGAGGTGCTTAAGCGACTTGAACAAAAGGTGGATAATCTAACCACCTTACTCACTTCGTCTCGAGTTGAGTTTGGGGCAGGAATGACAAGGATGGAGGGTCACTTAGCACACCTTCGGGCCCGAGTTCAGGTCATGGGTAATGATATTACATCATTCAAAAAGGCAGGGAATGAGATAGGGGTTGGTATTAATGATGCAGTCAATGAAGTTAAGTTCGCCAACACGAATCATCTCACCAGGCATGACACGGTTATGGAAAGGCTTCGTCAGATCTTCGAGGAGATTTCATAGGCTGTCTATCTTCTGCGAGGACAGCGCCGGGGATAAGGAATCAATTCTCTTAACCTAAATCTCACCCTCCCAATAATAAGCTCTTAGTATAGCATTGTACAGTCTTGGATAAAGACTTGTGATCCTTTTTTCTGTTGTTCGGATTTGGCTATCACTACTTTTGGATAATGCTTGACTAATTTCTTTGGTCTACTTACTTTGTTGTGCTTATTTGTTGTGCTTTCTTGTGTGATATTCTCACACCTGATCGATCCTTTTTGATGATCTCAAGAGGGGGAAGTAAATCCATCTATCGACCTACTATGTTTTTGCCTATTTAAATCTTGTTTACCCAAGGATTTCCATTAGCCTCTTCAGGTCTGGGCTAGTATAAGGTCTCGCCATTTAGAAACTTTTAAGGTAGACTTGACATAATCAAAAAGGGGGAAATTGTTGAACCTATATTCTACGTGTTTTGCTTATGTCAATATTACATTTTCTAAGTGACGAGATTATTCTGTGAAGAATCATAATGTGCTAGTACAGGCGTAACAGAAGCAGAGATTCAAGACGGCAACTCGGTCAAGACCTCAAATGGGAATGAATGCGGCTTAGGAACTCAAATGTAAAGGGAATAAAGCAATTGTATGACAGGGATAGTATAACCTTGAACAAGGTTATATTAACCTATCTCGTAAATGACTATACACAAATTGCCAAGATTTAAGACCAAAATATTTTCATAAAATCCCGTCGATCTTGTTAGTTGAAATATTCTAAGACGAAGATAATGCTAAGAAAAGAAACTATCTATCAAGAAAGTAAAAGTTTTCAAAATAAATGATTCTCAAAAATATCTTGATTCCTAAAGATATTGAAAAATCATTAACAAAGGAAACTTGAATATATTATCTTGATTGATATCCCACCTACCATATCTTCTCTAAGTAAGGAAGTATATCAATTAGGGTGATTTCATTCCCTTTGATAAGAAGGATGTTTTCACCTATAAATTGATCCATCTTCCTCACTAACTAGTACGACTTTCATATATACATTCTCATTTTGCAAAAATCATATTTCATTTTCAAAGAGCTTTTGCAATAAATTTCGTTTTAAGTCTTGGCTAAATAAAATCGTATCTAATTTTTTTACGCTCAGAAGTCATATAGTTTCATTATTCTCTCTAGACAATTGAAGTGTATTCTTAGCTAGAGAAATCTTGTAAACTCGAGTAGTAAAGTCATACGAGTCGAGTAGTGGTTTACTCAATCGAACGACATATATCGTTCACACCTTGAAAGCTTCACATCGTTCAAACACCGAGGGCTTCACATCCCTCACACCGAAGGCTTAACATTCTTCATCGTCGTGGGCTTAATATCCCACAAACCGAGAGCTTAATATCTCTCAAATCGAGTGCTTCACATCACTCTCACCATCACGATTAGAGTTAATCGTGAGAGCTTTTATTTGTAAGGTAATCCGGAGAAGGTACTCTTATAAATAAAAACATCGGTGGATGTAGGCTTTTCAATTGGGCCGAACCACGTTAAAACTGCTCGTATTATTTACTTTACGTACTTTTTTTGTTTTGCTATTTCTTATACTTATACTCTTTAGTAGTAAGTATAGTAGCAAACATTTTGTTACATCTTTTTATTAGCCATACAACTAACGTAATATTACACTACATCCTTCATAATAATATTTTAGTGTAATATATCGTTTAAAATTTTAAAAAGACGTAAATACTCTATTCACCCCCCTCTAGAGTATTTCCTAGGATCGCTAGACTCTACAGTGAGGAAACCTTTAGATCAAGTAACCCCCCAAACCCAATCTCACGAATATCGGACAACTGACGATGGCCAAGTTTACTTATTAGGTCCACAAGCCCATGAGGCCAACACTTCACAATCATTGACTGCGGCCTGCAAACATCAGACCACGTTAGACAACATAACTATTTTACTGAATTGGAATAGTTATACTAAAACGTTGGAGTAACTTGACTTGAAATAACTACTGTAACAACTTGAAATAAATACATTTACACCTTGGAATAACTAACATCAGCTAACACATTATTACAGTAATGCCTTGAAATAAGAAACGATAAAAATATAAAATTTACAATTGTGATGGTTTTGCTAATGCCCCACCATCTGTTTTAATTGTGATGGATGATTTCAACCGTTTCTTGGAAGGCTTTCCGGTCACCTCATCTTCTGTTTCTATAGGACACTTCGTTTTCTTTTTAGAGATGAAGTTAGCTAGGGAGTCTTTATCCTTGGGAATAAGTTCCTTATTCTTTTGTGATGCCATATGAAAGGGGTCCAATCTAAACCAAAAGCCAGGAAGTCAGTCTTAAACATGCCATATCCAAGTCTAATATTAATTGATTTTAAACATGCCATTATTCCATGAACAAATACCAGACCAATGCGTATGATTATAAGCATCTTCATACACCAATATGATGTTATAGAAAGGGTGAGGAATAACTATGCTACTCGTAGTCAAGTACTAGTGACTGAAGTATGAGAAAGATGGAAATCAAAATGCATTTGAAAAGAGAATCTACTGTTCCCCCCTCTTACAACCAACAAAGTCAGAGTTGTATCCAAAAATTCAAAATGCACAAATATATACAGTTTGTTCAGTTTTTTTTATCATTATCACTGTTAAGAAAATCTCATGCTGAACTTCGTGCTAGTTCGCTCATTTTGGGTCAGTAGTCAGTACTAGT
The DNA here is from genome assembly GCA_958450325.1 of Agrostemma githago. NCBI lineage: Eukaryota > Viridiplantae > Streptophyta > Magnoliopsida > Caryophyllales > Caryophyllaceae > Agrostemma > Agrostemma githago. Next base: position 66,374,520 of record OY288249.1, on the reverse strand, counting down.
GTGTCGGGATACGACGGTTGAATCTAACAAACTTGTGGCAGCAACGGTTTCATATCAGCTGAAGTTTATATCAGCTGTCAGCAATGTGGTATTTTAATATCAATGTTATCTAATTTGTCTCGGCTCCAAAACGAACTGCTTCTGTACAGATTAATGGATATGCGTCAACACTTTTGTGAATATTGTATCACCATCTTAGCTGCTACATCGTCTTCTAGGTTTCACGCTTTCAGCCCGGGTTCTTTAGGATGAAACACGATTTAGGATGAACAAAACACAAACGAAAAGTTCATTCGTGCATAAATTAAACTCGACATTCGTCAATAACAGCGAAAAAGTGGAAAATGGAATGCGAAGTTTTATACCAGACGAAGCGAGTCCTGCACAAGCGAAAGTAGGGCCGAATGATGATGATGATCAAGCGAAACTAGGGTTGAAATTGACGAAATTCATCCACAGCAACAGTTCGTCAATAACAGCAAAATATTAGAAAACCTAACCGATAGACAAAAATTATAAACAACAAAATTAGACCAAAATTATGATCAAAATAAACATAATCCAGTCGAAGATACCGAAATTGGGCGAAAAGCAGAGTGAAGAAATGATGATCCTAATTTAGGGCGTAATGATGATCCTAATTTACCAGAAAATTGCTCAATTGTATACGAAATTCGTTCAATTCGTAAGATTTGATTGGAGATTACTTCATTCAATTCGTTCAATTTTCAGAAATTCGTACAATTAAATAAATTTCATCGAAGATAATATACGGAAAAAACTAATTGAGTTATACGGAAAAATAGTAATATACGGAAAAGATAAAATTCTCGAATGTAATTGAGCTTTCTCAATGGCGGATCAAATTTCAAATCATCATCAATCATCATCAATTAGACAATTCATCATAAAAATTGGAAAGCAAAAAAATCAATCGAACAAAAAAAAAGCAATCAGAATGTCAGCGGAGAAGACAAGATAATTGAACAAAAAAAAAGCAAAATTCAAAGTAAAAAACAAAATTAATTAGGCAAAATTGTTGTAGATTAATTACAAGTAGAAATTCAACAGAAATTTCATCAATTAAACTTTGGGCGAAAAGCAGAGTGAAGAAATTGAAGCAATATACCGAAATTGATGAAATTAGGGCGTAATGATGATGAAATTGAAGCAGAGTCGAAGATTACAGAAGAAGCTAAAGAAAATGATGATGAATCGGTAGAAGAAGCTGAAGAAAATGAAGGTTGAAGATGAACCGTCACTTGCTTGCTGAAGAAAGAAGAGAGACAGTAGAGAGAGAAAAAACAAAATGAAGAGAGAGAAAGTAAACGCGCCTAACTGATGAAGGGAATGGGTTTTGTGTGTTTGCCGAGATCTAATCTCGATCATTGATCAAGAATTAGATCAACGGTCCAGATTATTAGGATGTTTACACCAGATCCTAATTCTATATATATATATATATATATATATATATATATATATATATATATATATATATGTTCAAATAAGGTCAACAACTTTTTTAAGTTCATAAGTTCCAGTGATAAAGTTACACAAAAAGTGCTTAAAGTTACACGAGATGAGTGATAAAGTTGCACTTTATCACTTGAACTGATAAAATGGCTGAATGTTATAGTTACATATCAATTTTGAACAAATGCAATTTTATCGTATGTCATCTGTAACTTTAATATAGACTTAAAAAAGTTGTTGACCTTATTTGAACCTACCACTATATATATATATATGCAGCAACTTTTTAATATAACCTGAGGACAAATTTTACCAAAGAAAATTGAATAAAAAATTTAATATAAATTTCATTGGTTTAAATAAAGAAAAGTGAATTAAAAACTTTAATACAACCTGAATAATTTTTTTAATATATTTTATTGGTTTAAATAAAGGAAGGCAAATTAAAAGTGAATTAAAAATTTTAATACAACCTAAAAAAATTTAAAAAATTATTTTGTTGGTTTAAATAAAAAAAAGTGTTTCTTATACAACCTGAATAAAAATTTTAATATATTTTGTTGGTTTAAATAAAGAAAAGTAAGTTAAAATTTGTAATACAACCTAGATAAATTTTTTAACATGTTTTGTTAGTTTAAATAAGGAAAGTATATTAAAACTAAATTAAATTTTTTAATACAACCTGAATAAAATTTTAGAAATTTATTTTGTTGATTTAAATAAAGGAAATTGTTTTTAATACAACTTGAATAATTTTTTTAAATATATTTAGTTGGTTTAAATAAAAGAAAGTGAATTCAAATATTTAATACAACCTAAATAAATTTTTTTTATATATTTTGTTGGTTTAAATAAAGGAAAGTAAATTAAATATTTTAATACATCCCGAATAAATTTTTAAAAATTTATTTGGTTGGTTTAAATACAGTAAAGTGTTTTTTATACAATCTGAATAATTTTTTAATATATTTTGTTGGTTTAAATAAAGGAAAGTGAGTTAAAAATTTTAATACAACCTGAATAATGTTTTTAATATATTTTATTGATTTAAATAAAGGAAAGTAAACTAAAAGTGAATTAAAAATTTTAATACAACCTGAATAAATTATTGAAAAATTATTTTGTTGGTTATTTACTACCTTGATATAATAATACTACGGGATATGTAATATATCTTCCCTGTTATTATGATAATATTTTTTTCCCTAATAATTGTGATCTTATTGGAAATCGGGTCTTTAGAGATGCCATCAGAAACTCTATGATAATGCGTATGAAAAATTATGAAGAAATAACTGTTATTACGTTACCGGACAAGAGAGAGAAATCAACCTATTATTATTATTTGAAGATTATTTCAAGTCATCTTAATTATTTATGAAGTCGTCTTACGGAGATCTAATATCGTTCGTATTAGATTCCGCCTTATTCCATAAGGAGGTATGTCTTAATCCCGCCTTAATAAATCTTTTGTGACTTTCAAGTTGTTTAAAGATTTTGGGGTTTATATCGTGTTAATAATATGCTATAAGATTTTTATATAAATGATGATAATTTTTATTCAGGTTGTGAATCTTCAAAATTAGGTGGCATCGCACTGCCTTTCCAACTAGTATTACATAAATTAAAACGATAAAAATATGAAAAATAACATAAAGCTCGAAATATATAAGGTAAAGACAATCAAACCTTCAAATTATAATTGAAGGGTGGTAAATGACGGGTGAGAAGTCGTAATGCACAAATGGGGTGAAGAATGGGGAGAGGAGATTGCAAAAAGCGGAGAATGAATAAAACAGTTTAAAGTAGTCGAAAGGCTAAACTACTACGTATCAACCAATAGGCGGAGATCAAAACTATCTACAACGGTCAACGGGTTAAATAAGATATGTTGTGATTACTTTCTGCAATGGGTGTATTGTCATGTTGTAGAAAGTATTTACAATGAGTTTGTTTTTAGGCCCGTTGTACTTAGTTTCTATAATGGTTTATATTTTTACTCGTTGTAAATACTTTTAGTAGAGGGATGCATGAAATGAAAAATCGATATAACAACCCATATACTAAAAAAACATGATTATGCGGTTTTATTGATCCGTTGTAGAAGGCTAACTTTGTGTAGAGGTAGAGGAAATGAGGGAAAAAAGGAGAGGAAGGGAAAGGAGACAGAATAGAGGGAGCCATCATTCATCCGATTCTCTTTTTTGTTGGAGAGAAGTCGGAGAGAACCATTTTGCGATGGCGAAATGGATCTCCCCAGAAATCCCCCACCCTCAATTTGCTATCTAAACGAGGGATATTCATTCTCTTCAAACCCTTTTAAATACACGTATTGAGATGTACCATTATGCTAAAGATTATGAAGTGAGCTTGACCCGTACTTTGACCGAGTTCATTTTTCAGGACCAGTAGAGCAAATTCAACTCATTTACACTTTCCAATATTTCAACAGACTTGGAAGAAGAGTGACAAGTAAAATAGGAAGTACTCCATGTGAATTACTCAGTAAATCCTCGAGAATAATTAGTTGTGCTAGTACTTTACATTGTCAATAGTTCGTCTAACTACATTTATTATGTGCGCGTTCCTTCTACCGAAACTAAAAGCACATGCAATGGTTTGGGTAGAGTGACAGGCTAAAGTCGTATCCCTCAAATTACAATTTATAATCACTTATAACCAACAAACTAAAACAATAGTATGATGAAAATAAGGGTCGAACCCACAGAGAATTGGTTTAACTATAATTGCGTACTAATGTAGAACGATAATAAACTAATTAATTACAGAATAAATATGGGGGGATTTTTGAATGATTGTCTAATAACTAAAACAATAAAAATGAAAATTTTAACTAAATCAAATGATTAAAAAGGTCTCGGGTCAATTACAAATCCACAACTTAATCACAATTGGTCATCGAAATCCGGTTTAAATTATTATTCTTGACTACTTTATCGTGAATCGAAGATTCTAATTCTCCTTACGAATAACTAATTAAAACGTATCCCGTTCTTAATCAGTCTTAACTGTTAAACAACCTAAACAATCCAGTTCTAGATTTAATTCAACAGCAGCATTAATAGATAGAGAATTCAATAAAGAGATAAATAAACACATACAATCTAGTTGTGCTATAAATCTATGATAATTGCTCCTAAGTCTTAATATCAACGAATCTCGTTCAATAATTAAGTCTTAGATGTTACTCAGGTCAAATTAATCAACAAATCCTGTTCAATTAACAAGACTAACAATAGAACGATAAAATAGAAAACTAGTTTGATCACTCTAGAAATCAATAACAACATTCATGTAAATAAACTGAGCAATTAATCAACAATCAAGAATAAATATTAGAACTTTCAAACTCACAACCGATAATTAAGCGGTTCAATGTCTTGAACCGAGAAGAAATTAGTTACACATAAAGCTAGGGTTCATAGTATTTTTTTTCTTCTAATGTAACGTTCAACTTCCGATTGAATAATAATAAAACTCCTTCTAATAATCTATACAAATAGTAGTCTAATACTAGTAAATAATTAACGTAAGTCTATTACTTACCAAACTCTAATAAAACAACAACAATAACAACAACAACAACAATAATAATAAGCTGACACGGAATCTAAAGCGACTTAAATTCCGTCTTCAATTCCCGAGCTGCTTCTTCTGGTTCCTCGTTTTGGGCCCACCTTGTTTTGTTTTCTCTTTTTCATTCACGACCCGAACCGAGAATCCTCAAATAGGCTTATAACAATGACATCATAAATATTTCACCGACGGGACATAAACACGCCGATTTAGTCAACGCAATTACACTTAAATTGTCATTATAACCATGACTAAATACGGCCCATCAAATATCCCCACGCTTGAACATTTACTCGTCCTTGAGTAAAACTCGAAGAACACAATAAAAACAACCATCACTAGTCCAAATGCGCGGGAAAAACATTACACTCACGACCCTTGCTCACCTTCCTTCAAACTCTCTCATGTAACAACATATGTCACCAACATATGTCACCGACAAAATATCATCATCTCTAGAGCTATCATCACGACAATAGGACATCATAAATCAATAGAAGCTAATATCAAACTCTAACGCCCCTTATCGCTCCAATCCTAACATAGATTCACACGGTTTCAAATAATCACAAAAACACATCAATAATGATCACAACCAATACAACACCAAACCATGTGAATTACCTAATCACCTCTAATCGCCAAATCAAAACAATTACACCCAATGGCATAAACAAGGTGCAATTACTTCACTCCGCACCGCGATTCTTCTCACCGTAGCCAACTAATCTTACCCGAGCGTCCTTCTATGCCACCCTTCTTATGACACCACACCAATAACGGATAAAGTAAATGTGAGTTTTTTTTCCTAATTCCCTCATTTTGCCTAGAGCGTCCGCCCTTACGGATTTTCACTCTAACTTTTCATTTTTTTTTCAACTCACACTACTCTCGTGGCACGCAACTCGATTTTTCTTTTTACCCAGAGCGCCTTTTCGGGTTTTCACTCCGTCCTCGGCCACATTCCCCATTCTTGCCTAGGCACCCTTTCCGGGTTTTCACCTAGCCGGGTTTATTTCTTTTTTTTTCAATTTTTTTCTTGAATTTTTTTTCTTTTTCTTTCCTCAATTTTTTTTCTTTCAAAAATCAACTCAAAGATGATTACAACAACGAGACAAATAGATTTCCCTTCCCCACGCTTATTTCGAGCATTGTCCTCAATGTGAGACTAAGAACAGAAATAAATACAATAAACGGAGAAAAGGATCTTGAACAACGATAAACAACTCGTCACGACCATCATAAAGGCATAAGACAATCACCCAAGTGCAGGTCAAGAATATCTTGAACAACCGTCTCAAGGTCCCTTGCTAGCTTACTTCACCTTCGTTTATAGTTCTCGAGACAAAAACACACCAAGCACTCTTAAGTTGCAAGTATACCCTACTCCATAAAAACCAATTTGACTTTGTAAGAAAGAAAGTCAAACTCCACACCATAGTTGATTAATCAATGCTACACCCTGAATAATTGACATTCCAAACTCATAATGTAGCCAGAGCCGCACATAATAAAATCACAGCAACGTAACCAATCTTGAACCAGGCAAATCAGCGACCACGACTACTCGACAACCATTCGGACACTAGAATACTGTCATCCGTAACCAAACACAACAAGCTTCACAGTGAACACCAACACAAACCAGCCAAACAAACATCGCCAAAAGTCAACCATAATCAACCAGGGAGCATAACCAACACTAACTCAACTAGTAGAAGACAGACGAGACAGACTTGCTACTGATTCGACTATGAACACCCCGAACCCCCCTTGACACAATCTAACAGAGTTTGTAGGTTTTAAGAACGGAGTAGAATAACGTGACACCCACAGCAACACAGACTGAGTGACACAAAAATGTCAATCTGGGATAAATCGAGTAAAATCTCACTGAAACAGCTCACAAATACCATGGACGACAAGACTCGGGTCTAAAATTTGAAAGGTTAAAGTCGTATGACAGGCTAAAATTTGACAGGCTAAAGTCGTATGCCTCAAATTACAATTTATAATCACTTATAACCAACAAACTAAAATAATAATATAATGGAAATAAGGGTCGAACCCACAGAGAATTGGTTTAACTATGACTGCGTACTAATGTAGAACGATAATAAACTAATTAATTACATAATAAATATGGGGGGATTTTTGAATGATTATCTAATAACTAAAACAATAAAAATGAAAACTTTAACTAAATCAAATGATTAAAAAGGTCTCGGGTCAAGTACAAATCCACAAATTACTCACAATTGGTCATCGAAATCCCGTTCAAATTATTATTCTTGACTACTTTATCGTGAATCAAAGATTCTTATTCTCCTTACAAATAACTAATTAAAACGTATCCCGTTCTTAATCAGTTCTAACTGTTAAACAACCTAAAAAATCCAGTTCTAGATTTAATTCAACAGCAGCATTAATAGATAGAGAATTTGATAAAGAGATAAATAAACGCATACAATCCAGTTGTGCTATAAATCTATGATAATTGCTCCTAAGTCTTAATATCAATGAATCTCGTTCAATAATTAAGTCTTAGATGTTACTCAGATCAAATTAATCAACAAATCATGTTCAATTAACAAGACTAACAATAGAACGATGAAATAGAAAACTAGTTGATCACTCTAGAAATCAATAACAACATTCATGTAATTAAACTGAGCAATTAATCAACAATCAAGAATAAAGATTAGAACTTTCAAACTCACAATCGATAATTAAGCGCTTCAATGTCTTGAACCAAAAAGAAATTAGTTACACATAAAGCTAGGGTTCATGATATTTTTTTTCTTCTAATGTAACGTTCAACTTCTGATTGAATAATAATAAAACTCCTTTTAATAATCTATACAAATAGTAGTCTAATACTAGTAAATAATTAAGGTAAGTCTATTACTTACCAAACTCTAATAAAATAATAATAATAATAATAATAATAATAATAATAATAATAATAATAATAATAATAATAATAAGCTGACACGGAATCTAAAGCGACTTAAATTCCGTCTTCAATTCCCGAGCTGCTTATTCTGGTTCCTCGTTTTGGGCCAACCTTGTTTTGTTTTCTCTTTTTCATTCACGACCCGAACCGAGAATCCTCAAATAGGCTTGTAACAATGACATCATAAATATTTCACCAACGAGACATAAACACACCGATTTAGTCAACTCAATTACACTTAAATTGTCATTATAACCATGACTAAATACGGCCCATCATAAAGACTTGCTTGCAAATATAAAAAGTTGCAATCTACTAGTCAAACGATTGTTTCACTCCTTTTGGACTAGCTTAGTCGTCCAAGATAATACTCGTAATTTCATGGAGCTACCGACTTAACAAGGTGCAAAATATTTCACAACTAATGATATCTTTCGTTGGGATCCATACTTGTATTAGAAGTTAGTTTTGTAATATTGCATTATCAGTTCCCATCTTCTTATCTATCAAGTACCCGAATTTGATTTAAATATAAGTTTATGTTACTCGATCATAACATTACTCCTGACACGTTAGTTGAGGACAGCAGTCTTGGATCCTTTCTTTAAGCAAAACCAAGTACTTGTAAGTTTTAATACCCAGTTGGCCAAATGAAGGGAATATAAATGAGATGAGATGACAAATTAAAAGTTAATCATCGTATATTCTGTATATTTATTTATCTGACAGTACAGTTCGACAAATGAAGACTATATTTCGGTGCCCAATGTGAGTAATTGCAGTTAGATGACACAAATTACAACCTGGTTTATGGTTGGAGTGCTAACTAATCTTTCTTTTTAACTAATCGAGGTTTTAAACCATTGTATGTGTAGTAGATACACGTTTTTGTTTCGAAAACTGTAGTGACTGAGATACATTCACTGATTCAGAAGCCTAGCTAGATTCGTGATTGTTGGATGAACTACATACAACCAAATCCTTTTTTAATTCGATAATCAGACGTTGAACCAAGTTTTCAAATAACGTTACGTTCCATGAGTATAGACTCCTTCCGTTTTACTCTATTTGCTTTTTAGGATCTTTGTGTTCAATATTTTAATCAAAGTCAAACAATTGAATGAGACGGAGGAAATACATCATAGTCTTACCGCTAACACAAAATATAAATGAAACCGCTAACATTCCATACGTATAGCTATACCTCTCAGGCTGTCAAACACTCAAACAGGTCAAATGGACGGGTTATGGATCGGGTAACTCGGGGTGCGAGTAAAGTACTATGCGTCATGTAAAATGTGAGTCATGCCTATACATACAGGTTTCGGACCAGGTAAAAGTTGAAAAATTATCCTATTATCGACTTTTTTTACTGAGTACATAGTTTCCTTCTTTATGAGTCTCATTTTTTGTTTTTTTGTTTTCCTCCAATATTATCTTCATCGTTATCTTCACTAACATTTAAAGTGAAAATGATTCTCACGTGCTCAACTAACCCTTTTCTAACTCAAATAATACAATGATTAATTAACGCAGTGAAATAATACAGAGTACAGATATAAACATTACGACTTTACGAGTACTCTATTTCAAAATATATATATATATATATATAGAGAGAGAGAGAGAGATAGGTTCTAATGAGTCCCTATATAAGTATTGAGTCCCTAAGTCCTCATCCCATCCGTTGGATGGGATGAGGATGGATGGACAAGATGCATCCTAATATTTTGTATTTTAAAAAAAAAAGAAAAAAAAAAGAGGAAGATTTAGTATCCTAAAATAACTCCCATATTATAGGAAACAATAACTCCCATAATCACAATCATTTCTCATTCATTCACGTTCATTCACAGGTTCATCAAAACCTAAAAAAAAAAAACTCCCATCGATCATCACGTTCATTCATTCAATCAAATCTGTGCTCGAAATTCCGTTACTATGAATTCAATGATCGCGACACCTTCATTAACGGTTGATAAACAATTCATCGAGTATAACAATGGTGAGTTTCGATATTGCTTTCATGTTTTGCGTCAATTTTTATTCATTATCTTGATTAATTTGCGTCAATTTGTGTTCATGTTTTGCGTCAATTTTCATGTTGATATTGTTTTCATGGTCGTGTCATTCATGTTTTGCGCTAATTTTCATGTTGATATTGTTTTCATGGTCGTGTTATTCATCATAGATTCATATGCAAATCGTAGAACACACAAACGGTGAGTATATATATTTTGTAATTTATACTGGAATCGCCATGGAAATCATTAAGATGCTACTCAATTATTAGTTTTTACGTTTACAATATATTGAGTTATTGTAGTTCATATACTGCGTTACTTTAGTGTAGAGCATCTGTTACTTTAATGTCTACCATCTGTTACTTTATATGTCGTGTTACTTTAATACACTCCAGTTGTTACTTTAGTGTTTTTCATCTGTTATTGTAGTGCATCTTAGTGTCCTAAGAATTTTGGAAACTGCCATATTAAAAAAATAATAAAAGAAAAAGATATTGTTTCCTATAATAATAGGACGTGATTGCCACCAAAATAGGAAATAATATCAAAGAGTAACGCCATATAAAAAAAAATACTACTTCCTATAATTATGGGACGTGATGACTTCAAAATAGGAAACAATATTAAATAGTAAGATATTGCGTCATACTCTCATTTTTATCATTATATGAATTTTTTGCACTAACTTATATCTGGTGTTATTTTAATGAACATTATCTGTTACTTTAATTCATACTTTCTGTTATTTTAATGTCTGACCTCTGTTACTTTATATCTGGTGTATAAGCATACTCTGTTAATTTAATTCAATGTTACTTCAATGCACTTCATCTGTTACTTTAACTCTTGTTATCTGTTACTTTAATCCACATGAATGATGTAGGGATGTGGGTGAGAGTTTCCTCCATTGTGCGGTGGTGAGATTAAATCAAAGTTTCTGAGATGATGAAAAAGATGAAAAAGAAGAAGACGGAGAGAACGAGAAGGATGAAGAAGAAGCAGAATTATAAGTAGGACATTATGAGTAACAAGTGTGAAACATTGGAATTGTAATGGAGTTGATTTAGTTGGAATCTTGTACCACTTTTTGTTTTGGAGTATCTTAATAAAAACAAACATTGTTCTTTTTTTTAATTGGAACTCCTGTTTTTGCAAGAGACTACTCTGCAACGTAATTGATTTTATGAGTTAAAGTAACACAGTTCATGAATTAAAGTAACACATTGTATGAGTTAGAGTAACAGTTTTTGCAAGAGACTATGCACCGTAACAGATTTTATGAGTTAAAGTAACACAGTTCATGAATTAGAGTAACACATTGTATGAGTTAGAGTAATAGTTTTTGCAGGAGAATATATTAAACAACGTAACAGATTTTATGAGTTAAAGTAACGCAGTTCATGAATTAAAGTAACACGTTATATGAGTTAAAGTAACATAGTTGATTATGGCAGCAACATAGTAACATACGTACCAGTAAGAAAATAATGATTTTTTTGGTGAAAATGAAAAAAAGTTACTTTTGAAAAAACTTGTTGTGTGAGAAAAAAAACATTTAAAAAGATTGATAATAGAGATAAAAGATTTGCATTGAGATAATTAAGGAGGAGAGAGAGAAATGATATATTTACCAAATTTGTTAGTTATTTCCTTAATTATGAGATTAAATCTTGTCCATTAATCTAACCTTGAATCAAGGGCTAAGATGGAGACTCACGGACTCAACATATATAAGTGGACTCACCTGATCCCACCTCTATATATATATATATATATATATATATATATATATATATATATATAAAGTTAACCTTTGTGAAAAAGAATATGTACGTTAAGTTCGGTAGTACTCCCTAGTCCTTCACTCCTTCCGTCCCAATGATTTTTTTGTCTATTCCATATTATTGCGTCTCAATGAATTTTTTGTTTTTCTATTTTAGGAATGCATTTTATATGTAATTTGACATTCCTTGTGAATTTGACTCTACATGTTGCTTCATCATTGAACCTCTCCTCCTTTGTGGCAAAAGTAAAGGCAGAGAATTCATCGGGACCGAGAGAGTATAAAATGTTTAGACTCAATGGTGGTCAACCCGCTACATGTTAGATTTTGACCCGCTATTTACGGGTTAAAACAAGTTCGGATAACTTTCGAGTTTGGATTGAAAAAAGTGGGTTAACTAATTTCAAGTTATTTGTAGGTTGGGTTCGGGTTGATGGTCTGGTCGGCCAATTTTTGACAAATTTACTTATAACATATGTTAGACAATGTTCATAAAATAATGTTAGACTCGTACTCTCTAGTCTCTTCTAGTTTATTTAACCAAGTTTAGACTTGTTGGTGCAAGTACGAAATGACAGAGTAGCGGAAATCATTTCCAGTATTCATTTGGATTAAACCCTTGTTTGGGACCTTTTTTTTTTGTGATTTTTGATACCAGTACCTCGCATTTATTATGTTATGTTATGAGTTACGAGACTTATGAGCAATTCATAATGACGACCATAAATCACCCAAAAAAAAGAAAGGTCGGGTGAGGTGTGCCCATTTAGGCATTTATTACTACGGAATTAGGGAAGGAATGGAGGGCAACAAAGTAATGAAACAACACTGGATGTCGCCATGTTGGTTGGTTGGTTCAATGGGCCATTCCACTCACACTCACAGCAACCAATTTTCAGCACCTCTCATCTTTGGGGACTTTGATTGGCTTTCGCTAATTTGAAATGAATTGGAATATGGAGTAATTTGTTTGAAAATAAGAATTTCTTTTGAAATACGTATTTAGTCAAGTTCTTTTTTTTTTTTTTGGTAATGAGGTGAATTTGTCTAAATCCAACCAAATTTTAACCTTACGAAAAAAAGATCCATAACATGCTCATTCTAAAATCAAGTCAAATTAATAGGGTTTTTATGAAGCAATAGAGAATGGTTAGTTACAATTGTGAGTTACATAGTTTGTTACCGAGTGACGGGATCATTCTAAGACCACTAAAACTTCCTTTAGATGTGTACATATATACTCCTAGATACTTGGCTGAGATTAATTATCATAATACAAAAATACATTTCTATTTACTCCTTTCTTCGTTCTTCTTAGTTCGTCTTCTCTGTTATTCGAGCTGCAATGGTGGAACTCTGAGGTTCTTCATGGTATATATCAGAGCAGGCTTAATCGATCTGCATAAGTTCTGAAGATTCCTTTATCCACCTGCATCTTCAGTGTGGTCTAATCTTCGTTCTCTTTTCTTTCGTAATTAATAAACCTCCATTGTTGCTCCTCCATTGTTGCTGCTCCATTGTCGTTTGTGACTATTTCGCACAAATTTATTTGATCTATCTCCTTGATTAGCTTGAATTCACGTATGTCTGTTTTACTTGAATTTCTGCATATTTCGTGTTGCGATTCAATCGATTGATCATGCCAAACTCTGAATCTGAAAACTCTAATTGTGTGAACAATTATTCATGCTTCGATGATCCGCTATATCTTTCTCCGTCTGATCAACCTACGCTTCAGCTAGTTTCGGTTCAATTTAATGGAACTGGCTTCATTTCTTGGAAGCGTGATGTCTATATTGCCTTAATTGCTAAAAATAAGGATGGATTTATCAATGGAACTTTTAAGCAACCTAGTAAAGAGGATAAAAAGCACCACCAGTGGATTCATTGTGATTACATTGTGGTGAAATGGATCTTGAACTCGTTAACACGAGACATTCGTGAAACTGTGGAATATGCACGTAGTGCTAAGGACTTATGGTGTGAATTGAAAGAACGATATGGTCAAGTTAATACTGTTGAGCTATATCAGCTAAGGAAAGAATTAAGTGACACTACACAGTCCAACGCACCCTTAGTCGAGTATTACAGTAAGCTTAAGAGGACTTGGGAGACACAAGACAGTCTCGACCCTATCCCTATATGCACATGTGGTGCCATGGATAAGTGCTTCTGCAAGCTTCTTAAGAGAATGTTGGATAGAGAATCCGGAACCAAGTTGTTACAGTTTTTGATGGGTTTGAACAGTAGCTTTGAGAATGTGAAGACCAATGCTCTTACTATGGAACCACTTCCACCACTAAATAAAGCATTCTCTCTTCTACAAAAGGTAGAAAGACAGAAGCAAGTAAGTGAGGCAGTTGATATTCTAGCTGAGACCATTGCATATGCTGTTAATTCTGGCAGTAAAAGGCCTAAATTGAAGTCTGAAACTGGTGAGAAATATTGCACTCACTGTAAGAAGAAGAGGCATGAAATTCAGAACTGTCATAAACTTAAAACATGTTCACACTGTGGGAAGAAAGGACGTGTGTTTGATTACTGCTACTTTAATCCAAATAGCAAGAATAGATTCAACAAGAATAAGGATAATTTTAGAGGTGGTAAGCCCCCTGATGTTCATTATCATAGTGGAGCAAATGTTTACAGGAGAACTGCCAACAATGTCGATGCATTTCCTGATCAGGATCTTGCTGAATCCACCTCACTTGAATTTGATATATGAATGTTAATCTGGCTGTTACTACTGGAGGAGGAGGCCAACCACACATGGATCAAGGTGTCATTAATGAGATGACAAACACGATTTATCAGAGACTTCTTAAATCTTTTACAGATAGCTAGTCAAGGGCATGCTATAAGCTCTGCAAGTACGGTCTCTTGTTTACACTTGAATAATCCTCAATTACATCCATCTATGTTTGAGTGGATAGTTGATACCGGTGCTTCGGATCATATGACGCCTTACGCTGAGTTATTACATGATATCTCTGCCTTAGTCAGACCTGTAAGAGTAGGTCTGCCAAATGGATCTATCAAGACTGCATTTAAATCAGGAAAAATGAAATTGAATGCATATATAACACTGCAGAATGTTTTCATCATAGCAGAGTTCAAACAGAACTTATTGTCTGTGAGTCGATTATTGCAGCATTCCAAACTTCAGCTATATTTTTCTAAGGATTTATGCCTTTTCCAGGACCTTTCAAGTAAGGTCATTAGAGCATCGGCTAAGAAGCTTGGTGGCTTATACCTGTTGTCCATTGATCCCACCGCAAGTGTGCCTGCCAGTATCTCTTTCAAGCATGAACATTGTAATGTCAATGCAGCAAACACTACTCTAAATAATTGTGATGTTAGGTTGATATATGCTAGATTAGATCATTCTTCGATTGACAAGTTAAAGCATGTCATTGATAAATCTGTAAACCTAGATAATTTCTTTTGCCAAACATGTGTTCTCTCAAAACATTGTAGGCTTCCTTTTGTCAGAAGTTCATCTCACGCTGCACAATGTTTTGATCTTGTACATATGGATCTTTGGGGTCCTTATAAAATACCTTGTATGAATGGAGCTCGTTTTTTTCTGACTATTCTTGATGATTCATCGCGTTGTACTTGGACTTATTTGTTGCAACACAAATATCAAGTAACTCACATCATACAGGGCTTCATTCGCATGGTGAATACTCAATTTTCCACCAAAATCAAAATCATACGAACTGACCATGGTACTGAATTTGATCAGCGCCCATGTCATCTTTTTATTCCATAATGAAGGGATTGTATATCAAAGGAGTGTCGTTGGGTGCCCACAGCAAAATGGGAGGGTAGAACGTAAACATAGGCACTTGTTAGAAACTGTCAGGGCATGGATGCTTCATGCTAATCTTCCTTTAAAATTTTGGGGAGACTCAATCCTTGCTGCCACCTATCTCATCAATAAAATGCCTACTCCCATACTTCAGTGGAAGTCGCCTTATGAAGTGCTCTTCAAAAAAACCCCTATATTTGATGAATTACGAGTATTTGGATCACTATGTTATGCCTCAATGCCCATTACACACAAGGATAAATTCGCTCCCAAAGCCAGAAAATGCTTATTCATTGGCTATCCTCATGGGGAAAAGGGGTATTGTCTCCAGGAAATCCACCAGAATCAAACACATATCTACAAAGCTCAAATACTTTCACTGTCATGTACGGTTGCTAGTACAGACTAGTATTCAGAATGCTGAAAATTCTGAAAGTTCCTCTTCTGTATCTTTACATACACAAGTTTTGAGTGACCTTTTGGATTTTGATGATGATTATGTAGCATCTTTGGCTGATGTTCTGCAAGTACCTGAACCTTGTACTTACAAACAAGCTAAGTTTAATCCCAATTGGGTTGCTGCAATGGATAAAGAGATCAAAGCTTTGGAAGTAAATCAGACTTGGGTATTGGTTCCATTACCTGATGGACAAAAGGCGATAGGATCAAAATGGGTTTACAAGATCAAACACAACCCAGATGGATCTATTGAGAGATATAAAGCACAACCCAGATGGATCTATTGAGAGACTAGTGGTGAAAGGTTTCAATCAAGTAAAAAACAAGGATTACAAGCACACCTTTTCTCCTGTGGCTAAGTTCACTACTGTCAGGAGTCTTATTGCAGTAGCATCTGCCAGGCATTGGCCACTATATCAATTGGATGTGAATAATGCGTTCCTTCATGGGTATTTGGATGAAGAAGTTTATATGCAGCCTCCAGATGGATACATAAAGGCAACTCCTGGTTTAGTATGTCGTCTCAAGAAGTCGATTTATGGGCTTAAACAAGCCTCTCGTCAATGGAATATTGAACTTACTAAGCAACTTAAATCTCTTGGTTTTACTCAGTCAAGGGAAGATTACTCTCTTTTTATTCGTAGTAGCCAAGAGGGATTTGTTGTGGCTTTAGTATATGTAGATGACATTGTTCTCACTGGGGATGATCAAGAAGGGATAAAGCGAACCAAGCAAAGTTTGGATGACAAATTCACAATTAAAGATTTGGGGTTAATGCGTTATTTTCTTGGGATTGAAGTAGCAAGGAATGACACTGGTATTATGCTCAATCAAAGAAAGTATATCATGAATATACTTACTGATATGAATATGTTAAATTGTGAAACAACCGAGTTTCCTCTTCAACAAGGACTCAAGTTGTCTATTGATAATGGGACTCTACTTGAAGATCCAGAGCAATATAGAAGACTTATTGGACGCCTTTTGTATCTCAATTTGACGAGACCTGATATTTCTTTTTCGGTGCAACATCTTAGTCAATTCGTCCATGAGCCAAAAGAGCCACATTTAAAAGCAGCCATTCACGTTATTAGATATCTTAAAGGCTTTTTTACTGACAAAAACCCGCACCCGAAAAGAAAGTTGGTCTTTTCTACTCAGCAGAGAGTGACCTGAATATCACTGCTTACAGTGATGCAGACTACGATACTTGTGCATTCAGCTGTAGGTCGGTTAGTGGGTATGCGATTTTTCTTGGGAAATCTCTTATCTCTTGGAACACAAAGAAGCAGAAGACAGTTAGCCGTAGTTCTGCGGAGTCTGAATATAGATGTATGTCTTACACCTCTGCAGAATTGGTTTGGTTAGTGGCTCTGCTGAAAAATCTGCAAGTTTTTCCTCATATACCGGTGCCTCTCCTTTGTGATAACAAGGCTGCACTACATATTACAGAGAATCCAGTGTTCCACGAAAGAACGAAACATTTAAATGTTGATTGTCATTTCGTACGTGACAAATATTTAAAGGGTTTTTTGGCACCAACATTCGTTAGAACTGGTATGCAGATTGCAGACATTATGACAAAGCCTTTGGGAGGTTCTCAACACTGATTTTTCGCGAGCAAGCTTGGCTTACAGAATGTGTCTATTAATCCAAGCTTGAGAGGGGAGTATGAAGCAATAGAGAATGGTTAGTTATAATTGTGAGTTACATAGTTTGTTACTGAGTGATGTGGATCATTCTAAGACCACTAATTCCTTTAGATGTGTACATATATACTCCTAGATACTTGGCTGAGATTAATTATCATAATACAAAAATACATTTCTATTTACTTCTTTCTTCGTTCTTCTTCGTTCGTCTTCTCTGTTATTCGAGCTGCAATGGTGGAACTCTGAGGTTCTTCAGTTTTCGAATTTTAATGATCTGTTATTTGATCTCCATTGATTTATTGTAAATTATTTGATGTCATTGTAAATTCATAGAATTTGAAAAAAAAAAAATTGTCCGACAAAGAATTTGGAATTGTAATTAATCGTTTCAATTTTCTAATTTGATAATGCTGATTTCAAATGAAATCTAGCTGACAAATGCTACCTTAAATAGAATATTACGGGTACATTGTATTTATTTTTATCTTAACCTCTTGATATCTCATCAACTTCATTCCCCTCTTTGATTCAAACTCTATATCTTTATTTGTTAAAACTAAAATGAATCAAACAAGTTTCAAAAGATATTGATTCCAAATCCATGTTATTAACCGCTTGGCCACCTTGTCATAAATCTCATTGTAGAAGGTTTTACTGTTCCGATTAACCCAAGTGGGACACTCCTCTCACCTGCGGGTTGTTTCACTCTGATCTCTTCTATGTTAGCTTCCCTTTTTGTCCATCTCCTATCGATATTTAAGATATCGGTAAGTGTGGCAAATAGAATTTATAAACTATTTGCCCAATATTTCTGGTGGGCTGACAGTCTGACACAAAGAGAGGAAGGGCTATTCATTGGTGTAGTTCAGACTTCCTTTTCATTCCAAAAATTGATGGTGGGTTAGGTATCATGAATGTTCAATGCTTAAATCAAGCTTTGTTATGCAAATTAGGGTGGCGCCTCCTAAGGAATCCCTCCACGGGTTTAGGGCAAATGATGGTGCCCAAATATCATTATAATGTCTTTCCGCTTCCCTCACGTATTGGCAAATCCCCTGCTTGCAGTTCATGGGGATGGTACAATATCAAATGGGGTCTCACCCTCCTTCACGAGGGAATTGCCTGGTTGCCAGGCCGTCCTAGTAGAATCGATATATAAATTCGGACAAACGGGTTAATGGCACCACGCCACCACTCCATCTCCAGCTGCTTCGAGGGCTACTAGAATTGCGGACCTTCTTGATTGACAGGGCAACTGGAACGTTTCAAAAATGACTCAGGACTACAATGAAGAGTGCACCTCTAAGATCTTAAGTTGCCAAATCCCTACGGACTTTAGTGAGGATCAATTCTACGGACGCCCTACACCCTCGGGGGAATTCTCTTCGGAAAGTGGTTATAAACTTGCTCTTAATGCATACCTGCAAGGATGTGCCCTAAACCACTTGCCTGAAAGGATTTCTGCAAATCTTTTCTATGCATGGAAGCTTAAGAGCCCGACAAAGTTGCGTACTTTCCTATGGAAAATTGTTAATGATGCTTTACCCATAGGAAGTGAATTTCAACGCAGGGGCATGTATGATAATAATTTATGCTTCCTATGTCAGGACGAATGTGTTGAAAGTTTGTCTCTTCTTTTCCGGGATTGTCCTTTCTCGGCAAAAATCTGGCATAGGTGCAACCTGGGAATCAGATCCTCCATTAACTCACATATTAACCTCAAGGAGTGGCTTATTGATTGGATTCTTACCTCTCCAAGGATGATCACGATCATGGTCGAACTCTGTTCTTTGTTACTGTTCTATGGGTTCTTTGGATTTGATGCGCGTATTTTATATACACTTTTTATGCTCTTATTACGCGCATTCTCGTGTTTATTGAATAGTGAAAACTATTATTTTGCCCCGAATTGGCTACTTTGTGGTGTGTATTGTCCTTTTGCAGGAACGGAAGACAAAGGAGCTAAAACGAACCAAAATCGTGCCAAATCGAAGCTGGAAAATTGCTGTACGCTGAAACGGGCAATAGTCGACCGACTATCAGAATAGTCGGCCGACCATGACGATAGTCGACCGACTATTACAATAGTCGGCCGACTATTCTGGAGCTGCAGAGATCAAGTTGATGAGTGATTAGTCGACCGACTATTACAATAGTCGGCCGACTATTTCCTGGACTGCGGGCAGATTTCGTGATCAGCAAGGAATTTCCTAAACGCAAGAGTTTCCTAAACAGTTTTTAACCCATCCAATTTGTATAAATAGGGCTTTGGGAGCCACATTAGAAATCATCTCTTAACATCTCTTAACATCTCTCAACTTCTCCCTTATTCTCTTTTACTTCTCTTTAGATTTCTTTTAGACTTCTTCTCTACTTTTATTTTCTCTAGTTTAATTTCTTCTCAAAACTCGGTTATTGTAAGAACTTTTGGATTCGAATCGCCTTCATTCCTTCGGTAATAAATCTTCCTTCCTTCTTCTTTGTTCTTGATTGTTTTCTTCTTCATATTTACTTATTCTTAATCTTTGTTTTATGCTTGTCGTAATTTTATTATTATTCGTGACGTTTAATCTAGTAAATTCTTTTATTAATCTTGTTGTTCTTAAATTAATTATGAGTAGCTAATTTCCCTCGCTAGGATTTAGGGGATCTGCGAATTGAATGTGGTCGCTAAATAATTTATAGATCTGTCAATGATTTTGTGTCTGAGTTGTCAATTGTAGCATTTAATTGAGATTAATTGATTAAGTCGACGTAATTGATTAATTGAATTCGGTAAACTTGAACCTAAGATCGGAAGCCTGGTAAAAGTTAGACCTGCTACAACACATTAGTTTGCCCTAATAAGATCGGAAGCCTTTAGACGCATGCTAGGGTGAATAGCGGACCGGAAGGACCTTTTCAATACCCCTTAGACCAATATCTGCGACAGACCTGTGATTTAGACCGTGACCATATGAGATTCGTAGTGAACCGACAATCCTAGTTTTCTCTCCATATATTAATTCGTCCTAATTCATTCTATTTAGTTTAGTTATTCTTCTCCTTTAATTCTCTTTCCTTCACTACTTTTAGATTAGTTAAAACAAACAAACAAAACCCCCAATTTAGTTACTTAGATAGACTTTAATTGCAAGTAGAATTTATTTGTCTCCTTGTGGATTCGACCTGACTTCCCTAGCTATATTTTTAGTTAGACCTAAGTTGGTTATCTTTGATAGGTGTACGATTAGCTTATCAAATTTTGGCGTCGTTGCCGGGGAGACGGTTAATTTTACTTGTCTTTTTAGTTTATCTTTTGTCTCAGGGAACTTACGTTCCTTGAGACGGTTCTCATATTTTCCTTCTTAGTTCTGTGTATGCCCAGGTCTAACAGGTCCGAGATTCATCCTTTTGATCCCGAACCTGAGAAGACTTTACGAGCTAGACGGAGTTTTTGGAGGGAAATTCGTCAAGCGGAAAAATCTAATTCGCTTGACCCAGTTTTCGCTAATCTGGAAGCGGAATATTCGTCCCACGAAGAGGACAACTCAAGCACCAAGTCAGACGCCGAGTTAGATATCTCAGTTCCGATCATGCCGCCGAAGCTTTCCACTCACTCCGAGCCGACTCAGGCTAACATCCCAAAAGGATGGAAGCTACCAACTCCTACCACCGGCTCTTTCGAGATTCGTCCCGCTTATATCAATTTAGTGGAGCGAAACACCTTCTCGGGCAATAAAAACGAAGACCCCGGACAGCATATGGAAATATTCACTGATTATTGTTGTTCAATTCCAGTTGCTCCCGGGGTAACGCAAGAACAAGTAATGGAGGCCTTATTTCCATTTTCTCTTGCAGGTCCAGCCCGTAGATGGTATCGAGATTTGGACAAAGATGCAGCCAACATCAATGACTGGAATTCATTGGCGCTCGCTTTTTATAAGCATTACTACCCTCCTCAGCGCACTAATCAGATACGGAGTCAAATAACCAGTTTTAAGCAAGGACCATTGGAAGATCTACATGAAACATGGACTAGATTTAAGAATCTAGTCCGCTCTATTCCTCACCACGGATTTGAACCATGGTTTTTATGTAATCAATTTTATAACGGTTTATTTGATGATAATCGTGCTATTCTTGATGGTGCAGCTAACGGACGTTTCCAAAACAACGTTGATGATGACAAGGGTTGGAAATTGATCGAGGAGATGGCCACGCATCGAGCCGAATATGGAAATCCGAGGGGTAGTGTTCGGGTAGCCGCGGCGGAAACTAGTAAGATTATGGCTCAATTTGATCATCTTCATGCCCGTCTCGACAAAATTCAGAATCCGCCTCATAGAAACGAGTCGAATCAGCAAACTGTCCATGCCATGATCAAACAGGAGGCAATGTGTGAGCGATGTGGTATAGAAGGCCATAGCGCGGGGGAATGTATGACCGGGATGGAACAAGTTCTAGCTTTTCAACACTTCAAGCAAGGTAATCCTTATTCTAATTACTACAATGAGAGGACTAGGGAGCATCCAAACTTCAGTTGGACGAGTCAGAATGTGTTGAACCCAGTTCCTCAGCCGAAGCAACAAGCTTATGTTCCGCCTCATCGCGGACAACAACAAGGCTTCCAAAAGCCTCTAGCTCTTCCACCGCCAACTCAACCTCTTGCTATTCTTCCTCCACCACCTGTGACTCCGGCTCCAGTTCCTAGTGAATATCAGGAATTGAAGAGTATGATGCAATCTCTCATGATCCAGATGCAGAAAAGTGACCAATCTAAAGATGCACAGATCAAGATGTTGGAGACGCAGGTGGCGCAGCTTGCCACAAATCAGTCTGCTAGGCAACCAGGCACACTACCGTCACAGCCGGAAAAACAACATGATACGGCCAACGCGATTCAGCTTCGAAGCGGCCTTACTTATGACGAGCCCAAGATGCCTAGTTATGATAATTCTGTTAATGTGGAGGATGTAATAGTTGATGATGTATCGTTAAAAACTGCTGAAACTGCTGTGAATGACGTACTGGTCAATAATAGTCGACCGACTATTAATAATAGTCGACCGACTATCATTGACAGATTAACAGAAACTGCAGGTGAGGAGGAAAATAGTCGACCGACTATCCCTGATAGTCGACCGACTATTGTTAATAGTCGACCGACTATCCCTGATAGTCGGCCGACTATTCCAGAGACAGGATCCAGATCCGAGACGGTCGCTGCTGATAAGTCGTCTGATGCTGAAGTGGAAACGGGTGTTCTACAAGATAAAGCTACTGAACAGATCAACATTCAAGTTCCTTTTCCTAGCCGTTTGAAGAACAAGAAGATCGAGAATCAGTTCAGTAAGTTTATGGAGGTCGTCAAAAATCTCCAGGTAACCGTTCCCTTCACGGAATTAATTACCCAGGTACCCTCTTACGCAAAATTTATGAAAGATATTCTGACCCGTAAGAGGAACTTTAATGAACATGAGACTATTGCTTTTACTGCTGAGTGTAGTGCTCTAATTCAGAGTAAATCTCCACCCAAACTGAAAGACCCGGGTAGTTTTTCCATACCATGCATCATAGGCACCCATGTAATCGATAAAGCTTTATGTGATTTGGGTGCAAGTGTCAGTGTCATGCCCTATTCAGTTTGCGAGAAACTGAATATGGGTCAGCTTAAAGTCACGAGTGTGACTCTTCAGATGGCTGATAGGTCAGTTAAACGTCCCCTAGGAGTCTTAGAGGATGTCCCTGTGAGGATAGGTAAATTCTTTATACCTGTCGATTTCATTGTTTTAGATATGGCTGAGGATACTCAAATTCCTATAATTTTGGGTAGGCCGTTTCTACATACTGCAGGGGCTATTATAGATGTCAAGCACGGACGCTTGACTTTAGAGGTGGGGGATGATAAAGTGACCTTTAATTTGGCCAACACATTAGCTAAGCCTATGATCGAGGATACTTGTTATTCATTAGATATTATCGATGAAGTTATTCTTGATGTTTGTACGGGTTCCCTGAGTAGGGACCCGCTCGAGGCTTTGACATGTTTAGACACTTGTGCAGGTGATAAGACTAACGATGATGCTGTGTGGGATATTTTAGGAGATACACAGAAATTGACGAGCATCGACGGAGAAGTGGTAAATAGGTTGGTAGATACTTCTTATGCTGTAGAGGTAACCAAACCCGACCTGAAACCTCTTCCGTCTCATCTTAAGTATGTATTCCTAGACGATTCTGAGTCTTATCCCGTCATCGTAAGTAATAAATTAGATGAGAACCAACTTTCTGCTTTGTTGGTCGTTCTTAAAAAGAACAAGAATGCATTAGGTTACAGTCTAGATGACCTTAAGGGAATTAGTCCCGATATTTGCATGCATCGAATTGAACTAGAAGAGGATCGCCGACCTGTTAGACAGGGTCAACGTAAGTTGAACCCGAAAATGCAGGAAGTAGTAATGAAAGAAGTGATGAAGCTATTAGACGCAGGTATAATTTATTCTGTCGGTCACTCTAAATGGGTGAGTCCTGTTCAGGTCGTCCCGAAGAAAGGCGGGACGACCGTGGTAAAAAACGATAAAAATGAATTAATACCTACTAGAATTGTAACGGGATGGCGGATGTGTATTGATTATAGACAATTAAATGCCGCCACAAAAAAAGATCACTTCCCTCTTCCATTTATCGATCAAATGGTAGAAAGGTTAGCCTCACATAAGTTTTTCTGTTATTTAGATGGCTATTTAGGGTTCTTTCAGATCCCGATCCATCCTCATGATCAGGAAAAGACTACCTTTACTTGTCCCCATGGTGTTTTTGCTTATCGCAGGATGCCCTTCGGGTTGTGTAATGCCCCTGCCACCTTTCAAAGGTGTATGATGGGGATATTTTCCGAGTATATCAAGTCTATTATGGAGGTATTTATGGATGATTTCAGTGTCTACTGTAGTAGTTTCGCTGATTGTTTAACTAACCTTGATAAAGTGATGCAGCGTTGTATTGAGGTCAATCTAGTGCTGAATTGGGAGAAGTGTCATTTTATGGTCAACGAGAGAGTTGTCCTTGGGCACTTAGTTTCAGACCAAGGCATTCAAGTAGACAAAGCAAAGGTGCAAGTGGTCGAGCAATTACCTCCTCCCGTTAACGTGAAGGGGGTTAGGAGTTTTCTTGGACACGCCGGATTTTATCGCCGGTTTATAAAAGATTTCTCTAAAATTGCTAAACCACTTACACAATTGCTTCTTAAGGATGCCCCATTCATTTTTTCTGATGAATGTTTATCTGCTTTTAACAGGTTGAAGCAGGCTTTGGTCACAGCACCTATTATTCAGGCCCCGGATTGGGAGTTACCGTTTGAAGTTATGTGCGATGCTAGTGATTATGCGGTCGGAGCGGTGCTGGGTCAAAGGAAGGAAAAGGCAGTAAATGCCATCTATTATGCGAGCCGAACTCTGGATGAGGCTCAGGTGAAGTATACTACGACGGAGAAGGAGCTTCTAGCTGTGGTTTATGCACTGGAAAAGTTTCGATCTTATTTAATAGGATCGAAAGTCACAATTTATACGGACCATGCGGCTTTGAAGTACCTCCTCCCGAAGCAGGAAGCCAAACCGAGATTACTACAATGGATCCTTCTACTTCAGGAATTCGACCTGGAGATTAAGGACAAGAAGGGCGCTGAAAATTCTGTGGCGGATCACCTTTCTAGATTTCCATTGCAGGACGGAGGCGATACTTTACCGATAGATGATTCTTTTCCTGATGATATTTTGATGGCTATTGGTATAATGGATACTCCATGGTACGCTGACTATGCTAATTTTCTTGTAGGTAAAATAATGCCGCCTGATTTGTCATATCAACAAAAGAAGCGGTTCCTACATGATGTTCGGCAATATTTTTGGGACGATCCATATCTTTTCAAGGAGTGTGCCAATGGACTTTTTAGGCGATGCATACCGCAATGGGAAACCAATGCCATCTTGGAAGCCTGTCATTCCTCGTCTTATGGTGGTCACCACGGTCCCGCTAGGACCGTGGCTAAGGTACTTCAGTCAGGTTTTTATTGGCCATCTTTGTTTTCTGATGCCAAGTCATTTGTTTCAGGATGTGATGCTTGTCAAAGGACGGGAAATATCTCCCGGAGGCATGAGATGCCTCAGGTTGGTATTTTGGAGGTAGAAATTTTCGATGTTTGGGGCATCGACTATCAAGGTCCCTTCCCGACAAGTCGAGGTAATAGGTACATTTTAGTAGCTGTGGACTACGTATCTAAGTGGGTAGAAGCCGTTGCCTCGGTCCATTGTGACGCTAAGACCGTCATCCAACTTTTCAAGAAGATTATATTTCCACGTTTTGGCGTTCCCTGAGTCGTCATTAGTGATGGAGGTATGCACTTTAAGGAAAAACAACTTATTGCCTTATTATCTAAATATGGTGTTATGCATCCTAGAGGTTTGGGGTATCACCCCCAAACTAGTGGACAGGTTGAAGTTTCCAACCGGGAGCTTAAGGATATTTTGGCAAAAGTTGTCTCGAAGTCAAGAAAAGATTGGAGCCTGAAACTAGATGACACTCTATGGGCGTATAGGACCGCCTATAAGACACCGATTGGTACATCACCTTATCGGTTGGTTTATGGGAAGTCCTGTCACTTACCCGTAGAGTTGGAGCATAAAGCTTGGTGGGCCGTTAAAGAGCTGAATTTTGACCCAAAATTGTGTGGCGAAAATCGACTTTTACAACTCGACGAGCTCGAGGAGTTCAGGATGAATGCCTACAATAGTGCCCGTATCTACAAAGAAAAGACAAAAAGGTGGCACGATAAGCGTATCATTCCGAGAGAGTTTAAAGCAGGCGAAAAGGTATTATTGTTTAATTCTCGTCTTCGTCTTTTTCCTGGAAAATTAAAATCCAGATGGTCCGGCCCCTATACGGTAATTTCAGTTTCTAAGTTTGGGTCGGTCGAGCTTGAAAACTCTTCCACGGGAAATCTCTTTAAGGTCAATGGTCACCAAATAAAGCACTACCACGAGAAAGGTGAGACAGGAGGAGAAGTCGAGGTTTTGTACCTCGAAACAGTCACTAACTGAGCAAGGTGACTACGGTCGTGCGGGACCTTAAACCAGCGCTAACCGGGAGGCAACCCGGGTTGTAAAACATTTGTACCTGCATTTAGTTAGTTAGAGCATATTTAATTTTCTGCATTATAGATTTTGTGAGGGTGAGAACGAGGGTCTAAATGTTTGAATTGAGTTTTGCAGAGAACAGGCTGCTGACGGAAAACTGGAATGAGTCAACAATAGTCGACCGACTATTTTCATAGTCGGCCGACTATTCCTATTGTCGGTCGACTATTCCAATAGTCGGTCGACAATTCCGACATCGCGCACCTTGGCTGACAATTTTCGTCAAATAAGTTTTTCTTTCCTTACTCTACTTCAGTTACTTTTATAAACTCCTAAACCCTATTTTCTCTTTTACTTTTCCCACCTACCTCCATCCTTACCTTCATCTTCTTCATTTCAAATCTTCATCTTCAACCTCTACCCATCTTCTTCTCCCCATCACTATCTCCTTTAATCTCTTCATCCTTGCTATTTTCTTGTCTCTATTGAAATTGTAACTACTTTCCAGCCATTCAAGTAAGTTTCTTGGGTTAATTTTCTTCCTTTTTCTTCTTCCCGTCTAACTGCTGCGCTGTGCGTTTTCTGCTGTTCGCCGGAGTCGCCGACTATCGGAATAGTCGGGCGACTGTTCTCATTGTCGGACGACTATTCCGATAGTCGGACGACTATCGTGTCTGTCGGGCGATTATTGTCCGCGATTACTGGGTTTCTGCCGCGATTACTGTTCATCCACATATTGTTTTGAATCTATTCAGAATCTGTTTTCAGGCTTGAATTTCAGATTTCGACCTGGTTTTTCTGGGATTTATGTTATTACTCATATGGTTTACCCAAATTTGTTGGTTTCATCCACATTATAGTGTTTTTACCCGAATTTCAATTATGAAATTAGGGTTTTGATTTCAATTGATTTGGGGTTTTTTGTGTGAGTAATACACAAGTCTGATTTTAGCTATTTCAGATCAATATGGATGCAAGAAAAAGACAACGCCAGGGAAGCACAAGACGTCGAGTCGACATTAGCCGGGAGTCAATGCCAGGTCAAGACCTCGTTCCATTTCCCGAGGAGAGCATACCGGAATATCCAAACGTTCAGTTTGCCTCAGCTGATCAGAGGGAGCGTTTTGTCCAGTTGGCAGCTCTTAAGGTAACACCGACACGGTTTCTAGACCGTGAGCTCTTGGGCAGGTTAGGCATTTATCAGCCTGTTGTTGACTTACTTAATGGTACCGGTATGAGTGGGCTAATTTATATGCTAGAATTCACATATAAGGGTCTTACTCTTGAGTTTTTTAGTAGTTTCAATTTTTTTAGTGACTTGAACTGGGACACACCTTGCATTTTTTTTAGACTCTTTAACACGAGTTTTTCTAGGACCGTTCACGAGTTCGGTCAGCTTTTGGGTGTTACTAGCGAAGGGGATTCAATTCATCCCCCTCGCCGTCTAGCCAATGAAATCTGGTCTTGCATTACTGATCGTAACACGGGTCGTAAGCGGGGCAACGAAGTCCACCACCCGGCCATCCGATACTGGCTTCGTCTGATAGGGTGCACTATTTATGGACGTACTGAGCCGAATAATATTAATGCGGATGAGTTAGAGAGTCTAGCGGGCTATCTAAACATCGATAGCGAGCGACCATATGTCATGAATGTGGCCGCCCTTGTTGCCCACCATTTCCAACATATCGGGAATGGGCTTATTTCTGTCATTCATTGTGGGGGCCTCGTTTCCCACATCGGTCGTAGGCTATTTCCGGACTTCCCGTACGGGGAGGAACCTATAGGACACGAGCTTCCATCTGCCGAGCGACTCAATAGTCGCCTTTTGAACTTTTCTGTCCTTAGGGGTCTTCATTGGCTAGGTCCCGATTTGCGTTGGCGCATAGCAAAGGATGAGTCGGTTATCCTCCCTTACAATCTACCACCTCTTACCCCCTTCCCATATCTCCCCTTTGGTCCTGAACGGGACCCACCACCGTATCCCTCCTATTTGCTACCACTTAGGAGGGATCTTCAGACCCCCAGACACTTCGCACCCGAGACGGGTGAACCATCTCGACCTTCTCGACAATCTCGAGGAGGTGGTAGCCGATCGACCAGCCGTGCCTCACATACACCATCTTTTGCGGCTGGACCTTCGGGCCCACCACGGCCTCCTTATGCATTTCCACATACTGATTATTCTAATGTACCTGCTTTTCCTGCTCACTTTGTGCCTCCTCCACCGTATGTTACACCGGCGGTGCTCGACCAAGCGGCGGTCCCGGGAATGCTTAATGAGTTATGCCATCGGATGGCCACGGTGCAACTAAATCAGGCACTTTCCGATTTTCATTGTTACAACAATGGAGTGCAGGTCGGCCTAATCTCTCCTACAGCTTGGCACCCGACTTACTACACCTATCCCGAGGGAGGCTATGGTAACAATGCCGGGAATGCGGAGAGAAATGATGGAGAGGGAGATGACGAGGAGGGAGATGACGACGATGGAGCTAACAATGGTGGCAGTCAGGAGGAGAGCGGTGACGAGAGCTCCGATTAGGACGGTTTGGGGAGGTCTCCATTTGTATATACATCTTGTAAGTAGTTCTTCTTTTTCTTTTTGCACTTCCATCGTTTTGCATTCCTTCCCTGTTTTTATTGTTGCCTCTTATTGTTTGTTGTACACAATGAGGGCATTGTGTGATTTGGTTTGGGGAGGGTATGCATCTGTTTGTTTTCATCCATCTGCATATTTCTTGCATTTCCGCATGCATAAAAAAAACAAAAACCAAAAATATGTTTTTGCATATAGTCGAGTCGGAATGTTATGTATCGATGATGATATTGCTTTTATGTCTTCATTAGTTGCTTATCCTAGTGCGCCGTTAGAATTTTTGTATATAATCACATGCGGTATTCTTGCATCTTTGGTTAACGGTACTGAACGAATAAACTTGACTCATTGTTGGCAAACTACTCAGATTTGTAAGGAATTAGAGCCTTAAACTGATGACATTCATGATCAGTTTCTTTTAGGATTGAGAGTAGTACTCCTTATGAGACATGTAACATCAAATTGCATAAGCATGACATTCGTCTCTTGATACCTGTACGTTTTTGACTCGTGGTTTTGACATGTGCGAAAAAGGCAAATCCTTTCTTTTAATTAATTCCCATAAGCCTCACATAGCCAAATTGACCTGTTTGACCCGTTTATTAACTACATGCCATAATTTGCCTACCCTAGTCAAGCTAGTAGATTAGTTGAACGGAATTGTTTTTTTCGGGTTAACTTTGGTACCTTGATGATTGGAAAAGAAAAAAGGGAATTGAGAAAAAAATGAAAAGAAAAAAAAATCAATGAATGGAAAAAATTGAATGAAAAAAGAAAAGAAAGGAAAAAAAGAAAGAAAAGAAAAAATGAAGTGAAACTAGAAAAAAGAATGTGTTTTTGCTATGAGAAAAGAATTGATCTCTCTAATTTCATAGTTAATAGTGGGAAGCGGTTTTGATAAGGCGCTTGTTGCTATGCCTAATTTCTTCGACTGGAGTTTGGTGAGAACGGAATGTTTACTATTGATGGGTGTAAGGAATACTAGCTTGGCTTTTACCTCCTCATATCCATATCGTTTTGCCCCTTCTTACCCGACTAGCCTCACTTTATACCATATGTAAGTCCTTGGCACGTGTCTTTCCCGATAGAATGCGTATGTACGGTTATTAGAGATTGATTTCATGTTAGATTGCATGCATGTTCTTGTAGGTCGCAGTTTAGGTGAGTGCTTTGTCTTTCCGTTTTTACATAAAAACTCACAATATCACCCCTTTTGTGTGATGAGCGATCCGTGAGAGTCCGACATGGACGAGTCTTGCAAGGTTGAAGGTTCAGTATTGTTGTCATTGGTCAAGCTTGTTGTGTGTGGTTGTGTACATTGATTTTAATCGTCACATTGGTTTGGGTAACTTTGAAGCATATTCCGCTATGAGTTATATACATTCCATTAGGATTGGGTTAAAGTTTTGTGCTTGCTTGGGGACAAGCAAGGGTTTGGTTTGGGGAGATTTGATGCGCGTATTTTATATACACTTTTTATGCTCTTATTACGCGCATTCTCGTGTTTATTGAATAGTGAAAACTATTATTTTGCCCCGAATTGGCTACTTTGTGGTGTGTATTGTCCTTTTGCAGGAACGGAAGACAAAGGAGCTAAAACGAACCAAAATCGTGCCAAATCGAAGCTGGAAAATTGTTGTACGCTGAAACGGGCAATAGTCGACCGACTATCAGAATAGTCGGCCGACCATGACGATAGTCGACCGACTATTACAATAGTCGGCCGACTATTCTGGAGCTGCAGAGATCAAGTTGATGAGTGATTAGTCGACCGACTATTACAATAGTCGGCCGACTATTTCCTGGACTGCGGGCAGATTTCGTGATCAGCAAGGAATTTCCTAAACGCAAGAGTTTCCTAAACAGTTTTTAACCCATCCAATTTGTATAAATAGGGCTTTGGGAGCCACATTAGAAATCATCTCTTAACATCTCTTAACATCTCTCAACTTCTCCCTTATTCTCTTTTACTTCTCTTTAGATTTCTTTTAGACTTCTTCTCTACTTTTATTTTCTCTAGTTTAATTTCTTCTCAAAACTCGGTTATTGTAAGAACTTTTGGATTCGAATCGCCTTCATTCCTTCGGTAATAAATCTTCCTTCCTTCTTCTTTGTTCTTGATTGTTTTCTTCTTCATATTTACTTATTCTTAATCTTTGTTTTATGCTTGTCGTAATTTTATTATTATTCGTGACGTTTAATCTAGTAAATTCTTTTATTAATCTTGTTGTTCTTAAATTAATTATGAGTAGCTAATTTCCCTCGCTAGGATTTAGGGGATCTGCGAATTGAATGTGGTCGCTAAATAATTTATAGATCTGTCAATGATTTTGTGTCTGAGTTGTCAATTGTAGCATTTAATTGAGATTAATTGATTAAGTCGACGTAATTGATTAATTGAATTCGGTAAACTTGAACCTAAGATCGGAAGCCTGGTAAAAGTTAGACCTGCTACAACACATTAGTTTGCCCTAATAAGATCGGAAGCCTTTAGACGCATGCTAGGGTGAATAGCGGACCGGAAGGACCTTTTCAATACCCCTTAGACCAATATCTGCGAAAGACCTGTGATTTAGACCGTGACCATATGAGATTCGTAGTGAACCGACAATCCTAGTTTTCTCTCCATATATTAATTCGTCCTAATTCATTCTATTTAGTTTAGTTATTCTTCTCCTTTAATTCTCTTTCCTTCACTACTTTTAGATTAGTTAAAACAAACAAACAAAACCCCCAATTTAGTTACTTAGATAGACTTTAATTGCAAGTAGAATTTATTTGTCTCCTTGTGGATTCGACCTGACTTCCCTAGCTATATTTTTAGTTAGACCTAAGTTGGTTATCTTTGATAGGTGTACGATTAGCTTATCAGGATTACTAGGAATTCGGCGAAATTCAATAACGCTCCCGCCAACAACCAAGGTACTATGAATATGCCAAGTTAGCACTTCTCGCTCTTCCACATCCCGATTGCTGCTTCGGATCCTTGGTGCGACATCCCGCTCTCCTCATTTGCCGACAATCGGGACTTGATGATCGAAGCCAAGAAAGGTCGTTGGTTTTCGATTCTTGGATCGATCTTGTGTGACTCCAAGATCAAAATCTTTGTTGATGTTGAACGGTAAAGGTGTGGCTGGTTGAGTGGCCTACACCCAGGGGGGTCTCTGATTGGGACGAAACTTCAAGCCTATTTGGGCCTTCTCACCGCTTCAAGCGAAAGCTCTTGCTCTCTACGAAGCAACTATGGTCTAAAGAATTTGATTTCCACCACTTCTCTCTTTTTTCGGACTGCTTAAAGCGTGTCCTTCTTTGCACACAGTCGGAAATCTCACCTCTTCTTAAACGCATCCTTGAAGGGGCGTTTGATTCGCGAGAAGGTATAGAGTTGGAATCAGAGATCAAACCAAGGTGGTATGGGTTGAAACTTGATTCCTCATACCCGGTGTTTGGTTCGTTTTTTAGATGATGATTAGGAATTAAATTAGAAATTATAATTTTGTAAAGTACTCTGCATTTAATATTCTAATTTTAAATATATAAGCTTTATACGGTAATGTTATACTACAAAATAAAATAAAAATCAGTTTAAAAAAAAGTAAAATAAATTTCATTAAAAAACTAGTTATTGGGAATATGAAACCTCAATTATATTTAATACTCCATACTAATTTTCAAGAATTTTTTTAGTATTTTTTTTATTAGTTTTCTCAATAAAATATTTTAATTAAGACATTTTACAAAAAAAGAAAAAAAATGATTTTTTTCGAAAAATCAAATACGAGTACAAGTACTTTGATTCCAAAGTATGAGTCTCATACCCGTCTTCTCTCTTGGGTATGAGAAACCCATATGTTGAAGGTTTGAAATATGGGTATCAAACTCATGTTTTTACCAACCAAACAAGAGGTATAGGTTTGATTCATTTTAAACTCATACCTTGTCCTCCGTATCTCTTCTATGCCCTTTTCATTGTATTTTTATTGCTTTTATTCCTAGGATCCTAGCCTCGGAATTGCGGTGCTAACAGAACTTTCTGTCTTTGCTGCCAACAAAAAAAGCCATTTTATTACTATAGTATGTACTCTCTCCCATCCATTCAATTCTTTACCCTTATTATAAATTAACAATCCAATCAATTCTTTACATTCCCCTTTTCGCAAAGGACTTGACCTTATCATTCTCATATCATTCCTCTATTTACACAAAATGTCACTACTTTTTCCTTACTTTAATTTTGATGGATCCATAATATCATTTGATTTATCGATAATATCCTTATTTTTATCATTTTTTAAAAAAATGATAAAAAAAAACCTTATACAAAGAATTTGAATGGATGGGGGAGTATTTAACCATTGAAATCGAGTACTCTTCCATAGGAGTACCATGCCTTGGATTCTCAGGATACCTACCCAGAGCCATAATTCGTACACGTCAGCCTAATAATAATAAATTAATAGCAATAAAGTCTTAAAAAAAGTCAAGGAAGCAAGTAGATTGGCTCCCCAACTTTAGTTAATCCATGCCATGCCAGTTGCCAGTTGCCAGTTGGAGCTTCACTCGTCTCCAAATACTTACCATCTGCCTCCAGCCTGTCTCCTCTCTCCACTCCCTGCCCATCCCTCTCTCTCTTTCCCTTCCTACCCCTCCACTCTTTCTATTTTTGTCCCTCCACTTCTCAATTTTGGTTCGGCACTTCATTTGTGTGGACCTACTATTCTACTAAATGGCTAAATGGAGTCGGGTTCGGTTCAAGTCAGTTTAAAGTCGGGTTATTTCGAATTAGTATGAGGTCCAATCAGACTTAGAACAAGTGAGACATGGTCATTTCATGTTCAGTTCATTTCTGTATTTGTTAATACTCGGTACTCTGTACAAGTTACTT